>OX637402.1:12117071-13581643 GCA_951799425.1 Ilex aquifolium
GACTAAAGTGTAATTTTTTAAACTTTTGGGGACCAATGTGTAATTTTTGAAACTTTCGTGGCCAAAGTGTATTTTTGGAATTTCTGGAGGCCAAAGTGTAATTTTTGAACCTTTGGGATGTTTGTGTAATTTCAAAAGTGGGCTGGGTTAGGAAGGGCTTGGGTTGGGGTTGAAGTTAACTTGGGTTTTGGTCTAGACGGGTTGGTTATGTGTTGGGTTAAAATGAGCTCTTTTTTTTTGGGCTGCGCTAATTTTTGATTGCTGCCAAAAAAGACGGTGGTAACAAGTCTAATGATTGGCGACCAAGATTCTGACGACTTCCAATGGTGATAAGTGAGCAATCTTTTGATGATGATAGTGATTCAAGTCATCACAGATCTGGTTCGAAGACGATGAAAGCACATCAACTGGCTGGCGACAAACGTTTGAGAATATTGTGATGAAATTGGCTGGCACAAGGCAGCGGTGGCAACGGAACTCGCGAAAGTGAACTGAATTTTTTTTTCCTTTCTAAAGGACAACACAGAATATGGATCAATTCTAAGAGTATAGACTCACCTACAAAAGGATCTAAGTGAGCATAGACAAAGCTATGAGATTGATTCTAAGAACATAGACTAAGTTATAGTGAAGTTAAGTGAGCATAGTCGTAGACTAAGTTACGAGTGAATGAAGTGAGCGTAGACTAAGCTGCGATGGATCGATTTGAAGCTCTGATATCAATTGACGCAGGAGGGAAAGGGAAGAAAGGATTACCGAATCCTTGCAGGGATTAGGTCAATAAACACAATTTTTCTACAAAGATTTCTCAAATTAAAATTTAATTATGATCTAAATGATATGTAATACATCCTTATTTATAAACCAAATATTCTACTAAAAAGAATTATTCTCCCACTAAAACCCCATCGACCTATCCCTACTAATCTGAATCTAATAAAAACTATCTAACCAAAAATTCGAATAATAAATAATAAAATAAAATAGATAAATCCTATCAAATCTACCAAGTGCATTTTCCTTTGGACCAAAAACCCTTAGCCTTTCATCTAAGCTGTCAAATTTGGTCACGTTGGTCTGACCATCGAATGGCTATGCCATCAACTAGTCAATTCATCTTGTATTGCATTAATCCAATTAAAATCAATGCAAGCTTCCTTATAATACTGAGGCTCAAAATAAGAATGAATTGAAGTAGAAAAGTATCGAAGAAAAACACGTATGAGCAAAACCAAGTGTCACTGATGGATTGTGAGTGCTAATAGGATATCGTCATTAAGGTTGAGGGGAGCTTGTAGGATAGGAATTGTGGCCACTAAAGCTATAACTCACAAAATAGGGAAAATGATGTTCTTTCTGGACCAAATGATCGGGGGAGAGTAGAAGGATGAGAGGGAGAATATGAAGAAGGAGCATCAACTTTAGAAGGAAGATCAGAATCAAGACTGGGGATAAACTCTTCCCTAGACTTATCTAAAGGAAAAGAGTTAATAAGCACAAACAAGAGCTATTTCAAATGAAATGGTGAAAATATGGATTGCAATTGAATTATGAAGTAATTAGGGTTTAGGAGAGGAGAAAAGAAGGGAAGAAGAGAAGAGACAAGATTACGGGAATAGAGTAGTGTGTTAGGTTACATAATTACACCCAGCTTTTATATATAGTTACAAATTACTAAACTACCCTTAGTCTAGAAATAACACTCACCTCAAGTTGTAGCATAAATATTCCTCATGTCCAACTTGCAAACAATGGGATTACAGAAGGCATGCAGATAAAAACCTGGTTTAACTTCTCTTTAATAAAGTGATGATCAATTTCAACATGTTTAGTTCGGCCATGTTGAACTGGATTATGAGCAATGTTGATAGTAGCCTTGTTATCACAGTATAGTCTGATAGGTCCGTTATCATAAATTCCCAGCTCTCCCAGTAATGTTTGGAGACACATAAGCTCACAGACTCCGTGGGCTATTACTCCGTATTCAGTCTAATCAACTACTCTCAAAAGTCAACATATAAGGACTTGAGTCTTATACCTCAATCAATACTCTATGGTTAGATGCTCCCTTATTTTAATATATCTCTCCGCTAAAGGCACTCTTTTGACGTCTTGTGTAGTTTCACTTGGATTCACATCCACGAAGATCCTCTAGGCATCGAGCAATCATGGACAAGCCAATGATTTCCAATATTCACACACCAATGGGTTCGGTTTACCAATTAAGATCTTCACTCCAATTTGTGAGGTTGGATAGAATTTTAAGGTAGCCTTAGGGATCTAGGGCTGTGGTGGAAGCTTTCTAGGTAGAAGATGAGTTTTTACTCTCAAAAGGCTTACAAGAGGCTTATCCTAGTTGAAGAAAAGACACTTCTTATCTATAGGTCCCGAATAAGGATAATCTTGGTCAATAAGAAAACTTAGATTCATGAATGATCGCTCGATCAGTGGGAGAGCGGTGGTCACGGGAATCAAAATTGGATTCCAGTACTGGCCAAAGAGGGCAGACTGCTCGAGCGACCATGAGACCGCTTGAGCAAGCTCATAGAGCGAGTCTTATTCTCCTTCCGTGGTCTTTTCTCTTTTCTTTTTCCCAAGTCATAAATAGACCACTCTAGCAAAGATTAGCGAGCATAGGGTGGTCCCCATTGATTTTTCAAGCTTAAAACCAAGTAAATACTTGTTCTCTTGAGCACTTAAATGTGCTGCTCAAGAGGGGTCTGCTAATGGCTCAAATTATATTTTCAAAACGCAAAATAGTTTAGAAAATCTTTTTATTTAAAATCACCTAGAAGTCATATACGGATTAATCCCTAATTTCATTTTAACTCTAATCCTTCTAAGTTAATTAAACCGAGGAATCATCTTAGATATGTAGGTCATTACCTTTTTTCTAAGCTTGAATGTGCAATCGGAGTTTGAATAATGTAGTTTTGACGTTTGATTTCCTCCCTTCAATGATGTTTTCGGATTTTCAATCTTGATAGTATCATAATCATGAAATTGGTTGAGATTTATAATGTACTCCATGAAATTAGCCAATTACAAATATATATTTAATGAACCGTAGTAGTCCTTCGGCTCTCCTCCTACTGGGCATGGCCGTAGGCCTCTTGTAAAGTAGGGAATGGACTATGACCCAAATTTTGAATTCGAATATGATCATACTCAATGTTAACATCAGCGAGAAAATCACACATTTGCTCTTTTTCCACCATTTGTTGAATTTTTGCAACATCATTAGCACAACCTGCCGGGAAATTCTTGTAGTAAGCAAGCTTCTACCACAAGGTAGACTTTGCATAATAAACAACAAGAGTCCTATCTTTCTTATTAGTCTCCTGGACTTTCTTCCGAAATCTTATGCTTTAGCATCATTCCCCCTGAGAATATGCATGGTACATAACAATCCAAATCTTATGTGCTGTATCAAGTAACAGAAAGCCACGATTGATAGACGACTACATTGAGTTGATAGACGACTACATTGAGTTGAGCAACCAAGTCATAACCAAAGCATTATCAGATGTCTACTGCTTTAAAGACGTAACTAACTCATTAGGCTTCTTAAGTCTCCTCAGTCAAATACCCATTGAACGCAATAGCTTGAACTGATAATAAACAAGCCCGTAATCATGTCAAGTAGTTGCTCCCATTCAATTTCTTTGGGCTAATTTGAAGAGAAGGGTTGTTTGCTAGAGCACCTAAATGACTTAACTCACTTTATGTACTTACCTTGATATTACTAAATGTTGAACTAGCTTTCGATTTGTCCATGCAAAAGGAGAAAACCAAAAAATAAAATAAAATTGAGACCCAAAAATTGCAAAACAGTGACAAAAAAAAAGAAGGGATCAAGCAATGGCCACATAGGTCATCTAGTAGCCCTGAAACAACAGCCAAGCAGGAGCCAAGGTGTTCCAATACCCCCAAAATTGGACTGGTGCAGAACCACTATGCTGAGCTAGATAATTGGCCAAAAAAACTCCCAGATCTATAATCTAATTTCAACAAACTTTCATGGGTATTGTAGATCTCCCTTTTTTCGCACCCCACCTAGCAGGATTGAAGCAAAATTAATAGGTAGAATGCCCTAGCACCAAAGATCAAAATTTCGTTTCGAAACGTTTCCATTTTCAAAGAGACTGAAGTGAATCAGTGATGGAATCGAAATTATAATATTTCGAGGTGTTTTGTAATGTTTCAATGCATTTGCACAATTATTTCAGAATGTTTTAATGTATTTCAAAATACTTTGATATATTTCGACCAATGCTTCAGAAAAAATTATTTATTTATTTTTTATTTTGTTTCCGAAACAGGTCGAAACGTTTTCGAAACGCGTCGAAACGTTTTCGTTTTCTAGGTGACCAAAACATTGCACGGAACGAAATTTTTATCCTTGCCTAGCACTCAGATTTGGCTTATGATATTCAAAAATCTCACCAGATGGCTTCAAAAAAATCCAAGAAAATCACCATAAATCTCGGGGCAAAAAATCGAGTCTTCCATGAAAAATTTGAAAATATTTGACATTATCCGACGCTAACGTTAGCCGGTCAGTATGACTTAACCACCCTGTTTTAGGTCCGATGAATTTTGACGATTTCCAACAACTTTACGGCTTTAGGTTTGGAACGATGCTCTAATATCAAGTTGAATTATGAAGTTATTAGGGTTTAGAAGAAGAGAAGAGAATAGAATAGACAAGATTATGGGAATAGAGTAGTGTGTTAGGTTACACAACTACACCCAGTTTTTATATACAGTCACAACGTACTAAAATACCCCTAGTCCAGAAATAATACGTAACATAACACTTGCGCTCAAGAAAAACAGCACAATAAGAGACATAATTTTTTTAGACGTAGGATCATAACTTCGATATCCTTTTTGATTTAGCCCATACACCAAGAAGAGACAAAAAAAAATGAGAACCTCAACTTATTTCTCTCGCGCTTAGGAAGAAGGATAAAACAGGTTGAATCAAATACACGTACAAGAGAGTGATTAGGAAGTTTCCCAAACAACTTTTCATATGGAGAAGGACAAGATAGAAGTGGGGTGGACATAAGATTTAATAAATAAACTGCAGAAAGAACAATTTCACCCCAAAAGATAGAGGGAATAGAGGAAGAAAGCAAAAGAGCAAGTGCAATTTCAAGAATATGCTTGTGCTTACGCTCAACCACATCATTTTGATAAGGATCATGTGAACAAGATGATTGATGTATAGGGCCAGATGCATTCAAAAAGGCAGTGAAATGTTTTAAGAACACTTCTCATCTCAAAGCAGAACAAAAAAATTTTATGTTGGTGGAAAACTGAGCATGGAATGAAAGTTGTGGTAAATTTGAAAGAAATCAGATATTTGCGTAACGATCTTTGATTTGAAGGGATGGTGAGATGATGCTTTAGAGCCCTTTAATCAAATCATCGCGTAGATGTCTTCTCAGATTGTTGCAGGTTGCCTCAAATGTAGAGGTTGACACAAGGTCTGGCATTGCTGGTAGTTGCAATTGATTTTCACCGATGATCTTGGCAGTCACTTGACACAGGTCGCCTGGTGACTATGTTATTGGTCTTTTGTTGCCTTCGAAGATAGGATTTCGAATGTTGAATCCATAGATCTGTTGCAAAGGAAAAACTGTTTGATTTCCTGGTTTTTCACTTTGACCTGATCCGATATCATATGCTATCATGTTGTTAGTTAATTTGTTTCTTTGTGAACAATTGTACATTAGGCTATAGCACTTCGTATTTTGCAATATCTATGAGGAACCTTCACAATAGTTTTTATCGTTTTCTTCCACTTCATCTTTGGAGCCGTCCACTTTTTTTATTACTGATTGGATAGGTAACGCCATGAATCGTAAATTCACCACTAGTTTTTGTGTTTTTTTTTGGGACATTCTGTGATTTTTTAAGAAAAGCAAGAAGCAAACTACTGTTGGTCATTCAAGTACGTCACAAGAAGTTTGTTTGAGATGATTATTTGCAAATGTAGGAGTTTCATTTTTGGCTCCTACCCCAATGCATTATGATAATAAGAGTGCCACTTAGATTGCAAATGACTCCGTTTCTATGAGTGGACTAAGCATATTGAGATTGACTATTATTTTGCACGCCACCATCGTCATTTTGGGACTATTTCCTTTCCTTTCATATCCTCTCTTGTACTTATTTTCCATTGAATTGAAATATGAGATAGCTGTTGATTTCTCTCTCTCTCTCTCCTACTTCTCCTTTGCATATTACGATTTAGGTTTTCAGAAGAAACCCATATTTAAAAGCCTAACATGGGAGCCTACTCTACAACACAAAAGTTAAAGGGACAAAAGTACAAAATTATATTGAAACCTAAAAGTTAATAGCCAAATATATCAGCAGCTTATAAACCTGCAATCAAATTATTCATTCTTACCTAGGAAGCACGGACACTTCATTTTGGGTAGAGTGTCGGACACGTTTGGGACACGAACAGGCTTCGGACACGCTCGGATACGTGTCAGACACGTTAAAATGAGTGTCTGGTTTTTTTATTGTTAAATTTTTTTTAGGACACGTTTTGGACACGTTGGGGACACGTGACCGACATGTTCACGACACGTTGGGACACGCTGGGGGACATATTTTAAGATTTATTTTCAATTTTTTGAGAACTTTTCAGATAATTTTATAGTTAAGAGGTATTTTTATAATTTTAAAGGGATATGCGTCACAATCATAATATAAAAGAAGTTATAATCATTACATTGAACATAGGACATGAATTTAACATAGTTTTGGATACAAATATAAACTTATATACAAATGGAATAGTCTTTTAATATGACAGTAATGTGAGAAAAAATGGGATTACAAAATTGGGGCTCTTGGAATTTGATGAAAATTAGTATTACGAATTGGAATATTTTTGAAAGTAAAAGTTGTAGAAGCCATTGATTATTGAATCATGGATGTTAATGTTGAATGTGTATTAGTATATCTTATATTGTACTTTTTATGCACTGATATCATGATGTGAATTTTTAGAATTAGGGAAATGATGAATTAAATGATTATTATGATAATATTTTTATTTTATCACATGATTTTATATAAATATATATATAATAAAATACATATATATTATTTAACGTATTGCTAACATGTCCGTGTCCTACATTTTTGAAAAATTTCGTGTCAGCGTGTCCGTGTCGTGTCCATGTCCGTGTCCGTGCTTTTTAGATTCTTACTCTAAGCACAATGAAGTGAGATATCAAGCAAGCTTCCCCAAAATTCCTTATTTCCTCTTTTTTGTTATTAACTTGCTCCACATCAACCTATTTGTTTTCATTGGTTTGTTTCGTATCACATGGGAAATTTCCCTTAAGAGATTTCCATGTATAAGTTTATTCCAAGGTGTGGCTGGATTTGTTGCAAGTGTCATGGATGCATGGTGTTTCACAGCAGAGCTGATCTATTACGTTCTTTTCTCAAGCTTGCAGCTATATTGTTTATTAGGTTCCATTAATCGGGATTGTGTTTGCTACTTTGCTCTTATTACTCTAGTTATATTAATGCTTTTATATCACATGCAGAGGGAAAAGAAGAATTTGCAGGATTTAAATGGTGTTTATGTATACAGTGTTGCTGACAGAGAGTATCTAGACAGGCCAACAGCGAGGCTTATAAAAGAATTTGATAAAATAGAAGGTAAGCTCCAGCTGGTGGTCGTCTCATATGCATTATAACCAATTTGTAACATGCGAGTTCTTGAGTGTAAGAAGCATGAATCTCGGGATTTATGAGGCCTCGGACTAGGTATTAATCTAGAGGAGTTAATAAATACTAACTAAATTGTTTCATACAATGTGCAAGTTTATAACATTTTTATCGGTACTCGATGTGATCTATGTATATTTCAACTTTAAAATATGACTTTGTCATGTTTCATGCTCAACCAAAAAGGAAAAAGAAAAAAATGCCTAATGTGTTATGATATGTATTTTTTGTTCTTTCCTTCCTTTTGGGGCTTAGTTTTTTTTTCCCTATGGGCAATGATTATTTTGTTTAAGAATTCAAGTATTGTAGAATATTTGCATCCCAAACACCTCCATTCCTTTCCTTTTGTTCCCAATTTTAAAGTCTACATCCCAACATACCAGTTTCTTCAAGTAAGTCAAGAACATATTTCCTCTAGGAGATAAAAATGCCTTTGTCTGATCTGGCAACTTTAATCCCAATAAAATATCTCAATGACCAAAATATTTAATTTCAAACTCCCTAGCCAACTGAGCTTTCAGTTTGGTGATTTCCTGCACATTATTTCCAGTTATCACTATGCATCTACATATACAATGAGGACTGCTATTTTGTCATCTATCTGCCCGATGAATATAGTTTGATCAGCATGACTTTGATTATACCAAAATTTTAACATGACTTTGAGAAACTTATAAAACCAGGCTTTGGGTGATTGGTTCAACCCATAAAGTGACGTCTTTAACTTACACACCTTTCCTTCAGTTACCTCATATGAAAAAATCAGGTGGAATCTCTATATATACCTCCTTCTCCAAGTCTCTATGGAGAAAGACATTCTTTGCATCTAACTGTTGCAAATTCTATCCCAAATTAGCTGCACAGGATAGAAGGGTGCGTATAAAGTTCATCTTTGCCACAGGGGCAAAAGTCTCCTAATAATCAATGCTATATGTTTGAGTGAATTCCTTAGCAACCAGTGTTGCCTTATATCTCTCAATTGAACCATCAACTTGTTGTCTGACAAGAAACACCCATTTGTACCCAACTGATCTTACTCCAACGAGAAGTAGAACTAATTCCCATGTGTCATTCTTCTTTAGGGTTCTGATTTCTTCTACCACTTCTCGCCACTTTGAATCAGTTAGAGCTTCCTTCCAACCCTAAGGAATAGATATAGAGGACAAGTAAGAAACAAATGTACGATAGGATGGAGACAAAGAATCATAAGAAACGAAGTTAGATATGTGGTGTTGAGTACAAGTTCGAACACCTTTTTTAACTACAATAGGAAGCTTAGAATTATCAATAGTTGGATTATCAATAACTTGAGTGACAACTGAAAGCTCATTACTTGGTAAACTAGTGGGAGATGCTAGAACTGGAGTGGAGGAATTCAACTGTTCTGGCGGCACATGGGTGGTTTGTACCTTCTGACCTCGAGAATAAGTATTCAAAGCACCAGGTGGTTCATTGGTACTAACAATCTGTTGCTCCCCTAATTAGTATCCTACAGAAAAGGCAATTGAAAAAAGGGTTCGTGATATACCACCATCTCTTCCTTAATAGTCATGTTCTCCCCTTGAAAAGATGGCTAGGGAGGAGAGAAAAAGGGTTTAAACTCACGAAAGGTAACATCTATGCTAATGTACATATTCTGAAATGGTGGGTGGTAGCACTTATACTCCTTTTGAGTAGGAGAATAACCAATAAAGATGCATCGAAGAGCCTTGGGATCTGGTCATGTACAAAACAAACACACTCAAAAACTTTAGGAGGAAGAGAAGAAACAGACGGAAGCAGTAAAATCCCAGCAATACACTCAATATGGGACTTAAACTGCAAGACACTAGAAGGTAGGCAATTGATTAGGTAAGCAGCAGTAAGAACTGCATCTCCCCAAAAGTGTTGAGGAACATTCATGGTAAACATTAGTGAATGAGCAACTTCAAGAAGATGATGATTTTTTTGCTTAGCAACACCATTTCGTTCTGGGGTACGCACACAACTAGTTTGATAAAGAATGCCACTCGCATTGAGGTAAGAGCAAAATTCTCCATTAATGTACTTAATTCCATTGTCACTACGAAGGACTTTTGATTTTGGCATCAAACTGGGTATCAACTATTTTATGAAGAGAGCAGAAGTAAGAGAAAGCTTCACTTTTAGTACGTAGTAAGTAAACCCAAGTTAGACGAGAATAACAATCAGTAAATTTGAGAAACCAACGATAACCTGAGATAGATGTAACACAAGAAGGCCCCGCACATCAGCATGAATTATATAACAAAAGGAGTAATACTTTTATTATTACTACTAGGATAAGAATAACGTTTATATTTGACAAATTCACAAGCATCACAAACAAAAAATTGTCTATTACGCTACTGTACTAAATTAGGAAAAATATGTTGTAAAATACCAAATGAGGGATGCCCCAAATGCCTATCCCGTTGATATAATATCTGAAGGGCTGAAACACTATCTGCCTGGAGAGCTTGACAAGTGGACTGAGGGGAAGCTTCATTTGCATAATAATCTGCATAATAAACTGCAAGGGTCTTATCTTTCTGATTAGTCTCTCACACTTTCTTTCGAAGATCATAAACTTTAGCATCATTACCCCTTTGAGAATATGTATGACTTACAATAGTCCATATGTGCTGTATCAAGCAACAGAAAGCTACGACTGATAGAGGGTTGCATTGAATTAAACAACCAGAACATAACCAAGGCATTCTTAGATGTCCACTGCTCCAGTGTGGGAACCGGACTCACTAGGTTTCTTTGTCTCTCTAGACAAATAACCATCCAAAGAAATAGCTTGGACCGATAACAAACAAGCCCGTGACCATGCCAAATAACTGTGTCAATTCAACTTCTCCGGACTAATTTGGAGAGATGGGTTGTTTGTAAGAGCACCCAAACGGCTCAACCCACTCCCTAGTGCTACCTATAGTACTAGTAGTAGTCACACTTCCTCCCGACATGTCCACACAATAGGAGTATCACAAAATAGCAGTCAATCACAGGAAGTCACATGCCACGAAGAAGACCACAATCAGAAAAGACCATCAAACAACACTCAATGCTGAAAATCAGGGGACACAAGCACACAATAAGTGTCCAAGATGCCTTACGAAGTCGGAATAGTAGCCCAGACTGACTGTCGACAGTGAAGAATGGCAAAAAAAAAACCTCTCAAATCCACTCCAAATGCAACCAAAGAGCCTGGGCAACAAAGAAAACCCCAAATCGCACCTTAACAAAGCTATTCGAACCCGATCTAGCCCTTTGAGGTGCTCAGAAATCGCAGATTGAACCTTGAACCCTGAAAAATTCGAAAAACATTTGGAAAATTCGAAAAACATTTGAAAAATTGAACGACCTGTCAAACAACTTCAAAAAATATGCAAAAATAACCATAAATCTCATGAGGCTAAGTCGAATCAACCCTGAAATTTTCAGATTTTTTTCTGACAGTGTGGGTGCTGATGTCAGCACATCAGGTGCAACTATCACCATGTTAGACTAAGGCAATCAGCACTGTTGAATGTTAAAGTTTTTTCCAAATGTATTTCGACAACTTTAAACCTTTAAATCTTGATTGAAACTCTGATACCAAGTTAGATTATGGAGAATTAGGGTTATGGGAAAGAAAAAAGAAGAGTAAAAGAAAGAGAGACAAGATTATTAAGAGAAGTGTGTATTAGGGTTACACAACTACATCCCAATATATATGTAGTCACAGAAGTACCAAAGATACCCTTAACATAACATCTTTTCATATTCTATCTTCCGTATTTATGTTAGTCAAAAATTGTTGAATTGTCCTATGCTTGTGTATTGGTTAATTACCTTTCCTTTGAAATATGCAAATCTAATGTTAAATATTATATGCACATTTGATGGTTTTGTATTTGAGACCTTGCATAAGATTGGGAAAAGATTACTTTACTGAGCTAGTTGAGCTCTTCCCTTCCTATTAACATTTCAGAGGAAGGCGTGCATCCTAAGGCATAAGTTAGTGGATTGCTTATTGGGAGCTTTTAGCTAGAAGGAAGTTCTTTTGAGAATTTTGTTTATTTATTATTGTTTAGATTGAAGATATGGTGATGTATAACTTAGGACCCTTTTTGGAGATTAATCTTTGAAGAGATAAATTGTTATGTATATTTATGATTATTCTTGTGAACTGTTGGATGGTTGAATACCGGGTGGTGGCGGTGGTAATGGCGAAGTTGGCAGCGCCATTGGTGGCAATGATGATTTGATGGTGGTGGGAGATAACGGTGGGATTGGGTGGTGGCAGAGGAGGTGACGGTTGTTGTGGTGGAGTGATAATAATGCTAATGAGGTGTTAATTGAGGATGATGCTAGCAATGATGGTGTTGGTGGTGGTGGTGGCCGTTGTAGGGGTGAGGTGCTAGTTGGGGTGATGAAGCTAATAATGTTGGGGGTGGTGGCAGCTACGGTGGCATGGTGGGTAATGGTGGTTGTGATGGGGGTGGTTATGGCAGTTGCTATTATGGGGATGGTGCGTAGTGAAAAGTTGGGTTGTAAGATTGAGTGAGATCAAAATATTTGAGGTTATATAGGTCCATCGCGAAAATTTTATAAAATCTTTATTCAATATGTGCCTGGCTACTTAAAATTGTAGTTTTTTTTAAGCGGTACCTAAATTTTTAAGTGGTGAGTTTTTATTATCAAACATACTTAATGAAGAAGGTGTGGAATGTTTTCAGTTTTAAGTGCTGAATTTGATTATCAAACACCACCTTAGCCTTAAACTTTTCTCATACTAAATCTCATGTCTTTCTGTTAAGTCTCTATTTCTCTCTCTTCCTTCTGTAATGACGCTCCTAGTCACAGACCCAATCCTCCTCTTCCCCTCCTAGTCACTGGCGCACATTTCAGTTGAAGGTTTGACGATAGGCATTTATCACTCATCATTAAGCTTCTCAATGGATCGAACTATGATCCGAATTCGATTAGTGAAATTTGGATTGATATCCCAACAAAATTGTTGAGAGTACAAATCTATATCCGTTATATGACAAATAATTGGGGATTTCAATTATGATTAAACAAAATCCAATTCGATTGAGATCCAGTCCAATTTAGACATATACATATATAAATATATGATGAGTCTGAATGTTTATTTTATTTTATTTTTTTAATTTTAATTTTATTTATTTTATTTTTTTTGGGTTGGGATGGGGATGGGGATGGGGATGGGGAGGGGACTTGAACCCTTGACCTCAAGAAGGCAAAGCCTTCGCAAGGCAAGGAGTACCATTGGACCAAAGGCCCATTGATAGTCTGAATGTTTATTTGATATTTTTTATATTTAAATTCGAATTGAGTTATTAAGATCAAACCATATAGGATTTTCAGATCAAGTTTTTAATTTTAAACAGATTCAAACGTGGATTGTGAAATTGAAATCCATTGGATAATTAGATTGGAGTTTTCAAATTGGATTTGGATCTAAAATTTTCAAATCAAATTTAGATTCACACTAATCAAAATCTGAAGACTATTGACATGCATGCTCATCATCTGTTTGTGAATTGCGACCATTTTTTATGGTTGTCCTTTGGTCTTTCCCCCACAATCGAGAAATCCTGGCTCTGTCCTTGCTGTCAACTTAATTGCTATTAGTTTGTGCAACCTTTGCCTCACAAATACAGTTTTTGTGTCAATTAATTGAAGAAAATTAATCATACATACCTATCAAGTTTTATTTAAGGGGAAACTTGACTTTACCCCCTTGTGGCTTGATACTTTTGTAGATCACCTCTCTGTCCTTCTAAAATAGCACATAACCCTCACGTGGTTAATGGACTAAAACGCTCCGTCACACTTTTCATCCACTTTATCAGTAAGTATTAAGTAACACGCATTCTCTTCAGGTAGTATTGAAAAAGCATGTTAGCAAGACTAAAAACCCCTCATACTATCTCTTTCTTTTCCAACCTTTTCTCTCACACCTACCCACCCTGACCTCCATCTCTCTCTCTCTATGTAGATAACTTTGATCCGGATCACTAAAAGCCCACAATGATGACACTCACCTCTACACCTCTTTTTTGGTTAGGATTAGAAAAAAAAAAGCCCACTACCATATCAGTTGCATCCCATTGTCATCAATAAGCAGACCACCACCACCACTACTGTCAATTAGAAATGCACAAATTACACTTCTATTTTCCATCTCTGCCTTGAAACCATCTGAAAACAGTCACTCCTACACCAAACCCGAATCCATCTCAGCTGCAACATCAAACGCCAGCCCCTTCGCCAAGATTTCGCAGAAATCACACACACCCTCCCTCTATGTAAATAGACATCAGAGTTTTAATGGAATTGGTTTTAATGGTTAAATTGGATTGAATTAATTGTGTTCTCAGTGTGGGGTAGTGCATGTGTGTTAGGTGAGTGAAACAGAACATGCCAATTGTATGTAAACTAGAGAGAGAAGACGAGGGAAGAAAGGGGGGAGATGTGGCTAGGTATTGGTGCTCATGTTTTGGTTGGGTTCTATGCTCACACCATTTGCGGATTTGTGTGATTTTAGCGGGGATTGATGGGGCTTACAGGGATGAGGGTTGGGAATCTGCAGGAGAAGAGGAATGGGAAAAAGAAGAAACAGGGGTGGGTATGCAATTTCTATTCAATGCTGATTTTCCAATTTCAATTTCAATTGCGATTAGATTTTTATTTTCATTAGGATTTTGATTTGATTCCAATTTGGGTTCGATTTCATTTTGACTTGGATAATTTTGGTTCGATTCTAGTTTTTGCTTGCGATTTTGATTTTATTTTGGTTCGTTTCCACTGAAGCAAAATTTAGTTTTATGGCTTGATTTCTGGATTGAATCTCATGTTTGTTTAGTATTCAATTTCAATTTTGGTTTATTCTGATTTTGATTTGGGATTTTGGTTCACTTCCGGAATTGAGATGTTGGATTTTGGATGTTTTCACTCTAGAGGAGGAAGGGAGGAGAGAGGTATGGACTTGGGTCTGTCGGAGAAGGATGGGTCTGCCAGAGAAGAAGGACTAGGGGGTATATTAAGGTCATTTTAACTTTCCGTTAACAGAGTTAGCTGTTCGATTTAGTCCATTAGCCGCGCGAGGGTTATGTTGTATTTTAGAAGGACAGGGAAGTGATCTGAAAAAGCCCTAAACCACAAAGCGGTAAAGTGAAGTTTCCACTCTATTTAATTGCTTGAAGCATAGTAAAATTCAGAAAGCAACAAATTAAATCTACACGAAAAAAGAAAAAAAAGAGATTCAAGACTAATACAAGGACATTTTGCTAGATGTTTTAGAACGAGACTTGTTTTGTTAGCTGCATTTATGACAGTAATGCAATGGAGACAGCTTGAAGTTTAAAATTTATAGCATGAATGTTGCCTTGTGTTAGCTGCATTTATGTCAGTTGTACAAGGGAGACTTCTTGAAGTGCAAAAGTTATAGCATGAATGTTGCCTTCTTTGAAATACACGGTTTGACGAACAGCCTTAGATTGCTTTAGGTTGCTATACATTGTTGATTAAATGCGTTATTTGATGGAGTATACTTGTTCAGCTTAATGTTAGACCTGATCCTATTACTTGTATGCGTGCAGAATCATTTAGTAAAGAGATTGGAAGTCATTATGGTATCTTGTCAGGGTCTCGGGATAATTCTCTTTATAATGCTCTCTGGGTTGCACAAGCGTTGCTGCGTAAAGGGTATAGCTGCGTTGTATTTTATTTGTTTGCTTTCTCTACCTTAATAACTATACATGTATGTCTGTTTTCTTTAGTATGCTTCTCTATCTAGCTTTTAGTAATACGGTGACAAATGTAATTCAGATCTGCCAAAGCGGCTGATAAACGAATTCTTCTGTTTACAAATGACGATGATCCTTTTGGAGTTGTCAAGGGAGTGACAAAAATAGACATGATGAGAACAACATTGCAGCGAGCTAAAGTAATGCTGGGATGTTGTGTGACTTAAATAGTTCCATAGTTTTGTAAAAGAAATTTCAGTATTAGAGTCTTAGAGCAAGGAATTGCTGGATTTTTCAGGATGCTCAAGATCTTGGCATCTCGATCGAACTTCTTCCCTTCACTAGGCATGATGAGGATTTCAATGTATCTCTTTTCTATGCGGTATAGTAAAGCCTTACAATTGTAGCTTTTTGGTAACTTACAGAGGCGGTTATATTGCTTTACACCAGTTTAATTTAACCTCCTGTGTTTCAGGAATTACTTGGATTGGATGGTGATGATCTTATTCAGTTTCTTCCATCAGCAGGAAAGAGGTAGGCATGGGATCAACCAGAAATGGCAGCACAGAGGACAATCCATCATTGATTACGAATAAGTCATACACCATTTTAGCAATTTTTAAATGAAAACTAGGAATTCATTTTTAACTTTTTATTAATCTTAGCCTATTATGTAAACAATTGAACCTCAATTTAGACATGTAAGATGCTCAGTCAAAATTTCAAACATCCACAGCTGGTATCAATAAAGCTCTCATTGATAAGTGAAATATCAGCAATAAATTCATAAGAAATCATCAACCATAGCAATTGCTATAGAATAAAGAGCAATACTTGCCATATAATTCTATTAGCCATCAATTTAATTATGTTTCATTTGCCTTAATTTACGTGGAATTTCAAACAACCTAGAAAACGAAGTACTTCATGTTATTATGTTTTGAACAAAAGGAATGTTTTTCCAGTGAAAACTTTGTAGATGAGGCCAAAAAATAAAGGGCATTGTCAGTCTAGACTTCAACATTGGAGTTTGATGAATTTATCAGGCTTGGATGCTATCATTCCATCTATGTTCTTGGACTGTCAAAGTCATGTTGGTTGGTGAGCCTAGTGATCGGAGACCACTTGTTGGGTTAAAGATTTTTTTGTTGCTAAATGTTACAGCCTATATTCTTAGAGCTCGCATACACTAAGTATACCATCATTGGAAACTTGGCTTTCAGGTTGAGAAGTGTCTCTATAATTTTCACTTCTTATTTTCATTGTCCTCTGTGCATTTATTTCAGCAGTGATCAATTTTCCAAGGCTTTCCTCTCCTAAAAACTGCACCCAATTTAGTTTTACAACATCCTTATATGTCGATATTTTTTCAGCCAATGTTTTGGAATATTTTGGAAATAAATTTTCAAAATTTTCTCCATTTCTATTTTGTTTCCGAAACATTTCATAATTGTTAACATTTTTGAGTTGGCCAAAACTAGGCCCCGAAACAAAAGAATTGTTTCAACTTCGCCGGTAAATACAATGTTATCCACATAAACAAGAAGAAGGATATTACCTGCATTAGTGCGTAAATAAAACACCGAATGCCTCTGAAAACTTTCCTAACCATTCTCGTGAAGACTATTTTAGCTTGTATAAGGCTTTCTTCAATTTGCATACGCAGCCATGATACTCCCCATGAGCAATAAACCCTGGTGGTTGTTCTATATAAACCTCTTCCTCTAAGTCACCATGAAAGAAAGCATTCTTAACATCCAACTAAAATAAAGGCTAATTAAGATTAGCAACAAGAGAAATCAAGACCCAAATTGAAGAGATCTTGGCAACTGGAAAAATGGTCTTTGCATAGTCTACACCATAAGCTTGGGTATACCCCTTGGTAACCAAATGAGCTTTCAACCACTCCACAGACCCATCTAGATGATACTTGATATTACAAACCCAATGACACCCACCAGTCTGCTTACCGGGAGGGAGTGAAACTAGATCCCAAGTACGATTCTGATGAAGAGCATTCATCTCTTCGTCCATAGCTATCGTCCAGGCCGGATCAGATATTGTCTTAGGTACAAATATAATGGATAATTAAGAGATAAAGCCTGAAGACAAATAACAACAAACGAGAAGAAACAAATGCCAATAGGGTGCTTTAGTAACACATGAATGAATACCTTTGTGAAGAGCAATTGGTGGAGAATTAGTTGGAACTGTGGAACCAGGTTCCGAAGACGCCAAGGAAGCCGGTGGTGGAGTAATAGCAAGTGCCCTTGCTTGACAAGAATAAGCACGTAAAGGTGTGGTAGAAGGCATAAGGGACGATTTCAGAGGTGGAGCAGTCGGGATAGTGGTTACTTGAGGAACAAAGGATAAATGAATGGGTGTCGGAAGCGGAGGTGATATAAAACAAGGAAGACATCTCATGAATACTAGCAAGAGGATCACTAGGAGGAGAAAAGTAGGGTGTAGTCTCCCAAAAAGTTACATCAACACTAGTAAAATACTTGCTAAGAGTAGGGCTATAACAAAGATCACCCTGACGAGGATGAGAATATCCCAAAACATACACTTTGTAGCACGTGGATCAAGTTTGTCAAAACTTGGTCCAACAACATAATAGACACAACCAAACACTTTTTTTTTTTTTTGGGGGGGGGGGGATGGAAACCAAGGAAATATTGAGAAACAAAACTAAATGAGCAGATTGTCCATGCAAGAATGTGGATGACAGACGATTAATAAGGTGATAGGCAATCTGATGTGAACCCCAATAGACTTGCTTTGAGACCCAACAACAATATTGGAAAAACAACCCAAGAAAGCCAAACTCAGGTCTATGGATGGAGAATTTGAACCCGTTGAGAACTGTTTCAGAAATTCTGAAAATTACAAAAATACCCCTAACTCTAAAAAATATTAAAAGGACATATAAAATACTAATACTAGCAAATTGACTTAAAATAAGAATCAAAATACAATAATGCAAGGTTCCATATTGATCTTTGGCTTGATGGAAAATCAATTCCATTATCTTTCACATATTCCAATTTGTGTTTCCATGAGCATCTTATGGATTGCATCATTCTCCCCTGATTAGAGAAAACTCGTCCTCGAGTTTTAAAGTATTGTAGTATAAAAGTCCAAAAACTTTGAACTTGTATATGTCGCTGTCTCTGAGAAGTTTTAAGATGATGTCTCATTTTCTTCTCTAATTGAGGGAAGAAAGAAAAAATTTGGAAATTGATCCCCTTGATTGTGTCGTTGAAATTTTCTGGAATGATAAAATCAATTGGTGGAGCAAAGTGGATAGAAAGAAGCATTGGTGACTTTTCATGTAGATCCTTGAAAGATGCAAACAAATCAAGCTCTTGGAACATCATTGTTGCTGGTTGAAAGTCATTAATGGGAACAATTTCACCGGGCAACACCTCTAGCACTATTTCAGAGCTCTTAGGTTGTAATGTACTCATCTCTAAAGGCTCATTTGATTCAATACTAGTTGCTGGATTTTCCATCTTTTCAGGCTCCACAACAAAAAAATTGTTTGGATATTCACTTTTAACCTTATCCTCTGGACAAGTGAGTAGCGTAGTTGCTTGGGATTGTGTTGATTCTTCTACTTGATCTTGAATTATTCGATCAGTTATTGCTTTGGGCTGCTTTTGATAAATCTTCTCTAGTTGCATAGTAGAATCTAAATAACTTTGAGTTTTACCCCTTTGCGAAGAAGAAACCCTTCTACGCACATTAGAGACGTTTTGTGGCTGCCTCTCACTTGTATTCTCCATCTGATCTAACCGTTCATGAACTTTCTTCAGTTCCAACTTCATCAAACGCCTCATCTCACTCATCATAGCCTCCATAAACAATTTCGGATTAGCCAATTCCGTAGCATCTTCGGCCATGTTCTTAACACTGTTGTGAGATATGATTGCACTCTTGCCTTTTTTTTCCATTCGATAATTTTCCAAAAAAAATTCACCAAGAACTCATCAAGGAATTTCAGGTTTTAAGAGCAAGACAAACAATCTGATTTTGGGGTGAGGTGGTTTTCGGGCTTGTTGGATCCAAGATGGATGAACACAAACAATCTGATTTTTTTTTTATAATCAGCAACTATCTTTTGATAGTAACAGAATAATATTTCGTAATAAACTAGAACCGAACAAAATACGAGCGGAATGGGGTAAAGGAAATTCGGCTAAACTAGGGTTTGTGAACCGAATTTGGAACTAAAAAAAATACATAATAAAGAAAAGAAAGGTTTTTTTTTTTTTTTTAAGAGATAGGCAAACTTGAACTAGAACCCTTGCTCTGATACTAAATGATGTGAACCCCAATAGACTTGCTTTGAGACCCAACAACAATATTGGAAAAACAACCCAAGAAAGTCAAACTCAGGTCTATGGATGGAGAATTTGAACCCGTTGAGAACTATTTCAGAAATTCTGAAAATTACAAAAATACCCCTAACTCTAAAAAATATTAAAAGGACATATAAAATACTAATACTAGCAAATTGACTTAAAATAAGAATCAAAATACAATAATGCAAGGTTCCATATTGATCTTTGTCTTGATGGAAAGTCAATTCCATTATCTTTCTCGATCCCAAAACAACATCACCCCAAAACATTGGAGGAATATGCATATGGAATAAAAGGGCTTGGGTACCATTCAATAAATGATGATTCTTGTCCTTAGCCACACCATTTTGTTATGGTGTATGAACGCAATAAGTTTGATGCGCAATGCCCTTAATATAAAAATAAGTCTCAAAGGGGTTGGAAGAATATTTTTGGCATTGTCCAACCACAGGCTTATAGTTAGATTTCAAGCCAAGGAGAAAGCAAACAATATTAAAATCCTCACATTGCTCCTCCATATGTGGAATGTTAGAGGAAATGGGTTGAGACATCTTCAATTCTTCACAAACACCCATAACCTTTGAGAAGTATTCTTCAAGGCTTAATGTCCCTTGCTCAAGGCCAAAGCATTGCCCACACCACTCATAAATGTGGATAATATTACTAGTCCCCGAATAAATATGTGACAATCGGTCCCATATCTCTTTGGCAATATTTAAATACAGCAAAATGGAACTAATATTAGGCTAAATGCTATTCAATGATAGGGACATGATCTGCACATCTTATTGTTCCCAAATGTAAAAATTAGAATCGGTATCCTTAGGTTTAGCATCTACCAAATGGCTACGAAGGCCATTACCTTCGAGAAAAACCTCCACAAATTTAGCTCACAGAATATAATTGTTCCTATTTAATTTGACAGAGGTCATGGGAGCATAAAGAAGTAGCAGAAGAAAAACCTTCTGGTTTGGAGGTAGCGGAGGTGGCCTTAGTTTTAGATTCTGTGGCAGCAACACAAAATGAGGCTGCCGAGCTTAGCATAAGGTGGAAAAGGAGAAGAAAAACAACTGCCAAGGGCTGAACGAAGGTGCTGAGGGCAGCTATGGTCTGAACCGAGGTGAAGTATGGTGGAGGAAGGCTGAACCGAAAGAAAAAGTACCTGAACCGGACGGAGAAGTACTAGAGCCGGATGAAATCAAAGTAGAAAAACTGTCAAGTCCTGGTTGAGGGCAGTGGAGGCTTGAACCAGGGTGAAGTATGATAGATGAGCATTGTACCGAAAGAAAGGATACCTAAACCGGACTAAACCAAATCAGAATGGGCTTGAACTGGTCTGGACCGAAGCAGATGAGACTGAACTGGATGGATTTGAACCAGAGTTGGAGTAAACTGATCTAAACAAATCATCGGACAACTTGAACCAGCTCAAACAAAATTGGGCTTGAATCGGCCTGGCCAACCAGGATTGGACTTGAAGCTAAATGGACTGTAGGCCTGTAGCTACCGGATTAGGCAAGCCCAATAAACCAAAAAGGATCCGATATCCACCTGAACTGACCTGAAGCAAATCCAAATTAGGGATTCACTATTCCAGTGTTGGGTACGCTAAACTGGAATAACCTTGACAATCCCAATAGCCAAATAGGGGTTGTCTCCTTCATAGAGACGTCTATGATATGCAATTCGCCACTGGTGTGAGGCTTCATGACACTCATATCCTCTCCCAATCGCTGAAGCACAACCAAATCCACCAACCAACCACTCAGTCACAACAAATCAACACAAACACAATACAATCACAATGAATCAACACGCCATAACACCCAATATCGTTGGCAACTGCGATTGGCTTCAATGCAACTAACAACCACAACTAGGGAATTGAACCATAACCATCAACGACCCCTCAATAGGGATTCGATGATTGTCACAGAAACAGTACCTTTAAGGTCCGACATCACAGAAAAAAGGAAAATAGAGGAGAAGAAAGAAAGAGTAAATAAATAGGAAGATTGTGCCAATTACAAGGAGTAACATCACTCTGATACCATGTAAGGTAAGGAATTAGTGTTAGGAGATTAAGAAGAAGAGAGAGTTGGAGAGAAAGAGGAGAACTGAGAAAATGAGTCTATTAGGCTCCTTTGTCTCTCTCTATATATATGTGTGTGTGTGTGTGCTTGAATCAATTTACTTATTACAATGTATTTCTCTAATAGATTGCCATTTGATCACTTGTTTCTATCTTTTTTATTTTTTTGGTGATTCTCTTATTTTCTGGAAAAGTAAGAAACAAATGATAGTTCATAGTTGTCCATTGCTCTGTTAAGGCTGAATTTCGTGCTATGACTTTTACTACTGTTGAGACAGTCTGGTTACGTTGGTCTACTCTTGTGTGTTGCGACAATACCAGTGTTATGTAGATTGCCCACAATTCGGTGTTCCATGAGCGTGCAAAACATATTGAGATTGATTGTCATTTATGCACTATCATCTTCAGATGAACATTATCTCTCTTCCCTTTCTTCTTTCTATAATGTAGTTGGTGGACTTCTTTATGAAGTCACACAATAACGCGCTTTCGTTTTCTTCTTGGCAAAAGCCTGATATTTTTTAGCTACCACATCATGAGTTTGAAAAGGGGGCTGGGGTGTTAGAGTATTATAGTATTTTGGGGTAGTCTAGTCCTTTTATATATTTATCTTTGCCCTAGTATAATTGTATAATGTATCTGTGTAATTAGTTGTTGCAAAGCAGACTTATGGAACCTTAACAATATTCTCTCTTCTTCTTTATTTTCATTTGTTCTCTTTTGATCAAAGTTTACAGTTATCCATCTAGTTACTTGTGAATACATGCACTATTGGTGATTGGTGTTAATAATAAAAAAAGATTTAAAAAGGCTGGAAGTAGCAAGAAAAGCCACGCATGACTAACGTTCAATTACTTTGGGGAGGCAGATCAGATGTGGTGTAAGAATTACCATGATGCTTTTCAATGTATTGAGAGAGGTCGTTGCCATGAAGGGGAGGAAAGCACAATTGCAGAAATAAAATATAGAGAGAACAAGCATAGCATTTAGTTAAAAGACGCGAGCAACAAAGCATTAACTCCAACTAAGAGGTAGAGATGATGACAACAGGATGATTAAGATTAGAACAGGACATATGGTAACCATGCGGTCACAGGAGACCACATGGGAAATTTGACATAAAGGGTTGATTTTGAGATGTTTTCGTTTCTTTCGTTTGTGGCTTGCTCCTTACCTTTCTAGATGGGGTTAGTGGTGGAATGTTATCCTTCTTTAACTTGGATCATTTGCTTATGTAGTCTTGAAGGTCTTGATCACTTCAGGTTGCATTACTTTTGAGTCTCATATTTGTTTTACTTTTAGTTAACCTTCAAACAGCTAATGATGGTGCTATAATATTTGTGGTAAGCATTTTTTGCATGGTTCTGGTATCTGCCTGTTGATAATTTTTTCAACTTTAGATTTGACGACTTGAAGGATCAGTTGAGAAAGCGCATGTTCAGGAAGCGCACAGTTCGAAGAATTACATTTATAATTGCTCATGGCATATCAATTGAACTGAATTCGTACGCCTTGATCCGTCCAACCATTCCAGGTTTCCCTGCCCCTATCTATATTCCATGTAATCCATCAAAAGTCATGACTTGTCACCTTATCAAGGTAGTTGACAATTAAATTTTATTGTTCATAGGGGCTATTACTTGGCTTGATTCTGTCACTAATCTTCCGTTAAAGGTATGAGATTGTCAATATTGTTTTTTCTTTCACATACGTATATATATGAAACCCAATAGAGCAATTTCATGTCATAAGGTGGTGATAATTTCTTATCATATTCATTTGTTCAGATATCACTCTAGCTCTTTTGAGAATTGGGTTCTTTTTTACAATTTTAAGTTTGATGTATGTACAATTATAAAAGTTGGCCCTTTTATAACTCCTAGTCACTGGAAGCAAATGTTGTTTATCTTAGAGTATGTTTGTTATCCCAAATTCAACAATTAAAATGAATGTATTCTACACTTATTGATTAAGCCCGTTTGATAACTAAAATTAAGATCTCTTTATATGTTAAATGCTCCTAAAACTAGGCTAAAATATTAAGTAGGAGATCCCTTACTTAATTCTAAAAGTTGAAAGCGCTCAAGTGGAGCATCTTTTATAATGTTTTCAATATGACAATTTTACTCTGCAATGTTTCACAATCCAATTAAAACTCTAAAGTGTTTTTTTATCCAAAACCCTCAATCTCCCTAGCCTCCACCGTCTTTCAAAGAGGTCAAACATGTATGTTCTCTTCTCCTTTCTTCCTCCTATCATCTCCTACTCACATGCATAGATTAACATACCAACACACACATAGATCACGCGCAAACAAACACACACACGTGCAAACAGCCACATGCAAACACACACACACATAATCACATGCAAACACACATAGATTAACAAACACACACCCACACAGACACACATACTGCATGCACACAGACACGCACACACACTGAGAATAGAATCTCAATTATACTCAAATATCTATAGAATGTATTTCATCACAACTGGTTATCTTCGTTTCTTGTATCCCAAAAGTTACCAAAACCCAAGAATCTTTGAAAGGTAAAAAGTTAGAATAATAATGCACCCTTTTTTTTTCACAATTGTAGTGTTAGATCTGAATACCAGGTCTAAATTAATGTTGGTTGTATTGAAAGTTCAAATTTTGAGTGATTTAAAGAGATAATGCTGATAGGTTGAATCAACTTCTTTGGTAAATGTAGACTACAGTATGGTAATAATGATTATGATTTATGTTATGAATTATTTGTAGTGATATATCATGGATTTTTATTGGATAAATGCATATTTTATAAATATTTTCAAAGTAAAGAGTGAAAGGGTAAAACTGAAAATTAATTTATATTCGGACATCAGCTTTGTGTAGTTATCAAATATTTTGGTTCAATTCAGTACTTAAATTTTACTGGATACCAAAAAGTCTGCGTATTAAAAATTAAGCATTTAGCATTTAGTTGTCGGTATTCAACTTTTAGTATTATCGAACAACACCTTACTATATTTGTGACCTTCTCGTAATAAGGTATGTCATGTATACTTCGGCATTTAGAAAGGATGTTCTTTTTTTATTCAGTGATTCATGAAAATGGTTTGTTACTGATGGAAGTGCTTGCATCTTCTTTTAGGCAAATCCATTTTAGCTAATAAACCAATGTTTTGAAGAGTTCAATTATTGGAATAAGATTTCATGGTGGAGAGGATATTTTCATTTTACCATGCGGGGATTAAGTTGCAGTCATCTAACAGTCATTTGTTCCAAGCTTTTGAATTATATGATATGTAGACTCTCCAGTTTGAGGGGAGTGTTAACTAGTATATTTTATATGTGATTTTCGTTAGTATATTACTCGTTGATATGCTTTTTTTTTTTTAAAATAAGAAATAAACATAAGATGGATGAAATTGCAAAAAAGTAGGAAGTAGACAGAGAGTTAGTTGATACAAACCTCGGAATAGGGAAATGAGCACGAGTGGATCTATGTACCTCTAGAATGGAAGCTAGAGAACCTAAGTCTGAAGAAGAGTCTTGGTTCGAAGTAGAGGACCATTAAATCAGTTGGCGCAGCTTTGAAAACTGACTGACAAGAATATGCCTTAATGAACTTGCGAAATTGCCCGTTAAGTTGATCACTCTGGTCACCCAGATCTTGCTGACTCTTTTAAATCAGAGAATGGAATTCTGAAGCTGTCTCACATAAACTACTCCGTAGTTCTACCCCTAGGATGAGACAAGGGAATAAATGACCCACCATCACAAGGAATATCAAAGCCCCGAGCTCTGTAGTATGGCACATGTTTGTTTGAAAAAGGTGGAATCGTTGTGAATAGATAAAATAAAATAGTTTTACATATTCCAAGTTAAGGTGGATAAGACTAGGAGTGAGAAATACATATCGACCTCGATATGCTGAAACAATGTAATTGATCTAGAGGGGGAGGGGGAGAGAGGGTGAATAGGCCTTATGCACTCTAATGTGGAATTTATGCCCAAATAAAACCTTTTTGACTCGATTACAAATTGATTAGTCAATTGGTTCAAGTAGCCCCTCAATGACTTCGATCAAATGGCTGATTTAGTGAATATGGGCAAATACCTATTTAATTCAATGCAAAACATGCACAATCCACTAACCTTATCTCTCAAACCCTTTCCACCAATTTACAGTTGATTTCAACGATTAAAATGGCAAGCAACACAAAACGGATTCTGTTAAGGAAATTATCAAACACTTGGAGGTAGTAAAATTGCAAGTATGTAAAGACAAACACAATCACACAAACAATTTTAATGCGTAAACCCACTCGGGAAAACCCTGGGACCCTAATCCACCTTACCTAATCCACTAGTTTTAAAGTTTTGATTACAAGTTTGGAGACATATCTCAACCAATACCAAAAGTTTCCTCTGTTGAATTTTCACTCCAAAAATCCTCCGCGAGAGTATTGACAACTAGCTTCCATAGACAATGAACTGAACTCTAGGATCCATCCTTGGATTCTCGTTCATCTCCTTTGGACTCCTTCTGTTGATCATTGGTGGTCTCCTTGGATCCTTCGTTGTGAGTTTGGTGGTCTACAAGATCTTTGAAGGTTCTTGCTCATTCTCTGAAGAATTCAAAGATAGATCATCTAGGGATTGGGGTTTTTTTGGGGGAGCTTCTCTTGTATCTCCTTGGTTTCCTATTAAGTCATAGAACACGTCTCCCCCATTTGTAGGAATTGGAAAATAGAGGTTAATTAGTGTACAAGAAAAATTGACCTTGAAGCACTACTCGAGCACTGTGGAGGGCGTTGGCTACTGGACCAAAATTCTATAGTCACTGGACGTGGATTGCTCGAGAGTTATAGCAAGCGCTGGCCTTGAGAATGTCCTTTTCATGCCCAGTCCATTTTCCAACATTCCCAAGATTGCTTGGAGAGCACTATCCACTAGTTTTCCTCATAAATTGTTAGAATATAGAGAATGACATTTATGTAATAAGTATATCCCAGGAGGGTTATAGTAGTCTTTATTATATATATATATACGTCTCTCTCTCTCTCTCAACGTTTATATGCAGAGCAAGGTTCTTAAGGTTGTTCTTGCTGTGATTTAAGTGGTGTTGACACCTATTGATTGTCGTTGTTGATCGTGGTATTAGAGCTTGTCCCAAAGAAAATATGTACTTGATTTTTTGGAGGAAACAGTTTTTCTTGGTGGTCGATCGATTGATGTACCTATGGATCCAAAACATAAACTTTCGGTGGATGAAGGTGAATGTTTCTTAGATCCTAGAAGGTATCATCGACTGGTTGGGAAGTTAAATTATCTTACCATTACCCGACCGGATATATCATATGCAGTAAATATAGTAAGTCAATTTATGCAAGCTTCTCGAGTATCACATTGTGATGCAATTATCCGTATTATCATATATCTCAAACGAGCTCTCGTACTTGGATTGTTGTATAAATCTCATGGACATCTTAGATTGGAAGGGTTCAGATATTGATTGGGCAGGCTCCTCCTCAGATAGATGACCTACTATATGTTATTGTACCTTCTTGGGAGGTAATTTGATTAGATGGAAGTGTAAGAAGTAGATAGTGGTAGCACGGGTCTAGTGCAGAAGTTGAGTACAAAACAATGGCTCACACGTGTAGTGAGTTAACATGATTGGAACACTTTCTTGAGGAAATTGGTTTCCCAGTTAAGATTCCGATTGAGTTGTTTTGTGATAATCAAGCTGTGGTTCATATTGCTTTTAATCTTGTGTTTCATGAGCTAACAAAACACATTGAAGTTGATTGTCGTTTTGTTCGATAGTAAGTGTTGTGTGGAGATATTGTCACACCTTTTGTCAAATCTGAGGAGTAAGAGGATCAACTTGCTGATTTGTTTACTAAGTCGTTGAGTAGCTGGGATTATATGATATATATTCACCAGCTCAAGGGGGAGTGTTAGAATATATGGAATGACATTTATGTAATAAGTATATCCCAAGAGGGATATAGTAGTCTTTAGTCATATTAAGATACATATATATATAAGTTGAAAGGGAAGGTAGGGTAACTTCTTTCAATTCTTTCTTACGTCTCTCTCTCTCTCTGCCTATCTCTCTCTCTCTCGATCTCTATCCCAATGATTACATAAACAAACACTCGTTTTCAACTTCATAAGTACCAAGGGGTGACACCTGAAAGTTCTATTCTATAACAGATTTCAAAACAAGTTTACCAAGACAAACCGTCAAAGTTTCAAAAATGATTTACCACAAAATACAAGAGAGTCATGTTACGGATGTAATACGCATACCTATGAAGCACGGATACTTTGAAGCAAATCATTAGTATTAATATGCACAAACTTGCACTTTCAAGGGCAATTTAACCTTTCAAATCTTCAATGATAGGTAAAAGAAAGGAAGAGATGGATTATATCAACAATTCAACGAACATCTTACATGAAGAAGAATCGGATCATCAACCGTTATCTTTTATCTAACAAATCAACATCCAAAGTGATTGAGTCAAGCACCGAAAGAAGCAACATCAATTCCAAAGACACAATCATTAACTGTTAGGGTTCTTATTTTCTATATTATGTCATAAGTTAATTAGTGGAGGGTAATATTGTATATTATCCTAAACATTGATCAGTTACAAATAAGAATGTGTAGGGCTACATGGCTGTTACATACAACTGATTATTCTTTCCTATCTTACTTTTTCTTCTCTCCCTTTCCCTCTTTCTCTACTTCGTTCTAACCCTAATATTATCTTTTTTCTATTTCAACTTGGTATCAGAGCAATAATACGAGATCAAATAACATCGAAAAACACTGTTTAAAAATTTGAGGCGTTTCACAATTGCTTTCAGAAAAAAAAAGGAAAAGAAAAGTCACATATAGGACACTCACTAACCAATTATGTATTTACTCAGACGTTGCATTGGTAATTTATGTAGAGCTTTATTAATCGTTTAATCTATATGGATTTCTAATGGTGTTGGTGTTTGGTTTCAGACATGTTACACTAGAATTGATCAAAGATGCAATATTTGAGCACACCTAAGTGAAATTAAACTAAGTGAGGAGACATTGCTTTAGGATGCATGAAAATTGAGTTCTATATTTATTAATATGCCTTAGAGTAACGTGCTAGATGATGAACTGAGGATGAATATGCTTTATTGAGAACATGTGTGATTTTCATAATTGATTACATTATACATTTATTGTTAAATTTGAAAATTGCATTATATTTTTGATATGTATTTCATCCATCAATGTGCATTTAGTTACATTTAGATTATACATATATCCATGCATGTGTTGGTGGCTCATTGAGTTGATAGGAGGATTAGAGGAGTCGTCTAGTGGTCCATTGGTGAAGTTGATAGCTGATCTGTTAGTTGGACAAACATGCTTCAGGGACCGCTCGAGTGGCCTACACACGGCTATAGTTTTCAGCTCGAGTGGCCTACACACGGCTCTAGTGGTCTCCCCGAGCCTTTGTCCTACGGAAACCACTGTTTGCTAACCACCCTCTCATGGTTCGAACGGCCGGTCATGAATTTGAGTTTTGTTGGGCTCCAATTAAACTCTATTTTCAAGACTTATATATTGGGGCTATAGTTTTCAGCTAGGGTAAATCTTTATGAGCTAGAAAAGACCTAAGTCTTTATAGAGAGCTTTAAGAAACCCCTGATCTCTAAGATATAAAGGCCTAAACCATCTTGATCCTTTCTATTCAATTTCATACATTGGAAAAGAAGATCTTGGTTGGTGAGAGAAGACCCACTTTGATGTGTGCATTCCGAGTGTATCGGGTGTGAAGCCTTGAATATTGTTCGAGGGGCCAAGACAGTTCATTGTAGTGAGCACGTTTAAGTGATGCTACTCAAGACTTTGTTAGGTGATATCTGGAGAAGAGGTTTATGACAGAAAGGAGCATCTAGTCATGAGAAGTGGTTGAGGTATAAGTCTTAAGCACGTGTAAATTGACTTTGAGTATAGTGGGTTAGGCTCTTGGTGAACCTTGAGTGAGTCCCCACGATTTTTCCTTAGAAGAGTTTTCATGTCGACAAATTACATGTGTTATGGATGTTTTTGTTAATTGCTTTAATTTCACAGATATACACACAGTTGCAATTGTACACCCAATGTTTGAAAAATTGACACTTTAAGTGTTTTATTTGATTCATTCATCAGTTGTGGTTCTGTGAACATTGGCTTTGGTTTGGGATTGTCGTGGAGAGTTTGAGTGTTAATCGACTAATTGCATATCTCTACATTGACTCACATGATTTCTTGGTTGGCAAAACGGGTTCAAACGCATAATTGACAAATCTATCTTAGATGTGGTAATTGGGGTGTGTTAGAGGGAAATTGGTGGTTGTTCGGACTAAAATTGAATTAATCTATTCACCCCTCTCCCCTCTAGGTTGTGTCTAGCATCCTACGTGTATAAACATGAGGGACGATCCATTCTGCATCGAGATAATATTTTCTTAACAAAGGAGATAAAGGATCTCCCTATCTAAGGCCCCTTGAAGCCTTGAACTTCCCTAGGCTTATCATTGAATTTCTCCAAACATCCTTGAATTCACATTCTCCATCGCAACCCAAACTGTTCTAGAAAAAGTCTAAGAAACTCCAATACACATAATCATATGCTTTTTTCAAAATCAATCTTAAATACAGTCCCCTCCATCCATTAACCACAAGGGCCATATCCAGAATTTGTCTCCTTTCACAAAGCTCACTGATACCTAGAAATGGTTTCACACAGTCATTCTCTGAGCCTCAAAGACAACACTTTAGCAATGATCTTATACGAAATTGACACCAAACTGATTGGCCTAGAATTCTTCATCTTCAAAGAATTATATTTTTTTGGGATGAAGCGTATAAAATCAAATTCATAACTGTATTTACCCACTTTTCAAAAAAGTCCTCAAACACCCTCATCCTCATCAAATCTTCTTGAAATACAGCCCAACACTCTTGAAAGATAGTCATATTGAAACCATTCAGTTCTGAAGCGTAATCTTTGCCAATGATCAAAATTTCGTTTCGGTGTATTGTTTCGGTCACCTAGGAAATGGAAACGTTTCGGCGTGTTTCGGAAACATTTTGACCTGTTTCAAAAACATAATGAAAAAAAAAAAAAAATTAAGAATTATTTTTCTAAAACATTGATTGAAATATATTAAAGTATCTTAAAATACTTTGAAACATTCCGAAATAATTGTGCAAATGCATTGAAATATTATAATACATCTCGAAATATTATGGAATACCTCGAAATATTAGAATTTCGATTCTATCATTGATTCCTTTTGGTCTTCTTGGAAACGAAAATGTTTTGACCGTTTCGAAACGATATTTTAATCCTTGATCTTTGCCACATTCCTCCATCTCAAAAGGTCTTTCCAACCAACTCACCTTTCCACCATCAATAGGACACAAGTCGGAGCCCTCTAGTGTAGGCCTAGAACACTCCTGGGCAGTATAAAGGTTGGAGAAAAAACTAAGGATCTCCCTCTCATTATTAATTTCATCCTCAATAATTACACTATCCTCAAACTCCAAATTATCAGTAATTTTCTTCTTCCTATTCCCATTAGCCACTCTATGAAAAAACTTGGAGTTATTATCCCTTTCCTTTACTCATTTAACCTTCAATATTTTCCTCCTACTAATTTCTTTCTTAGAACACCTCCTCAAATTTATTCCTCAAGTCCCATCTCTCATTCCTCAGCCCTTCCTCCAAATCCCTGCATTTCTCAAACTTATCAAGATCTCTAATCTTCTCCAAAATCCTCAATTTTAACTTGTGATATCACCAACTTCCTTTTTACTCCACACCCTCAATTTTTGTTTTAGTTTCATAAACTTTGAAAATCTTCTCCACATAGTACGTTAAATTTTCCTTAAGTTCAAGGATTGCTTGTCTTGCTTTTTGCTTAACACATTATTGAGTTTTGTTTGTCTCCCATGCCTAAGGGGTGGTGAATCAGAGCAAGGACAGCCATCGCTAAGCCCTTATCATAAGAAGCTAAAGTGGAGGGAGGGGGAAAGGGGGGCTTTGCTCGTGCAAACAAATCCTCTATTGCCTAATCTTTCCCCTAGAACATATTCTCAAACCTAAAAGGTCCTAGATCCCACCTCATAACAGAATTATCAAGCATTACAAGACAATGATTTGACACACCTCGAGGTAAAGACACTACCCTATGCCTAAAGTTCGATCAAGTAAAGACACCATTAGCCAACGGGGGATCTCTAGGTCTAATTTCCCTAATAAAATAAGCAAAACCGCTAATGCTCCTAGTGACTCCTTTTTTCAACGTTTCATAAGGATATGTAATGACATTAAAATCCCCACCTATACGCCAACGAGGATAACACATGCCAAACAAAGCCGAGTCTTTAATAATTTAGTGGATTTGGAATGTGGAGGAAAAATAATTCTGAACTTTTATCATTGATGTTTGAGTATTTTTAATGTCATTAATATAGCGACAAAGCAGATATTTTAGTTTGCATATATGCATTCATTAAATGTCAATGTTACATTTTTTCCAAAATGATTAGGATGTTTTTTATGTGATGGAATCTATCTGCCAGTTAAACTACTTAGACAATGGTTATTTCATTTTTTTATTCCCGTCATGTCATTACTTGGTTGGTGAGGGTTGCTCTAAGAATTTTTTTATAATTATTCTCCATGGTTTTTTCAGATTGAAAGATCTTTGATCTGTGCGGATACTGGTGCATTGGTACAGGAGCCTGCAAAACGTTCGCAATCTTATAAGAAGTAAAATCTTGTACCAATAGTTTTTATATTATATAGTCTTTATGCCATTTGCGTGGCTTCAAGAATAACATGTGTTAGAGTTCTTAGTTTTTAGGGTAAATTTCATCAACCACCCCCGTAGATTACCCTATCTTCCAATGAGATCCTTTGCATCTTCTGAAATTTAAGTGCACTTTCTTCTAGTTTATGTGACCATTTCATCAAGACCCCTTACCATAACCAACCGTTACTGACAATGTAGAAAGTGTTGGTGTCATGCCGATATACTTTTTAAATACCAAATTTATATCCTTCTCCCAAAGCAATCCACACAAATCACCACCAACATTACCACCACTACCCTGACATTAAAATCCTATTCTCACGATGAATGAAAACAATGCCAACACCAAAATTTACACACAACAAATGCCCCTAGACCACACAAATCCATCTCAAATCCACCACTAAAACTTTCAATTCTCACCCCATGTAAAAAATACTCCAAAAATTGAAGTCTTGATTTGCTAATATGCAGAACAAATTTTTTGAACTTTTAATACTTCCTAACCAATTCCGTTGCTAGAGTTTCACGTTAAGAAGAGACATGAAAGTTAAAGTGTCGTCGTAGATCCTCACAGAGTTGCAATCACATTTAGGAACGAGCTTCACGGTGATCTTGACAGTTTACCCATATGATCCCATATTTAGAGAACTTAGGACCTAGATTTTGTTTCTCATAGAAATGCGAGTTACGAGTGGAGTCGATTTGTCGAAGCATTAGAGGATATTGAAGTATCACGAAAAATATTTCACTTTGACCAAAATCACGAAAAATATTTCACTTTGACCAAAACCCTAGTGCATTCTTGGAAGAGCCAGAGGAGGCGAAAAAATAAACTAATCCAATTAGAGACATCTTGGGTCGCCTCCATGAGGCAAATGAAGAAAGTAAATTTCACACAAACCTGAAGCTATAAACCCATTTTAATGTATCTCTCAAACTCTACACTCAAAGCTAGAGATTAAGGGTTGAAATTGAAAAGTGGATTGGTTAATCATCCAAACATGGTACCCATCTAATGGTGGACTCCAATTCATCTAACTTGGAAGTGCACTTCGGATTTGATGCAATATTAGAGAGAAAAGGGGTGTGATGAGTAGAGAGTGATTGGGAGTAATAGGTGGAAGAGGACATGGGATTGGGTGGGGAGTGTGGCGGATGAGCTGGGAGTCAATGGGAGGGTGGCATAGAAGTTGAAGTTGATGGCGAGGGGGAATTTTAGCTAGTCAATACATTATATGTATAGATATATGTGTAAGTATGTGTACGTCTGTAAATAAATAAGAACAATTACTATGTAGATTTGTATAAAGATAAGGGGTAAATTGGGAAAATAGACACTTCTGTTATCTTTGGTAGGGGACAAACATTAACAAGGGGTGTCAGTGAAATTTCAATAGATGCAATGGGTCTCTTTGAAGATAAGGTATTCTATAAGGGGTGTGGTTGAAGTTTTTCTTACTTTTATATTAGACATAATTAGTCTAGGGAATTATTGTAATTACCTTAATATTGTTTTGTTATAAATAGAGAGTGTAGGGCAACCTAGCCATACATTGATTATTTCTCTCGATCTATTTCTCCTCTCTCTCTTCCTCCCCTCTCTCATCCTCCCCTCTCTCTCAAAAAGCCTAATATCAACTTTACCTAATTGCAACAACAACACATTACAAACGATCAGGAGGATTTCCTTGCGTTGACTTAATCACTAGAAAGTTCCTCGAGAAAATGATGTCATCGTCAGAAAAGTGACATTAGCAATTTTATGCGACTTCAACTGTGGTCCGACTTAGAATTGTGCCCCGGTGATCATAGTGATTTTTTTAGAATTTTTTGAGGTCATCTGAATGGTTTTTTGAATTTTCGAATGTTTTCTTGGATTTTTTTTGGTGTCGACTGCGATCTCTTCTGTGGGAGCCTTAAGGAGCTTTCTGATGCTTCATCCCATGACAAAGGGTTCTGATCAATACTCCAGAAGAAACTTGTGTTTGACCCTTTGATATTTGGGTTGTTTTTTGGTGACCGGGCAGTTTTGACACTATCATTGCTGATGAATGGCACTGTTCAAGTGCTTCGGTTTGTTGGGCTCGTTCTTTTGCGATGTATGGCTCATTCTGAGAGCGGTTTTCAAACCTTTAATAGTTGATTGGTGTTGGGTTTGTTTGAATCCAAAGGAACAAGTCCTGACAACACTGTTCTTGGCTTGAAAAATGTTCCAAATAGTTCTCTGGAGCTCCCCATCTTGTTTCTATTTTTTATTTTTGGGTCTCTGTGTTGGGTTTTGAGATTTAGTGGTGTGATTTATTTTGTTGTGTTGTTGTGGTTTCAATATCGATGGTGAATTACTATCGTTTGGGCTTATTTCTTGGTTTTCCTTTGGTTATTTTGTGTGATTGTGGTTGTTTGAGGATTATTGGTTCTATTATCGCCTAGTTAGGTGTGGGTTTTACTATGACAACTTCAGAGGATGTTAAAGATACTTCTGTTGATGATTAGGTTTGACAGGCTCATTCTATGGATGATCAAGTTTGACAGATCAATTCTATCAAATTGAATGGACACAATTATTATTGTTGGACCCATGCTATTAAGGTTATATTATGGGCCAAGAGAAAAGTAAAGTATTCGGCCAAAAGCCCTCTGAAGGATGGGTCTAAAGGCTTCGAAGATTGGTGGAGTGAAAATTCCTTGGTAATGACTTGGTTGTGGCTTAGTATGTAACTATTTGTGGTTTATAATGTTCAACTTCTTGATATAGCCAAGAAGATATGGGACTTCCGTTAGGAGATGTACTCTAAAGAATATAATATGTCCTGAATCTATGAACTTTTTGAGCGTTTATTTAATACCAAGTAAGAAAATAAATCTCTAGCTGAACATTATGACACTTTGAAAGGATTATGGGAAGAATTTATGTTGTATCAGCCTTTGAGTGCAGATCTGGAGGTTCAGTGTTGATAGCGGGAGGAGTTTCAGGCTGCGTTGCTTTTGTCAAAGCTTAATTTAGAGTATGGTGTGTTTAAAGCTCATATTTTGGCTAGTGAGACGCTTTTAGCAGCAGCCAATGCTTACTCTCGCTTTCATCAAGCTTCTCTAACTCATGGGCCTTCTTCATCTTCACAAGATTCCTCTGCGTTAATCTGTTATCTATAAGTCAGTTAACTAAGTCTTTACAATGTTCATCGACTTTTTCTCCATTGGTTTGAGGTATGATCAGAATAGACTTTATTACCCGAATTCCAGAGTAGCAGTTCTTGCATCGAGGGCTACGGTGTCTTCTCTGTAGTGGTATTTTCGATTAGGACACCCGTCACTGCAAAAGTTTCGTCAAGTCATTCCTAATTTGAGTACTTCTATTATGTTAGAATGTGAGGCTTTTCTTGCTAGTAGCACGAGTCGTCTGTCTAATCCTTTTTTCTAGTTATTCACTCTCACATTTGGAGTCCTTCAAGAATAAAAAGTATTATTGAATTTCATTATTTTGTGATCTTTGTTGATGACTATTATTGTATGACTTGGTTATTTCCTATGAAGGATCGTTCGGGAGTGCCTAAAATTTTTCTTACCTTCTAAAATGGAATCCTTGTATTATTTAATAGACATATTAAGATATTTCGTTTTGATAATGCATTGTAGTATGTGTAATCCTATATACATACATTTTGTTTTGATCATGGTATTATTCATCTGACTACATTTCGACATACATCCTAGCAAAATAGAGTTGCACAATGCAAACATTGTTATTTATTGGATGCTGCTCGTACCTTCATGTTTAATATAAGGATCAAAATTTTGTTTCGAAACGTCCGAAACGTTTCCATTTCCAAGGAGATTGAAATAAAGCAATGATGAATTCGAAATGCTAATACTTCGAGGTGTTTCATAATGTTTCGAGGTGTTTTGTAATGTTTCAATGCGTTTGCATAATTATTTCTGAATGTTTCAAAGTATTTCAAGATACTTTGGTATATTTCGACCAATATTTTGGAAAAATATTTCTTAAATTTTTTATTTTTTTCGAAACAGGTCGAAACATTTTTGTTTTCTAGGTGACCGAAACAATGCATCAAAATAAAATTTTGATCTTTGGTTTAATATGCATGTACTTAAACCGTATTGGGCAAATGTTGTTCTCACTATAGTATATCTTATTAATAGGATGTCTTTCCTATCTTGAATAACAAATCTCCATTCTTCTTGTTCTATCTTGATACATTACCCTTTGGTCTCGCTCATCATGTCGTTTGTATTGCATTTGTCCACTTTTTTTGGTTCGTGTCAGGGTTAACTTTTTTTTCACTCAGTTAATTGTGTCTTTTTGGGTTACTCTCGTACTCAAAAGGTTATCGTTTTAGGACCTTGCCTCTCGTCAATATTATGTCATTGCTAATGTCACCTTCTTTGAGTCATCTTCTTTTTCTCTACTTTAGGAACTACTCTTTTCCTCGATTTGATATATATTTTCCCCGATTGTTGATGTCACATTCTTTGAGTCATCTTCATGTTACATCGTGTACATTAGGGGTGTTCACCCTACCGGTAAGAAATATAGTCTTCCGTCTTCCTACCCGATACTTTGCGGAAGAATTTTTTCTTACCCTACCCTACCCGATCAGGTGTGGTATTCCTACCTGACTTCCTACCCGATTAATCAGGTAGGAAGTCGGGTAGGAAATCGGGTAAACACTTTTGTAGCTATTAATTTTTGGATCATTTTAACAATTCAATTAAATAACATGCACCAATTTAACAATACAATAAATCAATAACACTAAAACATAAAACAGTTACAACAACAATTACAAAAAAACACAAGAAAGTATGAACATCAATCCATCATAATTGTTACACAAATACAATAACAATTATTTTAAGTTTAAACCATATGAAACACATTAGAATCATAACTACTCAAATAGATCACCGGTTCACCACAAATCATGTAACCTACACAAAAAACAAGTTCATATTTTAGCAACTCAAACATCCACAACAATAACAATGTTATAATATAAATTATACCACACAAATACTCTTATAATTACTAAAAAAAATATAAAAAGTTAAATTTTTTTTTTGCGGGTAGGGTAGGGTAGGAATGCGAAAATTGATAGGTATTCCGCATTCCTACCCGATTTAATCGGAAGACCAAAAACTCTTCCGCATTCCTACCCGATTTTTGCGGCTAGCCGTTCAATAGGGTAGGGTAGGGTCGGGTAGGGTAGGAAATTGCGGCCAATCGGAAATTTGAACACCCCTAGTGTACATGATTGTGTCTCTTCTCCATCTTTACCTTCTGATCTTTCATTTGTTGGTTTATCGTCATTACACGGACATAAAGGTTGTTTCATATGCTCCAGCGCTCTGGCCACCACATGATTTTATCTTGGTCCTTCCTTTTGAGATGCCTACTGAATCATCCTCTTCTGATTTGCCTATTGCACTACGAAAAAGTATTCGTACTTGTACTCAATATCCCTTCTCTAATTTTATCTCTTTCCATCGACTTTCCTTATCCTTTTGTTGTTTTGTATGAGCCTTGTCTTCTGTCTTTGTTCCTAGCTCTTTGAAAGAGGCATTAACATCTCCTAGATGGAAACTAGCTATGAATGATGAAATTAAGGCATTTCATGAAAATCATATTTGGGACCTTATTTCTCTTCCGTCTGGGAATCAACCTGTTAGTTGTTGCTGGGTTTACACTGTGAAATATCATCCTAATGGCTCTGTTGAGCGTTTGAAGGCACGATTGGTTATCAAGGGCTACACTTAGACCTATGGTATGGATTACTATGAGACTTTCTATTGCTTGTCTTAAGTTTGTTAGAGTTCTTATTTATGTTGCAGTCTGTTCTGACTGGCCCTTGTATCAACTGGGCATAAAGAATGTCTTCTTACTGGGAGATAGATCTATTGGAGGAGGTCTATATGATTCAACCACTAGGTTATGTTGGCCATAAGCATATAGTCTTTCATTTGAAGAAAGCACTATATAGCTTGAAACAATCGCCATGTGCTTGGTTTGATAAGTTTAGTACTGTGTTACTTCAGTTTGGGTTTCAACGCTATATCTCAAATCAATCAGTTTTTATTCATTGGGCTTCTGGAGACATTATTGTTTTGATTATGTATGCCGATGACATCATTATTAGTAGTAATGACTCAAATGGGATTGCCAACTTCATGGCCTATTTGGGGAAACAGTTTCATAACCAGAACTTAGGCCTTCTTTGGTACTACTTAGGGATTGAGGTTGCTCATTTCAAAGAAGGTATCAATCTGTGTTAGCAGAAGTATGTACTAGATTTACTATCTGGAATTGGTACTCTTGGTGCATGTCCACTTGATACACCAATGGACTCTACATTCAAGTTAGATCTTGAAAGTGAAGTATTTGATGATATAGGGCGTTATCAGAGGTTGGCTGGTAAGCTGATTTACCTTACAGTTCCACGTCGTGATATTACATATGTTGTTGGTGTGGTTAGCCAGTTTATGCATGCTTCTCATAAGTCTCATTGGGAGGCTCCCATATACTTCGATATCTGCATCGAGCTTCAGGAAAAGATTGTTATACCGTTCATCAAAATCCATAGCTATTGTTGGTTTTTCAGATGTTGACCGGGTAGGTAGTGATGGTGATAAACGATCAACTTTTGACTATTGTACATTTATTTGTGGTAATATTGTTACCTGCGCACCAAGAAGTAGAATGTGGTTGCACTTCTGGTGCAGAGGAGTATCGAGCTATGATACGCATTGCTTTGTGAGATGTTATGGTCTCCTCTGTATTTCGTGATACGGGACTTGATGTGTCTTCTTCTATGTAGATGCATTGTGACAACTAAGCATCTATCTTCATCTCAAGTAATCCGGTATTTCATGAGTATATCATACATATTGAGGTAGATTGCCATTTCATTAGAGATCTCTTAATGCAAAAAGAGATCATCACTCCATATATCAAGTATGGTAATCAACTGGGAGATATTCTTATCAAACCATTGGTTCGGTCTGCCTTCAATAGTTTATGTTTCAAGTTGGACATTTTTTTTCTTTATGCTCCAACACTTGAGGGGAGTATTAGAGTTCTTAGTTTTTATATTAGACAAAAGTTAATTTGTCTAAGGTAATATTGTAATTACCTTAATATTGTTCAGTTATAAATAGAGAGTGTAGGTCAAAGCTATTATCAACTTTACCTTTCGACTACATGCTTTTTGGATGAACACAAAGTTTAAGGTTTTTAATTTCATCATTTCCTTCTTGGGAAAATTTCATCCACATACATTACTTAGATCTTCAAAGAGACCTCATACATTATCAGAAAGTTCTCTGTATTCCCTTTCTTCTGCTTTATCCACACCCTTTATCAATAGTAGCCATTACTGACAAGTCAAAAAAGTCGCATTATGTTTTTATCACATAATTTTTTATTTTTTCTTTAAAATTCTCGAATTACCACCAGGTGGGTGACTATTTTTATTGCAGAGGTAAATGACCTCACATTCAAAAATAAAATGACTAGGATACCCTTAATTAAAATGCAAATACCCCTAACCCTTTATAATCATCTTCTGCGTAGAACACTAGGCAAAACAGATGCATGCAAGTACCATCGACCCAACCTTGACTTCCACCAAGTCGCTCCTTTTCTGGCATCAGTATCGAAACCTCATCATCGCTGGCCACCACCACTAGTGACCACCACCATGAGTAACCACCATTTCCCAAAACACAAACTGATGTAGGACGGGAAGCACTAGAAATCACAGAATAGAAAGAGAAGAAGAAAGAAGAGGTGGTGGAAGGGGTTTACTTCATCCTTGCAAGGAATCGGTGAAGAAACACAAATTCTCCACAGAGAATTACTTTTTATTATATCACTCTCTCTAATAAAAATAGTTGAGATTATATCATTATTATAGGCCAAGTTCCCTACCAAAATAAAAACTATTCTCCTACTAAAATTCTAAAAGAGTTTTTTAATCAAACTTTCAAATTCCTATCATACTAAAACTTTATAATAATTTCTTAATCAAATTCTAATTACTACTCCTAGGCAAACAAATATTTCCTAACTAATATAATAATACTAAAACAAATAATAAAATTCAATTCTTAAATTTAAGCTCATCCAATCCCTTTTCGATTTCTATCAATTCTCCTCGGCTGAAAAAAACTCTTCTCCGAAGAGTTGGAAGGCCACAAGGACTCCAAAAAATCTGTAGAAGCTTGTGTTCCAATAAAATAGTATTGTAAATCTCCATGGTAGAAAACAATCCCTTCATGCATTGCATCCATCACAGTCTTATCCACATACACTATTATAGATGAAGGAAGCATACAAACCAGTGGAAACAAAATAGCAATTCCATTTGTAGTGGTACTCTTTGAAACTCCTTTAACTTCTTCTGTAAGGACATCCTTTGAGACCAGCTTATCAAAAGCAATTGATGTATGATGAGGAAAACTTTTAGGCTCATCAACGGTATCTAATTTCAGCTCATCAATCAATTGAACTGGAGCTTGTGGTGGAGGGGTTTGTACAAGTACCAGTGTAGGATTGAAGACTGAAGATGATGGACTGTTATCGACGTTTTTCTCAACTCCTTTACTCTTCTTATCTAAGATATAAGTTTCTATGATCTTCTTTAGTGATGTTATAGAAGCCTTTAGTGAATCCATCCTCTCATTCATGATCTTTTGTGAATCAACTTGTGCTTGGAATAAAGCCTCCACTTTAACATTTAATTCGGCATTGGAAACCATCTTAATGGAAGAGGTTTCAGGGATTTTTAAAAATTTTGGGGTCAATCTGTAATTTCAGAAAATTCTGGGGCTAAATTGTAATTTCAAAAACTTTTGGGGCCAAATTGTAATTTCAAAAGATTTTAGGGGATTAAAGTGTAATTTCAAAAATTTCAGGGGTCAAATTTGTAATTTTAGAAATCTTGAGGTTACACGATTGGATTTTTTTGGCGGGGCAGAAGCATGGATTGTTAGGCTGGCACGGCAGCAGGATGGGTTTTTAGGCCTAGAACAAAGGGTTTAAACACAAGGATGTTAGACGAATCTAAAAAACACGACAATCGAAAATGATCGATTTAGGCTCTGATACCAAACTGATGTAGGATGTGAATGACTAGAAATCATAGAATAGAAAGAAAAGAAGAAAGAAGAGGGGGTGAAAGGAGTTTACCTCATCCTCGCAAGGAGTCGGTGAAGAAACACAAATTCTCCACGGAGAATCACTTTTTATTATATCACTCTCATAAAAATAGTTCGGATTACGCCAAGTTCCCTACCAAAATAAAAACTACTCTCTTACTAAAATTCTAAAAGAGTTTTATAATCAAACTCTCAAATTCCTATTTATCCTACTAAAACTCTATAATAATTTTCTAATCAAATTTTAATTACTACTCTTAGGCAAACAAATATTTCCTAACTAATATAATAATACTAAAACAAATAATAAAATTTAATTCTTAAATTTAAGTTCATCTAATCCCTTTTCAATCTCTATCACAAACACACAGCTGACCCATCACCACCACCACCACGTTATTCTTCTTCAACGCTAAGCCAAAACTGGAGCATGAAATCATTAACACTAAAAAAGCAAAAAGCAACAGCAACTTCAATATCAACACCGACAGGCAGCGAATACAATTAAAGCAACAAATCTGGTTCCAAACTGTGCAAACCTAGCTTTCTAAATCCGACAGTAGCTCACAACACAGACCACAATCGAAGATGACGCCGTGGAGCAACGAATCTTGTTCAAAAGTTTGCAACCCTAGCTTTCTAAATCCATCGGTAGCCCACAACAACAGAAGACCATAACAGCGCCTGTTCTCCCATTACAAACAAAGACAACAAGAGTGAATCTCAAGGCGGTCATGAAATATCAACAGCAGTATGGATTGAAGTTGCGCTATGGTACCATGAAAAATAGATCTGTAGAAGAGATAAGGAGACAAAAAATCCATATGCAACTCTCTAAAATTTCATTATAATAAAAATTAGGTACAAGAGACACTATATATAAAACCGTACTACAAGGGGAAGACTACAATAACCCTAATGATATATAAACATGAATATAAACACTATCTGAACAACTTTGTCTATCTTTTGTACGGATTCATGGTGCTTTAAAAAAATTCCATTATCGAAGCAACAAGATATTGCATGAAGATATTGATTTTGGGTAATTTGATTGGAGAGAAACACTATATTATAGGAGGATAGAAATGATCATGGAGATAATTTATGGGACATAGTGCATTTCTTGATATCTTTGTAGGGTTCTGTAGCTAAGGAGTTTGATGACATTCCCACTTTATGTATTATGTCTTAATCGAGATCATTATATGGGTTGTTGAAGTGTTATGCTGAAAAATTGACGATGTAGGATGTCTTTTACTCCAACCTTGTATTGTATTCTTTAATTCTGTCCTTTAATAAGGTTTGTTAGTTAAAAAAAGAAAGAAATTCGCATGTGAGGCTTCTAGTATTGAGGACGATACTCTCTCTCTCTCTCTCTCATACACACACACACACCCACCCACACAAACAAAAGCAGACACAAATACACACACCTAGAATTACTACATGGCTATGAAGCACGAACACGGACACGACACGACACAGACACGCAGATACGTAATTTTTCAAAAAAGTAGGACACAGCCACATCGAGGACATGTTGAATAAATATATTCAAAAATATATTTTATAAGCCAATATAATCCAAACCCAACATTTTTGGATCAAATTAGATATTAAAATAACCAAACCACCACATTATCACTAAATAGTAAGGTCATTAAATAACAGTGATCATAACAAAAAGTTTTTTTGTTCCATTTAATCATCATCCAACATTCACAGTTCAACTTTTTTAAATCAAAATAGTAAGCATCCAACACTAGAAACCTTTACAAATATACAAAAAATAAAAACATTGTTCATCCCATTCAAACAAAAGGTCCCATTTCGATCAAGATCATTAAACTTCAATTGCCTCACCACCACTAGGTCCACTACAACTACCACTACCACTACCGCTACCACTACCACTACCACAACCACCACCACAACCACCACCACAGGCACCACTACCTCCTCTATTACCATCCTCACTAAAGACCATGGCATCCAACTCCGGATCATCAAGTGAAAGTTGTGCAATCTCAAGCTCTCCTATATCTTGAAATGAATCAAAAGCATCTCCGGCAATATCCCACATCTTAGTTTCTCCTTGCATATATTGTGGGGTTCTTCTTGATAGAAGACGAAGATTGCTATGAATGAAGACCAAGTCTTCAGCATGTTTTGGTGTCATCTTATTCTTTCGAACGGAGTGCACAAAAGAATAAGTACTCCAATTTCTCTCACAACATGATGAAGAAGAAGGTTGCAAAAGTAGCTTCAAAGCTAAATTTTGAAGCAAAGGTGCACTTGCCCCATAGGCGACCCACCAATTTTTAGGGTCCATTCCATAGCGATCATGGATTGAGTCAATATCCCCAAACTCTCCGGACTTCGTTGAGAAATTGCAAATTCCTCATGTACCTTGTACCTTTACACGATCCTCCGGATTAGAAAAATATTTTTTTATGCATTTCACTCTTTCTAGAGAAACCTCCATATCTTTGTGCGGGGGAACTCGAGTAGGATCCTCATGAAGCCATTGATCACTATAGTACCTTAAATAAGAGAAAAGAAGAAAGAAATAAGAAGTAGTGTATGATTAAGAGGGGGAAAACAAGTTTAAGAATTAGAAATCACCTTGGATTCAATGAATGGGCAAGGCAATGGAGGGGAATGTTGTTTTTATTCCAACGATCAACAAGAATTTTGTGCACCACATCATAAAACGTGGATGACTCCTCCACCCGCTTTCCTTCATGCCCATATATTGCAATCCTCACTTTTTCTGTCATTGTATCCCACATGTCATATACCAAGTGAAGACAATGTCTGTATCACAAGCCCTAAGCATATCATATATAGGAGTTGTAAATGCAAGTATATAATCAATAGAGTCCCACCAAATGTCATCCAACACCTTCTCTTTCACAAACTTAGCTTTTCCCACATCATCTTCTCTATAGTTACTCCACCTCTCACTAATAACCATGGCTTGAAGAGAACCTTTTATGAGTTTAAATCTTTTAAGCATTACAAGCACCGAGGCAAAACGTGTACTTGCAATATAAAACAATTTCAAAGGGACAAATTCATTTAACATTGCCAATCTCATAGAGTGATTCATGATGAAAGTCTTAATAAATACAATATCATCTGCAATATCCATAATCCAAGAACACTCATCGAAGGTTACTTGATTATTTTCAACATTCTTTGCCACACAAATATTTTGCAAAGCAAGGTTAAGTGTGTGAACCACATATGGTGTCCAAACAATATTAGGATATATCCCTTCAATGAGATGGCCCGCCCCTGAACAATTCTTAGCATTATCGGTAATCACTTGAATCACATTATCAGGGCCCACATCATGAATTACTTCTTTTATCAAATTGAAAATAAAGAACTTATCTTTAGTTTCATCCGAACAATCCACAGATTTAAGGAACATAGGCCTACCTTCCGTCACGGCCATAAAATTAATCATGGGCCTCCTTTGTGAGTCACTCCATCCATCACTCACAATGCTCACACTTTTTTCTTTCCATGTGCTTTTAATGGGTTGTAGCAATCTCTCAATATTAACATGTTCTTGTTGGAGTAAAGTAGTCCTCAAAGAATTATAACCCGGTGGCAAATAACCTGGAAGATGATTAGATACGACAAATGAAAAAGCACTAACAAAATATGGATTCCTTGCAAGGTGAAAGGGTAAGCCTCCGTAGTAGAACATTCTAGCAATAAGCGCATTTAAATGATCACGCGTCTTCAAGTTGAATGCCTTTTCAATAGCCGAAGCACTTCCACTTCTAGTAACCTTCTTTTCTTTGATTCATAACCCCCTTCATCAAAGTTATCCAAATGATCCCCAAATGAGACACACGGAGGCAATGGTACTTTCTTCAGTGCAATTTTCCTCGATCTTTCATTGGCTTCATCCTCTAATTTTTGCATATCTACAGTATCTTGGCTTGTAACTTTATGACATGCTCCAATCCCATGACTAAACAATTTCAATAAATGAGCTTGTACCCTTGTGTATGAGCTTTTCTTAGTTTGATTGCAAAAATTACATTGCCAAGAAATATTTCCCCCACCATCACTCAACTTCTCAAATCTTGTAACGTACTTCCAAAGAGGTTTACTTATGTCTTCTTCAGTAGATGGTGCACTACTAGCACCCATAGAACTCATTTTCTTCAATTCTAAATAAGGCCAGAAAAATAAAAGGAAAAACAGAAATTACAACAACAGACAAAAAACAGTAGCTTATAGGAATAAAACAACAGAGTTGCAGCAGCTCATATAAGAATAAAACAACAGAAAAATTGAAGGAAAAACACAAATTACAACAGCAGACAAAAAAAAAATAGCATACAAGAATAAAACAACAGACAAAAAACAAAGAGTAGGGTTCAAAAAAAGAAACAACAGGGTTGCAGCAAAAACAACTGGTAGCAGCAAAAATAACAGGGTTGCAGCCGCAAAAAATAGGAAGAAAAATAGCTGACAGACAAAAAAACCAAGAAGAAATTGCAAGTTCAGGGTTGAGTAACAGGGCTAGAAAAATAGAATGAACAATAGAATAGAAGGCTTTGCCAGAAAAATGGAATGAAAAAAAATTTCAATTTTGTTTTTTCCTGTTAGGGTTTAAAACCTGTTAAACCCTAACTGAAAACCCTAACAAGAGAAGCCCTAAAGAGAGATGAGAATCACATCTTATTGAAAAAAAAATGGTGTAAATAAGAAGAAAATATCATGGGTAGTTCAGATTGAAGGTTACCTGTGATGGAGAAATCTGCTGGAGAGAAGAAATCTACGGGAGAGAAGAAATCTACTGGAGAAATCTCTTGTCGACTTGCTGGAGAGAAGAAACGTCGCCGGAGTGAACTAAAGGTGCCGAAGTGGTTGGGCTGTCCTCTCTTGGCTTAACAGAGAACCAAACGTCGCCGGTGTTTTCTTCTTTTTTTTTTCTTCGTGTAATTTGTTCTCTCATAGAGAGAGAATAAGAAATATATATGTTTCTTTTTTAATTCCTAGTCCTTGGCCTTTCCACTTTTAAATAACTACAAAAAGGACCCCATATTTTAATTTTAAAATTACAAAATGGCCCTTAAACGTGTCCAAACATGTCCACTGCGTGTCCGAATTTGAAAAACTTAAAAAAAAAAAATTGGACACTCTAATTAACGTGTCCGACACGTGTCCTGAACGTGTCCCAGTCCCAAACGTGTCGGACACGGATACGTGAGCCAAAATCGAGTGTCCGTGCTTCATAGCTACATGGGAATTGACTCCTAAGTGTGCTTTTGGATAACCGACAAGGATAAGAAAGGATAGAACTTTTTGTTTCCTAACCCATCCCACCCAAATCCAATTAGTCACTTAATTTGATGGGTTATGTTTGCTATCCAATCCAAACCATTGTTCGGCAAGAAACAATTCAATTTCATGGGGCCCACAGACTTTGATATTTGTTTTTGTAGATATTAACCATTTTACCCATTGACATATCCAATCCAATGCTATCATTTGTTTGGATTTCTCACTTAACCTACAAACATGTACAATTTTTCACATGATATTTATACATAAAAAAAATACGCTTTAATCTATTTAATTAACTTACCAATCCAATCATACAGTGTAATAAAATACAACTCATCAATAATTTCATTGTGTTGGTTTAAAGGTTTACACTTAAAACTAAAAGACATAATATTTATCAGCAAATTGGGCTTAATTCGTAAACTACATAGTAGATGGTTTCAATGTACAATTTTTTTTTGGTTTTGTTATGAACAAAGTTTTCCATTGCTTAACATACCCATCAAAGCATTAACCACCACAAAACACAAACTTACCAGTTTGGTGAAACCCAACAACCACATAACAAATCCCACCGACAACAAAACTTCAAACTTTGCAGAACAACCACATAACAAAACCCAATAACCAGTTTGGTGAACATTGAAAGCTTCTAACTTTCAATGTTCACATTCATGCCAATGGAACCGAAACGGCTTCCCACAAGCCTTCCACATCAAATAGTAAATCACCATCTCCTTATCCGTGGGATGAAACCTAAACCCAAATGCCAACGACGTCGCCGGCGGAGGCGATGAAGCCATAGCAACCACTTCGTGACCCATTACAGCACAGACGATTTTCGAAAAACCCTTTTCAGGGATCAATTTGTTGGGATTCCAACAGATTGAAGAAGAAGGATAAAAGTTAGGTTAGAGGATTAGAAATGAAGCAAGCAAAAGATTGTTGGGGATTGGCTATTTTGGGTTTGGGTGTTGTTTGCCCATTGGTTAAGAAACCTCAAGGAGAGAGACAGAGAGCGAGTGAGTGAAGCTGGTTTGGCTTTCTCATCAGTGAGCCAGATCTCTTCATTGTTTGGTCGAGAGTAGGAGAAAGATAGATAGAGAGAGACCCAGATGCTTACCTCCAAGAAGCTTCTAGTTGCTTCTCGTTCGTCTTCTTCGTCGCCTTGACAGAGCTCTCTACCCAGAACCTCGAATGCCATGATCGTCGTCGCCTCTATGCAACAAAATCCTTGGATGAGCTCAGCTCTTGGGTGACAAGAGAAAGAGAGAGGGTTGAGTGGGTGGAGAAAGAAAGAGGAGGGGCAAATATATCTTGGGTGGGGTTATCCTCTTGCCTGGGTTTGTAACCCATGGGGTGGGTGGGTTAAGTGTAGCTGGTATAGGAGGGTTAAGTGGCATTGTAGCAACCGGGTCAAGGCTTGACCCGGGATTCTTATCCAACCTCAAAAATGGCTTCTCAAACAAGGGAGTTCTGGGACCCATTGCCTTATTAGCCTATCCATATGGGTGTTAGCCCACTTTAACCTCCTACCCAAACACACCATAAATTTTAAAAAGGAAGGCCACAAGTAATATTTGAAGACAAATGGTTCAAATTATTGATCAAGTCTGACACTATGTGGCTGAGTTGTATCCGAATCTTCTCCGACTGAATCGATAATGCTTGCAGTATGTGTAAATCACAAGTCTAACTCGAGTTCGTAATGAGTCGTTTACAACTCAGTAGAATTGGTGACCTCTGGATTCAACTTTGTTGACTTGAACAAACTTAGAACCGAATGGTCTTGCCGATTTGACACCCACATCACAGAAGACAAACACAGAATTGGAAAAAGCACCAAAAAAAATAAAATAAAAAGGTGATAAGAAAGAAATGGAAAAACCAATACCAACATGAAATCTCTATGAAACCCATATGCAGAGCAGAACCGCCATAGTCACTTGCAAGAATAAGAGGAGATTGAAAACATACTAGGGAAATCGAAGCCACTGCAATCTCCTCCTCATTTTTCTTCTTCTTCTTCACAACTATTGAAATCCCGCACCAGTTACCAGCAGAGATGGTTCGTGCCTCCTTGTCTGACGGAGTGGAGCTTCGATCATGAAACCTCTCTCTCTCTCTCTCTCTATATATATATATATATATATATAATATGAAATGAAGTTTGGAGTGATTGGTCTTCCGTGGCATATTAATGAGTCTGTATTCTTTCATTTGTTTTGGACGATCGTCTTTTTTGGGTAAATAGGCTGTCATATTTATGTTTGAATGATAAATGTGCTAATGCTATAATAATAGATGATGTATTTTATTATTTATTTTTCTGGGTTAGATTTTATTTTATAATTTTGAATGCATCAACACTGTAACTTTTCCTAGAGACAACCATACTCAGTGGAAATTACTTACCTGATTTTCTTGTTATCCTAGACATAATAGTAATGTTTTCGAGTCTCATCGTCATTCAACATGTCAATAAGAATGGCTCGATATGTTTAGAAATGCTTACATTGAACACTGATAATGATCAATATTTCTTGTAGCACCTTTACATTTCAGTTTCAATATGCTTATTGTGCTATATGATGTATTTTAGTCATATGATGTATGGGTTTTGTTGTTTACATTTATCAGAATTTTTTATGAGTTTTTTTTTTTGAATTTTCGGGTCTTCGATCTAGCATTTTCTGTGTATTGGCCGATAGCTAGTGTCATTTGATGGCCGATATGGCGACCTTGAATTATGGGCAGACGCAATGGCGTGAGATAAAATTATTCACGTCTGTTTTTGGATTCTTATACATAGTAGTTCCTACATGACCAATAATAAAGTGGAGAAAGTTAATTGAAATTAGCTTTCTTCTGTCTTTTTTGTCTTTCTTCTCTTTCCACCTACCTTTTGAAATTTCGTTGGTTTCCCATCCTTCCCCTTTTTTGATATAATCTCCAAAGCATTCACTCTATAAGAAAAGAGAGGAGGCTTAACTCGTTTTGCATAATCTATAAATTTTTCCAAGTTTATAAGTATTTGTTATACATGCTAGCCATATATCTGCATCTAAAAAACTTTTGGTGTTAGTAGTTTGACTGTTTAGTTTAATGGTATTATTTTGATACTTTTCAGTGAGGATATCAAGTTTTCAGTGGAGGAGCTTTCTGAAATCAAAAGAGTTTCAACAGGACATCTTCGTCTTCTAGGTTTCAAGCCGTTAAGTTGCTTAAAAGATTATCACAACTTGAGGCCATCAACTTTTCTTTTTCCTAGTGAGGTTGTTTTCATATCTTACCCACTTTCACTGCTTTCACATGACATTTTGTTTTACTTGAGTTGGTTTTATGCAGATCCCTGTTTTGCCCTTATGTTCTGTACAGCTGTTGCAATGTTACTTATAACCACTTCTTTCCAAGTTCTCTAACAGATTCTAAACAAGTCAAGTTTTTCTGACTTGGTTAAGTGTAGGTTTGTTTCAACAGTACACCAGTAAGGATGTGCTATTATGTGCCCTAGTTGTTGAGGATAGATGACCACCAGCGTTATACTGTCCGACAACAGTTGGACAACACTTATGCTACTCTTGTGTGCTCTCTCTGTAGGATGAATCCTAATCAAAGACCAGCTCCATGTTATCAAGCTGTGATTTGTGGGGCTATCCTTCTAAAGTAGTCATTGCTTTAAACAATTGTTGGCTTGAAATTTGCTTGGCAGTAATCAGTGATAACAGAAAGCTTTCATAACAAATGATGCAGAACAACCTTTCACCTATCAGAACAGATGTGTGAAAAATTAGTGAAGAAAAAGGATTGGGAGATAGGCAGATTCTAATGAGCATTACATCTTGCTAGACCAAGAGGAGAGAGTCCCAAATTTAGTATACATTTTTTCCTGAAAGGTTTGTATCAAAAGTTCAGTGAACCCGAAAATCTTTGGTTAAAAATAGCATTTCTTCTGTTAAAGGATGCACCAGTGTTTTGCTTATTATAAGTTATAACCTAGTTTTCCTTGCTCTTATGCCTCTACCTGTTCTTTCGGAGAGTGCTTGCCTTGTTGCCTTAGGCAATCAAAATGGGAGATGTCACAGGAGAGGGAACCATGGCCATCGTACCTAGGTTTTTAGATAAAACACATGTAAAAGATGAGTCACCTGTAAGTTAGGCTAATGTAATTTATTCTTTCCACAACCCTTTTTATATCCAAAAGAGGTTACTTCAAAGCTAAGCAATCAAAAACCTTCTAGAGAGAGCACATGGTCAAAATATTCTATTAAACTCAACCAATTGACAATGAGTGGAGAGGCCTAGTAAGGCTCATAAACTAGTTTTTGAAGCATTATTTTATCAATGTGGCATAAGCTCTAGAGCTCCATTCACTCGTAGATAGGTACACTAAAAATATGACAGATAATATCAAAATATAACAAAGTTTGCAGGAACAGATGGGGAGGCAATTACTATGAAATAGGGTCTTTCTTAGAGCTATGATACCAAGATAAATATTAAAAAAGAAAAATAAAGAGAGAAAACACGAGCTAGAATACAAAGGTTTGACGTGGTTTGGCATAAAAGGCTTACATTGATGGGCCACACGCCTAGATGGGCTACATCCTTTATTATTGATTTGTGGTACTCGGTACTCACTGCACACGAGTGGCATCTTTTCTATGTATGGAGTGAAGATATAATGACACTCCACAATTATAGGGGCAGATAAACAGAATTTAAAAATTGATCCCATTAAATCACACGATCATTTCTGTAAGACTATATTAGAGCTTTTTCACATCGATAAGATAACACTTCTAAAACTTGTATTTCCCTCATGGGCCTCTCTACTCGTTGCTAGTGCTTTAACATAATATCATAGCAGGTGATCCTTCACTACTCAGCATTGTTTGGCTCATTCTGCATTGCCAGAGATTGGCTTGAATCTACTTCACTGGCGGTGGTAGCTCTTTCCAACCATCCGGTTCTTCATCACCTTTCATCAAGTTCAATGGATAGCTAGAAGAGCCAAAACTCTCAATTTGAAAAAAAAGAAATAAATCTGTGGTCATCAACTAGCCAACCAAGTCGCAATCGTCATCTTGTTTTTGTTTGCATAATCACTTAATTTAGTGAATAGAAGGTCAAAGATCTCATTCATCCTTTGTTGTCGATGCTAACCAGCTGGATAGCATTCTGTTGGTGCTTCACATTGCTTAACAAAGTTTGGAATGTTTGCAATACTCTCCATTTTGGCATCTTGTTTTACCTTTGCACCCTTAAAATCCTATTAACTATTTTATAAACCAAACCGATCTATGATCCATCCAATTGCTCGTCCTCCTCCATCCAATCACTTCGTCATCTAGGCTCGTTTTTTCCTCGCTTTACTTAATCTCGCTTCGCCTTGGCTATTCAAGGCGACTAAAGCTCGCTTCGCTTCTCGCCTTAGGCTCGCTTTTCACAACACAGGTCTGTGGATGTACGCCTTTCTAGGACGAACCATGTTAAATCTTGTTCTTGGTCTAGTTTTTTGTTTCATTATTTTTGTTATTCAAAGTTTATCCTAGTGTCATGAAAACTCATAAAAATATATCTAGCCTAAATGATAGTTTCTAATATTTCTCTCCCTCTTTGAGGTTGCACTTTATAGTTTTTCTTAATTTCTCTTTCTATCAAAGTTCCTCTTCTTGGGCCACACTTGGTCAGCATTAAAATTAATAATCTATTGTTATCCACTCTACGAGATTGCACCAGTCTGCCCATCTTTTAATTCCATGTTACTAATGCCTAGACAAAGGTTATATTCCTTCTACTATGGTCACCACATTTGCACTTGATCGATTTGAAGTTAGTTGCATTGTTGTTTTCCATATGTATAGATATATACACGAAAACATCTACGCATCTTATGTCGTGTACTCATGGAAGGCCCCCTTCCCCAAACACACACATAGACACACACGTATGTGTCCCATTGACTAGATTGCATGAGAGAAGACATGTACCACATACACATGTTCGTTTTGGTTCATGTTCATAGAGCATCTTCAATCTTGGATATATACCTATTCTAAATTCTGATTAGTGAGATCAATGCCATCCAACATTGTTTCTCTAGTTATGAGGAACATAGGTTCTAGAAAGCCCTTTTCTGCCTAGACAGAACTTCCGACATTTTCTTAGTGTTCAACTTGGTTGTCTCACTACTAGTTTTGTGTAGATTAGTGTGAAAAACATGTTTCTTCAAGTCAGCGGTCCACTTTGAGATGGATGGCTAATAGGTTGCGGAACAATTATAGAAAACCTTGATGGAGTTTCTGGTCAGTGGCTATTTAGAGGTTTTTGGTGTTTAACTGTTTATGATTGGTCAGTGGTGAAATAAAGGTATTGGAGGCTGTTATGGCCTTATGGGTGCTCTGAGTAGTACAAGTATACAACTATTTGTAATCTCGTAACTTACTGGTGTTGAGTTGTTCGTGCGAGTTGGATGAAAGGGAATCGCTTGGCTTTTCGGCTTATATGTGTAAGAATATAAAATAAAGGTATGTCCTTCTAGTGGCCAAGGATCAAAATTTCGTTTCGAAATGGTCGAAATGTTCGAAACGTTTTCATTTTCAAGGAGACCGAAACGATCAGTGATTGAATCGAAATTCTAATATTTCGAAGTGTTCCATAATGTTTTGAAATGTTTGTTATATTTCAATGCATTTGCACAATTGTTTCGAAATGTTTCAAGGTATTTCAAGATATTTCGGTATATTTTAACTAATGTTTTGAAAAAATAATTCTTAAATATTTTATTTTTTTCATTCTGTTTCCGAAACATGTCGAAACATTTCTATTTACTAGGTGACCGAAAAATGTACCGAAACGAAAATTTGATCCTTGCTAGTGGCTTAGAAATGAAGTGAAATCAATGCAGAAGAAGAAGAAGAAGAAGAAGAACAAGAACAAGAAGAAACAGCACGTGGACAAAAGAAAATTCTCAATTAGCCCTCACAAAGGTTTGGCAAGAGAATAGAGAGACACAAACATAATTATATATTCTCATACATTAACTCTATTGTAAGTTACAACTATAGGCATTGTAGAGTACTTATGATTTATGACTCCAAATAACATGGTTTGACCCTCCTTATGACCCGTTGAGCAAAAATATAGCCCATGTCTAGCAAGCTAGAACTTACCAAAATATAACCTCATCACCTGAATTTAGTTGATGTTACCGAAACTTTGCAATATAGCTGGTATATTTAACCAAAAAATCTGCAATAAAATATGAAAAGACTGTTTACTACCATGACCACTTCCTTTAAACCAATAAGCTTCTTGAATGGTATGGGGCATGCAATGTTTGCATTTCTTCAGTTGATGTGTTTTCTGTAAGTATGCAAATTCTATGGCGTCAAGCATATCATATGGTGTTATTATTTTCCTTGTTTCCATTCAATATTCAGAAGTTCATTATGGTGGAAGGATTTGAATGTGATATTGGTTAGCCAAGTGTAATGGCCTTTACTCTTGTTCTCATTGTTGGCACTCCAAGGTAGACCTTTGCATCAAGTTGTGGTCTGTACATGCTTCTCTCAGGCATCCTAAGTCATTTGTCTTGCTATTGTCCATTTTGCTTAACTCTTTTTTTTTCTTATTTTTTGCCCTTTTCTTGTCATCTGTTATTCCAATGCAGGAAGTGATTGGTGGTACTTGTGTTTTCATTGCTCTACACAGATCCATGTTACGGCTGAAGCGGTTAGTACATATGAACATCTCTTGGCACTTAACTTCGGGAGAACTCTGGGACTTCATAGTTGAATGCGCCAAAATCTTATATGGCCAAATTGTCATCTTCATGTGCTTCACCTTCCAGTGTATTGCCAGTGTATTATCCGAGTGTCATCTCATACACATCACCGTCCGTGCAATGAGTCATACCTTTAATTGGGATTTCTGTTTCACCTCCATCCTTTATCTTCCTTTCTCCAAAATAGGTATTGAAGTAAAATGTAAGAATCTTAGACTAATGAAAACTGAGAGACAAAGTATATCAAATTGGGTTCATCCGTCAAGCTAATATCTATAGCATACACTTTTTCTCAACTTTGTAGTTCTTGAGAACTTGCTTCATTTTGCATACAGGTGCTGAGGTTAGTGCATTTTACTTGGTTATATATTGCATATTGTTGGGTTATCTACTATGATTACCCACATGCTGGCGTGTTGCCTTATACATTTTGCTTGCTTAATAATTAGCAACTGTTTAAGTACCCATTATTATAACAAATTATTTTTACACCATGAAACATGCTTGTATAAATGGCACTTGGAGTTAGAATCGATGAAAGTTCTTTTCGTTTGAGTTTATTATCAGATTTTAAGCGGTAATAGATGTACTTTATTAGCGACATTTGAGATTATTGTTTCTTTCCCTTCAGTTTTGCAATAGCATTTTATGGGAGTTCAACTCATCCTCAATTGGTTGCCCTTGTTGCACAAGTAAGATTTCATTGCCTGTAAGCACGGTGGGATGAATCTTCTTCCCCTAATGTACACATCTCTGCAAAAGTAACATGTTTCTGATGTTTTGTTCGACATGTTATTTTATGCTATAGTTTTTTTACGTGATTGAATTCATTTTTTGTCTACATTGATTTTACACCACTGACAAGCATATTCACATTCAATTACATACTTGTAGTGTATCTTAGTTTCGTGTCTCCTTTGTTACAGTTTTTGTTTTTTGTAGTTGATTTTTGTTATTTAAAGAAAACTGATCTCCTAATTTTGCATCACCCTGATCCCTACTTTTTCAGTGGCCTGTGATCTTGTCCTTTACATAGAACTATGCAAAAACAAGTTTGTTTCATTGATTTAGTGCTATGTTGGATGAAAAGTATGTCATCCTTTTATTAATTTAGTGCTATTTTCTTGGAAAATATATCAGTATGGCTTGGGGGATGGGAGTACACATTCTGCATTCTCATAAATAGGCTAAGGTTTGTAGGAAAGACTATGCTTGTACACAGGGTTGTTGACTTATTAATAAAATGGCCGTCAACTATTTTATCCCTTCCCCGTTATTTGACGGTCTTGGGAGAGGTGGCATAGGCTTAACCATTGGCATTTATTGTGCAAAGTGGTCGCCATCGTATTCAAATTTGCTACTTCATAGTTGTTAGCCTTTGCTTAACGCCACTTTGCCAAGTGGCGTACCTGTGGTTTCGTCTCTCTCAGTGCTAACCATACTAGGTGTTTCGAGCAATGAGGCTTACACCCATATGGTCACTATGTGCTTTCTCCAGATGCAGGAAAGATACATCATAAATGTGTATAAAAAAGGCAGCCCAGTGCACGAGATTGTCACCATTGCAAGTTTGGGAAGTGTCCAATGTATGCATTCTTACTTCTGCATGCGGGGAGATTGTTTATGCGACTTGAACCTTTGCTGTCAGTAGATATATGTAATTTTGTATTTTTCTAAACTATAAGATTTTTAATTTAATCCTGATGTTTTGTAAGTATATAATAGGCATGTAAGCGAACCTATTTTATGTTTCAATAGATCTAATAGAAAGTCCCATACAATTAGTAAAAGAAGTTTGACAACTGAATGATAAAGTACATATGTGATCACCCATACAATCGTAACTTCATGCTGTGAAGTTAAAGCAGTGAGAAACTTAAATATGATGGTAAAAGAATATATGGGCTTGTTAGGAATTGATAGTCGTTGTTTGGGCATAGGATTTATTTGCCGCTAGCATCACCAATACTGTTGAACCTTGCCAGAAAAAATACAATTGCACTTGTGTTGTCGTTGAAAGCATCAGTCGTGGTTAGTAATCACTGTCATTGTTAACTATTGCCATTATTTCCTTCTCCGTTGCACTGTTAGCCTTAACCATCAATTTCGTTTTTAGAGCTCACCGGTTGTTGACTTTGTTGTCATCGGAAATAGCTGCCTTGCTAGGGGTAAAAAAACATGAACTAGCAACATCGATTGTGAGGAAGAAGGAGCCCAACTTCTATTTAGGTATAACATTAACTCGACCCCTTCCTTTTGATCTTTACCTAATACCCATGACCTTGATTCATATGCATATTTAGCTCAACTTAAGGAAAAAGAATCTGCTCAAGCCCATATTTAAAAGTAACTTGGCTCAACTTCCAATAAAATATACCCCAAACCAGTAGTGCCAGCCCAAGAAAAAAAACAAAAAAGAAACCGAACCTGTTGACCTAACCATAATAGTTATTTGTGAAAATTCCATGTTTAACCCTAAAGTTTTAAAAGTACAGATTCACCCCAAACTTTTCTCAAATTTCGTAGATGCCACATACCTCTTCATAAATTACCTTACCAGCAAAAAAGTTTTTTAAATTTCAAAATCAACACATTTTTTCGGAGTTCCAAGACTCTGAGTTTATATAACTCAAGAACCAAGGGTCAAAATTTCGTCTCGATTTATAGCTTCGGTCAGCCTAGAAATGGAAACGTTTTAGAAATTTTTTGGAAGCAATTTACAAATGTGATAAGAATAAAAAAAATTTAAAATTTATTTATAAAACATTCCAAAATACCTTGAGACACCTTGAACATAGGAATTTCGATATTCAATCATTGTTTCGTTTTGGTTTCTATGGAAACCTTCAATTCATCAATTTCGACTATTTTGAAACAAAATTTAGCTCCTTGCATAAAACTCACTCATGTTTTCAAAGAAATTCTCAAATTCATACTCTTGTCTGGATGGTTACCATCAGTGTTATTTAAGGCGTAAAGCGAATCGAAGCGAATCGGCCTCTTGAGGGCCTAGGCGAGAAGCGAAGCGAGTGCTTCATTGAAGCAAAACGAACAATATAAAAAATAAGCAAATATTTTAGTTTCATACTGTGATTACTCCAAAATATTCAAGTTTTAACTTTACAAATATAAAATATTTAAATGCAATCAAAATAATAAACATCAACATATTTTAAATAGATAAGATATTAAATATTGAACATTATTGTATTTTAAAAATATCAATCGACATAATCACGTCATCTAAATGTAAAGTTAGCAAATGTGGGTTCGACTTTCACCGTGATTGATTAATATCACCACTAAACAAAGTGCTCACAAATTGATTAATCAAATAGAGCATATAGCAAATTGATTAATCAATTTGATTAACCAAGCAAATTGATTAAGAAGAGCATTCACATCAAAACAAAGAATTCAACATTATCTAATCATAATAAGACAAATTGTCATATGATATTGTTACACGAATCAATCAATTTATTTTATACATATAGACATATAACATCATCTCTGTTAGAGTTTGGTTAATGTTAAAGAAGAAGGGGGAGGAGGAGGGGGGAAGAGGAGGAGAAAATAAAAAAACTGCAGTTAGGCGTTCGCTTTTTTCGCCTGGCTCGCTTCTTCGCTTCGTCTCCTAAGCTCGCTTTTTCTTCGCTTTACTTAACTTCGCTTCGCCTTGGATGTTCAAGCCTCGCTTCGCTTCGCTTCTCACCTAGGCTCGCTTTTCACAACACTGGTTACCATGAAATTGAGAATAATGCAAATATTGATTCATCTTCTTGAGCTATCAATTATCAATTACTTTTTGCCCAAGTCCTTTTATGACAAGCTTTAGTTCGACAAGATCCAAGATTTGTTTATGTTAGTATCAAGGATCAAAATATCATTTCGAAACGGTCGAAACGTTTCTATTTCTAAAGAGACCGAAACGAATTATTGAGTGAATCGAAATTCTAATATTTCAAGGTATTTCGGAATGTTTTGAGTTATTTCAAGGTATTTTGGAATGTTTTGAGTTGTTTTGAAGTGTTTCAAGATCTTTAAATATATTATCCATTTTCATTATGTTTTCAAAGCGTTTTTATTTCTTAGGTGATCGAAATAATGTGCTGAAACGATATTTTGATTCTTGGTTAGTATAAGTGTTAAACTTGAGATTAGTGATTTCCGTGAATAGAATAATCTTGAGATATTCATTGAATGGTTCAGAACCTAGAGAGCTTTTTCAGATGGTACTATCTCATAGATGAGAAGGCAATGTTCTTTGTAGAGTTGATATTAAAGAGCATAACTAGATTGTTAAACAACTTAGTGGGGGTGAAATACCAACAAGCTCGTTTTGCTTTTCATAGATCATGGAATGATATGAAGAATTTATTAGAAAATTTTTAAGTTTGTCCATACGTTTGTAGAGTTTACTTGGAATGAAGATGTGATGATTGTTATGTGTAGAAGGGGATTTAATTCAAAGCATTCTTATGGCTTCGCTGCAAGTCAACTATATACCATAACGGATGTTGTTTAGGACCGAATCATCCAAATTTTGAATATTCTCCAAATTGTTCTTCAATGGGCAAAAAATTTTGCTCTTCTCTTCTCCTTTTTCCAAATGCCATTGTTAAAAAAAACTTAGCAATTCAATAAAATTCGCCAGATGTGAGTAGGTCCACCAGGATCAGGGGATTTACTTAGAGGGATTTCATTATGTGAGTAGAAAAACATATAAAGGTACATATTTAATTTTTAAGCATTGTGGCAGATACCAATTCAAAAACCTTACCAAACATTATTTGGTTTCTAAAAGCAATTTTTTAGAAACGTGTTTATGTTTCTTTCTATTGGCTATTTCTTAGGCAGTGCACTTTGGCCTGTAGCTTTTATTACTTGTCTTTTTTATTTTCCCTGGACTTCAAGCCTTCAATGTTCTTCACTTTTGGTTAGACTATTGGGTTCTCTTCCCCGTCAAATAGGGATCTGGAAACCAGATCTCATAAAAAAAAAAGATGAGATCAAAAAACAGAGAACATCCCTTCTAGTCCCTTCGTTTTCTTTCCAATCAAAGGAGATCTAAAAAGTCGAATAGTTATGGAGTTTCTGTTGAAACAGCTCTGAGAAATCGAAGATCGATGGAGTTTCTGTCAACGAAGATAGTCGATTTGTTTGCCGTGACAGTGGTGGTACAAAATCACCATGATGGTGGCCCAAAATCAACGACAAAGGTGCGAAATCAACACCTACGTATTTCATCCGGCGTCTTTATACATCTGTTACATGCCTCTTTCTGTTAGGATTAGGGTTTTGAAAAACGGCCGTTACGTAACGGTAACGTAGGTGTCCGATCCCGTTACACTCCGATATAACGGTGTGGATGAAATTCACAGCCGTAACGGCACTGTAATGCCCCATAACGGCGTAACGGCTATCATAACGGTAACGGTGTAACGGACGCGGGGTGAAACGGACGTTACGTAACAGTAACGACTGATCATCTATCTTTTCAAGGCCCTACAAAAATCTGTTGTTGTGGTTAAAAGAAAGAATCTAAAGGAACATAACGTCCGGTGAATTCTCGGGAGGTGGATCCATCTGCTTCCTAGAATTGAGTTCATCGAGCTTGGTCAGGGCGGTGCCAATTTTGTCAAATTCGATAAATTCTCAGGAGGTGGATGCATCTGCTTCCTCCTCGCATTCTACCATGTTGATGGCACCTTGTTGACTTCTGCATGAGGCCCTCTTTGCCAAATATGCTATAATTCTGGTAATGTAGGCCCTCACGACCTACTTCTTTTGTTCACTGTTGTGCACTTCTATCATCAACTAACTTTTCAGCGTCATTCAGCCTTAACACATTCGTGGGCTGAAGGACCTCCTCCTCCACCTGTTCAACCTCTGAGTTCTTCAAGTTAGTTTGAAACACAACTTCTTTGGGCTTTTCATACTTGTTCTACCCTTGGAACTTCAATGACCCTACCCCTCGTTATATAGTCAAGCGTCTGCCATGTGAACATCGACCATGGATGGGGTGTGATTAGTGGCCACTACTTCCAGTTCATCCAGGTTCCAAAGCACTAGCCGTTGGTGTAAGGTTGATGATATGTTGTTGCTCAAGTGAATCCAATCTCATCCCAAAAGTGGCTGTGATGTCGACCACAAAAAATGGAGTTATAGTGACCTTGCTCCCTACGGCCAGCTCAACGGGTAGGACACCCATTGACTTGTTGACCCCGCCCGTGAAGCTGCTTACAGTTTGCTCAATATATGTGGACTAGGTCTTCTTCCTTCATGCTCAGCCTCCTAATGGTAGCGATAGGCAAGATGTTGACCGCCTCCTTCTTGTTCACTAGGACTCGATCGAAAGACCTCCCCTCCAAATGGGGCCTGAATGTACAATAGTTTCAAGTACTGAGTCATAGGTCGTGTGGGCTTCCTGAACGACCAGTTTATCGGGCGACTCACTGCGTTCTGCTTTTCTTCCTTCGGCCTTTGCGGCGAGTCGAATTCGTGAGACCATTCTCACTAGCATTCCCACCTCGGGCATCGTCCTGTCCGTGAATGTTGAACTTTAGGCCTTAGTCTCCTCGACATCTCCCTCCAAGGATTTTGACTGCTGGCCCGAAGTCTTGGAAAACGTCGGCAATTGACCTAGGACGTTAACAAAAACTGAACGCTCTAAGGTGTCAAACTGGATGGAATAATTGCAATCACTATCATCCCCATCAGTAGAGTCTTCTTTCTTCCTTCCGTTGCATGTCGCTGGAGGAATATTCAATGTTGCCTTGACATGCTCCACTGCTTTCCACACCATTTGCTCTTTAACATCATCCTCTAGCTCAGGCTCTACTTTCTTCTTCCCTTTCTTCGCAGTCGTGGCCTTTCTTGGTGCCACTGCACTGTGGAGGCGAATATGTCCCAAATCTTGACTTGATCATCGCCGACTTAGGAACTTGCTGACTAAAAGCCTCTCGCACCTCGCAGGCTTCTAGTGGTTACTCCTCTTTCCACCTATGTATATCCGCTTGAATGTGCTTCCACCTCCGCTTATGAGTTTTGGACATTTGCTGCGATTGGTGGTATTGTGGGAACTTTGAATGCTGGGCTACATACCATTGGCCTTTCAAGGACTTTGTCATCTTGATTATCCAGGGTCAATCTAGATACCCCTCAACTCTGGTGTATTGCCCAGGGCTCAGTCTCGTGGCATATTCTTTGTATCCTTGCATAGGCTGGCCTCGTGAAGGCTTCGGCAAATCCCTGTCTTGTTCTTTGTAATTTGGCCTTATGAACTTACCAGGCCGATCTTCGTAGTCTCGCTTCGGTAGTGGCCATTCACCTGTGCTCTTCTAGTGGGTGCCCTCAGTGTTATTAAAGGCGTTAAGCGAACCGAAGCGACCGAGGCTCCTAACGCCTAGGCGAGAAGCGAGAAGCGAAGCGACACGCTTTATCAAAGCGAAGCGAACAGTTAAAAAATAAATAAATATTTTAATATAATTACTTATACACATCTAAGTTCTAATTTTAAATATACTAAATATTTAAATGCAAGTAAAACCATTTTTAAAGTATATTTCCAAATGTGTTTTTGTTAAAGTATATCTATTTTTATCACATTTCAGGACAGCAAAACAGAACAACAAAATAGCAAAACCAGAACAGGAGGAGCACAATCAGGAAGCACAAAATAGCAGGAGCACAAAATAGCAAAACCAGAATAGGAGCACAATCAGGAGCACAAAATAGCAGGAGCAAAAATAGCAAAACCAGAACAGGAGCACAATCAGGAGAACAAAATAGCAAAACCAGTGAAGCACAATCAGGAAGCATAATATACAGGACCACAATTAGATAAAAAAAAAAAAAAACGAGCAGAATCAGAATCAGAATCAGGAAGAAAAAAAAAAAAAGGAGCAGAATCAGAAACATAATAAACAGGACAGAATCAGATAAAAAAAAACGAGCAGAATCAGAAAAAAAAAAAGGAGCAGAATTTGTGCAGCAAGGAAGAAGATCCAGAACCAGGAAAGAGAAGAAAAAAGAGAAATAGAAGAGAGAAAAAGAAAAGAGAAGACTAACCTGTGCAGAGAGGAAGGAGCAACTGTGCAGCAGCGAGATCAATGAGGAAGATCGCCTTTGTCGATCGTCTCTGTCGATCGCCTCTGTCGATCGTCAAGGAGTCCAGCGAAGAAACCCAGCAGGTTGTCCAGCGATCGCGTTGGAAGCAACGCGGTATCGGTGTTTTGTCCAGCGAAGAAACCCAATTGTCTTTAATTTAGGGTTTGAGATTTGTATTTATGGAATAAGGGAATAATTCGGTGTATCACACATCTTATAATTTTTTTTCCAATTGCCCAATCCAACGGTCCAAATTAAAAAAAAAAAAAAATTTCGCCTCAATTGTCTGAAGCGCTCGCTTTTTCGCCTGGAGATTAAGCGAAAAGCGAACGCCTTGATCGCTTTTTTCTCGCTTCACTGAAGTTCGCTTCGCCTGGGGTCTTCCAGGCGAGATAGCCTCGCCTCGCCTCGCCTCTCGCCTAGGCGAGCGCCTAGGCGCGCTTTTAATAACACTGGGTGCCCTTATAATGCCATCTGTGTTGTAGCCTCTCGCTTCTCTTCTGTAGTGAGTCTGTAGTATGCTTTGCACCTTGGGCATAAGCCTTGCTTGACCATGTCAAGTTGAGCTTTGCAGGTCTGTCTTGGAGGACTCATCCTGAGGAGTAATATCCTTTTCCCCACGGGCTTCTCATAGTTGATTGGATTGTTGTTTCCCGAATCGACCTTTTTTCGCGGGGTTTTTGTCTGCCCACTTCCACAATGTTAATGGTTTGCTGTTTTCTAGGAGTCATTGTCAACTCCCATCTCTGGCTTCCCTTTATTGCCAAAGATTAAATGGCCTTTCGTCAAGCTATCCTGAATACCATTGCAGAAAACCACGCTTTTGTTAGTAGAATGACTCCACTAGTTGTGCCAATTACAGTATGTCTTGCCTTTCGACTCTATGGCCGGGGGAACCTTGTGACTATACGATAACTTGATAATATCGTTCATAAGCAGATGACCAAAGATTTGGTTGGCCTTCGAGATATCGAAGTCATATTCTCAGTTGCGGTCACCGGTGCTCGATGAGGGTGCACCTTATCTTTGAGGCCTTGGCTAAGGCCTTGCACACATGTGGCCATTTGGCCACGATCTCTGCCATGTTAACCTCCAACTCCTAGTCAGGCTCGACTATTAGGATCTCTGTGTTGGGGTCCTAGTAGTAAGTATATCCTTGGACGCATTTCTATGATCCAATTCTTCTCGCGGAATCTATTCATAACGCGTAGCCCGTGTCACCGATTCAAACCGGTCGTTGAACTCCATCCTTTCAAATTTCTTATGGAGCTCAAAACCAAGACCGTTTTGTGCAATGCGAACATACTCCATTTCGGGCAAAGCCAACCTACACCTGTTCTTGGCTTTTTTGAACCGCGTGATGTATTGGTCTGTGGTCTCCCTTGTGATCTGATACAACCGGGCCAAGTCGGTCATAGCCACTTCAGGCTTAGTACGGTAAAACTGGGCATGTAATTTGTTCTCTAATTGCAGCCAACTTCCACAGAGTTAGGTGGTAGGTGTATATACCATCTAAAGGTTGTCCTAATTAGGGAATTTACAGACAGCCTTAGCTTCAAGAACTCATTTGCCCCCGCCTCACCGCATTGCATGTTAAAGCGGCCAATGTGTTCCACAGTCGACTAACTATCTTCCCCTGAGAAGGTTGCGAACACTAGGACCTTGTACCCCTAAGGATATTTGTATTCCCTATCCACTTAGTCAGGGTATGACTTCCGATATGTCGGCCAAGTGACCTGTCTCATGGTCGAGTCGACATGCTCATGGATTATCTTGCCCAGTTGGTTCATGTTCATGACCACCTGGGCACCGCTAGTAGAACAATCGGTGGCTGTCGTTTTTGCCCCCCAAACTTGGGAATAGGGGTTTTATCCTCCTGGAACAGAGGATTGTTGTTTCTCCAAGGGCAATGCCTTCTGTGCCCTTGGGGCGACACATACAAAGGTAGCACTAGCTGAGGTGCTTCCATGGGAACCACTTGCACAGGGGAAAATGATGGCTGCCTCACACCCCTAGGCGGTTTATATTGTCAAACAGCCGCTTGGTGCAGCCAAATTCTTCTCTTATCAAATCTTCCAAGCCATTGATGAATCCATAGACCTGTTGGGAGACTTCTTGGGACAAGGCCTTAATCGATGGCTCTGGTTCTGAGTTGGACTCTCGATTTTCTTGCCCCCGGATGGAGGCAATTCTTCCTACTGATTGGGTACGCCAGTCCTGCCATCTTCAACCACTTCATGCACTGGTAGCACTTTTGCTGTGCCAATTTTAACTTTTCCATGGCTGTTTGCCATGCTGCTGCCTTGGGTCTCATCGGGTGTGCCAAAAAATATGTTTGACATATTTTCAGATTACAGCCATGCCAAAGTCTAGTTGGACTTAAAATTGAAACACATACAACCTTACTTTTTCGAACCGGTGTGAGGTTCTTAAATCTTGACTGTTCAGGCGATTGTAGTGAGGCGTATAGTTACCTAGTTCTTTTCTATGCCTGGAGATCAAGGACTTGAAACAATTTTTAACTAGTAACGTAATAGACTAAAATGTAGAAAGACAATTGGAATGTAAAGTAGCAGAAAGATTGGAATTTGTAAATGAACAAACTACTGTGCTTAACATTAAACGGAAAGGAAAATCACATGAGTGATGGGTGACAAGTTAAAAAAATTTGCAAGGAAATAAACTTAAGTAAAAGATAGACTGGCTCTGTGTGTAGATATTGTGTTGATCGAGGGATCTCCTTCTTGTAGCCCTGCCTTCGGTATTTATGGGAGATGACCTCTAACCGTCGAAGCTATATTTTCTGGTCATGACTGTAATCGTGGCTTATTTTCTTGAGAGAACCGTCTCTAACGGGCGGCTCTTCACGTTATGTTTCCTCGTTTTCCAGGATTCGTAGAGTCACAGTTCTTTAGTTATCCTGTTAGGTATGGACTCTCACTGACATTCTCTTCACCGTTAGATTACCTCTACGTGTCACCCTTAGATTTTACTATTTTTAGTGTAAACAAATTTTCAGTTAATCATAAAAATGCACAATGTCATTAATCATGAGAATTACATATGTTCACATTATAATTGTTTCATTCAAATTTTATTATCCTATTACATTACTCTAAGACATATTGAAAAATATAGAATTTAATTTCATGCATCTTAGAGTAATGTTTTCTCACTTCGTTCAATTTTATTCAACTTTGACAAATTCAAGTGTGACATGTGTGAAACCAAACTCCGACATCATTTGGATTTTTTTTAGTTCAAAAACATAGGTCTAACATGAAATCCTAATGCATCATCTAAATGAATACATGGTCAGTTAGCGAGTTTCCAAATCTTTTTCTTTTAGACAATTTTCCATTACTTTTATTTATCCCTTCTACTCTTATGGCTTTAAGTAGCACGATTGTGAATTCCATATTTTTTAATATTCTCCTAAACGTGTTTAGCATGAGCTCTCTGAGATTTACAAATGAACAATTTGAATTAAGCATAAGTATTTTCAATAATTCAAGTGCAATAGTTTTTAGTTATTTATTTATGCCTCACCTTTTTAAATTTGGCCACGTTGGGCTCTTTTCCTATCAATTGACCTTTGGCATCTTTTACGGGATTGGAGATTAACTAACCTTTAGTCATATATGTTCACCTATTATTAACACTTAAGAATCATTTAAGATTATGAATCTTTTAAGCTAACAAGACTCCTAAGTTTGAAGGTAAATGGTTGACGAACAGTTGGTTTTAAAATTTTCAAAGGTAAACACTATCAAAACACACTAGGTTAACACAGTTGGTTTTAAAACTCTGATCTTTAAACACACAATACTCAGAGTTAAGGCTAGACAAGAGCAAAGTAACCTGAAACTCTTCATGTTATTGTCGTTGTACCTTCAGATCCGTAAAACAGTAGTTTTTCCCACAATCCTTTCAAGGAACCATAATGTTCGACAAAGAATTTATTACCTTGTTTAGTACTAAACATATGCTAAAAAAACTCATAAATCCGAGACACTTTATGTTCTTGTGAGTACATCTCCTCAAGGGAATCCCTTATCTTCTTTGCAATATCGAGAAGTTGGACATTAGAAGCCATAGATGGTTCCATACTTAGCCATAACCAAGTCATCACCAAGAAATTCTCACTCCACCAATCTTCAGAATTTTTTGAGTCTTGAAGAGGAGGACTGTCAGTCAAATACTTGACCTTCTTTTTGGCCCGTAGGAAAACTTTAATTGCATGTGACCAAGGGTTTAATTGTTTACATTTAATTTTACAGAAGTAATTTGTCTCACCGAGTCATCCACTAAATTACCCTGTCACGTCTGATCATCGATTGTGGGTTCCTTTACCTCTTCTGGAGTTGCCATAGCAAACCCCAACCAAATAAAAATCAGTAAGAGAGGATGAGATTAATAATCCACCAATCACTAGCAATACACAAAAAAACAAAAAAAAAAAAAACGAAAAGTCCAATGTTCAAGCACAATAATCGCGAGAAAGCTACAAAAAAAAAAAAAGAAAAGAAGAGAACAAGCACAAACCAGTGATAACCACTACCCAATGAACCAGGCAAGCAACAACACCAAATCACAAACAGTTCAATGAACCAGACGAGCAGCCTGATGAACCAGAAGAGCAAAAAAAGAGACAAACTGGTGCCAAAGGAGCAAAACACATTGAAAAAAAAAAACTGAAGAACACACTAGATTCTTCGTCGAACAGGTTTGTCGGAACACTACTGTCGGCCAGAAAACACCGACTAAGGCTTTCGGAGGCTCTGGTGGTAGATCCATCTGGTTTGGGTTGTTTTTTTGTGTTCATTGAAGCTGGGTAACAGTCGGCTAATGTAGATCTGGTATGTTCTTCAGTCGTCGGCTAATGCAGATTTGTTATGTTCTTCAGCACTTTTATGGTGCTTGTGTTCCAGTTCTTCCCTTGGCGATGTAACCAACCCTCATGTAGTGTGTTTGATCCATTCGAAAAGGAAAAAGTCGACTAAGATGACTTTAGAAAAATTTACAAAAATCACCATAAATAGTAGGGCAGGAAGTCGATTCTGGAGGTGTCTTCTTGTCACCGGAAGCTACTAACATCAGCATGACATCACTTTCCAGCAAGATCTCTGGCGAGTGAACAGTTGTTTTTTTTTTTTTTCCTTCTGCTTCCTTGAACTGATAATTGCTCAGATACCAAGTTAAAGTGTAAAATCTAAGATTAGGGTTTAGAGAAAGTAGACGAGAGAAAAAGAGATTGGGAGAAATAATGTGTACGGCTATGTTGCCCTACATGTCTTATTTATAGTAGACAAATAATTAGGGTAATTACAATATTACCCTATACTCATTAAATATAACCAATACAAAAAATAACACCCCTTCGAACAAGTTTAGCTCAAAATTGCCCCCAAAAGCTCCGAAATTGTAGATTTGAGAAGAAATCAAAAAATCCCAATAAACCTTCAAAAATTCAAAAGACCATTTAGATCACTTCAAAAAATCACAATAATGCTCGGTAATAAGAGGTGAAACTTTCATTTGAATTTCTAAAAATTTTGACAAGGTCGATCGCTGATGTCAACATGTCAGACGCTAATATTAGAATGTCAGAATTTGATACCAAATTCGATGAATTCCGACAACTTCATGACATCAGATTGGATGGATGCTCTGATACCAAATTAGATTGTAGAGCCATTAGGATTTTGGAGAAGAAAAGAAGAGAGAAAGAGAAGAATATGAGAATAGAGTATTGTGTTAGATTACACAACTACTATAGTCACAATCATAAAGTACTGAAATATCCCTAAGCTAGAAATAACACATAACACAACATATACCTATATTTTGAGTTAAAAACTTGAGGATGAGAGATAGGATTACACTTCTTTTCCTCCTTTGTCTTATTGTTCTTTAACAATTCTATCTAACCCTAAACATCATACGTATGTGTTCTTAGTAATGACATGTTTAAAGTATTCCTAATGGGGCATCTATATTCCTAATTCGGGACTTTGAAGCTTTATAAGTTTTTGCCCTTATTGCTCATGGTCATTTTTTCTGTGGAAGAAGCGAAAAAGTACCAGTATAGGGGCACAAGTCCAAGCATATCACTTACTGTTTTAAGCTAAGAAGCACAGACACTTAAGCGAAAGTGATGTGTCTGCTTTAGACGTGTGTTTAATACTTTTTTGGCCGTATCCATGAGTAAAAACTAATTAATTGTGGACACGTTGCTAACATGTTCTTAACAAATTTAGAATCTCTCCATATGACTTTTTTATATCATGTAAAAACTAATTGCTAAGATTGCTCATATTAAAGGTTCACTTAAAATCTACTGAAATTACTAAAAAGAGAGTTGAGGAAGATGAGCGAAATTACTATGCACATATGCTTCCTACGTATTGCTTGTATGGAGTGATTATAGACTACTATGATCTATTACTCTATATGTAGGATCAATGAACTATAAAATTTCAATGTAAACGACAGTTATTTGTAGCGTGTTCTAGCCATTTTCGTGCTCTGCATTTTTAGGATTTCTCATGTTAATATGTGCATGTTTGTTCTCATAAGGATTTATTGACTAGTTTTCTATTTTGGTAAGGCTCACACTTGTGCACATGAAGCATGTGGGAACCATTAGCAGTCGGAAGAAAAAAGACATGATCTGTCAATACCCTTGGAAAAAAATGAAAAAAAGAAAGGGAAAAAGGACGTTCAATATAACCCGTTTCAACTTATATATCGGCACTACCAAACCTACAAAAAGGCCTATTATATTACTCAGATCAACTACATAAATGGGCTTCATTTCCCCCACCTAATTACCCCTTTCCTAGCGAACTCTTTGCCACATGATGATTAGATGATCTCTTAGGAGAATCAAGTTCTTGGTTAATTTATTCCTCAACTTTTTCCAAATTTTATTGTCTTTAGTTCCATGTGATCTATTATTAGATCTACTAGTCAATATGTGCTCACTAATTCGTGTTAAACTATAGGATGAAGTAATCAGTTCCAGTGGTCAAGTTGAGCCCCCTGGGATGCACATGGTATATCTTCCGTATTCTGATGACATCAGGCACATTGAAGAGGTAAGAGCAATATCTATATTCGGCTAAATATGGTTTTCATTTTAGAAGTTTTAGTAGTGAATCTTGTGGCTTTTTGCAGCTTCATACTCACAATAATGTTGTAACGCCTCGAGCAACCGAGGGGCAAATTGAGAAAGCTATTGCTTTAATCAGACGCGTTGACTTGAAAGATTTTTCTGTGTGCCAATTTTGTAATCCTGGTAAATCTATATATTCTATACTTGTGAGAATTATTCTATAAAAAACAAAGATAGTAGTTGTGTTTCCAATCTGTAATTTTCTCTCATTTCTGATGATCCCTATTTCTATATCTATTTTATGATCTCTAGGAATTTCGTAATCCTTTTTTGCATGAATATTTGGTTTTTATAACTAATTTGATAATATAGGAAGTGCGGATACAGACACAGGTGTCATGTCCAATACGTTACGGACATGGTAATACGACAAGTTAAAAAATATAAGACTCGGATACAAAAAATTAGAATAATATTACATATTTTTAAAACAATCATTTTTAAAAATATTAAAAAAATATGGCAAATATTAACTTTTTTGATTAAAATTGAAATAGATCAAAATTAATATCCACCATTTTCAACAAACATAATTATATCCATGATCATTTAAGTTGCATAGTAGAAAGCACAAAAGTAAAATAAAAAAATCCTATATCACTCTTAATAGTTAACAGTCGATTAAAAAAAACATCATGGCCCTATCATGGTCGTGGTCTGGCCACATGTCCGACACTGTCACAGCACATCTCCGACAAGTATCTATGCTTCTTGGTTGATAATTGAGGGTATTGAGGAATTCATGGAACTGTATGATTTCTCTAAGATTCAGGTTCTCAAAAGTATTTACGTTTTGCACAAAATGGTCATGGTAAGAAATTGTAATTTTCCGGTGAACAATATCAAAAAATCCAAACATGAATCTAAAATTTTTAGGGAGCCACATATATTCTACATTTTGTTGGAGCATAAATATATAGACCATAATAGATTTTGGAAATCTTCATGAATGCTCACGGTTATTTCATGTCTGAAACTTAGTACATATATGAACTTAAATACTGACATTGGAGATATAAAAGATTTTGTATTGGATTTGATCATAGTAACATTGGTGCTGATTCAAAAATGCTTGCCACTTGTTTTTTGATGTCTTGTCTTTCATTCACTTCTCATATTTATATATGTATGATTTTCAGGCCAATTTTGGCATTCATTAATTTGCAGTATCAATTTATAACTTAGTACTCTTGTCCTACTGGTTTGTGGTAATTTTTGTATCTAGTATGCAGAAAGTAGAGTTCCATGTTAATTATGGCATCATTTTATCTTTTTCAAACATTTGGGTTCTCTACATCTCTTAAATCTCACTTTTATTCCCTTTTTTTTCACTTGGATATTTACGTTGAAATTACCACTCCTTGCAGCCTTGCAAAGACACTATGCTGTCTTACAGGCTTTAGCACTAGATGAAGATGAGATGCCTGAAATCAAAGATGAAACAGTTCCAGATGAGGAAGGGATGGCTAGGTACCAGGCATTGATGCCATTTTGGAGTTTTGTCTGTATATAGTTGTCTTACTGTCATTTGTGTACTATTTCTTCTGCACAGAAGTTGTAGTTGAGGTCTGTGTTCATCAATCGCAGGCTGGGAGTTGTTAAAGCACTGGAAGATTTCAAGCTTTCTGTCTATGGAGAAAACTATGAGGAGGATAATGACTTTGCCGCCAATGGAAAAGTAACTGATGCATCCAGAAAAAGAAAAGCAATCGCTGAAAATGCAGTGAAGGAGTGTGCGAACTTTGACTGGACTGACCTTGCGGAAAATGGAAAGGTGATGTTGAACTTACTTTGTTGTGTTATTCCCATGGTATTAGATTCACCTATTGCTTCACATGATACTCTCATGGAATAGTTACGAACTAGGTGAATTTGGAAGAAAATTTTAAACACCAATGCCTATGAAGGATTAGGATCAATGGTTCAGTATAAATTTTTACTTCTAACTTTGTGTTTTAAGCATTTTTTTTGTTTGTGATCTATGTTCTGCAGCTGAAGGATTTAACAGTGACGGAGTTGAAGTACTACCTGACAGCACACAACCTTCCTATTACTGGGAAAAAGGAACTTCTGATCAGTAGGATCTTGACTCACATGGGAAAATGATTAAGAGATTAGTTGTCATTCTTTGAATGAACTTGGCTCTTCTTCCTGTGTGAGTAGGATGAGGTTTAGTTGTCTTAATTGTGTTTGTGAATCAGAGTGCAGTTTTTCCCCACTCGTGCCGTGGCAGCTAAATTATAGGGAGCTTATATGTTCTGGCCATACTGAGTGTATTATATTACGTCAAATGAAATATTCGATGCCAAATTTTTTGTATTTCCATGCCAATGATATTTGTTTGTAGTATTTTCAAGGTGAGAAAAAGTTGAACAATTGCAACAACCTGGTAAGGTTCAGTATCTTTTGGTAGGCAGTCTTTGAGCTCTTTTATTTGTTGTGATGCAGCAAAGTGTGAAAAAAATCTTCTTTAAGAGAATTTTTTAGATTGGGGGAATTTTTTCTCAATCCCCTTTCTGGTTTATTGAAAAGTTTTTTTTTTTTTTTTTGGGGGGGGGGGGGGGTTTGGCTCAATACGACTTTATTCAATGCTACATTTTTGACACAAAAAAAAAAAAAAAAAAAAAAAAAACACGGTTCAGTTAAATGATGAAAATAAATGTACATGGGCTAAAGATTTCACCCCACTGTGGTACATGTTTGTGAGGTACGTTCTCAATTGTTGACGTCATTCACCTCTGCTCCTGGACTAAACTGAACGGAATGCCATGTACACATCCCTACCACCCTCTTTTCCCCTTGTTCTGGTGTTGATTCGATCTTCCACTGAATCTATTAAGGTGTACTCAGATCTGGCTTCTTGCCCAAAGGAAGCCAATCACAATAGTGCATGCACAGAAGAATGAAAAAATACACAATTGACGAAGTAGATCTAATATTTCTAACCAAAATAGAGTTATAAAATTTATGAGACACAAAATAGTTTAAGTACAATCCAATTAGTCAAGTGTGTGATGTAAGGTAATTAATGAATCAATTAATAATGAAGACAAAAATTGGATGATTGGGTCTGGATGACCTAATTACTGAAGGCGGCAACGGTGGTTGAAACACTCTATTAAAAAGAGAATATAAGGTAGTAAGAGAGAGAAAGAGTGAGAATATGCTTGAGGTATATTGTGTGTTTTCTCGTGAGGGGTCTATAATTTATAGGCGCAGAGCCTTAGATGGGGCATGAAGGTTAAGCTACTAATCTTTCAGGAAGGATAACTATAATTGGAGATAGGTACTAATCTTGGAGTCATGGCTATCCGGTGATCGCTCTCCTACGTGCGTTGACCCTTCCTGGACTCTTGAGTTTTGGACTGAATTGAAGCCATAAACTAGGCTTGGATGATTTGGGCTTACCCCACGGACTAGGCCCAAGTCCAATTGGATCTAGGCTCATCATTTGCCCCCCATGTCCTAAGCCCTTGTGGTGATACTGTGTTGAGGGCATGAGTGAGCTCCTTCATTTGGGCAGATGAAGTATCTTACTCTACACGACTTCTTCAGCTCTCCACCCCATTTTATTTTTGAACCTTCCTTCCTTATTGGGTAACACCATTTTTTTTTGGAGGAGGGGAGGAGAGGGGGAGGGGGATTTGAACTATTGACCTCAAGTAGACAAAACCTTCACAAGGTAAGGAGTATCATTGGACCAAAGGCCCGTTGGTGATTTAGTAACACCATGGTTGGACAACCATTGTATTATTATCCAATCTCATACGTTGGGTCTTCCATTAGGTTTAAAGATATTCCATCCTTTCACAACAAAACCCCTTTTACCATTTAGGGCATCATTCTTAGGGCTTTAAAGGTTAGTTATGTATAGACCCTTAGCCACCTCCATTCCATCTCCTTCATTCGAAGCTTTCCTTTGAGACTAGGGCCTAAAACTCTCCATCCCATAAGCAATTGAGAGAGGTTGAAACAAAAGTAGCATGAAGGCCACTAGGAGGATGATGAAAAGGGGCACCATGGGTGGCTCCACGGGGGAAACCACAGCAGGATCTCCGGCGAGACCAGGCAAAAACCCAGGCGACGCGATGGAGGGCGCTAGCGATGTCGCTGGTACAGGCGCTGGTGGCGACGCCAAGGAGCTGGCTGGCATCGGTAAAGGGCAGCATGCTGACTCCGGCGCGCTGAGTAACGAATGTAGAGTCCTGGGCTTTGCCAGGGAGAAAGAGCATGACGCTTTTCGACTAAGTAAGGCAATCCTACTCGCCCCTTGATTCTTTCATTATTTTGGCCCCCTTCTATTGTGATGTTGGCTCTAATTTTAGGAAGCACCTATTCTGACAAAGGCATGATGAGGAATAATATATAGGATTCACAGCGAGGCAAAGGAACTACTGACAGTGATGGCTCGAAGGTAATCTCTATTTTTAGTTCCATAGATTGCGGCAATGATATTGCTAGCATTGTGTCCTCGTTCCATATCCTTCCCGCTGCTCTGTGTTGCCAAGCCGAGAAAGACGAGTTGGCGTGTTACGATTCCTCTGAAGATTTTTTTTTCTATAAGGATGTTGTGGAGGCAGGATTGCGATTTCCCATACCTAGACCTATTTGCCAGGTTCTAGGCCACATGTTGCTTGCCCTAGGGAGGTTGAATCCAAATGGTTGAAGGGTACTTTTGGTGTTCTTTTCATTATGGCAGCTGATTCATGGAGAGGATGTTTCTCCCCCTTTCGAGGAGTTCCTCGCATAATATGTGTTCTTGGAGAACCTTACCCCTCATCAGGGATGGAACCACTTTGCTCCGAGGTCGGGCAAGCTGATCACTGGACTACCATTGAACTGTCATAGTTGGAAGTCTAGGTTTTTCTTTGTTAGAGAAGAGTGGGCTGCCGAGGAGGACCATGACTTAGTGCCTTCGAGATGGGATAGTCTTCTGGAGACAAAGCTAGGTATGAGTTTTACCCTTGCTTTCATGCCCAACTGTCGTATCTCTCTTGTATTCATTGCATGTTTGGTTCCTTTGTAGCTTTACTCGCATTATCAGCGGAGCAGGAGAGTAGGCTCCAACTTGTGAGGGACCATCCGACCAAGCACTGTATGGCACTTAAGTTTGAGTCGGGGCACTCTAGAGCCTCCCCTAGACATAAGAGAAAAGGTTTTTGGTTCTTTGGATAAATTTGATGACATCTGTAAAGTCTCTCTTATCCAAGTTCCGTAGGTACTGCTGTTGATAAAGTGATGGTGGAGGCTCTTTATGCTTCTAGGGTGGCATCTTCTCCTCCTCCCAAGAGGGTGAAGCCTGATGCCCCCCGTGCTTCACAGCCTAGGTCCGATGGCTATGCTACTTCCTGGAAGATGGGATCCGGTGGTGCCCCTAGTCATTCTCAGCATGCGGCCCCTTCCAGCGCTAGGGTTAGCCCTAGTACTGCTTTAGGGGTTGAGACTCCTGTGCGGTCTTCTGTTGGGACCGGAGCTCCACATAACTATCCTGTTTCCAGCAGTGGCTCGGTGTCTATGCTGCAGGATGTGAACCTGGCCAAAGAACGACTTTGGAACTTTGTGACGGCTTTGGATATTAAAGAGGTCAGCTCTTGAGATCTAGAGGGCATTATTGATACCACGATGGAGGGATTTGCTATGGTATCCTTTCTTTTTCTTTAACCTTGATTTCTACGCTTCTACTCTTTTTTTTTTTTTTGCCCTTTGGATATTCGTAGGTGGCCACTACTTTTCCATGGCTTTTTTTAAGTACAATCAAGCTTGGAGAGGCATCGAGGGCTCTGGCAGAAGAGAGATAGGTGCGAGAGCCTGTTGAGGAGTAATTGAGGTTGGCTCATGGGAGAGCAACATCTCTTGAGGCCAAGCTTTTGGCGTCCAGCGAGAGGGTCGCCAAGTTGGAGGTTGACAGGGAGATTGCCTGCGTGAGAACAGAGACAAATCTTCGAGTGGCCCGCGATAGGGTCGTAGGAGCTGAGGCAGAGCTATGGATAGCTCGGGAGAGAGCTGACATGGCAAAGGTAGACCTACGAGTAACTCGTGAGAAAGCCACCAGGGCAGAGGCTCATTCCATTGAGATGGAGAGAAGGAAAGAGGTTGCAGAGAGGGCCATCCATGATCTGAAATGCAGCGTTACAGATGCTTTTATCAACGGTTATGAGGAGTTTAAGGGGAAGGCCTCAACGAATTTCCCTAACATTGACTTATCTCGCTTCGTCCTATATGAGGCACCAGGGAGAGTTGGTGATAGATAGAGTTTTGGGGAGAGTGGATCGGGGAACAGTGAGTGATCATCGGGTGTATGACGATTTTTATCTTTACTTGTCTATCTTTTTGTTATTAGATCATGTTCTGACTTTTGTAAGTTGTTTACAAACTTCTATGGAGGAAAGATAGTTCTGGATAAAGTAATCTTTGCAAAGTTTTGTTTTATTTCATAACTAAAGTAATAGATAACAGAGCAAATAAATTGACTAAACTAACAAATGACAAAACAATGAGAGTAGCTGATTTTTCCTTACTATTGATAATACCTCTTCAGGTGTTCGGCGTTCCATGGATGGGCCAAGGCTTTCCCTTCAAAGTTCTGAATTCTATAGGTGTTTGGTCTTACAATCTCTGTCACGATATAGGGTCCTTCCCAATTAGAACCTAGCTTCCCTTCTCGAGATTCCTTGGTAGATAAGATTACTTTCTTGAGGACTAGCTCCCCAAGCATGAAGGAGTAAGGCTTCGCCCTCGAGTTGTAGTACTTGGTCATGCGGCGCTTGTACTCTGCATTCCTGACCATAATCATTTTCCTTTCCTCCTCTATCAAGTTGAGGTTATTACAGAGGCTTTATTCATTAATGGTTGGGTCGTGGTGTTGGACCCTCAGGGAGTGTACCCTGATCTCGACTGGTATAACTGCCTATGTTCTATAGGCTAAGGAGAAATGGGTCTCACCCATAAGGCTCCTTGGCATTGTTCGATAGGCCCATAGTACTCTAGTGAGTTCGTCTACCCACCGCCCTTTGGTGCTTTCCAACCTAGTCTTTAGGTTGTGCAAGGTTGTTCTAATAGTGACCTTCGCCTGCCTGTTCGCTTTGGGATGAGCTGGACTGGATTGGGGTTGCTTGATCTGCAAGTCCGCACGGAAACCATTAAGGAGTTTGTTGTCAAATTGCTTAGCATTGTCACTTACTATAATATGACGTATCCCAAAACGGCACAATATGCTCTTCTAGATGAAGTCCTTCATATTCTGATCTGTTATTCTGGCTAAGGACTCAGCTTCTGCCCACTTTGTGAAGTAGTCAATGGCTATTACCACAAATTTGCATTGGCCATGACTCATGGGTAGGGGGCTTAGGATGTCAATCCCCCATTTCGAGAAGGGCCAATGGCTCATGATGGTGGTAATTTCTTCCGGTGGTTGTCTTGGCACTGTCGCGAAACGTTGGCATTTGTCACACTTTTTTTCACAAATTCACGGGCGTCTTTAATCATATTAGGCCAGTAGTAGCCTTGCCTTACTGCCTTGTAAGCTAGTGCGCGCCCTCCAGAGTGGTTTCCACATATTCCCTTGTGGATTTCTCTCATAGCATAATCGGATTCCTCTGGGGAGAGGCAGTGGAGTAGCGACAATAACTTCTCTTGTAAAGGGTGTCACGCAAGATGACATACCTGGATGCCCTTAGTCTCAATTTCTTGGCTTCCACTAAGTTTTATGGGAGAGTGCCTTCTTCCAGATAGGCATGGATGGGTGTCATCCAGTTGGCATCGGAGGATGCGCAGTGGATGTTGTCCTCATCTTCTTTGAGCCTACTTGGTGCAAATTGCTGACCTGTGAGTGTGGTCCCTATTAGTATATTTGTAGACGTGAACTTGGCAAGTGCATGCAGGGTGTTATCCTTCCTGGGCACTTGTTGAATCTGAAAGTGGTTGAACTTTTTCAGCAAAGTTTGTACCACTGACAGATATTCTTACATCCTTTCATCCTTTGCCTCGAAGTATCCCTTTCCCTGATTGACTATAGATCATGAGACAATGGGCTTCCATTTTAATTGCGGGTTTCAGGCCTGAGATGAGGGCCTCGTATTCTGCTTGATTGTTTGACATCGCAAAATGGAGAGATACATCGTATTTGAGTAGAGTGCCATGGGGATTGATAAGCACTAGCCCTGCTCCACTGCCCTGGCTAGTAGAAGATCCATCTACGTATAGCTTCTAGCATGCTACTATATCAGTGGATGTACTAGCTTTGACAGTTGGAGACGCCCACTTAGGCGTGGGAGTGTAGTCAGGCAAGAGTGTGGCAGGTTGAGATACAATCGGCAAGGGTCGTGACGATACTGGAGGACTAGCTACAAGGGAACTGGGCACCTCAAGCTAGGGAGCCTGGGCGCTGGTTCCAAGGCGCCAGGCTTTCTGGGGATGGCACCTGGCCTTGCTTGTGACGCCCCTAAAATCGGGGGTCCTTTGTCAACCCGTTGATCACCCATCAATCCGTGGAAGTACCCGTGAATGCTGCATAACCCGACACTACGTCATAACATGCCCTTCACCGGGATCGTAACCGACATAGAGTTTAGGTAGCGTTTCCCTTGTACTGGGCACTCCCAAACGCATAACTTGTATACATTTCAATCACTTGACCATTTCGAGGTCCAATATACATCAATTTGTCCTTAATATTACTCCATTTACATCCTTTAAACAAAAGGATTCAAGGTCCGAAGACTTGGCAAATTTATTTTAAATTTTTGAAAAATTTGGAGGAGCTACCGATAGCTCATGTACGCGCTACTGGTAGCTGAGCCCTCTGCCAACAAGCTCTCAGTGCAAATTTTTGGAGGAGCTACCGGTAGCTCGTGTACGTGCTACCGGTAGCCGAGTCCTCTGGAATTTTGCTACTGGTAGGTCAAGACTTGCTACCGGTAGATGAGCCCAATTTTTCCCCAATTCAATCATTTTTCAATTTCAACTCTCACCCAATCTCATACAACATTCACCCAAACTCATATAACATCAAATTATACACAAAATATAGTTTATATGAGTTCGTTTACAATCCTTTATATAACATTACATATCCAAAGTCAATTACACGATTGTTTTACAAAAATGTAATCTAAAGTCATAACTTGGCTTTCTTCATCAACGAGGGCCCAAGTGAGAGCCGTCCACCGGCGCTTGTCCCGCACCTGAAATGTTGTCCCCATAAATGGTGAGTCACGCTCAATAGAGTATCTTCTAAAGAGGCTACTTCCCAACCTAGATGCATATGAAATGCTCACATGTAATTCAACAATCAAACAAGCATTCATCCAAGAACATACAACTTCAAGAATGAATGTCATAATGTCATGCCATGTTATGAGGTGAGACTCACACACGCAATGCAACCCGAGCCTTCACCGGCTCTCATAACACATGTAATGTCATGCGTATGAATCCGAGTATTCCAAGCCCTCGCCATTGATGTTACACATCTAATGACCATTTATAAATCCTGGGTCTTTCTTGGGCTAGGTATTTATGGACTTCCACCAACGGGCACTCAACCGACACAATATTTATGGACTTACACCAACGGTTCCACATACGCCGGTACACTTTATGGACTCAATACCAATGGAGTGCATATCCAAATCACCAGGTCTTGCACCCGATGGACAATCTAACCCTTCTTGCTAACCCTAACCCTATTTTCAATGCAACCCGTGCGACTCAGTCGGACCTTGGTCCAACTTTCCCGAGCCCACGCATCATCCACCAAGAATTGTGTTTGATCAAAACCATGTACCCACCCACACCCATGTCACATACCCCATGAATGTGATGCTTTCCGTGCATATGCAATATAATGTACATTTGCATTTTATATCATTATGCAACCAATATTTCAATTGCAATTTCAACATCATGTTCAACATTTCATGAGCACAATATGAACAATTTTTAAATCCTCAATGTATCTTATATCATAAAGTATATAATTACATTCCAATCATCATTACAAAGCACGTGATATCAATTTCATTCAAATAACATACTTAATCAATCATCGGCATTTTATCTAACACCCAAAAGACACAAAATCATGCCCAATTTATCACATTCTCATGAATTTACCAAACAAGAAAATTTCACAAATTCAATTCATGCAAGATTGGTTTATCATATTTCTATACCCATTTCTCATACTCTAGTTACACTAGGAGTACATCAAATAAGAGAATTCATCTCTAAATCAAACTACCCATTTCATACACAACCCTAGGCTGAAAATAAACCTAGCTAGGAGAAGAATCCTACCTCTTGAAGCGTAATTACGAGTGGTAGAAACTCCCAAGAACCCAAATCAAGCTTCAACCCTTGATTTTCAAAAAATTCCGTCTTGAGACTTCAGTGAAATCACCGATTTTTGGTACGTATATGTTGCTCTCGTTGAGTAGATCAACTTTAGTTCTTGGCCTGAATCGATCCGACGAACGGTTGACCCTAGATCGTAAAGAGAAGCTTGAAACCCACTTGATTTTTCCTCTCTTCTTCTTCTCTCTCTCTATCTCTCTCTCTCTATCCAACAATCTGAAGGTAAATGGGGAGAAAATCTGATTTTTCTCCCCTATTTATACTCCCAAATACTTGGCTCTCATTAAGCCACACGCCCCATCTTTTCCTGATCCGATTTTATCCCGAATCAATTAAATTTTGTTCCGTTTTAAGTTCAATATATTTTATCTGAACTAAATTTAAATTATTTTTTATATTTCACAATTAAAATTCGATCGCATATATTTTGGTCATGCGACACCCGATTGTCTCGTAAAACGTAAAAAATCTGACTATTTCAGAATTCAATAAAAATTGACTAGGTAACTAGATTTCGCGAGATGAGTTTAACGGTGAGGTCTATTTCGTCATCCAAGTTCTAAAAAAATTAAAGTTTTCAACTCGTACTATAGCGGCTAATTTCCATTTTGCCCTTTTTCATAAAAATTTAAATTTTTTCGGGTTTTACATTGCTGCATGGGGAGTCGAGGCACTGTGTATTGAGTAGGTGAGCACAGGGGCATAGGGTACTTCTTTTTGGGAGCCTCCTTCCTCTATTGGTGTAGATTTGACCACAAAATTTGTAATCGCTTGCGCCTTTATGGCCGCCTTCGGCTAATACTACACGTCGAACTCGCTTAACTCGAAAACCCATTTGAGAAGTTGTCCGGACACATTTGGCTTTCCCAGGATCCATTTGAGTGGTTGATTTGTGATAGCCACGATGGTGTGGCTCTGAAAATAGTGTCGTAGGTGCCAGACTGTAATGATTAGCGCGAGGGCTAACTTCTCCAACTCAAAGTACCTTACCTCTGCTCCTCGATAGGCCCTATTTACATAATAAATAGGCCTTTGAATTCCTCTTTCCTCCCTGACGAGGATGGAACTCACAGCGGAGCACGAGGTGGAGAGGTAAAGATACGAGGTCTCTAAATGGCATAAAAGAGTAAGGGTGGTGCAACGAGATAGGCCTTTAACTTTAAGAAAGTCTCTTCTACATTTGGTCCCCATTGAAAAGAATTTTGAAGAATTTTAAAGAAAGGTAAACACTTATCTGCTGACTTGGAAATGAAATTGTTGAGGGCTGTTATCCTTCCGTTAGGGCGCTGGACCTCTTTCATAGAAGCTGGGGATCTCATTTCTAGTATAGCTTTGATCTTGTCTGGATTAGCCTCAATGCCCACGTCGAAGGTGCACTCTTCAAGATTTAGCTTCATCCGATAAGCTCTTATGATGTCAAAGGTCTCCTTCAAGTGTGCTACATGGTCCGTTGTAGCCAAACTCTTTACCATCATATCGTCTACATAGACCTCTGTGGTCTTCCCAATTTGTGCCTTGAACATTTTATTCACGAGGCACTGATACATGGCTCTGGCATTTTTGAATCCGAAAGGCATGACCCTATAACAGTAGGTTCCTTTTGGGGTGATAAAAGAAGTTTTCTCTTAATCAGGAGGAAACATGCTAATTTCGTTATATCTAGAGTAAGCATTTAGAAAGCTGAGTAGCTCATGCCCAGCGGTGGCATCAATGAGGATGTTGATGCATGATGAGTGTGTAATATTGCATATTTAACGGCCTCATTACATGCATTTTAACTCAACTTTGCATTTAATTACTTAGAGTTTGTCGAATTTATGAATAATGGTGAAATTTTGATGTTGCAGGTAATCATAGCGTAAATGATGGCTTTTGAAACCCTGCAACTAAGTGTGGATGAGTGGTGAAGAGATGAACACATTACATGAGAATTGAGAGGCTTTAAAGTGAAAGAAATCAAGGAGGTAGTGGTATTTGGTATCATAGGCACCGGTATCTAAGCCTACTGGAATTTTGGTACCGGCACCCGCACCAATTGGTATCAGTACCTCTGTTTTTTCCATTTTTGACCATTATCCACTTAGAATCTGAAAAGTGCAAAACATAAAAGTTGTAGATCTAGATGTCCTCTGTCTTGTGTCAAAATTTCAGCTCAATCGGACGGTTGGATCCAAAGTTATGACAATTTTACAAAAACTGGTCCTGAGCTAGCACATTCCGAAAGGTTTTGCCTACTGGAAAAAACCTTCTGGAAGGTTTGCTTCGACCTTCCAGAAGGTTTGGCCCAGAAACGCCAAAACACCTGCAACTCAATGTTCTGCCACTTGGGGGTCCCACCTATGATTCTCCCACTTGTCCCCTGACATATTCTACATATATACATGCCTCCTGCACCCTAAAGTCAGCTTGGGGAAGATGGAGGATGGGATAGGAAGAGAGAGACGGAGGACGCATGGTGGGTTGTAGGCTAGGCTTGTCCTAGCCTATCCAAGCCATCAACTCACCTCCCATTGATGGGAGGCCTGCACATACATGCTAGAGGAGCCCTATGGACGAAAATGCAGAGGTCTCTACACCATATATTCAGCTACACACAAGCATTGTAGAGAGAGAAGTTCCCAAGGAAGAAGATGAAGTTCTAGAAAGAGAAAGTTTGGATTTTTTCATTTTCATACCCATTTCACTTCTAGTAAGCTGTAATACTCTTGTAATCCTTAGTTCTTGCACTTTAATCTCATTTATTTCAAGTGTATTGCAAGTTTAGTTACATGTTCTTGAATCTACCATGTTTGTATTTGAGTTTTCCATTCAAGCTTTACATATGGGTATTAAATGAACTTATTTTCGTAGTTTAACTTTTCTTAGCATTAATACAAGTTTTAATCTTCATTTCTTCACTATGTGTCTTTACATTATGAATGTCTTTGTATTTAATATGAGTAGCTAGATTTTTAGTTGGCTAATCCAAGGGAGATTTCCTCTTGGGTATGTGAAATCGACTTTCATTCATTCTCCCTCCTAGTGAAAGGTGGTTTGGTTTGACTAGGTTGAGTGCGGACGTGGTTGTGAGTTCTTGATACACCGTAGACTTGTCACGGGGTATGCTTAACCCTCACTTCCATTTTAGTCCCTCGCTTCCTACGAATCAATCGAACACCTATGCACCATTGGAATAATGTTTTGAGTTGATTTGGCATTCTCATTGGAATGAACTCTTTGGATTAGCCAACATTGTTTCCATTGCATCTTTATCAAAATCGCAGTCACCAAAACACAAATTCAAAGATTTTACACTATCACATTTTCACAAAATCACCTTCAACACAATTCACCTTCCTTCCCTGAGGAGACGACCTTGAAATACCAATTCCAAGTAAAACACGACACTCGAAAGTCTCTCTGCGCTTGGGGAGCACTTTTGTACACACACACACATTTCATTCACACACTCGTTTTCTTATTTCTTGCATGATGTCCAAGGGAGAGTGACACTCACCTAACCGTATAAGCCACATACACATCACCAGAATCATGATAAAAAATTAGGAACTACGGAATAAGTCAAGCAATGCATGACAAGGGATAACTATTTTTGGGACATGCCTTGTTAAGTTCGGTGAAGTCCACACAAAGGTGCCATTTCCCGCTGGCCTTTGTTACCATTATGACTTTTGATAGCCAAATCGGGTAGGGTACTTCCCTTACTGACTCATTTGCTAATAGCTTCCCCACCTCCTTTTACATGGCTTGGGCTCTTTCGACACCAATGTTTCTCAACTTTTGGCGGATGGGCTTGTATCTAGGATCCATGTTAAGCTAGTGGGTGGCGACCTTGGGGTTGATACCCTCCAAATCTTTGTGGGACTAGGCGAAAACGTCCATGTTCTACCTAAGAAAATCAATGAGGTGGGTGGTGCTTGATTATTTTTCTTGCTTCCCACACAAACCCGATTATGCATATGGCTTATAATGAAGGGCGAGTGTCACTCTCACTCAAGCTCGTGCAATATGTAAGGAAATTGTGAGTGGATGAACAAAACAGTGTGAGTATACAAAAATGCTCCCCAAGCATAGAGAGACTTATAGTGTCGTGTTTTACTTGGAATAGTATTTCAAGGTCGTCTCCTCAAGGAATGAGAGATCAAGTATTTCAAAAGTGATTTGTAAGAAGGAGAAATAAAAAATATTGTGATTTGAAGTTTGGTTGTTTGTGTTTTGAGGAAATGCAAGTGGAAAAGGAGGGTAGGCTAATCCATAGAGTTCATTCCAATGGGTATGACAAATCAATTCATTTCACTCTAGCAATGTTGCCTAGGTGTTCGATTGATTCGTAGGAAGCGAGAGATGGATGTGGTTGCATGGACTAGAGCATACCTCGTGACAAGTCTATGGCGTATCAAAAGCCTACAACCACATTCATCCGCACTCAACCTAGTCAAACCAAACACTTTACACTACAAGGAAGAGTGAAAGAGAATTGATTCCACATACCCAAGAGGAAATCCCTCTTGGATTGGACAACTAGAGGTTTAGTTACACATGTTGGATGCAAGAATAAACATGAAAGAGAAAAACATGGTGATGAAATCAAACTTGAACTTGTATTAATATAGGAAAGAGTTTAGATTGCAAGGGAAATGGCATTCATACTCAAGGTGTAGAGCTTAAAGAGAAAAATACCCAAATCCAAGAATAAAACTAGGAAACCCTAGCCAAACTCAATATAACTTCAAATAAAAGAGATTAAAGTGTAAGAGAGAAGGATTACATGTAAAATGAAGCTTACAACAATGAAAATGGTGAAGGAAAATGTAAAAGCCTAACTTTCTCTCTCTAGAACCATCATCTTCTTCCTTGGACATTTTCTCTCTAAAAGCTCAACAAATGTCAAAATATGTCCCCTAAGTTCTTCTATCCTCCTCTCTCTATCCTTGAGTGTGCAGAGGTGATAAGCTTTGGGAAGAGGTTCACCAAAAAGGCTTCCAAAAATTCAGACAAAAGCATAGTCCCTTTCCTTTTCCAATCATTCCCTTTTTCTCTCTCCTCTTATTTTCCCCTCTACTCCTTCATGCATAAAGGTTGAATGCAGAGATTAGAAGACTAAGGTAGAGTGTTGAAGTGGTCAAAATCATCATTAGAACAGTAGGAGTGGGCCCTCTTAGCTTATGGAGTCATTTGGAAGGTGATCTGGGACTTCTGGGCTTTGGGTACCAGTACCAAATGATGAGGTACTGGTACCTCGATAAGCAGAGGGCTCAGGTACCGGTATCTAGTGATGGGGTACCGGTACTTACTTCATTTCTTCCATTTTGAATAGCTAAGGCACAAGTGCAAGGTACCAGTACCTAAGGCACCAGGTATCGGTACCTAAATTCCAAAAGGCCTAGGTACCAGTAGCTAGTGATGGGGTATCGGTACCTACTTCATCTCTTTATTTCAACAGGCTGAGGTCCAAGTGCCAGGTACCGGTACCTAAGGTGACAGTTACCGGTACCTACTTTGTTTTATTTGATTTTTTTAGCATTTTGAGATCCTGAGCCATTCGTCTTAAGTTCCGTTCTTGCCCATTATCCCCAATCACGTTGTGAGGTGATTAATGCCTGCACTTACCATCCAACCACCTGCAATTAAGAAATTCTCCATTAATCTTTGATTTAACCCAATTTCCCATAATTCATTACAAAAAATAAGTTAAATTGAATGAAATGAGGTTATTAAGTGTGGAATGCTCCGCACTCATCTGGTGGCTCGATCTCGAAAAAGCGAGGAGCTAATATAGATTCTTCTTTCTAGAAAGTTCTTATCTAGCTCTACTGCTTTGAGTTCTTTTGCTGGCTCTCCCCTTTCTAGTGTGCTGTCATCCCTAGGGGCGATCATTTCCACTTGCAGGGTCTCTTGAGGTTTTTTGGCCCTTATAGAGGCCATATAGCATTCTCTAGCGGCAACTTGGTCTCCCCTGATTTCTCCAATCCCACATGGGGTTGGGAAATGGAGAACAATGTGATAGGTAGACGACACTGCCCTTAAGGTGTTGAGTGCAGAGCGTCCAAGAATGATGTTATAGGCAGAAGGGCAATCCAACACTATAAAGTTCACCATGATGGTGAAGCTTCTTGGTGTTGTCCTCGCTGTGACTGGTAGGGTGATGGAACCCAAGGGATACGCCTTCTCCCCCGAAAATCCAATGAGGGGCATCCTGATGAGTTACAATCTCTCTCTGCCAAGATGTAGGCTACATAGGCTGGTGCAAACAAGATATCGGCAGAGCTGCGGCTGTCCACCAGGATTCTCTTAACTTGGTAGTTGGCTACCATAATAGTTAACACCAAAGGATCATCATGGGGGTGTTGGATCCCCTCGAGATCCCTATATGAGAATGAGATGACCTCCCTTTCCCCTTGTTTGTGCATCTTTTTCGGGAAATGGTTATCTAACTCCACTTGGCTGGCCCTCATAGCATGTGCCTTCTTGGCTGAGTTGGAGTCACCTCCTCCTCCTAACCCTCCGGAGCTCATCTGGATCTCTTTGGGGGGATTTTAGTGCTCTCTATGATCCTAGTTACGGCCAGGTGGTAGGGCTTGTCCTCCGCTGGCAACGTACTATCGCAACTGGCCATGCTGTATGAGTTTCTCAATCTTCCTGTTAAGGTCAAAACAATTGTCAGTGTCATGGCCATGATCGTGGTGAACTCAACAATATTTGTTTGGGTTCCTACAATTCAGGGCGTACTTCATTTTCCTTGGCCAACGTATTGTAGGATTATCCTAGATTTGGAGCAAAATATGCTTAACTTAAGCATTGAGTGGTGTGAAGGCCTACCGCACTCTCAAAGGTGCGGGACTGAGGTGGTCCTTAACGGACACTCTCTCCATCCTCTTTTTCTTATTTTTTGCTTCTCCACTATCTTCGCAAGTGTCCTTTCTCTTCTCTCCCCCGCAAAAGAACTTACCTCGTCTGACCTTGGTGATGTCCTCAACATTCATATATTTCTGTGCATTGGATAACAGCTCAGGCATGCTCACTGGTGATTTTTCCAAAACTAAAGACATAAAGTTTGATGAGCACAGACCTACGATAATGGCAGCCATGACGACTTTATCATCTGGCTCTTCAATCTGGAGGGCCTCCTCGTTAAATCGAGTGAGGTAGCTCCTTAAATTTTCATCCCGATCTCGCTTGATGGTGAACAGGTGGGTGACTGGCTTCTAATGTCAACATCCCTCTATAAAGTGGGAGACAAAATATTTGCTTAATTCAGCAAAAGAAATGATAGAAGATGGTTTGAGCTTGGCAAACCACTGACGTGCAGATCCCTAAAGAGTGGTAGTAAAGGCTCTGCACATTATCTCATCTGGTACATTATGGAGTTGCATAAGGGACTTTTACGTGTCGAGGTGGTCAAGTGGATGTTTCAAATCGTCAAAGGTTTCCATAGTAGACATCTTGAATTTAGAGGGTAAGGGATAGTTGACCACATCTGCCACGAATGGAGTGTTAGTGCGTCTTACCAGATAGTCCACTATTTTTGGCGCCCGTGACTTGATAGCATTGCAGACGTCACCAAGATGGTTTTGTACCTCCTTAATTTTCTCATCCCATTGGTTGGGGATGCCCTCCGTCAGATCGTTGTAATAAATTTCGTGGTTTGCGCACTGGTTTTCCCCCTCATCCTCCTACACAGGAGGATCACCAGCGTTGGATGACGGAGTCGGGGTGTGTGAAAGGAGAACTGGGGCACCTAGGCGAGGGACTCCTTGGCACTGGGTGGCACCCTGGCGCTGCAAGGGGGTCCCTAGCGTGGGCACCACGCTGGGAGTCGCCTTGGCGCCCTGGGTGAATGAGCTATGGCACTTTCCTTCTTACGGGCTGCGGTATGACTCCTCATGCGGTGAACATCAGTTGGAGAATTTGCTGGTTTTGGCTCACCAACAGTTGCATTATCTCTAGAAGCTACTGTCTGATCATAGGATTCGCTGCAACGAAGGGTTTTGCAGGCGAATGCGGAACCTCCTCCCAATGTGTCGGGTCGTTATCCTCTACTTGTTGATTCATTGAACTAGTCATGATTGCCATGGAGAAAGTAGGGACATATAGATGATAGTAAAAAACTTATTTGTTTCCCACAGACGGTGCCAAACTGATGATGCACAAAATAGGTTTAGCATAATCCAATCAGTCGAGTGTGTGATGTATGGTAATTAATGAAGCAATTAATAATAAAGACAATTATTGGGTGGTTGGGTCTGGGTGACCTAACCACTGAAAGCGGCAACGGTGGCCAGAGAACTCTATTAAAAAAAGAATATAAGGTAGTAGGAGGAGAGAGAGAGAAAGAGAGAGAGAGAGAGAGAGAGAGAGAGAGAGAGAGAGAGAGAGAGTGTGTGTGAGAATATACTCAAGGTGTAGTGTGAGTTTGCCCTGTGTAAGGGGTCTACAATTTATAGGCACAGAGCCCTAGATGAGGCGTGAAGGTCAATCTACTAATCTTCTAGGGAGGATAGCTACAATTGGGGATAGACACTATCTTGGAGTCATGGTTATCCCGATGATCGCTCTCCCATGTGCGTTGACCCTTCCTAGGCTCGAGTTTTGGACTAAATTGAAGCCATGAACTAGGCCTAGTTGATTTGGGCGTACCCCATGGACCGGGCCCAAGCCCAGTTGGATCTCGGCTCATCAAAATTAATTACAGGAATCAATTAAAGTTTTTGTTACAACTCTTTTATGACGATATCATGTTTGGTTAGGTGCAAGAATAACAATAACCACTTCTCTTAATACACTCGATCAAATCTTACTCTATGGAGTACAACAAAACTCGATAAAACCTTTCTCCAAAAAAAAAAAAAGTTCTCTCATTACTACTGGGCGCAATGTACTCTTTGAGTTGCGCCATGCATGCCTTCATCTTTGTCTAACGCTTCCTGTCCTTGGGTTTGCTTCCTACGCATCCCAACTCAATGTAGACATCTTGTAATGTGATCTCCTCCCACTCATCTAGCTCCATTTCTATTAGTTGTGATGATGGCATTGGTGGTCGAATAGCCTCAAGTGCCTTGACCTAATCTGGACTGGGAATCTAATCAAGGAAATCAACAGTGAAATGAGTATAAATCTTTTCCCTTACGAATGTGTCCTATGGGGGTGAATAGGACTACTCTTTTTCTCTGCAAATTGGTAGTTTCCATTTCACTAATTCACTCATGTTGACATGTATGCATGAATGTTGTAATGTGTTAGGAATGATGTGTGAAATCCCCATGGTTTGATCTTGTGAATTTCAATGCAGAATCCTAGTTCAAGATACCTATATCGATACCATTATAACCCGTATTAGTATGCAAAATTCCAAGAAGGGATTTATTCCTTTTAGACATGGAGTTTCTTTGTCAAAGGAGTAGTGTTCTAGGACACCTGAAGAGAAAGAGAGTATGAAGGTAGTTCCTTATGCTTCGGTTGTTGGAAGTCTCATGTATGCTATGTTTTGCACTAGACATGATATCTGTTTTACCGTTGGCTACTAGCATTCTAACTTTGGGCAAAAAAATTAGACTGTAGTAAAACGTATTCTCAAGTACCTGAAAAGGACAAGAGATTATATGTAGGGCTACCAAGCAAATAGTCTAGTACCCCTCGGGTAGAGATAAAAACTCCATGAAGTCTACTTCAGGATATGCGTTTACTCTAGGAGGTGGAGCCATAAGTTGGAGGAATTTCAAGCAATCTTGTATTACTGATTCCACCATGGAGGCCGAATACGTGGCAGCCTCTAAAGTAACAAAAGAGGCAATTTGGCTCATAAACTTCCTTATGGATTTAGAAGTAGTACCTTCAGTAAGATCGACTATTACACTTTATTGTGACAATAGCGGAGCGGTTGCTAACTCAAAGAAGCCACAAACCCATAAGAAGGAAAAACACATTTGAGTGTAAGTATCACTTTATACAAAACATCATGGGAAGATGTGATGTACTGGTGACCAAGATTGCATCAGAAAACAACGTGGCAGATCCTTTCTCGAAGAGCTTACTAGAAAAGGGTTTTGACAATCACGTGGAGGGAATGCGAGTTAGATGCATGGCAGCATGACTTTGAGTCTAAATGGGAGAATTGATAGAGTTATATACTAAAAGCTTTCGTTTTATAATGAAACTCAGTTTATTATTCAATAAAAGTTCTTCATTTTCTATTGAGAATCTGTATGGGTAAAATATTTGTATTATATTAAATCTAAGCTATGCATGTGTCTATTTTATTTTACATTATAGATAATCTGGTATGTAGAGTTCGACTTATACACATAAGATCATATTATCAGATCCTTGTATAATATGAGTAAAAATTTACAGTCTTAGATTAAATTAGAGACATCATCAGTAGGATTGTAGTGCAATCTTTTGGCATAGTCTGCCTTGGTTATAGGAGATTGTAAATCCAGAGAAAATTTGAAATTTTATGAAAAGGGAAAAACGGTAATTAGTCGCTATAGTATGGGTTGAAAACCTAAATTTTTCTAGAACTTAGATGAAGAAATGAACCTCATCGTTGGATTCGTCTCACGAAATCTAGTTACCCAGTCAATTTTCGTTGAATTCCGAGATAGTCGATTTTTTTTTTGCGTTTTGTGAGGCAATCGGGTGTCACATGACCAAAATAAATGCGATCGAGAATTAATTGCTAAACATAGAAAATAATTTAAAGCTAGTTCAAATCAAATATATTGAACTTAAAATTGGACGATATTTAATTGATTCGGGACAAAATCGAATCAGGAAAAGATGGGACGTGTGGCTTAATGAGAGCCAAGTATTTGGGAGTATAAATAGGGGAGAACAATCAAATTTTCTCCCCATTTACCTTCATATTTTTGGATAGAGAGAGAGAAGAAGAGTGGAAAAATCAAGTGGGTTTCAAGCTTCTCTCTACGATCTAGGGCCAACTGTTTGTCGAAACGCTTCGGGCCAAGAACTAAAGTTGATCTACGCAACGAGAGCTACATCTAACTACCAAAAATCGGGGATTTTGTCGAAGTCTCAAAGACGGAATTTTTGGAAATCAAGGCTTGAAGCTTGATTTGGGTTCTTGGAGTTTCTACCACTCTTATTACGCTTCAAGAGGTAGTGTTCTTCTCCTAACTATGTTTATTTTCAACTTAGGGTTGCGTATGAAATGGGTAGTTTGATTAGAGATAAATTCTCTTCTTTGATGTATAGTGTAACTAGAGTATGGAAAATGGGTATAGAAATGTGCTACACCAAATCTTGCATGAATTGGGTTTGTGGAATTTGCTTGTTTGGTAAATTCATGAGAAATGTGATAAATTGGGCATGATTGTGTGTTACATGATTATGTGTCTTTTAGGTGTTTAATAAAATGCCTATGTTGATGTAGCATGTTTGTTTCATTGAAAATCTTGTAACATGCTTGGTGAGAATATGAATTGTAATTATATGTTTTTGATATAATTGACAATTTGGGAATGTGATGATGTTGGAATGTAATTATATACTTTATGATATACGTTACATTAAGGAATTGGAATTCTTCATATTGTGTGACTTGATCCGAAATGTGTACACCCAAGTGCAGACGATCAAGTTGTAATTATAATCCGGTTAAGTCTGGAGTCGAATCCACAGGGAACTACTGTTGGTGTTTTTGAAGTAAACAGTGACAGAGACCAGAGTGACTGTAACCCTTGAGATTTGAAGTTGTGATGTTTATGGAATTTTTTAGACAAAATATAATATTCTCTCAAATGAAAAAGTCACCATTTAGCTCGAGGATCTAGACATGTAGTTGATCATCCGGTTGTTATTTTTGTGCTTGAGAACTCAATTAACCCCTATGTCAACCACTACAATATTATTCCATTCTTAGTTAAAACACAATAATAGTGAAGATTGAACTGTTGTTATGAAGATCTAGCTTGAGTACTTGCAAAGAACCAATGAATCCTCCTATACCAAGAGTTAACTTGTCTTAGAAAATACTCATGATTGTACAAGGTACATTAGCTTTGCTAGATGCATTCAATCATTCAATGAGCAATCGAAAGATAAAGCATTAAGCATAAATAAAATACACAAATATAACTTTCGAATGATTTATACATGCCCATCACCTCTTACTGAAGAGTGAATTTGAAACTACTCACCCTTCATGACTTTGAGAAAACTAGAAAATTGAGTGATTCTCATCCCTCCAAGTAGAGGAGTTACAAGATAAAATACACTACACAATAAAACTATCTTCGACGAAGAATAAGTGAATCACTACCCACCCTTCAAGACTACAAGAGAGCTAGAAAGGTGAGAGAGTTTCACTCCTCTAAGTGAAGAAATAATTTTTTACAATGGAAGCTAATGAAACTAATAATGAAAGTAAAAGAAAACTAGTTACATTTGGAGAGTTTCTTCATCTTCCAAAGATTGTCTTTTATAAGTCCCAATATGAGGTATTTATAGGCAACGAGGAGGAGGTAAAAGTTCAGACCCAAGTGTTTAAAGTCCAAGTGAATGCCATAAAAGTTCAGACCCAAGTGTTTAAAGTTTAAACGTTGTATGGCTTTCGAACGTGGAGTCATGTCTTCTGTGATGGGTGTTCGAACACTGACTGGAGTTTGAACGTAATACTCAAGTGGCTTTTGTCCTTCTCAGGGAATAGCTGTAACATGCCACGTGCCATCACCCTAGCAATCTCTTGGGGGTCCTCAAATAATTCAAGATGGCGTTCAAATGTGGATTGACGTTCGAACGTGGATGCTTTGCTTCCTCTTCCTCCAATTCTCTTTCATAACACGTGGGTGTTGCATGAAAGTTTGATGTTTATTGACTTTAGGCCATTGTACAATCTTTTTCCCTGAAATGTTGTCATTGAAACTCTATTAAAGCATAATTAGTCTTATAAAAGCATAGTAACTTGCTAATTTTAAATATTCATCATTGTGTTCATGACATGTCGAACAAGATGTAATTGCAATTGAAATCTTGGTTGCATAATAATATGAAATGCAATTGCACATTAGATTACATATGCACAGGAAGCATCACATTTGTGGGCATGTGACATGGGTGTGGGTGTGTGCATGGTTTTGATCAAACACCATTCTCAGTGGATGATGCATGGGCTCGAAAAAGTTAGACCAAGGTTCGACTGAGTCGCATATGTTGCATTGAAAATAGGGTTGGGGTTAGCAAGAAGGGCTAGATTCTCCCTTGGGTGCAAGGCCCAGTGATTTGGATATGCACTTTATTGGTATTGAGTCCATAAAGTGTGTCGGCGTATACAGAGCATTTGGTGGAAGTACATAAATATCCACCCTAAGAAAGACCCGAGATTTATAAATGGTCATTGGATGTGTAACATCAATGATGGGGGCTTGGAATGCCTGAATTCATACACATGACATTGCATGTGTTATGGGAGCCGGTGAAGGCTCGGGTTGCATTGCTTGTGTGAGTCTCACCTCATAACATGGCATGACATTATGACATTCATTCTTGAAGTTGTATGTTCTTTGATGAATACTTGTTTGATTGTTGAATTGTATGCGAGCATGTGATATGCATCTAGGTTGGAGGAGTAGCCTTTTTAGGAGATATCCTATTGAGCGTGCCTCACCCTTTATAGGATAACATTTCAGGTGCGGGACAAGCGCCGGTGGATGGCTCTCACTTGGGCCCTCGTTGATGAAGAAAGCCGAGTTGTAGCTTTAGATTACATTTTTGTAAAACAATTGTGTAATGAGTTTTTGGACATGTAATATTGTTTAAAGGGTTGTGTAATGAACCTTTATGGACTATATTTTCTGTATAATTTGATGTTATATGAGTTTGGGTGAATGTTGTCTGAGATTGGATGAGTTAAAATTGAAGAAGGATTGAATTGGGGGAAAACTGAGCTTATCTACCGGTAGCAAGTCTTAAGCTACTGGTAACAGAATTCTAGAGGACTCTGCTACCGGTAGCTCCTCCAAAAATTTGCATTGGGAGCTTGTTGGTAGAGGGCTTAGCTACCGGTAGCACGTACACGAGCTACCGGTAGCTCCTCCAAAATTTTCAAAAATTAAAAATAACTTTGCCAAGCCTTCGGGCCTTGAGTCCTTTCATCAAAGGATGTAAATGGAGTAATATTAGGAACAAATGGATATATATTGGACCTTGGAATGGTTAAGTGATTGAAATGTATGTAACACCCCACATTTTCTTTTATATATGTATATAGATATATAGTAAATAATTATTGTAAAAATGTGGATATGTGTAATGATGTAAGAATGAACCATATAGGTTGTAATAGTAGGAGAAATGCTAGAGATGCATATTGATTGGGAAGTTTGAGTTTCAAAGACGTTTAAACTTGGAAAGGGTGAGTAGATGAATTTCTAAATATTTTTAGGTCAAAATAAGGTGTCCATGAATCCGGAAGGTCGAACAACCTTGGGAGAGGTAATATGAGGTGTATTGGAAGTTAGGAAGTATTTTGGAGTAAAGACACACTTAGAGAGAATTTGGGTAAAAAGGAGTTGGGACACCTTCTAGTATTTTGGTCATAACTTTTTATCCTTATGTCCAATTGATCTGAAATTTTGAAATTAGATATTAGACATCCAGGGCTACAAAAGTGTATCTCACGAAAATTTTCCAAATCAATCTCTAAATAGGCCAAAACTGCACTGGAAGTTTCAGAAAAAACAGGAATTCCGTTCGAACGTGAAATGACGTTCGAACGTGAATCGACGTTCGAACGTGAATAACGTTCGAACATAAGTGCGTTCCAGTACTCTTCTCTGATGGGAAAAACAAAAGTACTGGGAGCAACAACCGTTCGAACGCCAATGACATTCGAACGCCAATGACGGATTCTGAACTTCAGAGTCGTGCACATGAGGCCATTTCTTCCACTATAAATACATAAGGATGCCTCTCTTTACATCATTTCAACATTTCTAACCCTAGGAAGACTTAGAGAGGAGAAAAGAAGGGGAAAACACAAGAATCAAGGGAGGATTTGCCTATTGAAGAAGATCCAATCTTCATCTTCTTCACTCAAAACTAAAGAAGCAAGGTAGGGGTTTTCTCTCACTCACTTACATTGAGACTAGGGTATTTATATATGTATGTTTTGGCTATCAATGGTATATATATGCTATGGAATCATCCTCTCTTAGGCTTTTTGGCAAAGATTACATGTTTTGAACAAAGTTAGGGTTTAATACCCATGAAATCTCTTCTCTAGTTTTAAAACCCTCATTTTTGGAGAGTGATATATTTCCTTCTTAAATGCTTTCTTTATTATGGATTTTTGAACCCTTAGTGCTTTGTGTTGGGTGGAACAATGATGTTATTGTGATCTCATGTATTTTCTTTGTTGGTTGTGGAATTATTACATGATATATTTTGGGGGATTTTGGATAGATGATTGTAAATTGAAGTCAATATTGGAATTGTAAGCTTGGTTGAGTTGTTTGTGATGGACATGAGTGAGAGGTTCCTTGTAAGGATGCTCACCCCTTCCCAAGAGGTTCCTTGTAAGGATGCTTGGGAATCCAAGATGACCTAAAGGGTGAGGTGGAGGTTACCCTAAAGTATGCCACCTACCGAAAGAATGGGGGTAGAGGTTACCCTAAAGTATGCCACCTACCGAAAGAATGGGGGGTGGAGGTTGCTCTAAAGTATGCCACCTACCAAAAGAAGTGTGAGAGGTTCCTTGTAAGGATGCTTGGGAAGCAAAGATGATCTAACGGGGGCGGAGGTTACCCTAAAGTATGCCACCTACCGAAATAACGGGGGTGGAGGTTGCCCTAAAGTATGCCACCTACCGAAAGAAGGGGGGTGGAGGTTACCCTAAAGTATGCCACCTACCGAAAGAATGGGGGGTGGAGGTTGCCCTATTTTTTTTTTTTTTTTTTTTAGGAGGTTGCCCTAAAGTATGCCACCTACCAAAAGAAGTGTGAGAGGTTCCTTGTAAGGATGCTCACCCCTTCCCAAGAGGTTCCTTGTAAGGATGCTTGGGAAGCAAAGATGATCTAACGGGGGTGGAGGTTACCCTAAAGTATGCCACCTACCGAAAGAATTGTTGGAAATGGTTTATGGCAATCAATAGTGATTATTTGTATGTGGTACTCGTTTATTCATTTAAGTAATGTTTTTACATAAACTTGAGATCCTTTTCAAATGTCACTGCTTTATTTCAAATTATGTATCTATGTTATGTTAAAAATGAGACCGACCGTTTTAAATACTTTTCTAAACCTTGTTTGGGTTTGAGAGAATGTTTCTACAGAGCTTTGTGCTCACCCCCTACCGCTAACATTTTTCAGATTACCTGCTTGAGGAGGACGTAAGGGTCGAGGAGCCCGCTACTTGGGAGACTCCACTTGACGGGAGTGTGGTTCCCGAGGTGGACGCATAGAGCGACCTCCTTCCCTTTTGTACTAGACTAGAACATTCTTTTGGAACATTGTGTAGTCTAGTTTCTTTTGTTTATTCCGCTGTGCAACTTTAATTAATTTTTGAGATGTAAATGCCATAGCTTGGCTTATTCTTTTGGGATGATCTTGTAAATTCTATGGATGATGAATGGAAAATTTTTCTTATTGATGGAATTATATTAGTGCTCTCATGATATGAATGTTTTAGAATGTAATGCCGTCCAGGGTGTGTTTTGGGGTGTTACAATGTATATACAGTTTATGCGTTTGGGAGTACCCAGTACAAGGGAGACTCTGCCCAAACTTTGTGTTAGTTACGATCTCAGTGAAGGGGATGTTATGATGTGGTGTCAAGTTACGCGGAATTCACGGGTAATTCTGCGGATTGATGGGTGATCAACGGGTTGACAAATGACCCCTAATTTTAGGGGCGTCAGAGAGATTGCTTAACGTATCGAATTGTTGCATTAGTACACTTTGTGTATTGAACATGACCATTATTGACGACATCATCTTTTTTTAGTGACTAAATAAGAAAATAAATACCTCATAGTTATTATGATTGCTTAAACTCTTAATCCTGAAATATTTAATGGACATATGCATATAATGATTATTACTTTAATTCATCAAAGAGTGAGATTCATTTGAGTCAACAAACTTCTTGAATTGGGAGATGACATTATTTGTATGGTGAATGTTAATTATTGAAGAAAACCACATCCCGATTTTTAAAAGGGTTGATGATGTCCTTTTGAGGAAGTTCATAAGTTTTGTTCATGTCAAACCCTGGAGGTCAATTTAATTATCCGACATGACAAATAAGTTGAGTGGTAATATCTCAAGGATAAAAAGAAGTCACTTAATTATCAGTAATTTTCATAATTAACGGACATCTGTAATCTTAATTAAGTATATAATAACGACGAGCTCGAAATATAATTTTTAGATAAGGGTCGGGAGATTAATAATAAATTTTTAGTGGACTAACTTATTATTAATGGACCAGAGGATATTTGTCATGGGTTGGACATAGGATTCCTAAGCCTATTGGAAGCCTAACCCTTATTTCTACTTATGGTCTTTACTGTAGCCTATAAATAAACGCATTCACTAGTTCTCTTAGTCACATACTATTCATTCATGTTTAGAATAGGTAGAGAGAGAGAGAGAGAGAGAGAGAGAGAGAGAGAGAGAGCAAGGGATAAAATTTGGAGGATTGTAACCAACTCTGCATTCAAATTTTGGCGTGGAAGGATATACGGTAGAAGATTGTGAGGTCCGTTGAACAGACTGTTCAATCTACATCTGTCTTCATTCATGCTGTTCTGCTTGTCAAGGGTAAACCCTAATTCTGCCTTGTAGGGTTAATTGACAAATACATTTTTTCTATTCAATTATACGTGCCATTAACGGATCTTGGGATTGCCGTTCCAATAAGTGGTATCAGAGCCTTCGTTGATACCGCGTATAGGTTGAATACAACCATGTTGTCCAAGTAAAACGAGTAGATGTATGCCATTATTGATGGGTATAACGTAGAACTGTGTTAATCTTTGTTATTGCAGCGTTCTTGTTCCGCTATTAAGGTCATATAATTTTATTATCATTTTATGTGATTGGATCCCACTACAATTTAATCATGGTTAATATTATTGCAAATGATTCAAACGATGGTTTATTCGTGTTGTAATATTGATGGTAGTGTGTGTACTCCCTCGTGGAAGCATATGGCCATGTATTATTGATGTTGTTTTTGTATGGGATTTCCTATGGAGGACGACTGTCTAGAAGCAATTTTTCACAGCGTACACAAGGTATATTGGGAGATTAAGACAATGAATTTTCACTTAGAAAAATAGGGCGTCTAGGAAACTTCAGATTAATGAGTTAGAAGAACTTAGGAATGAGGCATATGATAATGCCAAAATAGCTAAAGCTCGAATGAAGATATTCCATGATCAAAACATAGTGAGGAACACCTTTGAGCCCTGTCAAAAAGTCTTGCTTTATAATTCTCGCCTCCACTTTTTTTCTATTTAGTTGAGGTCTACTGTGACGCCCCAAATTTCCGGGGGTCCTTTATTAACCGTTGACCATCCGTCAACCCGCGGAAATACTCGTGATAGTCGTATAACCCGACACCACGTCATCCACATGCTTTTAATCGGATTTACCATCCACAAGGTCAATTATACCTCTATTTATGTCCATTTATGTCATAGGAACCAAAGAAAACAAAGCCCAAAAGCATGGCTAAGCATTTTGAAAATTTCAAATTTTTGGAAAAACCTTCCGGAAGGTCGACATACACCTACCGGAAGGTCGCTGAAAGAACAGTTAAATGAAAAGAATCAATTGCAAGAACTTCCGGAAGGTCTAAATCAGTAGCAAAAACCTTCCGGAAGGTTCATTCCAGCAGCCAAAACCTTCCGGAAGGTTCATTCCAGAAAACAAGACCTTCCGGAAGAATTTGGCAGGCAAAAAGAAACCCAAGGCAAAACCTTCCGGAAGGTCCATTCCAGTAGACAAGCCCTTCCGGTAGGTTTTACTCCAGTAGCTAAAATCTTCCATAAGGTTCATTCCAGTGGGCAAAACCTTCCGGAAGGTATTAGCTGTGAACAAGGCAAGCTGGGTTTTTTTAGCAAAACCTTCCGGAAGGCCGACATACACCTTCCGGTAGGTTTTCAGACTGTGAGCAAAAAATGGATTTCTTTCCCCTCCAAACCATCCTTAAAGCTACCCCATACACTCCAAACTCATCCAATACATGTTTAATGAGATTTTCCATATAATACACAACCCACACAAGCTCTATCACAATTCATTCCATAATATATATACATCAAAATGGAATTTTGTTAAAGGTTTTACAAAACTCAAACTAAGGCCACAAGCCGGCCCCCTTCATGCTTGATGCTCTCCAAATGAGCCATCCGCCGGTGCAAAACCCACACCTGAAATGTTTTTCCCATAAAGGGTGAGCCACGCTCAATAGGGTATCTCCTAAAGAGGCTACTCCCCAACCTAAATGCATATGAAAAGTCACATGCTATCAATCAACAATCCACAACAAGAATATATTCCATGTTGAAACATGTAATGCCATGCTATGAAATGAGGTGAGACTCACTCATGCACATCAACCGAGCCCTTCCCGGCTCCTCTACACATGCAAGTGCCAATGTGTACCAATCCGTCATTTATGTTCCACATCAAATGACATTTCATTCTAGGGTCTTTGTAGGGGTGGATGTTCATGGACTCACACCAAAGGTCACCCAACCTACACGGAATTCATGGACTTCCACCAACGGTTCCGCGTACACCGACACACTTTATGGGCTCTTATACCAACGGAGTGCGTATCCAATCACCGGGTCTCTCACCCGAGGGATTTTCTAGCCCTTCTTGCTACCCCAACCCTATCAACATATAAACCATGCGACTCGACTAGGTCATCGACCCATATTATCCAAGCTCACTCGTCATCCACCATGCGTGGTGAAGACAAACAACCATGCACACACACCTCCTAAAATGCGATGTTCCCGTGCATATGCAATGTGGTGCTCCATTACAACACTAATACAATGTTCGATATGGTATAAGTGACATATGAACATTCTCAACACATTCCTCATATTCCATGGCAAAATCATATCAAAAGCATATAATTCCCATAATACAATTTTCAAGCATGTTATCAACATACTAAAATTTCAAGGCATATATATAAACACAAAACATGCCCACAATTTCATATAACACATGAATTCACATTGGGTTCATTTCACATATCCAATCATAGAAATCACATTTAGTAACTTCTAAATCTCCATCCAAGCTAGGATTTCCTTTACCCATTTCAATACCCAATTCACCCAAATTCACAACAATAGGCAAGAGATACATAGGCTATCATCCTACCCATTCCATAAAAACATTATAGGCTTGGAATAAACCTTAGTAGGAAGAAACCCTACCTCTTAAAGCGTGAGGAACGACCGAGGGAAGTTCCAAGACCCGATTCAAGCAAAAATCCTCACTTCTCGAAAATCCCGTACCTTGATCTTCGGTAAAACTTGCGCTTTTTGGTATAGCCGTGTAGCCCTCGATGAGTAGAGCGACTTTAATTCTTGGCTTGCGTGGATTCGAGGTCCGTAGCACCGTAGATCGTAGAGAGAAGGTGAGTTTTTCTCTCTTTTCTCCCTCTTTCTCTCTATCGGCTGAAACCGGCTGAACAATGGGGAAAAATCTAATTTTTCCCCCTATTTATATTTTAGAATACTTGGCCCACAATTCGCCACACGTCCTATTTAATTTCGGGTCCGTTTTAATCCCGAAACGATTAAATTTCGCTCCGGTTCAAGTTCGAATTATTTTTATTTTAACTTGTGTCTAATATTTCCCCAAACTTGGAAACTTTATAAAAATTTCGTGTACAGGGTCACCCGGGGCCCGTTCGTCTCGTAAAACGCGAAAAATCCGACTATCTCGGAATTCAACGAAATTTGACGTGGTAACTAGATTTCGCGAGACGAATCCAACGTTGATGTCCGTTTCGTCATCCGAGTTCTAGAAAAATTCAGGTTTACAACCTGTACCGTAGTGGCAATTTACCGTTTTGCCATTTTTCTCAAAGGTTTAAATTTTCTCGGGTTTTACATTCTTCCCCCCTTAAAAAGAATTTCGTCCCCGAAATTCACACACTCATGCACACACAATCACACGCATATGCAACAGTCATATAATACTAAATGACTATAATAATGTACCTCCATCCTCAAATAAGAAAGTGTAATTGGCACGTATGGTGTCCTCACGCTCCCATGTTGCCTCCTCCACTCCTCGGTGCTGCCACAACACCTTCACTAGCCTCACGGTCTTGCCTCGCAAAACCTGCTCTCGGCTATCCATGACACGCACTGGTCCCTCCTCGAAAGTCCCATCTGCATCAACTATGAGCTCGCCCCAATCCACAACATGCGTCGGATCTGGAGTATACTTCCGGAGCATGGAGACATGGAATACCGCGTGAACACCCGATAAAGTTGGCGGTAACGCCAATCTGTAGGCCACAGTGCCCACTCTCTCAAGCACCTCAAAGGGCCCAATATACCTCGGCGATAGCTTTCCCCGCTTGCCGAATCTGATCACCCCTCTCTTAGGCATCACCTTCAAGAAGACGTGATCTCCCACCTCAAATTCCAGAGGCCGCCGCCGCCTATCGGCGTAACTCTTCTGCTGGCTCTGAGCCGTGAGAAGACGCTTCCTTATCAGGTTCACCTTCTCCGAGGTGTCTCTAATCAAGTCTGGACCCATAGAGGGTCTTTCTCCAACTTCAGTCCAACAAACCGGAGAACGACAAGGTCTCCCACAAAGCGCCTCATAGGGTGCCATCCGTATGCTCGCCTGATAACTGTTATTGTAGGTGAATTCCACTAAGGGCAAATGCTCTTCCCAGCTACCCTTGAGATCTAGGACGCATGCCCGTAGCATGTCCTCTAATGTCTGGATGGTCCTTTCCGACTGACCGTCTGTTTGGGGATGGTAGGCTGTGCTCATCCTCAACTGAGTCCCCATGGCTCGCTGGAAACTCTCCCAAAAGTGAGCCGTAAACTTGGGATCCCGATCTGATACTATAGACACGGGTACCCCATGCAACCGGACTATCTCCCTTATGTACAACCTGCAAAATTCCTCCATTGTAAAGGTCATCCGCACCGCCAAAAAGTGCGCCGACTTCGTGAGCCGGTCCACTATCACCCACACCGCGTCATGCCCCCGCGATGTCCGTGGCAAGTGGGTCACAAAGTCCATCGTGACGTGCTCCCACTTCCACTCAGCCACTTCCAATGGTTGGAGCAAACCAGCTGGTCTTTGGTGTTCAGCTTTAATCTGCTGACACGTGAGGCATCTACTGACAAAGTCGCCAATCTGCCTCTTCATCCCGCTCCAATAGTACTGGCGACGAAGATCGTGATACATCTTCGTGCCGCCTGGATGCACCGCATAACGAGAGCAATGGAACTCCCTGAGGATCTCCTCTCTCAGCTCCGCCGACTGGGGAACCACAACCCTTCCCCTAAACCGAAGACTGTCATCCGAGTGAATGGCCCAGCCCTCGTCACCAGTACCTGCATGTATACGGTTCCGGATGGACAATAGCTCCGTGTCCTGACTCTGGGATTCAATAACCCTGCTCAGTAGGGAAGGCGTAGCCGCCAAGCTCCCTAAAACACCATGAGTCCGACCCTGATAATGCAGCCCAAATTGGCCCACGGCCTCAAGCATCCGCCACTCCCGGGAAGCTACACTAGCCAAGACTCCCCGTGACTTCCGACTGAGTGCGTCAGCTACTACATTTGCCTTACCGGGATGGTAATGCAAAGTGAAGTCATAGTCTTCCAGAAACTCCATCCACCTACGCTGCCTCATATTGAGGTCCCGTTGAGTAAAAATGTACTTCAGACTTTTGTGGTCCGAAAACACCTCGAATTGTTCACCATACAAATAGTGGCGCCAAGCCTTTAAGGCAAAGACAACGGCCGCCAACTCCATATCATGCGTAGGGTAATTCTGCTCGTGATTCTTCAACTGTCGAGAACCATAAGCCACCACTCTCCTGGACTGCATCAAGACACAACCCAGTCCGTCCTTGGAGGCATCGCAATACACCGTGTAGTTTTGCCCCCTCTCTGGAACAATCAAGATAGGAGCTGAAGTGAGCCTCCTCTTTAGTTCTTGGAATGCCTTCTCACACGAATCATTCCACTCGAACTTGACCTCCTTCCGGGTCAATCTAGTCATAGGTGCGGCTAGTCGGGAGAAGTCCTCGATGAACCTCCGGTAATACCCTGCCAATCCCAAGAAACTACGTATCTCGAAGACTGACTTTGGCCTCTCCCAGCTCATAACTGCCTCGACTTTCTCCGGATCAACTGATACCCCCGAAGCCGACACCACGTGTCCCAAAAATTTCACCTCCGTAAGCTAAAATTCACACTTGCTGAACTTGGCGTACAACTGGTGGTCCCTCAAGGTCTGGAGAACAATCCTTAAGTGACCCTCATGCTCCTCCTCTGTCTTGGAGTAGATCAGGATGTCATCAACAAACACTACGACAAACTGATCCAAATAGGGCTGGAACACCCTATGCATGAGATCCATGAATGCCGCCGGGGCATTCGTCAACCCAAATGGCATCACCGTGAACTCGAAATGCCCGTACCGCATTCTGAATGCCGTCTTAGGGATATCTGACTCCCTAATCCTCAACTGATGGTAGCCCGTGCGGAGATCTATCTTTGAATAGACCCGCGCTCCCCTTAGCTGATCAAATAGATCATCGATCCTCGGCAAATGGTACCTATTCTTGATGGTGACCCGGTTCAACTGCCGATAGTCTATACACAATCGAAGGGTCTTATCCTTCTTCTTGGCAAACAGCACCGGAGCGCCCCAAGGTGAGGTACTCGGTCTAATAAAGCCCTTGTCCAATAATTCTTGTAATTGGACCTTGAGTTCTTGCAACTCAGCTGGCGCCATCCTATGTGGAGTCATAGAAATGGGCGAAATACTCGGATGTAACTCAACGCTAAAGTCCACATCCCTATGGGGAGGTAATCCCGGTAACTCGTCCGAAAAAACGTCCTCATATTGACACACCACCCGAGGTAGACCCAATTCTTGTCTCACCTCGTCCTCCAGAGTAAGGCTCGCAAGCCAACCCATCAACTGCCCATGCCATCGTGAATCATACACGACTTGAGGTAGAGCATCATGCTTTTCCTCCTGAAACTTGAAAGAAACACCGTCCGGTGTATAGGCAGTGACCCTCTTCCTGTCACAATCAATAACGACCCGATACGCCGCCAACCAGTCCATCCCAAGGATGACATCGAATTCCGACATGTCCATAACCCTAAGGTCCACGGTGAGTAGAATCCCCGAGATCTCTAGCTCACAACCCCGACATATCTGATTCACACACACCCTAGCTCCTAGGGGTGAATTCACATACAACGGCTCTTCCAATGCATCAACCTCTAAGCCCAAATCCCTCACACATGATGCAGAAATGAATGAATGTGATGCACCAGAGTCAAATAATACTTTAGCCCATAAGCGAGAAAGTAGAAATGTACCCTGAATGACCGACTGGTCCACTGGCTCAGCCTGAGGTGTAATGGCGTAGACACGCCCCTGGGTCCCCGAAGTCCCGGCCTGCATGCCCTGTCCTCGGCTTTGACCCATGCCTTGGCTCATCTGGCCCGACTGCGGAGTCCCCACTCGAAAGGTGGCAGGGGCCTGAGTAGTGCCCTGAAACTGATACTGGTTTCCCTGGCCCATGGTGGGGTAGGGAGGAACAAGGTGTGTCTGTGACTGTCCCACTGATGACTGGGACTGAGGTGTCCCATAGCTCTGGGACCCTTGCCTCTGCGGACAATCCCGCTTCATATGCCCCGGTTGGTGGCAATGGAAACATGTCTTCTGACCTGCCTGGTGGGTAGTCCTGAAGTTTCTCCCGCCTTGGGAAAGCTGACCTTGGCCTTGGCCTTGATAGCCGCGGCCCTGTCCTTGAGGAGCAGAGGTCCTCTGTTTCTTCCCCGAACTAGAAGAAGAGGATTGACCCTCCTTCTTCTTATCCTTAGCACCCGCCTCACGGATGCTTCGTGCATCGTCAACCTCCCTCTCAATGGCCATAGCTGTCTCGACCATAGAGTTCAAGTCTTGCAAGCGGAGGCCCACAATCTTTCCCCGGATGGATAGCTTCAACCCATCCTCAAACCTTCTTACCTTGGCCATATCCGTGGCCACGTAATCATCAGCAAATCGGGCTAATTCGGTGAACTTAGCCACATACTCCATCACCGTCATTGACCCTTGCTTCAAATCTAGAAACTCTCGGGCCTTTGCGTGTCGAACGGCCGTTGGGAAATATTTACCCATGAAGAGCTCCTTGAACTCTCCCCATGTCATGGCCTCTAAGTTCTTCGAGGTCGTCACCCAATCCCACCACAATTGGGCTTCTCCTTCTAGCTAGAATGCAGCTAGCCTTATCTTAGTAGCGTCTGAGGTGACCTCCATCGCCCCTAAGATCTTGTTGACTTGCCGGAACCAATGGTCGGCCACCATCGGGTCCGCCCCTCCCATGAAGACTGGAGGTTTGTGTGCTTTAAACTGTTGGAGGTTACTCGCGCCTCCATGTCCGGCATTTGCACTAGCTTGTGCAACAGTAGCCGCCATCATGCCCATGGTTTCCGTAAACGCTCGTTGATCGAAGACCGGTGGTGGTTGGTTATTGTTCCGCCCACCGCCTCGACGTCCTCTTCTTCCACTTGCCATCTACACACAAGTCAAATAGCAATGGCACAACAACTTAGTATCCCTAGATAGGGATCAAAGTTAAAACGTTCAAATCTTTCTCATTGTCTCACTAGTAGAGCGTATGCCTCCAATAGTGGACCCTTACGCTTTGAACTTTCTCGTTCATTTGCTTTCCCACTCCCAAGGTTAAGTTCTCTAACCCTAGTGTGTCCATTTCCATACACATTTTACCATGCATATAATACACATATCACATATCACATAACATGTAGCAATTTAAGCAAATAACATGTAATGTACAATGAATGCAATGGTCTAGACCCATGCCCCATCAAGCCCTAGGTAAATCGCATACCTAAGCTCTGATACCAAGCTGTGACGCCCCAAATTTCCGGGGGTCCTTTATTAACCGTTGACCATCCGTCAACCCGCGGAAATACTCGTGATAGTCGTATAACCCGACACCACGTCATCCACATGCTTTTAATTGGATTTACCATCCACAAGGTCAATTATACCTCTATTTATGTCCATTTATGTCATAGGAACCAAAGAAAACAAAGCCCAAAAGCATGGCTAAGCATTTTGAAAATTTTAAATTTTTGGAAAAACCTTCCGGAAGGTCGACATACACCTACCGGAAGGTCGCTGAAAGAACAGTTAAATGAAAAGAATCAATTGCAAGAACTTCCGGAAGGTCTACATCAGTAGCAAAAACCTTCCGGAAGGTTCATTCCAGTAGCCAAAACCTTCCGGAAGGTTCATTCCAGAAAACAAGACCTTCCGGAAGAATTTGGCAGTCAAAAAGAAACCCAAGGCAAAACCTTCCGGAAGGTCCATTCCAGTAGACAAGCCCTTCCGGTAGGTTTTACTCCAGTAGCTAAAATCTTCCGGAAGGTTCATTCCAGTGGGCAAAACCTTCCGGAAGGTATTAGCTGTGAACAAGGCAAGCTGGGTTTTTTTAGCAAAACCTTCCGGAAGGCCGACATACACCTTCCGGTAGGTTTTCAGACTGTGAGCAAAAAATGGATTTCTTTCCCCTCCAAACCATCCTTAAAGCTACCCCATACACTCCAAACTCATCCAATACATGTTTAATGAGATTTTCCATATAATACACAACCCACACAAGCTCTATCACAATTCATTCCATAATATATATACATCAAAATGGAATTTTGTTAAAGGTTTTACAAAACTCAAACTAAGGCCACAAGCCGGCCCCCTTCATGCTTGATGCTCTCCAAATGAGCCATCCGCCGGTGCAAAACCCACACCTGAAATGTTTTTCCCATAAAGGGTGAGCCACGCTCAATAGGGTATCTCCTAAAGAGGCTACTCCCCAACCTAAATGCATATGAAATGTCACATGCTATCAATCAACAATCCACAACAAGAATATATTCCATGTTGAAACATGTAATGCCATGCTATGAAATGAGGTGAGACTCACTCATGCACATCAACCGAGCCCTTCCCGGCTCCTCTACACATGCAAGTGCCAATGTGTACCAATCCGTCATTTATGTTCCACATCAAATGACATTTCATTCTAAGGTCTTTGTAGGGGTGGATGTTCATGGACTCACACCAAAGGTCACCCAACCTACACGGAATTCATGGACTTCCACCAACGGTTCCGCGTACACCGACACACTTTATGGGCTCTTATACCAACGGAGTGCGTATCCAATCACCGGGTCTCTCACCTGAGGGATTTTCTAGCCCTTCTTGCTACCCCAACCCTATCAACATATAAACCATGCGACTCGACTAGGTCATCGACCCATATTATCCGAGCTCACTCGTCATCCACCATGCGTGGTGAAGACAAACAACCATGCACACACACCTCCTAAAATGCGATGTTCCCGTGCATATGCAATGTGGTGCTCCATTACAACACTAATACAATGTTCGATATGGTATGAGTGACATATGAACATTCTCAACACATTCCTCATATTCCATGGCAAAATCATATCAAAAGCATATAATTCCCATAATACAATTTTCAAGCATGTTATCAACATACTAAAATTTCAAGGCATATATATAAACACAAAACATGCCCACAATTTCATATAACACATGAATTCACATTGGGTTCATTTCACATATCCAATCATAGAAATCACATTTAGTAACTTCTAAATCTCCATCCAAGCTAGGATTTCCTTTACCCATTTCAATACCCAATTCACCCAAATTCACAACAATAGGCAAGAGATACATAGGCTATCATCCTACCCATTCCATAAAAACATTATAGGCTTGGAATAAACTTTAGTAGGAAGAAACCCTACCTCTTGAAGCGTGAGGAACGACCGAGGGAAGTTCCGAGACCCGATTCAAGCAAAAATCCTCACTTCTCGAAAATCCCGTACCTTGATCTTCGGTAAAACTTGCGCTTTTTGGTATAGCCGTGTAGCCCTCGATGAGTAGAGCGACTTTAATTCTTGGCTTGCGTGGATTCGAGGTCCGTAGCACCGTAGATCGTAGAGAGAAGGTGAGTTTTTCTCTCTTTTCTCCCTCTTTCTCTCTATCGGCTGAAACCGGCTGAACAATGGGGAAAAATCTAATTTTTCCCCCTATTTATATTTTAGAATACTTGGCCCACAATTCGCCACACGTCCTATTTAATTTCGGGTCCGTTTTAATCCCGAAACGATTAAATTTCGCTCCGGTTCAAGTTCGAATTATTTTTATTTTAACTTGTGTCTAATATTTCCCCAAACTTGGAAACTTTATAAAAATTTCGTGTACAGGGTCACCCGGGGCCCGTTCGTCTCATAAAACGCGAAAAATCCGACTATCTCGGAATTCAACGAAATTTGACGTGGTAACTAGATTTCGCGAGACGAATCCAACGGTGAGGTCCGTTTCATCATCCGAGTTCTAGAAAAATTCAGGTTTATAACCTGTACCGTAGTGGCAATTTACCGTTTTGCCCTTTTTCTCAAAGGTTTAAATTTTCTCGGGTTTTACATCTACTTGGTATGGCTCATTCATTCTGAGACACATTTTCCTTCACGGGGCTATTGACATTGAGAACCCTAAGAATGACAATTTGTTTAAGGATAATGGTCGAAGACTGAAGCCGTTCTTAGAAGGATATGTGGTTAATGTGGAGTCCATAGAGTTGGTAGATCCACAATACATTGATTGAGATGCATGCCATTTGTTGTATTGTATAGTAGTTTAGTTACTTTTTACTAACCAACGTTTTTTTTGTAAGTATTTTTTTAGGATTGTATAAAGATGTTGCGGTAACAAGTACTCCTATCCCCTTGATCTCGATCTATTCTTTATGAACTGATTCATTTTACATTCGGGGCAATGGAGGTTTAGGATGAGGGTGTGGAATAGTTGTTATATCAATCTTTTTAGTTTTTCTGATTTAGGTGTTATGTTAATTTGAGTATTTATTAATTGGATTTAGGTCTAGGATCATTGCAATCTGCATTTAGGTGTAAACCAAATACCTTGGAGTCACAACAAAGGATTTTTTTTGAAAAAAAAATAACAATTTTTTTTCGAAATTCCAAAGTTTGTTTTTATGCTTGGGTAAAAATTGGGGGTATTTTCATGCAAAATCGAGTTTTTAAGAGATCTAAGAGCGTCCGGAAGCGTGTGTTATCATTAAGACGCATCTCTCCAAATTTTCCAGAGAGTTTTCACTGTCCGGACACCACTCTCACCATTTGGACAGTGATTGGCCAAAATTTCCAGAACATATGAATTGTCTGGACACCATCCTTGCATTCGGACGCACCCCCAACTTTTTGAGTTCCATAGAATCGAGAATGTCTAGACACCACTCATACTTTCCAGATGCGCCTCTTCGGTTAGTCAAAACGTCAGGCTCAAAGCGACATAACCCTTGGGAGCACACAAAATCTTAAAAGCATTGTCCGGACACATGAGTGCTTGATCGTGGTTCACCCTAATCTCCAAACACTAACCCGGACTAAGTGTATATGGCTTATGTGTGTAGGTGAGTGTCACTCTCCCTCGGGTTCGATGCTAGAAATGGAAAAAACATGTGTGTGAATGAAAATATGTGTGTGTGCAAAAGTGCTCCCCAAGCGAAGAGAGACTTGCAAGTGTTGTGTTTTACTTGGAATGGGTATTCCAAAGTTGTCTTCTCAGGGAAGGAAGGTTTAATTGTGGTGAAGGTGATTTTGTAAAGAAATAAAAAGTGTAAAATCTTATAGTTGTGTGTTTTGGTGAGTGGAGTTTTTGATAAAAATGCAATGAAAACAAAGTTGGCTAATCAGAAGAGGTCATTCCAATGGGAATGCCAAATCAACTCAAAACATTCTTCTAATGGTGTCTCGGTGCTTGATTGATTCATAGGAAGTGAGGGACTAATGTGGAGGTGTAGGCTCAAGCATACCCCGTGACAAGTCTACGGTGTATCAAGAGCTCACAACCACGTACGAACTCAGCCTAGTCAAACCAAATACCTTACACTGCGAGGAGGAATGAAGGAGAGTTGATTTAGCATACTCAAGAGGAAATCTCCCTTGGATTAGCCAACTAAAAACTTAGCTACTCATAATAAATGCAAAGACATACAATATGTAAAGAGACATGGTAATGAAATAGAGATTAAAACTTGTATTAATGTAAAGAGAAGTTAAACTACAAAGATAAGTGCATTTAATATCCAACTAAAAAGCTTGAATTGAAAAACTCAAATGTAAACATGGTAGATTCAAGAATACATACCTAAACTTGAAATACACTTGAAATAACTAAGATTAAAGTGCAAGAAATGAAGATTACAAGAGTATTACAACTTACTACAAGTGAAATGGGTAAGAAAATTGTAACACCCCAAAACACACCCTGGACGACATTACATTCTAAGACCATTCACAACATGAGAGCACTAATATAATTCCATCAATAAGAAAAATTTTCCATTCATCATCCATAAAATTTACAATATCATCCCAAAAGAATAAGCCAAGCTATGGCATTTACATCTCAAAGGATCAAACGTAACTTAGCAGCGGAATAACAAAAGAAAACTAAACTTCACATGATTTCAAAATAAATTCTCAAGTCTATTACAAAGGAAGCTATGTCTCTATATGTCCACCTCGGGATCTAGATTTCCCTCGAATGGGGCCTCCCAATACCCCTGCTCGTCAACTCCGAGGTTCTCCTCTAGCACTGTATCTGAAAAATGTTAGCGGTAGGGGGTGAGCACTAAGCTCCGTAGCAACATTCCTCCCAAACTCGAACAAGGTTTATAAAAACATATAAAATGGTCGGTCTCATTTTACAAATAGCATACATAATCTTTGAAGTAAAACATGGACATTTTAAAATGGATCTCAAGTTTAAGTAGCAACAGTAATTCAAATGAACAGTAAAAGAAACCAAGATCCAATACATATCCATTTTCCGAAATATAAACCATTTTCCCACAAGACCTTGTGGAATCCCATACTCCCACAAGTTCTTGTAGGAAACCATTTTCCACAATAATACAATAATCCATAACTTGAATATTCCACAACCATATGTATGTGTATCTCAAACATGATGTAAGACAAACCCCATGAATCAACACATTGAGTAATATCTAGCCCACACACACCCACACAAATCTTATCAAAGATATCCATCCTTTAGGAAGGGCGTATGCCATACCCATGGCAGTGACGTATCCAACCCAGGTATTAGTATACTAACCCTCTTACACGGCACACGTGAGCAATAGCGGTTTAGTCTTACCAAAGCACTAACCCCACTACGAGTGGTAGGAGAAATGCCAACCCACACGGGGCAAGCAACACGTCTACCCACTCTACGATATCTCGTCAAAGGCCACCCATGGTCGTCCCACACTCATAAGAGATACAATACCAAACCCCATTTCACAATTTACAAGGATATCTTAAAATCCCCAATTTAAGCATGTGACATTTTCAATAACCAACCAAGAAAATGCAAGAGATCACAACAATATCATTTTATTACTCAACACAAAACACTATGATTTTGAAATCAAGAATAAAGGAAGAGTTCAAGAGGAAAACCCATCACTCTTGAAAACTAGGGTTTTTCAAACAAAAGAGAGATTTCATGGGTATACAACCCTAACTTTGTGTAAAACATGTTAACAATTGCAAGCAATCCAAGAAACAATGAATCCATAGCAAATACATATGATTAGGAGTCAAAACATATATATATAATAACCCTAACATCAATGAACAAGAATGGAAGAAAACCCCTACCTTAAGCTCTTGAAGAAACCTAGGGTTTGAGTCTTGAATCACTTGTGAACCCTTTGTCTTTCCTTATTTTTCACCTTTGATCTTGTGTTTTTCTCTTCCCCTCTTTCTCTCTAATGTTTTCTAGGGTTTTAAGGTGTGTAATGAAGGCTAAGGGGATGGCAAGAAGTATTTATAGTAGGGGAAAAACCGGCTGTTCGCGAACTAAAATTGTCTGATTTTTTACAGTGACTACCGGTAGTTAAACTATGACTACCGGTAGTTCGACTATTCTGGGCACTCGACTACCTGTTGACTACCGGTAGTCTGAGTACACTGGGCACTTGACTACCTGTTGACTACCGGTAGCTCGGGCACACTGGACCATTGACTACCGGTAGTCACTGCTCAGATTTTTTGCTTCAACTTCAAGTGTAGTTTTGACCCATTTAGAGGTCGAATTGGAGAAGTTTCATGAAAGACACTTTTGTAGCCCTAGATGTCTAATATCTTCTTTCCAAATTTCAGATCAATTGGAGTTAGGAATAAAAAGTTATGATCGAAATAGTAGACAGTGTCCAAAATCCTTTATACTCAAATTTTCTCTAAAATGTGTTTTAACTCCAAAATACTTCCTAACTTCTAATACACCCCATATCACCTCTCCCAAGGTTTTTCGACCTTCCGGACTCAATGGAAACCTTATTTTGACCTAAATCCATTTAGAAACTTACTTAATCCCTCTTCTCAAGCTTACACACATTCAAAACTTCAACTTCCAAATTAATTTGCATCTCTAGTTTTTTTTTCCTACCATCACTACACATATCCACATTTTTACAACTATTATTTAATATATATCTATATACATATATAAACGAAAATGCGGGGTGTTACAATCCACCCCCCTTAAAGAAAGTTTCGTCCTCGAAACTTACCTCAAGTAGTGAACAAAAAGGGATACTTCTCCCGCATTTCTTGCTCCGGTTCCCATGTGGCTTCCTCCACTCCATGGTGTTGCCTCCAAACCTTCACTAGTCGGATGATTTTGTTACGGAGTACCTTTTCTTTGGCATCAAGAATTTTCAACGGTTGTTCTTCATAGGTGGCTCCATCTTGAATTTCAATATCTTCCAAGTCTACGACCGGCGTTGCCTCCGATCGACACTTTCTCAACATCGACACGTGAAACACGTCATGTACCCCAGACAACTGAGCTGGTAATCGCAACTGATACGCCGCTTTGCCTACCGCTTTGATCACTTCAAACGGTCCGGTATATCTTGGCGCTAACTTCTCTTTCTTGCCGAATCGAAACACGCCCTTATTGTGTGACACCTTGGGAAACATGTAATCTCCCACTTTGAATTCCAAGGATCTTCGTCTGTGGTCCGCATAGCTCTTCTATCTACTTTGCGCCGTGCGTAGCCTCTCTCGGATGAGTTGAATCTTCTCCGTAGTTTCCCCATTGTAGTCCTTACTTCGTTAGTTCACTGTGCACTCTGATATAAATTACAATCCACCAAAGGTTACAGTTGAAACCTAACCAGACTTGTCCTCCCATTTTTTTTTTTCAACGAAATAATTTAAGAAAAATTAACATAATATCATCGAAAATACCATTTTAGTGGTCACTACCAATCACTAGAGTTTTGAATTCATGAGCAAATAAATAATCAAGCTTTGGAATCAAGAATAAATGGCTATCAAGCTTGGAAATCAAGAACAAAAGAACAGGCAAGGTTTGAAATTAATAACAAACGAATCTCAAGTTTTTGGAATCCAAAATAAAGGAACAATCAAGTCTCGAATTCCATAACAAACCCATATCAAGCTTTGGAATCAAAATAAGAAACAATCAAAGCTTGAAATCAAGAACAAAGTAACAATCGAGTCTTGGAGTCAATAACAGATGCATATCAAGCTTTGTAACCAAGAACTAAAGAGTATCAAGTTTTGAACTCAAGGACAAGGAGAAATCAAGTATTGAAATCAAGAGCAATTGAATGTCAAGTCTTGAAATCAAGAACCAATGAATATCAAGTATTGAATATCAAGAATAAATGAATCACAAGGGTTAGAATCAATAGCAAATGAATATTAAATTTGGCTATCAAGAACCAATGGATCATCAAGCCTGGGGAAATTAAAAACAAAGGAACAACCAAGTCTTGAAATCAAGAACCAAAGGATGTCAAATATTGAATATCAAGAATACATGAATTACAATAGTTAGAATCAATCAAATGAATACCAAATTTGGCTATCAAGAGCAAATGAATATTACGCTTGGAAATCAAGAATAAAAGCGTATCAAGCTTGAAAGTCATGAACAAAGGAGAAATTAAGATTTAACGGAACAATCATGTATGGAAATCAATAACAAACGACTATCAAGGTGTGAAATCAAGAACAAATGATTATGACGCTTAGAAATCAAGACCAAAAGAACACTTAAGTCTTGAAACCAATAATAAAGAATATCAAGTATTGAATATTGAAAATAATTGAATCACAAGGGTAGAATCAATAAAAAACGAATATCAAATTTTTTGATACCAAAAACAAATGGATCATTAAGCTTAGGAAATTAAGGACAAGGAAACAATCAAGTCTCGAGATCAATAACAACGGATATCAAGCTTGGAATCAGAGATAAAGTAACATTCATATATTGGAATCGATAACAAACGACTATCAAGGTTTGAAATCAATGACAAAGGCAAGATAAAGAGAAAACACCTCTCCCTTGCAAACTAGGATTTCAAGGGCATACCAAAAGGATTTTGGTGGTCACCACCCATAACATAGCTTAGAACAAATAATATTTAAGTTCGGGAATCAAGAGCAAAGGAGAAATCAAGAGAAAAACACCTCTCCTTTGTAAACTAGGGTTTGAAGGCATCAGAAAAGATTTAGGGTTTACCCAACCATAATATATTTTGGAACAAGGTAGTATTATCCAGAATGGCAAGACATGATGATTCCCTAGCAAGTAGATATAAATTAGAGTCAAAGATTACATATAAATAAACCCTACGGGTATCCCCTTGTTTTCCCGTAGGCAAGTTAACATATACAGTAAGTTCTATTCCCTAGAAACCCAATCCCAATTCCACAACGTACACAGTACGTAGAAAAGAATAAGTCGCATAGGTATCCAATGTAATTCGGGCCCAAGAATGGTAGAGAAGAACAATACCTTCCACAACGGCGTTGGAGGCATCTTCCTCCTGTTGAGTCAAAGCAAAAACCCTTCCTTGATTGGCGCGGCTGGGGGCTTGAGCTTGTAACGGTCTCTGTGGTAGTAGTGGCTGTCGTAGCGGTGGCCTGTTTGCATTCACTCGCCCAGTTACTTGGTTGGTCTTGGTGGAAAGCAATGGACAATTATCTTTGAAGTGCCCAACACCTCCACAGGCGAAGCATCGGCGTGCATCCGTGCCTACTCTCTCTGGTACGCCTCCCGCTCCTCGAGCTATCTGAGGTATCTGCTGTGCTGGCCTTTGTAGAGGTGGCTTATTTGCTGGTACTTGCTCGGTTGCTTGTTTGGTCCTTGGGGAAAACGAGGGGCATCTATGTTTGAAGTGCCCATACTCTCCGCATGCAAAGCATTGGCGCGGGTCAGTTCTTGTTCTAGTCTGAGTCACTTCATCTCCTCGAGTTTTCAGAAGTCTCTGTCCACCTGCCTGGTTTGGACTTCGGTATGGTGCTGCTCGCTGCACTCCACTAGTGCTAGGGTCCGTCCTGATCGGACCTCCTCTCGCGAAGCTCTGTCGCTGCTGGCTGTCCTCTATATCTCTCTCCACCAATGCAGCTCGGTCAACTAGGTCCCCATACTCCCGGATCTTGAGAGCCACCGGCTTCTCCTGGATAGCAGGCCTCAAGCCTTGCTCAAAGCGCTTGGCCCTGCTGGCCTCAGTGGATATAAACTCTGTAGCATAACGGGATAGCTCATCGAAACTCCTCTCGTACTCGATCACCGTCCTGCTGCCCTGTCGGAGAGCAAGGAAATCGGCCTTCATTCTGTCTCTTACTGATTCCGGGAAGTACTTGTCTTGGAAAATTTGGTCAAATTCCTCCCAAGTGAGTGCATCCGTGGTCCTCCTTCTTTTCACTGTGTCCCACCAATGGTCGGCCTCCCCCTCGAATAGATAAGTCGCCAAGCCGACCCGAAGATCCTCGGCTATACCCATGCCATCACATATCTTCTTCACTCGGCGGATCCATTTATCCGCATCCAAGGGGTTAGAGCTCCCTTGGAAAGTAGGCGGGTGTTGCCTTAGAAACTCTCGGAGAACTACCATTCTCCTATTCTCCTCTCCGTTGTCCGGTACTTGGGCTAGTGGATGAGCCCCACCATTATGGTTGTTCCCATTCTGGTGTTGTACCAGAGTGGTGAGCTCCCTCAAACACTGATAGATGCCATTAATTGCATCGGGAGGTGGTGGCGGTGCTGGGTTTGTTTGACCTCCACGACCACGACCACGCCCTCGTCCACGTACACGTTCACCGTCCATTCTGCACATCAATTTACAATTTAGTTTCATTGATATACAAGACCTCCTAATAGTCAATTTAATCTCAAGTATACAACTTGTGTAAAATCTAGATCAAAAGTTTCGTCCGACCTATTAATACTTCTCTAGTGAGAATCCATAACCTACAGCTCCCATGTAAGACCTAAAGCCTAAGCTTTGATACCAACTTTGTAACACCCCAAAACACACCCTGGACGACATTACATTCTAAGACCATTCACAACATGAGAGCACTAATATAATTCCATCAATAAAAAAAAATTTCCATTCATCATCCATAAAATTTACAATATCATCCCAAAAGAATAAGCCAAGCTATGGCATTTACATCTCAAAGGATCAAACGTAACTTAGCAGCGGAATAACAAAAGAAAACTAAACTTCACATGATTTCAAAATAAATTCTCAAGTCTATTACAAAGGAAGCTATGTCTCTATATGTCCACCTCGGGATCTAGATTTCCCTCGAATGGGGCCTCCCAATACCCCTGCCCGTTAACTCCGAAGTTCTCCTCTAGCACCGTATCTGAAAAATGTTAGCGGTAGGGGGTGAGCACTAAGCTCTGTAGCAACATTCCTCCCAAACTCGAACAAGGTTTATAAAAACATATAAAATGGTCGGTCTCATTTTACAAATAACATACATAATCTTTGAAGTAAAACATGGACATTTTAAAATGGATCTCAAGTTTAAGTAGCAACAGTAATTCAAATGAACAGTAAAAGAAACCAAGATCCAATACATATCCATTTTCCGAAATATAAACCATTTTCCCACAAGACCTTGTGGAATCCCATACTCCCACAAGTTCTTGTAGGAAACCATTTTCCACAATAATACAATAATCCATAACTTGAATATTCCACAACCATATGTATGTGTATCTCAAACATGATGTAAGGCAAACCCCATGAATCAACACATTGAGTAATATCTAGCCCACACACACCCACACAAATCTTATCAAAGATATCCATCCTTTAGGAAGGGTGTATGCCATACCCATGGCAGTGACGTATCCAACCCTGGTATTAGTATACTAACCCTCTTACATGGCACACGTGAGCAATAGCGGTTTAGTCTTACCAAAGCACTAACCCCACTACGAGTGGTAGGAGAAATGCCAACCCACACGGGGCAAGCAACACGTCTACCCACTCTACGATATCTCGTCAAAGGCCACCCATGGTCTTCCCACACTCATAAGAGATACAATACCAAAACCCCATTTCACAATTTACAAGGATATCTTAAAATCCCCAATTTAAGCATGTGACATTTTCAATAACCAACCAAGAAAATGCAAGAGATCACAACAATATCATTTTATTACTCAACACAAAACACTATGATTTTGAAATCAAGAATAAAGGAAGAGTTCAAGAGGAAAACCCATCACTCTTGAAAACTAGGGTTTTTCAAACAAAAGAGAGATTTCATGGGTATACAACCCTAACTTTGTGTAAAACATGTTAACAATTGCAAGCAATCCAAGAAACAATGAATCCATAGCAAATACATATGATTAGGAGTCAAAACATATATATATAATAACCCTAACATCAATGAACAAGAATGGAAGAAAACCCCTACCTTAAGCTCTTGAAGAAACCTAGGGTTTGAGTCTTGAATCACTTGTGAACCCTTTGTCTTTCCTTGTTTTTCACCTTTGATCTTGTGTTTTTATCTTCCCCTCTTTCTCTCTAATGTTTTCTAGGGTTTTAAGGTGTGTAATGAAGGCTAAGGGGATGGCAAGAAGTATTTATAGTGGGGGAAAAACCGGCTGTTCGCGAACTAAAATTGTCTGATTTTTTACAGTGACTACCGGTAGTTAAACTATGACTACCGGTAGTTCGACTATTCTGGGCACTCGACTACCTGTTGACTACCGGTAGTCGAGTACACTGGGCACTTGACTACCTGTTGACTACCGGTAGCTCGGGCACACTGGACCATTGACTACCGGTAGTCACTGCCCAGATTTTCTGCTTCAACTTCAAGTGCAGTTTTGACGCATTTAGAGGTCGAATTGGAAAATTTTCATGAGAGACACTTTTGTAGCCCTAGATGTCTAATATCGGATTTCCAAATTTCAGATCAATTGGAGTTAGAAATAAAAAGTTATGATCGAAATAGTAGACAGTGTCCAAAATCCTTTATACTCAAATTTTCTCTAAAATGTGTTTTAACTCCAAAATACTTCCTAACTTCTAATACACCCCATATCACCTCTCCCAAGGTTTTTCGACCTTCCGGACTCAATGGAAACCTTATTTTGACCTAAATCCATTTAGAAACTTACTTAATCCCTCTTCTCAAGCTTACACACCTTCAAAACTTCAACTTCCAAATTAATTTGCATCTCTAGTTTTTTTTTTCCTACCATCACTACACATATCCCCATTTTTACCACTATTATTTAATATATATCTATATACATATATAAACGAAAATGCGGGTGTTACAAAAATACAAAAATGCAACTTCTCTTTCTAAAATTGTCTTCTTCCTTGAGCTTCTCTCTCTACAATGCTTCTCTACCTAAATAATGGTGTATGAATGATCCATTTTTGTCCATCAGCCCCCTATGGTTAGTGAGAGCAGGCTTCCCAACAATGGGAAGTGATTTGGCACTTGGACAAGCTTGGATAAGCTTAGCCTGCAGCCAACCATGCCTCCCTCTTTCTCTCTCTTCCTCTTAAATGATTTTTCTTCCAAAGTCCAATCCTAGGTGTATGGAGGCATGCTTGGATGTATAACATGTTAGGGATGTGTGGGAGAAGCATAAGTGGGCCCCACAAGCAAGTAGATATGAGTTGCAGGTTCTGGCGTTTTTCATCAAAACCTACCGGTAGGTCGATGACAAAACCTACCGGTAGGTATTGTTTCAGTGAGCAAAACCTTCCAGTAGGTTCCTAGTAGGTCCAACTCCAGTTTGCAAAACCTACCGGTAGTTTTATGAGCAAACCTACCTGTAGGTTTTTACTTGACTTGCTCCTTTCTTGATCTTTTCACCTTCCAAGCCACTCGTTAAGCCTCCCTTTCATCTCCATTGACTTTGAGCACTATGATGGAGGCTTAACTCAAGCCATTTCCAACTCTTTACCTACAATCACACAACAACTTCATTAATTGTTTGATTAATTGTATTTCCTCCAATTTTCACCACAAAAGCAAGTATAAAAGGGATACAAAAGTATACATGATGTGCAATATTTTGTGCTAATCACACCCCCCAACTTGAGTTTTGCTAGTCCCTAGCAAACTTTTTTTCAAACCACAAAGTAGAAAACTACGACAATCCATTCATACGAGTAAATCGCCAAACATTCAAAATGTAAAAATCACAATGCAATTAAAGAAATGAATTTGGGCAAGATAAAACGAAACAACTGTGGTACTTTTCATTAATTACTTCCAAAATTTCAGTACAAGGATTTAGAATTCAAAAACAAAACGGCCCAAAATCCTAGAAACACTTCTACTAGGCCGATCATTCTAATCCTATCTGTGCAATAACTACAACTAAAACAAACAAAACATAATGACACCCTACTCGTCGTCCTCATCTCTAGCCTCATCCTCCTCACTCTCATACTCATTCTCCTCCTCCTCATCATCAGAGTCATCGTCATCTGACCCCTCCACCTCAACAACCATAGAAGTCATGGGGGCGGAGGTAGAAGGTCCAGCCAGAGGTACATTAGAAATCGGCTCACCCGGGAAGGTTTGCTGAAAGATCCTAGTCATCATCAAGGTCAGCCCTTGCATCGACCCCTCCAAAGCATCTAAGCGCTGTGACACATTACAGACCGGGATAGACGTGGAAGGCCCAGAAGTAGACGGCCCAACAGATGATGGCTCAGGTCTCAAGGCTCTAGCTCTTTCACCCCTACGCATCGCTTTCCGCTTACTACTAGTTCCTTTCCCAATAGCTCCAAATTCAGGGGGTGTCATCACATCAGAGACGTAGGCCTTGACCTTGCTGTGGTAGCACATTCTGGTGACTAGATTGGCGAATTGGAGATTCGCCTTTGGCTTTCTAGCCTGAGCGAACTCCTTCATAAACTCCCAGATCAATAAGGCCACATCTATAGCCTTCCCAGTCATAAACGCATGAAGGAGGGTGAGCTTCTCCACATTCGGGTTCTTCTCTACACCCTTGGGGATCAAATTGTAATGCAAGACTTTATTCATAATCCCGTATGAGTGCTTGAGGCCCCCGACTTGAATTGTCCCTTTGAATTGGGTCGGGTCCTCGTAGCACAACTCCACATACTCAGGGATTGTTTTTACCCCTTGGATGTTGTGTGGATACACCGAGATATTGGGGGGTGGCCTCTGGTACTTCATCAAGCTCGCTATCAAATTCGGGGTCACATCAAAAACTTTACCCCTCACATTTGTCCTGAGAATATGACCGTCCTCGTCCACCACATTCAATCTCTTATAGAACTCCCTACACATAGCCAGGATATACCCGATGACTGGCTCGAGCCAAATCCCGATACCGTGTCCCTAGATCACTCTCACTACCTCGTGATTTGGCTTTAGAGTGAGCCCGTCCACGAAACGCTCACATGTGACATTTTTCTCATCAATACTTTGGTTTCGAGCATTGTTCCGTGCCTTCTTTCTCTTCTCTCTCCTATCTCCGCTAGAGCCCTCATCTGCTCTCTTGCGGGAACTAGTGTCCGCGGGTGGTGTAGGATCCGGCCCAGCGCGTTTTGTTTGGGCCATGAGAAGAAACAGTACCCCAAACGCCACCACAGCCAACAACCACCCCCACAATCGCTCAATGGGATCAGAGGAGTCGAGAGATGAAGTACTAATGCGAGCCATTGCAAATGAATTCCAAGCTTTGGAGAAGAACTAGTGAAATGGGATTTTTTGGGAAAAATGAGAAACCTAGGGTTTTGTGAGAAAATCTAATAAATCACAATGAAATCCAAGTTATAAACAACCCTAGGTGATGAGAAATGGAAGATTTGATTGTTGGGTCATGATTCTATAGAGCTTTGAGAAGTTTGGAGAGGGAGAGAAGTGCTTGGGAGGTCAATGGTTATGGAGGAAATGAACAGTTCCCCGAAAAAATGAACTTAAAACCCTCATTTTCAGCTTTTTGAGCAAAACCTATCGGTAGGTCGATCAAAACCTACCGGTAGGTTTTGTGCACTGGAACAAAACCTACTGGTAGGTTTTGGCCTAAAACTACCAGTAGGTTTTAGCTTGTTTGCAAAAAACCTATGTGCTCCCATTCTCACTTCCACTCCAATCTAAATCAATCCCTACACATTCTGACACCCTATTTATGCCCTCTAATCTACCAAAAATATGAAGTACTCTTGTGAACCACAATTGAGTGACCATGTCCGAAATTGCAATATGATTTAAAATTTCGATGCTTTCAACACACAAGGCTTGGATTTCTACATTTAACTACTAAAATGAATACCCAAAATGTAAATCACAGATTCAAATGGTAAAGGCATTCCTAATTCTATCCAATATAAAAAATTTGAGCAATATTCCCCCACCCTACAAGCCTAGGATTGCATAACACATTGTTCAATACCTGAACGAAGTACACATGAACATCACCATGGCTTTAAATGCTATTCTAGAGTATGCACCTACACATTCATTTTCAAACTCGTGTGTGTGTGAAATGGACATGTAATTTAAGCATTTACCCAATGGAAGTCACATTCACTCGGCTATCCGAATTCAGCTTCGATGCAAAACTCACAAAGGGTTTCTCTCTACAATGAATTACATTGTGATTATCCCGGCATGCTCTCCGTGTGTATATGTGAGATAGAATCTTGTGCACAAAATGAAGTATGCTCATATATAATACAAAAATGAAGTATATGCATACAAATGAAACAACCTTGGCATAATCTCATGAACGGAATGTTAGGGCACTAGATAGCTAGATCAACCTTTCTTTTCTTTTCTTTAACATTATGCTTTCCCCATGCTTACTCTAGATCATTTAGGACTTTCAAGGGTTGTAATGAGGCCTTGGGGTGATATTGAGGTAAATGAAACGAAGGTAGAGGATAACAAAGAGGGTTGTTCCGAGTGAAAGACCTTTAACTAAAACAAAAATCTTCCTTTTTATGGGATTGTCAGTCTAACACCATTTCTTCACTCTTTATTTCTTTTTCTTCTTTTCCTTAACATTTCCCTTTTTCTTTTCTCATTCTTTCTTCTTTCACCCATTTTTCTCTCATTTTTCTTGGATTTTTCATTCTTTTCCATTCAATATTTGAATTCAACATCATTCATCCCTTTGTTGGGTTTCCACATCACCATTCATTCTCTTTTAAGATCAATCATAGTCAACTCTCAGAACAACCAAGGTGTGGTAGATTTTTATTACTTTGCATTGGCTTGGTCAATTGTGTGAAACCCCGGAAAATTTAAACTTTGACGAACAAGGGCAATAGGTGAATTGCCACTTCGGTACTAGTTGAAAAACTGAATTTTTCTAGATCTCGGATGACGAAACGGATTTCACCGTTGGATTCGTCTCGCGAAATCTAGTTACCCTATAAAATTTCATCGAATTCCGAGACAGTCGGATTTTTCGCGTTTTACGATGCGGTCGAGTCTCGGGTGACCCCAAAAACGAAAATTTTGTTAAAATATGGAGAATTTGAAAATAATTAAAATAAAGTTCATATAAAATATTTTGAACTTGAACCGGGACGAAAATTAATCGTTTCGGGATTGAAACGGACCCGGAATTAAGAGGGACGTGTGGCGCAATGAGGGCCAAGCATTCTAAAAATATAAATAGGGGCCTAAGTCTGAAAAATCAGACTTCTCCACACCATTTCAGCCGGTTTCAGCCGAGAGAAAAGAAGAGAGGGAAAATGAGAGAAAATCCGACTTCTCTCTACGATCTACGGCCGTGGAGTGCTCAAATCGTCTCAGGCCAAGAACAAAAGATGTTCTACGCGTCGAGGGCTACGCGTGGACACCAAGAACGACGGTTTTCACCGAAGGTAAGGAAATCGAAATTTTGGAGAAAGCTTGGAATGGGCTTGGGTTGGCTTCTTGGAGTTTCCTACGGGGATTCCTCACGCTACAAGAGGTAGGGTTCCCTCCTCTCTTGGTGTATTCCTAACCTAGCATGTTTTTATGAAATGGGTAGATTGATAGAGGTTTATATCAATTACCTATTGTTGTTAATTGGGAGAAAATGGGTAGGTTGTTAGAAACCTTAACACTTGCCTATTGTTGTGATTCGGTGAAATAGGTATTGAAATGGTAGAATAAATTCTATCTCAAGTTTGGAATGGTAGAAATTACTTAAAGTAATCTCTTGTGAAATGTTGGGCATGTTATGTGTTTGCATAATTTGTTCCCTAGAATGGGTGAAATATGTTATTTTAATTAAATTGAAATAACATGCTTGAATTAAGTGATTACCACTAATGTATATCATGTGTGGGAATTTGGTACCAAATGTGCTAAGCAAAGCTTGTACGAAATGGGTATAGAAATTATTTGTTGGGTAAATTTCAAAAAGGAACTTGAAGTGTGGAAAAAGGAATATGGGAAAATTAGTAAAGTCAATTTCTAAATGGAATTGGCATTTAGAGGTGGTTACTTTATAATCTCTTGGAAGATTATAATATGTGGATATAAATGGATGGAATAACTTCCATCTTGGTATAATTGTGTGGAAATCACTAGATATGATTTCTTGAGCTTTATGATGAAATTGAGTATTTAATTGTATGTCTTTAAGGTGTTTGTTTAAATGCCATTATGGAATGAAGTGTGTTTTGCATGAGTTATGTACAACATGCTTGGATTTTGTGTTTGAGGAAATGTTGATATATATACATGCTTGTGACATATGTTGACATTGTGAAAGATTATGGTATTTATATGCTCATGATATAATTTACCATGGATGAGTTGGTTTATGTTAAATTGTTCGTATGACACTCATACATATCGAACATGTGATTAAATGGCCCATGGGGCATTATTGCATATTAAGCATGACATTTGTGTCACATTCATGGGTTTAGGCATGAGTGTGGGTGAGTAGGGAATATCCCTATGTCATTCATTACATATGAACATGGCATAAAAGTGGCAATGGTACATTATATTGCATATGCACGGAAACATCGCATTATGGGTGTGGGTGCATGGTTGATATCAAACACCATGTAGGTGGATGATGGGTGGGCTAGGGAAAGTTGGATTTAATATCCGACTGAGTCGCACGGTTGCATGAAATGAATATTGGGTCGGGGTAGCAAGAAGGGGCAAGACGACCTCTCGGGTGCAAGGCCCGGTGTTTCAGATACACACTTCCGTTGGTATAAGAGCCCATAAAGTGTGTTGGTGTACGCGGCACCGTTGGTGGAAGGAGTCCATAAATCCCGTGTCAGTTGGGTTCCGTTGGTGGAAGTCCATAAACGCCCACCCCAAAGAAAGACCCGGGAATTTTTAATGTCATTTGATGTGAAACATAGATGACGAAATTATTACACATTGGCATTGCATTGTGTTGAGGCAGCCGGGGAGGCTCGGATTGAGTTATATGGTTGAGTCTCATCTCACTTCATGTCATGTTAAACACATTGGTATTAGCATTGTGTTGAGGAGCTGTGAAGGGTTCGGGTGAGTTATAAGAGTGAGTATCATCTCATTCATGGGGCTCAGGTAGCTTGGTTTATCATACATGGCATTTGCATGTAAAGTGAGTCGGTGTGGGCTCGGGTGGATGCACATGAGTGGAATTCATCCCATCTCATGGCACAACATGATTGCATTCCATCATTGAATTGCATGTCCTTGATTGGAATGATTATGAATTGTTAAATGTTGCATGTGACCATTTCATATGCATATAGGTTGAGGAGTAGCCTCTGTAGGAGGATATCCTATTGAGCGTGGCTCACCCTTCGTGGGACACATTTCAAGTGCGGACTATACGCCGGTGGGAGACCCTCATACGGACCCCAAGAATGAAGAAAAGCCGACTTGTGGCTTTTATGGTTTAACTTGTAAAGTTTTCGTATAAATTCCATTTTAATGTGTAAATATATGGAATTGTATTAAATGGACTTCCATGGACTTTTATAATGTAAAAACCATGAATATATATGTTTGGGTGACCTTAGAAATGTTTGAAATGAGTTGGAAATGAAAAATGGTTGAAACTGGCAAAACTGGGCAAAGAGTACCGGTACTGGGCACCGGTACTCCCTTTCCAGTGGGTTGACGGTACCGGTACTCCCTTTCCAGTGGGTTGACAGTACCGGTACTGGGTACCGGTACTCTCTTCAAAATTTTCAGATTTTCACACTGCTTCGCCCTATTTTCAATCTACGTTTTCCTTCCCTCCAATGATGTAAATGGACTATAATGGAGTATAAATCATGGTATATTGAATATTGGTTGAACCCAAATGAATAATCGAATCCGGTTAACAATTGTGAGTTAAGATCCCGGTTAAGGGGATGCTACTACCGTGGTGTTAGGTTGAGTGACATCCACGGGTATTTCCGCGGGTTGACGGGTGGTCAACGGTTAATAAGGGACCCCCGGATTTTGGGGTGTCACAGCTTGGTATCAGAGCATAGGTTTACGATATACCTAGGGCTTGAGGGAAATGGGTCTAGACCATTGCATTCCATGTGCATTACATGTTATGTGCTTTACTTGCTATGTGCTATATGAATTGTATGCATGATGAATGTGCATAGTGAAAAGTATTCTAACCCTAGTGTTTAGAAAACATAATCTTGGAGGTTCGAAAAGGGATGAACGGGATAGTTCATGGGTTAAATGTCTACTAGTGTGTGACACATGGTCTACTAGTGAGACGGTGAGAAAATTCACAATGTTTTGAACTGAGTCCCTACATTGGGATACTAGTTATTGTTTTATGACAATTTAAATTGCATAAAGGAATTGGGCTTAGAGGTTGACACCTTGGAAAAACCATTGTGGGTGAGTTCTCCCCTAGGATCTAGAGTGTGTGCTAAATGGGTATGTCGGGAATGTGAGCTAGGATTTTTGGGGATTCTACTCCACGGACATGTTAGAATTTGATGTCATCCTTGGGATGGACGGATTGACGACACACTGAGTCGTCGGTGATTGTGATCATCAGCGGGTCACTGTTTACACCTTGGAGTGTGTATGTTTTAAGTTTTAGGGAAAACGCATGACGTTTACCTCAAGTAAAATATGAATTCCGTTGGAACGGATAGTTAATGGGTTAGCTAGAAAGCTTTACCTTAGAGAACGAAGTGAGACATGAATTTCGTCCACCTCAGATGTTTATGAGCTTACGAATGTTTGCCTCCACGCAGGGATACCTCCTATTCTAGTAATCCCGGAAATGGGACAGAGGTACACGGGATATGTGGTGCCTTTACGGACGGACTTGGTCGCGTCTAGAACCTAGTCCGGGAGAGAGACGGATACATGTGGGACAGTTTAGACAGTATTGTTGTAACTTATGCATATGGTCGAATGTGCAAGAGGGTGTAAATTTCGGGGACGAAATTCTTTTAAGGGGGGAAGAATGTGAAACCCCGGAAAATTTAAACTTTGACGAACAAGGGCAATAGGTGAATTGCCACTTCGGTACTAGTTGAAAAACTGATTTTTTCTAGATCTCGGATGACGAAACGGATTTCACCGTTGGATTCGTCTCGCGAAATCTAGTTACCCTATAAAATTTCATCAAATTCCGAGACAGTCGGATTTTTCGCGTTTTACGATGCGGTCGAGTTTCGGGTGACCCCAAAAACGAAAATTTTGTTAAAATATGGAGAATTTGAAAATAATTAAAATAAAGTTCATATAAAATATTTTGAACTTGAACCGGGACGAAAATTAATCGTTTCGGGATTGAAACGGACCCGGAATTAAGAGGGACGTGTGGCGCAATGAGGGCCAAGCATTCTAAAAATATAAATAGGGGCCTAAGTCTGAAAAATCAGACTTCTCCACACCATTTCAGCCGGTTTCAGCCGAGAGAAAAGAAGAGAGGGAAAATGAGAGAAAATCCGACTTCTCTCTACGATCTACGGCCGTGGAGTGCTCAAATCGTCTCAGGCCAAGAACAAAAGATGTTCTACGCGTCGAGGGCTACGCGTGGACACCAAGAACGACGGTTTTCACCGAAGGTATGGAAATCGAAATTTTGGAGAAAGCTTGGAATGGGCTTGGGTTGGCTTCTTGGAGTTTCCTACGGGGATTCCTCACGCTACAAGAGGTAGGGTTCCCTCCTCTCTTGGTGTATTCCTAACCTAGCATGTTTTTATGAAATGGGTAGATTGATAGAGGTTTATATCAATTACCTATTGTTGTTAATTAGGAGAAAATGGGTAGGTTGTTAGAAACCTTAACACTTGCCTATTGTTGTGATTCGGTGAAATGGGTATTGAAATGGTAGAATAAATTCTATCTCAAGTTTGGAATGGTAGAAATTACTTAAAGTAATCTCTTGTGAAATGTTGGGCATGTTATGTGTTTGCATAATTTGTTCCCTAGAATGGGTGAAATATGTTATTTTAATTAAATTGAAATAACATGCTTGAATTAAGTGATTACCACTAATGTATATCATGTGTGGGAATTTGGTACCAAATGTGCTAAGCAAAGCTTGTACGAAATGGGTATAGAAATTATTTGTTGGGTAAATTTCAAAAAGGAACTTGAAGTGTGGAAAAAGGAATATGGGAAAATTGGTAAAGTCAATTTCTAAATGGAATTGGCATTTAGAGGTGGTTACTTTATAATCTCTTGGAAGATTATAATATGTGGATATAAATGGATGGAATAACTTCCATCTTGGTATAATTGTGTGGAAATCACTAGATATGATTTCTTGAGCTTTATGATGAAATTGAGTATTTAATTGTATGTCTTTAAGGTGTTTGTTTAAATGCCATTATGGAATGAAGTGTGTTTTGCATGAGTTATGTACAACATGCTTGGATTTTGTGTTTGAGGAAAATGTTGATATATATACATGCTTGTGACATATGTTGACATTGTGAAAGATTATGGTATTTATATGCTCATGATATAATTTACCATGGATGAGTTGGTTTATGTTAAATTGTTCGTATGACACTCATACATATCGAACATGTGATTAAATGGCCCATGGGGCATTATTGCATATTAAGCATGACATTTGTGTCACATTCATGGGTTTAGGCATGAGTGTGGGTGAGTAGGGAATATCCCTATGTCATTCATTACATATGAACATGGCATAAAAGTGGCAATGATACATTATATTGCATATGCACGGAAACATCGCATTATGGGTGTGGGTGCATGGTTGATATCAAACACCATGTAGGTGGATGATGGGTGGGCTAGGGAAAGTTGGATTTAATATCCGACTGAGTCGCACGGTTGCATGAAATGAATATTGGGTTGGGGTAGCAAGAAGGGGCAAGACGACCTCTCGGGTGCAAGGCCCGGTGTTTCAGATACACACTTCCGTTGGTATAAGAGCCCATAAAGTGTGTTGGTGTACGCGGCACCGTTGGTGGAAGGAGTCCATAAATCCCGTGTCGGTTGGGTTCCGTTGGTGGAAGTCCATAAACGCCCACCCCAAAGAAAGACCCGGGAATTTTTAATGTCATTTGATGTGAAACATAGATGACGAAATTATTACACATTGGCATTGCATTGTGTTGAGGCAGCCGGGGAGGCTCGGATTGAGTTATATGGTTGAGTCTCATCTCACTTCATGTCATGTTAAACACATTGGTATTAGCATTGTGTTGAGGAGCCGGGAAGGGTTCGGGTGAGTTATAAGAGTGAGTATCATCTCATTCATGGGGCTCAGGTAGCTTGGTTTATCATACATGGCATTTGCATGTAAAGTGAGTCGGTGTGGGCTCGGGTGGATGCACATGAGTGGAATTCATCCCATCTCATGGCACAACATGATTGCATTCCATCATTGAATTGCATGTCCTTGATTGGAATGATTATGAATTGTTAAATGTTGCATGTGACCATTTCATATGCATATAGGTTGAGGAGTAGCCTCTGTAGGAGGATATCCTATTGAGCGTGGCTCACCCTTCGTGGGACACATTTCAGGTGCGGACTATACGCCGGTGGGAGACCCTCATACGGACCCCAAGAATGAAGAAAAGTCGACTTGTGGCTTTTATGGTTTAACTTGTAAAGTTTTCGTATAAATTCCATTTTAATGTGTAAATATATGGAATTGTATTAAATGGACTTCCATGGACTTTTATAATGTAAAAACCATGAATATATATGTTTGGGTGACCTTAGAAATGTTTGAAATGAGTTGGAAATGAAAAATGGTTGAAACTGGCAAAACTGGGCAAAGAGTACCGGTACTGGGCACCGGTACTCCCTTTCCAGTGGGTTGACGGTACCGGTACTGTGTACCGGTACTCCCTTTCCAGTGGGTTGACAGTACCGGTACTGGGTACCGGTACTCTCTTCAAAATTTTCAGATTTTCACACTGCTTCGCCCTATTTTCAATCTACGTTTTCCTTCCCTCCAATGATGTAAATGGACTATAATGGAGTATAAATCATGGTATATTGAATATTGGTTGAACCCAAATGAATAATCGAATCCGGTTAACAATTGTGAGTTAAGATCCCGGTTAAGGGGATGCTACTACCGTGGTGTTAGGTTGAGTGACATCCACGGGTATTTCCGCGGGTTGACGGGTGGTCAACGGTTAATAAGGGACCCCCGGATTTTGGGGTGTCACAAATTGTGTGGCATGGAAACGAATTTTCAACAAGGCTTAATCACAACACTAGGGATAGATTTTTCCAAGAAAAAAGGCTAAGGCTCAAATAAATCAAAGATGGCCTAAGATCATTTCTAAATAAGCATAGGAGAGCATATTGCATTTTAAGACAAAGTCAATTAACTACCCAAATGCACTCTAACCAAGCAAGCATAATGAGATTATTGAACAAATTTGAATTTGAAAATTATTCTTTTGAGTAAATGTAAGTTCCCTCCAACGAGGATTGGCACTAAAGCTCTCATGGTTACTTACTCAACTCCATTATTCATGTCAAGCTCTAAAATGTGAATCCAATTCGTAAATTGCCAAAATTACACGTTCATGGTGCACTTATGGTTGAGTTCAAAAGCAAACAAGTATGTGATACTCTTAGCATAGGATAAACTTCTATAATGTGCTCATGTATTCACAATTCAAAGCAAAAATCATCATATCTATAAATCCACAACACTTTGAATGGGGGAATATAGTTCAACATTCAGATATTTTTCACAAAAAATTTCAATTTTTTCACATATTTCTCAACTATTGTAAACAAAAATTGGCAGAACATGTGAATGGTGAATTTCACCACAAAATGGTATTACCAACAAAAAATTGGTGTATCATACAAATGATGTACCTCACCTCCCAACTTGATTCATGCATTGTCCTCAATGCAACAAAAAAGATATGATATGCAATGAAGGACTTGTAAAAAGATGAGTAGGGTTATAGAACACCTTGCACTTGAGCTTTGACAAAAACACCATAATCTGCACATTTAAAGAACGAAAACTACACAAGGATGAAAGTAAGTAAACAAAATAACTTGAAAAGTAAATGATAAAAGAAAGCGACTGTACACTAAAATCTACATGAACAGTTAATCCTCCAAAAGGTCCGGGTAAACTGGGTCCACCAACTCTTCTTCCACCTTTTGACCCTCAAAACTCTCGAAGAATGGCTTAAGTCTTTGGCCATTGACCTTGAATGTTTTTCCATCCTCGGGGTTTGTGATTTTCACGGCTCCATTGGGGTAGGCCACCTTAACAAGATAGGGGCTATCCCAACGGGATCAGAGTTTTCCTTAGAAGATGGAGAGTCGAGAATTAAACAAGAGCACTTTTTGTCCAGGCTCAAATGTTTTCCTTAAAATGGATTTATCATGAAATATCTTAGCTCTTTCTGTGGAAATTCTTGAGCTCTCGTATGCATCTCTACTTATCTCCTCCAACTCATTCAACTCCAACTTCTTATTCTCTCCAGCTATTCTCAAGTTGAAGTTTAAGGTCTTGATGGCCCAATAGGCCTTGTACTCCATTTCAATTGGAAAATGACAAGCCTTGCCATAAACTAGCCTATAGGGTGACATACCTAGAATAGTCTTGTAAGTAGTGCGGTAAGCCCATAGGGTATTGGTCAACCTAAGTGACCAATCCTTCCTATTAGGGTTCACCGTTTTCTCTAGGATGTTCTTGATCTCCCTATTAGCCAACTCGGCTTGGCAATTGGTCTATGGGTGATAAGTGGTGGACACCTTGTGTGTGACAACATACTTATGCATTAAGGATGCAAATGGCCTATTGCAGAAATAAGAACCACCATCACTTATCATCGCACGAGGCATCCCAAACCTTGAAAAGATGTTTTCCTTTAGGAACTTGACCACGACCCGGTGGTCATTGGTCTTGGTTGGGATAGCCTCTACCCACTTAGACACGTAGTCTACTGCCAATAAAATATAGAGGTAGCCAAAAGATATAGGGAATGGACCCATGAAGTCAATGCCCCAACAATCAAATATCTTAATTACTAACACGGGGGACAAAGGCATCATATTCCTACGGGTCATACTACCCAATCTTTGGCACCTATCATATTCTTTGCAAAAGGAAACACAATCTTTAATTAGGGAAGGCCAATAAAAATTGGATTGTAAAACCTTAGCCGAAGTCTTTTTGGAAGAGAAGTGTCCACCGCACGCTTTAGAATGGCAGAATGCAAGGACATCCCGTTGTTCATTTTTAGGAACGCACCTCCTCATGATTTAGTCAGGGTAATATTTGAACAAGTACGGGTTGTCGAAGTAAAAGTACTTCACATCCGCCATAAATCTCCGTTTATCCTCCGGGCTCCAGTGCGATGTAATTTGTCCTGTACCGAGATAATTGCAAATGTTAGCATACCAAGGAAAAACAGAATGAATGAAAAATAAATGCTCATTAGGAAAATAGTCAGGGATAGGAATATGCTCTTTGGCATCTTGAACTACAAGTTGAGACAAATGGTCTGTCACCACGTTCTCAACTCCCTTTTTGTCTTTGATTGTGAAGTTGAATTCTTGTAGGAGGACGATCCACCTAATGAGTCTCGATTTTGTGTCCTACTTAGACAAAAGATACTTCAAAACAGAGTGATCAATGTAGACTATAATAGGTGAACCAATGATGTAAGACCAAAATTTATCTAATGCAAATAATACGGCTAGCAACTCTTTTTCGGTGGTAGTGTAATTCATTTGTGCCTCATTTAGAGTCTTACTAGCGTAGTATATTACATATGGTCTTTTGTCTTCCCGTTGACCAAGCACAGTGCCGATCGCGTAACCACTCGCGTCGTACATGAGCTCAAATGGTAAGTCCCACTTGGGTGGTCGCATGATTGGAGGTGAGGTGAGCATGCTTCTGATTTTTTTAAATGATGCCTCACAATCATCTGACCACACAAATGGGACGTCTTTGGAAAGCAAATTGGTCAAGGGTCGTGCTAATGCGCTAAAGTCTTTTATAAAACGACGATAAAAATCGGCATGACCAAGAAACGACCTGATGTCTTTAACGACCTTTGGCGTGGGGAGGTTAGAAATTGCTTCAACCTTGGATTTGTCAACTTCAATCCCCTTTACTGAAACAATATGCCCAAGCACTATCCCTTGTGTCACCATGAAGTGGCACTTTTTCCAGTTAAAAACCAAATTCTTCCCCTCACATCTCTCAAGTACTCTCTCCAAGTGCTCCAAACACCCTTCAAATGAGTCCCCAAATACGAAAAATTCATCCATGAAGACTTCCACAATTTTCTCCACCATGTCACTGAAAATTCTCATCACGCATCGTTGAAACGTCCCCGAGGCATTACATAAACTGAATGGCATTCGGCGATAGGCGAAGGTACCAAAGGGGAAAGTGAAGGTGGTCTTCTCTTGGTCTTCCAAAGCGATCTCAATTTGATTGTAGCCAGAGTAGCCATCCAATAAACAATAAAACAAGTGTCCGGCTACTCTCTCCAATACTTGGTCGAGGAATGACAAAGGGAAGTGATCTTTTCTTGTGCAAGGGTTGAGTTTCCGATAGTCGATACAAACTCTCTATCCGGTGACTAATCTTGTTGGAATCAATTCGTACTCCTCATTTGTAACCACGGTGACCCCCGATTTCTTTGGCACCACTTGAGTGGGACTAACCCATTTACTATCGGCTATTGGAAAGATGATGCCCACATCAAGTAGTTTGAGTACCTCATCCCTCACCACATCCTTCATGATAGGATTTATCCTTCTCTGTGGTTTTCGGGACGGCTTGGAGTCTTCTTCTAGGTAGATGCGGTGTGTGCAAATGAGGGGGCTTATCCCCTTGATATCGGCAATTGTCCAACCAATTTCTCCCTTGTGCTTCCTCAACACTTCAATAGATCATCTTCTTGCTTCAGCTCCAATGAAGAACTTATGACTACCGGGAAGGTTTTGTGCTCCCCGAGAAAAGCATACTTGAGAGTAGAAGGTAGTGGCTTCAACTCCAAGTTGGGTGTTTGTACAGTGGATGGAAAAATTCTCTTCTCTTGTTGTGGAAGCTTCTCAAATGTTGGGATCCATTTTTCTACCCCTTGTAAACTTTTCGGCTCCTCTTGATCAACAATCTCCTCCTCCACCAACTTCAAAATGCTCAATAGCTCCAAGTGATCCTCCAACAAAGTGTCAGTCCGGTTGATCTCATGTACTTCTTCGTCATCCCCCGGTTGCTTGCACAAGTTGAACATGTTGAGATCCATTGTCATATTCCCGAATGCAAGCTTCATAAGTCCATTAATGCAATTAATCACGGCATTAGAAGTAGCAAGGAACGACCTACCTAGCATAACAGGAATTTGTGAGCTAGGGTTAGCAACCGGATGAGTATCAAGTAAAATAAAATCAAGAGGGAAATAGAAATTATCAACTTGACCTAAGACATCCTCAACTACTCCCCTTGGTGTTCTAATGCTTCGATCCACCAATTGAAGAGTGATTGGAGTTGGCTTCAACTCTTCAAGTTGGAGTTGTTGATACACCGAATATGGTAGGAGATTGACACTTGCCCCCAAGTCAAGAAGTGTTTGCTCCACCCGGCAATTTCCTATTATGATGGCAATTGTTGGGCAGCCAGGGTCTTTGAACTTTGGTGGGGTGTTGGTCCTCAAGATTGAGCTCACTTGTTCGGTGAGGAATGCTTTCTTGTGCACGTTCAACTTCCTCTTCACTGCGCACAAGTCCTTCAAAATCTTTGCACATGATGGAATTTGCTTTATGGCATCGAGGAGTGGGATATTGATTTTCACCTTCTTAAACATCTCAATAATGTCAGAATAATTAGCCACCTTCACCGGTGGCTTCAAACGTTGGGGAAAAGGGGCCGGAATAAGACATACATTCACATTCAAATCAACATTTTTTTCTTTTTGACTCGTCTCACCCCCCTTGGAGTTTCCCTCAATCTTTTTTTCTTTTTCCAATGTGGCCTTTGGTGGGACTTTTAGCAAAATGGTCTTGTCAATTTTTTTGCCACTCATAACGGTGGTGACCGCCTTGAGTTGCTCACAACTCTCTTTGGTGGCCTCGGATGACTCAATTTTCTTTGGGGTTGAGCATGAAATTTTCCTTTCTCTTGTTGTGATGACCCTATGACATTGGTCAATTTTTTGATTTGAGTCCGAATGTCATTAAAAACGGCGGTGATTTGATTGTTGATGGTGGTTTGGCTTTGGATGAATTGGTGCATGACATCCTCCAAATTTCTTTTATGAGGCATTTGGTAGGTGGGTGGGTTGGATGATTCTTGTTGACCAAAACTTTGTGGAGGCAGGTTTAGTGAAAACCCTTATCGATTGGACTGGGGGTATTGGGAGTTAGACGAAGGACCTTGACCATGGTATTGATTTTGCTTGGGTGGCATGGGAGGTGAATATGAACTAGACCCATTAGGAATGTGAGTCTCATTCTTCCAACTAAAGTTCGGGTGATTACTCTAACCCAAATTATATGTATTATAGTGTGGGGAGAATGATTGCCTACTTTGATTGAAGGCATTGACTTGCTCATGGTAGAACTCTTTAAGTGCCGGAATGTTGGGGCACTCCGATATGGAATGCTCAACACTCTCACAAATAAAGCAAAACTCCTCGGTCTTGGTTATGTTAAACACCTCATGTCTCCTATTGACCTTTAGACTCTCCACTTTCCGAGACAATTTGGTGATTTTGGAAAGTAAATCTTCCCAATCCCTTAAATCATACATCCCTCCCCCACTTGGTTGATTACTACCCGGAGCAGACCTCGATACATCGGCGGGATCTGTGATATCCCAGGATTGTGCATTTTGTGCCAATGTATTGAAGTACTCTAGGGCCTCATTGGGATCCTTGTTTTAAAAACTCCCCATTGCACATCATGTCGATGAACTGTAGATGGCCCGGTGTAATCCCTTCGTAGAAGAAACTCACCAATTGCCATGGTTCAAAGCCATGATGTGGAATGGATTGTAGTAATTCCTTGTAGCGATCCAAACATAGATAAAATTGCTCATTGGGCTTTTTCGAAAAATTTTGGATTTACTTTTTAAGAGCAGTGGTCTTGGGCACCTGAAAAAATTTGTTCAAAAACTCGGAAAGCATTTGTGCCCAAGAGCTTATTGATCGAGGTTTCAAGGAATTCAACCACGTTTTGGCTTTGTCTTTAAGGGAAAAGGGGAACAATGAGTATGTCTTCCATTGCATAATTAGTGAGGAAGGTTGTAACTATTTCCTCGAATTCCTTAATATGAAAATAAGAATTTTCTCTTTCAATTCCATGGAATTGAAGGAGTTGTAACATTCTCGGCTTAACAAGGAAGGCATGAGCTTGGACTGGTAAAAGTATGCAAGAAGGGGTGGTGCTACGAGTGGGTTGGAGATAATCCCGCATTGACCTCGCCGAAGGATCAATCGGGATATTATTTTCCTCAATCCTAGGAGGGGGAAAATGCATTCGGGAGTTTGGCATTCTAGGGTTTTGCATTCTCCCACCCCTTGGAACATTAGCATCATAATCCCCAAAGTTATCACCGGCATCCTTGGGTGGGTCTTGGTCTAGGTTCGTGTTTGGTTCTTTTGCTCGTCTCACTAATATATTTTGATCGTCCCATCCCCACATGCAAAAACACTAACTACAATTGAAAAGCAAAAGTAAACACAATTATATACAAGGAGCAACGTACCTTGGCCCGTGATGAGAATCACGAGACTAATCTTCGTTGTCCGAAATCACCTTCTAATTCAACGCTTTGCCTTCTTCGGCAACGGCGCCAAAAATGATTGATCGTGGTTCACCCTAATCTCCAAACACTAACCCGGACTAAGGGTATATGGCTTATGTGTGTAGGTGAGTGTCTCTCTCGAGGAAATCGACCCCCAGAAATTTGTCATCATTCCTGTTTAAAAAGCTAATGCTTTTCTCCTCGGGTTCGATGCTAGAAATGGGAAAAATGTGTGTGTGCAAAAGCGCTCCCCAAGCAAAAAGAGACTTGCAAGTGTCGTGTTTTACTTGAAATGGGTATTCCAAGATCGTCTCCTCAGGGAATGAAGGTTGAATTGTGGTGAAGGTGATTTTGTAAAGAAATAAAAAGTGTAAAATCTTATAGTTGTGTGTTTTGGTGAGTGGAGTTTTTGATAAAAATGAAATGAAAACAAAGTTGGCTAATTCGAAGAGTTCATTCCAATGGGAATGCCAAATCAACTCAAAACATTCTTCTAATGGTGTCTCGGTGTTTAATTGATTCATAGGAAGTGAGGGACTAATGTTGAGGTGTAGGCTCAAGCATACCCCGTGACAAGTCTATGGTGTATCAAGAGCTCACAACCATGTCCGCACTCAGCCTAGTCAAACCAAATACCTTACACTACGAGGAGGAATGAAGGAGAGTTGATTTAGCATATTGAAGAGGAAATCTCCCTTGGATTAGCCAACTAAAAACTTAGCTACTTATAATAAATGCAAATACATACAATATGTAAAGAGACACGGTAATGAAATGGAGATTAAAACTTGTATTAATGTAAAGAGAAGTTAAACAACAAAGATAAGTGCATTTAATACCCAACTAAAAAGCTTGAAGTGAAAAACTCAAATGTAAACATGGTAGATTCAAGAATACATAACTAAACTTGAAATACATTTGAAATAACTAAGATTAAAGTTCAAGAAATGAAGATTACAAGAGTATTATAGCTTACTACAAGTGAAATGGGTAAGAAAATGCAAAAATCCAACTTCTCTCTCTAAAACTATGTCTTCTTCCTTGAACTTCTCTCTCTACAATGTTTCTCTACCTGAATAATGGTGTATGAATGATCCATTTTCGTCCATCAGCCCCCCTATGGTCTGTGAGAGTAGGCTTCCCATGAATGGGAAGTGATTTAACACTTGGACAGGCTAGGACAAGCTTAGCTTGCCACCCACCATGTCTCCCTCTTTCTCTCTCTTCCTCTTAAATGCTTTTTCTTCCAAATTCCAATCCTAGGTGTAGGGAGGCATACTTGGATGTATAACATGTCAGGGATGTGTGGGAGAAGCATAGGTGGGCCCCACAAGCAAGTAGAGTCTGAGTTGCAGGTTCTGACATTTTTCAGCCAAACCTATCGATAGGTTGATGACAAAACCTACTGGTAGGTATTGTTCTAGTGAGAAAAACCTTCCGGTAGGTTTCCAGTAGGTCCAACTCTAGTGTCCAAAACCTACCGGTAGTTTTTTGAGCAAACCTACCGGTAGGTTTTTACTTGACTTGCTCATTTCTTGATATTTTCACCTTCCAAGCCACTCGTTAAGCCTCCCCTTCATCTCCGTTGACTTTGAGCACTATGATGGGGCCTTAACTCAATCCATTTCCAACTCTTTACCTACAATCACACAGCAACTTCATTAATTGTTTGATTAATTGCATTTCCTCCCATTTTCACCACAAAAGCAAGTATAAAAGGGATACAAAAGTATACATGATGTGCAATATTTTGTGCTAATCAATGAGCACCATTCGGACGCTCCTGTTCGCCTATAAAAACCCTAAACTGATGAGCGCGTAATATTGCATATTTAACTACCTCATTACATGTATTTTAACTTAACTTTGCATTTAATTACTTAGAGTTCGTCGAATTTGTGAATAATGTGACAATTTTGATGTTGCAGGTAATCATAGAGTAATTGATTGCATTCAGAACCCTGCAACTTTGTGTGGATGAGTGGTGAAGATATGGACACATTACATGAGGATTTGGAGGCTTAAAAGTGAAAGAAATCAAGGAGGTATCTGTAAAACCCGAGTAAATTTGAACTTTTTGTGAATAAGGGCAAAATGGTCAATTGTCATCCTAATGCTTATTTGAAATACTCATGCACTAGACCTCGGATGAGGAAACGGAGTTCGCCGTTGGATTCGTATCGCGAAACCTAGTCACCCAGACTAATTTCGTCGAATTCTGAGATAGTCGGATTTTCGCACATCGTTCAAGGCGACTGCGTGGCGAATGATATTTTAAAGGTCCCAAAAAAATGAGTTTTATAAAATTTCCTTAAAATTAAGTTAAAATTCAAATAAAATTAATTTGAACTTAAACCGGGATGTAATGAATCGTTTCAGGACGAAAAACGGACCCGGAAGTAGGAAATATGCGGTGCGATGTGGACCGCTCATTTGCGACTATAAATATCGACCTAAATCAGATATTTAGGCACAAATATCTCATATTCATCACCCTTGGCCGGCCATAGAGAGAAAAGAGAGAAAAGAGAAGAAAAAAATAAGTTCTTCAAGCTTCAATCCAAGATTCTCGGAGTTCTGTCGCTATCGACTCGGAGCAAGAGTTAAAGTCGATCACCGCGACAAGGACTACGCAACCACACCAAGAACGAGTGATTTCACCGAAGATCCAAAAGAGGAGATTTATAAAATCAAGAGTTTTGGAAGTTTTGGAAGTGTTCTTGAAGCTCTAACCTTCACCCTACGCTACAAGAGGTAGGGTTCTTCCTACTTTGGTTTTACTCCTCTCCTTTAGGGCTGTTCTAGGGCCGGTTTAGGGGCTGAATTTGGGTTATTTAAGGGGCTGTTAAGGGGCTGAATTTTGGACGGTTAAGGGGCTGAATTGTACGGACTATTTTTAGGCCATTTTGCGGGCTATATACGGGCTGTTATACGGTGGTTTATGTGGGCTATTTTGGTGGTTTATATGGGCTGTTTTGGTGGCTTATATGGGGGCTGTTTTGTGGCTTATATAAGGGCCGTTACGTAGGCTATTACATGAGCTGTTATGTGTTATATTATGCCTTAATGCTTAAGGGTGTTATTGACATTAGATTATGTAATAACATGTTGGATATGAATGTTAATACATGCTAGTTGATGTTTTGATATTGTGAGGAATTATGGCAAGCATATGCATTAGATATCAAGTACCATGACATATGTTGAGATATGTGGTTGAAATGGGTCCATATGGCATTCATAGCATGTTGGACATAATTGTTGTGTGCAATGGTTCATTATATTGCATATGCACGAAGACATCGCATATATTGGGTGTGAGTGCATTGTGATATTAAACACCATTCTTGGTGATTGATATGTAGAATCGGTACGGTCGGATCGAAGATCCCATTGGGCCGCATGTTGCATGAAAAACTTGTGTTGGGTATAGCAAGAAGGGGTAGATCCCCCCTCGGGTGCAAGACCCGGCGACTTGGTTATACACTCCCCTATGGTGAAATTCCGGAAAAGTGTAGTATGGTGTACGGAACCGGCGGTATAAAATCCAAAATCCGTTGCCCAACAAGACACAAGATTTTGATGTACATAAACACTCATTCAATGGGTGACATCTAACAATGACTTGATTTTGTAAACACATGATTTCAATTCAAATGGTCATTGGATGTATTTTCCATCAGTTGATGGGGTTACTACACATTGGCATGGCATTGTGTTGGGGGAGTCGGTGATGACTCGGGTTAAAGGTGCATGAGTGAGTCCCATCTCATTTCATAGCATGGCATGGTAGATTTCAATATAGAGTTGCATATTCTTACTTGGAATGTTGATGTGAATACGAAATGTTGAATGTGAACATTGCATGTGCACTTAGGTGGGGAGTAGCCTCTGTAGGAAATTACTCTACTGGGCGTTGCTCACCCTATACGGGAAAACATTTCAGGTGGGGGAAATACATTAGCGGATGGCTCCAATTTGGACCCTCATGTTTGAAGAAAGCCGAATGTGGCTTTAGTTTGTGTTAATGTAAAACACTTGTGAAAATTTTATTTTGGGCATGTAATCTTTTGCAAATAATTGTAATAGAACTTATATGGACTATTGTTAAAATAACCTTGCATGTTTTGATATAAGTATGGATAGTTGGACCCGGTGTGGCCAATGTTTACTTATAAATGGACCCGGTGCGATCATTGCTTTATATTGGGCCTCGGATGGGTCATTTGAATATATATTGCACAGGTTGAGTTTTGGGTAGAGCTCCCCGTACAAGGGAGACTCTGCCCGAATTTCGTTAAGTTATGGACCCTGGTAAATGAGGCATAACGGTGTGATATCGAATTTCTCGGTATCTACGGGTATTCCGCGGGTTGATGGGTAATCAATGGACCCCCGAATTTTGGGGCGTCACAGCTTGGTATCAGAGCCTAGGTATACGATTTACCTAGGGCTTGATGGGCATGGGTTTTAGACCATTGCATTCGATGTGCATTTCATGTTATGTGCTATATTTGCTACATGCTATGTGTTATGTGATTTAAATGCATGATAGAAATGTATATGGAAAACAGGAACACTATGGTTAGAAAACATAACCTTGGGAGTTCGGAAAAAAAAAGAATGAACGGGACAGGTCAAGGGTTAAACGTCTACTAGTATGTGACACATGTTCTACTAGGGGGACAAGAGAATTCTAAATGTTTGTGTTTGATCCCTAACTTTAGGGTACTAAATTGTTAGTCTATTGCTATCTAATGTGTGTGTAGATGGCAAGTAGAGGAAGGGGACGCCTGGGTGGACGGAACAACAACCAACCACCACCGGCCTTTGACCAACATGCCTTCATGGAGGCTATTGGTACTGCGGCTGCTACTATAGCACAAGCTAGTGCTATAGCTGCTACTATTGCACAGACCGGTGCAAATGTGGGTCAAGGAGGATCAAGTAACCTCCAGAGGTTCAAGGCACACAATCCTCCGGTCTTTTTGGGAGGGGCGGATCCGATGGTGGTTGACCATTGGTTCCGGCAAGTGGACAAGGTCTTAGGGGCAATGAAGATTACCTCCGATGCTACGAAGATAAGCCTAGCTACTTTTCAGCTAGAGGGAGAATCCCAAGTGTGGTGGGATTGGGTAAAGACCTCAAGGAACTTGGGGATAATGACATGGGCAGAGTTCAAGGAACTTTCATGGGTAAGTACTTCCCGGCGGCTGCTCGATATGCAAAGGCCCGTGAGTTCTTAGACTTGAGACAGGGAACGATGACGGTGATGGAATACGTGGCTAAGTTCACTGAATTAGCCCGTTTCGTCGACGATTATGTGGCCACAGACATGGCCAAAGTACGTAAGTTTGAGGATGGCTTGAAGTTATCCATCTGGGGAAAAATTGTGGGTCTCCTTCTGCAAGACTTGGACACGATGGTCACGACAACTATGGCCATTGAGAGAGAGGTTGATGATGCAAGGAACATCTGGGAAGCAGGTGGTAAAGACAAGAAGAAGGAGGGTCAATCCTCTTTTTCTAGTGCGGGGAAGAGGCAGAGAACTTCTGCTCCGCAGGGGCATCAAGGGCAGGGCCGCGGCTATCAAGGCCAAGGCCAAGGTCAGTCCTTCCGAGGCGGGAGAAATCAGAGGCCTCCTTTTCAGGCAGGCCAACAGACTTGCTATCATTGCCACCAACCGGGACATATGAAACGGGATTGTCCTCAGAGACAGGGATCTCAGGGCCAGGGGGTGTCTCAGTCCCAGTCATCAGTGGGATATTCACAGTCTCACTATACTCCTCCCTACCCCACTATGGGCCAGGGAAGCCATTATCCGTTCCAAGGTGCTGCACAGGCTACTACCACTTCACGAGCGGGACCTTCGCAAGCAGGCCAGATGGGCCAGGGTATGGGTCGGGGTCGAGGGCAGGGCTCACAAGCCGGAACTTCGGGGACCCAGGGGCGTGTCTACGCCATGATACCTCAGACTAAGCCGGCAGACCAGTCGGTGATACAGGGTACATTTCTGCTCTCTCGCTTATGGGCTAGAGTACTATTTGATTCTGGTGCATCTCATTCATTTATTGCTGCATCTTGTGTGAAAGACTTGGGCTTAGAGGTTGAGACCTTAGAAGAGCCATTGCATGTGAGTTTTCCCCTAGGTGCTAGGGTGAGGGTTGATCAGATATGTCGGGGGTGTGAGTTAGAGATCTCAGGGATTCTACTCACCGTGGACCTTCGGGTTATGGACATGTCGGAGTTCGATGTAATCCTGGGAATGGATTGGTTGGCGGCACACCGAGTCGTCATTGATTGTGATCGTAAGAGGGTCACTGCTTATACGCTTGATGGTGTTTGTTTCAAATTCCAGGGGGCAAAGCACGATGCTTTACCTCAAGCTGTGTACGACTCTAGATGGCACGGATAGTTGATGGGTTGGCTAGCAAGCCTTACCCTGGAGGACGAGGCAAGACAAGAGTTGGGTCTACCTCGGGTTGTGTGTGATTATGAGGATATTTTTCTGGATGAACTATCGGGATTACCTCCACATAGGGATGTAGACTTCACTATTGAGTTGCATCCAGGTACATCACCCATTTCTATGACTCCACATACGATGGCGCCTGCTGAGTTGCAAGAACTTAAGATTCAATTGCAGGAATTGTTGGACAGGGGGTTCATTAGACCAAGTACCTCACCTTGGGGCGCTTCGGTGTTATTTGCAAAGAAGAAGGACAAAACCCTTCGACTATGCATAGATTACCGGCAGTTAAACAGGGTTACTATCAAGAATAGGTACCCTTTGCCGAGGATTGATGACTTGTTTGATCAGCTGAGAGGGGCGCGAGTCTACTCCAAGATAGATCTCCGTACTGGTTACATCAGTTGAGGGTTAGGGAGGCAGATATCCCTAAGACGGCGTTTCGGATGCGGTATGGGCATTTTGAGTTCACTGTCATGCCTTTCAGATTGACGAATGCTCCGGCGGCTTTCATGGATCTCATGCATAGGGTGTTTCAACCCTACCTTGATCAATTTGTTGTAGTCTTTGTTAACGACATTTTGATCTACTCCAAGTCTGAGGAGGAGCATGAAGATCACTTGAGGATTGTTCTTCAGACCTTGAGAGACTATCAGTTGTATACCAAGTTCAGCAAGTGTGAATTTTGGCTTACGAAGGTGAAGTTTTTGGGACATGTGGTGTCGGCTTCGGGTGTATCCGTAGACCCGGAGAAGGTTAAGGCAGTCATGAATTGGGAGAGGCCGAAGTCAGTCTTCGAGATACGTAGTTTCTTAGGATTGGCAGGGTATTACCGGTGGTTTATTGAGGAATTCTCCCGACTAGCTGCACCTATGACCAGGTTGACTCGAAAAGAGGTCAAGTTCGAGTGGAATGATTCTTGCGAAAAGGCATTCCAGGAGTTAAAGAGGAGGCTTACTTCAGCCCATATCTTGATAGTCCCAGAAAGGGGACAGAGGTACACAGTGTATTGTGATGCCTCGAAGGACGGACTGGGATGTGTCTTGATGCAGTCCGGGAGGGTGGTGGCTTATGGTTCTCGGCAATTAAAGAATCACGAGCAGAATTACCCCACACATGACATGGAGTTGGCAGCCATTGTCTTTGCCTTGAAGGCTTGGCGCCACTATCTATATGGTGAGCAGTTTGAGGTGTTTTTGGACCATAAAAGTCTGAAATACATCTTTACACAGCAGGACCTCAACATGAGGCAACGTAGGTGGATGGAATTTCTGGAAGATTATGACTTCACTTTGCATTACCATCCCGGTAAAGCAAATGTGGTGGCTGATGCACTCAGCCGAAAGTCACGGGGAGTTGTGGCTAGTGTGGCTTCCCGAGAGTGACAGATGCTCGAGACTGTGGGACAGTTCGGGCTATGTTATATGGGACAGGCTCAGGGTACTTTGGGGAGTTTGGTGGCTACGCCTTCTCTACTGACAGGGTGATTGAGTCACAGAGTCAGGACACGGAGCTATTGTCCATCCGGGACCGTGTACATGCAGGTACAGGTGACGAGGGCTGGGCCATTCACTCGGATGGTAGTCTTCGGTATCGAGGAAGGGTTGTGGTTCCTCAGTTGGCAGATCTGAGAGAGGAGATCCTTAGGGAGTTTCATTGCTCCCGTTTTGCGGTTCATCCAGGGGGCACGAAGATGCTCATGATCTTCGTCGCCAGTATCATTGGAATGGGATGAAGCGGCAGGTTGGCGATTTTGTTAGTAGATGTCTCACGTGTCAGCAAGTGAAGGCTGAACACCAGAGACCAGCAGGGTTACTCCAGCCATTGGAGGTAGCTGAGTGGAAGTGGGAACATGTCACGATGGATTTTGTGACCCACTTGCCACGGACATCGCGGGGACATGACGCGGTGTGGGTGATAGTGGATCGGCTTACGAAGTCAGCACACTTTTTGGCTGTGCGGAATTCTGCAGGTTATATATTCGGGAGATTGTCCGGTTGCATGGGGTACCCGTATCTATAGTATCGGATCGGGATCCCAGGTTTACAGCTCATTTTTGGGAGAGTTTCCAGCGAGCCATGGGGACACAATTGATGATGAGTACTGCTTTTCATCCCTAGACGGACGGTCAGTCGGAGAGGACCATCTAGACCTTAGAGGACATGCTACGGGCATGCGTCCTAGATCTCAAGGGTAGCTGGGAAGAACACTTACCTTGGTGGAGTTCGCCTACAACAACAGTTATCAGGCGAGCATACAGATGGCACCCCATGAGGCACTATATGGGAGGCCTTGTCGATTTCCGGTTTGTTGGACAGAGGTGGGAGAAAGAACCGCTACGGGGCCGGAATTGGTTAGGGACACATTGGAGAAGGTAGACTTGATACGGAAGCGTCTTCTCACGGCTCAGAGCCGGCAGAAGAGCTACGCCGATAGACGGCGGCGACCTCTAGAGTTTGAGGTGGGAGATCATGTCTTCTTGAAGGTGATGCCTATGAGAGGAGTGGTTAGGTTCAGCAAGCGAGGAAAGCTGTCACCGAGGTATATCGGGCCCTTTGAGATACTTGAGAGGGTTGGTACAGTCGCTTACCGGTTGGCGTTACCGCCAAACCTATCAGGTGTTCATGCGGTATTCCATGTCTCTATACTCCGAAAATACACCCCAGATCCGACTCATGTGGTGGATTGGGGCGAGCTTGTTGTTGATGCGGATGGGACCTTCGAGGAGGGACCGGTGCGTATCATGGAGAACCGAGATCAGGTTTTGCGAGGTAAGACCGTGAGGCTAGTGAAGGTGCTGTGGCAGCACCGGGGAGTGGAAGAGGCGACATGGGAGCGCGAGGACACCGTACGTGCCAATTATCCTTTCTTGTTTGAGGATAGATGTACATTTTTATAGTCATTTCCTATTACATGACTGTAGCATATGCTTGGGATTGCATGTATGTGTGTGTGTGAATTTCGGGGACGAAATTCTTTTTAAGGGGGGAAGAATGTAAAACCCGTGTAAATTTGAACTTTTTGTGAATAAGGGCAAAATGGTCAATTGCCATCCTAATGCTTATTTGAAATACTCATGCTCTAGACCTCGGATGAGGAAACAGAGTTTGTCGTTGGATTCGTATCGTGAAACCTAGTCACTCAGACTAATTTCGTCGAATTCCGAGATAGTCGGATTTTTGCATGTCATTCGAGGCGACTGCGTGGCGAATGATATTTTAAAGGTCCCCAAAAATGAGTTTTATAAAATTCCTTAAAATTAAGTTAGAGTTCAAATAAAATTAATTTGAACTTAAACCGGGATGTAATGAATCGTTTCGGGATGAAAAATGGACCCGACAGTAGGAAATATGCAGTGCGATGTGGACCGCTCATTTGCGACTATAAATATCGACCTAAATCAGATATTTAGGCACAAATATCTCATATTCATCACCCTTGGCTGGCCATAGAGAGAAAAGAGAGAAAAGAGAAGAAAAAAATAAGTTCTTCAAGCTTCAATCAAAGATTCTCGGAGTTCCGTCGCTCGGATCGACTCGGACCAAGAGTTAAAGTCGATCACCGCGACAAGGGCTACGCAACCACATCAAGAACGAGTGATTTCACCGAAGATCCAAAAGAGTAGATTTGGAAAATCAAGAGTTTTGGAAGTTTTGGAGGTGTTCTTGAAGCTCTAACCTTCACCCTACGCTACAAGAGGTAGGGTTCTTCCTACTTTGATTTTACTCCTCTCCTTTAGGGCTATTCTAGGGCCGGTTTAGGGGCTGAATTTGGGTTGTTTAAGGGGCTGTTAAGGGGCTGAATTACGGACTGTAACAAGCTGTAAAACTCTTTTAATCTTTGTTTCTTGCATTGTAATCTCCTTTATTTCAAGTGTAATCGAGTTTAATCTATTGTTCTTGCACTCTTCCATTTTCTTCTGGGTATGCTCTGTAACTTCTTCATTTTGGTATGAAATGAATTTCTCTTTGTAGTTTACTTCTTCCTAGCTTTAATATATGTTTTAAGTTTCATTCTCAACTCATTTTCATTTCCATTTCTTCTACATGTCTCTTTATATCATGAATGCTTTTACTTCAACCATGAGTAGCTAAGTTTTATGTTGGCTAATCCAAGGGGAACTTCCTCATGAGTATGCTCAATCAACTTTTCTCCATTCCACCTCGTAGTGTAAAGTGCTTGGTTTGACTAGGTTGAGTGCGGACGTGGTTGTAAGCTCTTGATACACTGTAAACTTGTCACGGAGTATGCTTGAGCCTACATTCCACATTATGTTGCAACTAGTTATTCGAGTTATGGTTGGGAGAACAAACCTTATAATTTTTCATCCGATCTCATACCACCAAATGAATTTTGCCACTATCCAACATATGAGGACTCAACCGAATAAGAATTGGAAAATACTCTTTCAAGTTTATGTTATACCAAATGGAAGTCAATGCCCAAGTAGCCCAACAATTTTCTGAAATTAGAGATGACCTTATTGCATTGACTAATGTCATAATTAATAATTGTGAAAAACAATATCTTAAGCATAGTCAATGTATTGAGGATGATCATTTCTATGGAATGCAAATTGATGTTGAATCTCCCACCACTTTTGATTGTGAAAAATTTAATGAAGTTATTATCTCACATGAGGCTAATAAGCCCAAGGTCAATTTGTCATCAAAGAGTGGTGTTGAGGTTCACACTTTTGAACATGGGGAGGGCATTAAAATGGAGTTAAGTGTAGAAATTTATAAAGAGATATTGTATACTCCATTGTTAGAATTGCATAAACTTGTGCGCACCTCTGTTTTGTTGAGAATTTTGAATCATTATATTTTGTATTATTGGATAGATTGGTTAGGAAAGACATTTATACAACAAAAAAATTTTAAAATCAAAAAAATTAATGGGCTCAAGCTCATATCCGAATTGAAGCCACATTGACATGAGTCTTTTTGTTTTGTTTTCATGTACATAGTAGTTAGATTTCTTTTATTGTTATATTTTTATTTTTCATGATGTTGTAGTATAGATTTTAGCATGAAGTTGGTTACCTCTCCCTAATTGGGACTCAATTCATTTTGAGCATCATTGTAACAAATCTTATTTAGTATCATGTTCGAATCTAAGTTGGGGAGTGTAAACAAGCTTTTTTTGTGTTTTATTTTCCCTTTAATGTGTATACTAAAAAAAAAGGAAATAAACAAAAGAAAAAAAAGGGAGTATCTTATTTCCCATGTTACTTTTGTTTTTCTCATTGCGTGATTCCTTATGCATTGAGGACAATACATGGTTCAAGTTGGGGGGTGAGGTGCACCATTTACATATTCCACCACTTTTTGTATAGAACAGTTGGAAATGTGAAAATTTTAAAAATTTTGGACATTTTTTGTGAAAAATATCTAATATTGAACTACATTCCCCTATCCTAATTATTATGGGATTTGTGATTGCTTGATCTTCATTTTGAACTTTGAACACATGAGAACACCATAGAAGTTTATCCTATGCCGGAGTATCACATATGTGTTTTCTTTCGAACTCAACCATAGTGCACCTTAAATGTGTTATTTTGACAATTTACTGATTGGATTCACATTTTAGAGCTTGACATACATAGTGGAGATGAAGTAAGTACCCATGTGAGTTTTAGTGTCAATCCTTGTTGGAAGGAAATTATATTTACTCAAAGGAACAATTTTTTAAATTCAAATCTGTTCAATAATCTCATTATGCTTGCTTTGATTAGAGTGCATGTGGATAGTTGATTGATTTTGTCTTAAAATGCCAACATGCATCCCCATGCTTATCTAGAGATGATCTTAGGCCATCTGTGAATTGTGTTGAGCCTTAGCCTTTTTCTTGTGAAAAATTTATCTATAGTGTCGTGATTGAGCTTTAATTGAAAATTCGTCTCCATGCCACATGATTGACCAAGCCAGTGCAAAATGATTAAAATTACCACACCTTGGTTGTTTCGAGACTAACTATGATTGATCATAAAGGAAAGGAAATGTGGTGAGGAAACCCAAAAAAGGGATGAATAGCATTGAATGAAAAAAGAAGAGAGACAGCCAAGAAAAAGGGGGGTTGAACAGGAAAAGAAAAGAAACGAAAAGAAAAGAAAAGAAAAATGTTGAAAAAAAAAGAGACAAAAAGTTGACGTGAAGGTGTAAAGTTGAAAATTCCACAAAAATGAGATTTTTTATAATAAAGGTCATGCTCTCGAAATAACCATTTTTGTCTCTCTCTACCCTTCATTTCACTCAGCCCAAGTATCACCCCAAGGCCTCATTACAACCCTTGAAAGCCTTAAATGATCTAGAGAAAGTATGGTGAGAGCACACTTTAAATGAAAAGAAAAGTTAGTTTTGCTATCTAGTGCCCTAACATTCCATTCATGAGATTATGTCAAGTTTGTTTCAATTGTTATGCATGCACATCATTTTGGATTATATGTGAGCATTTTGATTTGTACATAAGATTCTATCTCACATATACACATGGAGAGCATGCTTTGGATAATCATTGAGTTATTCATTTTTGAGAGAAACCCTTGGTGAGTTTTGCATCAAAGCTGAATTTGGATAGCTAAGTGAATATAGATTCCGTTGAATAAATGCTTAAATTACATATTCATTTCACACACACGAGTTTTGAAAGGAAATGTGTAGGTGGATACTCTAGAATAACATTTAAGGCTATGATATGATTCATGTGTGATTAGTTCGGGTGGATTGGACAAAACTATTTTTGACATCCCAATGCTAGTTAGGATACGAGCATATGTTTCAAATGTTGGATATGAGAAAAATAAGTTTGTAGGTACCTTCACTAAAACCTTCACGAGACAAAACTCGTCCACTAGGGATCACCTAAGGGTTTAAAGGCTTGTTGCATATGCTAAATGCAATAGCGGAATTAGAATAGGTTTATTTTTGTTTGCCTAATTTTTACATTTAGTTTGCTAGGGACTAGTAAAGCTTAAGTTGCGGGGTGTGATGAGCGTGTAATATTGCATAGTTAACGGCCTCATTACATGTATTTTACCTTAACTTTGCATTTAATTACTTAGAGTTTGTCGAATTTGTGAATAATGTGGAAATTTTGATGCTACAGGTAATCGTAGAGTAATTAATTGCTTTCGGAACCCTGCAACTTTGTGTGGATGAGTGGTGAAGATATGGACACATTATATGAGGATTTGGAGGCTCAAAAGTGAAAGAAATCAAGGAGGTATCAGTACTTGGTAGCATAGGTACCGGCACCCACACCATTTGGTATCGATACCTCGGTATTCTCCATTTTTGACCATGATCCACTTTGAATCTGAAAAAGTACAAAACATAAAAGTTGTATATCTGGATTTCCTCTATATTGTGTCAAAATTTCAGCTTAAGAAGACAGAGGGATCAAAAGTTATGGCAATTTTACGAAAACTGGTCCTGAGCTTGCATCCCCCTTACGACCTACCGGTAGAACCTTAAAACCTACCGGTAGAAAAACCTACTAGAAGTTTTCTACCAGTAGGTTTTTGACGTTCTACCGGTAGATTTTGCCCAAAAGTGCCCGACACCTTTCCACACGACTCCACCTACTCCGGGGGCCCACCTCTTGTCATCCCAACCATACCCTAACATCTTTGACACACCATGATGGTCTCTTACACCCTAAAGTTAGATTTTGGAAGAGAGAGCATGGGAGGGGCAAAAGAGAGAAGAGAGGTGATTGGTGAAGGCATGGGAGGTGTATGCTAGGCTTGTCCTTGCTTCTTGAAGTGTCTAACCCCTTCCCACTCCTTGGAAGTCAGCTTTCACAGACCAAGGAAGGGGTATGGACGAATTTTGATCAAACTTTACAATATAATTCAGATTTTACAAGCTTTTGAAAGGAAGAGGCTACCTAAGCTTAGGAGTAGTATAGAGAGAGAAGTTCCAAGGAAGAAGATGAAGTTATAGAGAGAGAAAGTTGGGTTTTTACATTTCCTTCACCATTTTCATTGTAGTAAGCTTTATTTTACTTGTAATCCTTCCCTCTTTCACTTTAAACCCATTTATTTCATGTTGTAATCAAGTTTAGCTTTAATGTTCTTGTATTTCCATTTCTACAATTGGGGTTTCTCTTCAAGCTTTGTTTTTGGGTATGAATGATCTTGTTCTTGTAGTTTAAACCTTTTATTGTATTAATACAAGTTCCATGTTCCATTTCATTACCATCTTTATTTACATTATGTTTGTTCTTGCTTTTACTATGAGTAGCTAGACTTTTAGTTGGCTAATGCAAGGGCAATTTTATCTTGGGTATGTGAAATCGACTCTCATTCTTTCTTCGTCGTAGTGTAAAATGGTTTGGTTTGACTAGGTTGAGTGCGGACGTGGTTGTGGGCTCTTGATACACCGTAGACTTGTCACGGGGTATGCTTCTGCCTAACACATCCACATTAGTCCCTCACTTCCTACGAATCAATCAAACACCGAGACACCATTGGTTGAATGAATTGAGTCGATTTTGTATTCCCATTGGAATGACCTATTTGGATTAGCCAACCTTGCTTTCCTGCATCTTTATCAAAACACAACTCACCAAATCAAAATTCACAAGATTTTATACTTTTCATTTCTTTTCAAATCACCCTTCGAAAACACTTGACATTTCTTTCCCTGAGGAGACGACCTTGGAATACCCATTCCAAGTAAAACACGACATTGCAAGTCTCTCTACTCTTGGGGAGCACTTTTGCACACACACACACACACGTTTTTGTTCATCCACACACAATTTTCCCCATTTCTTGCATGAAACCTGAGGAAGAGTGACACTCACCTACTTCTATAAGTCATACACACATTCAAGGGTTCGTGTTTTGAGATTAGGGAAAACCAATCAAGCATAAACCTGTCGAAATATCTCTCCTTTTCCCTTATACTCCGTGCAAACTTCACGAAATATCTTCCAAACTCCACCAAAACATCAAATCTACCCGCCAAATTCTCTAATATACTCCCTAAACCCGCTTTTTGAGGAGATTTTGCATATTCACTAACCCTTTTCAATCTCTTTTTCAAAAGCCCCAAATTTTCACAATGCCACCAAAGAAAACCTATGCACAAAGGACAAAGTCAAATGCTTAGGGTGTCCAAGGAGTTTAAGAACTAGGGGTGAAAATGGATTTAGGCATTATTTTGATCATCTCCAATCCCCAAACATTGAGAAAGACAGAAAGTACCCTCAATTATTTACTAATAGGCTCATTGTGATGGAGAGGGAAGTACTTTTGAATATTTTGAGATGTTTAGAGTTGGGAATATTATTAGGAATAGGGGATGGGTTGAGTTTATGGAGTGTTTTGGGAAGGGTGTAACTCCACTGATTAGGGAGTTTTATTGCAATGCTGAGAGTATAGATTCTAAAAGGTTTCGTAACTTCGTGAGGGGAGAAAGGTTTATTGTGGCTTCGACTCTTATATTTAAGGTGGCCAAGATCAATATGGTGCTAGGCCACAGTTCACCTTGACCACTACTCTGAGAATATAAATAGAGGGATGCCTTCCTATTCTAGGGTAAGCCATTTGAGAGTATTTTCAGCCTATATTATACCTTGAGAGCTTGAGCCACAACCCTAGATCCCTAAACCCAAAGGATACCATCTTGTGATTCTTATCGAATGTTACACCTGGGAGAATAGCAGCTTGATTAGTTGAATCAAATCAATTGAAAGTGTGTATATTGAGATTCTTGGGTGAGTCTTAGGAGTGCTCAAGGCCTAAACGAACCATGCGATGGGGAATTTAAGTGAATTTATCCAAGACATAGGTGGGTGTATCCAGTGGAAAGGTTTATTGATGAAAATGAACATCTAACCATGATATTGATTGAGGTATAAGTCTCAAGTAATTGTCAACTGACTTTGGGATAGTGGATTAGGCTTTGGTGAACCCCGAGTGGTTCCCAACGATTTTTTTCGGTGGAAGATTTATGTGTCAATAAAATACTTGTGTTCGTTCTTGCTAATTTTTTTCACATTTGTAATTTGATGTAAACATAGGCACTATGTGTCAAACCCAAAAAAAATTAAATTTCTATTAAATAGGGCAAAATGATAGTTAGTTGTCATGGTACGAGTTGCAAACACAAATTTTTCTAGAACTTGGATGAAAAAACGGACCTCACCGTTGGATTCGTATTGTGAAATCTAACTACCTAGTCAATTTTCGTTGAATTCTAAGATAGTCAAATTTTTTGCGTTTTACAATGCGATTGGGAGTCGTGCGACTAAAATAAACGTGATCAGAAAATTTTCACAAAAACCGGGAAATAACTTAAATTTAGTTCAAATAAAATATACTAAACTTAACACAGAGCGAGATTTAATTGATTCGGGACAAAATTGAATTAGAAAAAAAATAGGATGTGTGGCGCATTATGAGCTAAGCACTAGGGGGTATTTAAAGGGGGAAAATTTGAATTTCTCCTCCATTTTGGCCTACAAATTCTGAGAGAGAGAGAGAGAGAGAGAGAGAGAGAGAGAGAGAGAGAGAGAGAGAGAGAGAGAGGGAAAGAAGAGAGAGAAAATCAAGTTTTCTTTCGTCTTCTACCTCCGTTCTACGGCAATCTGACCATCGGATCTCTTCGGGCCAAGAACTAAAATTGTTCTACGCGACCAGAGCAACGCGTACATACCAAAGATCATGAGTTTTACCAAGAGCTCAGAGACGGGATTTTTGGGATCACAACTTTGAAGCTTGATTTGGGATCTTCGGGACTTCTTATACCCAGATTTATGCTACAAGAGTTAGGTTTCCTTTCCTAACTAGCTTTATTTCCAACATAGGGTTGAAATATGAAATGGGTAGGGTGTTAGAGATGTATTCTCATGTAGAACACAAACCTAGTGTAGTTGAAATGTGGAAAAAGGGTATAAGAATATGTTAGAAAAAATTCTTTCATGATTTGGTTTTGATGAAATTGGTCGATTTGGAATTTCATGAGAAATGTATTGTTTTGGGCATGCTATGTGTTTACATAATCTATGTGCCTTGTAGGTGTTTGATAAAATATCTATGGTTGGTTAAGTGTGTTATATGTATAGAATATGCTATAACATGCTTAGTGGTGTTGTGGATCGTGATTATATGTTTTACGATATAATTGACAATTGAGAAATTGGGAAATGCTGATAGACATTAGATATATTCATAATATGCTCATGATATGATGAACATGATGTGGTAATTACAATTGTAAATTACATTTGCATATGCACGGGTAGCATTACATTCGTGGACAATTGACATGGGTGTGGGTGTGTGAGCATGCTTTTGATCAAACACCATTCTTAGTGGGTTGATACATGGGCTTGAAAAGGTTGGACCTAGGTTCAAATGAGTTGCACGGGTTGCTTTGAAAACTTGTGTCAGGTATAGCAAGAAAGGGTAGATCCTCCCTAGGGTGCAAGGTCTGGTTACTTGGTTCACTCACTTGCCCTACGGTGAAATTCCAAAAAAGTGTGCAGGTGTACTCAGACCCTGGTGTGAAATGTCCTCGAATGCCATGCGGGTTTGGTAGGCCCTTGGTGAGATGTCCTTAAATTACCCACCCAAAAAGAGATAAGGATTTATAAAATGGTCATTGGATGTGTAACATCAATGGCAGAGGCTTGGAATGCCCAGATACATACACATGACACGACATGTGTTATGGGAGCCGATGGAAGGCTCTGGTTGTATTGCATGTGTGAGTTTCATCTCATGACATAGCATGACATTATGGTATTCATTTATGAATTTTATATTTTTGAATGGATGATTGATTGATGAATGGCATATGAACATTTCATGTGCATCTGGGTTGGGGAGTGGCCTCCTTAGGAGATACCCTATTGAGCGTGACTCACCCTTTTATGGGGACATATTTCAGGTGTTGGACAAGTGCCGGTGGACGGCCCTCACTTGGGTCCGTGTTGATGACGGAGCCGGAATATGGCTCCTAAATTGCATTCTTGTAATCAATAATGTAATTTATTTTGAACTTGTAAATTTGTATAAAAAGGGGACACATGATGAAATATTTTGGACAATATTTTGATATAAATGAATGTTATATGAGTTTGGATGAACATGGAATGGATTTGGATGGCTAAGAGTTGAAAATGGAAAAGATTTGGGGGAAATCTGGGCACAGGTACTACTACCTAAGTGATTAAGTACTGGTACCATGTTGTCATATAACCCAGGTACCAGTACCTAAACCTATAGGCACTAGTACCTGAATTTCAATGGACACAGGTATCGGTACCTAGGATTTAGATACCAGTACCCCGATGAACAGTGGGTTCAAGTACCGATACCAGTGTATGTAGATACCGTTACCTGGAAAATAGAAGGCCCAAATACTGGTACCACATAGCAGAGGTACCGGTACCTCTTCCCAGAATTTGAAAATTTTAAAATAAACATTGAGGGGCCTTTACTTCTTGAACGCCCTCCTTGGATGATGTAAATGGAGAATAGTAAGACCTAATTAACGGGGATTGGACCTTGGAATGTTCCTATGATTATTGTATGCACAGGTTACGGATTGGGTAGGGTTTTCGTGCAAAGGAGACTTCGCCCAAAGTTTATTTTATTTATGATCTCAATGCATGGGGTGTAACGACGTGGTATCGGGTTATGCGATACTTACGAGTATACTACCGCGGGTTGATAGGTGATCAATGGGTTGAGAAAGAACTCCCGAATTTTAAGGCATCACACTATGTGTTTGTTTAAATGATTGATTATGCTTGTTTGGGTTAAATGGCTTGGTTGGGATCGTCGTGAGAGATTGAGTGTTGAGTGATTAATTAATAAAATCAATACACTAATATTAATGGATTCAAGGGGTCATTGCGGTTGAAAAGGGGTTCTCACGCTTAACTTCCATATCATTGTGTGAAGAGGTAATTGTGAAAAATATAGGTTAAAATTGGTGGCCATCAGAGCTTAAATTTTTATTAACATATTCACTCTCCCTCTAGCTAGTGCCTAGCATCCTACGTTTATAATCACAAGGAAAGATTCACTTCTTATCTCCCCCTCTCAAATCAATAATTTATATCAGAGCGTGGTTGCCCTGATTGCATTAGACATATAGTAGGCATATTTCATTTTTGCTTACTACTTGATCTCGAATCGGTGCACCTAACTGTAGGTGGTCAAGAAGTAGTAGTATTTGGTTAAGTATGAGGTCGAACCACAGAGATCGAAGGAATTTAGAAGTATGTAAAGGAAGAACAAGTAAAATTGGTTTGAAGGTTTGAATTGCTTGTAAAATAAGTGCAGAAAAATTAAAAAAGAAAAATATCAATTGGAAAAGTGACTCTTTAGTTTCGGGATCTAGATTTGTTCATGATCACTAAATTCTTGTGTTTATGCAATTAAAATTGTCTTAGTTGATTTCCAATGTCAGTGTAGTCAAATGAAAAATATAGCTTTGAGAACACTAGATTTGATTGATTTGAAAATAAAAATTGAAGAACTAGTTCTATAAAACTTGTAGGAAATTAAAAGTATTATCTATACCAAGAACTCAATCAACTTAATAAATAATCAAATAATTGTACGGAATATAAAACTTTGCTATGAAATCATTCAGTCAATCTTTGAAACAAAAATATAACATTAAAGAACAATGAAGAGTAATTGCATGACATAAATATTTAGATTATATTCCTAGATCCATACTCTAACTAAATAGTACAAGGAAATTACTCACAGGACATGGTAATTCTCTCAAAGTCTGAAACATAAATGTAAAAGGCTAGAATGAGGATCCCCTATCAATGACTAAGAGGTAGTATTTATACTAAAGTCCTAAGCATAGGTATGTATGATGTATTAGGAAATTGGGAGTCCACTTTTGGTTACCGTATAGAGCAGATCTTCACGGCGCGTTCGAAAAATGATATCCGCGTTCGGAAAATGATATCCAGGTTCGGACAGTTGAAAGTCACTAGAATTTGCAAATAAACATGGGCATCTGGACAATGGAAGCTGCGTCTGAACGGTGCATTTATGTATTGTCAATTCACGTCCGAACGACCTCTAAAATGTCCAGGCACCATTAATTCTCTAGAATTCATAATTCATCACTTGCGTCTGGACGGTGATAGCCTCATCTGAATGGTCTTCTTCGAGATTTCAGCACCATCTTTGTCAAATACTCATCTAATCATTAGAAATCATTGCATCCGATTGGTGCTAGTTGCGTCCAGACGTACTTGTTATTTGGATCTCCTCGATTCTTGTACTCCAACATCTTAGAATAGGCATGGGTCTTCAATTGGTACCCGATTCACTCCAAATAATGACCCATCGTTCCAATGTGCCTTTTTAACCTTTCTGGATCTACTCTAGTCCTTCCTTAATCATCCATTTTACCAAGTGTGATCAATAATGCTTCAAATCAACTATTTTACATTGTAAATAGATCAAATTCTAAAAACAAGAGTGAAATAGAAAACCCGAGAATTCAGTGCATATAAGCTCAAGTGTTATGCAATTACCATTAATTAAATATAATAAACCAATACCATTGATGGCTAATCACTTACTTACATAGTTCTTTGCTTCTCTATTATTACTACAAGTTAGTTTCAAATGGAGTCTCAAAAGGAAGGAGGTTCAATTGCACGACCAACTCTCCTCGATTGGCCTAATTTTGCATATTAGAAAGCTCATATGAGAGCATTTCTAAAATTTATAGAGCAGAGGGTTTGGGTGTGTGTGCAAGAGGGTTGGAGACCTCCCACCGCCGCCACTCCGATTAAAGGTGGTGAAGCACTAGATGAAGTTAAATCCCTAAAGTTTAAATTGAATCTGCAGGGTAGAACTCGAAAGACTTGAATGACATATTCAATATCGTGACACCAAACGGGTTCTAGATTATTATAAATCGTGAGACCTCCAAAGAAGCTTGAGACATCTTGGTAGTTTTCCATGAAGACCTCCATGATGAAGATGTCTAGACCTCAAAGGTGAATTTCTCAGTTCGAGACTTTGAGGATGCAAGAAGATGAAACATTAGCTAGTTTTACGCTAAATTATGCAATATTTTTAATTAATATTTTGCATTAGGTACCAAATTGATGGTGCAACCATTAACTGGAAAATTTTGAGATTTCTATTAGAGAGGTTTCATGCTCAGGTGACGTCCTTAGAAACGAGCGTCAATATGGAGTTGGTGTCAGTAGAAGGTCTAGTTGGGTCAATATTGACTTTTGAGATGAGCCTTCCGTCACCAAGAAAGTGAAGGGTCTTGCATTGTGTCCAGCAAGAGAAGAGAGAGGTAAATTCGAGTCACCTCGATGAGTAGAAGAGGACCTAACCTTTATTGCGAGAAAATTCAAAAAATACTTCAAGGCTAGCAATGTAGACCTCAAGGTCGAAAGAAAAGCTTAGTTGACCTAATACTCCTAAGGAGGGAAGGGAGAAAGGGTGAAGAAACTCTCGACAAGAGGTTGAGAGAAAGGGAGAAGGATTTTAATGTTTTGAGTGTCAAGGTTTTGGACACATGGCTACGGAATGCCCGAATTGAAAGAAAAGATATTTGCCCAATGAAAAGAGGAAAAGTATGACAATCAAATGGAGCAACAGTGAAAGTGAGTCAACTTCGAGTGATGACTCTTCTTTTCAAGGAGATAAGGAGAATTTCACGGCATGTGTAGGATCATACTCCTCTTCCTTAAAGAGACTTCGAGTAGTGAACTCGAAACAAGTCCTACCACCGTTGTAGAAGACTTGGAAGGGGAAGTCCCCCTATGTGAGGAGGACGTAGAGAGTTTTGGGATATACAAGATGCGTATGGTCAATTGTATGAGCAATTCCTCAAACAACAAAAGAAAGTGCTTGCCTTTAGTGGCCGTGTGAACTCTAGTAAAGAAGATCGAAAATCACTACTTGTGGACTTGATAAAGTCCAAAGCCTAAATTTGTGGGCTTGAGGCAGAGAAGAAGTATCTTCCAGATCGAGTGAGCTTCCTTGAGAGAAAGTGTCACGGGCTTGTTGAGAAAAAGAAGAGTCTAGAATTTAGGTTGAAAAAACTTGATATAGACCTTCACGAATCGAATGAACTCTCAAAGATACTATCTAATTAACCCTAAAAAGTGCAGAATTAAATTAGGGTTTAGGGTTAACAGTATGCGTTAAATGAATTAAAATGATTGATTTATAAAGTGTTATTGTTAATGTGTAATTTATTTATTTAGTAGGGTTTCAAGGATAATTACGAAAGTTTAAGAGGATAAAAGTGCAAAGGCTAAATGAAGGAAGGGAGGCAAGTGTAATTAAGGAGTCAACAAGGGGGGCTGCCAAGCAAGGAAAACCAGAGGATCTCCATCGGCCAAACGGTGGTGGAGGCGTCTAGACGGTACTCCAACTGCCTTCCTCATTCCTCTTCTCCCATTGATCCATTTAAGTAACAAACTCACCTGATTGGCCAGCCTGGGTGTCTGCTGCCTCTACCCTCCCTTCTGGTGCCTGTAAATAACACTATTTAGTTTAGTTTCAGGGAGTTCAGTCCAGTTCAAAGAAGGAGAGAAATGAAGGAAAGGGAGAGAAAGAGGGAGACTTCAGAGAGAGTTTACAGGCAGAAAGAGTGAAGCCCTGCCCTAAACAGTTCTCAACCAGAATTTTCTCACTTCCACATTTCTGTTTATCCTTTCTACTTGGAGGGTTAAACTTCTCTCACTTTTATGCCCTAACTGGTAATAAGAGTGGCAATGTTTCAGTTATACCTTGGGGAAGGACTTGTTGTATTTTGTGTTCTGTTGTAACGGGATTATCTCATTCTTCTTGCTCGTCTATAGCAATGAAGCGTGAGTAGTCCATTTATACTCTTTGGTGAAGGGTGAATGTATGTGTAATATTGTTTAAGCTATGAAAATGCCAATGTTTTATTTGTGTTAATGTTTGTACCTCCTTTAATTGATGGATGATTATTATTTTTATATGCTCATGGTTATGGACACCGAGCAATGCTTATTGTTAAATACCATACTATCTATAAGTTATTATGTACTTCATGCATGATTCAATGATGCATGCAGTTGGGTTTTATGTAACAATTGGGAGATTGGTTACCGACGGATTAAATCTCGCCATAGCCAATGTTTTTGATTCAATGCATAAACAAGAACTCCATCTTCATTAAATCATTAACCTGCCAGTCAAATAGCTAGAGTAAACCTTTTGAATGGTTAACCTTCGAATTTACTAGGGTTATTTGGTTGTTGCATGATACATAGACCTTTTGACTAGCCTAATCAATTGTTGTGATATGGTTCAGTTATTGATGAGAGCAAAATATTGCATATTTGATGGCCTCATTATATGCATTTTAACTCAACTTTTGCATTTAAGTACTTAGTGTTAGCCAAAGTTGTGAATAATGTTGATATTTTGATGTTGCATGTTTTGATAGCTTAAATGATGGATTTTAGGACTTTGCAACTATGTTGGATGTGAGGTGAAGTGGTGGACTCATGAAATGAGGATTGAGAGGCTTGGAAGGTAAAGAAATCAAGAAAAATGTATTTTGGATGAAGACCTTCCGGAAGGTTTATGAAGACCTTCCGGAAGGTTTAGCCCACTGGAATTTCGTAATTTTGACACTGTACCACTGTTTTTCTAAATTTTGACCATGATCTACTTCGAATTTGAAAAAAGTGCAAAACATGAAAGTTGTAGATATGGATGTCCTTTTTATTGTGTCAAAATTTCAGCTCAATCCAACGGTTGGATCAAAATTTATTATTTTTCTACCAAAACTGGTCCAGAGCTGTCACCAGACTCCAGTAGGTTAAACCTTCCGGAAGGTTGTCATCGTTCTTCTGGAAGGTCTTGCCCAGAATGCGAAAAACAGCCTGCAACTCAACTTTGCGGCTTGGGAGTCCCACCTAATCTTCTCCCACTTGCTCCCCAACATTATCTTACACAAGCACATGCTTCCCTTACACATGTTGGAGGACTTTGGAGGCTTTGCATTGAAGAAGGCATGAGAGGGAAGTGGGCTACCATGGGGGTGTTGTCCTAGCTTGTCCAAGGCAATCAACTCAGCCCCTCTTTGGTGTAAGACCTGCACACACCTAGGGGGACCCTCCATGGACGAAATTCAAGGCTTTCACTCTCCATTATACATTCAACATTCAACATTCAACACAGAAGAAAAGGGGTTGGCTACCTAAGCTTAGGATTAGATATAGAAAGCTCCAAGGGGGAAGATGATGAATAGTGCTCAAAGTGACGTTTTTGCATTTTTCTTCCACTCTTTCACTTGTAGTTTAATGTAAGAACCTTGTAAGCTTCATTTATTGTCTTTAATCTCATTTATTTCAAGTACTTTGCAAGTTTCAATACACCATTTACATTTCACCATTGTTGCTCAAGTTCTTCATTTTTCAAGCTTAAAATGGGTATTGAATATTTTTCTCCTTAGTTTAAGATTTCTTGCTTTGAGTTAAGTTTCATGCTTCATGCTTCATGTCTTCATTATATCCATTTACATTATTATGCTTGTCTTTCATTTTACCATGAGTAGTTAGATTTAAGTTGGTAAATCCAAGGGAAAATTTCTCTTGGGGATTCCATTTTAACTCATTCTCCTCCCTCCCTTAAGAGTCCAATGGTTCGGTTTGACGGGGTTGAGAGTGGATGAATTGGTACCTTTGATATTCCGTAGACTTGTCACGGTTTATTCTTAGATCATCACCAACCTCATCCCTAGCTTCCCCCGAATCAATTGTTCATTCATGCTCTATCGGAGTTAAGGAGGGATTGAAGTTGAAATGGTAGTCCTATTGGAGTGACTTCCTTTGGATTAGCCAACATTGTTTTCTTGCATTTTCCATACATAAACACAACCACAAAACACAAATACAAGATTTTACACTTTCTTTTCACTTTTGCAAAATCACTTTCACAAAACTCCCTTTCCTTCCCTGAGGAGACGACCTTGGAATATTTTCCAAGTAAAACACACGACCACAAAAGACTCCTTTCGATTGGGGAGCGCTTTTGTTCACACACCCGCATTTCATTCCATCTATTTTGTTCATCACATTTCCATTCACATCCATTTTGTTGTTGTTTCCTAATCTTTTGCATCATCTGGAGGGAGAGTGACACTCCCCCATCACTATAAGCCACATACACACATTGAGGGTGAGGGTGATGTTACGAGATTAGGAACGACGTAATTATCAATCAATCAGTTATACATCAAATCTACCGGTTAACTTTCCAGTAATATGGGAGTTAATTGTTGTAAGGTGACATTTTCATAAACAAACAATATAATGCATGTTGGATCCCTAAACTGAAGAGTACATTTTATTATTGTTATTCAAAGTTTAGTTAAGTATTTATTTGATAATTTTAAGCTCACACCTCAAGTTATTCCATTGCACACAACACACACGACAATCTTACCTTTTTTCTATTTTGAATACCAATAGTTAGCTCCTTGTGGGTTCGGCCTCAGACTTAATTGAGAAATATTACAATTTGACCACTTATACTTGGGTGTATGATTTAAATCAGGTCAATCACTATCCCTAAGCGTTGAAAAGCTTGATAAAATATGTTCTATAGTAAAAAGTGTAGGTGACAAGCACAGTTTAGGCTACACACGTTAACACACCACCAACACTTCTTTCAAGTGTTTGTGAAGGATAATCCAAACCCATTACCCCACCAATGAACAGTCGTCCACCAAATACTAAAAATGATAAGGGTAGGAAATTAAAGAAGTTGGTCATTACGGAAACCCAAGCCAATCATGATGTGTGTTCCACTTTTGGAAAACATGGTCATCATAGTTCACATTGTGTGAAGAAAAGGGATGTCTTAATAAGAAACTCATGCATCTAGTCAACCAATCCAAAGCTTTAAAGGACCAAGACATAAATTTTTATAAACTTTTGGAGAGGTAAAGTGAGTCTAAGTATACCCATGCATCATCATCAAAGGACTCACATGCTAGAGTGCACAAGGCTACTTCTACTCCCAAGATCAAGATTGATCTACACACTTTCGGAGAAAAGAGAATAAGTCATCCACCCATTCCCCAACCAAACCTGAGTTTTTGGAAGGAAAAACAAGTTTGGGTGACTAGAGAGGATTTTGAGAGGCTCACAGTCTCAACCAAGTTGGATGCCCGATTGCTTCCAATAAAGTCCACTCACCTAAGAAGTATGTGAGGTGAGTAGTATGGACCTAAGTGTATCATTCATGCATAGCATCATACACCCTAGGGGTATACTGTGACACTCCAAAAATCGGGTGTCCGTAATTAACCCATGATCACCCATCATCCCGCGGAAATACCTGTGGATGCCGGTTAACCCGACACCGCGGCACCACATCCCCTTTACCGGGATTTAAGAAAAATACAAAGTCTAAATTCTTTTGATTGATTTACCCATCCGAGGTCCAATATACCACCATTGGTACTCTATTATTGTCCATTTATAACATTGGAGGGAAGGGACTCATAGCCCCAAAGCTTGGCAAAATAGTTTTAAAATTTCTGATTTTTGGAAAGTGTACCGGTATGGCGTACCGGTACGCTATACTCACTAGACCACGCCGTACCGGTACGCTGTCCAGCGTACCGGTACGCTAGGCCTACTGGACCACGCTGTACCGGTACGCCGTGCCCAGTTTTGTCTGTTTCACCTGTTTTTCATTTTCAATCCATTCCAAACCTTTCTACAATCATCCCAAACTTATACAACATGTATTTATACATCAAACGTAGTTGATACAAGTTCTATTACAATCATTTGCATATATTTACATGTCATAAACTAAGTTTTCATACAAAAACCCAAAGTAAGCCATATATCGGCCTCTCTTCATCCTTGGGGCCCTGAGTAAGCGTCATCCACCAGTGTGTACCTCGGACCTGAAATATTTTCCCGTATAGGGTGAGCTACGCTCAATAGAGTATCCCCTACAGAGGCTACTCCTCCCCTAGATGCATATGAAATGCTCACATACAACAATTTACAAGCAACATCATTTTCAATCAAGAAAATACAATCCCATGATAGGAATTTTCATATCATGCTATGAATTGAGATGAAACTCACTCATGCCACTTCAACCCGAGTCCTCACCGACTCCCACCACACAATGCTATGCACTTGTGAAGTAAATCTGTCATTGACGAAAATCCATCCAATGATCGTTTTAAATAAAAATCATTTGTTAATAAACCAAATCATTGTTGGATGATTCCCATTGAATGGGTATGTTATAAAACAAAATCAAGTGTCTTTGTTGGGTATCGGATTCTCGGAGTCTCACCGCTGGTTCCGTACACCGTTACACTTTTCTGGAATTTCACCGCCGGTAAGTGTATGAACCATGTGGTCGGGCCTTGCACCCGAGGGAGAATCTAGCCCTTCTTGCTGTACCCGACACAAGTTTTTCATGCAACCATACGACTTAGTCGGATTTTCAACCCAACTTTCCTGAGCCCACCCATCAATCACCAAGTGTGGTGTTTGATCACACCATGCACACACACCCACCTAATGCGATGTCTCCGTGCAATGCAATGTAATGAACCATTGCACGTCAATGTCAAGTCCCATATGTAATGAATGACATATGGATAAATTTAACCACATACTTCAACATATGCCATGGTAATTTATATCTAATGCACATAATTACCACAATTCATCATGATGCTAATATATTAACAACATATATCCACTTCCTTTTTCTCAAGCATGTCACACATAAATTATGCCATAACAAGCTTAATTCTCACATAGGCATTTAGCAAAATACCTTAAAGGCACCAATCATGTTAACACATAATCTATTTAAATAACTCATTTCTTTCACAAGGCACAATATAACACATAGCATGACCACACAATACCAAGCTCCAAGAATTTTCACATGGAACTTCACATATCAATTTCAAACTAGAATTTGGTTAAATCATTTCTACACCTAAACCTTAACCATAGGCAAGTGAACTATAGCCCCATACACTTATCCATTCCACATGGACACTCTAGGTTTGTAAATAACCAAAGTAGGAGGGAACCCTACCTCTTGGAGCGTGAGATGAAGTATGAAGAACCTCAAGCACACCTTCCAAGCCCCAAAACTCTTGATTTCCCCAAAGTCTCCTCTTGGATCTTTAGTGAAATCATTCGTTCTTGGTGTGGTTGCGTAGCTCTCGTCGAGGAGATCAACTTTGACTCTTGGTTCGAGTTGATTCGAGCGACGGAACTCCGTGAATTGAAGGAAGAAGCCTTGAATTTTTGATTTTTCTTCTCCTCTCTCCCTCACACGTTTACACACTGGAAAATGCAGAATATTCTGCCTAAAAATCAGATATGTGCTCATATTTATAACCCTTAACACTTGGTCCTTGTCCGGGTCCGTTTTCGCTCCGGAACGATTAATTTCATCACGGTTTAAGTTCAAATTAATTTTATTTGAACTTTAATTCAATTATAAGGAAATTTTATAATTTCTATTTTTTGGGGACCTTTATGAGGTCATTCGACACACAGTCGTCTCGTAAAACGCGCAAAATGCGACTATCTCGGAATTCGACGAAAATTGTCTGGGTAACTCGGTTTCGCGATACGAATCCAACGGCGAAGTCCGTTGTGTCATTCGAGCTCTAGAGAAATACGTATTTTAAATCCGCATTATAGTGATAAATTACCATTTTGCCCTTTTTCAGAAAAAGTTCAAATTTTTCCCGGGTTTCACATTCTTCCCCCCTTAAAAGAATTTCGTCCCCGAAATTCACACACACATGTACCTTCAACCACATGCATATGCAACAAGTATATCATACTCATGACTACAAAAATGTACCTCCATCCTTGAATAGGAAAGGATAACTGGTACGGATAGTGTCTTCGCGCTCCCATGTCGCCTCCTCCACACCTCGGTGCTGCCACAACACCTTCACTAGCCTCACGGTCTTGCCTCACAAAACCTGATCCCGGCTATCCATGATACGCACCGGTCCCTCCTCGAAGGTCCCATCCGCATCAACAATAAGCTTGCCCCAATCCACCACATGAGTCGGATCTGGGGTGTATTTTCGGAGCATGGAGACATGGAATACCGCGTGAACACCCGATAGATTTGGCGGTAACGCCAACCGGTAAGCAACTGTACCAACCCTCTCGAGTACTTCGAAGGGCCCGATGTACCTCGACGACAACTTTCCCCGCTTGCCAAACCTGACCACTCCTCTTTTAGGCATCACCTTCAAGAAGACATGATCTCCCACCTCAAACTCTAGAGGTCGTCGTCGTCTGTCGGCGTAGCTCTTCTATCGACTCTGAGCCGTGAGAAGACGTTTCCGTATCAAGTCCACCTTCTCCGAGGTGTCTTTAACCAAATTCGGACCCGTAGAGGGTCTCTCCCCTACTTTCGTCCAACAAACTGGAGAACGACAAGACCTCCCATATAGTGCCTCATAGGGTGCCATCTGTATGCTCGCCTAATAACTATTGTTGTAGGCGAACTCCACTAAGGGTAAGTGCTCTTCCCAGCTACCCTTGAGATCTAGGACGCATGCCCGTAGCATGTCCCTTAAAGTCTGGATGGTCCTCTCCGACTGACCGTCCATCTGGGGATGAAAAGCAGTGCTCATCATCAACTGTGTCCCCATAGCTCGCTGGAAATTCTCCCAAAAATGAGTCGTAAACCTGGGATCCCGATCCGATACTATAGATACGGGCACCCCATGCAACCGGACAATCTCTCGTATATACAACCTGCAGAATTCCTCCAGTGTGAAGGTCATCCGCTCCGCCAAAAAGTGTGCCGACTTTGTAAGCCGGTCCACTATCACCCATACCGCGCATGTGGGTCACAAAATCCATCGTGACATGCTCCCACTTCCACTCAGCTACCTCCAAGGGATGGAGTAACCCTGCTGGTCTCTAGTGTTCAGCCTTCACCTGTTGACACGTGAGACATCGGCTAACAAAATCCCCAACGTGTTTCTTCATTCCGCTCCAATAATACTGGCGACGAAGATCATGGTACATCTTCGTACCACCTGGATGCACAGCAAAACGGGAGTAATGGAACTCCCTAAGGATCTCCTCTCTCAGCTCCACAGATTAGGGAACTACAATCCTTTCCCTAAACCGAAGACTACCATCTGTATGAATGGCCCAGCCCTCGTCACCTGTACCTGACTTTACTCGGTCTCTAATGGACAAAATCTTCGTGTCCTGCCCCGGGGACTCGATCACTCTGCCTAATAGGGAAGGCGTAGCCACCAAACTCCCCAAAATGCCCTGAGCCTGACCCATGTAGCGTAGCCCGAACTGTCCCACAGTCTCGAGCATCTACCACTCCCAGGAAGCCACACTAGCCAAGACTCCCCGTGACTTCTAGCTGAGTGCATCAGCCACCACATTTGTCTTACCGGGATGGTAATGCAAAGTGAAGTCATAGTCCTCCAGATACTCCATCCACCTGCGTTGCCTCATGTTGAGGTCCCGCTGTGTAAAGATGTACTTTAGACTTTTGTGGTCTGAAAACACCTCGAACTACTCACCGTATAGATAGTGACGCCAAACCTTCAAGGCAAAGACTATGACCGCCAACTCCATGTCGTGCGTAGGATAGTTCTGCTCGTGATTCTTTAACTGTCGAGAACCATAAGCCACCACCTTTCCCGATTACATCAAAACGCAACCAAGTCCATCCTTCGAGGCATCACAATACACTGTGTACCTCTGTCCCCTTTCCGGGACTATCAATATAGGGGCAGAAGTAAGCCTCCTCTTCAACTCCTGGAATGACTTCTCACACGAATCATTCCAATCGAACTTGACCTCCTTTCGGGTCAATCTCGTCATCGGTGTAGCTAGTCGGGAGAAGTCCTCAATGAACCTCCTATAATACCCCGCCAATCCTAAGAAACTACGTATCTCGAAGACTGACTTCGGTCTCTCCCAATTCATAACTGCCTCTACCTTCTCTGGGTCCACGGATACACCCGAAGCCGACACCACGTGTCTTAAAAATTTCACCTCCGTAAGCCAAAATTCACACTTGCTGAACTTGGTGTACAACTGGTGGTCTCTCAAGGTCTGGAGAACAACCCTTAAGTGACCCTCATGCTCTTCCTCATATTTGGAGTAGATCAAGAAGTCGTCAACAAAGACCACGACGAACTGATCTAGGTAGGGTTGGAACACCCTATGCATGAGATCTATGAATGCCACCGGGGCATTCGTCAATCCAAAGGGCATCATGGTGAAATCAAAATGCCCATACCACATTTTGAACGCCGTCTTAGGGATATCTGCTTCCCTAATCCTCAACTGGTGGTAGCCCATACAGAGATCTATCTTGGAGTAGACTTGTGCTCCCCTCAGCTGATCAAACAAGTCATCAATCCTCAGCAAAGGGTACCTATTCTTGATAGTAACCCTATTTAACTGCCGGTAGTCTATACATAGTCTAAGGGTCTTGTCCTTCTTCTTGACGAACAACACTGGAGCGCCCCAAGGTGAAGTGCTCGGCCTAATAAAGCCTCTGTCCAACAACTCTTGTAATTGGACCTTGAGTTCTTGCAACTCAGCTGGCGCCATCCTATGTGGAGTCATAGAAATGGGCGATGTTCTGGGGTGCAACTCAATAGTGAAGTCTACATCCCTATGTGGAGGTAATCCTCGCAGTTCATCCGAAAAAACATCCTCATACTCACACACCACCTGAGGTAGACCAAACTCCTGTCTCACCTCGTCTTTCAGGGTAAGGCTCGCAAGCCAACCCATCAACTGCCCGTGCCATCGAGAGTCATACATGGCTTAGGGTAAAACACCATGTTTTTCCCCTTGGAACTTGAAACAAACACCCTCCGGTGTGTAGGCAGTGACCCTCTTACGATCAGAATCGATGACGACTCGATGTGCCGCCAACCAATCCATCCCAATGATGACATCAAACTTCGACATGTCTATGACCCTAAGGTCCATGGTGAGTAGAATCTCCGAGATCTCTAACTCACAACCCCGACATATCTGATTAATTCTCACCCTAGCTCCTAGGGGAAAATTCACATACAATGGCTCTTCCAAGGTTTCGACCTCTAAGCCCAAATCTTTCACACATGATGCAGCAATAAAAGAATGAGATGCACTAGAGTCAAATAATACCCTTACCCATAAGCAATAGAGTATAATTGTACCCTGGATAATCGACTGATCTGCGGCTCAGTCTGAGGCATAATGGCGTAGACACGCCCCTGGGTCCCTGAAGTCCCGGCTTGTGAGCCCTGTCCTCGACCTCGACCCATGCTCTGGCCCATCTGGCCTGACTGCAGAATCCCCGCACGTGAAGTAGTAGGGCCCTGTGCAGCACCCTGGAACTGGTATTGGCTTCCCTGGCCCATGGTAGGGTAGGGAGGAACAAAGTGAGTCTGTGAGTGCCCCACCGATAACTGGGACTGAGACGCACAATAACTCTGGGATCCCTGCCGCTGAGGACAATCCCGCTTCATATGCCTCGGTTGGTTGCAATGATAGCAAGTCATTTGGCATGCCTGGTAGGAAAACCTTTGATTTCTCCCGCCTTGGGAGGATTGACCTTGGCCTTGGCCTTGAAAGCCGCAGCCATGTGGAGTCGAAGTCTTTTGCTTCTTCCCTGAATTTGAAGAAAAAGATTGGCTCTCCTTCTTCTTGTCTTTAACACCCGCCTCCCGGATGTCCTATGCGTCATCTACCTCTCTCTCAATGGCCATAGATGTCTCGACCATCGAGTCTAAGTCTTGCAGGCGGAGGCCCATAATTTTACCCCGGATGGACAATTTCAAGCCATCCTCAAACTTCCTCACCTTGGCCATGTCCGTGGCCACATAATCATCGGTGAAACGGGCTAATTCCGTGAACTTAGCCACGTATTCTAATACTGTCATAGTTCTTTGCCTCAAATTCAGGAACTCCCGAGCCTTAGCTTACCGGACAGACGCCGGAAAATATTTGCCCATGAAGAGCTCTCGGAACTCTCCCCATGTCGTCGCCTCCAAGTTCTTGGAGTCCTTTACCCAATCCCACCATAATTGGGATTCTCCCTCTAGCTAGAATATAGCTAGCGTTATCTTAGTGGCATCGGATGTGATCTCCATAGCCCCTAAGATCTTGTCGACTTGTCGGAACCAATGGTCAGCCACCATCGAATCCGCCCCTCCCATGAAGGTTGGAGGCTTGTGTGTCTTGAACTTCTGGAGGTTACTTGAGCCTCTTTGGCCCACATTTGCACTAGCCTGTGCAATGGTAGCAGCCGCAGCACTAGCCTGTGCAATGGTCGCAGTCGCAGCACCAATAGCCTCCACGAAGGCTTGTTGGTCTGTGACACCCCAAAACCCGGGGGTCCTTTATTAACCGTTGACCATCCGTCAACCCGCGGAAATACTCGTGATAGTCGTATAACCCGACACCACGTCATTCACATGCTTTTAACCGGATTTACCATCCACAAGGTCAATTATATCTCAATTTATGTCCATTTATGTCATAGGAACCAAAGAAAACAAAGCCCAAGAGCATAGCTAAGCATTTTGAAAATTTCAGATTTTTGGAAAAACCTTCCGGAAGGTCGACATACACCTACCGGAAGGTCGCTGAAAGAACAGTTAAATGAAAAGGATCAATTTCAAGAACTTCCGGAAGGTCTACATCAGTAGCAAAAACCTTCCGGAAGGTCCATTCCAGTAGCCAAAACCTTCCGGAAGGTTCATTCCAGAAAACAAAACCTTCCGGAAGAATTTGGCAGTCAAAAAGAAACCCAAGGCAAAACCTTCCGGAAGGTTCATTCCAGTAGACAAGTCCTTCCGGTAGGTTTTACTCCAGTAGCTAAAATCTTCCGGAAGGTTCATTCCAGTGGGCAAAACCTTCCGGAAGGTATTAGCTGTGAACAAGGCAAGCTGGGGTTTTTAGCAAAACCTTCCGGAAGGCCGACACACACCTTCCGGTAGGTTTTCAGACTGTGAGCATAAAAATGGATTTATTTCCCCTCCAAGCCATCCTTAAAGCTACCCCATACACTCCAAACTCATTCAATACATGTTTAATGAGATTTTCCATATAATACCCATCTCATACAAGCTCTATTACAATTCATTCCATAATACATATACATCAAAAATGGAATTTTGTTAAAGGTTTTACAAAACTTAAACTAAGGCCACAAGCCGGCCCCCTTCATGCTTGATGCTCTCCAAATGAGCCATCCGCCGGAGCAAAACCCACACCTGAAATGTTTTTCCCATAAAGGGTGAGCCACGCTCAATAGGGTATCTCCTAAAGAGGCTACTCCCCAACCTAAATGCATATGAAATGTCACATGCTATCAATCAATAATCCACAACAAGAATATATTCCATGTTGAAACATGTAATGCCATGCTATGAAATGAGGTGAGACTCACTCATGCACATCAACCGAGCCCTTCCCGGCTCCTCTACACATGCAAGTGCCAATGTGTACCAGTCCGTCATTTATGTTCCACATCAAATGACATTTCATTCTAGGGTCTTTGTAGGGGTGGATGTTCATGGACTCACACCAAAGGTCACCCAACCTACACGGAATTCATGGACTTCCACCAACGGTTCCACGTACACCGACACACTTTATGGGCTCTTATACCAACGGAGTGCGTATCCAATCACCGGGTCTCTCACCCGAGGGATTTTCTAGCTCTTCTTGCTACCCCAACCCTATCAACATATAAACCATGCTACTCGACTAGGTCATCGACCCATATCACCCGAGCTCACTCGTCATCCACCATGCGTAGTGAAGACAAACAACCATGCACACACCTCCTAAAATGCGATGTTCCCGTGCATATGCAATTTGGTGCTCTATTGCAACACCAATACAATGTTCGATATGATATGAGTGACATATGAACATTCTCAACACATTTCTCATATTCCATGGCAAAATCATATTAAAAGCATATAATTCCCATAATACAAATTTCAAGCATGTTATCAACATACTAAAATTTCAAGGCATATATATATAGACACATAACACGCCCATAATTCATATAACACATGAATTCACATTGGGTTCATTTCACATATCCAATCATAGAAATCACATTTAGTAACTTCCAAATATCCATCCAAACTAGGATTTCTTTTACCCATTTCACCCAATTTCACAACAATAGGCAAGAGATACATAGGTTATCATCCTACCCATTCCATAAAAACATTATAGGCTTGGAATAAATCTTAGTAGGAAGAAACCCTACCTCTTGAAGCGTGAGGAACGACCGAGGGAAGTTCCAAGACCCGATTCAAGCAAAATCCTCACTTCTCGAAAATCCCGTACCTTAATCTTCGGTAAAACTTGTGCTTTTTGGTATAGCCGCGTAGCCCTCGATGAGTAGAGCGACTTTAATTCTTGGCTTGCGTGGATTCGAGGTCCGTAGCACCGTAGATCGTAGAGAGAAGGTGAGTTTTTCTCTCTTTTCTCCCTCTTTCTCTCTATCGGCTGAAACCGGCTGAACAATGGGGAAAAATCTAATTTTTCCCCCTATTTATATTTTAGAATACTTGGCCCACAATTCAACACGCGTCCTATTTAATTTCGGGTCCGTTTTAATCCCGAACGATTAAATTTCGCTCCGGTTCAAGTTCGAATTATTTTTATTTTAACTCGTTTTTAATATTTCCCCAAACTTGGAAACTTTATAAAAATTTCGTGTACAGGGTCACCCGGGGCCCGTTCGTCTCGTAAAACGCGAAAAATCCGACTATCTCGGAATTCAACGAAATTTGACGTGGTAACTAGATTTCGCGAGACGAATCCAACGGTGAGGTCCGTTTCGTCATCCGAGTTCTAGAAAAATTCAGGTTTACAACCTGTACCGTAGTGGCAATTTACCGTTTTGCCCTTTTTCACAAAGGTTGAAATTTTCTCGGGTTTTACATTCTTCCCCCCTTAAAAGAATTTCGTCCCCGAAATTCACACACTTCTGCACACACAATTACACGCATATGCAACAGTCATATAATACTAAATGACTATAAGAATGTACCTCCATCCTCAAATAAGAAAGGATAATTGGCACGTATGGTGTCCTCACGCTCCCATGTTGCCTCCTCCACACCTCGGTGCTGCCACAACACCTTCACTAGCCTCACGGTCTTGCCTCGTAAAACCTGCTCTCGGCTATCCATGACACGCACTGGTCCCTCCTCGAAGGTCCCATCCGCATCAACTATGAGCTCGCCCCAATCCACAACATGCGTCGGATCTGGAGTATACTTCCGGAGCATGGAGACATGGAATACAGCGTGAACACCCGATAAAGTTGGCGGTAACGCCAATCTGTAAGCCACAGTGCCAACTCTCTCAAGCACCTCAAAGGGCCCAATATACCTCGGCGACAGCTTTCCCCGCTTGCCGAATCTGATCACCCCTCTCTTAGGCATCACCTTCAAGAAGACGTGATCTCCCACCTCAAATTCCAGAGGCCGCCGCCGCCTATCGGCGTAACTCTTCTGCCGGCTCTGAGCCGTGAGAAGACGCTTCCTTATCAGGTTCACCTTCTCCGAGGTGTCTCTAATCAAGTCTGGACCCGTAGAGGGTCTTTCTCCAACTTCAGTCCAACAAACCGGAGAGCGACAAGGCCTCCAATAAAGCGCCTCATAGGGTGCCATCAGTATGCTCGCCTGATAGCTGTTATTATAGGCGAATTCCACTAAGGGTAAATGTTCTTCCCAACTACCCTTGAGGTCTAGGACACATGCTCGTAGCATGTCCTCTAGCGTCTGAATGGTCCTCTCCGACTGACCATCTGTCTGGGGATGAAAGACTGTGCTCATCCTCAACTGAGTCCCCATGGCTCGCTGGAAACTCTCCCAAAAGTGAGCCGTAAACCTGGGATCCCGATCCGATACTATAGATACGGGTACCCCATGCAACCGGACTATCTCCCTTATGTACAACCTGCAGAATTCCTCCAGAGTGAAGGTCATCCGCACCGCCAAAAAGTGTGCCGACTTCGTAAGCCGGTCCACTATCACCCACACCGCATCATGTCCCCGCGATGTCCGTGGCAAGTGGGTCACAAAGTCCATTGTGATGTGCTCCCACTTCCACTCAGCCACTTCCAAGGGCTGGAGCAACCCTGCTGGCCTCTGGTGCTCGACTTTAATCTGCTGACATGTGAGGCATCTACTGACAAAGTCGCCAATTTGCCTCTTCATTCCGCTCCAATAATACTGGCGACGAAGATCATGATACATCTTCGTGCCGCCTGGGTGCACTGCAAAACGAGAGCAATGGAACTCCCTGAGGATCTCCTCTCTCAGCTCCGCCGACTGGGGAACCACTACCCTTCCCCTAAACCGAAGACTGTCATCCGAGTGAATGGCCCAGCCCTCGTCACCAGTACCCGCCTGCACTCGGTCCCTGATGGATGACAACTCTGAGTCCTGTCTCTGTGACTCGATCACTCTGCTCAGTAGGGAAGGCGTAGCCACCAAACTCCCTAAAACACCCTGAGTCCGACCCCGATAATGCAGCCCAAATTGGCCCACGGCCTCAAGCATCCGCCACTCCCGGAAAGCCACACTAGCTAAGACACCCCGTGACTTCCGACTAAGTGCGTCAGCCACCACATTTGCCTTACCAGGGTGGTAATGCAAAGTGAAGTCATAGTCTTCTAGGTACTCCATCCACCTACGCTGCCTCATGTTGAGGTCCCGTTGAGTGAAGATGTACTTCAGACTTTTGTGGTCCGAAAACACTTCAAATCGTTCACCATACAAATAGTGGCGCCAAGCCTTCAAGGCAAAGACTATGGCCGCCAATTCCATGTCATGCGTGGGGTAATTCTGCTCGTGATTCTTCAACTGTCGAGAACCATAAGCCACCACTCTCCCGGACTGCATCAAGACACAACCCAGTCCGTCTTTGGAGGCATCGCAATATATCGTGTAGTTTTGTCCCCTTTCTGAAACAATCAAGATAGGAGCTGAAGTGAGTCTCCTCTTTAGTTCTTGGAATGCCTTCTCACATGAATCATTCCACTCGAACTTGACCTCCTTCCGGGTCAATCTAGTCATAGGTGCGGCTAGTCGGGAGAAGTCCTCGATGAACCTCCGGTAATACCCTGCCAATCCCAAGAAACTACGTATCTCGAAGACTGACTTTGGCCTCTCCCAGCTCATAACTGCCTTGACTTTCTCCGGATCAACTGATACCCCCGAAGCCGATACCACGTGTCCCAAAAATTTCACCTCCGTAAGCCAAAATTCACACTTGCTGAACTTGGCGTACAACTGGTGGTCCCTCAAGGTCTGGAGAACAATCCTTAAGTGACCCTCATGCTCCTCCTCTGTCTTGGAGTAGATCAGGATGTCATCAACAAACACTACGACAAACTGATCTAAATAGGGCTGGAACACCCTATGCATGAGATCCATAAATGCCGCCGGGGCATTCGTCAACCCAAATGGCATCACCGTGTACTCGAAATGCCCGTACCGCGTTCTGAACGCCGTCTTAGGGATATCTGACTCCCTAATCCTCAACTGATGATAGCCCGTGCGGAGATCTATTTTTGAATAGACCCGCGCTCCCCTCAGCTGATCAAACAGATCATCGATCCTCGGCAAAGGGTACCTATTCTTGATGGTGACCCGGTTCAACTGCCGATAGTCTATACACAATCGAAGGGTCTTATCTTTCTTCTTGGCAAACAGCACCGGAGCGCCCCAAGGTGAGGTACTCGGTCTAATAAAGCCCTTGTCCAGTAATTCTTGTAATTGAACCTTGAGTTCTTGCAACTCAGCTGGCGCCATCCTATGTGGAGTCATAGAAATGGGTGAAGTACCCAGATGCAACTCAACACTAAAGTCCACATCCCTATGGGGAGGTAATCCCGGTAACTCGTCCAGAAAAACGTCCTCATATTCACACACCACCCGAGGTAGACCCAATTCTTGTCTCGCCTCGTCCTCCAGGGTAAGGCTCGCAAGCCAACCCATCAATTGCCCATGCCATCGTGAATCATACACGACTTGAGGTAGAGCATCATGCTTTTCCCCCTGAAACTTGAAACAAACACCGTCCGGTGTATAGGCGGTGACCCTCTTCCTGTCACAATCAATAACGACCCGATACGCCGCCAACCAGTCCATCCCAAGGATGACATCGAATTCCGACATGTCCATAACCCTAAGGTCCACGGTGAGTAGAATCTCCGAGATCTCTAGCTCACAACCCCGACATATCTGATTCACACACACCCTAGCTCCTAGGGGTGAATTCACATATAACGGCTCCTCCAAGGTATCAACCTCTAAGCCCAAATCCCTCACACATGATGCAGAAATGAATGAATGTGATGCACCAGAGTCAAATAACACTTTAGCCCATAGACGAGAAAGTAGAAATGTACCCTGAATGACTGACTGGTCCACTGGCTCAGCCTGAGGTGTAATGGCGTAGACACGCCCCTGGGTTCCCGAAGTCCCGGCCTGCATGCCCTGTCCTCGGCCTCGACCCATGCCTTGGCCCATCTGGCCCGACTGCGGAGTCCCCGCTCGAAAGGTGGTAGGGGCCTGAGTAGCGCCCTGGAACTGATACTGGTTTCCCTGGCCCGTGGTGGGGTAGGGAGGAACAAGGCGTGTCTGCGACTGTCCCACTGATGACTGGGATTGAGGTGTCCCATAGCTCTGGGATCCTTGCCTCTGCGGACAATCCCGCTTCATATGCCCCGGTTGGTGGCAATGGAAACATGTCTTCTGGCCCGCCTGGTAGGTAGTCCTGAAGTTTCTCCCGCCTTGGGAAAGCTGACCTTGGCCTTGGCCTTGATAGCCGCGGCCCTGTCCTTGAGGAGCAGAGGTCCTCTGTTTCTTCCCCGAACTAGAAGAAGAGGATTGGCCCTCCTTCTTCTTATCCTTAGCACCCGCCTCACGGATGCTTCGTGCATCGTCAACCTCCCTCTCAATGGCCATAGCTGTCTCGACCATAGAGTCCAAGTCTTGCAAGCGGAGGCCCACAATCTTTCCCCGGATGGATAGCTTCAACCCATCCTTAAACCTTCTTACCTTGGCCATATCCGTGGCCACGTAATCATCAGCAAATCGGGCTAATTCGGTGAACTTAGCCACATACTCCATCACTGTCATTGACCCTTGCTTCAAATCTAGAAACTCGCGGGCCTTTGCATGTCGAACGGCCGTTGGGAAATATTTACCCATGAAGAGCTCCTTGAACTCTCCCCATGTCATGGCCTCTAGGTTCTTCGAGGCCGTCACCCAATCCCACCACAATTGGGCTTCTCCTTCTAGCTGGAATGCAGCTAGCCTTATCTTAGTAGCGTCTGAGGTGACCTCCATCGCCCCTAAGATCTTGTTGACTTGCCGGAACCAATGGTCGGCCACCATCGGGTCCGCCCCTCCCATGAAGACTGGAGGTTTGTGTGCTTTAAACTGTTGGAGATTACTCGCACCTCCATGCCCGGCACTTGCACTAGCTTGTGCAACAGTAGCCGCCATCATACCCATGGCTTCCGTAAATGCTTGTTGATCGAAGACCGGTGGTGGTTGGTTATTGTTCCGTCCACCGCCCCGACGTCCTCTCCTTCCACTTGCCATCTACACACACGTCAAATGGCAATGGCACACTAACTTAGTATCCCGAAGTAGGGACCAAAGTTAAGACATTTAAATCTTTCTCATTGTCTCACTAGTAGAGCGTATGCCTCCAATAGTGGACCCTTACGCTTTGAACCTTCCCGTTCATTTGCTTTCCCACTCCCAAGGTTAAGTTCTCTAACCCTAGTGTGTCCATTTCCATACACATTTTACCATGCATATAATACACATATCACATATCACATAACATGTAGCAATTTAAGCACATAACATGTAATGTACAATGAATGCAATGGTCTAAACCCATGCCCCATCAAGCCCTAGGTAAATCGCATACCTATGCTCTGATACCAAGCTGTGACACCCCAAAACCCGGGGGTCCTTTATTAACCGTTGACCATCCGTCAACCCGCGGAAATACTCGTGATAGTCGTATAACCCGACACCACGTCATTCACATGCTTTTAACCGGATTTACCATCCACAAGGTCAATTATATCTCAATTTATGTCCATTTATGTCATAGGAACCAAAGAAAACAAAGCCCAAGAGCATGGCTAAGCATTTTGAAAATTTCAGATTTTTGGAAAAACCTTCCGGAAGGTCGACATACACCTACCGGAAGGTCGCTGAAAGAACAGTTAAATGAAAAGGATCAATTTCAAGAACTTCCGGAAGGTCTACATCAGTAACAAATACCTTCCGGAAGGTCCATTCCAGTAACCAAAACCTTCCGGAAGGTTCATTCCAGAAAACAAAACCTTCCGGAAGAATTTGGCAGTCAAAAAGAAACCCAAGGCAAAACCTTCCGGAAGGTTCATTCCAGTAGACAAGTCCTTCCGGTAGGTTTTACTCCAGTAGCTAAAATCTTCCGGAAGGTTCATTCCAGTGGGCAAAACCTTCCGGAAGGTATTAGCTGTGAACAAGGCAAGCTGGGGTTTTTAGCAAAACCTTCCGGAAGGCCGACACACACCTTCCGGTAGGTTTTCAGACTGTGAGCATAAAAATGGATTTCTTTCCCCTCCAAACCATCCTTAAAGCTACCCCATACACTCCAAACTCATTCAATACATGTTTAATGAGATTTTCCATATAATACCCATCTCATACAAGCTCTATTACAATTCATTCCATAATACATATACATCAAAAATGGAATTTTGTTAAAGGTTTTACAAAACTTAAACTAAGGCCACAAGCCGGCCCCCTTCATGCTTGATGTTCTCCAAATGAGCCATCCGCCGGAGCAAAACCCACACCTGAAATGTTTTTCCCATAAAGGGTGAGCCACGCTCAATAGGGTATCTCCTAAAGAGGCTACTCCCCAACCTAAATGCATATGAAATGTCACATGCTATCAATCAACAATCCACAACAAGAATATATTCCATGTTGAAACATGTAATGCCATGCTATGAAATGAGGTGAGACTCACTCATGCACATCAACCGAGCCCTTCCCGGCTCCTCTACACATGCAAGTGCCAATGTGTACCAGTCCGTCATTTATGTTCCACATCAAATGACATTTCATTCTAGGGTCTTTGTAGGGGTGGATGTTCATGGACTCACACCAAAGGTCACCCAACCTACACGGAATTCATGGACTTCCACCAACGGTTCCGCGTACACCGACACACTTTATGGGCTCTTATACCAACGGAGTGCGTATCCAATCACCGGGTCTCTCACCCGAGGGATTTTCTAGCCCTTCTTGCTACCCCAACCCTATCAACATATAAACCATGCTACTCGACTAGGTCATCGACCCATATCACCCGAGCTCACTCGTCATCCACCATGCGTAGTGAAGACAAACAACCATGCACACACCTCCTAAAATGCGATGTTCCCGTGCATATGCAATTTGGTGCTCTATTGCAACACCAATACAATGTTCGATATGATATGAGTGACATATGAACATTCTCAACACATTTCTCATATTCCATGGCAAAATCATATTAAAAGCATATAATTCCCATAATACAAATTTCAAGCATGTTATCAACATACTAAAATTTCAAGGCATATATATATAGACACATAACACGCCCATAATTCATATAACACATGAATTCACATTGGGTTCATTTCACATATCCAATCATAGAAATCACATTTAGTAACTTCCAAATATCCATCCAAACTAGGATTTCTTTTACCCATTTCACCCAATTTCACAACAATAGGCAAGAGATACATAGGTTATCATCCTACCCATTCCATAAAAACATTATAGGCTTGGAATAAATCTTAGTAGGAAGAAACCCTACCTCTTGAAGCGTGAGGAACGATCGAGGGAAGTTCCAAGACCCGATTCAAGCAAAATCCTCACTTCTCAAAAATCCCGTACCTTAATCTTCGGTAAAACTTGTGCTTTTTGGTATAGCCGCGTAGCCCTCGATGAGTAGAGCGACTTTAATTCTTGGCTTGCGTGGATTCGAGGTCCGTAGCACCGTAGATCGTAGAGAGAAGGTGAGTTTTTCTCTCTTTTCTCCCTCTTTCTCTCTATCGGTGAAACCGGCTGAACAATGGGGAAAAATATAATTTTTCCCCCTATTTATATTTTAGAATACTTGGCCCACAATTCGCCACGCGTCCTATTTAATTTCGGGTCCGTTTTAATCCCGAACGATTAAATTTCGCTCCGGTTCAAGTTCGAATTATTTTTATTTTAACTCGTTTTTAATATTTCCCCAAACTTGGAAACTTTATAAAAATTTTGTGTACAGGGTCACCCGGGGCCCGTTCGTCTCGTAAAACGCGAAAAATCCGACTATCTCGGAATTCAACGAAATTTGACGTGGTAACTAGATTTCGCGAGACGAATCCAACGGTGAGGTCCGTTTCGTCATCCGAGTTCTAGAAAAATTCAGGTTTACAACCTGTACCGTAGTGGCAATTTACCGTTTTGCCCTTTTTCACAAAGGTTGAAATTTTCTCGGGTTTTACATGGTCAAAGGCCGGTGGTGGTTGGTCGTTGTTCCACCCACCGCCACGACGTCTTCTTCCTCTATTTTCCATCTAAACACATGTAAGATAACAATAGAGCCTCACATAGTATCCCAAGATAGGGATCTAGGTCCTAACATTGAGATTTCTCTCCTTGTCTCACTAGTAGTGCTTGTGCCACCTACCAGTAAACATCTAGACATTGAACTATACTGTTCATCCCTTTCTCCGAACCAAAAGGTTATGTTTTCTAACCCTAGTGTTTCCTCTTCCATATACATTTCACTATGCATATAATTCACATAGCACGTAGCACATAACATGTAACAATTTGAGCACATAACAGGAAATGCACAATGGATGCAATGGCCTAGACCCATGCCCATCAAGCCCTAGGTAAATCGTATACCTATGCTCTGATACCAAGATGTGACACCCCAAAAACCGGGTGTCCGTAATTAACCCATGATCACCCATCATCCCGCGGAAATACTCGTGGATGCCGGTTAACCCGACACTGCGGCACCACATCCCCTTTACCGGGATTTAAGAAAAATACAAAGTGTAAATACTTTTGATTGATTTACCCATTCGAGGTCCAATATACCACAATTGGTACTCTATTATTGTCCATTTATAACATTGGAGAGAAGGGACTCACAGCCCAAAAGCTTGGCAAAATAGTTTTAAAATTTCTGATTTTTGGAAAGTGTATTGGTACGGCGTACCGGTAGCAATACTCGCTGGACCACGCCGTACCGGTACGCTGTCCAGCGTACCTACTGGACCACGTTGTACCGGTACGCCGTGCCCAGTTTTGCCTGTTTCACCTGTTTTTTATTTCTAATCCATTCCAAAACCTTTCTACAATCATCCCAAACTTATACAACATGTGACGCCTCAAATTTCCGGGTGTCCTTTATTAACCGTTGACCATCCGTCAACCCGCGGAAAAACTCGTGATAGTCGTATAACCCGACACCACATCATTCACATGCTTTTAACCGGATTTACCATCCACAAGGTCAATTGTACCTCAATTTATGTCCATTTATGTCATAGAAACCAAAGAAAACAAAGCCCAAGAGCATGGCTAAGCATTTTGAAAGTTTCAGATTTTTGGAAAAACCTTCCGGTAGATCGACATACACCTACCGGAAGGTCGCTGAAAGAACAGTTAAATGAAAAGAACCAATTGCAAGAACTTCCGGAAGGTCTACATCAGTAGCAAAAACCTTTCGGAAGGTCCATTCCAGTAGCCAAAACCTTCCGGAAGGTTCATTCCAGAAAACAAAACCTTCCGGAAGAATTTGGCAGTCAAAAAGAAACCCCAGGCAAAACCTTCCGGAAGGTCCATCCCAGTAGACAAGTCCTTCCGGTAGGTTTTACTCCAGTAGCTAAAATCTTCCGGAAGGTTCATTCCAGTGGGCAAAACCTTCCGGAAGGTATTAGCTGTGAACAAGGCAAGCTGGGGTTTTTAGCTAAACCTTCCGGAAGGCCGACACACACCTTCCGGTAGGTTTTCAGACTGTGAGCATAAAAATGGATTTCTTTCCCCTCCAAACCATCCTTAAAGCTACCCCATACACTCCAAACTCATTCAATACATGTTTAATGAGATTTTCCATATAATACCCAACTCATACAATCTCTATTACAATTCATTCCATAATATATATACATCAAAATGGAATTTTGTCAAGGGTTTTTACATTACTTAAACTAAGGCCACAAGCCGGCCCCCTTCATGCTTGATGCTCTCCAAATGAGCCATCCGCCGGAACAAAACCCACACCTGAAATGTTTTTCCCATAAAGGGTGAGCCACGCTCAATAGAGTATCTCCTAAAGAGGCTACTCCCCAACCTAAATGCATATGAAATGTCACATGCTATCAATCAACAATCCACAACAAGAATATATTCCATGTTGAAACATGTAGTGCCATGTTATGAAATGAGGTGAGACTCACTCATGCACCTCAACCGAGCCCTTCCCGGCTCCTCTACACATGCAAGTGCCAATGTGTACCAATCCGTCATTTATGTTCCACATCAAATGACATTTCATTCTAGGGTCTTTGTAGGGGTGGATGTTCATGGACTCGCACCAAAGGTCACCCAACCTACACGGAATTCATGGACTTCCACCAACGGTTCCGCGTACACCGACACACTTATTGGGCTCTTATACCAACGGAGTGCGTATCCAATCACCGGGTCTCTCACCCGAGGGATTTTCTAGCCCTTCTTGCTACCCCAACCCTATCAACATATAAACCATGCTACTCGACTAGGTCATCGACCCATATTACCCGAGCTCACTCGTCATCCACCATGCGTGGTGAAGACAAACAACCATGCACACACACCTCCTAAAATGCGATGTTCCCGTGCATATGCAATGTGGTGCTCCATCGCAACACCAACACAATGGTCAATATGGTATGAGTGACATATGAACCTTCTCAACACATTTCTCATATTCCATGGCAAAATCATATCAAAAGCATATAATTCCCATAATACAAATTTCAAGCATGTCATCAACATACTAAAATTTCAAGGCATATATATAAACACATAACATGCCCACAATTTCATATAACACATGAATTCACATTGGGTTCATTTCACATATCCAATCATAGAAATCACATTTAGTAACTTCCAATTATCCATCCAAACTAGGATTTCTTTTACCCATTTCAATACCCAATTCACCCAATTTCACAACAATAGGCAAGAGATACATAAGTTATCATTCTACCCATTCCATAAAAACATTATAGGCTTGGAATAAACCTTAGTAGGAAGAAACCCTACCTCTTGAAGCGTGAGGAACGACCGAGGGAAGTTCCAAGACCCGATTCAAGCAAAATCCTCACTTCTCGAAAATCCCGTACCTTAATCTTCGGTAAAACTTGCGCTTTTTGGTATAGCCGCGTAGCCCTCGATGAGTAGAGCGACTTTAATTCTTGGCTTGCGTGGATTCGAGGTCCGTAGCACTGTAGATCGTAGAGAGAAGGTGAGTTTTTCTCTCTTTTCTCCCTCTTTCTCTCTATCGGCTGAAACCGGCTGAACAATGGGGAAAAATCTAATTTTTTCCCTCTATTTATATTTTAGAATACTTGGCCCACAATTCGCCACACGTCCTATTTAATTCCGGGTCCGTTTTAATCCCGAAACGATTAAATTTCGCTCCGGTTCAAGTTCGAATTATTTTTATTTTAACTTGTGTTTAATATTTCCCCAAACCTGGAAACTTTATAAAAATTTCGTGTACAGGGTCACCCGGGGCCCGTTCGTCTCGTAAAACGCGAAAAATCCGACTATCTCGGAATTCAACGAAATTTGACGTGGTAACTAGATTTCGCGAGACGAATCCAACGGTGAGGTCCGTTTCGTCATCCGAGTTCTAGAAAAATTCAGGTTTACAACCTGTACCGTAGTGGCAATTTACCGTTTTGCCCTTTTTCACAAAGGTTGAAATTTTCTCGGGTTTTACACAACATGTATTTATACATCAAACATAGTTGATACAAGTTCTATTACAATCATTTGCATATATTTACATGTCATAAACTAAGTTTTCATACAAAAACCTAAAGTAAGCCACATATCGGCCTCTCTTCATCCTTGGGGCCCTGAGTATGCGTCATCCACCGGTGTGTACCTCGCACCTGAAATGTTTTCACATACAGGATGAACTACGCTCAATAGAGTATCCTCTACAGAGGCTACTCCTCCCCTAGATGCATATTAAATGCTCACATACAACAATTTACAAGCAACATCATTTTCAATCAAGAAAATACAATCCCATGATAGGAATTTTCATATCATGCTATGAATTGAGATGAAACTCACTCATGCCACTTCAACCCGAGTCCTCACCGACTCCCACCACACAATGCTATGCACTTGTGAAGCAAATCCGTCATTGACGAAAATCCATCCAATGATCGTTTTAAATAAAAATCATTTGTTAATAAACTAAATCATTGTTGGATGATTCCCATTGAATGGGTATGTTATAAAACAAAATCAAGTGTCTTTGTTGGGTATCGGATTCTCGGAGTCTCACCGCCAGTTCCGTACACCGTTACACTTTTCTAGAATTTCACCGCCAGTAAGTGTATGAACCATGTGGTCGGGCCTTGCACCCGAGGGAGAATCTAGCCCTTCTTGCTGTACCCGACACAAGTTTTTCATGCAACCATGCGACTCAGTCGGATTTTCAACCCAACTTTCCTAAGCCCACCCATCAATCACCAAGTGTGGTGTTTGATCACACCATGCACACACACCCACCTAATGCGATGTCTTCGTGCAATACAATGTAATGAACCATTGCATGTCAATGTCAAGTCCCATATGTAATGAATGCCATATGGATAAATTTAACTACATACTTCAACATATGCCATGTTAATTTACATCTAATGCACATAATTACCACAATTCATCATGATGCTAATATATTGACAACATATATCCACTTCCTTTTTCTCAAGCATGTCACACATAAATTATGCCATAACAAGCTTAATTCTCACATAGACATTTAGCAAAATACCTTCAAGGCACCAATCATGTTATCACATAATCTATATAAATAACTCATTTCTTTCACAAGACACAATATAACACATAGCATGCCACACAATACCAAGCTCTAAGAATTTTCACACGGAACTTCACATATCAATTTCAAACTAGAATTTGGTTAAATCATTTCTACACCTACACCTTAACCATAGGCAAGTGAACTATAGCCCCATACACTTATCCATTCCACATGGACACTCTAGGTTGTAAATAACCAAAGTAGGAGGGAACCCTACCTCTTGGAGCGTGAGATGAAGTATGGAGAACCTCAGGAACACCTCCCAAGCCCCAAATCTCTTGATTTCCCCAAAGTCTCCTCTTGGATCTTCGGTGAAATCCTTCGTTCTTGCTGTGGTTGTGTAGCTCTCGTCGAAGAGATCAACTTTGACTCTTGGTTCGAGTTGATTCGAGCGACGGAACTCCGTGAATCGAAGGAACTCCGTGAATTGAATTTTTGATTTTTCTTCTCCTCTCTCCCTCACACGTTTACACACTGGAAAATGCAGAATATTCTGCCTAAAAATCAGATATATGCTCATATTTATAACCCTTAACACTTGGTCCACGTCGCGCCACACGCCTCCCCTTGTCCGGGTCCGTTTTCGCCCCGAAACGATTAATTTCATCCCGGTATAAGTTCAAATTAATTTTATTTGAACTTTAATTCAATTATAAGGAAATTTTATAATTTTCGTTTTTTGGGGACCTTTATGAGGTCATTCGACACACAGTCGTCTCGTAAAACGCGCAAAATTCGACTATCTCATAATTCAACGAAAATTGTCTGGGTAACTCGGTTTCGCGATTCGAATTCAACGACGAAGTTCGTTGCGTCATACGAGCTCTAGAGAAATACGTATTTTAAATCCGCATTATAGTGACAAATTACCATTTTGCCATTTTTCAAAAAAAGTTCAAATTTTTCCCGGGTTTCACATATACATTGTATATATTTTTTATTTGTTTTTTTTAATTTATTTTCTTATTGAAAAACCAAAAAATAATAGAAATTAAAAACCCGAAAAAGGATTTATATGTCTAGTTTGACATTTTTTTAGGAATTATGTTAATTGTTTTTTTTCTTTGTTGTTACATAGAAGTTTTGTGCTTGGCTATGAGACCTATTAGGGAACTAGTAATCATCTGTGCCTGAAGGCACGGTGCAATATAAAAATCGAGCACCCCAAAAAATTAAGCCGCTATATCAAATCGCGATAGTTTAGGTAGATCCTTCAGGTTATAAATTCGTGTGGATACCGATAGAGGCCAAATGTTTGCGAGGCTTAGGGTAAAGATCAAATTCAGATTTGAGCATTCAAATTTTTTGAGAATACTTGAAGATCGTTAAAGGCACACTTCAAGAGGTAACCCTTAATCTTCTCTATAGATCTAAGGTTTCCTGATTTAATATAGATCTTGGTATGAGGAATAAAATTATTATTTTTTTTAAATTCCGCTGCATTTATTATATGATTACATTCAGTAGTATCAGAGTCATTATTCATGATTTAATTCAAACTTGATGTGATTATTGTTATAGCATGTTAATGAAATGGACCGAGAAATACCAGGGATTGCATAATTCACATGAATCATATTATTTTGTATGAGTGTTCTACAAAATAAATTCTAATTTTTTTTCACATGTTTAATATGAGATATTAATGGATCCATGTGTTTGAAATTGTTTTAAAATTAGATTTTAAAATTGAAGAAATGTAGTTACAAAAGGTAGCAACAAGTTTTCCTTAAAAACCAGTTTTCATTCGTTTTGGGTTTGAGATTGAACCAAGGGTGGCTAGGATAAAGGTTTTCATTCACGGTGGATTACAATGGTGGTCTTGAAGTACAACTTAAAACACTAGTTTATAATGTTCTTGTAAAGTTCTTCAAATCTTACTTTGATTTAATCTAAATTTTTGTTCAATTGGTTTTAATTTTGTTTATGAAATATTAAAATTAACTTTAATAATTTTACAAAATCGGATTGGACAAAAATTATATTCGTGAAGTCTCAAGACTAAATTATCGTAAGGACTCTTGGTTTGTTCAAGTTGGATACAATTTGGTCTCCTATTTAATTTTTATCTTTTGATGCCCCTAAAATCGGGGGTCCTTTGTCAACCTGTTGATCACCAATCAACCCGCAAAAGTACCCGTGAATGACGCATAACCCGACACCACGTCATAAAATCCCATTCACCGGGATCATAAACAACATAGAGTTTGGGCAGAGTCTCCATTGTACCGAGCACTCCCAAACTCAAAACTTGTATATATTTCAATCACTTGATCACTCCAAGGTCCAATATACATTAATTTGTCCTTAATATTACTCAATTTACATCCTTTGAACAAAAGGACTCAATGCCCGAAGGCTCGGCCAAGTTATTTTAAATTTTTAAAATTTTTGGAGGAGCTACCTGTACCTCATGTACGTGTTACCGGTAGCTGAGCCCTCTACCAACAAGCAACCAGTGCAAATTTTTGAAGGAGCTACTGGTAGCTGACTTGCTACCGGTAGATGAGCCCAGATTTTCCCCAAATTAAACATTTTTCAATTTCAACTCAGCCAATCTCATATAACATTCACCCAAACTCATATAACATCAATTTTTACACAAAATATAGTTCATATGAGTTCATTTTACAATCCTTTATACAACGTTACATATCCAAAGCCAATTACACGATTGTTTTACAAAATGTTGTAAAACCCGGGCAAATTTGAATTTTTTCTTAAAAAGGGCAAAATGGTCATTTGCCATCCTAATGCTTATTTGAAATACTCATACTCTAGACCTCGGATGAGGAAAATGAGTTCGCCATTGGATTCGTATCGCGGAATCTAGTCACCATGTCAAATTTCGTCGAATTCCGAGATAGTCGGATTTTTTGCACGTCGTTCGAGTCGACTGCGTGGCGAATGACATTTTAAAGGTCCCCAATAATGTATTTTATAAAATTTCCTTCAAATTAAGTTAAAGTTCAAATAAAATTAATTTGAACTTAATCCGATGTATAATGAATCGTTTCGGGATGAAAAACGGACCCGAAAGTCGAAAATATGCGGTGCGATGTGGACCGCACATTTTTGCCTATATATACCCTCTTAAATCAGCTTTTTGGACAAAATATCTTTGCAAATCAGTGCTGAACCGTGTGAGGAGAGAAAGAGAGAGAAAAGTGAGATTTCAATATTTCTTTCGCCGATTCCGGAAGTTCCGTCGGTCGGAATTCGTCGGACCAAGACTTAAAGTTCTTCTACTCGTCGAGGGCTACACGTACGTACCAAGAACGAGGGATTTCACCGAAGATTCAAGTGGAGTCTTTGGAGAAATCAAGGATTTTGTTGGTGTTCTTGAGGTGTTCTTGAAGCTTTGAAGCTCTAGTCTTCATCTCACGCTTCAAAAGGTAGGGTTTCTCCTACTTGGGTTGATTTCTAACCTAAATGTCCATAGGAATGGTTGGATGTATGTGTTATATATATATATCAATTGCCTATTAATATGGAAATGGGAAAGTGAGCTTAGAAATGACTTAGGCCAACTTCTAGCTTGACTTTGATGCATGGGGGTTACTTGGGCATTTTCTTGTAACTATGTGAAATTGTGGGCATGATATGTGTTTAACATGAAAGTGCCTTGAAGGTGTTGATTAAATGTCTTGAATTAAGATATTTAATGTTGTGTGACAATATTATGTGATTACATAATTGATGCATGAAAGGTGTTTGATAAAATGCCTTGAATGTGAAAAGTGTTATCTTGATGAAATTGAAATAACATGCTTGAGTTGAGTTAGGTGATAACTTGTGAAAATCATATGCTTATTGATATATTGAGCATGATGATGATATATGAAAGTCATGTGTATATGACATACATTTCCATGGGATATGATGATAAGTGTTATATGTTGCTCATGTGGCATTCATTACATTGCATTTGCACGAAACATCTCATCACATGGGTGTGTGCATGGTTGTCGTCAATACCACACTTGGTGATTGACGGAAGGCTTGGGAAAGTTGGGTCGAAGGCCTAGCTAAGCCACTTAGTTTCATAATAAATTGGGTCGGGGTTAGCAAGAAGGGCTAGAATATCCCTCGGGTGAAAGACTCGTTGATAGGATTCGCACTCCGTTGGTGTAAAAGGCCATAAAGTGTGTCGATATACGCGGAACCGTGGGTTGAAGTCCTGAAATTCCTTGTCGGTTGGGTGCCGTTGGTGTAAGTCCATGAATGCCCACCCCAAGAAAGACCCTAGTTTTGTAAAACGTCATTGATGTGTAACATAAATGACGGATTCACACATTGGCACTTGCGTGTGTTGGGGAGCCGGGAAGGGCTCGGATTGAGTGCATGAATGAGTCTCACCTCGTTGCATGACATGTCATAAGAAATTCCATATCTGAGTTGCATAAACATGATTAGAATTTTTGTGGATAATTGAATATTGCATATGAGCATTCCATGTGCATCTAGGTGGGGAGTAGCCTCTGTAGGAAAATTTTCTACTGAGCGAGGCTCACCCTATACGGGAAACAATTTCAGGTGTGGAGTTTGCACCGGCGGATGGCTCCCATGTAGAGCATCAAGGGTGAAGGAGGCCGACCTGTGGTCTTAGTGCATGATTTTGTAAACCTTTTGATTAACATGGTTTTGACTTGTAAAGTTTTCATGAATAAATGTAATAGAACTTATATGGACTATTGTTAAACTAATCTTGCATGTTTTGATATAAGTATTGATAAATGGACCCGGTGCGGTCAAGTTTTACTTATAAATGGACCCTGTGTGGTCATTGTGTTATATTGGGCCTCGGATGTGTCTTGTTAATGTATACTGCAGATGTTATGTTTTGGGTAGAGCTCCCCGTACAAGGGAGACTCTGCCCGAATTTCGTTAAAATAAAGGACCCCAGTAAATGGGGCATGACGGTGTGATATCGAGTTACTCGGTATCCACGAGTATTCCGCGGGTTGATGGGTAATCAACGGACCCCCGGATTTTGGGGCGTCACAGCTTGGTATCAGAGCTTAGGTATACGATTTACCTAAGGCTTGAGGGGCATGGGTCTAGACCATTGCATTCCATACGCATTTCATGTTATGTGGTCTACTTGCTACATGTTATGTGTTACTTGTTGTGTGAATTATATACATGGTAGAATGTATATAAAAAGGAGGAACACTAGGGTTAGAAAACATAACCTTGGGTTCGAAAAAAGGGATGAACGGGATAGTTCAACGGTTAAACGTCTACTAGTATGTGACATATGTTCTACTAGGGGGGACAATGAGAGAATTCTCAACGTTTGTGTTTGATCCCTAACTTTGGGGGTACTAAATTGTTAGTCTATTGCTATCTGATGTGTGTGTAGATGGAAAATAGAGGAAGAGGAAGAGGAAGAGGACGCGGCCGAGGCGGTGGACGGAACAACCAACCACCACCACCTACTACTGACCAACAAGCCTTCATAGAGGCTCTTGGTACAGTGGTTGCCACACTCACACAGACGGGTATATGTGGGGGCCAAGGAGGCTCTAGTCATCTCCAGAAGTTCAAGGCACATCAGCCTCCGATCTTCATGGGAGGAGCGGACCCTATGGTAGCTGACCATTGGTTCCGGCAAGTGGATAGGGTTTTGAGGGCTATGGAGATCACCTCCGATGCCACCAAGATAACTCTAGCTACATTTCAGCTGAAGGGGGAATCCCTGGTGTGGTGGGATTGGGTGAAAGACTCCAAGGACTTGGAGGCTATGACTTGGATTGAGTTCAAGGAACTCTTTATGGGAAAGTACTTCCCGGCCGCAGCAAAACATGCAAAGGCCCAGGAATTCCTGGATTTGAGGCAAGACACCATGATGGTGATGGAGTACGTTGCTAAATTCACCGAATTAGCACGTGTCGCCGATGACTACGTGGCCACAGATACGGCCAAAGTCAGAAAGTTTGAGGATGTGCTGAAGTTATCCATCCGGGGTAAGATTGTGGGTCTTCTCCTACAAGACTTCGACTTGATGGTCCAGACAGCCATGGCCATTGAGAGAGAAGTGGATGATGCAAGAAACATCCGGGAGGCAGGTGTGAAGGACAAGAAGAAGGAGGGTCAATCCTCTTCTTCTAGTTCTGGAAAGAGGCAGAGGACTTTTCCTCCGCAAGGGCAACAAGGACAAGGTCGTAGCCATCAAGGCCAAGCCCACGGTCGATCCTCCCAAGGCGGGGGAAACCCGGGGACTACATATCAGGCGGGGCAGAAAACATGTTTCCATTGCCGCCAGCCGGGTCACATGAAGCGGGATTGTCCTCAGCGGCAAGGATCCCAAAGCTACGGATCGTCACAGTCCCAGACTTTGATGGGGCAACCACAGACCCAGTATACTCCTCACTATTCTACCATGGGCCGGGGGAGTCAGTATCAGTACCAGGGTGCTACACAAGGCCCTACCACTTCACGTGCGGGGACACCGCAAGCTGGCCAGATGGGCCAAGGCATGGGTCGGGGACGAGGTCAGGGCTCACAAGCCGGGACTTCAGGGACTCAAGGGCGTGTCTACGCCATGATACCACAGACTGAGCCGGCAGATCTGTCGGTGATACAGGGTACATTTCTACTTTCCCGCTTATGGGCTAGAGTATTGTTTGATTCTGGTGCATCACATTCATTTATTGCTGCATCTTGTGTGAAAGACTTGGGTTTAGAGGTTGAGACCTTAGAAGAGCCTTTGCACGTGAGTTCTCCCCTAGGTGCTAGGGTGAGGGTTGATCAGATATGTCGGGGGTGTGAGTTAGAGATCTCAGGGATTCTACTCACCGTGGACCTTCAGGTCATGGACATGTCGGAGTTCGATGTAATCCTTAGGATGGATTGGTTGGCAGCACACCGAGTCGTCATTGATTGTGACCGGAAGCGGGTCATTGCTTACACACCGGATGGGGTTTGTTTCATGTTTCAGGGGGATAAGCACGATGCTTTACCCCAAGCCGTGTACGACTCTAGATGGCACGAGCAGTTGATGGGTTGGCTAGCAAGCCTTACCCTAGAGGACGAGGCGAGACAGGAGTTTGGTCTACCTCGGGTTGTGTGTGATTATGAGGATGTTTTTCCGGATGAACTACCGGGATTACCTCCACATAGGGATGTGGACTTCACTATAGAGTTGCATCCCGGTACATCGCCCATTTCTATGACTCCACATAGGATGGCGCCTGCTGAGTTGCAAGAACTCAAGGTCCAATTGTAGGAATTGTTGGACAGGGGGTTCATTAGACCGAGTACCTCACCTTGGAGCGCTCCGGTGTTATTTGCAAAGAAGAAGGACAAAACCCTTAGACTATGCATAGATTATCGGCAGTTGAATAGGGTTACTATCAAGAATAGGTACCCTTTGCCGAGGATTGATGACTTGTTTGATCAGCTGAGAGGGGCGCGGGTCTACTCCAAGATAGATCTCTGCACCGGCTACCATCAGTTGAGGGTTAGGGAAGCAGATATCCCTAAGACGGCGTTTCGGACGCGGTATGGGCATTTCGAGTTCACAGTGATGCCATTTGGGTTGACAAATGCCCCGGCGGCATTCATGGATCTCATGCATAGGGTGTTCCAACCCTACCTAGATCAGTTCGTCGTGGTCTTTGTTGACGACATTTTGATCTACTCCAAGTCTGAGGAGGAGCATGAGGGTCACTTGAGGATTGTTCTCCAGGCCTTGAGAGACCACTAGTTGTACGCCAAGTTCAGCAAGTGTGAATTTTGGCTGACTGAGGTGAAATTCTTGGGGCATGTAGTGTCGGCTTTGGGTGTATCTGTGGACCCGGAGAAGGTCGAGGCAGTTATGAATTGGGAGAGACCGAAGTCAGTCTTCGAGATACGCAGTTTCTTGGGATTGGCAGGGTATTACCGGCGATTTATTGAGGACTTCTCTCGGCTGGCTGCACCTATGACTAGGTTGACTCGGAAAGAGGTCAAGTTCGAGTGGAATGATTCTTGCGAGAAGGCATTCCAGGAGTTAAAGAGAAGGCTTACTTCAGCTCCTATCTTGATAGTCCCGGAAAAGGGACAGAGGTACACATTTTATTATGATGCCTCGAAGGACGGACTGGGATGTGTCTTGATGCAGTCCGGGAGGGTGGTGGCTTATGGTTCTCGGCAGTTAAAGAACCATGAGCAGAATTACCCCACACATGATATGGAATTGGCGGCCATTGTCTTTGCCTTGAAGGCTTGGCGTCACTACCTGTATGGCGAGGAGTTTGAAGTGTTTTCGGACCACAAGAGTCTGAAGTACATCTTTACACAGCGGGACCTCAACATGAGGCAACGCAGGTGGATGGAGTACCTCGAGGACTACGATTTCACGTTGCATTACCATCCCGAGAAGGCAAATGTGGTGGCAAATGCACTCAGCCGAAAGTCACGGGGAGTGGTGGCTAGTGTGGCTTCCCGAGAGTGGCAGATGCTCGAGACTGTGGGACAGTTTGGGCTACATTACACTGATCATATTCAGGGTACTTTGGGGAGCTTGGTGGCTACACCTTCCCTACTGAGCAGGGTTATTGAGTCCCAGGGACAGGATACTGAGTTAGTGTCCATCAGGGACCGAGTACGATTGGGTACGAGTGATGAAGGCTGCGCCATTCATACATATGGTAGTCTTCGGTTCAGGGGACGGATTGTGGTTTCCCAGTCTGCGGAGCTCAGAGAGGAGATTCTCAAAGAGTTTCATTGTTCTCGATTTGCTGTGCACCCAGGTGGCACGAAGATGTATCATGATCTTCGTCGCCAGTATTATTGGAGCGGGATGAAGAGAGATGTTGGAGATTTTGTCAGACGATGTCTCACTTGTCAGCAAGTTAAGACTGAGCACCAGAGACCAGCAGGATTACTCCAGCCTTTGGAGGTAGCTGAGTGGAAGTGGGAGCATATCACGATGGATTTTGTGACCCATCTTCCACGGACATCGCGGGGGCATGACGCGGTGTGGGTGATAGTGGACCGGCTTACTAAGTCGGCACATTTTCTGGCAGTGCGGATGGCCTTCACACTGGAGGAATTCTGCAGGTTGTACATACGGGAGATTGTCCGGTTGCATGGGGTACCCGTATCTATAGTATCGGATCGAGATCCCAGGTTTACGGCTCAGTTTTGGGAGAGTTTCCAGCGAGCCATGGAAACACAGTTGATGATGAGCACTGCTTTTCATCCTCAGACAGATGGTCAGTCGGAGAGGACTATCCAGACCTTAGAGGACATGATGCGGGCATGCGTCCTAGATCTCAAGGGTAGCTGGGAAGATCATTTGCCCTTGGTGGAGTTCGCCTATAACAATAGTTATCAGGCGAGTATACAGATGGCACCCTATGAGGCATTGTACGGGAGGCCATGTCGTTCTCCGGTTTGTTGGACGGAGGTAGGATAGAGGTCTTCTACGGGTCCGGAATTGGTAAAAGACACCTCGGAGAAGGTGGACTTGATTCGGAAGCGTCTTCTCACGGCTCAGAGTCGACAGAAGAGTTATGCTGATAGACGACGACGACCTCTAGAGTTTGAGGTGGGAGATCATGTCTTCTTGAGGTTATGCCTAAAAGAGGAGTGGTCCGGTTTGGTAAACGGGGGAAACTGTCGCCGAGATACATCGGGCCCTTCGAGGTACTCGAGAGGGTGGGTACAGTTGCTTACCGGTTGGCGTTACCGCCAAACCTATCAGGTGTTCATGCGGTATTTCATGTCTCTATGCTCCGGAAATACACCCCAGATCCGACTCATGTGGTGGATTGGGGCGAGCTTGTTGTTGATGCGGATGGGACCTTCGAGGAGGGACCGGTGCGCATCATGGATAGCCGGGAACAGGTTTTGCGAGGCAAGACCGTGCGGCTAGTGAAGGTGTTGTGGCAGCACCGAGGAATGGAGGAGGTGACATGGGAGAGCGAGGACACCATCCGTACCCATTATCCTTTCTTATTCGAGGATGGAGGTACTTTCTAATAGTCATTAAATATTAACTGACTGTTGCATATGCATGTGGTTGTATGTGTATGTATGTGTGAATTTCGGGGACGAAATTCTTTTAAGGGGGGAAGAATGTAAAACCCGGGCAAATTTGAACTTTTTCTTAAAAAGGGCAAAATGGTCATTTGCCATCCTAATGCTTATTTGAAATACTCATAATCTAGACCTCGGATGAGGAAACGGAGTTCGCCATTGGATTCGTATCGCGGAATCTAATCACCATGTCAAATTTCGTCGAATTCCGAGATAGTCGGATTTTTTGCACGTCGTTCGAGGCGACTGCGTGGCGAATGACATTTTAAAGGTCCCCAATAATGTATTTTATAAAATTTCCTTCAAATTAAGTTAAAGTTCAAATAAAATTAATTTGAACTTAATCCGAGGTATAATGAATCGTTTCGGGACGAAAAACGGACCCGGAAGTCGAAAATATGCGGTGCGATGTGGACCGCACATTTTTGCCTATATATACCCTCTTAAATCAGCTTTTTGGACAAAATATCTTTGCAAATCAGTGCTGAACCGTGTGAGGAGAGAAAGAGAGAGAAAAGTGAGATTTCAAGATTTCTTTCGCCGATTCCGGAAGTTCCGTCGGTCCGAATTCGTCGGACCAAGACTTAAAGTTCTTCTACTCGTCGAGGGCTACACGTACGTACCAAGAACGAGGGATTTCACCTAAGATTCAAGTGGAGTCTTTGGAGAAATCAAGGATTTTGTTGGTGTTCTTGAGGTGTTCTTGAAGCTTTGAAGCTCTAGTCTTCATCTCACGCTTCAAAAGGTAGGGTTTCTCCTACTTGGGTTGATTTCTAACCTAAATGTCCATAGGAATGGTTGGATGTATGTGTTATATATATATATCAATTGCCTATTAATATGGAAATGGGAAAGTGATCTTAGAAATGACTTAGGCCAACTTCTAGCTTGACTTTGATGCATGGGGGTTACTTGGGCATTTTCTTGTAACTATGTGAAATTGTGGGCATGATATGTGTTTAACATGAAAGTGCCTTGAAGGTGTTGATTAAATGCCTTGAATTATGATATTTAATGTTGTGTGACAATATTATGTGATTACATAATTGATGCATGAAAGGTGTTTGATAAAATGCCTTGAATGTAAAAAGTGTTATCTTGATGAAATTGAAATAACATGCTTGAGTTGAGTTAGGTGATAACTTGTGAAAATCATATACTTATTGATATATTGAGCATGATGATGATTTATGAAAGTCATGTGTATATGACATACATTTTCATGGGATATGATGATAAGTGTTATATGTTGCTCATGTGGCATTCATTACATTGCATTTGCACGGAACATCTCATCACATGGGTGTGTGCATGGTTGTTGTCAATACCACACTTGGTGATTGACGGAAGGCTTGGGAAAGTTGGGTCGAAGGCCTAGCTAAGCCGCTTAGTTTCATGATAAATTGGGTCGGGGTTAGCAAGAAGGGCTAGAATATCCCTCGGGTGAAAGAGTCGTTGATAGGATTCGCACTCCGTTGGTGTAAAAGGCCATAAAGTGTGTCGGTATACGCGGAACCGTGGGTTGAAGTCCTGAAATTCCGTGTCGGTTGGGTGCCGTTGGTGTAAGTCCATGAATGCCCACCCCAAGAAAGACCATAGTTTTGTAAAACGTCATTGATGTGTAACATAAATGACGGATTCACACATTGGCACTTGCGTGTGTTGGGGAGCCAGGAAGAGCTCGGATTGAGTGCATGAATGAGTCTCACCTCGTTGCATGACATGTCATAAGAAATTCCATATCTGAGTTGCATAAACATGATTATAATTTTTGTGGATAATTGAGTATTGCTGTAACACCCCGCATTTTCTTTTATATATGCATATAGATATATAGATATACCAAATAATGGTTGTAAAGATGTGGATAGGGGTATTGAAGTGTGTTTGAACTTTGTAAATTTGAAAAGTAAAGATTTAAAATGTTAATGAAAATCATAGTTGAAATTTAGTTTTAGTGAGTGAAAATATAAAATGTTAGGTCCTATAACTTGTATTAGATAGGTTTGGTGTATAAATATGTGTTGGAGAGGTTTGTGATGGATTTGGTTAGTTTTGGAATGGATTGGAAATGGAAAACAAAAGAAATAAGCAAAACTGGGTAAATGGTACCGGTACTGGGTACCGGTACTGAATGGTACCGGTACTGAGTACCGGTACTACCGAAACCAGACTGTTTATTTTAAAGTCGCGAATTTCGGCCTCTCTCTCTCTCTCCCTATAAATACTTAAGGCCGACTATTTGAGCCCCATTTCAGCCTTCTAAACCCTAGGCACCTTTAGAGAGAAAGAGAGGGAGAGAAGAACATCAAAGATAAGGAGAGATACACCATTTTAGAAGATTAAAACCCTAGATTTCTAAGATTTCACTTCTCTACTCATTCTCTTTTCTTCCATTCTTCACCCACTCTCACCCAAATCTTTTGAAAACCCTAGGGAGATGAGATTAAAAGGAAAAGAAAGGAAAGCAAGAAGGTCTTGAAGCTTGGGTATTTGGCTAAAACTCTTGAGCATTGAGGTAGGGGATTTCTTCTCTTTCTCTTACATTGATGTTAGGGTTAATAAATATGTATGTTTTGATTCTTAATGATATGTATTTGCTATGGCTCCATTGTTTCTTGGTTCTTTTTTCAATTGTTAACATGTTTTACACAAAGTTAGGGTTGTATACCCATGAAATCCCTCTTTTGTTTGAAAAACTCTAGTTTTTTCAAGAGTGATGGGTTTTCCTCTTGAACTCTTCCTTTATTCTTGATTTCAAAATCATAGTGTTTTGTGTTGAGTAATAAAATGATATTGTTGTGATCTCTTGCATTTTCTTTGTTGGTTATTGAAAATGTCACATGCTTAAATTGGGGATTTTTACGATACTCTTGTAAATTGTGAAATTTGGGTTTGGTATTGTATCTCTTATGAGTGTGGGATGACCATGGGTGGCCTTTGACGAGATATCGTAGAGTGGATAGACGTGTTACTTGCTCCGTGGGGGTTGGCATTTCTCCTACCACTCGTAGTGGGGTTAGTGCTTTGGTAAGACTAAACCGCTATTGCTCACGGGTGCCGTGTAAGAGGGTTAGTATACTAATGCCTGGGTTGGATACGTCACTGCCATTGGTGTGGCATACGTCATTCCTAAAGGATGGATATCTTTGATAAGATTTGTGTGGGTGTGTGTGGGTTAGATATTACTCAATGTGTCGATTCATGGGGTGTGCCTTACATCATGTTTGAGATACATATACATATTGATGGATTGTTGTATTATTGTGGAAAATGGTTTCCTACAAGGACTTGTGGGAGTATGGGATTCCACAAGGTCTTGTGGGAAACTGGTTTATATTTTGGAAAATGGATATGTATTGGATCTTGGTTTCTTTTACTGTTTATGTAAATTACTGTTGCTACTTAAACTGGAGATCCATTTTAAAATGCCCTGCTTTTCCTTCAAAATGTTATATATGCTATTTGTAAAAATGAGACCAACCGTTTTATATACTTTCATAAACCTTGTTTGAGTTTGGGAAGATTTTGCTACAGAGCTTCGTGCTCATCCCCTACAATTAACATTTTTCAGATTATGCTATAGAGGAGGAGCTTGGCGCTAATGAGCCGGGCCTTGGGGAAGCCTCATTAGAGGGGTACCTGGATCCCGAGTGGGACATTTAGAGATGCCCTTTTATTTTTGTACTAGACTAGGGACCAATATGTACAAACATTGTAAAGTCTAGTTTCTTTTGAAATTCCGCTGCAATATATTCATGTAATTCTTTTGGGTTGTAATGGCCTTAGTTTGGCTTATTCTTTTGGGATGATTGTTGTGGATAGTATATATGGTGAATGAAATATTTTGGATTTGATGGTTAGATAGACCCGGTGTGGTCAATGTATTATACATGTACAGGTTGTGAGTTTTGGGAGAGCTTCCCGTACGAAGGAGACTCTGCCCAAATTTTGTTAAAATTAAGAATGTTTCTTATTTGATGGATATATATTTAGTGCTCTCATGATGTGAATGTTTTAGAATGTAATGTCGTCCAGGGTGGTATTTGGGGTATTATAATTGCATATGAGCATTCCATGTGCATCTAGGTGGGGAGTAGCCTCTGTAGGAAAATTTTCTACTGAGCGAGGCTCACCCTATACGGGAAATAATTTCAGGTGTGGGGTTTGCACCGGCGGATGGCTCCCATGTAGAGCATCAAGGGTGAAGGAGGCCGACCTGTGGTCTTAGTGCATGATTTTTTAAACCTTTTGATTAACATGGTTTTGACTTGTAAAGTTTTCATGAATAAATGTAATAGAACTTATATGGACTATTGTTAAACTAATCTTGCATGTTTTGATATAAGTATTGATAAATGGACCCGGTGCGGTCAAGTTTTACTTATAAATGGACCCTGTGTGGTCATTGTGTTATATTGGGCCTCGGATGGGTCTTGTTAATGTATACTGCACATGTTGTGTTTTGGGTAGAGCTCCCCGTACAAGGGAGACTCTGCCCGAATTTCGTTAAAATAAAGGACCCCGGTAAATGGGGCATGACGGTGTGATATCGAGTTACTCGGTATCCACGAGTATTCCGCGGGTTGATGGGTAATCAACGGACCCCCGGATTTTGGGGCGTCACAAATGTAATCTAAAGACACAACTCGGCTTTCTTCATCAACGAGGGCCCAAGTGAGAGCCGTCCACTGACGCTTGTTCCGCACCCAAAATGTTGTCCTCATAAAGGGTGAGCCACGCTCAATAGGGTATCTCCTAAAGAGGCTACTCCCTAACCTAGATGCATATGAAATGCTCACATGGAATTTAACAATCAAACAAGCATTCATCCAAGAACACACAACTTCAAGAACAAATGTCATAATGTCATGTCATGTTATGAGGTGAAACTCACACATGCAATGCAACCTGAGCCTTCACCGGCTCCCATAGCACATGCAATGCCATGCGTATGAATTCGGGCATTCTAAGCCCCCGCCATTGATGTTACACATCCAATGACCATTTATAAATCCCGAGTCTTTCTTAGGGTGGGTATTTATGGACTTCCACCAACGGCTCCACCTACACCGACACACTTTATGGACTCAATACCAATGGAGTGCGTATCCAAATCACCAGGTCTTGCACTCGAGGGACAATCTAGCCCTTCTTGCTAACCCCGACCCTATTTTCAATGCAATCATGTGCGACACAGTCGAACATTGGTCCAACTTTCCTGAGCCCACGCATCATCCACCAAGAATGGTGTTTGATCAAACCATGCACACACACACTCATGCCAATTGCCCACGAATGTGATGCTCCCCGTGCATATGCAAGTCTAATGAACAATTGCATTTCATATCATTATGCAACCAAGATTTCAATTGCAATTACAACATCATCTATACTAATAAGATAGAGGTGATTTCAAACTTCCTAAATTGAAATCAATCCTCCCAATTTAGAAAAGCAGAAGAACGGCTAGGATTTGATTGAATTTTAGCTATACGGTCTAGATCTCAACTAAAACCATCTAATTTAATCCAATGGCTCACAATACATCTCACCCAAAAACCCAAATCCCGCCCAAAATTAGAACCTAATACACAAAACCCCAAAAAGTCAGTCAATCTCCCCTCTCTCTCTCTCTCTCTTTCTCTCTCTCTCTCTCTCGAACAGACGCTCTCCCAACGACATCTCTCCGTCATGGCTCAACCTGACCATCGGCGACGACGACTCACCCAGGTAAGCCTCTATCTCTCTCTTCCCCTTCATCTCTCTATCTCACATCTCCTTCTTCATGTCACAAACACAAACACATAGATCACACAAACACAAACACACATTCCGCCCACCCCTTTTCCTCCCTCCCCACCGTCTTGCACACAACCACTCAAGACCCCTCTCTATTTGCCCAGACCCCTTTGTTTACAACCCACACCACAACCAAAATCCATCTATGCCTATACCCAAAACCTCTTTGTTCGCATACACCAACCCACCCACCATCTGACACATATCCTCATAGCACACACACACCAATACACACGCAGAAAAAAATCTAAGCTTGAGATTTTTTGAATTTTTTGTTTATTGTATTCGAATTCCTTTGCTTTGTAAATTTTGCAATTTTTTCGTCAAAGTTGGCCTCACACACACAACGCACACACGCACTCACTACAACAATCACACAACACTAGCACTCACACACATCCATAGATGCCTAACAGGTGTTCGACCAAATACCCCAAAGATACAGTGTTCGACTAAATGAACCAAATACTTAGGTTCGGTCCAACCATTTAATCAAGCCTGTAAGTTTTCCCCTTTATTTTTTTTGTGGTTATTTTCTTCTTCATTGCGGTTTATAAAAAGTAAATAGAAAAAACTTACAGTGGTTCTTGAGAGAAAAACCCACAGTGATTTTAGAAAAAATTGACAAAAATGAATCTGCTGGGTTATTTGACTTTAGAAGTTTTATAACAAATATTTTGGTTATGCTGAGATTGCGTTTTATGTGATATTAGTTACAGTGATTTTAAGGGATGTTGTGGGTTTATGTAATCGGTTTATTTTGTTCTTTTAGGGGCTACTCCAAAGTCAATTCTTCAGCCCCGAAAGTTTGTGACGAAGAATCCTTAGTAAAGCTTCATCAAACAATGGGTAAGCCCAAAAAAGTTGTTATTTTGGATTATTTGAAAAGTTTGTTGTTGCTTAGCTCTAATTTCTCTTACAACTTTTTATCAAGTGTAGCTAAGTACAGTGCCACAATTCTACCTAGAAGGGAACAACCAATCCTTTTGTTAGTTTGATTGTGTTTTATTTTGTGAGCAGTTTATATTTGATTTGATGCAATGTTTTTAATTAGGTTTAATTAGATGCAAATCTACGTTTTTATTGACTTAAATTGATTGTGATTTTATTTATTTATGTATTTTGTGATTTTATTATTTATTTTACCCAATTTCAACATCAATTGTCAATTGCGTTGCCGCTTCAAGTATGTAATTGGTGGCTTTAATGCCTTTTGAGTCTGTAGAATAAGATGTTTGTCTTTACTTTTCAAATTTTATTAATTTCCTTGATCAATTGGAAAAATTTATTGAAATTTATTGTGTAATTGTACTCTATTCAAGGGACAAACAATAATTGCCACTGCAAACCACTGGTAAATCAAATCCCTTTGACAAAAAAACTTTTATTAACAGGTTTTTTTTTTCTTTATGTTTTACATTTTACTTTTTGGATAGAGTTTGTGAAAAGCAATCAAAATTATACTTTGTGAACCTGAAAATTTTAATATAAAGCTGTGTTCCAAAATTGGGTAAATTTTCGTGTTTGAAGCCGGTTTTTTTCACTAGAAACGTAAATTTTTGCTATCTTCGTATTTATGGATGTGGATATATTAGGGGTAATGTGAGCATGCTTTTTGCACAGTTGCTAATTTGGTATCGTCTTCATCATTTGTTACTTGACAGATTTGGAAGGGCTATACACATGATCTTCTTTGTCGGTTAGAGGCTCAAGAGGTGATTCTTGAAAAAAAAAATGAAGGTTTGTGTTGTTTTCTTTTTCTTTCTTTTTTTTTCTTTGCATGAAATTTTTTCATTTATTCCTCTCTAACTTTGCCAATTTGCATTTGACAACTCTAGAATGAGGTAAGATGAGCTAGCTAATTTACATGGTTGCGATTTGTTGGTTGGTTGTGATTATGAATTAATAAAGATACTTAGGATTATGGAATGTGGTTTTTTTTTTTTTTTTTTTTTACTTTTTAAATATGTTGGGTGGGATGAATTTGAAACTATATTTTATTTTTCATACAATAGTTTTGAACTTATGTATGTTAAGAATCCCCCATACCCTCTGTTAGGCACACTACTTAAACAACCAACCCTTCTTTTTCTCTCTCCACTATTTTCTATCGACTTTGTATTTTCTCTCTCCCCACCAATCAACCCTTTATTTTCTCTCTTTTTTTGTCTCTCTCCTGCCTCTCTTCTCAACCAATGGTGACCCACCACCGACGATGCCCCAATCCATGTATCCCCCTCTTTTTGAGTACTCTACCATTGATTTTTTGTTTGATTGATATGAATTTACTATATACCTATTTAGTGGGTTGAATTTGCATTTGACAACTCTAGAATGAGGTTAGATGAACTAGCTAATTTACATGGTTGCGATTCGTTGGTTGGTTGTATTATGAATTAATAAAGATACTTAGGATTATGGAATGTGGTTTTTTTTTTTTTAACTTTTTAAATATGTTGGGTGGGATGAATTTGAAACTATATTTTATTTTTCATACAATAGTTTTGAACTTAAGCTTGGATTCCTGGGAGTTGAAAGATAAATTTTGAACTTATGTATGTTAAGAATCCCCCATACCCTCTGTCAGGCACACTACTTAACAACCAACCATTCTTTCTCTCTCTCCACTATTTTTTATCCACTTTGTATTTTCTCTCTCCCCACCAATCAACCCTTTACAACTACTCTTGTGACATTCATTGGATTATGTTCCTTGGGTTTTAAAATTCTGTCAGTATGTGTGGGTATGTGTACGTGTTGGCCTTTTGAGACTACTACTTTCATGGTAAAATGGAGGAGAAAAGTTTGAGATTTGTCACTCCTACACTTCTTCTCTAGCTACATCTACTTTGGCTCATCGTTTGTTAATTGGAATGTAGTGGTGTTTGATGATGTTAAAATTTTTGGAGTAGATTAAATTAAGGACATTTATGTTTGCTACTATTTTGGAGTTGCGGTAGTTGATAAATTGGTACATTAAGGGAGGATTAGGCGTGATAGTGAGTCAGCTAATTTGTTTCATCTATGTTTTCTTTTAAATACTAATCTACATGTTGATTTTTATAGGGTCTTACTTTTAGAGAAATTTTGTCACCCACCCAATCACACAAACAGAGTCCCCATGTACGATTTTTGGAAAATTTCTTAGTCTTTTGGTCTTTAAATTTCTTTGTTCCTTTGTTTTTCTTCTATGGATGTCCAAACACATGATTTGATGGACATTGGATACTCTAAATGAGAATGTTTTTCTTCAGAATGTTGGATTTTTAGTTTGTTTGTGGGATGTTGTTCTATAAGACTTGAGATTGTTGATATGATATCTCATATTCTTTTAGATGAATGTGTTTCTAATGATGCGTATTTAGGGCCGATGGCGTGAGTTGTTTACAACCATTGTCTACTCTGTTATTGGTAGATACAACCTATAGTCCAGTGAGGACTGAGGATGATGCATTGCTACTGTAGTTAGTTCAGTTTTCATGTCAGTTGGGATTTTTAAATGAATAGAATTATCTATTGGTGTATTTTTTGGTGGATTGAATGCTCTTTAACTTAATTTTCATGTTCTGAATCTTTACATTACCATGAAGGGCTTTCTAAGGTTGGTTTTTCTTCATGCTTTGTTGTTTAAAGCTTTCAACAAATTTAGTTATGTATCCATTTCAAGATGGCAAGTTTGATGGAAAATTGAGTAGCCAATGTGTTTTCTTTTATTTTTTATTGTTTGTACACAATTATTATTTTTTCTTTTGCAATTTTTCTAAAGTTTTTTAGTTTAGTGAGTTTCTCTTTCTGTGTGAAGAAAAAAAGGTTCTCAAACCCCTATAATTTATGGTGTAGGGAGCAAGAAGAGAGGACAAATGATGAAGTCCAGAAGTCGTGGTATATCTTTAATTCTTTATTTCTTCTTTTGATGGTAATTGAGCATTAATTTATTGAAACCCAACTTCATTTGACCTTTTTAACCCACAAAGGTTTAATAATTTTTTGAAATGTAGGACTACACATCTACTAATTTTTTTAGGAGATTTTCATTTATGATCTATTTTTAATGGATTGGATTTGATAGGAAATATGATGTGATTTAAATTTAAATTTATGCTGAGATTCTTTGGAGTTTGATTTGGGTCTATTTGTTTGTACTTGGATTTGAAATTATGCAGTTTTTTTGGGGCCCCGGGGGGTGGAAGGCAATTACGAAAAGAGATAAGGAGACATATTGTGCATACCATGCATTACTTCATGTTTAGGCCTTGGTTTTGCTGAATAAACCATGAGCCACCAGTTTTGTTCTCCTTGCTTGCATGAGAGCAATTAACTTTATGGTACCTGTTCTGTTTTGGTTTTTGGTTTTTGTTTTAGTGTCTTTGCTTGATTGTTTGGAGGGGCTGATATTGGAATGAGAATGAATTTTGAAGATAGAATTAAATTGTGATTGTGATATTGGGGGAAATAGAATTGAATTGTGATTGTGAACTATAATGATCGTTATGTATAATTGTGAACTGTGAATTTTTTGGATCTTTGGTTGGACCTGCATGTACAACATGTGTCTGTGGCCTTTGCTATTATGATATAAAATTTTATTTTGGTTTGGATTATGTAGTGACTAAAATATGATGATGTTTTTGAGTTAGTTAGAGTAATTTATTCTTTGAAATTGGTTATGTAATGGTTTATGCTGGACAATAATCTATACAATAAGATATATAAGTTCTGTAGACAGGTTGAAATTTTTAAGCTCCTATCTTTAGAAGAAATTTTGCTGGAATATTTTGAATTAAAGCAAATTGATTTTAATTTTTTTAATTAAAGCAAATAAATGAAAAATTATTTCAAATAGATGATTTTTTTTAAGTTGCAAAGTGCCTTTAGGCACGGGTTATTACTAGTATTCAATATGTCATGAGCACAATATGAACAACATTTCATCTCAAACAACATTCCCAATTGTCAACTATGTCATAAGCATATAATTACAATCCATATTCTCACCAAGCATGTTATAACACATTCAATGAAACAACCATGCTAAATCAACCTAGGAATTTTATCAAACACCCAAAAGGCACAAAATCATGCGACACACAATCATGCCCAATTTATCACATTTTTCGTGAATTTACAAACAAGAAAATTCCACAAACCCAATTCATGCAAGATTGGTTTAGCATATTTTTATACCCATTTCTCATACTCTAGTTACACTAGGAGTACATCAAACAAAAGAATTCATCTCTAATCAAACTACCCATTTCATACGTAACCCTAAGTTGAAAATAAACCTAGCTAGGAGAAAAACCCTACCTTTCGAAGTGTAATACGAATGGTAGAAGCTCCAAGAAAACCCAACTCAAGCTTTAAAATTTGATTTTCAAAAATCCCGTTCTTGAGACTTTGTTAAAATCCATGCTTTTTGGTATATATACGTAGCTATCGTCGTGTGGATCAACTTTCGTTCTTGGCCTGAAGGATTCCGACGAACGAATCATCCTAGATCACAAGATGAAGATGGAAAAACCCTTGAATTTCTCTCTCTTCTCTCTTCTCTCTCTCTCTCTCTCTCGGAAAATATGCTGGGTAATGGGGAGAAAATCTGATTTTTCTCCCCTATTTATAAATCTTGGATACTTGGTCAACAACGTGCCACACGTCCCGTCTTTTCCTGATTCGATTTTGTTCTGAATCAATTAAATGTCGTTCTGTTTTAAGTTCAATATATTTTATTTGAACTAAATTTAAATTATTTTTCATGTTTCACAATTAATTCCCGGTCACATTTATTTTTGTCACGCGACACCCGTTAACCTCATAAAACGCGAAAAATCCGACTGTCTCGGAATTCAACAGAAATTGACTGGGTAACTAGATTTCACGAGATAAATCCAACGGTGAGGTCCATTTTTTCATCCGAGTTCTAGAAAAATTTAGGTTTTCAACTCGTACCGTAGCGACTAATTACCATTTTGCCCTCTTTCACAAAAATTCAAATTTTTTGGGGTTTTACATATCTATTTCCCTAAAATAAGGAGATTGTCTCTTAATTACTTGTGGAGATAGTATTCTTATTATATTAAGAGATTGTCTATTTCCCTAAAATAAGGAGATTGTAGCATTCTTATTATATTAAGAGATTGTCTTTTAATTAAATTAAAAGATTATTTTCTAAATAAATTAGGAGATTTTATTCTAATTAACTTAGGAAACAATCTCATAATCAAATTAAGCGATTTTCCTTTACTTAGATTAGAAGATTTTCTTCTAACTAAATTAGGAGATTGTCTTCTAATTAAACTAGGAGATTGTCTCCTAATCAAATTAAAAGATTGTCCTTTGCTTGAATATTGTCTTATAACTAAATTAGGAGATTGTCTTCTAATTACTTGAGTAGATAGTATTCTAATTAAACTAGGAGATTGTCTCCTAATTAAATTAGGATATTGTATTCTAAAAAAAAATAAGAATTTGATTCTTAATAAATTACCACCTAAACTAAGATCATATTTTGACTAGGATTAGGAGCAAAGAATTCTAATGAGATTAGGATTCATAATTAAACTCAAAATTAAGAATTTAATTTTCAACTATACACCACCCATACTAGAACCCTATTTTTATTAGGTTTTGGACTAAAGACTTCTAACGAGATTAGGACTTCTATCTAGACCAAAATTGAGAATTTGATTCGTAAGGGTACTCCACCCAAACTAAAATCCTAGTTTGACTAGGATCTTAATCAAAGGATCCTAATAGGATTGAGACTTTTATTTGGCATCAAAGTAGGAATTTGTTCCCAATTAAAAGATCAACCGAAATAGACTTCTAGTTTTACTAGGACTTTGATTATAAAATAGTAATAGGGTTAGAAATCTATAATATTAATTGATTAGTTTTAAAATCATTAATTTTAATTTGATTAAAATTAAAGCAATCTTTAATGGTTAAGAATATTGCAATCCCAAGATGTTTATGCTATAAATAGAATAATTACATGTTTTTCTTTTGTTCAAGCAATGTGATTGAATGGATGCGGGGATGATCATGGACTTAGAACAAATAATTGAGCTGTGTGATTGGTTTAAATGCAATATGATTGTATTTTGTTCTATGGGTATGTAATTTTTGAAAAATGGGGCTAACATGCTTCTTTTCTCCTTTCTATATGTAATTTCTTCTATCACCTCCTATAGTACATCCCCTTGATCTTGATCAAGGTTTATTTTCATTAATGTAATGAATTAGAATAAAATAGTTTAGTAGGATTGAAGATAAAGATGGAAGTAAGATGGAAGCATGGTAGAGCCTAAATGCAAAGTTCATGGAGGTCCATTCAAATGACACATCCAGAAGATTAGTGTCATGAGATGATACATTTTTCAAATTTTATCATCACCCACACATACCTAGATTCAATTCAATGGCTTCAATTGAATCAAACTAAAAGTCCATGATCATTCATAGGGCAAAAGGGCCAAATTTCCATAGATAGTTATGTGTCCATATTTTATTTAAAAATATTTTAAATTGATATATTGAATCATATTTTGTGATGATTCAATTTAATATATTGATATTCTCACAACCCTAATTTTAAATGTTAAAATTATTTTTCTTAAATGGGTTAGTGGGAGTGTAATATATTAATTGGACTAATAACGATAAATGACAAGAATTAATTGTAAAACTTGAAAATTTTAAATTTTTGTTAAAAAGGACAAAACGCTAATTAGTTGCTAGGGTACGAGTTGAAAATCCTAATTCTAGGACTCGGATGACGAACTGGACCTCACCGTTGAATTTGTCTCGCGTATTTTAGCTACCTAGTCAAATTTTGTTGAATTTCAAGATAGTCAAATTTTTCGTGTTTTACGATGAGATCAGGAGTCGCGAGACTAAAATAAACGCAATTAGATTTTATTCGCAAAACCCAGAAAATAATTTAAAGTTAGTTTAATAAAAATATACTAAACTTAACACAGAGCAAGATTTAATTGATTCATGATCAAATTGGAGCAAACAAAAGAGGCACGTGTGGCGCAACGAGGGCCAAACATTTGGGATTATAAAAAGGGGAAGAAAATCAGTTTTTTTCCCCATTTTTCAGCCATATTCTAGAAAAGAGAGAAAATAGAGAGAAGAGAAACATCAAAGTTCTCCTTCATTTTTTCTCCAATCTATAGCAATCTGACCATCGGATCTCTTCAGTGGGTTTCACCAAAATCTCGAAGACCAAAGATCGTGGGTTTAACCAAAATCTCGAAGATGAGATTATTGGGATCAAAGCTTGGAAGCTAGATTTGGGTATTTTGGGGTTTCTCCTGCGCAGTATTACGCTATAAGATGTTGGGTTCCTTTCTTAACTAGGTTTATTTCCAACCTAGGGTTGAAAAATGAAATGAGTAGGGTGTTAGAGATGAAATCTCATGTATAACACATGCTTAGGGTGTTAGAAAATGGAAATGGGTATAAGAATATGTTTATATCAAGTCTTGCATGATTGGGTGTTGATGAAATTGATTGCCTTGAAATTTCATGAGGAATTATGTTGATTTGGGCATGCTATTTGTTTACATAATCTTTATGCCTTGTACGTGTTTGATAAAATTCCAATGGGTGATTCAGTTTTTTATGTGTATAGAATATGCTATAACATGTTTGGTGGTTTTTTGGATTGTGATTATATGTTTTATGATATAATTGACAATTGAGAAATTGAAAAATGCTGGCAGACATTGGATATGTTCATATTATGCTCATGATATGATGAACATCATATGGTAATTGCAATGGTACATTACATTTGCATTTGCACGGGTAGCATTGCATTCGTGGGCATTGACATGAGTGTGGGTGTATGTCTTTGATCAAACACCATTCTTTGTGGGTTGATACGTGGGCTTGAAAAGGTTGGACCTAGGTTCAACCGAGTCGCACAGGTTGCATAGAAAATGTGTGTCGGGTGGAGTAAGAAAGGGTAGATCCTCCCTCGGGTGCAAGACCCAATTACTTGGTTCACTCACTTGCCCTGCGGTAAAATTCCAGAAAAGTGTGCAGATGTCCTCGGACCCTAGGGTGAAATGTCCTCTTAAGTGAGATGTCCATAAATTACCCACCCAAAAAGACACAAGGACTTTATAAAATGGTCATTGGATGTCTAACATCAATGGCGGGAACTTGGAATGTCCGGATGCAAACGCATGACATGACACGTGTTATAGGAGCTGGTGGAGTGCTCGGGTTGCATTACATGTGTGAGTTTCATCTCATGACATGACATTTTGGTATTCATTATGAATTGTATATTCTTGAATGGATGATTAATTGATGAATTGCATATGACCATTTCATATGCATTTAGGTTGGGGAGTAGCCTCCTTAGGAGATACCCTATTGAGCGTGGCTCACCCTTTATTGAAACATATTTCAGGTGTTGGACAAGCACTAGTGGATGGCCCTCATTTGGGTTTCGTGTTGACGGCGGAGCCAGATTGTGGCTCTCGAATTGCATTTTGTAATAGATTATGTAATTCATTTTGAAGTTGTAAATTATATAAAAGAATATGTAATTGACTCTTTTGGACATTATTTTGATGTAAATGAATGAATTGATGAATATGGTATGAGCTTGGAAGAGATAAGTTGAAAATTGGAAAGATTTGGAAAAAATATAGGCTCAGGTACCTGCACCTAATTAATTAAGTATCAGTACCACCTGTCGAATGACCCGGGTACCGATACCTAAACCTATATGCACCAGTACCTGGATTCCAGTGGACTCAGGTACCGGTACCTTGGCATTAGGTATCGATACCCTGATGGAAAGTGGGTTCAGGTACTGGTACCAAGACACATAGGTACTGGTACCTAGTCAATATTGGGCTCAGGTACCGATACAGTGTACATAGGCGCCGGTACCTGGTAAACAAAGGGCCCAGGTACCACGTACCAGAGATACTGGTACCTCTTCCCGAAACTTAAAATTTAAAAATATAACACTTAAGGGCTTTCACTTCTTGAACAATCCTCTTGGGATGTTGTTAATGAAGAATAACGAAACCTAACTATTGGGGTTTGGACCTTAGAATGGTCATGTAGTTAATGTGTGTACATGTTATGTGTTGGGTGGTTCTCTGATGCAAAGGAGACTCTACCCAAACTTCATTTTGGTTATGACTCTAGTGAATGGGGTGTTACGACGTAGTATCGGGTTACATGGTACTCACAGGTACTTCTGCAGGTTGATGGGTGATCAACGGGTTGAGAAAGGGCTCTCAGATTTTGAGGCATCCCAGCTTAGTATTAGAGCTTAGGTTCTCAATTTACTTTGGTCTTACAGGGCATGGATCTAGGCCATTGCATCCGTTGTGCATTGCATGTTAAATGTGTTAAATGCTACGTGTTATGTAATATGGTATGATATGATATGCATGGTTAAAGGTGTATGGAAATAAGACACTAGAGTTAGAAAACATATCCTTGGGGTCAGGGAAAGAAAGAATGAGTTTACGGTTTGGGCATCTACCGGTATGGCATACCTCCTACCGGTGTGACAATAGGAAACACTAGCTTTTAATAAATAAGCCTTCATAGAGGATATGGGTAATATGGCTGCAAACCTAGTTCAGGTAAGCGCCAATATGAGCCAAGGGGCTCAAGCCATCTACAAAAGCTTAAGTCCCATGGGCCACCAACATTTAGAAAAAGAGGCAGGAGATATCCAACCCACAGGTATCGCAAGGGCAGGGCTAAGGCTATCAAGACCAAGGCCAGGGTCATTTTTCCCAAAGAGGGAACAACTTTGCGTATCGAGGTGGACAAAGGGCATGTTACTATTTTTGACAGCTGGGCCACCTGAGGAAAAATTGTCCACTGAGGTAGAATTCACAAAGTTCTGGGGCATCTGAGTCACAGTTGTCAGTAGGACCCCCACAAGCATTCTTTGTTCCTTCCTATTCCACCGGGGACCAGGGAAATCAGTTCCAGCTATAGGGTGTTGCACAAGCCCCTCATTCTTTGCATGTAGGGACTCTGAAACTAAGCCAAGGCTAGGGACAAGACTTTCAGGCAAAAAATTCTAGAGCCCAAGAAATGGTCTTAGCGTCGCACCATAGACTAAGTCGATGGATCAGTTGGCGATGCAAGGCAACTTCCTTAATCACTTATGGGCATGAGTATTATTTGATTCGAATACATCATGTATCTTCATCTTCACATCTTTTGTGCATGAATTAGACTTAGAAATCAAAACCCTAGAAGAGTCCTTATAGGTAAATTCACCCCTAGGAACTAGGGTTTGCATTGAAAAGATATGTCGGGGATGTGATTTAGAGATCTCGGGAATTCAACTCATTGTGAACCTTAGGGTTATGGACATGTCCAAGTTGGATATCATCCTTGGGATGGATTAGTTGGCGGCACACTCAGTCGCCATCGATTGTGATCGGAAGAGGGTCACTGCTTATACACCAGAGGGTGTCTGCTTCAAATTCTAGGATAAAAGACACAATGTTTTACCCTAAGCCGTATATGGGCATGGAAAATTGATGGGTTGTCTTACGAGCCTTAAACTTGAGAATGATGCGAGATAGGAGTGGGGTCTACCTCGGGTAGTTTGCGAGTATGCGGATGTTTTTCTAGATGAGATACAGGGATTACCTCCACATCAAGATGTAGACTTTACTATTAAGTTACAACCAAGTGCATTCTCTATTTCTATGACGCCGCATAGGACGACACCTACGGAGTTGTAGGAGTTGTTAGATAAGGGTTTTATTAGACCAAGTACCTCACCTTGGGGCACTCTGGTGCTATTTGCCAAGAAGAAAGATAAGACCCTTAGACTTTGATAGACTACCGGCAACTAAATTGGGTCACCATCAAGAACTGGTACCCATTTTCGTTGATCAATGATCTTTTTGATCAAGTGGAAGGGGCATGGGTCTACTCCAAAATAGATTTGCTCACGGGATACTGTCAGTTGAGGATTAGGGATTAGGGAGGCCGATATCCCTAAGATAGCATTCAAGACGCGATACGGGTATTTTGAGTTCACAGTTATGCCTTCGGTTTGACGAATGCTCCAGCAACATTTCATGGATCTCATGCATAGGGTGTTCCAACCCTATTTAGACTAGTTTGTCATAGTATTTTTTAATGACATTTTGATCCACTCCAGGTCTGAGGAGGAACATAAGAGTCACTTAAGAGTTGTCCTCCAAACCTTAAGAGACCATCGGTTGTACGTCAAGTTTAACAAGTGTGAATTTTGGCTGAAGGAGGTGAAGTTTTTGGGTCACGTGATGTCTGTTTCGGGGGTGTCAGTGGACCCAAAGAAGGTTGAGGCAGTTATGAGTTGGGAGAGGCCCAAGTCAGTCTTCAAAATACACAGTTTCTTAGGATTGACAGGATATTATCATAGGTTCATTGAGGACTTCTCACGACTAGCCGCACCTATGACTAGACTGATTAGGAAAGAGGTTAAATTCCAATGGGATGACTCATGTGAGAGGGCATTCCAAGAGTTGAAGATGAGGCTTACTTCAACTTCTATCCTTATAGTTCCGAAGAGGGAGTAAAGGTAAATAGTCTACTGTGATGCCTCAAAGGATGGACTTGGATGTGTTTTGATGCAGTTTAGGAGGGTGGTAGCTTATGGTTCACGACAGTTGAAGAGCCACGAGTAGAATTACCACACACACAACATGGAGTTAGCAGCCGTTGTCTTTGTCTTGAAGGAATGATGCCACTATCTATATGAAGAGCAGTTTGAGGTATTTTCAGACCACAAGAGTTCGACATAAATCTTCACTCAGTGGGACCTCAACATTAGGCAATCTATGTGGATGGCGTACCTAGAGGATTACGACTTCACTTTGCATTACCATCCTGGTAAGGTAAATGTGGTAGCTACTGCACTTAGTTGGAAGTCACAAGGAGTCTTGGCTAGTATAGCTTCCCGAGCGGGCGGATGCTCGAGATTGTGGGACGGTTCGGGCTACACTATAGGGGTTAGGCTCAGGGCACTTTGGGAATTCTGGTGGATATGTCTTCCCTATGGAAACGAGTATCGACTCCCACGGGCAGTACACAAGGATATTGTCTATCAGGGACTAGGTACAGACGATGAGGGCTGGGCCATTCACTCAGATGGTAGCCTTCGGTCTAGGGGAAGGGTCGTGGTTTCTGAATCTACGGATTTGAGAGAGGAGATTCTCAGGGAGTTCCATTGCTCCCGTTTTGCTGTGCATCCTGGTGGCACGAAGATGTACCATTATCTTTGCCGCCAATATTACTAGAGCGGGATGAAGAAACATGCTGGAGACTTCGTTAGCAGGTACCTCACATGTCAGCAGATCAAGGCTAAGCACCAAAGACTAGTAGGGTTGTGTCAGCCTTTGGAGGTGACTGAGTGGAAGTGGGAACACGTCACTATGAATTTTACAACCCACTTATCATGGACTTCGTGTGGATATGATGCGATATGGGTGATCGTGGACCTGCTTACGAAGTCGGCACACTTTTTGGCTGTGCAGATGAACTTCACACTGGAGAAATTCTACAGGTTGTATATGTGGGAGATAGTTCGGTTACATGAGGTACCCGTATCTATTGTATCGGATCGGGATTTCAGGTTCATGGCCCACTTCTAGGAGAGCTTCCAGCAGACTATGGGGATAGTTGATGATAAGTACAGTCTTTCATCCACAGACGGACGGTTAGTCAGAGAGGACCATCCAGACTTTAGAGGATATGCTTCGGGTATACATCTTAGATCTCAAGGGTAATTGGGAAGAGCACTTACCCTTAGCGGCATTTGCCTACAACAACAGTTATCAGGCGAGCATATAGATGGCATCCTATGAGGCACTTTATGGGAGGCTGTGTCGTTCTCTGATTTGTTAGACAAAGGTTGGAAATGGACCCTCCACGAGTTTGAATTTGATTAGAGATACCTCAGAAAAGGTGGACATGATACAAAAATGTCTTCTTATGTCACAGAGTCGGTAGAGGAGTTACGCCGATAAACGGCGGAGACCTCTGGAGTTCGAGGTTGGAGATCATGTTTTCTTAAAGGTGATACCTAAGAGGGGAGTAGTCAGGTTAGGGAAGCGAGGAAAGCTATCACCGAGGTATATCGGGCCCTTTGAAGTACTCGAGAGGGTTGGCACAGTTGCTTGCTGGTTGGTGTTATCATCAAATCTATTGGGTGTTCACGTGGTGTTCCATGTCTCAATGCTCCGAAAGTACACTCCAGATCCTACACATGTAGTGGATTGGGGTGAGCTGGTTGTTGATGCGGATGGCACCTTCGAGTAGGGACTGGTGCATATCATGGATAGCAAAGAGCAGGTTTTGCGAGATAAGACTGTGAGGCTGGTAAATGTGCTATGGAAGCACTGTGGTGTGGAGGAGGCGACATGGGAGCGCGAGGACACTATCCGTTCTTGTTCGAGGATGGAGGTTGATTTCTTGTAGTTATAGAGTGTTATATGGCTTATTACATTTGCATACTTTTGTATGTGCATGCATGTGAAATTTTGGGGACGAAATTCTTTTAAGGGGAAAAGAATGTAAAACCTGAAAATTTTAAATTTTTGTTAAAAAGGACAAAATTGTAATTAGTTGTTACAGTATGGGTTGAAAACTCAAAATTTTCTAAGACTTGGATGACAAAAAGAACCTCACCGTTGAATTCGTCTTGCGCATTCTAGCTACCCAGTCAATTTTTGTTGAATTCTGAGACAGTCAGATTTTTTACGTTTTACGATGAGATCGGGAGTCGTGTGACTAAAATAAATGTAATTAGATTTTATTCGCGAAATACAAGAAATAATTTAAAGTTAGTTCAATAAAAATATATTGAACTTAACATGGAGCGAGATTTAATTGATTCAGGATCAAATTGGACCAAACAAAAGAGGCACGTGTGGCGCGACGAGGACCAAGCGTTTGAGAGTATAAAAAGGGAAAAAAAATCAGATTTCTTCCCCATTTTTCAGCCAACTTCCGAAAAAGAGAGAAAATAAAGAGAGAAGAGAAAAATCAAAGTTCTCCTTCATTTCTTCTTCGATCTACGGCAATCCGACCGTCATATTTTTTCGGGCCAACAACAAAGATTGTTCTATGCGACGAGAGCTATGTGTAAATACCAAAGATTGCGGATTTTCCATAATCTCGATGACAGGATTCTTGGGATCAAAGCTTGAAGGCTATATTTGGGTCTTTTGGGGTTTCTTCTACGCGGTATTGTAACACCCCAAATACCACCCTGGACGGCATTACATTCTAAAACATTCACATCATGAGAGCACTAAATATATATCCATCGAATAAGAAACATTCTTAATTTTTAACAAAATTTGGGTAGAGTCTCCTTTGTATAGGAAGCTCCACCCAAAAATCACAACCTGTGTAATTCTATTAACTTGACCACACAGGGTCCATTTAACCATCATAAAATAAACTTCCATTCACCATATATCATATGCACACTATCATCCCAAAAGAATAGGCCAAGCAATGGCATTTACATTCCAAGAGAATTAAAGTACACTTGCAGCGGAATAACAAAATATTAGACTTTACATGATCTCCAAATAAACTCTATAGTCTAGTACAAACGAAGCTATATCTCTACATGTCCACCTCGGGATCTAGGTACCCCTCCAAGGAAGCTTCCCCAAGGCCCGGCTCATTCACACCGAGCTCCTCCTCTAAAGCCAAATCTGAAAAATATTAATTGTAGGGGATGAGCACGAAGCTCTGTAGCAAGATCTTCCCAAACTCAAACAAGGTTTAGAAAAGCATATAAAACGGTTGGTCTCATTTTCGAAAATAATATATATCAATTTTTGAAGGAAAAGCAGGATATTTTAAATAGATCTCAAGTTTAAATGTTCGCAATAATTTAAATGAACCGTAAAACTCAGTCACAATTATCACCATAACCATTTCCAACAGGTTCTTGTGGAGTCCCATACCTCCACAAGCACTTGTTGGAAACCATTCCGTAACAATAATAATAATCTCATGTTCTCATGTATATTGGTTCATCCCCGTACCATGTATGTTGATTGCTTCTCATGAATCTACCCAACGATTATACCTAGTCCACCTATTTACATCATAATCACAAGCACTATAGGAAAGGGCGTCTACCATCCCAATGGCAGTGACGAGTCCCTTCCTAGGAAAAGTATACTATCCCTTGTTCGAACTCCAGTGAACGATAGTGGTTTCATTACCAAATGACAACCCACTACAAGTGCTAGGAAACCATCTCACCCCCACTGGGGTAGACTAACCTCTAACACTCTACGGCATCTCTCGAAGGCAATCCAAGTCCCTCACAACAACCATACAATTGAGGAAACCAAAATATTCTCAATTCATCAACATTTCAAGGAATTACCAAATTCCACAATTTCTCATTTATAATTCAAGTATCACAATTGTACCACTCTCAATATACTACAAGAATAAGGGATTAAAATATGCAAGAGATCATATCAATAAAACCTTCACAATCTTGATATCAAAATTCTAGGGTTTTCCAAACAAAACATAATTTCTTGGAACTAGAACAAGGATTTGATGAAAACATGATTTAATCAACTATAGGCATTTAGAAATCAATAATCCATGTATTTTGCATAACCCAAATAGGTAATTTCTAGAACTACTATTTTGGAAATTCAAGAACAAGGTCTCATGAACCCAAACATACATTTTGTTCAAAATCATGTTTCAATAACAAGGAACCAAGAATTCTTAACTATTTATCATATAACTATCAAGAATATGGAAAACATACATATATAATAACCCTAGCCTCAATGTAAGAGAAAGAGAAGAAATCCCCTACCTTGAATCCAAGAGTTGTAAGCTAACCCAAGCTCCAAAGATCTCCTTCCTCCCTTCTCCTTCTCCTTCTTGTCTTCTCTTAGGGTTCTAAGAGATGTGGGTAAGGGTGTAGTGAAAGTGTATAGGAAGAGAGGAGAAGAATGGTGTTCTTGAGGAATTTCGGGTTTGATTTCTATGAGGTGTGAATCTATCTTGATCTTAGTATTTTTCCCTTTCTTTATCTCCTCCTAGGGCTCTAAGATGTTTGTGGTGAGGATGAGATGAAGAATGGGGCAAATAGGGCTTGGAATGGGTGTTTTAAAACCTAAAATCCCGACTTTTTACTGTTCGGGAAGGCTCCAGCCAAAGGGTACCGGTACCGGGTACCGGTACCAATTAGTTACTGGTTCGGGGGTACCGGTACTGGGTACCGGTACTGTTCGGTACCGGTACTGGGTACCGGTACTGGGTACCGGTACTGTTTGGCTGCTTCTACTTCCAAGGCAGTTTTGACCCCTTTAGAGGTCGAATTGGAAAATTTCCAAGAGATACACTTTTGTAGCCCTAGATGTCTAATATCTACTGTCAAAATTTCAGATCAATTGGATGTAAGGATAAAAAGTTATGACCAAAATACTAGAAGGTGTCCCAACTCCTTTTTACCCAAATTCTCTCTAAGTGTCTCTTTACTCCAAAAATACTTCCTAACTTCTAATACACCTCATATTACCTCTCCCAAGGTTGTTCGACCTTCCGGATTCAATGGAAGCATTATTTTGACCTAAAAACCTTTAGAAACTTGTCTATTCACCCTTTCCAAGTTTAAACATCTTCGACACGTAAGCTTCCCAATCAACTTATCTCCATAGTATTTATTCCTACGGTTTATTCTTATGTCACTACATATATCCTCATTTTTAATTATTTACTATATATTTATATACATATATAAAAGAAAAAAAATGCGGGGTGTTACAGGTATTAAGCTACAAGAGGTAGGGTTACTATCCTAACTAGGTTTATTTCCAACATAGGGTTGAAATATGAAATTGGTAGGGTGTTAGAGATGAAATCTCATGTATAATAGATGCCTATGGTGTTAGAAAATGGAAATAGGTATAAGAATATGTTTATACCAGGTCTTGCATGATTGGATGTTGATGAAATTGCTAGGCCTTGAAATTTCATGAGGAATTATGTTGATTTGGGCATGCTGTGTGTTTACATAATCTTTATGCCTTGTAGCTGTTTGATAAAAAAACCTATGGGTGATTAAGTGTGTTATGTGTATAGAATATGCTATAACATGTTTGGTGGTGTTGTGGATTGTTATTATATACTTTATGATATAATTGACAATTGAGAAATTGGAAAATGCTGGTAGACATTGGATATGTTCATAATATGCTCATGATATGATGAACAGCATATGGTAATTGCAATGGTACACTACATTTGCATTTGCACGTGTAGCATCGCATTCATGGGCATTGATATGAGTGTGGGTGTGTGTGAAAATTTTGATCAAACACCATTCTTGGTGAGTTGATATGTGGGCTTGGAAAGGTTGGACCTAGGTTCGACCGAGTCGCACGAGTTGCATAGAAAACATGTGTCGGGTGTAGCAAGAAGGGTAGATCCTCTCTCGGGTGCAAGACCCGGTTACTTGGTTCACTCACTTGTCCTATGGTGAAATTCTAGAAAAGTGTGCAGGTGTACTTTGACCCTGGGGTGAAATGTCTTCTAATGCCATGCGGGTTTGGTAGGCCTTTGGTGAGATGTCCATAGATTACTGATGGACGGCCCTCACTTGGGTTTGTGTTGGTGGCGGAGCCGGATTATGGCTCTCGAATTGCATTCTGTAATAGATTATGTAATTCGTTTTGAAGTTGTAAATTATATAAAAGGATATGTAATAGACTCTTTTGGACATTATTTTGATGTAAATGAATGAATGGATTAATATGGTATTAGCTTGGATGAGATGAGTTGAGAATTGGAAATATTTGGGGAAAATCTAGGTTCAGGTACCGGAACCTAATTGATTAAGTATCGGTACCACACTATCGAATGATCCAAGTACCGGTACATAAACTTATAGGCACCAGTACTTGGATTTCAGTGGACTCAGGTATTGGTACCTAGGCATCCGGTACTGGTATCCTGATGGAAAGTGGGCTAAGGTACCGGTACCTGATTAGCAATTAAAATTAGCATATTACTATGCCGTTTTAAGACTAATTGTACTTTGATGGAGTTTAAGTGATGTCATTTCAGGCCCTAAAATGAACAAGGACTCAAGAACAACAAGTACCACACTTGAATGCAACACCAGCACATTAGAGCAATAAATTGGAGAAGCTTGGAGCACAGCCAGAACGTTCGAACGCCAACTCACGTTCGAACGGCCACATTGAACTCTAGCAGACCCAACTGCTAAGAGAAGGTGTGTTGCAGCTAGGAAAGAAGACTTCGAAGCTCTGAGGCACTTAAGTGTCACGTTCGAACGCCAACTCACGTTCGAACGTGCACTTGAGTTGATTGAAGACTAGACTACTGCATAGAGTGTGGAACTGAACTTCACAGAAGACCAACAGATCACTCGAGTGAGAAGATCAGAACACATCTGGCGTTCGAACGCCCATAGTGCAAAAACAGAAGAAACGTTCGAACGGCAGACAACGTTCGAACGACCATAAAGTAAAAACAGATACAACGTTCGAACGCCAACTCACGTTCGAACGTTCTCCACAGACTGGTAGCAGAGTAGTTGATTTTTCACTTGGACTTGGGCGGCATACACTATTCCTTCACCCCCTCTTGTCTCCTCCTCTTGCCTATAAATACTCCCATTGTTGGAGAGCTAAGGGAGCCAAGTAGAGAGGTTGATGGAGGCTTAGACTCCCACTCATATTGTAGATTTAGCTTGCATTTCCTTGTATGAAGTCTTTATTTTAGAGATTAGTTTGGCTTTAGTCCAACATCTCTTTGCTTGTTATAGAAGTAGTTTTATGCTTATGATTTTACTTACATGCATAGAAGATGATTAGTTCATCTTTTGGTTGAGGAAGCAACCCTCCATTCCTTGGTTGAGGAAACCACCCTCCAAATGTGACTAGTTTTCTTCTACTTTTATTGTTTATGTACTTCACTTCCATTCCTTGAGCTTCTTTCTTTCTTAGAGGGGTGAAACTCTTCCACTTTTCTAGAGCTTTACCAAAGCCGTGAAGGGTGGAACGTGATTCACTCATTCTTTGTTAAAGATTGGCTCCTTGTTTATTGTTATTTCATTTTGTAAGTCCTCTACTTGGAGGGATGAGCTGTAACACCCCAAATACCACCCTGGACGGCATTACACTATGAAACCATTCATGTCATGAGAGCAACTAAATATATATCCATCGAATAAGAAACATTCTTAATTTTAACAAAATTTGGGCAGAGTCTCCTTTGTACAGGAAGCTCCACCCAAAAATCACAACCTGTGCAATTCTATTAACTTGACCACACAGGGTCCATTTAACCATCCAATAACAATAAAATTTCTATTTACCATCTATACTATCCTTAACATTATCCCAAAAGAATAGGCCAGATATGGCAATTACATTCCCCAAAAGAATTACATGAATATATCGCAGCGGAGTTTCAAAAGAATCTAGACTTTACATTGTTCAGAAATAAATCTCCTAGTCTAGAACAAAATAAGCTATATCTCTAGATGTCCCATTCGGGATCTCGGTACCCCTCCAAGGAAGCTTCCCCAAGGCCCGGCTCATTCACACCGAGCTCTTCCTCTAAAGCCAAATCTAAAAAATATTAATTGTAGGGGATGAGCACGAAGCTCTGTAGCAAAATCTTCCCAAACTCAAACAAGGTTTATAAAAACATATAAAATGGCCGGTCTCATTTTACAAATAGCATACATAATCTTTGAAGTAAAACAGGGACATTTTAAAATGGATCTCAAGTTTAAGTAGCAACAGTAATTTACATAAACAGTAAGAAACCAAGATCCAATACATATCCATTTTCCAAAATATAAACCATTTTCCCACAAGACCTTGTGGAATCCCATACTCCCACAAGTCCTTGTAGGAAACCATTTTCCACAATAATACAACAATCCATCAATATGTATATGTATCTCAAACATGATGTAAGGCAAACCCCATGAATCGACACATTGAGTAATATCTAACCCACACACACCCACACAAATCTTATCAAAGATATCCATCCTTTAGGAAGGGCGTATGCCACACCAATGGCAGTGACGTATCCAACCCAGGCATTAGTATACTAACCCTCTTACACGGCACCCGTGAGCAATAGCGGTTTAGTCTTATCAAAGCACTAACCCCACTACGAGTGGTAGGAGAAATGCCAACCCCCACGGAGCAAGCAACACGTCTACCCATTCTACGATATCTCGTCAAAGGCCACCCATGGTCATCCCACACTCATAAGAGATACAATACCAAACTCAATTTCACAATTTACAAGAATATCTTAAAAATCCCCAATTTAAGCATGTGACATTTTCAATACCAACAAAGAAAATGCAAGAGATCACAACAATATCATTTTATTACTCAACACAAAACACTATGATTTTGAAATCAAGAATAAAGGAAGAGTTCAAGAGGAAAACCCATCACTCTTGAAAACTAAGGTTTTTCAAACAAAAGAGGGATTTCATGGGTATACACCCTAACTTTATGTAAAACATGTTAACAATTGAAAAAGAACCAAGAAACAATGGAGCCATAGCAAATACATATCATTAAGAATCAAAACATACATATTTATTAACCCTAACATCAATGTAAGAGAAAGAGAAGAAATCTCCTACCTCAATGCTCAAGAGTTTTAGCCAAATACCCAAGCTTCAAGACCTTCTTGCTTTCCTTCCTTTTCCTTTTAATCTCCTCTCCCTAGGGTTTTCAAAAGATTTGGGTGAGAGTGGGTGAAGAATGGAAGAAAAGAGAATGAGTAGAGAAGTGAAATCTTAGAAATCTAGGGTTTTAATCTTCTAAAATGGTGTATCTCTCCTTATCTTTGATGTTCTTCTCTCCCTCTCTTTCTCTCTAAAGGTGCCTAGGGTTTAGAAGGCTGAAATGGGGCTCAAATAGTCGGCCTTAAGTATTTATAGGGAGAGAGAGAGGCCGAAATTCGTGACTTTAAAATAAACAGTCTGGTTTCGGTAGTACCGGTACTCAGTACCGGTACCATTCAGTACCGGTACCCAGTACCGGTACAAGAAACCTTCTGGAATAGGGGTACCGGTACACAGTACCGGTACTGTACAGTACCGGTACCCAGTACCGGTACCATTTACCCAGTTTTGCCTATTTCTTTTGTTTTCCATTTCCAATCCATTCCAAAACTAACCAAATCCATCACAAACCTCTCCAACACATATTTATACACCAAACCTATCTAATACAAGTTATAGGACCTAACATTTTATATTTTCACTCACTAAAACTAAATTTCAACTATGATTTTCATTAACATTTTAAATCTTTACTTTTCAAATTTACAAAGTTCAAACACACTTCAATACCCCTATCCACATCTTTACAACCATTATTTGCTATATCTATATATCTATATGCATATATAAAAGAAAATGCGGGGTGTTACATGAGCATCACCCACTTTTCTAGCTTTACCAAAGCCATGAAGAGTGAGTAGTTTCTCATTCACTCTTTAGTAAGAGGAGAATGGCATGTATAAGTTATCGGGAATTATATTTGTGCTCTGTTCCGATGCTTAACGTTTATTTCTCCTTACTTATTGGATGATTGATTGCATCTAGCAAAGCTAAGGTACTTTGTATAACCGTGGGATCCTTCTATGACACGGATGACTCTTGCATAGAAAGACTTGTCGGTTCAAGGCAAGTACCCCAGCTAGATCTTCAGGACTACCCTTCAATCCTCCCCATTATTGTGCTTCACTTAAAGAATGGAATATTAATGTCATGGTTGGATGTCTTGTAAAAACACTTGCTTGTTTGTAGACAGATTAAGTCTCGGCACAGACAATTCTTGTAAACTTCTAGAAAGACATCGGAATCATGTTCTTAATTCTCACAGTCCATCTTTATCTTCCGATTAACTTGCTGTTGACACGGGAGTTAATTGAGTTATCAAGCACAAGTATAATAAACCGGATAATTAACTACATGTCCAGATCCTTGAACTAAAGAGTGACTCTTTTTCATTCGAGCTTATCTCATATTTTGTTAAGAAAATTCTCTTGGAAAGAATCTTATATTCTGTCCAGGAAATCTCACACCTCACAACAAATCTCAAAGGATACAATCAATCTCAAAGGATACAATCAATAGGTCTCCACCACTGCTTATCTCAAAAATACCAACAAAAGTTCCCTGTGGATTCGACTCTGGACTCAAACCGGATTATTACTACAGCTTGATTGCCTACACTTGGGTGTACACATTTCGGATCAAGACAGTACCAAGACGCATAGGTACTGGTTCCTAGCCAACAGTGGGCTCAGGTACCAACACTAGTGTACATAGGTACCGGTACCTGGAAAACAAAGGGCCCAGGTACCGGTACCTATTCCCCGAACTTGAAGGGCTTTCACTTCTTGAACAATCCTGTTGTGATGTTGTTAATGGAGAATAACGAAACCTAACTATTGGAGGTTGGACTTTGGAATAGTCATGTGGTGAATGTGTGTACAGGTTATGTGTTGGGTAGTGCTCTAGTTCAAAGGAGACTCTGTCAAAACTTCGTTTTGGTTATGACTCCAGTGAATGGGGTGTTACGACGTGGTATCAGGTTACACAGTACTCACGAGTACTTTCGCGGGTTGATGGGTGATCAATGGGTTGAGAAAGGACTCTAGGGCTTTGAGGCGTCACATTAATTTTTTATGTGTATGAGATGTATGCATGTGTGATGAGACAATTAGACCTCCGTAAACCCCTCCACAAGATATTAAGTTGCAATGAAGAGACATTATGAATGTGTTATCGTGGTCTTCCGTCATTGTAAGTATATTAAGGGTTTTTTAGTGTGATTAGTCGGCCACAGATATGCATTTTTGGGAATCCTTAATAGCTTATTCAATCATATGATGTCATGAGGTAAGATACCAATAAGTTCCAAGATACTATTATGTGAGGGGCTTATTTGTCATAAACACATACACTTGTACAAATGGTGGGTGTGACTTAACTAGGGTAAATGGGCCAAGATGCTATTATGTGAGGTTCATTTATCCTAGAGACCAAAGGATGGTTGGAAATTGCATAAGATGCATTAGGTAAGAGTTAACTACTCATTAAGGATTAGTATAACCAAGATGCTATTATATGAGGGTATATTAATTTAGAGTGGGACCCCAATCCCCACTAGGAATAAAAATTCCCTAATTCCATAGAGGGTTGTATAGGATTTGAGAAATAATGGGAGGTACCATAGTGATTTAAAGACCTAATCTAATGGTTTAAAATGAAATCGCTATTTCTAGATGTTTTATTTGATCACCATGGCCACTCTCAACCCCTTATCCAGAATTATTATTTTCCACTGTTTGATCGACTTTAACTTTCTAGATTGGAAATAGAACTTGTGAATAGTTCTCATTTCTGAAAAGAAAGAAAATACCAATGGAAAATATTTCCACTATGGTAAAGATGGGTACTATAAGAAAAACAACTAGGAATATCTCACTTTTACTAAGGACATGCCTTCGAAAGGTATGTTCGATATGTACTTTATTGAAATGGGTTTGTCAGTTGGTTCTGATTTAATTTAGGTATTAGATACCGCCTCTAGTTCTTACATATATATTTGATTGTATGAACTAAAGGAAATCAGAAAGGTAAGTAGAGGAGAATTGTCCCTTCGAGTGGGAAATGAAGCAAGTGTTGTTGTATTAACTGTAGGAACATGTTATTTACCATTGACATTTCGAGTTGTTTTCAATTTTAGAAACCGTTTATTTATGCCTAATATGGTAAGGAACATATATCTATTTCATCACTGTATAAAGGTGATTATAGATACGTTTTTTAAAGAAAAATATTTGTTCCTTTACTTTAAGTTCTAATTTGATTATTTTGGCATATTCTTCAACGGTCTCTACTTCTTAAACAAGAATGGCAATATGAATAATATTGAACATAATGATACGAATGTTAGAGATGATAAGAATCCTAATTATATGCAGCATATCAGATTAGGTCATATTAGTGAGGATGAAATTTGAATATTGATTAATGATGGACAATTAGGTCAATGGGCTTATGAAGCCCATCTAACATTTGAATCTTATCTCATGGGTAAGATGACCAAAACACCATTTGTAGGAAAAGGTGAAAGAGCTGGATATATTTTAAAATTAATTCATAGTGATGTATCTAGACTGCTGAGTGTGGTAGACAAAAGTTGTTATTCGTACTTCATAGCCTTTACTAATGATCATTCATGGTTAAGGTAAGTACACTTAATGAATTGTAAATCTGAACCCTTTGAAAAGTTCAACGAATTCAAATATGAAGTAGAAAAATAAACTAGCAAAAGTATTGAAAATTTTTGATTGGATCAAGGAAGAGAATACCTAAATGCAAGATTTTTAGATTATCTCCAAAAAAAATGACAATTCTATCATAGTGGACTCCTTCTCCACCACCACAACTTAATGGTGTTTCTAAATGGAGAAATCGAACAATATTAGATATGTTTCGATCAATGATGAGTTACACTGACTTATTTATCTCATTTTGGGGATTTGCCCTAGAGACTGTTACATACCTCCTAAATAGAGTACGTTCCAAATCTGTCCCTAAGACAACATATGAGATATGACATGGGAAGAAGCCAAATCCTAAAAATGTTAAGATTTGGGGTTATCCGTCACATGTTAAGAAACATTATATGGAAAATTTGGAAGCTATGACTAAAAGATTTAGGTTTGTAGGATATCTTAAAGAAAAATCTTGAGGATATTATTTTTATCTTCAACAAAAGTGTTTGTTAGCAAGTTTGCTACTTTCTTAAAAAAGAATTTATTCAAGATGAAGGCATAAGAAGAATGATAGAACTTAAGGAAACGTCCTCAAAATCACAAACAGTCACCAATCAGCCTAAATACCCTATTAATATAAAATCTAGTACTACAGAAACTCTGTGTAAATCTGCTAGGATACCATACCACCATAGAGATATTGGTATCTCCATCAAGGTGATGAGGAACTCTTTATTGGTTATAATAATCATTAAAGTGATCCTACAAATTACACAGAGACGATGTCAGACATCAACTCAGGGAAATGACAAAGTTTCATGAAATCAGAGATGGATTTTATATACTCCAACCAAGCCTAAACTTTTGTATTCCCAGATCAAGGTATTGTACCTTCATGCTGCAAATGGGTTTTTCAAAAGGAAGAGAAGCTTAGATGGAAAGGTAGAGACCTATAAAGTTAGGCTATGAGCTAAAAGTTTCAAATAAAGACAAGCAGTTGACTATGAAGAAACCTTCTAGCCAGTAGTCATGCTAAAATTCATCATGATTAAGCTTGCCATAATTGCACACTGTGACTACGAGATATGACAAATGGATGTCAAAACCATCTTCCTTAATAGAAACATTGAGAAATATATTTATATGGAACATCTATAAGGTTTTGTATCCAATCACAAAGGCCATAATGTGTGCAAGTTATAGAGATCCATTTATTGATTAAAAGCAAGCATCTTGAAGTTGGAACATCCAGTTTGATAATGTAATCAAATCGTTTGGTTTCCTCTTAAACATAGATGAACCATGTATGTACAAAAGGGTTAGTGGGAGTTCTACCACATTTTTGGCATTATATATAGATGACATCTTATTCAATGTGAATAATGTTGGCATGCTCTCATCGGTCAAACTATAGCTTTCACATAATTTATATATTGAAGGATTTGGGAGAAGCATCCGATATACTAGGTATAAAGGTCTATAGAGATAGATCTAGAAGGCTGCTTTGGGTATCCCAATCTTTGTACATAGACACGATGTTAATGAGATTTAACATGCAAAATTCCAAGAAAGGATTTTTCCCTTTCAGAGGAGGAATTCATCTCTCTAAGGACATGAGTCCTACAACATCAAAAGAGAGAAATAACATGAGCAATATTCCTTCTGCTTTAGCAATAGGTAGCCTCATGTATGTTGTGCTATGTACAAAAACTTGATATCAAATATGATATAAGTGTTACAAGCAGATATCAGTCAAATTTCATGTTTGGAACATTAAAATGGAGTCAAGACATTCTTTAGTACTTGAGAAGAACTAAGGATTCATTTCTTGTATATGAAAATAAGAGCTACGTGTAGATAGATATATAGACTTAAACTTTTGGTCTAATGTAGATAAAATAAAATCTACATCTGGATTTATGTCCATCTTAAAGGATGGAGTAGTGAGTTGGAGGAGCTGTAAATAAGATATTACAGTGAATTCCACTATTAAGGTTGAGTATGTTGCCGCCTCAAAAGATGCCAAAGAATCTTTTTGGATTAAGAAGTTCATTAATGAACTTAGATTAGTTTCTACCATTGAGTCACATATACTATTATATAGGGACAACAATGGGACAATAGCTCAAGCCAAGGAACCAAAGTCTCATCAGAAGTCCAAACACTTATAGTGGCATTTCAACATAATCTGAGACATCATTGGAAGAGGTAATGTGTGTATCTAGAAGATTGCATCAATAGATCATATAACAGACCCACTTATGAAGGCACTAAGATAACAAAGCTAGACTAACATCTTGAGAAGATGGGTATTAGATACATGGTCGATTGGTATTAGTGCAAGTGGGAGATTGTTAGTAGTATGCTCCAACATCAATTATATAGATAATTTTTTGAGGTTGTACTAGCAACATTCATTACTTAATTAAATAAAATGTGGATTACATAGTATATACTAATCTATCTGGATTACATAGTGCCCACATAGTAATCATATGACTAGGAACATTTAAGAGTTAAGTACTTAATTAGTAGAAGCCCGAAGAATGAAATTAATATAAATATATTAATTGTTCTTCATAAAGGGAGAATTGGAAGAATTCTAATTCAAGCTAAATTAGAAAGAGTTCTAATTTGGGATGCTACTTGTAGTTAGTATCGAATGCCTACAACCGAGTATGTTTGAACCTATAGGGTCATACACTATATAATTGATTGGAAATTAAAAGATAAAGGAGAGACAACCAATTAAAAGTTAATTGGGGTGAAAACCTAATTAAGAGTTAATTAGAGACTTTATTACAATTAATGATAAAGGGGTTATATGTAATTATGAGATAATTGCAACTTGACCCAAATTAGGATTAGAGTCTTTTAAGACTCTAAATACCTTCATGTAGCAGGTGGATATAAGATATAACAACTCTCTTGCTAGCACAAGAAGAACCACCTCTCATTCTCTCTCTACTAGTTTATCAATGGTTGAGATAGATCTTTCAAGTTTATAAATTCATGTGGATACCGATAGAGGCCAAACGTTTGTGAGGCTTAGGATAAAGATCAAATTCAGATTTGAACATTCAAAGTTTTTGAAAATTCTTGAAAATCGTTAAAGACACACTTCAAGAGGTAACCCTTAATCTTCTCTGTAGATCTAAGGTTTCTCGATTTGTATTAAACATGAATAGATCTTGGTATGAGGAATCAAATTATTATTATTTTTTAAATTCTGCTTTGTTTATTAGATGATTCCTTTCAACTATGTCAGAGTTTGGTTTCGCAACACGTTGCCCATAAATTGATCAAAGATGCAAAATTTGAACATGTTTGAGTGAAATTGAACTAAGTGAGGGTCCATTGCTCTAGGATGCATGAAAATTGAAATCTGCATTCTTTAATATGCCTTAGAGTAGTGTGCTAGATGAAGAAATTTGGATGAATCAATGAAATTATTGGTGAGTTTCATGAATAATGTTTTTGTGCATTTTATGATTAAATTGAATATTGCATTACATTTGCATCCATGTTTCATCCGTGCATGTGCACATAGTTGCATTTAGGTTGTATATACACATATGCATGCATTTGAGGCTTGAAGAGTGGATTGGGGGAGTGAATGAAGGGTTCGAATAGTCCGTAGAAGTGCCGAAGCTGAGCTGTCAAGATTGATAGAAAGCTTTAGCGACCATTCGAGCGACCCTCACACCGCCGAGCAGCCCTTCAATCAGTCAGTGCCCTAGGTTTATAAATCTAATTTTGATGGCCCATTTTATTCCATACACTCCCATACGCATCCCAACCCTCCCAAAACCCTAAATTCTCATTCCTAAGAGATCCTAAACTTCATCTAGAGTTTCTAGCTTCGATTTTCATTCTTGAACCTCAAACTTTGTGTGATCATGCCTCCACGACGAGAGAAAAGGCCAGGGTTAAGGAACCATAATAGGAGATCGAGATTGAGTTTGAAGAGACCTCTCGAGTTTAGACTCTGGACTTCGAAGAGCGATATAGGTTAGTGTATGCTCACATGTTTGTGATGGTTGAGTGAGGAGTAAACTTTGTTAGATATATGTTTGCAGGGTAAGCCTCTTGAGAGTATTTTCAGCCTATCTTATACCTTCAGAGCTTGAGCCACAACCTAGATCCTTAAATCCAAAGGCTATCATCTTGTGATTCCTATCTGTTAGATTATATTTTGTAATTGGCTAAATTCGTGGAGTCTATTGTAAATCTCAACCTTTTCCATGGTCATAATACTATCAAGTTGAAGATCTAAAAGTGTCATTGAAAGGAGGATATCAAGCGTCAAAACAACATCACCCAACCTTTGTATGCACCTTCATGTTTAGGACAAATGTAATGACCTAGATACCTAATATGAACCGATGATTATGATGAAAATAGAATTGGAAGTGGAAGCAATCTAAGTATGGCTTCTGGGTGTTTTGAAATAAAAAGTTTTTTTGAACCATTTTTTTGTTTTGAAAATATAGACTGAGCCATTATCGGACCATTCTTGAGTAGCACCCTTTAGTGCTCAAGAGGATAAGTTTTTTGCTTGGTTTTGTGATTTAAAAACCTGTAGGGACCGATATCTTTATGACTTAGGGAATTAGATAGGAAAAGGCCACAGAGGAGTGCACAAAGCTCACTCGAGCGGTCCTTCAAGATCACTCGAGCGGTGCTCATGGTCGCTCGAGCGGTGTTGACTCCTAGATAGGTTTGAAACGTGATTTTCATTCCTGTGCCAACTGCCCTCCCACTGATCAAGCGGTTATTCACAAATTTGAGTTTTTTTTATTTACGAAGACTACTCTTATTCCAGACCCATAAATAAGGAGGGCCTTTCCTACAGCTAGGTCAAGCCTTTTGTGAATTTCTAAGAGAGAAAACACATCTTCTACCTTGAGAGCTTCCACCACTAACCTAGATCCCTAAACCTAAAGTCTACCACTAGAGATTCTACCTAACCTCACAACTTGGTGTTGAAGATCTTAATGGTTTAGAACCACACTCATTGGTGTGTGCATACCAAGAATCATTTGAGTGCCCATGATTGCTCGAGGCCTAGACAAATCGTGTGGCGGGGAGGTCCAACTGAAGTTACGCGAGATGTCGAAGGAGGGCCTTTGGCGAAAATACAAAAAAGAAAAAAGAAAAAAACAAGCATCTAGTCATGGTATGTGATGTGTATAGAATATTGCATATTTTATGTCTCATATCATTTATTTTAGCTTTGCCTGTTAGCTATATGATTTGTTTTAGTTTAGTTTTGATTTTTATAAGGAATTTTTGTGTTTACAGGTGATTTAAGGTCAAAGAAACATTTTAGGTACATTTTTTTTCTTTGGAAAATTTTGGGAATGATCTAGGTGAGCTAGACTTGAAGTTAGGACCATTGTAGTTCAAATTTAAAAAAATTGAAGTTCAACTGGTAGGTTTTCTATCGGTTTATCAGGTGTCAAACAATAAACCTAACGGTGGCTATGACATCCTACCAATTCATTCAAAACAATAACTTTGCTACCGGTTCATGCATGTTTAACCTACTCGTTCATCTTAAACAAAGAGCAATTCTATTGGTTTGTTGTTACTCACCTACCAATAGGTCAAAGCAGAAACTTTCCTACTGGGTTGATTCCTACTGGTTCATTAGAGTTAAAGTTCAATAAGGACTCCTTTGGAAAGTCTATTAGCTGGGGATTTTTAGGATATCTTCAAAGGCTCTTATTGGTCACAAAAGAAGAGGAAAATTTGAGCCAATCTACACCTTAAATAGAGCAAAATATTAGAGGAAGGGGAATCGATTTTTTTGGTTTTTGGTTTTCACGTTAACTTCTCTCTCTCTCTCTCTCTCTCTCTCTCCTCCATCATTTTTCTTCCAGTTTTATTTAGGGTTCTTAGTTCTTCATAGTTTTTCTTTCTAAGCGATTTCAGAGTGTTGTTCTTTCCTTTAGTTTATTTATTTACTACAAGCAAGTACGTTGATTCCTATTTCTTATAATCGTTACAATTATTTGTCTTCAATACAAGGTTGGTTTAATTTCTAATTTTACTTAAAGTTTTTGTTTCTCTTTCAGTTAGCATGTCTTTAACAATTGTCTGCGATTTTTCATTTATCATGAGTGCGAAGTTCAATTCTAGTATGGTTGGATGAGGGATTCTCATCTGTGAATAGATGATTTTGACCTAACTAGGGTTTTTAATGTTTAAAGTTATTTTCGTTCAATGAAGAAATTTGTTTTGCAAACATAGTTCATATGTATATCTCTTTACTTATCCGTAGACAATTTAGTTTGGCATGGGTAATTCCTTGAATCTTTCATGAATTTACTCAATCAATTAAAATATATTTTTCAAACTTTGGTTTTTATTTGAATATTTTTCGTCCGAGTGCGTTTGATTACAATCTTGGATAAGTCATAAAATTAAGTCAAAATTCTTATTTACGGTGAGATTTACTTTGATGATTAACCGGTTCTTTTAAATATTGTTTCCTAGTTTTACTGATCATCACAACACTTTTGAAATTAAAGGATTTTCAAATTTTTTTTCTTCAAATCTATCACCATTCGAGTTGTCTTTGTTTTCCCTGAGAAGATGGTCTCGGTAATCAACCGAGTTACTATTCGATCTATTCCTGCGCTTGGGAAACCAATTTATTATTCACCCACTTTAGAGGTCAACCATTTTTGGTGCCGTTGCCAAGGAAGGCAAGCCAATTTGAAAGGTGTTTAAATTAACAACAAGTAAGTCTTGTGACTTTCATCACAAGCTCATGCACATTTCTCCGTTGTAGTTTACTTTTAAATTTATGTTCTTTTTGTTTATAATTTTTAGATTTGTATGTGGGCACGACGTACTACACATAATAGACTTGTTAGACTTGACCCCACATATAACTTAGACATGGAGGGAATGAATAATGATAACACACAAGGCCAGAGGAATAACTTTCCATTAGTTCCTCCCATTAATCCGGTAGATGGTGGAAATAATCTCCTAGTTGTTTTGCCTGTGTGAACAATGAGAGAATATCTCCAACCCACGTGAACCTCTACACCATCTTGTATACATCTACCGGTGCAGACACATGCTTTTATAGTAAAACCTGGAATGCTTCAACTACTTCCCCAATTTCATGGTGTGGAAAAATCTCTATTTCCATATCAAGGAATTCAAGGAAGTGGTTAGTACATTCTTTGAACAAAATGTGCGAGAAGAGGTTGCGTAAATGAAACTGTTCCCACTCTCCTTAAAAGATAAAGCAAAGTCTTGGCTAAACTCTTTGAAGCCCCGACCTATAACTACATGGGATGACTTGCAAAAAAAGTTCTTAAAGAAGCTTTTCCCAGTTCATAGAACTACTGCTTTAAAGAAGCAAATTCAAAATTTTTCTAAAAAATCAAATAAACAGTTCTATAACTACAGGGAAAGGTTCAAGGATCTCTTAAAATCTATTCCACACCATGGTTTTGAACCTTGACAACTGGTTAGTTTCTTATATGATGGAATTACCCTCGCACATTGCCAGTTCATTGACATGATGTGTAATGGAGAATTTTTGAATAAAGAGCCCGAGGGAGTTCTAGATTACTTTGATAACTTAGTGGAGAATGCCCAATCTTGGGACATTTCTGATCCTACCCAAACATCAAAGTTATCTACTACATCCCAATCCATAGGGGGTGGAAAGTATGTTTTGAGAGATCAGGATGATTTGCTAGCAAATATTGCACATTTATCTAGGAAACTAGAAAATTTAGAGGTTAAGAAAGTAAATGAGGTAGTTAGTGTAACTCAAGTTGAGGAGCCATGCTTGATTTGTGAGTCAGTTGAGCATTCTGTTAAGGAAGTGCTCCTTGAGCAATTGAATGCATTTAATCAACCGAGGCAACGATTTTCTCCATACTCAAACACAAACAATTAAGGATGGCATAGCCATCCTAACTTTAGTAGGAGAAATGCTGCAATGTCTGCCACTATGTCGTATGCCCCTTTTTTTAACCAACAAGTGTCCGGTCCCAGTCCGTCTGCAAGTACTCAAATGATGCATGCACCATAAGGGTTTGTTTAGTGTAAAACCCGGGTAAATTTGAACTTTTTCTGAAAAAGGGTAAAACGGTAATTTGCCACTATAATGAGTATTAAAAAATACTCATGTTTCTAGAGCTCGGATGACACAATGGACTTCGTCATTGGATTCGTATCGCGAAATCTAGTCACCCTGACTAATTTCGTCGAATTATGAGATAGTCGAATTTTACACGTAGTTCGAGGCGACTGGGTGGCGGCTGACCTCACAAAGGTCCCCACAAATAAATTTTATAGAATTTCCTTAAAATTTAATAAAAGTTCAAATAAAATTAATTTGAACTTAAACCGAGATCAAATAAATTGTTTTGGGGCGAAAACGGACCCGAGCAAGTGGGGAATACGTGGCGCGACGTGGGCCGAGTATTAAAATTATAAATAGGCTTAAAAATCAGAATTTCAGCAGAAATATCTGCTGAAATTCTGGTCTTCAACGTGTGGGAGAAAGAGGGATAGAAAAGGGAGAAATACAATCTTCTTTCGTCGATTCCCGGAGTTCCGTCGGTCGGAATCTGTCGAGCCAAGAATTAAAGTCGATCGCATCGACGAGGGCTACGCAACCACACCAAGAACGAAGGATTTCACCGAAGATCCAAAGAGAGGATTTTGGGAAATCAAGACTTGGAGATTGGTGTTGGTGTTCTTGAAGGTTCTATCCTTCGGTTTACGCTCCAAGAGGTGGGGTTCCCTCCTACCTTGGTTTATTTCTCACCTAGGGTATTCCTAGGAAAGGGTTAGGTTATATAACATACCTATTGTTATGGAAAAAGGGGAAATGGGTATAGAAATGGTTCATTTCGAGTATTATCTTGAAAAATTGATATATGAGAGTTCCTTGTGAATTTCTTGGAAATCGTGGCATTGTGTTCATATGCTATGTGTTTTGGAAAATGCTCTTAGGATTAGAGTGTGTTTTGGAACATGAAATTATGTGATAACATGTTAGTTATTGTTGTCGGTATATGCTTAGTAATATATTGACAGTGTAATGATATTTGGTGATTTTATGCCTATGAGATAAATTGTCATGATATATGTTGAATTGGTAAAAATTGCTCATTTGGCATGCATTGCATCTTGAGCATGATATTGCATCACATTTATGGGCATAAGTCATGAGTGGTGGTGTGTGTATGCATGATTGATCACCTCATTTGGTGGTTGATGTGTGGACTCGGGAAAGTTGGATTGAAGGTCCGGCTGAGTTGTATGGTTGCATGGGAAAACTTGTGTTGGGTAGAGCAAGAAGGGCTAGACACTCCCTCGGGTGCAAATCCCGGCTATTGGTTTATACCCTTCCATCGGTGTAAGTCCGAAAAAGTGTAACGGCGTACGGAGCCGGTGGTGCGATTCCAAAAATCCGTTGCCCAATAAAGACACATGGTTTTTGTTTTATAAAATACTCATTCAATGAGTGTCATCCAACAATGATTTGGTTTGTTAACAAATGAGTTTTATTTAAAACAATCGTTGGATGAATTTTCGTCAAAAGACGATTTTATTTCACAAGTGCAATGCATTGTGTTGTGGGAGTCGATGAAGACTCGGGTTAAGGTTGCATGAGTGAATTCATCTCATTCCATAGCATGACATGAAGATTTCTCTGAAAGGATTTCATTTTTTGATATGAAAAAGAATATTGTTTGAAATGTGTTGCATGTGACATTGCATGGCATCTAGGTTGGGGAGTAGCCTCTGTAGGGGATACTTTATTGAGCATGGCTCACCCTATACGGGAAAATATTTCACGTGGGAGGTACACTCCGGCGGATGATGCTCATTCGGGACCTCAAGGGTGAAGAGAGGCCGCTTGTGGCTTTGGTTTTGGGATTTGTGTAAACTAAGTATGAGAACTTAGTTTTGACATGTAAATTTATGTCAATAATTGTAATAGAACTTGTATCAATCATGTTTTAATGTATAAATACATGTTGTATAAGTTTGGGATGAATCTGGTGAGATTTGGATTGGATTGGAGTCGGAAAACATGTGAAATGGGCAAAGGTGGACAGAGCGTACCGGTACGCGTACTGGTACGGAGCTGTCTAGAAGGCGGAGCGTACCAGTACGCGTACCGGTACGGCCAGGACCAGTGAACTCACCGTACCGGTACGCGTACCGGTACACTCTCCAAAATTCAGAAATTTTTGTATTCTTTTGCCAAGTATTTGGGCTATGTTTTCCTTCTTTCCAATGTTATAAATGGATAATAGTATGATACCAATGGTGGTATATTGGGCCTCGGATGGGTCATGTAACTATATATTGTACAGATTGGATTGGGTAGAGCTTCCCGTACAAATGAGACTGTCCGATTTTGTTAAATTATATATCCCGGTAAATGGGACACAACGGTATGATATCGTGTTACACGATATCCACAGGTATTCCGCGGGTTGATGGGTGATCAACGGACCCCCGGATTTTGGGGCGTCACATTTAGAACCCACTACAACAACGTTTTAGTCTCTAGGGATAATCCAATGTACCTCCTTACTAGACCCCACATAAAAGAAGTTTAGAGGACATCATCATGCATCAATTTATCCAAAGTCAGACCACAATTAAAAATCAAAATGCCCAAGCTTTCAATGACATTAGAACCTAGATGACCAAGTTAACCAATTCAATGAGTGTGTTTCAACAAGAGAAAGGAAAGTTCTCAGCACAACCCCATGAAAATCCAAAGGGTTAATATGGTATCAACTCCTCTAATGTCACTAAAAGTAATGAAGAATAGCTCAAATCAATCACTACCCTTAGAAGTGGGAAAGAGGTTCACAAGACCATTCTACCTAGAGTTTCTAAACCTACAGAAAAAAGAGACTCAATGTACCTTTAAGGATAATGAGACACTTGAGTTACCAGAGATTGTTAAGTCTAATGAAATTACATGTCCTGTCCCTGCTCCCTACCCTCACAGATTGAGAGCACCTACTAAACCTTCTAACACTACTGAAATTCTTGTCTTGTTTAAGTATGTAAAGATTAATATTCCTTTACTTGATGCTATTCGATAGGTGCCATCCTATGCAAAGTTTTTGAAGAACCCTTGCACTGTCAAAAGGAAGTTAAATGTTCAAAAGAAAGCGTTATTGACAGAATAGGTAAGTTTTACCCTACGAACCAATACTCCACCCAAGTAAAAAGATTCCAGTTGTCCCACCATTTCTATTATCATTGGGGACTGCAAGGTGGAGCAAGCACTGCTAGACTTGGGTGCGAGTTGAGTGTCAACCTCCTACCATTCTTGGTATACTAGTAGCTAGCCTTGGGGAGAGTTGAATCCTACATCCATTACTCACCAACTTGCAAACTGAAGTGTGAAGATGCTAAGGGGGATGGTGGAGGATGTATTGGTTCAAGTGGATAGGTTTTACTTCCCTGTTGACTTTATAGTTCTCGATATTACACCTGTTGCTAACCCTAGAGCTCAAATTCTAGTTATCTAAGGAAGACCATTCCTAGCAACATCAAATGCATTAATTAACTGGCGGGGTGGTGTCATGAGACTTTTCTTTGGTAATCTGACTAATGAATTGAATGTTTTTCATGTGGTTAAGCAACAAAGTGAGGAGGAGGGGATTTGTGAGACTGATGAATTGGATAATATTGTAGGGGAAAAATTTAACATGTCTTACTGTTCTGATCCTTTACACATGTGTTTAATTAATTATGTTGATGACGGTTGAGAACTGCGAGGTTGGTTTTTATATTGACTTGTTACATTCTTCGCAAGTGTTATCAGGAGTTGAGAGAAATAGAAGCAACAAGAAGTTCTCTGGAGGAACCAAGTCCTGACTGAAATTTGGCAATGGGCAATTGGAGCCCAGCTAAACTACCTTTTAGACATTCTTTTGTACATATTAGTTAGAGTACATTTTATTTTTTTTTCCTTTATTGTTTTATTTTCCGCATGACCTTTTTAGTTGTTTAAGTTTTGTGTCATTTTGCTTTTTTTTTATTTTGTGGTTAGTTAGTTAGATTGGAGTTTTACTCCATACGTTTTCCTTCCCTTATTTTTTTTTCATGTTCTCATTGCAATCATGTTTTTACATTGAAGACAATGCAAGATTTAAGCTGGGGGGTGAGAGTTACACCACTATTTTTTATATGATTCTTTGAATCTTTCTTTCAAATGAAAAAAAATAATTGAAAAAAAAAATAACTATCTATGAATTATATTATTATTTCTTCATTACTGTGGAAGTTTAGATTTACTAGTTGAAACTCAAATTGGTTGCATACTGGTACCCTATAGGAGTTTATTCTATGTTTGAATATCATAGCTATGTTTGTATTTGAAACTCAAAGTCATGTACACCTTGAGCAAGCCAATTTTTGTGATTTATTGAATGTGATTTATATCTTGAAAAGCTTGACACCTATAGTAGAGATGAATGTGTAAACTCTTTAAGTTTTGTACCTATCATTTTTGGAGGTTAGAATACATTTACTCAAAGCCTATTCTTTCGAAATCAATTTCATTCAATAATCTCATTATTTTTATTTTGGTTAGGAATATACGAGGTGATTAGTGGGTATATCGCTAAATAAGTAACACTTTGTCATGCTTCCTAAGAAATGATTTTAGGTCATCTTTGGAATTTATTTGATCCTTAGCCTATTTGTTCTTATTACTGTTCTTAGAAGTCGTGTTTGAGCCAAATTGATTATATCATTTTTTTACCACAAACAATAACTAAGCCAATCATAAAAGATTTATACCTTACCTTGGTTATCTGAGGAAATTGCTAGTAACTTGTCTGTAGGTTTGGAAAATTGTTGGTAGATGCTCAATCGGAAAGGAAAAGAAAGAGGAAATAAAAAGAAAAGAAAAGAAAAGGAAAGGAAATTGAAAAAGAAAAAAAAATGAAAAATGGACATATTTGCAAAAGCCAAAGGTAGTGAAGAAAAAAAATATTGAATGAAGGATATGTTATTGTTAAGTCTTATCAAAAGAAGAAGACAAGTGTTTGAATTATGGGATAGCTTCTTTTGAATTCTTATTGTCCTTCGTTTCTTTAACCTTCACCCAAGGCCACATTACACTCGGTAAAAGTCCTATCTGATTTTAGGGAGTGTGGATGAGTTTGTATGCTTAAGTAAATAAGAGATATACCAACTGCATTGCTTCTATGGCTTTTAACATTCCTTTATGAAATTATGCTGAGGTCAATTCCCTTAATTGATGTTTTTTATTTCAAAAATATATGTGAGCATAAATTACTTTTGAATACATAAATCGATCCTCACATATAACTTAGGAGTGAAACAGTCACTATAATCAGATATTTCCTTTTCTGAGAATGCAACCTTTATGAGATTAACATCAAAACTAGCATTGGATAGCTGATGGGGATGTGAATCTTATTTGATAAATTTCTTAAAATTGCATACTCATATCACCACACATGAGTTTTGGATGCTAACATGAATGCGAATACTCTTAAATAGCATTTAAGCCTGTAGTAGAGCTTTGTGTGAATTAATTTGAGTGGATGTGGTGTATCTTTACTTTCATGATAATTATTGAATAATAATGTGTTCGGGATAGTTAGAATAAAGTTTGTAGGTATCTTCTCTGAAAACTTTCACGAGACCAAACTCGTTCACTAGGGGTAACCTAAGGGTTTAATGGTTTAGTGTATAGGTTAAATGCATTCGTGATTGCCTATGAAAGTGGTTTTATTTTACTTTTTTATTAGTTTTTATTTTTAGATTATTTTATTATGCTTTAAATTCCTTTGTATTATATATATGTCCGTTGGAATTGAATTACATTGCATATACTTTTAGAATTCGAGGCATATATATTTTTAGATTATTTTATTATGCTTTAAATTCCTTTGCATTATATATATGTCTGTTGGAATTGAATTACATTGCATATACTTTTAGAATTCGAGGCATATATGAAAGATGATTTAAGGCTTTGATGGATACATTTTTTTTTTTTTTTTTGAGTCTTAGTAAGTGTCTTAGGGTGTGAGTGTTAGTTTTAATTGAAAAAGAAAAAAAAAAAGAAAATTACGAAATTTTTAAAATTTTTGTTAACATGAACTAGCAAGTCAAGGTTGTTTTCTACCAGTTCATCTGTGTTATGTTAGAAAATTTTAAAAGAGGAGGATGGTTTTGATGCTTCAAAGTGATAGTTGACTTTAGGATTTTACTTTTAGGAGTTTTTGATTTTCTTATTTTTGGGAAGTGTCTAGGTTTAGTTGTTTAGGTTATTTGTCTTTTTGGGTTGTGATCACCTAAGTAGAAGAACCATAGGTTTTAGTGAGACTATTACATTTTGATTTTTGTACCCAAGGGCAAAAAAATCTATATACATGTCTTTTTGATTTCGATATGTACCTTGAAGTTTTTAGAGCATATGCATTTTAATTTATGATGTTTGCTAGGATTGTTTGATTATAAGGTGTAATGTTAGGATTTTGTTTTTGTTTTGTTTGTCAGGGACTAGCAAAGCCCAAGTTGGGGGTGTGATGAGTACACAATATTGAATATTTTATGTCTCATATCATTCATTTTAGCTTTGCTTATTAGTTATATGTTTTGTTGTAGTTTAGTTTTGGTTTTTATAAGAAATGTTTGTGTTTTTAGGTGATTTAAAGGTAAAAAAAACAATGTTTAAGGTTCATTTTTATGCTTTGGAAGACTTTGGGAATGAGATATGTGAGCTAGACTTGAAGCTAAGAGCATTGTAGTTCAAATTTAGAAAAAGTGAAGTTCAACCGATAGGTTTTCTACCGGTTCATCAGGTGTTAGACACCAAACGTACCAGTAGCTATGAAGTCCTACCAGTTTATTCAAAACAATAATTTTGCTATCAGTTCATCTAAAAGAAATAGCAGTTCTACAACTCTCTCTCTTCTTTTCTCAGACTATTTACTTTTATGCACTTTTTTAAATACCTTGGATGTTGTTTTTGGGAATTTGGTTTTATGTTTTTAATGTTAGTTTAATTTCAGTTGGTTTATGTTGGCTTAGTATTGTTTTGTTAAGATGAATAATTCATAAGATTCACAGTAGAATTACACTGTCATTCTGTCTACTTGCAAGTATAACCCTAACCGAATCACAGGGGAATTTCATACTCTGTTTGTGCATTGTTTTTATATTTTCATGGAAAACTTACTATTTTGTGCACATAATGATTTCCTATTTTGGAAAATTTTTTGAAATAACATAATCCTTTGTAAGGCTTACATGCATAGTGGAGATATAAAACTCGGATGCATTTTTTGAGCCTATCTTCTTTGGAGAGTTTTAAACACTTACTCAAGTAAGGATTTCAGTTCAATGTAATATTTCTTTGAATAATCTCATTAATCTTGTTTTGATTAACACTGATTAAGTGACATGTTAGCATCCTCCTTTAAAATTCTTACAAGAATTATGCATATGTATGTATTTTTAAAAATGACCTTAGGCCATTTGTGATCTTATTTTGAGCCGTGTCTATTTCTTTTGCAAAAATATATCCCTAGTAAGCCGTGATTGAGCTTAAAAAAAAATTCTTTAATCCATATGTTGATCTAGCCAAGAAGAAATATTTATCCAACCTAGCTATCTAATTTTCTTGCACCCTCTCTTAAAGAAACATTATACGGAGAAAGAAAAGTGGAGAAGTATGATGTGAAAAGAAATTAAAAAATAAAGAAAGGAAAGAATGTGTGGGAAAAAGAATGAAAGAAAGAATGCAAAAGAAAGTTTGATAACGGAAAGAAGGAAAAAGCAAGCAATTGAAGACCCGAGATTGAAAGAAATAAAGAAAAATGGAGTTGCTTTTGTAAAGTTTGGCACTTAGCGGGAGATGTGTGCTTACAAAAATGAAAAGGATAGATTTTGAATCCCTTATATTTCATTTCTTAAACCTAAACCCCTTGGCCACGTTATAACTGTGACGCCCCAAAATCCGGGGTGGATACCGAGTAACTCGATATCGCGCCGTTGTGCCCCATTTATCGGGGTCCATAATTGAACAAAAATCGGGCAGAGTCTCCTTTGTACGGGGAGCTCTACCCAAAACCCAACGTGTGCAATATACATTCACATGACCCATCCGAGGCCCAATATAAAACAATGACTGCACAGGGTCCATTTATGAGTAAACATTGACCACACTGGGTCCATTTATCCATACTCATATAATTACATGCAAGGTTAGATTAAAAATAGTCCATAAATATGGAGTTTTGAGAAAACCTACCCAAACTCATATCAAACTCATACATCAGGAAATTTACATTCAAAACAGTCCATATGAGTCTCATTATGACTATTTCCAAATATTTACATGCTCAAAAATCATAATTTTTACAATGATTTTACAAGGACTCAAAATAAAGCCACATCTCGGTTTTTCTTCCTCCTTAAGTGCCCGAGTGAGTGCCGTCCATCAGCGTAAAACCCGCACCTGAAATGTTTTCCCGTATAGGGTGAGCAAAGCTCAATAGAGTATCTCCTACAGAGGCTACTCCCCACCCTAGATGCATATGCAATGTTTACATACAACATTCATCCATAACAACATTCCAAATAAGAATATGCAACTCTATATTAGAATTTTACCATGTCATGCATGGAATGAGATGAGACTTACTCATGCATCTTAACCCGAGTGTAAAACCCGGGAAATTTGAACTTTTTCCGGAAAGGGCAAAATAGTAATTTGTCACTATAATGCGTATTTAAAATACTCATGTTCTAGAGCTCGGAGGGGGAAACGGAGTTCGCCATTGTATTCGCAATGCGGAATCTAGTTACCCTGTCAAATTTCGCCGAATTCCGAGATAGTTGGGTTTTTCACGTTTTTCAAGGCAACGGGTGTCCAGTGACCCCCAAAAACGGATTTTTTATTAAAATTATAAATTTTCCTTAAAATTTGATGAAATTTCAAATAAAATTAATTTGAACTTAAACCGGGACGAAATAAATCGTTTCGGAGCGAAAACGGACCCGAACAAGTGGGGGACGTGTGGCGCGACTCGAGCCAAGCCTTGGAAATTATAAATAGGGCTAAATATAAGATATTTCAGCAGAAATATCTCTGATATTCAGCTGGCTTCACACGTTGGAGAGAAAGAGGGAGACAAGAGAGAAAAACAATCTTCTTTCGCCGGTTCTTCGAAGTTCCGTCGCTCGGATCGACTCGGACCAAGAGTTAAAGTCGATCACCGCGACGAGGGCTACGTCTACGTACCAAAAACAAGATATTTCACCGAAGATCCAAGAGAAGTCTTTGGAGGAATCAAAGATCTTGGAGCTTTGGTTGGTGTTCTTGAGGTGTTCTTGAAGCTTTGAAGCTCTAGTCTTCATCTCACACTTCAAAAGGTAGGGTTCTTCCTACTTTTGTTCATTTCCTACCTAGTATGTTCATAAGGGGTGGTTAAGTGTATGTGGATGTATATCACTTGTGTATTGTTAAGGAAAATGAAGAATTGAGTGTAGGAATAACTTAAGCTAAATTCTAGCTTGCAATTGATACATGAAAGTTACTTATATATCTTCTTGTAAGTGAATGAAATAGTGGACTGGTTTATAGTCTATTTCGGGACTGCTATGTAGCCTAGTTTGGGGGGCTGTTTTGTGGTTATTGCGGACTGTTTTTGGACTGATTTTGGACTGAAATTGCGGACTGTTTTTAAGTTGATTTGGAACTGAAATTGCGGACTGATTTTGGACTGAAATTGCGGACTGTTTTTAAGTTGATTTTGGACTGAAATTGCGGACTGTTTTTGGACTGATTTTGGACTGAAATCGCGGACTGTTTTTGGACTGAAATTGCGGACTGTTTTTAAGTTGTTTTGGACTGAAATTGCGGACTGTTTTTGGACTGAAATTGCGGACTGTTTTTAAGTTGATTTTGGACTGAAATCGCGGACTGTTTTTAAGTTGATTTTGGACTGAAATCGCGGACTGTTTTTAAGTTGTTTTGGACTGAAATTGCGGACTGTTTTTGGACTGATTTTGGACTGAAATTGCGGACTGTTTTTAAGTTGATTTTGGACTGAAATCGTGGACTGTTTTTGGACTGATTTTGGGGCTGAAATTGCGGACTGTTTTTAAGTTGTTTTGGACTGAAATTGCGGACTGTTTTTGGACTGATTTGGAGCTGAAATTGCGGGCTGTTTTGGGTTGAATTTATGGACTGTTTTGGGCTTATTCCATTCTATGATGTTCATGTGAAAGGGGTTGATGTATGAGACCTTGTATAGGACTCTTACCTATTGTTGGTGACTTGATGAAATGGGTGTTAGAAGTGGAGAGAATATATTCCATCTTGAAATAGTGGAGTAGAAATTACTTAGAATCAATTCTTGTGTTATATGATACTTGTAGGATTCCTCCTACTTGGGTTGATTCCTAACCTAGGTTGTTATATGAAATGTTTATATGGGATGAGTAGGGTGTTAGGGACTTAACACTTACTAAATGGTTATGGAAATGACCTAGATCACTTCCTTGTTTAATTGGATGTAGGGATTCTCCTATTTGGGATTATTCCGGTAGAAATGACTTGGAACAAATTCTATCATGAGATTTGGTGTGGAAGTTCTTTGTGAAACCACTTAGGACATGGTAGTGTGTAGGCACTCTAAATGTTAATATTGTGTCTTGTGAATAAAATGGATTGGTGACATGAATTATAGGATGACTTGTAGAGTTTTCCTTCCATTTGGGTTCCTCCTATTGTGTATAGTTATGGAATTAAGGAAAAATGGTAGAGAATTGGCTTAGGCTATCTCTTAGCTTGAGAATGATGCATGATAGTTACTTGTGAACTTTCTTGTAACTTAGTGGAATTTGGGCCTGATTTGTGTTCAACATGATGGTTGCCTTGAAGGTGATTGATAAAATACCTTGAGTGATTGAAATCATGTGTTACATGACTATGTTTAGCATGTTGAATGTTGTGGTGAAATATGTTAATATGTTGCTAAGATATTAGTTTCATGATGTTTTATGGTAATTGTATGCTTAAGATATATATTGCCATGACATATGTTGATATGTGGTTTAAATTGTTCATAAGGCATTCATTGCATCTTGAACATGTGGAAAGTCTGCAATGAGACATTGCATTGCATGTGTATGGGAGCATCACATTCATGAGCATAAGTCATGGGTGTGGGGGTGTGAGGTGCATGTTTAATCAAACACCTTGTTTGGTGGTTGATATGTGGACTTGAAAATGTGGATCGATGGTCACATGAAGTCGCATGATTGCATGAGAAAAACTTGTGTCGGGTATAGCAAGTAGGGCTAGACTCTCCCTCGGGTGCAAAGCCCGGTCACATGGTTCAGGCACTTTGCCGGCGGTGAAATTCCAGAAAAGTGCTGGTGTTTACGGAACCGGAGGTTGAGATACCAAAATCCGTTGCCCAACAAGACACGAGATTTTGTTAATAAAAACATACTCTGTCAATGAGTATCATCCCATAATGATCTGATTTATAAAACGCATGACTTTTATTCAAAGAGATCATTGGATGTTTTTCCGTCAATGACGGGTTCATTACATATTGGTACTGCATTGTGTCGTGTGAGTCGGGGAGGACTCGGGGAAATCTGCATGAGTGAGTCGCATCTCATTTCATGGCATAACATAGTAGAAGTCCAGCCCTTAATGCATGTTCTTTTAAGGAATAGTGGATGTGTGTGTAAATTGTTGTATGTACATTCTTCATGTGCATCTAGGGGGGGAAGTAGCCTCTGTAGGAAATTCTCTACTGGGCGTTGGCTCACCCTATACGGGAAACATTTCAGGTATGGGACATGCGCTGGCAAATGGCTCTCATTCCGGGCCGCAAGGGTGAAGAAAGCCGACTTGTGGCTTTTATAACTCTTTTTGTAAACCTTTTGGAGCAAACTAGTTTTGACATGTAACTTTTATGTAAAGAGTTGTAAATTGAACTTATATTAACTATGCTTGATGCATATGTGTGATGTGTTTATATGTCACACTTCATACATTAACATAGGAACCCCGGTTTCAGGGGCATCACAAGTATGCATAAATGGACCCGGGGTGGTCATTATTTTATATTGGGCCTCGGATGAGTCATATGATTATATATTGCACAGGTTGAGTTTTGGGTAGAGCTTCCCGTACAAATGAGACTCTGCCCGGATTTTTTTTTATTAGGGATCCCGGTAAATGGGACATAACGGTGTGATAACGAGTTACACGATATCCACAGGTATTCCGCGGGTTGATGGGTGATCAACGGACCCCCGGATTTTGGGGCATCACACCGAGTGCTCACCGACTCCCACAACACAATGCAATGCACTTGTGCAATGAAACCGTCAATTGACGAAAAATCTATCCAATGATCGTTTGAAATAAAGGTCATGTATTTATAAAACCAAATCACTGTGGATGTTACTCATTGAATGAGTGTTTTATAAACAAAATCTTGTGTCTTATTGGGCCACGGATTTTGGAATTACACCGCCGGCTCCATATGCCTAATTCACTTTTTTGGACTTGCACCGACGGAAGTGAATAAACCAATAATCGGGTTTTGCACCCGAGGGAGAGTCTAGCCCTACTTGCTATACCCGACACAAGTTTTTCCATGCATGCAACCGTGTGACTTAGTAGGATCTTCAATCCCACTTTCCCGAGCCCACCCTTCAACCACCAAGTATGATGTTTGAATAAACCATGCGCACACACACACTCATGCCTAAGCCCATGAATGTGATGCCTCCATGCAAATGCAATGTAATGTACCATCGCATATCAATGTCATGTCTCATATGTAATGAATGTCATATGGACAACTTAAACCACATATCAACATGGGTCAAGGCAATATATGTGTAATGCACATAATTACACAATTTATCATGATGCTAATACATTAACAACATGTATTAATACACAACTACAACATCCTCAAGCATGTCATAGCACATTTCATTCTCAAAGACACATTATAAACACATATCAACATTTTATCTAACAACAACAACCTAGCATGTCGTTACATAATCAAGCAATGACACACTTAATTCTCAAGGCATAATGTAAACATATAACATGCCCACATAGCAGCCCCCAAAACAGGCCACAAAACTGCCCCTAAACAGGTCACAAAGCAGCCCCAAACAGGCCACAAAATAGCCCCTAAACATACCACAATTCCAACCCAAAATAGCCCACAATTTCAACACCAAATGATAGGAATAAAACCAAAGTAGGAGGAACCCTACCTCTTGGTGCGTAAATCACCCGAAGGAAGCTTCAAGAACACTTCCCAAGCCCAAAACTTTGATCTCTCCAAAATCCTTTCTTTGGACCTTCGGTGAAATCAGTTCTTTTTGGTACGTACGTGTAGCCCTCATCGAGGAGATGAACTTTAACTCTTGGCTCGACGAATTTCGACCGACGGAACTCCGGGAATCGAAGGAGAAAGCTTGAAGATTGATTTTTTATCTTCTTATCTTCTCTCTCTTCTCTCTCTTCTCTCCCAAACGTGTGAGGCTGAAAAAATGGAGATGTTTTCTCCAAAAAGTCTGATTTAAGTCACTATTTATAATTTTAATTGTGCGGTCCACGTCGCACCGCATATTTCCTACTTCCGGGTCCGTTTTTCGTCCCGAAACGTTTCATTACATCCCGGTTTAAGTTCAAATTAAATTTATTTGAACTTTAATCCAATTCTAAGAAAATTTTATAAAAATCGTTTGTGGGGACCTTTGCGAGGTCATTCGCCACCCAGGCGCTTCGAAACACGTACAAAATTTGACTTTCTCGGAATTTGACGAAATTAGTCTGGGTGACTAGATTTTGCGATACGAATCCAACGGTGAAGTCTGTTGGGTCATACGAGCTCTAGAGAACATGTATTTTAAATCTGCATTTTAGTGGCAAATTACTATTTTGCCCTTTTTCAGAAAAAGTTCAAATTTACCCAGATTTTACAATAACCCTAATAAAGTCCTTTTAGATTCTGGAAGTCATGCATATGTATTGTTCTCAATCATTCGTTATAAGGGAGAGTGTTGATAATGTTATTTGATATAGTGTTAATATTCATTCATGACATTATGCCAAAATTTCAGTTTTATTCGAACAATCTTCTTTTAGAATATTACATGTGCCATTACTTTATTCTTATCACATGTAAATTTTGAGTGATAGCCATTAAAACTTGAGTGTGTCATTTGTTGAGTGATTTCCAGCAAAGGATTGATTTTAAAGCTAAATTTTTTACAGCTTAGTGGAGGGCTGTGATATTTCTTAAAGTATTTTTGAACTGGAGAAAATCCACATACACAAAAGTTTTTTTATGAAAATATAATAAATAGTGTTACAAATGGTGTGTGTTACTCTTACAGTGATAAGGGAAGGGGGAATATTCTGAAAAAGGGATAGAATAATGATTTAATCTTATGTGTGAAAAGTCTGAGTTATTTTATCTTAATTGTTGAAGTTTGTAGTTACCTTCACTATAAACCTTCACGAGACACAACTCGTCTACTAGGGATCACCTAGGGGTTTAAAGGCTTGTTGCATAGGCTAAATGCAATCAGGAAACCTACGAAAGTGATTTTTTAGTTTATGTTTTTGTTACTAGGAACTAGTAAGGTTTAGTTGGGGGTGTGATTAACCCTAGAAAGTACGAAAATGGATTAGGGTTAGGGTTAATTGTGTGCATTAATTGGTCTAAAATGATTGATTTAAATAGTTTTATACGTAATGTGTGGAAACTTTATTTTGTAGGGTTGTGTATGCAATTATGGAGAATTGGGGGTTTAAAGTGCAAAAAGGAAAACAAAAGAGGAAATCAATAAATTTGTTGGCATCCGGATGGTACAAACACCATCCCAACAGTGGTTCAAAGTCAAAAAGTCAACAAAGATGGCTTTAAAGAGAAATTTCGGAGAATTACCACCATAAGGACAGTGGTGGTGTCGTCCGGACGGTACTCTTAACCACTCAACTTCAAGGTTTTCTCCTATTGGTCCATTGATGCAACAAAAGGATCATATTGGTCAGTTCCATTTAAACCGACTTAAGCACCTTCTTGAGGCCTATAAATAGGAATGTTTTGGGTCATTTTCAACAAGTCTTCTTCCACCTCCGAAGGCAAGACTCTAGGAAAAAATTACCCTACCCTAAACACTCCTAAAGCCAAATCTCTTCTTCTACATTTCTTATTTTTTATTTCTTTGGAGGGTTGAATCTCTCTCACTTTCCACCCTAGTTTGGTAATGAAGAGTGGGGATTTTTGAACTAGTACTCGGGGATGGATTCTTTTACATTTTTTCTTTGCATTTGCCTCACTAGAATGGATGAGATTCCTTCACTCTTCTTGCTCATCTATAGCAATGAGGAGTGAGTAGTCTTTTTGTACTATTTGGTGGAGGGTGAAGACGTGTGTAACATGCTTGAGTAATGGAAATGCCAATACTTTATTTATACTTTAATGTTTATACCTCCCTTAAATGATAGATGATTTACATTTATATTTGGTATATTGTATTACTATAGCTTAGGTATGCTCATGGTTACGAGTACCGAGCTAGACTTATAGTTTATGACCATTTTATCTACACTTTATTATGTACTTTACTTCATGCATAATACAATGATGCACATAGTTGGGATTTATGTAACAGTCGGGAGATTGGTTATAGACAAGTTAAATCTTCTCATAGTCAATGCTTTTGATTCAATGCATAAACCAGAACTGCGTCTTCATTGAATCCTGAACCTGCCGATTGAATAGTCATAGTAAACCTTTTGAATGGTTCACCTTCGGGTTTACTAGGGTTATTTGGTTGTTGTGTAGTGCATAGATCTTCCGCTAACTTAAACAGTTATTGTGGTATGGTTCAACATATACATCAGACCTACTAATTAACTTACCATTAACATGGGAGTTGATTGTTGTAAGGTGCCATTTTCATAATCTCAAGCATTGGAATGCATGTTGGATCCCCGAACTAAAGAGTAGCATTTTTCAATTGTTGTAACCAAAGTTTATTTTAAGTGTTTATTTATCAGTTTTAAGCTCACACCACAAGTTGTTGTAATGCACACTATTGCATGGCAATTTCATTCTTTTCTGTATCAAGACTCCAATGGATAACTCCTTGAGAATTCGACCTCAGACTCTGCCAAGTATTACTACAACTTGACCACTTATACTTAGGTGTATGGTTTAGATCAAGTCACAAGAGATCCCCAAAAAAATGTTTACATTGAACATAGCCAAGAGCTAGGATTTTTGAAATCAAATGTTTATGAATTAAAATAATAAATCCTTCAAAGAAACCGATCATGTTCTCACAAAGAGTATGAAAGTATTATTTATCTATCATACGATCGAATTGTAATTTATGAACTAGGGTTTCATCATCAAAACGAGTAAATCTTGTAACAAATCATGTAAACCTAGAATTGAATAAACATTAAAACATCCTAGAACTAATATCTATTGCATATATAAATCCCTAATCCTCAATGACTGAACTTTAGAAAGAATCCTACCTTTAATCTGTAATTTGATGTAACCCTAGCATTTTGATTCGTTTTCTAGGTGTTAATCTTCCACGATCTAGCTTTTCCTCCTCCCTCTAACCCTATCTTGGCTCTCTAGGGTTTAAAGCTGCTAAAATCTAACATAAAAAACGTCCTTAGGGTATTTATAGGGTCATAATCTCAACAGTCGGCTTGTCCCTAATTGCTATAAAAATTGCACTCAAAACGTGTTTTGCTCCTGGTATCTTGATTTTTGTCAGACACCAAAGTACTGTAACTACACTCCATTCGAACGTGACTTTGTGTTCGAACATAATTCACATTTCCTATCTAAACTTTCAATACAGTTTTGACTGATTTAGAAGTCGATTTACGAATTTTTTGTAAAATATTCTTTTATAGTTCATGTAGTTTCTACTGTCCAAAAATCAAGTCAATCTAATATCACAATAAAAAGTTTTGGGTAAAATAAAAAGGAAGTATCTAATTATTTTCTTGTCAACTTCTCCCAAAGATACTTCCCAAGATTTAAAACACCTTTAATACACCCTATATCCCTATTCCTAAACCATTTAGTATTCATGCAACACATGGTACAAAATATGTATTATTATAAATACGTGGGGGTTTATTGCATCTTCATATGGACCACATGCTAGAGTGCCCAAAGCACCTTCTACCCCCAATGTCAAAATTGATCTACCATCCGAGGAGAAGAGAGTTAGTCCTCACCCATTCCCCGACCTAACCCGAGTTTTAGGAAGGGAAAGCTGATTCGACCTGTTTCGTGACCTACTTTATATCATACACCCAAATATAAGTGGTCGAATTGTAGTTTACTCAGTTTAAGTCCAAGATCGATCCCACGAAGAGTTTTAATAATTGGAATTTAAAATAAGAACAGTAAAGTTGTTATTAAAGCAGTGTAACATAAGATAGCTTGTGATGTGAGCTTAGATTTATAACTAGACTAAGTAAATAAATGCGTAAATAAACTGGTGAAAGTTAATAATATAAAAGGTACCATTCAGTTTAAGGATCTCATATGCTTTATATTGGTTAAGTGCTAGACATGCCACCTTACAACAATTAACTTCCAGGTCACTAGAACGTCAACCGGTAGGTTTGATGTATATTAAATCATAACACAACAACTTCTTAGGTTAGCTGGTAGGTATATGCAACAATTGACTAATTCAAGTAAACCAGAAGGTCAAGCCTTTCAGGAGGAATACTGGAATTACTCAATTGGCAGTTTTATGTATCAGTTAAACAACCCTAGTGAACCAGAAGGTCAAGCCATTCTGGAGGATCACTTAGGTTATTCATCTGACAGCTTTATACCATGCAACAGTTAAACATCCTTAGTGCACCAAAAGGTCAAGCTATTCAAATGGAACACTGTAGATATTCCACCGGCAGGTTGATGATTCACTGATGACATAATTTTGGGCTACGTATTGAACTGAAAGCACTGGCTATGTTGAGACTTTAACCCGTCTATAACCAATCAATCGACTTTTACGTAACACCCAATTACGTACATCACTATATTATGCATGAAGTACATAATAGTAGATAGTATGGTATAGAATATTAAGTACCGCTCGGTGTTCATAACCATGAGCATATTATAAATATAACCATCCATCAGTTAAGGAAGGTATATATATCAGTAAAGCATAATTAAACATCGATATTCCTATAATTTAACCAATATTATACATATGTTAACCCCTCACTGAAGGGTGTAAGTAAACTTGTGACGCCCCAAAGTCCGGGGGTCCGTTGATTACCCATCAACCCGCGAAATACTCGTGGATACCGAATAACTCGATATCACACCGTCATACCCCCTTTACCGGGGTCCTTAATGTACGGGGAGCTCTACCCAAAATACAACCTGTGCAGTATAAATTAACATGACCCATCCGAGGTCCAATATAACACAATGACCACACAAGGTCCATTTATAAGTAAAACTTAACCGCACCGGGTCCATTTATCAATACTTATATCAAAACATGCAAGGTTAGTTTAACAATAGCCCATATAAGTTCTATTACAATTATTTGCAAAAGATTACATGCCCAAAATATTATTTCCACAAATGTTGTACATTCACACAAAATAAAGCCACATTCGGCTTTCTTCAAACATGAGGGTCCAAATTGGAGCCATCCATCGGTGTATTTCTCCCACCTGAAATGTTTCCCATATAGGGTGAGCCAACGTTCAGTAGAAAAACTCCTACAGAGGCTACTCCCCACCTAAAATGCGTATGCAATGCGCACATGCCACAAACAACTTCTTCCATTCCAAATAAGAATATATTATTCAAGATAGAATCTCATGATGCCATGCCAAGTAATGAGATGAAACTCACTCATGCATGCTATCCCGAGCCCATACCGACTCCCACAACACATTGTAGTGCCAACATGCCTTTGAACCGTCATCTATGTTACACATCAATTGACATTTGTAAAACTATGGTCTTTCTTGGGGTGGGCATTCATGGACTTACACCAACGGCACCCAGCCGACACGGAATTTCAGGACTTCAACCCACGGTTCCGCGTATACCGACACACTTTATGGCCTTTTACACCAACGGAGTGCGAATCCTATCAACGAGTCTTTCACCTGAGGGATATTCTAGCCCTTCTTGCTAACCCCGACCCAATTTATCATGAAACCAAGCGGCTTAGCTTGGCCTTCGACCCAACTTTCCCAAGCCATCCGTCAATCACCAAGTATGGTATTGACGACAACCATGCACACATCCATGTGATGTGATGTTTCCGTGCATATGCAATGTGATGCACCATTGCACAACAACATAATGTTCCATATGCTATGAATGACATACGAACAATTCCAACACATCCATGGTAAATTATATCCTAAGCATATAAATACCATATTGATCACAATGTCAATATATATCACAACATGCATATATCAACAAGTACATTTCAATCATAAATCATATCATAAGCATGTGATTCCACATTACCACAAAGCTCAAGAAATCATACTAAATGATTTCTACAAACCATTTCAAGTAACCACATAGTACAAGAAACAAAACCACCTCAAGATAGAATATATATTCCATCCATTTCTCATCTCCATTTAACCATAATACATCTTAGGTAAGAAATAAACCCAAGTAGGAGAAACCCTACCTTAATAGAAGTGTAAGATAAGTGTAGAAAGCCTCAAGAACACTTCCTCTCTTGTTTAGTTTTAATGTCACATGTAGGGTTCTTTTCCAACTAAGCGTAGGCGTTTAGCATCTTTGAACATTCTGCAGGTAACCTTCATGAGTTAAAACAACTCTAACTCTAGTTATTAAAATTCAATTCTAACAAAATATGTGGGAGATGAACATAGACTCATAGGAATTATCTTTCACCAAAAATCACTATTTTTTAAAACTAAATACCTGTTCCAAGTAACTCCTAAACTAAGTGTAAGTTACAGAATTTCCAGGTTCCAACAGGTCATAATCATCTTTAGAAATTCACCAAAAATAGAGTTTTCATCCTTTTGGCATGAGACCAAAGCCAAAATAACCCTTTATGAATCTATTTCAAACCCTAAAATTTTAAGATTCATAAATGAACTCTAACTCATAAAACCAATTACGAAACTACATGTTGTCCAGATTTTCCAGATCAATTTCTATAGGCTGGGGCTAACTTTCAAAAATCACCAAAAATCGTATTTATCTCCATTTTACTTGAAAAAAAAAAAACCAAACGAATCCTTTTTCAGTCTATATCATAACCTCAAAATTTCAGAATTATTCAATAATCGTAGCTTATGAAATGAATAAGAAACTCACCTATTGTCCAGAATTGACAGTATCACTTCTTCTTCTTCCTTTCGGTTTGAACTCAAGAAAAATACCCATCAAGACTTGATTTTCCCAAAATCTCCCCTTTTGGATCTTCGGTGAAAATCTTTGTTTTTCGTACCCACGCGTAGCCCTCGTCGCGTAGACCAACTTTAATTCTTGGTTCAAGCGATTCCGACCGACGTAGCCTAGCGGATCGACGAAAGAAAGTCTTGAAAATTCTTTTTCTCTCTTTTCTCTCTTTTCTCTCATCTCCAACGTGTGGTGTGCTGAATAGGGAAGATATTTGTGCTGAAATATCAATTTTAAGTCCCTATTTATAGTTTTAATTCCGCGGTCCACATCGTCCCGCTCGTTTATCACTTCCGGGTCCGTTTTTCGTACCAAAACGATTTCTTATACCTCGGATTAAGTTCAAATTAATTTTATTTGAACTTTAACTTAATTTTAAGGAAATTTTATAAAAAATATTTTTGGGGACCTTTAAAATGTCATTCGCCACGCAGTCGCCTCGAACGACGTGTAAAAATCCGACTATCTTGGAATTCGACGAAATTTGACAGGGTGACTCGTTTTCGCGATACGAATTCAACGGTGAACTTCGTTTGCTCATTCGAGGTCTAGAACATGAGTATTTTAAATATGCATTAGGATGACAAATTACCATTTTGCCCTTTTTAAGAAAAAGTTCAAATTTGCCCGGGTTTTACATTCTTCCCCCCTTAAAAGAATTTCGTCCCCGAAATTCACACATACATACACATACAACCACATGCATATGCAACAGTCAGTCAATATTTAATGACTATAAGAAAGTACCTTCATCCTCGAATAAGAAAGGATAATGGGTACGGATGGTGTCCTCGCGCTCCCATGTCGCCTCCTCCATTCCTCGGTGCTGCCACAACACCTTCACTAGCCGCACGGTCTTGCCTCGTAAAACCTGTTCCCGGCTATCCATGATGCGCACCGGTCCCTCCTCGAAGGTCTCATCCGCATCAACAGTCAACTCACCCCAATCCACCACATGTGTCGGATCTGGAGTATACTTCCGGAGCATAGAGACATGGAATACTGCATGAACACCTGATAAATTTGGCGGTAACGCCAACCGATAAGCAATTGTACCCACCCTCTCGAGTACCTCGAAGGGCCCGATGTATCTCGGCGACAGTTTCCCCCGCTTACCAAACCGGACCACTCCTCTTTTAGGCATAACCTTCAAGAAGACATGATCTCTCACCTCAAACTCTAGAGGTCGTCGTCGTCTATCAGCATAACTCTTCTGTCGACTCTGAGCCGTGAGAAGAAGCTTCTGAATCAAGTCCACCTTCTCCGAGGTGTCTTTTACCAATTCCGGACCTGTAGAAGACCTCTCTCTTACCTCCGTCCAACAGACCGGAGAACGACATGGCCTCCCGTACAATGCCTCATAGGGTGCCATCTGTATACTTGCCTGATAACTATTGTTATAGGCGAACTCCACCAAGGGCAAATGATCTTCCTAGCTACCCTTGAGATCTAGGACGCATGCCCGTAGCATGTCCTGTAAGGTCTGGATAGTCCTCTCCAACTGATCATCCGTTTGAGGATGAAAAGCAGTGCTTATCATCAACTGTGTCCCCATGGCTCGCTAGAAACTCTCCCAAAACTGAGCCGTAAACCTGGGATCTCGATCCGATACTATAGTTATGGGTACCCCATGCAACCGGACAATCTCCCGTATGTACAACCTGCAGAATTCCTCCAGTGTGAAGGACATCCGCACTGCCAGAAAATGTGAGGACTTGGTAAGCCGGTCCACTATCACCCACACCGTGTCATGCCCCCGCGATGTCCGTGGCAGATGGGTCACAAAATCCATCGTGATATGCTCCCACTTCCACTTAGCTACCTCCAAAGGCTAGAGTAATCCTGCTGGTCTCTGGTGCTCAGCCTTAACTTGCTGACAGGTGAGACATCGTCTGACAAAATCTCCAACATCTCTCTTCATCCCGCTCCAATAATATTGGTGACGAAGATCATGATACATTTTCGTGCCACCTGGGTGCACAGCAAATTGGGAACAATGAAACTCTTTGAGAATCTCCTCTCTGAGCTCCGCAGACTGGGGAACCACAATCCGTCCCCTGAACCGAAGACTACCATCTGTGTGAATGGCCCAGCCTTCATCACCCGTACCCAATCGTACTCGGTCCCTGATGGACACTAACTCAGTATCCTGCCCCTGGGACTCAATAACCCTGCTCAGTAGGGAAGGTGTAGCCACCAAGCTCCCCAAAGTACCCTGAATATAATCAGCGTAATGTAGCCCGAACTGTCCCACAGTCTCGAGCATCTGCCACTCTCGGGAAGCCACACTAGCCATAACTCCCCGTGACTTTTGGCTGAGTGCATCAGCCACCACATTTGCCTTACCGGGATGGTAATGCAACGTGAAATCGTAGTCCTCGAGGTACTCCATCCACTTGCGTTGTCTCATGTTGAGGTCCCGCTGTGTAAAAATGTACTTCAGACTCTTGTGGTCCGAAAACACTTCAAACTGCTCGCCATACAGGTAGTGACACCAAGCCTTCAAGGCAAAGACAATGGCCGCCAATTCCATGTCATGTGTGGGGTAATTCTGCTCCTGGTTCTTTAACTACCGAGAACCATAAGCCACCACCCTCTCGGACTGCATCAATACACATCCCAGTCCGTCCTTCGAGGCATCACAATAAACTGTGTACCTCTGTCACGTTTCCGGGACTATCAAGATAGGAGCTGAAGTAAGCCTCCTCTTTAACTCCTGGAATGCCTTCTCGCAAGAATCATTCCACTCGAATTTGACCTCTTTCCGAGTCAACCTAGTCATAGGTGCAGCCAGCCGAGAGAAATCCTCAATAAACCGCCGGTAATACCCTGCCAATCCCAAGAAACTACGTATCTCGAAGACTGACTTCGGTCTCTCCCAATTCATAACTGCCTCGACCTTCTCCGGGTCCACAGATACACCCGAAGCCGACACTACATACCCCAAGAATTTCACCTCAGTCAGCCAAAATTCACACTTGCTGAACTTGGCGTATAACTGGTGGTCTCTCAAGACCTGGAGAACAATCCTCAAGTGACCCTCATGCTCCTCCTCAGACTTGGAGTAAATTAAGTTAACATCAACAAAAACCACGACGAAGTGATCAAGGTAGGGTTGGAACACCCAATGCATGAGATCCATGAATGCCGCCGGGGCGTTTGTCAATCCGAATGGCATCACTGTGAACTCGAAATGCCCATACCGCGTTCTGAATGTCGTCTTAGGGATATCTGCTTCCCTAACCTTCAACTGATGGTAACCGGTGCGGAGATCTATCTTGGAGTAGACTCGCGCCCCTCTCAGCTGATCAAACAAGTCATCAATCCTCGGCAAAGGGTACCTATTCTTGATAGTAACCCTATTCAACTACCGGTAATCTATGCATAGTCTAAGGGTTTTGTCCTTCTTCTTTGCAAATTGTGACGCCCCAAAATCCGGGGGTCCTGTATTAACCGTTGACAACCCGTCAACCCGCGGAATATGCCCGTGGATGTCGCTTGACCCGACACCGCGGCACCACATTCCCTTTACCGAGATAAAAGAAAATACGAGTCCAATTTCTTTCGGTTGGTTGAGCCATCCGAGACCCAATATACCACCATTGGTATCCCTTTATTATCCATTTGTAACATTAGGAGGGAGGAAAACATAGCCCAAGAACTTGGCAAAAGAAATAAAAACAAAAAAAAAAAAATTCTGAGTTTTGGTGAGCGTACCGGTACGCGTACCGGTACACTACGCCCTCTGGACTAGATCGTACCGGTACACGTACCGGTACGCTACACCTTCTGGACCCTAGTGTACCGGTACGTGTACCGGTACGCCTGGCCCCGAATTTCCTCTTTTTACCTGATTTTCGTTTCCAAGCCATTCCAAACCTCCTAAAATTCATCCAAGATATGTACAAACCATATTTTTACATTACACATGATCCATAAGAGACCATTACAATCCATCCCATACAAATATAATTCAAAAAGGGAATGAAATAAGTTTGTTTATACAAATTTCATTTCAAAAGCCACAACCGGCTTTTTCTTCACTCTCAAGTCCCCGAGTGTGTGTCCTCCCTAGGCACGAGTCCCGCACTTGAAAAGTGTTCCCATAAAGGGTGAGCCACGCTCAGTAGAAAGTTTCCTACAGAGGCTACTCCCACCTAAATGCATATGCAAAGGCCTTGTACCACATTCCACAACAAGTATCTCTTCCAAACATAACATGCAATGAAATGTTGGAAAAATCATGATGCCATGCCCTGTAATGAGATGAAACTCACTCATGCATGCTATTCCGAGCCCACACCGACTCCACAACACCATGCGATGCATATGTGTAAAATCATTGTCTTTGATGAAGTACATCCAAAGACCATTGCAAACAATTCATGTGTTCATAAAACCAATTCATTTATGGATGGTTCCCATCAAATGAATAATTTATATTTCAAAATCATGTGTCTCGTTGGGTATCGGATTTCAGGAGTTACACCGCTGGCTCCGTACGCCATTACACTTTTCCGGAATTCCACCTCAGGGAAGTGTATGAACCAAGTGGTCGGGCCTCTCACCCGAGGGAGTGTCTATCCCTTCTTGCTTAACCCGACACAAGTTTTTCTCATACCACATGTGACTCCAAGGGATCTTCGATCCACCCACTCCAAGTCCACATATCAATTACCAAGTTTGGTATTGATTATATCATGCATACACACCCACACCCATGCCTAACCCATGAATGTGGTGCAACCTCATGCCCCAAAATGCAAGTAATGCCACATGAGCAATGTAACTATTTTTCCATGGAATTTTATGTCACATGCACATAATCTCCATAATTTAACATTATGCTCCATATATCACAAAGCATATATCCACATGTAATAACAACTCAAACATGTTATATATATCAAACAACAACATTTAATTCTCTAAGGCATTTAATCAAACACCTTCAAGGCAAATATTTCATGTTATCACATAATATTGTCTACCACATGATAAGTCAACATTGAGCACCTAACATACCCAAACACATCAATTCTCAGGAATTACACAAGTAACCTCCTTTACCAAAATTTACTAGGAATTTGTATAGGCCCAATTTCCACACCCATTTCCTTAGCCACATATATATATATACATGAATCACATGAGCCAATATATGTATATATATTCAACCATTTCCATAGGCATCCTAGGTTGGAATAAACCAAAGTAGGAGAACCCCCTACCTTAATAGAAGTGTAAAAACTCCTAGAACACCAACACCAAGCTCAAGCTCTTGATTCCCAAAAACTTGACCTTTGAATCTTTGGTGAAACTCCTTGTTCTTGGTACCCACGCGTAGCCCTCACCGCGTAGAGTAACTTTACTTCTTGGTCCAAGTGATTCCGACCGACGGAACTCCGGGAATCGACGGAGGAAGCTTGGAGTTTTAGGTTTTCTCTCTTTTCTCTCTTCTCTCTCTCTTGGCCGGCCAAACAAGACTCAAGTGGCTTAGAAAATCTGAATTTTCAGATATTTTATCCCTATTTATAGTTTTAAATGTGTGATCTACATCGCACCGCTCGTTTATTACTTTCGGGTCCGTTTTTCGTCCCGAAACGACTCATTAAGTCCCGGATTAAGTCCAAATAAATTTTATTGCACATTAATCTAATTATAAGGAATTTTAATATTTCTCGTTTTTGGGGACCTTTAAAAGGTCAATCGTCACGCAGTCGTCTCGATCTACGTGCAAAATCTGACTATCTCAGAATTCGACGAAATTTGACAAGGTGACTCGTTTTCGTGATACGAATCCAACGGCGAACTCCGTTTCTTCATCCGAGGTCTAGAACATGAGTATTTTAAATACACATTATGGTGACAAATTACTATTTTACCCTTTTTGGAAAAAGTTCAAATTTCCCGGATTTTACACAAATAACACCGGAGCGCCCCAATGTGAGGTACTCGGTCTAATGAACCCCCTGTCCAACAATTCCTGCAATTGGACCTTGAGTTCTTGCAACTCAGCAGGCGCCATCCTATGTGGAGTCATAGAAATGGGCGATGTACCGGGATGCAACTCTATAGTGAAGTCCACATCCCTATGTGGAGGTAATCCCGGTAGTTCATCCGGAAAAACATCCTCATAATCACACATAACCCGAGGTAGACCTAACTCCTGTCTCGCCTCGGCCTCCAAGGTAAGGCTTGCTAGCCAACCCATCAACTGTCCGTGCCATCTAGAGTCGTACACGGCTTGGGGTAAAGCATCGTGCTTATCCCCCTGAAACATGAAACAAACCCCATCCGGTGTGTAAGCAGTGACCCACTTCCGATCACAATCAATGATGACTCGATGTGCCGCCAACCAATCCATCCCAAGGATTACATCGAACTCCGACATGTCCATGACCCGAAGGTCCACGGTGAGTAGAATCCCTGAGATCTCTAACTCACACCCCCGACATATCTGATCAACCCTCACCCTAGCACCTAGGGGAGAACTAACGTGCAATGGCTCTTCTAAGGTCTCAACCTCTAAGCCCAAGTCTTTCACACAAGATGCAGCAATAAATGAATGTGATGCACCAGAATCAAACAATACTCTAGCCCATAAGCGGGAAAGTAGGAATGTACCATGTATCACCGACGGATCTGCCGGCTCAGTCTGTGGTATCATGGCGTAGACACGCCCTTAAGTCCCTGAAGTCCCGGCTTGTGAGCCCTGGCCTCGTCCCCGGCCCATGCCTTGGCCCATCTGGCTAGCTTGCAGTGTCCCCGCACGTGAAGTGGTAGGGCCTTGTGCAACACCCTGGTACTGATACTGACTCCCCCGACCCATGGTAGGGTAGTGAGGAGTATACTGGGTCTGTGGTTGCCCCACCGAAGTCTGGGACTGTGACGATCCGTAGCTTTGGGATCCTTGCCGCTGAGGACAATCCCGCTTCATGTGACCCGGCTGGCGGCAATGGAAACATGTTTTCTGCCCCGCCTGATATGTAGTCCCCGGGTTTCCCCCGCCTTGGGAGGATCGACCGTGGCCTTGGCCTTGATGGCTACGGCCTTGTCCTTGTTGCCCTTGCGGAGGAAAAGTCCTCTGCCTCTTTCCAGAACTAGAAGAAAAGGATTGGCCCTCCTTCTTCTTGTCCTTCACACCCGCCTCCCGGATGTTTCTCGCATCATCCACTTCTCTCTCAATGGCCATGGCTGTCTGGACCATCAAGTCGAAGTCTTGTAGGAGAAGACCCACAATCTTACCCCGGATGGATAACTTCAGCCCATCCTCAAACTTTCTGACTTTGGATGTATCTGTGGCCACGTAGTCATCGGCGAAACGTGCTAATTCGGTGAATTTAGCAACGTACTCCATCACCGTCATGGTGCCTTGCCTCAAATCCAGGGATTCCCGGGCCTTTACATGTTTTGTTGCGGCCGGGAAGTACTTTCCCATAAAGAGTTCCTTGAACTCAATCCAAGTCATAGCCTCCAAGCCCTTGGAGTCTTTCACCCAATCCCACCACACCAGGGATTCCCCCTCCAGCTGAAATTTAGCTAGAGTTATCTTGGTGGTGTCGGAGGTGATCTCCATAGCCCTCAAAATCCTATCCACTTGCCGGAACCAATGGTCCGCTACCATAGGGTCCGCTCCTCCCATGAAGATCGGAGGCTGATGTGCCTTGAACTTCTGGAGATGACTGGAGCCTCATTGGCCCCCACCTGCACCCATCTGTGTGAGTGTGGCAACCACTGTACCAAGAGCCTCTATGAAGGCTTGTTGGTCAGTAGTAGGTGGTGGTGGGTCGTTCCGCCCACCGCCTCAGCCTCGACCGCGTCCTCTTCCTCTTGTTGCCATCTACACACACATAAGATAGCAATAAATCAATTACTTAATATCCCAACTTAAGGATCAAGTATTTCAACTTGGAGATTTTCCTCCTTGTTTCACTAGTCGTGCGTGTGCCACCTACTCGTAGACATTAACACATTGAACCATACCGTTCATCCCTTTTTCCAAACATACTTTGGGTTTTCTAACCCTAATGTTTTCATTCCATATACATGTTACTATGTATATCATCATGTGTATCATTTACATAGCATATAGCATATAACATGTAACAATATAAGCACATAAGATGAGATGTGTAATGCATGCAATGGTCTAAACCCAATATCCACCAGGCCTTAGGTAATTGCATAACCTAGGCTCTGATACCAAGCTGTGACGCCCCAAAGTCCGAGGGTCCGTTGATTACCCATCAACCCACGGAATACTCGTGTATACCGAGTAACTCGATATCACACCGTCATGCCCCATTTACTGGGGTCCTTACTTTTAACAAAATTCGGGCAGAGTCTCCTTTGTACGGGGAGCTCTACCCAAAACACAACATGTGCAGTATAAATTAACATGACCCATCCGAGGCCCAATATAACACAATGACCACACATGGTCCATTTATAAGTAAAACTTGACCGCATCGGGTCCATTTATCAATACTTATATCAAAACATGCAAAGTTAGTTTAACAATAGCCCATATAAGTTCTATTACAATTATTTGCAAAAGATTACATGCCCAAAATATTATTTCCACAAATGTTGTACATTCCCACAAAATAAAGCCACATTCGGCTTTCTTCAAACATGAGGGTCCAAATTGGAGCCGTCCACCGGTGTATTTCTCCCACCTGAAATGTTTCCCATATAGGGTGAGCCAACGCTCAGTAGAAAAACTCCTACAGAGGCTACTCCCCACCTAAAATGCGTATGCAATGTGCACATGCCACAAACAACTTCTTCCATTCCAAATAAGAATATATTATTCAAGATAGAATCTCATGATGCCATGCCAAGTAATGAGATGAAACTCACTCATGCATGCTATCCCGAGCCCATACCGAATCCCACAACACATTGTAGTGCCAACGTGCCTTTGAACCGTCATCTATGTTACACATCAATTGACATTTGCAAAACTAGGGTCTTTCTTGGGGTGGGCATTCATGGACTTACACCAACGGCACCCAGCCGACACGGAATTTCAGGACTTCAACCCACGGTTCCGCGTATACCGACACACTTTATGGCCTTTTACACCAACGGAGTGCGAATCCTATCAACGAGTCTTTCACTCGAGGGATATTCTAGCCCTTCTTGCTAACCCCGACCCAATTTATCATGAAACCAAGCGGCTTAGCTAGGCCTTCGACCCAACTTTCCCAAGCCATCCGTCAATCACCAAGTATGGTATTGACGACAACCATGCACACACCCATGTGATGAGATGTTTCCGTGCATATGCAATGTGATGCACCATTGCACAACAACATAATGTTCCATATGCTATGAATGACATACGAACAATTCCAACACATCCATGGTAAATTATATCCTAAGCATATAAATACCATATTGGTCACAATGTCAATATATATCACAACATGCATATATCAACAAGTACATTTCAATCATAAATCATATCATAAGCATGTGATTCCACATTACCACATAGCTCAAAAAATCATACTAAATGATTTCTACAAACCATTTCAAGTAACCACATAGTACAAGAAACAAAACCACCTCAAGATAGAATATATATTCCATCCATTTCTCATCTCCATTTAACCATAATACATCTTAGGTAAGAAATAAACCCAAGTAGGAGAAACCCTACCTTAATAGAAGTGTAAGATGAGTGTAGAAAGCCTCAAGAACACTTCCTCTCTTGTTTAGTTTTAATGTCACATGTAGGGTTCTTTTCCAACTAAGCGTAGGCGTTTAGCATCTTTGAACATTCTGCAGGTAACCTTCATGAGTTAAAACAACTCTAACTCTAGTTATTAAAATCCAATTCTAACAAAATATGTGGGAGATGAACATAGACTCATAGGAATTATCTTTCACGAAAAATCACTATTTTTGAACACTAAATACCTGTTCCAAGTAACTCCTAAACTATGTGTAAGTTACAGAATTTCCAGGTTCCAGCAGGTCATAATCATCTTTAGAAATTCACCAAAAATAGATTTTTCATCCTTTTGGCATGAGACCAAAGCCAAAAATAACTCTTTATGAATCTATTTCAAACCCTAAAAGTTTAAAATTCATAAACGAACTCTAACTCATAAAACCAATTACGAAACTACATGCTGTCCAGATTTTCCAGATCAGTTTCTATAGGCTGGGGCTAACTTTCAAAAATCACCAAATATCGTATTTATCTCCATTTTACTTGAAACCAAAACCAAACGAATCTTTTTTCAGTCTATATTATAACCTCAAAATTTCAGAATTATTAAATAATCGTAGCTTATGAAATGAATAAGAAACTCACATACTGTCCAGGATTGACAGTATCACTTCTTCTTCTTCCTTTCGGTTTGAGCTCAAGAAAAATACCCACCAAGACTTGATTTCCCCAAAATCTCCCCTTTTGGATCTTCGGTGAAAATCTTTGTTTTTCATACCCACGCGTAGCCCTCGTCGCGTAGACCAACTTTAATTCTTGGTTCAAGCGATTCCGACCGACGTAGCCTAGCAGATCGACGGAAGAAACCTTGAAAATTCCTTTTCTCTTTTCTCTCTTTTCCAACGTGTGGTGTGCTGAATAGGGAAGATATTTGTGCTGAAATATCAATTTTAAGTCCCTATTTATAGTTTTAATTCCGCGGTCCACATCGTCCCGCTCGTTTATCACTTCCGGGTCTATTTTTTGTCCCGAAATGATTCCTTATACCTCGGATTAAGTTCAAATTAATTTTATTTGAACTTTAACTTAATTTTAAGGAAATTTTATAAAAAATATTTTTGGGGACCTTTAAAATGTCATTCGCTACGCAGTCGCCTCGAACGACATGCAAAAATCTGACTATCTCGGAATTCGACGAAATTTGACAGGGTGACTCGTTTTTGCGATACGAATTCAACGGTGAACTTCGTTTGCTCATCCGAGGTCTAGAACATGAGTATTTTAAATATGCATTAGGATGACAAATTACCATTTTACCCTTTTTAAGAAAAAATTCAAATTTGCCCGGGTTTTACAAAACTACTCACACCCCATTGCTATAAACAAGCAAGAAGTGCAGGTGAGTTTCATTACAATACTAAATAAAATACAGACACTGACAATTCTTTCCCAAGGAATAGTTAAAATACAACCACCCTTAATATCAGTTAAGACACAAAGGTGGCGAAAGTTCAACTCTCCAAGTAGAAAGACATAACAGAAAGGTCGAAATAATAGAATTCTGGCTGAAAAGTAGGTCGGACAGGATCCTCCTTTGGATTCTTGAACTTCTCTATGACTTTCTCTTTTTTTCTCTCTTTTTTCTCTCTTGGATTCTCCTTGGAACTCCCTTTCTCTCCCCAGCTCTCCACTCTCAGTTGAAGAAGATGAGAAGGCCTATTTATAGGCAAAAGGTGGAAGCAGGAGGTGGAAGATAATGATGAACCACCTAGAGCAACCGTCCGGATGCCACCACCACCGTCCGGACGGTGCTGGCTTGCTGAAAATGTGGTGGAGGTTCCACAGTGTTCTTGCAGATTCTTTGTTTAATTTACACTTGCTTCCTTTGTTATTTCAAGCTTTGACATATTGCTCCTCACGATTTCCGGCGATTCCGCACAAAAACCCTGAAATTTCAAACATTACACACATAAAACCCTAGCTTACGCACAAACCCTAATTTACAGTTTTTAACTTTTTTATCTTACAAAATTTATTTATTTAATTATTTTAATTTACATACTAATTAGAGTTAATCAAAAGCAAGTATGGGTGACTAGGAAGGACCTTGCAAAACTCACCATCTCAACCAAGTTAGAGGCCCCGAGTGCCCTAGCAAGGTCATGGCCCATAAGGCATAGGAAAGGTGAGAGAATGGACCTAAGTGACTTTAATACATTTCATCAAACACCCTATGGTCATACTTTGTAGATATTTCTTTTATTATTTTTTTATTTGTGTTTCAATGAAAATACAAAAAAATATATAAAGATAAAAATCCAAAAACAAGAGAAATATGAAAAACCAAAAACAAAAGAAATAAAAAAAAATTCAAAAATAGTTTTGATGTCAAGTTTGACATTCACTTTTAGGATTTTTGGTATTTTATTTATTTACTTTTCCTTATTTTTAATGCATATTTTTCTTGTATATTTTCATTTTAAAAAATTCAAAAACATTGGAAAATAAAAAGTCAAAAAGATTTTCTCTTGTTTGTTTCTTTTTTTTTTTTTTTTATTATCCTGGTAGTTCACATTTTGGTCATTGTAATGATTACATCCTTAAATCAAAGTTGGAGTGCGCATCACTATGAATCATATTAGGGGATAGAGAAATTAATGGCATAAATCTTATAGCATAATTCATTAGTCAAAGTCTCTTTCACCCTAACGTGCTTGGATAGTGTTTACCATTGAAAAATTCATAAACCAAGTACACGAATGTCATTCACCTTGACAATTAGGAGTTTGACTAGTTTGAAGTATTAATGATCTTACATGACTCTAAGTATTGGTGATTGGTGAACACATGGTCAAAGGTTAGTTAAACCTCAATCCCTTAAAAGATGTTGAAGGCCAATTGTGAGAAAAGAGCCCAATGTGGTCAATTCTAAACGGGTTGGGAATAAATAAATAGCTAAAAATAATTACACTTGAATTGTGAGAGTACTTATGCTTAATTGTAAATTACTCATTTGTATAGCTCGTGCTAATCTTGAATAGAATCATACATAAATAGTATGAAATTCACTATCGTGTTAATTGAAGACATAGAGTAGAAGGGATAAAAGAAAGGGGGAGTTGTCAAAAAAAATTATTAGGACACTCACTAACCGGTTAAGTATTCACTTAGGCAATGCATTAGGATTTCATGTTCAATTTATTAATGATTTAAACTAAACAGAATTCTAATTGTGATGGAGTTTGGTTTCACACACGTTGCACTTGAATTAGTCCAAGTAGATCAAAATTTGAACATGTGTGAGTGGAATTGAACCAAGTGAGGAAACATTAATTTAGGATGCATGAAATTGAGTTTCATATCCTTAAATATTCCTTAGAGTAATGTATTATGATGATGAATTTTGGATGGAGCTATTATAATGCTAACATGTGTAATTCTCATGATTTTTGGACATTGAGATTTATTGTTTAACCTAAAAAATTGCATTTTTCATTAGATCCATATTCATCCATGAATGTGTAGTAAATTGCATTGAAGTTGTCCATACATCATGCATGCATTTGAGGTTTGAATGATAGGATGAATGAGTGAATGCCATAACCAGATTGGTTCAAAAAGGGATTAAGGTTAATCTGTCAGTTTTAGGAACCACTCGATCGATCTCCTTACAACTCGAGCAACCTCGTATAACTCGGCGGCCAAGGTTTCAAAATCGAGTTTTAAAAGACCTCTTGCATTCTAAACTTCTCATTCACGTCCCAAGTCCCCCAAAACCCTAACCCTTGGTTTCTAAACCCTTCCAAACACATTCTTTAGAGATCTAAGGTTGATTCATCATTGTATAACAAATCCACATCTGTGAGACCTAGATTATTTGAGTGATTGTTGAGATGGCACCGCAAAGAGAGAAATGACCTAGGGTTGATGATGTTTATGAGAAAGTCGAGGAAAACTTTGATGAAACTACTCGATTCCAGACTCTGGAGTTCACTGAGAGATTCAGAGGAGAATTTTCTCTTAGGCCAATGTTAATCGAACAAGGGATGAACACCACAAAGGTCAATTATTCAATTGTCACCAATCTCATCAATCGTAGGTGGACCTGGATGTTTAATGACCCCATGACTTCCAATGATAGAATTGTGAGGGAGATCTATACACATATTTGTGATCCCGATCCTCAGGCTAACTAATTTGTCACTTATATCAAAGGTACTGAGTTCACATTTTATGTCACTCTAATTGCTACCACACTTGGCTTACCTAGAGTAGATAATGATTACCTTAGTGCGAGACCGGTAGATCAGTCACAATACATTATGTCCCCAAATTATGTTCCAATAGTATCGCTCTTTATTCATTCATGGCCTGTACTAAAGTACTCTTTACTTTTTGTTGTTGAAGTTTTATATGTTTAGTTATTTTTATTTTTATTTTTATTTTTTTGTTTTGACACACTCTTAGTCCTAATCTTGATGTTCTTATCATGTTTGACTTTGAGTTATGTGTCTTGTTTGTCCCTTATTTATTTTACTTGCATGATTTTGCTAGTTAATGTGCAATTCATACCTTCTTGTTATACTGTGATTCTATATTATGATTTTTATATGATGTCATTGGGTTGACATTTATAATAAATAAGATAAGAATATGTTGGGTAACTTGATTATGTACCCTACTTGTTGCATGCTATCATTAGGTTGACATTTGTGACAAAAGGGGGGAGAATATTTTGGGTACATATGAGAGAAATCGGGGAGATTTACTCTTGACTAGGGTAGATATGTTGCATGTGAAAATAGAAAGGGGGAGTTAGTTCAAATATTCAGGGGGGAGTAAATTTGTAGACTTGGAATGAAGTCACATACTTTACACTTGTTATTTTACTTGAGAACACCAACTAAGGGGTAGAACTTGAAGTGTTTCAAATTGATAGATCAATAGTTTTTCAAGCATATTGGGCAAGTTAGTTCCTAACATGTTACATATTTGCACTTGCATGATGTATACATACGATGTCCTATGTTTAACTTGGTGTTTTCAAAACCTATGATTATGTTAAGTATTTCTCTAGCATATGATATTTTTCACGAGGTTTTGGTTTGAGTAGTGATGTGTAGGACTGCGATCTTCAAGCTTCGTCTAAAGAAGTAGATTTGTACTTAGATAGAGTTTCATCTAAAGAAGTAGATCTTGTACTTAGATAGATATTTAGGACGTGTACATGAGTATTGAGATTATATTTACAATTCATTTTGGTCAATGGTTTGTGGGTTGTAATGTTAATTTCTAACTTGAGTATTTTGTCACCAAATTGCTAAAAGGGGAGAGGGGGAAAATACACTTTAAAAGAGGAAGATGGCCACCTTGTCCCAAAAGCTAGAAGCTTTGGAGATGAGGAAGGTGAATGAATTCATTGTTGTGCCTCCCATAGAAAAAGTATGTGGGATACGTGCTTTGTTGGGGGATCCTACTAGGGAGTGCCCCACCATTCCAGTTTTTAAGGAGGTTTTGTTGGAGCAATCCAATGCAATCTCAGGATTCAATAAGCAATACTCAAATTCATATTCTGAAACTTATAATCCAGTGTGGAAAAAAACAACTCGAATTTCAGTTGGAGGAATGCACAGCAGCCCCCATCACCCACCACAAGGACAACAACCACCACAGTATCCACCATATCAGCCACCACAAAAACGTAGTCCAAAGGATATACTTAACCAATTCATGCAAGGCCAAATGAGCTACAATAATCAATCTACTCAAGCCTTTAATGAATTCAAAGTCTAGACTACCCAATCTTTTGAGGATATCAAGAGTCATATCCAAAAGTTGACTTAGTCCATGACCACACATGAGAAAGGCAAGTTTCCTGCCCAACCTACATAACCATAAGGTCAATTTCAGGAAGGAAATCATTCTTCTATGGACTCATCACAAGAGAAAGTCCAAGCCATTTCTACTCGTATAAGTGGTAAACTTATTAACAAGGCCACACCACTACCACGCACAGAATCTACACCAGTGGTGGAGCCTTCACAAGTCTCCCCATATGAGACTGATTCTAGGGAAGTATATGAGCCACCATGTCCCATACCTGCTCCCTTCCCTGAAAGACTCAAGAAACCATAGAAGTTGAACAATCATACTAATATTTGTGAGCTATTTAAGCAAGTAAAAATCAATATTCCACTTCTGAATGCCATCAAACAGGTCCCTTCCTATGCCAAGTTCCTAAAGGACTTGTGCACAATTAAAAGAAATCAAAATGTTCAAAAGAGTGCCTTTTTAACTAAACATGCTAGTGCCATAATTCAGTACAAAGCTCCTCCAAAATACAAAGACCCAGGGTATCCCACAATCTCATGTATCATCGGGAACTTCAAGATTGAGCAAGTTTTGCTTGATGTTGGATTTTGTGTTAACTTACTCCCTTATTCAGTCTACCAACAACTAGGTCTAGGCGAGCTTAAGCCTACATGCATTACTCTTCAGTTGGTAGACTGATTAACCCTAAAAAGTGTATAAATGAATTAGGTTTTAGGGTTAATTGTGTGTGTTAAATGGTTTAAAAGATTTGATTTAAATAGTCAATTATGGAGAATTGGATGGATAAAGTGCAAAGAAAAAGAAAGGAGAAAAAAAAAAAAAAAATCCTGCAACTTGGCACCATCCAGACACCAGGAGCACCATCCCAATGGCAGCCAAGGTCAACAAGTCAACAAAGTTGGTTCCCATGCAAAAGACTAGAGACTTAGCACCATCCAGACGGTAGCTTTAACCGCCTCACCTCCTTCTCTTCTCCCGTTGGTCCATTGATGCAACAAAAACCTTGATTGGCTGCCTTAAGTGTCTGTCACCTTAAACCTTCCATCGGAGCCTATGAATAGGCGTGTTCAGGTCATTTTGCAAGAGGAGTCTTCCACCTTTGACAAGCCAAAGTCGGAGAGAAGAAATACCTTACCTTCTCTTCTTCTACATTTCTTTTACGTCTTTTTTACTTGGAGGGTTGAACATCTCTCACTTTTTCGTCCTAGTCGGTAATAAGAGTGAGGGTGTTTTAGCTATTCCTCGGGGAAGGATTTGTTGCGTTTGTTTTGTATTTGTGTTGTATTGTAATGGGATTATCTTACCTTTCTTGCTCATCTATAGCAATGAAGTGTAAATAGTCTGTTTATACTATTTAGTAAAGGGTGAAGACATGTATAATATTGTTTGTGTTATGAAAATGCCGATATTTTACCTATATTTTAATGTTTATACCTTCCTTAAATGATGGATGGTTTTCATTTCTATTTAGTATCGTATTACTATATGTTCATGGTTACGAGTACCAAGCTAAACTTATTGTTATATACTATTTCATCTATACGTTATTATGTACTTCATGCATGATACAATGACGTACGTAGTTGGGAATTATGTAATAGTCAGGAGATTGGTTATAGATGGGTTAAATCTTGTCATAGTCAATGCTTTTGATTCAATTCATAAATTGGAACTCCGTCTTCACTGAATCGTGAACCTGTCGATCTAGTAACTATAGTAAATCTTTTGAATGGTTTACCTACGGGTTTACTAGGGTTAATTGGTTGTTGCACAATGCATACACCTTCTAGCTAGCTTAACAGTTGCTATGATATGGTACACCTTATACATCAAACCTTATGGTTAACTTTCTATTAACATTGGAGTTAATTGTTGTAAGGTGTCATTTTCATAGTCAAACAATAGAATGCATATTGGATCCTCGAGCTAAAGAGTACCCTTTTTCAGTTGTTGTAATCAAAGTTCAATTTAAGTGTTTATTTATTAGTTCTAAGCTCACACCACAAGCTATTGTAATTGTGACACCCCAATTTCCGGGGGTCCTTTATTAACCGTTGACCACCCGTCAACCCGCGGAAATACCCGTGGATGTCACTCAACCTAACACCACAATAGTAGTATCCCCTTAACCGGGATCTTAACTCACAATTATTAACCGGATTCGATTATTCATTGGGTTCAACCAATATTCAATATACCATGATTTATACTCCATTATAGTCCATTTATATCATTGGAAGGAAGGAAAAACGTAGATTGGAAATAGGGCGAAGCAGTGTGAAAAACTGAAAATTTTGAATAGAGTACCGGTACCCAGTACCGGTACCATTCAGTACCGGTACCCGGTACCGGTACTGTCAACCCACTAGAAAGGGGGTACCGGTACACGGTACCGGTACCATTCAGTACACGGTACCAGTACCATTCAGTACCGGTACCCGGTACCGGTACTGTCAACCTACTGGAAAGGGGGTACCGGTACCCTGTACCGGTACTCTCTGTCCAGTTTTGCCTTTTTCCTCCATTTTTCATTTCCAATCCATTCCAAACCTTCCCCAACTCATCCAATACCAGAGTAATAGGATTGTCCATATAACATGCTTTATAAAAATTCCATTACAACAATTTCCCATAATTTATACATCAAAATAGAAATTTTGGTAAAAACTTTACAACTCAAAATTAAGGCCACAAGTCGGCCCCCTTCCTGCTTGATGCTCCCCAAGTGAGCCATCCACCCGTGCAAACCCAACACCTGAAATGTTTTTCCCACAAAAGGTGAGCCACGCTCAATAGGGTATCTCCTAATGAGGCTACTCCCCAACCTATATGCATATGAAATGTTCACATGCCACAAAACAACAATTCATAACATCCCAAGCAAGGAAATCTATTCAATGATGGAATTTGCAATGCCATGCTATGGAATGAGGTGAGACCCATTCATGCATATCCTCCGAGCCCTTCCCGGCTCCTCTACACATGCAAGTGCCAATGTGTACTAATCCGTCATTTATGTTGTACATCAAATGACATTTCATTCTAGGGTCTTTCTTGGGGTGGATATTTATGGACTTACACCAACGGCACCCAACCGACACGGAATTCATGGACTTCCACCAACGGTTCCGCGTACACCGACACACTTTATGGACTCTTATACCAACGGAGTGCGTATCCAATCACCGGGTCTCTCACCCGAGGGATAGTCTAGCCCTTCTTGCTACCCCAACCCTAACAACCGTGCAAACGTGCGACTCGATTAGGTCATCGACCCATCTTACCCGAGCCCACTCGTCATCCACCATGCATGGTGAAGACAACCACCATGCACACACACCCACTAAATGCGATGTTCCCGTGCATATGCAATGTGATGCTCCATTGCAACAATATTACCATGTTCAATATGCTATGAGGAACACATGAACATTCCAATCACATTTTACATATTTCATGGCAAAATTACATCGTAAACATATAATTTTTCATAATTCTCTACAATGTCAATATATTATAACATGTATACATATACCAACATTATCTTGAATAACACCCAAGCATGTTATCACAAAATCAAGTAACAACACACTTTAATTCTCATGGCATAACATAAGCACATAGCATGCCCACAATTCACATAACCCAAGAATTTAATTGGGTCAATCCCATATACCCAATTCTAGAAATTTCATTTAAAAATTTCTAATTACCAATCCAATTAGAATTGACCTTTACCCATTTCAACACATTACCGACAATAGGCAAGAGATATACAATCTACCATCTTACCCATTTCATAAAAGCATCCTAGGTTTGGAATAAACCTTAGTAGGAGGGAACCCTACCTCTTGTAGCGTGTAGAACAACCGTAGGAAGCCTCCAAAACCCGATCCTATCCCAAAGCCCTAGCCTCCAAAAATCCCGTCCTTGTATTCTCTCCAAAACCCGACCTCCTTGGTATGGTTTTGTAGCCCTTGGCGAGGAGAACGACTTTTGTTCTTGGCCCGAGTGGATTTGAGCTCTCAATGGGTGTAGATCGTAGAGAGAAGGTGGATAAAACTTGCTCTTTCCCTCTCTTCCTCTCACGTTAAAACCGGCTGAGCAAATGGGGAGAGAAATCTGATTTTCTCCCCTTTAAATACTCCTTAATTGCTTGGCCCACAATGCGCCACACGACCCTTTTTTCCCGGGTCCGTTTTAACCCCGAAACGATTAAATTCCGCTCCGGTTCAAGTTCAAAATATTTTTATTTTAACTTGCCGTCATTTATTTCCCAAAATTTAAAATTTTAAATCAGAATTTCGTTTTTGGGTCTCCCGAGGCTCGACCGCCTCGTAAAACGCGAAAAAATTCGACTAACTCGAAATTCAATGAAATTTAACAGGCTAACTAGATTTCGCAAGACGAATCCAACGGTGATGTCCGTTTCGTCATCCGAGCTCTAGAAAAATTCAGGTTTACAACCTGTACCATAGTGGCAAATTACCTTTTTGCCCTTTTTCGCAAAAGTTTAAATTTTCTCGGGTTTTACATTCTTTCCCCCTTAAAAGAATTTCGTCCCCGAAATTCACACACTCATGCACATACAACCACATGCCTATGCAGCAGTCGTATAATACTAAATGACTATAAGAATGTACATCCGTCCTCAAATAAGAAAGGATAATTGGCACGTATGGTGTCCTCACGCTCCCAAGTTGCCTCTTCCACTCCTCGGTGCTGCCACAACACCTTCACAAGCCTCACGGTCTTGCCTCGCAAAACCTGATCCCGACTATCCATGACACGCACTGGCCCCTCCTCGAAGGTCCCATCCGTGTCAACAACAAACTCGCCCCAATCCACAACATGCGTCGGATCTGGAGTATACTTCCGGAGCATGGAGACATGGAATACCGCGTGAACACCCGATAAAGTTGGCGGTAACGCCAATCTGTAGGCCACAGTGCCCACTCTCTCAAGTATCTCGAAGGGCCCAATATACCTCGGCGACAGCTTTCCCCGCTTGCCGAATCTGACCACTCCTCTCTTAGGCATCACCTTCAAGAAGACATGATCCCCCACCTCAAATTCCAGAGGCCGTCGCCGCCTATCGGCGTAGCTCTTCTGCCGGCTTTGAGCCGTGAGAAGACGCTTCCTTATCAGATCCACCTTCTCCGAGGCGTCTCTTATCAATTCTGGACCCGTAGAGGGTCTTTCTCCAACCTCAGTCCAACAGACCGGAGAACGACAAGGCCTCCCATAAAGTGCCTCATAGGGTGCCATCTGTATGCTAGCCTGATAACTGTTGTTATAGGCAAATTCCACTAAGGGTAAATGTTCTTCCCAGCTACCCTTGATGTCTAGGACGCATGCCCGTAGCATGTCCTCTAATGTCTGGATGGTCCGTTCCGACTGACCGTCCGTTTGGGGATGGAAGGCTGTGCTCATCCTCAACTGAGTCCCCATGGCTCGCTGGAAACTCTCCCAAAAGTGAGCCGTAAACCTGGGATCCCGATCTGATACTATAGATAAGGGTACCCCATGCAACCGGACTATCTCCCTTATGTACAACATGCAGAATTCCTCCAGAGTGAAGGTCATCCGCACCGCCAAAAAGTGTGCCGACTTCGTAAGCCGGTCCACTATCACCTACACCGCATCATGTCCCCGCGATGTCCGTGGCAAGTGGGTCACAAAATCCATCATGACGTGCTCCCACTTCCATTCAGCCACCTCCAACGGCTGAAGCATACCAGCTGGCCTTTGGTGTTCAGCCTTAATCTGCTGACATGTGAGGCATCTACTGACAAAGTCGTCAATCTGCCTCTTTATCCCACTCCAATAATACTGGCGACGAAGATCATGATACATCTTCGTGCCGCCTGGATGCACCGCAAAACGAGAGCAATGAACTCCCTGAGGATCTCCTCTCTCAGCTCCGTCGACTGGGGAACCACAACCCTTCCCCTAAACCGAAGACTGTCATCCGAGTGAATGGCCCAGCCCTCGTCACCAGTACCCGCCTGCACTCGGTCCCTGATGGATGATAACTCTGAGTCCTGTCTCTGGGACTCAATCACTCTGCTCAGTAGGGAAGGCGTAGCCACCAAGCTTCCTAAAACACCCTGAGTCCGACCCCGATAATGCAGCCCAAATTGGCCCACGGTCTCAAGCATCCGCCACTCCCGGGAAGCTACACTAGCTAAGACACCCCGTGACTTCCGGCTAAGTGCATCAGCCACCACATTTGCCTTACCAGGGTGGTAATGCAAAGTGAAGTCATAGTCTTCTAGGTACTCCATCCACCTACGCTGCCTCATGTTAAGGTCCCGTTGAGTGAAGATGTACTTCAGACTTTTGTGGTCCGAAAACACCTCAAATTGTTCACCATACAAATAGTGGCGCCAAGCCTTTAAGGCAAAGACAACGGCCGCCAACTCCATATCATGCGTAGGGTAATTCTGCTCGTGATTCTTCAACTGTCGAGAACCATAAGCCACCACTCTCCCGGACTGCATCAAGACACAACCCAGTCCGTCCTTGGAGGCATCGCAATACACCGTGTAGTTTTGCCCCCTCTCTGGAACAATCAAGATAGGAGCTGAAGTGAGCCTCCTCTTTAGTTCTTGGAATGCCTTCTCACACGAATCATTCCACTCGAACTTGACCTCCTTCCGGGTCAATCTAGTCATAGGTGCGGCTAGTCGGGAGAAGTCCTCGATGAACCTCCGGTAATACCCTGCCAATCCCAAGAAACTACGTATCTCGAAGACTGACTTTGGCCTCTCCCAACTCATAACTGCTTCAACTTTCTCCGGGTCAACTGACACCCCCGAAGCTGACACCACGTGTCCCAAGAATTTCACCTCCGTGAGCCAAAATTCACACTTGCTGAACTTGGCGTACAACTGGTGGTCCCTCAAGGTCTGGAGAACAATCCTTAAGTGACCCTCATGCTCCTCCTCTGTCTTGGAGTAGATCAGGATGTCATCAACAAACACTACGACAAACTGATCTAAATAGGGCTGGAACACCCTATGCATGAGATCCATGAATGCCGCTGGGGCATTCGTCAACCGAAATGGCATTACCATAAACTCGAAATGCCCGTACCGCGTTCTGAACGCCGTCTTAGGGATATCTGACTCACTAATCCTCAACTGATGGTAGCCCGTGCGGAGATCTATCTTTGAATAGACTCGCGCTCCCCTCAGCTGATCAAACAGATCATCGATCCTCGGCAAAGGGTACCTATTCTTGATGGTGACCCGGTTCAACTGCCGATAGTCTATACACAATCGAAGGGTCTTATCCTTCTTCTTGGCAAACAGCACCGGAGCGCCCCAAGGTGAGGTACTCGGTCTAATAAAGCCCTTGTCCAATAATTCTTGTAATTGGACCTTGAGTTCTTGCAACTCAGCTGGCGCCATCCTATGTGGGGTCATAGAAATGGGCGAAGTACCTGGATGCAACTCAACGCTAAAGTCCACATCCCTATGGGGAGGTAATCCCGGTAACTCGTTCGGAAAAACGTCCTCATACTCGCACACCACCCGAGGTAGACCCAATTCTTGTCTTGCCTCGTCCTCCAGGGTAAGGCTCGCAAGCCAACCCATCAATTGCTCATGCCATCGTGAATCATACACGACTTGAGGCAAAGCATCATGCTTTTCCCCCTGAAACTTGAAACAAACACCATCCGGTGTATAGGCAGTGACCCTCTTCCTGTCACAATCAATAACGACCCGATGCGCCGCCAACCAGTCCATCCCAAGGATGACATCGAATTCCGACATGCCCATAACCCTAAGGTCCACGGTGAGTAGAATCCCCGAGATCTCTAGCTCACAACCCCGACATATCTGATTCACACACACCCTAGCTCCTAGGGGTGAATTCACATATAACGGCTCCTCCAAGGTATCAACCTCTAAGCCCAAATCCCTCACACATGATGCAGAAATGAATGAATGCGATGCACCAGAGTCAAATAACACTTTAGCCCATAAGCGAGAAAGTAGAAATGTACCCTGAATGACCGACTGGTCCACTGGCTCAGCCTGAGGTGTAATGGCGTAGACACGCCCCTGGGTCCCCGAAGTCCCGGCCTGCATGCCCTGTCCTCGGCCTCGACCCATGCTTTGGCCCATCTGGCCCGATTGCGGAGTCCCCGCTCGAGAAGTGGTAGGGGCCTGAGTATTGCCCTGGAACTGATACTGGCTTCCCTGGCCCATGGCGGGGTAGGGAGGAACAAGGTGTGTCTGCGACTGTCCCACTGATGACTGGGACTGAGGTGTCCCATAGCTCTGGGATCCTTGCCTCTGCGGACAATCCCGCTTCATATGCCCCGGTTGGTGGCAATGGAAACATGTCTTCTGGCCTGCCTGGTGGGTAGTCCTGAAGTTTCTCCCGCCCTGGGAAAATTGACCTTGGCCTTGGCCTTGATAGCCACGGCCCTGTCCTTGCTGTCCTTGTGGAGTAGAAGTCTGCTGCTTCTTCCCCGAACTAGAAGAAGAGGATTGACCCTCCTTCTTCTTATCCTTAGCACCCGCCTCACGGATGCTTCGAGCATCGTCAACCTCCCTCTCAATGGTCATAGCTGTCTCGACCATAGAGTCCAAGTCTTGCAGGCGGAGGCCCACAATCTTTCCCCGGATGGATAGCTTCAACCCATCCTCGAACCTTCTTACCTTGGCCATATCCGTGGCCACGTAATCATCTGCAAATCGGGCTAATTCGGTGAACTTAGCCACATACTCCATCACCGTCATTGACCCTTGCTTCAAATCTAGAAACTCTCGGGCCTTTGCATGTCGAACGGCCGTTGGGAAATATTTACCCATGAAGAGCTCCTTGAACTCTCCCCATGTCATGGCCTTTAAGTTCTTCGAGGCCGTCACCCAATCCCACCACAATTGGGCTTCTCCTTCTAGTTGGAATGCAGCTAGCCTTATCTTAGTAGCGTCTGAGGTGACCTCCATCGCCCCTAAGATCTTGTTGACTTGCCGGAACCAATGGTCGGCCACCATCGGGTCCGCCTCTCCCATGAAGACTGGAGGTTTGTGTGCTTTAAACTGTTGGAGGTTACTCGCGCCTCCATGTCCGGCATTTTCACTAGCTTGTGCAACAGTAGCCGCCATTATGCCTATGGTTTCCGTAAACGCTTGTTGATCGAAGACCGGTGGTGGTTGGTTATTGTTCCGCCCACCGCCTCGACGTCCTCTTCTTCCACTTGCCATCTACACACAAGTCAAATGGCAATGGCACAACGACTTAGTATCCCTAGATAGGGATCAAAGTTAAAACGTTCAAACCTTTCTCATTGTCTCACTAGTGGAGCGTATGCCTCCAATAGTGGACCCTTACGCTTTGAACTTTCCCGTTCATTTGCTTTCCCACTCCCAAGGTTAAGTTCCCTAACCCTAGTGTGTCCATTTCCATACACATTTTACCATGCATATAATACGCATATCACATAACATGTAGGAATTTAAGCAAATAACATGTAATGTACAATGAATGCAATGGTCTAGACCCATGCCCCATCAAGCCCTAGGTAAATCGCATACCTATGCTCTGATACCAAGCTGTGACACCCCAATTTCCGGGGGTCCTTTATTAACCGTTGACCGCCCGTCAACCCGCGGAAATACCCGTGGATGTCACTCAACCTAGCACCACGGTAGTAGTATCCCCTTAACCGGGATCTTAACTCACAATTATTAACCGGATTCGATTATTCATTGGGTTCAACCAATATTCAATATACCATGATTTATACTCCATTATAGTCCATTTATATCATTGGAAGGAAGGAAAAACGTAGATTGGAAATAGGGCGAAGCAGTGTGAAAAACTGAAAATTTTGAATAGAGTACCGGTACCATTCAGTACCGGTACACAGTACCGGTACCATTCAGTACCGGTACCGGTACTGTCAACCCACTAGAAAGGGGGTACCGGTACCCGGTACCGGTACTGTCAACCTACTGGAAAGGGGGTACCGGTACGCAGTACCGGAACCATTCAGTACCGGTACCCTGTACCGATACTCTCTGTCCAATTTTGCCTTTTTCCTCCATTTTTCATTTCCAATCCATTCCAAACCTTCCCCAACTCATCCAATACCAGAGTAATAGGATTGTCCATATAACATGCTTTATAAAAATTCCATTACAACAATTTCCCATAATTTATACATCAAAATAGAAATTTTGGTAAAAACTTTACAACTCAAAATTAAGGCCACAAGTCGGCCCCCTTCATGCTTGATGCTCCCCAAGTGAGTCATCCACCGGTGCAAACCCAACACCTGAAATGTTTTTCCCACAAAAGGTGAGCCACGCTCAATAGGGTATCTCCTAATGAGGCTACTCCCCAACCTATATGCATATGAAATGTTCACATGCCACAAAACAACAATTCATAACATCCCAAGCAAGGAAATCTATTCAATGATGGAATTTGCAATGCCATGCTATGGAATGAGGTGAGACCCATTCATGCATATCCTCCGAGCCCTTCCCGGCTCCTCTACACATGCAAGTGCCAATGTGTACTAATCCGTCATTTATGTTGTACATCAAATGACATTTCATTCTAGGGTCTTTCTTGGGGTGGATATTTATGGACTTACACCAACGGCACCCAACCGACACGGAATTCATGGACTTCCACCAACGGTTCCGCGTACACCGACACACTTTATGGACTCTTATACCAACGGAGTGCGTATCCAATCACCGGGTCTCTCACTCGAGGGATAGTCTAGCCCTTCTTGCTACCCCAACCCTAACAACCGTGCAAACGTGCGACTCGATTAGGTCATCGACCCATCTTACTCGAGCCCACTCGTCATCCACCATGCATGGTGAAGACAACCACCATGCACACACACCCACTAAATGCGATGTTCTCGTGCATATGCAATGTGATGCTCCATTGCAACAATATTACCATGTTCAATATGCTATGAGGAACACATGAACATTCCAATCACATTTTACATATTTCATGGCAAAATTACATCGTAAACATATAATTTTTCATAATTCTCTACAATGTCAATATATTATAACATGTATACATATACCAACATTATCTTGAATAACACCCAAGCATGTTATCACAAAATCAAGTAACAACACACTTTAATTCTCATGGCATAACATAAGCACATAGCATGCCCACAATTCACATAACCCAAGAATTTAATTGGGTCAATCCCATATACCCAATTCTAGAAATTTCATTTAAAAATTTCTAATTACCAATCCAATTAGAATTGACCTTTACCCATTTCAACACATTACCGACAATAGGCAAGAGATATACAATCTACCATCTTACCCATTTCATAAAAGCATCCTAGGTTTGGAATAAACCTTAGTAGGAGGGAACCCTACCTCTTGTAGCGTGTAGAACCACCGTAGGAAGCCTCCAAAACCCGATCCTATCCCAAAGCCCTAGCCTCCAAAAATCCCGTCCTTGTATTCTCTCCAAAACCCGACCTCCTTGGTATGGTTTTGTAGCCCTTGGCGAGGAGAACGACTTTTGTTCTTGGCCCGAGTGGATTTGAGCTCTCAATGGGTGTAGATCGTAGAGAGAAGGTGGATAAAACTTGCTCTTTCCCTCTCTTCCTCTCACGTTAAAACCGGCTGAGCAAATGGGGAGAGAAATCTGATTTTCTCCCCTTTAAATACTCCTTAATTGCTTGGCCCACAATGCGCCACACGACCCTTTTTTCCCGGGTCCGTTTTAACCCCGAAACGATTAAATTCCGCTCCGGTTCAAGTTCAAAATATTTTTATTTTAACTTGCCGTCATTTATTTCCCAAAATTTAAAATTTTAAATCAGAATTTCGTTTTTGGGTCTCCCGAGGCTCGACCGCCTCGTAAAACGCGAAAAAATCCGACTAACTCGAAATTCAATGAAATTTAACAGGCTAACTAGATTTCGCAAGACGAATCCAACGGTGATGTCCGTTTCGTCATCCGAGCTCTAGAAAAATTCAGGTTTACAACCTGTACCATAGTGGTAAATTACCTTTTTGCCCTTTTTCGCAAAAGTTCAAATTTTCTCGGGTTTTACAGTAATTCACCCTACTCACACGACAGTTTCACCTTTTCTGCTTTAGGTTCCAACTGATAACTACTTGTGGATTCGACCTCGAACTTAACCGAGTAATATTACAACTTGACCACTTATACTTGAGTGTATGATTAAGATCAAGTCACAAACCGGTCTCTCCAAGTTCCTAGGAGAATAGTTGAGGATGTCTTTATCTAAGTGGACAAATTCTTTTCCTAGTTGACTTCATCATTTTGGACACCCAACCGGTTGTACACTCAGGGAGTTAAATTTTGGTTATCCTTCGTCGACCTTTCCTTACTACTATGAATACTGTAATGAATTGTAAGAATGGGGTCATGAAATTATCTTTTGGGAATATAACTCTTGAGCTTAATCTTTTCAATATTGCTAAGAAACTAGGTGAGGAAAAAGAGGTGAGATAAGTCAATTCCATTGAGTCTTTGACACAAGATCATTTGAATGGGCATTCTTTGGGGACTCATTGGAGACTTGCTTAGTGAAGTCCATTGCATCTAAGTTAGAATATGTTCTTGAGGTGGATTGCTTGAGTCTGGCTAGGGAGCTAGAGGCTTTCTTAGTTAATGTTATCGAGTTATGGGTGCCTAAGTTTAAGGAGTTAGCTCCTAGTGGCAATAAGCCACTCTCATCCAGTATCAAACCACCAAAACCTAAACTAAAACTCCTCCCATATGATTTAAAGTATGTTTTTCTTAGGAAGGATGAGTCTTATCGGTGGTCATTTCATCTAAGCTAATTAGTTTATAGGAGTCTCAGTTGTTAGAGGTCTTTGAGCGTTATAGAGGTGCTATTGCTGTAACACCCCGAATTTTCTTTTATATATTTATAGAGATATATATATAGTAAATAATATTTGCAAAGATGTAGATATATGTAGTGACATAAGAATAAACCGTAGGAATAAATGCTATGGAGACAATTTGATTGGGAAGTTACGTGTCGAAGATGTTTAAACTTGGAAAGGGTGATTAGACAAGTTTCTAAAAGTTTGTAGGCCAAAATAATGGTTTCATTGAATCCGGAAGGTCGAAAAACATTGGGAGTGGTAATATGGATGTATTGGAAGTTAGGAAGTGTCTCGGAGTTAAAATACACTTTAGCGAGAATTTGGGTAAAAATGGGTATTGAACACTACTTAGTGTTTTGGCCATAACTTTTTATCCTTAAGTCCAATTGATCTGAAATTTTTACATTAGATAGTAGACATCTAGGGCTACAAAAGTATGTCTCATGAAAATTTTCCAATTCGACCTCTAAATGGGTCAAAACTGCATTGGAAGTTAAAAAAAAAATCTGGCAGTCAAACCGTACCGGTACGCGTACCGGTACGCTGAACTCCAGAAGCTAAATCGTACCGGTACGCGTACCGGTACGCTGGACTCTAGAAGCTCAACCGTACCGGTACGCGTACCGGTACGCCCGACAAAATCCAGCCCGATCCGACTGCGGGTCTTTCTCCATTTCTTCCACTATAAATACATTTTGTCAGCTCCTTAGCCTTCATTACACCACTCCAAACCCTAAAAAACATAAGAGAGGAAGAGAGAAAGAGAGAAACACAAGATCAAGAGAAAACAAGAGATTGAAGGGTTGATTCAAGATCAAAGCCCTAATTTTTCCAAGAACATTAAGGTAGGGGATTTCTTCCTATTCTCTTACATTGAGGCTAGGGTTAAAACATATGTATTCTTTTGGTTCAAAATCATATATACTTGCTATTATTTACTTGATTCTTGATCCTCTTGCATTTATTACCATGTTTTAAACATTGTAGTAGTTGGGTAACCATTAAAGGTCCCTTTTTCATTCTCAAACCCTAGTTTTAAGAAAAATGAATCTTTCCTCTTTACATTTTCCTTGTTCTCACCATCACAACCTTAGTGTTTGATATTGTATAACAAAATAATGTTTATGGTGATCTCTTGCTCTTTTTCTTCCATTTTGCTATGGTACAAATTGTGAAATTTGGGGATTTGTGGAGTTATGGGTTAATTGAGGAAATGGTGGATATCGTATGTCTTGTTTGGTTGTTTGGAGGAACAAGGGTGAGAGGTTCCCTGTAAGGATGCTTGAGAAATAAGGCTTTGAGGGTGAATTGGGGACTTGTGTAATTGTTGTTTATGTGAGATATTTGTTGGTATTTTATCTCTTGGGTGGTTGTACGATACGAACATGGATTACTATGGATCGGGGATCATGTAGTGGGTATACGTCTTTATATGCCACGCGGGTATGAACTTTTCCTACCACAAGGAGTGGGTAGACGCCTTTGTACGCCGTGTGGGTATAAACTTTTCATATCGCTAATGATCACGGTTTAGTAACGTGGGTTGTATCGGGCACACCGTGTGGGTCATCGTGCATTGTACCAAATACGATTTCTGCAAGAGTTTTGGGGTAGTATGGGATGCCACAAGAACTTGTGGAAATGGTGTATGGTGGGATGGATTATGTTTTGGGAATTGATTCTTATTGGTATCTTGTGTTCATTTATTCTTTTAATTACCGTGGTTCCTTAAACTTGAGATCTATTTAAAATGTCCTGATTTTCCTTCAAAATGTTATATATGCTATTTGTGACAATGAGACCAACCGTTTTATATGCTTTCCTAAACCTTGTTTGAGTTTGGGAAGATTTTGCTACAGAGCTTCGTGCTCATCCCCTACAATTAACATTTTTCAGATTATGCTATAGAGGAGTAGCTTGGCGCTAATGAGCAGGGTCTTGGGGAAGCCTCATTAGAGGGGTACCTGGATCCCGAGTGGGACATTTAGAGATGCCCTTTTTCTTTTGTACTAGACTAGGAACCAATATGTACAAACATTGTAAAGTCTAGTTTTCTTTTGTAATTCCGCTGCGCTACATTACTAAATTTTTGAGATGTAAATGCCATGGTTGGGCATATTCTTTTGGATAATGATGTAAATATTTTATGGATGATGAATGAAGTTTAATTTATTTATGGATGATATTAGTGCTCTCATGATGTGAATGTTTTAGAATGTAATGCCGTCCAGGGTGTGTTTTGGGGTGTTACAATTGCGTGGACCTTCGCTGACTTGAAAGGTATCAGCCTTTTAATTTGTAATCATGTCATATACCTAAAGGAGGATGCAAAACCTTCTCATCAAATGAAGTGAAGGTTGAACCCACATATGGAAGAGGTTGTAAAGGCTGAGGTTCTCAAATTGTTAGATGCAGGAATCATCTTCCCCATCACGAATAGTAAATGGGCACTACAAGAAAAATGGGATTTTGCTTCGGCAAAAAAGGCATAGAAAGAAAACAATACCTATTGATGAGTGTGGGACATTGCACATTAAACATCATTATTGCATCCATTTTAACTTATTTTTGTAGTGAATTTTTGGGAAAATATATTCAAATCGATGATTAATGGAGAATGACTTGATTGTAGGTGATAGGATGGAAAGGGCAGGCATAAAGCACCTCCTAAAGTGATTAGGTACAATGGGAAAGAAAGGAACTCAAGACGGATGGCTCGGGAGCTCAAAGAACTAAAAATCTCCAAATTGGAAGAAGAGGTACCGATACCTGAACTCTCTGAAAAGTTGGTACCAGTACCACATCACTAGGTATCAGTACATGGTACTCGGACTTCAACTAGTTGAAATGGAGGAAAAGAAGGAGGTACCAGTACCTCTTCACTAGGTACCAATACCAAACCTACTGGAATTCAGCTACCGATACCTCCTTGCCTTTGGTACCAGTACCTCCCACTTGTGCCCTGTTGATTCAACAATGAGAAAATGTCGAGGTACGGGTACTACGTCACCACGTACCGATACCAACAACCCAAAAAGTTCAGATCCTCTTCCAAACAACTCCACCAACTACGAGGGCTCACCTTTTGATATCCAATCCATGTTCTGACCTTTTTAACACTCCATCATGACCTCCTAACCCCTACACTCAGAGAATAAGTATGAAGGAGTGGGTGAGCCAACAAGAGAGAGAGAGAGAGAGAGAGAGTGGTTAGGAAGAGGAAGGCGGACCATGCTTTGACTGATTTTGAAAGTTTTTTATGGATAACCTCTCTCCAAGTAATCCAAGTCAGGCATTCATCACAAGACAGAGGGGGATGGACTACAATATACACTGTAAAACTCGGGTAAATTTGAACTTTTTCTGAAAAATGGTAAAATGGTAATTTGCTACTATAATGCGGATTTAAAATACATATTTCTCTAGAGCTCGGATGATGAAACATACCTCACCGTTGTATTCGTCTCGCGAAATCTAGTTGCCCTATCAATTTTCGTCGAATTCCGAGATAGTTGGATTTTTCACGTTTTACGAGACGACTGTATCGAATGACCTTACAAAGGTCCCCAAAAATGAAAATTATAAAATTTCCTTATAATTGAATTAAAGTTCAAATAAAATTAATTTGAACTTAAACCGGGATAAAATTAATCGTTTCGGGGCGAAAACGGACCCGGGCAAGGGGGCGTGTGGCGCGACGTGGACCAAGTGTTAAGGGTTATAAATATGAGCAAATATCTGATTTTGGAGCAGAATACTCCCCATTTCTCTGATGGTTCACGTTGGAAGAGGGAAGAGAGGAGAAAAGTGAGAAATCCAATTTTTCTTCCTTCGATTCACGGAGTTCCGTCGCTCGAATCAACTCGAACCAAGAATCAAAGTTGATCTCCTTGACGAGAGCTACGTAACCATACCAAGAACAAAGGATTTCACCGAAGATCCAAGAGGAGACTTTGGGGAAATCAAGAGTTTTGGGGCTTGGGAGGTGTTCTTGAGGTTCTCCACACTTCATCTCATGCTCCAAGAGGTAGGGTTCCCTCCTAATTTGGTTTACTTCTAACCTATGGTTCCATATGAAATGGGTAGGTATATGGAACTATACATGTCACTTGCCTCTTGTTATGGAAGTGAGGAATTGGGTATAAAAAGTGGCTTAGACCAACTTCTAGCTTAAATTTGATATGTGGAAGCTATTGGTGTAAACTCTTGGAAATTGGGTTTATGTGGGCTGTTTTGTGTATTTTAAAACTTTCCTATTATAGTTGGTTTAAATGGAAATGGGTAGGTATATGGAACTATGTATTTCCCTTGCCTATGGTTAAGGTGTATGTGTAGAAATGATTTAATCAATTTCTAGTTTGAAATTGATATGTGAAGTTCCATGTGAAAATTTCTTGGAGCTTGGTATTGTGTGGGCATGCTATGTGTTATATTGTGCCTTGTGAAAGAAATGAGTTATTTACATAGGTTATGTGATAACATGATTGGTGCCTTGAAGGTATTTTGCTAAATGCCTATGTGAGAATTAAGCTTGTTATGGCATAATTTATGTGCGACATGCTTGAGAAAAAGGTAATTGATATATGTTGTTAATATATTAGCATCATGATGAATTGTGGTAATTATGTGCATTAGATATAAATTACCATGGCATATGTTGAAGTATGTGGTTAAATTGATCCATATGGCATTCATTACATATGAGACTTGACATTGACATGCAATGGTTCATTACATTGCATTTGCACGGAGACATCACATTAGGTGGGTGTGTGTGCATGGTGTGATCAAATACCACACTTGGTGATTGATGGGTGGGCTTGGGAAAGTTGGGTTGAAAATCCGACTGAGTCGCATGGTTGCATGAATATGGAGTCGGGGTTAGCAAGAAGGGCTAGAAAATTCCTCGGGTGAGAGACCCGGTGACTTGGATACGCACTCCAGTGGTATAAGAGTCCATAAAGTGTGTCGGTGTACGCGGAACCGTTGGTGGAAGTCCATGAATTCCGTGTCGGTTGGGTGCCGTTGGTGTAAGTCCATAAACACTCACCCCATGAAAAACCCGGAGATTTTAAAAGGATCATCAGATGAAATTCATCAATGACAGATTTTCTACACATTGACATTGCATTGTGTTGCGGGAGTCGGTGATGGCTCGGGTTAAAGTGCGTGAGTGAGTTTCATCTCATTTCATGGCATGACATGGTAAAAGAATTCCAACATTGAATTGCATGTTCTTGTTTAGAATGGTTGTTGATTGTTACATGTGCACATTCATATGCATCTAGGGTGGGGAGTAGCCTCTGTAGGAGATACTCTATTGAGCGTTGCTCACCCTATATGGGAAAACATTTCAGGTGCAGGATACACACCGGTGGACGGCTCTCATTTGGAGCCTCAAGGGTGAAGAGAGGCCGAATTGTGGCCTTAACCTTGGTTTTTGTAAAACTTTTGTTAAAACTATGTTTTGGGCATGTAATATATGTAAAAGAATTGTATTCGAACTTATATGGACTACTTTTAATATATCCTTGCATGTTTTTATATGAGTATGGATAAATGAACCCGGTGTGGTCAATGTTTACTCATAAATGGACCCGGTGCGGTCAATGTTGTGTATTGGACCTTGGATGGGTCACGTGATTGTATATTGCACAGGTTGTGTTTTGGGTAGAGCTTCCCGTACAAAGAAGACTCTGCCCAAATTTTGTTAAATTATGGACCCCGATAAATGGGGCATAATGGCGCGATGTCGAGTTACATGATATCCACAAGTATTCCGCGGGTTGATGGGTGATCAACGGACATCCGAATTTTTGGGGTGTCACATACACTTCCTACATGCATTTTCAGATTATCAAGTTTGTAGTGAGAGAAGGTCCAAGGAAGAAGATGAAGTTCTAGAGAGAGAAATCTGGGTTTTACATTTTTCTTCACCATTTTCATTGTAGTAAGCTCCATTTTACATGTAATCTTTCCCTCTTGCACTTTAAACTCTTTAATCAAAGTTATAATTTTTTTGCTAAGTTTCTTGTGGTTCATTTCTATATTTGGGCTTTGTTCCCTTCAAGCTTTACATTTTGGAAATGAATATCTTTTCTTTTGTAGTTGTAAAACTTGGAAAATTTTGAATTTTTGGGAAAAAGAGTAAAATGGTAATTAGCCGCTACGGTACGAGTTGAAAACCTGAATTTTTCTAGAAGTTAGATGACAAAACGGACCTCACTATTAGTTTCGTCTCGTGAAATCTAGTTACCCATTCAATTTTCGTTGAATTCCGAGACAGTCAGATTTTTTGTATTTTACGAGGCTATCGGATGTCACGTGACCAAAATAAACATGATCGGATTTTAATTGCTAAATACGAAAAATGATTAAAGTTAGTTTAAATAAAATATATTGAACATAACACGAAACGAGGTTTAATTGATTCGAAACAAAATCGGATTAGAAAAAAATGGGACGTGTGGCACATTGTGAACCAAGTATCTAAGGGGTATAAATAGGGGAGAAAAATCATATTTTCTCCCCAATACCCAGTTGATTACGAGAGAGAGAGAAAGGGGAAAGAGAGAGAGAGATGAAGGTTCTTCAAGCATTTCTCTACGATCTAGAGCCAACCGTTCGTTGAATTGATTCGGGTCAAGAACTAAAGTTGATCTACTTAACAAGAGCTATAGACACGTACCAAAAATTAGAGATTTCACCGAAGTCTCAAAAACGAGATTTTGGAAATCAAGGGTTGAAGCTTGATTTCGGTTCTTGGGAGTTTCTACCACTCCTAATTACGCTTCAAGAGGTAGGGTTCTTCTCCTAGCTAGGTTTCTTTTCAACCTAGAGTTGCATGTAAAATGGGTAGTTTGATTAGAGATGAATTCTCTTGTTTGATGTACTCCAGGTGTAACTAGAGTATGAAAAATAGGTATAGAAATGTGCTAAACCAATCATGCATGAATTGAGATTGTGGAATTTGTGATTAACCCTAACTAGTATGTAAATTAAAATGATTAAGTAATCAACTTTGTAAGATAAAACAATTAAAAATTATGAATTAGGGTTTGTGCGAAGACTAGGGTTTAACGAATGTTATGTCTGAAATTTCAGGGTTTAATACAGAATTACCGGAGAATACGAGGAAGGAGATTGCAAAGCTTGAAGCAACAAAGGTGCAAAGTGTAATATAAACCAAGGGAGAACCAGCATGCGACACATGGAATATCCTGCAAGGCACCACCATCCGGACGGTGGTGGTGGCGTCCGGACGGCCAGCCCAGGCGGTTAAAGCTCATCCTCCACCTCATGCTTCCTAGTTGCCTATATATAGGGGTTACCTTCTTCAATTATAACCGGCTGAACTTAGAGAGAAAGAAAGAGAGCTCCAGAGAGAAATCCAAAGAGAGAAAAAGAGGAATTCATAAAACAATTCAAGACCCGGTCCGTCCTACTCTCCAGCCTAAACTCTGTATTTCTACATTTCTTGTATGTCTTTCTATTCGGATAGTTGAACTGCTGCCACCTTTTTGTCTTAATTGATAGTAAAGGTGGTTGTGTTTCAATTGTTCCTTGCGAAAGAAGCATTAGTCTTTTATTTGTTGTTGTAATGAAATCTACACGCACTCCTCGCTTGTCTATAGCAATGGGGTGTGAGTAGTTACTTATACCCTTCAATGAAGGGTGAACATATGTATAGTATTGGTTAGATTATGGAAATGCTGATGTTTTATTCATATATTTATTTATATATGTATTATGTGTTTCATGCATGATACAGTGATGTACGTAATTTCGGTGTTGTGCCTGGAATTATGTCATCAATGCATCATCAACTTGCCGGTTAAATATCTACGGTGTTCCTATCGGTATGGTTTATCCTCCACCAGAACGCTGAGGATGTTTTACTGATGCATGGTACAAAACCTAAATGATCCTCATGAATGGCTTGTTCTTCTGGGTTATTATGGTTGTTTAACTACTATATATAACTATATTGCCAGTCGAATATCTATGGTATTCCTATCGGTATGGTTTATCCTCCACCGGAATGCTGAGGATGTTTAATTGGTATATATATATATCACAGATGACCAATTGAGTAATTCAAGTATTTCTCATGAATGGCTTGTCCTTCTGGTTTGCTCGAATTAGTCAATTGACACATCTATAACCAGCTAACCTAAGAAGTTGTTGTGTTTTGACTTAATACCACATGCTAACCTAAGAAGTTGCTGAGTTATGGTTTATTATTACCACCAGCTAACCTAAGAAGTTGTGTTATGGTTTATTATGTACGCACTTACTATCAATAGAGCAATTGAATAACTCAAGTATTCCTCATGAATGACTTGTCCTTTTGGTTTGCTTGGATTAATCAATTGTCATGGATACCACCAGCTAACCTCAGAAGTTGATGTGTGATGGTTTATATACATCAGACCTACCGGGTAACTTGTCAGTAACATGGAAGTTAATTAATGTAAGGTGGCATTTCTAGTATTTAACCAATATAAAGCCTATGGAATCCCTAAACTGAAGGGTACCCTTTCTATTATTGTCATTAAGAAGCTTACCTACGCGTCTTATTTTAATTAGACTAGTTATCTGTGACACCCCGAAATTCGGGGGTCCGTTGATTACCCATCAACCCGCGGAATACCTGTAGATACCGAGTAACTCGATATCACACTATTATGCCCCATTTATCGAGGTCCACAACTTAACGAAATTCGGGCAGAGTCTCCTTTGTACAGGGAGCTTTACCCAAAACCCAACCTGTGCAATATAACTTCACATGACCCATCCGAGGCCCAATATAAAACAATGACCGCACTGAGTCCATTTATAAGTAAACATTGGCCACACCGGGTCCAACTATCCATACTATTATCAAAACATGCAATGTTGTATCAAAAATAGTCCATAACAGTTCGATTACAATTCTTTTACATATACATGCCCAAAAACATAGTTTGCTCCAAAAGTTTTACAAAAGGGGTTATAAAGCCACAAATCGGCTTTCTTCACTCTTGCGGCCCCGTATGAGAGCCATCCACCGGAGTGAATCCCGCACCTGAAATGTTTTCCCGTATAGGGTGAGCCACGCCCAGTAGAGTATTTCCTACAGAGGCTACTCCCCACCTATGTGCATATGTAATGTTTACATGCAAACGATAACACTCTATATCCATTTCAACAAGAACGTGCAATTCCATGTTGAAAAATCATAATGTCATGCCATGAAATGAGATGAGACTCACTCATGCAACTTCAACCCGAGTCCTCACCGACTCCCAAAACACAATGCACTGCACTTGTGAAATGAACCGTCATTTGACGAAAAATTCATCCAATGATCGTTTGGAATAAAAGTTGTTTCATTATAAAACCAATCATTGATGAGTGTTACTCATTGAATGAGTACTTTATAAATTAAAATCTTGTGTCTTGTTGGGCAACGGATTTTGGATTTTATACCACCGGTTCCGTATACCATACTACACTTTTCTGGAATTTCACCACAGGGGAGTGTATAACCAAGTCGTCGGGTCTTGCACCCGAGGGGGGGATCTACCCCTTCTTGCTATACCCGACACAAGTTTTTCATGCAACATGTGGCTCAATGGGATCTTCGATCCGACTTTACCGATTCCACATATCAATCACCAAGAATGGTGTTTGATTAACCATGTATTCACACACCCACACTCATGACTCATGCCCATGAATGTGATGCCAATTCCATGTCCATATTGCAATGCATGCCAAATGAACAATTTCTACATATCCAAGTATACCATGGCAATTTATATCATATGCATATGATTTCATTTAACCACATCAGTCAATCATGTTATAGTATAACCACATGCAATTAACACACTTAATCACAAAGGCACAATATAACACAAAACAACCCATGTAATAGCCCACACAACGGCCCTTATATAAGCCACAAAATAGCTCCTATATAAGCCACCAAAACATCCCCTATATAGGCTATAAAACCAACCCCTATATAGGCCATAAAACAGTCCAAAAACAACCTCTTATTAGTGCACAAAACAGTCCACATTTGGGCACAAAAACATTCCACATTTGGGCACAAAAACAGTCCACATTTGGGCACCAACAACAGTCCATTTACAGTCCATTTGGACAACCATTGGACAGCCCACATACAAGACACATTCACCCACTAAAAGCAGTCCATTTTCAGTCCATTTGGACAACCCTTGGACAGCCCACATGCAAGACACATTCACCCACTAAAAACAGTCTATTTTCAGTCCATTTGGACAACCCTTGGACAGCCTACATGCAAGCACATAACCACCCCTTAAAACAGCCCAAAAGGATAGGAATAAACTAAAGTAGGAAGAACCCTACCTCTTGTAGCGTGGAGGAAGTGATAGAACTTCCAAAATTACCAACCAAAGCCCAAGAACTTGATTTCTTCAAAATCTCCCCTTGGAATCTTCGGTGAAATCCCTCATTCTTGATACGTAGACGTAGCCCTCGTCGAGGAGATCGACTTTGATTCTTGGTTCGAAGAATTCCGACTGACGGAACTCCGTAGATCTGAGAAACAAGTTTGGATTTCTCTCTTTTTTTTCTCTCCTCCTCCCCACGTTTTTCAGCCAACAAACCCACTGGTTTCAGCTGAAGAATCTCTGAAAAAATCAGATATTTGTCGATATTTATAGCCTTAGATTGTGCGGTCCACATCGCACCGCTCGTTTACTACTTTCGGGTCCGTTTTTCGCCCAGAAACGATTCATTACATCCCGGTTTAAGTTCAAATTAATTTAATTTGAACTTTAATCCAATTATAAGGAAATTATATAAAATATATTTATGGGGACCTTTAAAATGTCATTCGCCACGCAGTCGCCTCGAACGACGTGCAAAAATCCGACTATCTCGAAATTCGATGAAATTTGACAGGGTGACTCGATTTCGCGATACGAATCCAATGGCAAACTCCATTTCCTCATCCGAGGTCTAGAGCATGAGTATCTCAAATACGCATTAGGATGGCAAATGACCATTTTGCCCTTATTCACAAAAAGTTCAAATTTACTCGGGTTTTTACATTATCAATCTAAGCTCACATCACCAGCTATCAACTATTATAATGCTTTAAACAACTTTACTATTTTTCTTTTAAATTCAAAGTTATTCAAACTCTTTGTGGGATCAATACTTGGACTTAAACCAAGAAAACTACAATTCGACCACTTATACTTGGGTGTCTAATATAATTCAGATCACAAAATTGTGCGAATCAAGTTTTTGGCGCCGTTGCCGGGGAGTTATGGTAATTTAAAAAATAATAATAATAATAAATATGTATTCGTTTATCTGTATTGTATGTTTATAGTTTGTTTGTTTGTTTGTTTTTAATAATCTATGTCTATTCATTCATCAGTAGGTTCCGTAAATCAGTCATCCCCCTCATCTTCTTTATCTTCATCTACACAAGAATCATTTGACTTAAGTATGGCTCACAACGTACCTAGGGAGGAAGAAGCTAGAGAACAAGAAGTAGTTCAAAATGTTCGACCGTTAAGAGAATATTTACATCCTACAAGAACGAATGTCCCGTCATGTTTTGCTTTTCCAACAGACGTTCCAAATATTAATATTAAATCAAGAACAATACAGTTACTACCACAGTTCCATGGTTTGGAAACTGAAAATCCCTATGTTCATATGAAAGAATTTGAAGTAGTATGTGGAACTTTGCAAGATAATTCTGAAATGGTCAGATTAAAACTTTTTCTTTTCTCGTTAAAAGATAAAGATAAACTATGGCTTAACTCTTTAAGAGTAAATTCTATCACAAGTTGGCAAGCTTTACAAATTGAGTTTTTTAAAAAGTTTTTTCCTGTGCGTCGTACTAATGCACTAAGACGTCAAATAATGAATTTTCTATAAAAGAAAAAGAAACTTTTTATCAATGTTGGGAAAGATTTAAGGATCTTCTCCAAGCTTGCCCACATCATGCATTTGAAAACTAGACTTTAGTCGGATTTTTCTATGATGTTCTTCCATCTGCAATGCGACAATTTCTTGAAATGATGGCTCAAGGAGAATTGAAGAAGCATTTCAATTTTTTGATACTATTTCAGAGAGTTCTCAGATGTGGGACTCGACTTCTTCAAATATTGTGGAAAATAAGTCATCTACATCTGAAAGAGGAAAATATGTATTAAAAGAAGATGATGATTTAAGAGCTAAAATGGCTAATTTATCTCGAAAATTAGAAGCTTTGGAAATGAAAAAAATTAAGCAAGTAGCTGTTGTTTCTTCTACTAATCAAGTATGTGAAATTTGTGCGTTGTCAGGACATCCTGTTGGGGAATGTCCAACTATACCTGTTTTTAAAGAAGTTTTAATTGACCAATCTAATGCTATTCCAACTTATACTAAACCGTATTCAAATCCATATTCTAAAACTTACAATCCAGGATGGAGAAATCATCCAAATTTTAGTTGGAGAAATACACAACCTACAAATCAAACACAAGGTCCACCACAGCTACAAAATCAACAACATTATCAACCATATCAACCTCCTCAGAGAAGAACTCTGGAAGATACTATGAATCAATTTATTCAAAGTCAAATGAGTTTTAATACTCAAAAAACTCAAGCTTTTAATGATTTTAAAACTCAAACTTCTCAGAGTATTGAAGATATTAAGAGTCATCTAGCTAAGTTAACCCAATCTTTAAGTACGTCAGAAAAAGGAAAGTTTTCATCTCAACCTAAACCTCCACAAAGTCAAAGTCAAGCTACTTCTGTGTCGTTTGAAGCCTCGCCAAGTCAAGTACAAGCAATTACAACACTAGCAAGTGGTAAGGTAATTGATAAAACTATTAAACCCAAGATTCCAAAGAAAATACGTAAGTCAATACCTGTAAATGAACCACTTGAACTTGAACCTTTAGTCAAAAAACAATCAGAAGTACAAAGTGAAAAAGATCATCCATGTCCTATTCCTTTACCTTTTCCTCAAAGGGTCAAGAAACTTTCATCCGAAAAAGATCAATCTGATATTTTCGAACTATTTAAACAAGTAAAGATTAATATTCCTTTGTTGGATGCAATAAAAAGAGTTCCATTTTATGCAAAATTCTTAAAAGATCTGTGCACAATAAAAAAGAAGAACTAATGTACCAAAGAAAGCATTTTTCACCAATTAGCCGACTCACTATCACGCCTAATCCTCCCTTAATGTACCAATTTATCAACTACCGCAACTCCAAAATAGTAGCAAACATAAATGTCCTTAATTTAATCTACTCCAAAAATTTTAACATCATCAAACACCACTACATTCCAATTAACAAACGATGAGCCAAAGTAGATGTAGCTAGAGAAAAAGTGTAGGAGTGGAAAATCTCAAACTTTTCTCCTCCATTTTACCATGAAAGTAGTAGTCTCAAAAGGCCAACACGTACACATACCCACACATACTGACAGAATTTTAAAACCCAAGGAACATAATCCAATGAATGTCACAAGAGTAGTTGTAAAGGGTTGATTGGTGGGGAGAGAGAAAATACAAAGTGGATAAAAAATAGTGGAGAGAGAGAAAGAATGGTTGGTTGTTAAGTAGTGTGCTTGACAGAGGGTATGGGGGATTCTTAACATACATAAGTTCAAAATTCATCTTTCAACTCCCAGGAATCCAAGCTTAAGTTCAAAACTATTGTATGAAAAATAAAATATAGTTTCAAATTCATCCCACCCAACATATTTAAAAAGTTAAAAAAAAAAAAACCACATTCCATAATCCTAAGTATCTTTATTAATTCATAATCACAACCAACCAACGAATCGCAACCATGTAAATTAGCTAGTTCATCTTACCTCATTCTAGAGTTGTCAAATGCAAATTCAACCCACTAAATAGGTATATAGTTCATATCAATCAAACAAAAAATCAATGGTAGAGTACTCAAAAAGAGGGGGATACATGGATTGGGGCATCGTCGGTGGTGGGTCACCATTGGTTGAGAAGAGAGGCAGGAGAGAGACAAAAAAAGAGAGAAAATAAAGGGTTGATTGGTGGGGAGAGAGAAAATACAAAGTGGATAGAAAATAGTGGAGAGAGAAAAAGAAGGGTTGGTTGTTTAAGTAGTGTGCCTAACAGAGGGTATGGGGGATTCTTAACATACATAAGTTCAAAACTATTGTATGAAAAATAAAATATAGTTTCAAATTCATCCCACCCAACATATTTAAAAAGTAAAAAAAAAAAAAAAACCACATTCCATAATCCTAAGTATCTTTATTAATTCATAATCACAACCAACCAACAAATCGCAACCATGTAAATTAGCTAGCTCATCTTACCTCATTCTAGAGTTGTCAAATGCAAATTGGCAAAGTTAGAGAGGAATAAATGAAAAAATTTCATGCAAAGAAAAAAAAAGAAGGTAGTAGACCTCTAGGGCTACAAAAGTGTATCTCATGAAAATTTTCCAATTCGACCTCTAAATGGGTCAAAACTGCCCTGGAAATCGAGGTAGCCGAAGTGTACCGGTACACAGTACAGGTACCATACCGTATCGGTACCGCGTATCGGTACCATACCGTACCGGTACCGTGTACCGGTACGACTACTCCAGTAGCTTAACCGTACCGGTACCGCGTACCGGTACCATATCGTACCGGTACCATTTATCTGACGCCCGCCGAACAGTAAAAATCGGGATTTTGGTGTTTTAAAACACCTTTTTTAGCCTCCTTTGCCCTATTCTTCATCTTCACTCTCACACTAACCCTCCTAAAAACCCTTAGAGAGAAAGAGAGAAAGATAAAACTCAAGATCAAAAGGAAAGACAAAGGGTTCACAAGTGATCCAAAACTCAAACCCTAGGTTTCTTCAAGAGCATAAGGTAGGGGATTTCTTCCTAATCTCTTACATTGAGGCTAGGGTTTATGTATATATATATGTTTTTCACTCTCATCCTTATATACATGATAAGGAATACATGATTCTTGTTCCTCTTGAAATAAATGCCATGTTTTGAACATTGTGATGGTTGGGTAACTATTAAATTTCTCTTTTTCATCTTCAAACCTTGGTTTTAAAGAGAAATTGACTTTTCCCTCTATTTTTCCTTGGTATTGCTTTCAAAACTTTAGTGTTTGATATTGTACACCAAAATGTTACTTATGATTATCTCTTGCTCATTTTCTTCCATCATATTATGAAACATTATATTAGAAATTGTGGAATTTGGTAATTCCTTGAAATGTTGATGAATTGAGAATATTTTGGTTTCCTCAATTGTATGGTTGTTGTGAGGGACTTGGATTGCCTTCGAGAGATGCCGTAGAGTGTTAGAGGTTAGTCTACCCCAGTGGGGGTGAGATGGTTTCCTAGCACTTGTAGTGGGTTGTCATTTGGTAATGAAACCACTATCGTTCACTGGAGTTCGAACAAGGGATAGTATACTTTTCCAGGGAAGGGACTCGTCACTGCCATTGGGATGGTAGACGCCCTTTCCTAAAATGCTTGTGAATGTGATTGTGATTGGTGGACTAGGTATAATCGTTGGGTAGATTCAGGAGAAGCAATCAACATACATGGTACGGGGATGAACCAATATACTTGGGATGATGAGTTGGAACGTCTTGGCCGGTGCATTGGTATGGGACAATGCATCGGAAGACGCCCTTCCGAATTGGCCTAACTTTGGACACGGTGTATTGTTGTTCAATTTAATTTATTCTTTTACTTGATTGTTGTTATGGCTTAAACTTGAGATCTCTTTAAACTGTCCTGTTTTTCCTTCAAAAAAATTGATATATATTATTTTCGAAATGTGACCGACCCGTTTTATATTTTTATAAACCTTGTTTGAGTTGGGAAGATTTTGCTACAGAGCTTCGTGCTCATCCCCTACAAATTACATTTTTCAGATTTGGTGCTAGAGGAGGATCTCGGCATCGATGAGTCAGGGCATTGGGAGGCTCCACTCGAGGGGAACCTAGATCCCGAGGTGGATATGTAGAGATGTAGCTTCTTTTGTACTAGACTAGGTTATTCTTTTGGACACTGTAAGGTCTAGTTTCTTTTGCTATTCCGCTGTGCTACTTTAATTAATTTTTGAGATGTAAATGTCATGGTTGGGCATATTCTTTTGGATAATGATGTAAATATTTTATGGATGATGAATGAAGTTTAATTTATTTATGGATGATATTAGTGCTCTCATGATGTAAATGGTTTTAGTATGTAATGCCGTCCAGGGTGTGTTTTGGGGTGTTACAGAATAGTATCAGAGCCTAGGCTTTAGGTCTTACATGGGAGCTGTAGGTTATGGATCACCATTAGAGATATAGGATTAGGGTGAAGGAAATTGTGGTCTAGTTTGATATAAACTTTATGCTTTAGACTAAATCTATACTTAGGATGCCTTGTACATCAATGAAACTGAATTGTGAATTGATGTGTAGGATGGACGGGTTACGAGGGCGAGGACGTGGGCGTGGTCGTGGAGGTCAAGCAAATCCACCACCACCACCACCTCCCGATGCCATGCAAGGCATATATCAATGCTTGAGGGAGCTCACCACTCTGGTGCAAAACCAGAATGGAAACAACAACAACCACAACCACAACGGGGGAGCTTATCCATTAGCCCAAGTACCGGGCAATGGGGATGATAACCGGAGGATAGTAACCCTTCGGGAATTTCTGAGGCAAAACCCGCCTACTTTCCAAGGGAGCTCCAATCCTTTGGATGCGGATAAATGGATCCGTCGGGTAAAGAAGATTTGTGACGGCATGGAGGTTGCCGAAGACTTGAGGGTTGGCTTGGCTACCTATTTGCTCGAGGGGGAGGCCGACCATTGGTGGGACTCCGTGAAAAGAAGGAGGAACACCGAGGCACTTACTTGGGAGGAATTCGACCAAGTCTTCCAAGACAAGTATTTTCCGGAATCAGTTAGGTACCGGATGAAGACAGATTTTCTGGCTCTACGGCAGGGTAGCATGACGGTGGCTGAATACGAGAGGAGGTTTGACGAGCAATCCCGCTATGCCACCGAGTTCATATCCACTGAGGCCATGAGGGCCAAGCGCTTTGAGCAGGGATTGAGGCCTGCCATCAGGGAGAAGCTTGTGGCACACAAGATCCGGGAATATGGAGATCTTGTGGATAGAGCAGCACTAGTGGAGAGAGACACAGAGGATAATTTGAGGAGACAGAGCTTTGCGAGAAGAGGTCCTATACGGACTGGTGCTAGCAGCAGTGGGGTGCAGAGAGCGGCACCGTACCGTCGTCCTGACCAGGCAGGAGGACAGAGACTCTTGACAGCCCGAGGGGATGGAGCTACTCAGACTCGTACAGGCACTGACCCACGTCAATGCTTTGCCTGTGGAGGTGTCGGGCACTTCAGACATAACTGTCCATCCTTTCCACCACGGACCAATCAAGCGGCAGGACAAGGGCAAGCAACCCAGCCCCCACTACCGAGACAACCTCCACAGAGACCACAGCAGCAGAGACCCATAGGAGCTTTAGCCCCAGGCGGCGCCACTCAGGGGAGAGTATTTGCTTTGACACAAGCGGAGGAAGATGCCTCCAATGCCGTTGTGGAAGGTATCGTTCTTCTTTACAATTCTTGGGCCCGAATTTTATTCGATCCCGGGGCAACTCATTCTTTTATAAGTACTTCACCTTGGGGAGCCCCGGTCCTCTTTGTGAAGAAAACGGACGAGACTCTACGGTTGTGCACAGATTACCGGAGGTTGAATCGGGTTACCGTGAAGAATAAGTATCTGTTGCCAAGAATTGATGACTTATTTGATCAGTTGAAGGGTTCGAAGTATTACTCCAAGATTGATCTTCGCACGGGGTATCATCAGCTGCGGATTAAGGAGGAGGATATTCCTAAGACTGCTTTTCGTACCCGGTATGGTCATTTCGAGTATACGGTGATGCCATTCGGATTGACTAATGCCCCCGCAGCCTTCATGGATTTGATGCACAGAGTTTTCTGGCCTTACCTCGATCAATTTGTCATTGTGTTTATTGATGACATATTGATTTACTCACAGACTCAGGAGGAACATGCTCGTCATCTCTCTATTGTGCTACAAACCTTGAGAGAACATAAGTTATATGCGAAGATGAGCAAGTGTGAGTTTTGGATGAAGGAAGTGAAGTTCCTTGGCCATGTTGTATCCGAGAAATGAGTAGCTATTGATCCCGCAAAGATTGAGGCTGTGATGAAATGGGAACCACCGAAGAATGTGACCGAGATACGTAGCTTCTTGGGTTTAGCAGGTTACTATCGGAGGTTCGTAGAAGGTTTCTCAAAGCTTGCGATGCCGATGACTCGCCTTACAAAGAAGGGAGAAAAATTTGTGTGGACTCAAGCGTGTGAGCTAGCCTTTCGCACCTTGAAGGAGAAGTTGACGACGGCTCCTGTCCTCATTATTCCGAGTAGTGGGAAGGGATATGAGATGTACACAGATGCTTCGCTACGAGGTTTGGGATGTGTTCTAATGCAAGGAGGGAAGGTAGTTGCTTATGGATCGAGGCAACTCAAAACTCACGAACAGAACTATCCCACTCACGACTTGGAGTTAGCCGCTGTGGTTTTTGCTCTTAAGTTGTGGAGATGTTATTTATACGGGGAGAAATTTCAAGTGTTCTCAGACCATAAAAGCCTCAAATATATCTTCACGCAGAAGGATTTGAATCTCCGCCAAAGAAGGTGGATTGAGTATTTAGAAGATTACGAGTTCACACTCAATTACCATCCGGGGAAAGCCAATGTAGTCGCCGATGCACTTAGCCGAAAGTCTTGGGGTGAACTCAATGTTCTTGCAAGTAAATGGAAGTTGAAGGATGCCCTTGGAGATTTTGATCTATGGGTTGGAGAAGACGGATCCCGACCATGTTTGTTCAACCTTGTGGCTCAACCTACTCTCCAACGTAGGGTTGTGGAATTGCAATGCGTGGATCCTGAATTAGCGTCGATGCGAGCTAAATTGGAAAATGGAGAAACTATGGAGGGTTGGTCTTTAAGAAACGGAGAATTAAGATATGGGGAGAAATTATGTGTTCCCGACGATTCGTCCCTAAAGGAGGAAATACTTGGAGAGTGTCATCGCTCCAAGTTTGCTATCCACCCAGGTAGCACAAAAATGTATAGAGACATGAAGCGCCAATATTGGTGGAAGGGAATGAAGAAGGATGTGGCAAGGTTCATAGCAAGATGTGAAGTGTGCCAACAGGTGAAGATCGAACATCAAAAGCCAGGAGGATTACTACAGTCTTTGCCTATCCCAGAGTGGAAGTGGGATCACATCACCATGGACTTCGTATCTGGTTTTCCACGGACTTCACGAGGGCATAATGCCGTATGGATCATTGTTGATAGACTCACCAAGTCCGCTCACTTCTTGGGTATGAAGACCACCGACACGTTAGAGACCCTGAGCAGGCTCTATATTCGCGAGATAGTGAGATTGCATGGAGTCCCGCTATCCATTGTGTCGGATCGTGATTCTCGTTTCGTAGCGCAATTTTGGCAAAGTCTTCAAAGAGCTATGGGGACAGAGTTGCACTTCAGCACCGCCTTTCATCCCCAAACGGATGGCCAATCCGAGAGGGTGATACAGATTGTGGAGGATATGTTACGCGCTTGCACGTTGGACTTCAAGGGGAGTTGGAGCGACCACTTACCGTTGGTGGAGTTTGCTTACAACAACAGCTATCAGGAAAGTATTGGGATGGCACCGTATGAAGCATTGTATGAAAGACCATGCCGATCACCGACGTGTTGGTTAGAAGCCGGCGAGAGTAGTTTGTTGGGACCGGACATTGTTCGAGAAACTACGGAGAAGATTCAACTCATCCGAGGGAGGCTACGGACGGCGCAAAGTAGACAGAAGAGCTATGCGGACCACAGACGAAGACCCTTAGAATTCAAGGTGGGAGACTACGTATTTCTCAAAGTGTCGCCCAAGAAAGGAGTATTTAGATTCGGCAAGAAGGGAAAGTTAGCGCCAAGATATATCGGGCCATTTGAAGTGATCAAAGTTGTGGGCAAAGCGGCGTATCAGTTGCGATTACCAGCTCAGTTGTATGGGGTACATGACGTATTCCACGTGTCGATGTTGAGAAAGTGTCAATCGGATGCAACGCCGGTTGTAGACTTGGAAGATATTGAAATTCAAGATGGAGCAACCTATGAAGAACAACCGTTGAAGATTCTCGATGCCAATGAGAAGGTGCTCCGTAACAAAGTCATCCGACTAGTGAAGGTTTTGTGGCAACACCATGGGGTGGAAGAAGCTACATGGGAACCTGATTGATTGGAAAACGTTGTTGTTTCCTAACCCCTAAACAGCACCCTCACCCTCAATGTGTGTATGTGGCTTATAATGATGGGGGAGTGTCACTCTCCCTCCGGATAATGCAAGAGACATAGGAGCAACAACAAATGTGAATGGAAATGTGGAATGAAATGCGGGTGTGAACAAAAGCGCTCCCCAATCGCAAGGAGTCTTTCGTTGTCGGTGTTTTACTTGGAAGAGTATTCCAAGGTCGTCTCCTCAGGGAAGGAAAGGGAGTTGTGTGAAAGTGATTTTGGTGAACAAAAGAGAAAAATGTAAAATCTTTGTTTGAGTTTTGTGGTTGTGATTGAAAATGAAAATGCAATAAAACAAGTGTTGGCTAATCCAAAGAGGTCATTCTAATGGGAATTCCACCTCAACTCGAAATCTTCTTCCAATGGTGCATAGGTGAACGATTGATTTGGAGGAAGCTAGGGACAAGATTAGTGAGTATCTAAGCATAAACCGTGACTAGGCCTATGGAATATCAAAGGCTCACTAACTCGTCCACTCTCAACCCTGTCAAACCGAACCACCGTACACCGAGAGGAGGAAGGAGAAGAGTTGAAATGGAATCCCCAAGAGAAGGTCTCCCTTGGATTACCCAACTTAAATCTAACTACTCATTCATAAAAGAAAGCCAAGCATAATGTAAATAGACAAGTAAAGGAAAAGAAGATTAAAACTTAACTAGATGCAAGAAATCTTAAAGTAAGAAGAAGGAAATACAATACCCAATTTAAAGCATGAAAATGAAAAACTTTAAAGCATAACAATGGTGAAATGTAAAGTGCAAGGCTAAACTTGAAATGTACTTCTAATAAATGGCATTAAAGACAGTAAAGGAAGCTTACAATATCCTTACAAGAGGTTACAAGAGAAATGGATGGAAGAACATGTAAAAATCACAACTTTACTATTCATCTTCTTCCTCACTAAAACTACTCTAAGCTTAGGTAGCCAACAACTTTTACATTGTGTGTTGAATGTTGAATATATTGAGTGTGGAGACTTGCCAAAACGTCCAAGAGGCTCCCCCCTAGCTGTGTGAACGAGCTCCCATCCAGAGAGGGCTGAATGGATGGCCTTGACAAGCTAGGAGATCATAGCCTGGGCAGCCCACTTCCCCCCATTCCTCATTTAATGCATTGGCCTTTAAAGTCTTCCACTTGAGTGTAGGAGGCCTGCAAATGTGTAAGGAAATGTTGGGATAGGCGTGGGAGAAGTGTAGGTGGGACCCCCAAGCCTCAAAATTGAGTTACAGGCTGTTTTCGCGACCAGAAGGTCCGGAGTACCGGTACTAGGTACCGGTACCATTTGGTACCGGTACCGAGTACCGGTACTGTTTTTCTGCACTGGACCACCTTCGGTAGAATCAGCATAACTCTTGATCTAACCGTTGAATTGGACTGAAATTTTAACAGCAAACATAAGACACCCATATCTACAACTTTCATGTTTTGAACTTTTCCAAATTCTGAGTAGATCATGGTAAAAATGGAGGAATTCCGAGGCAGTGCTTCCAATTGTTGCTGCAGCTGATGCCCTTGTTCCCAAGCACCAATGCCTTCTTGATTTCTTCACTTTTAAGCCTCCAATTCTTCATGTATTGTGTCCATGCCTTCACCACACATCCAACATAGTTGCAATGTCCTAAAATACATGATTTAAGCAATAAAAACTTGCAACATCAAAATATCAACATTATTCATAATTTCGGCTAACTCTAAGTACTTAAATGCAAAAGTTGAGTTAAAATGCATGTAATGAGCCCTTCAAATATGCAATATTATGTGCTCATCACACCCCCCAACTTAAGCTTTGCTAGTCCCTAGCAAACAAAATGTAAAAAGCAAGAAAACAAAAAAATAAAACTATACTAATTCCGATATTGCATTTAGCACATGCAACAAGCCTTTAAACCCCTAGGTGATCCCTAGTGGACGAGTTTTGTCTCGTGAAGGTTTCCAGTGAAGGTACCTACAAACTTCTTTTCATAGTATCCAATATTTAAAATATATTCCCTTATCTTAATTAGCAATGGGATACTAAAAACAACTTGGTTCAAACACCCGAACAAATCACACATGAGACATATCATAGCCGTCAATGCTATTCTAGAGTATCCACATACACATTTCCTTTCAAAACTCGTGTGTGTGTGAAATGAACATGTAATTTAAACATTTACACAATGGAGTTCACATTTACTTTGGTCATCCACATTAAGCTTCGATGTAAAAACTCACCAAGGGTGTTCTCTCAAAATGAATAACACTATGATTATCCGGGCATGCTCTCCATGTGTATATGTGAGATGGAATCTTGTGCACAAAACAAAGTATGCTCACATATAATCCAAAAATGAAGTATGCATAAAAATGAAACAACCTTGGCATAATCTCATGAAAGGAATGCTAGGGCATTAGATAGCAAAATCAACTTCTCTTGTTCTTTTAAACGTATGCATCCCCCATGCTTCTCTAGATCTTTTAGGACTTTCATGGGTTGTAATGAGGCCTTGGGGTGATGTTGTGGTAAGGGAAACGAAGGATATAGGATAACAAAGAGGGTTGTTCCGGGTGAATGACCTTAATCTTAGAAAAACACTTCCCTTTTATGGGATTTTGATTTTCACACCATCACCACACCCTTTGTTTCTTTTCTTTCTTTTCCTTTACATTTTTCCCTTTTCTTTTTCTCATTCTTTTTCTCCTTTTTCACCCCCTTTCTCTCCTTTTCTTGGATTTTCATTCTTTTTCCATTGAACTCTTTTGAGTTTCAACATCCTTCATCCCTTTTGTTTGATTTTTCACACCATCATTCCTTTTCTTTTATCATCACCCAACTTAGCACTAGGAACAACCAAGGTAAGGTAGATATTTATCATTTTCATTGGCTTGGTTACATGTGTGGCATAGAAACGAATTCAATTAAGGCTCAATCATGGCACTAGGGATAAAATTTCACAAGAAAAAGGCTAAGGCTCAAAGCATCAAAGATGGCCTAAGATCATTTCTAGATAGGCATGGGAGAGCATTGTACAATCAAGACAAAGTCAATCAACTACCCAAATACACCTAACCAAAACAAGCATGATGAGATTATTGAACAAATTTGGAATTTGAAAAATTGTTCCTTGAGTAAATGTAAGTTCCTTCCAACAAGAATTGGCACTAAAGCTCACACGGGTACTTACTCATCTCCACTATTCATGTCAAGCACTCAAATGTGAACTCAATCCGTAAATTGTCCAAATTACACATTCAAGGTGCACAATGGTTGAGTTTGAAAGAAAACACATATGTGATACTCAAGTATAGGATAAACTTCTATAATGTGCTCATGTATTCAAAGTTCAAAATGAAGATCAAGCAATTCACAAATCCCATAACAATTAGGATAGAGGAATATAGTTCAATATTGACTATTTTTCACAAAAATTGTCCAAAAATTTTCACATTTCCAACTTATTCTATACACAAAGTGGTGGAACATGTGAATGGTGCACCTCACCCCCCAACTTAAACTATGCATTGTCCTCAATGCACAAGGAATCATGCAATGAAAACAATGAAGGTAAAATGGGAAATGAGATACCCCCCTTTTTTTTTTTATATATATATAAACATAAAAGAGAAAATGAAACACACAAAGCTCATTTACACCCCCCAACTTAGACTAGAACATGGGGGAGAAATGCTGGTGATGCCCTCAAAGCAGGTGGAGCAGCATTGCAGAGATTGGGTCTGTCAGGCAAACAGTACCGGTACTGGGTACCGGTACCGGTACCGAGTACCGGTACTGCGATTCCAGTAGACTTTTAGTACCGGTACCGAGTACCGGTACTATTCTGCTTTGTCTGCTTCCTGATTCTTAAACAAGCTTTATGTTAAAAGCTTCACTACAATGATACTCACCATTATACTACAACGACATGAAAAATAAAAATATGACAATAAAAGAGATCTAACTACTATGTACATGGAAACAAAACAACAAGGGCTCATGTCAATCCGGCTTCAATTCGGATATGACCTTACGCCCATGGATTTTTTTGATTTTAAAATTTTTTTGTTGCATCAATGCCCTTCTTAAACCATCTATCCAAACATATAAAGGATGTTGATTAAAAATTCTCAACCAAATAGATGTGTAGGCAAGTTTATGCAATCTCACAAATGGAGTATACAATTTCTCCTTAAAAGTTTCTACACTTAACTCCTTTTCAATGCCCTCCCCAAGCTGAGAAATATGAATCTCACCACCACTCTTAGATGGAAAAATGACCTTGGGCTCATTAGTCTCTTGTGAGATAATAACTTTATCAAATTTTTCACAATCAAGAGTGGTGGGAGATTCAACATCAATATGCCTTCCATTGGGATGATCAACCTCAATACATTGACTATGCTCCAAATGTTGTTCTTCATCCATAGCAATTATAGCATTAGTCAATGTATCAAGTTGTTGGGTTATTTGGGCATTGAATTCCATTTGGTATTGCATAAAATCGCACAAAATATTTTCCAATTCTTGCTCAGTTGAGTCCTCATACGTTGGATAATGGCAAAATTCATTTGGTGGTGTGAGATTGGATGAAAAATCATGAGGTTCATTCTCCCAACCATAACTCGGATAACTCGGTGTACCATAATGATTGGGGTAAAAATTTTCGGAGGCCAAAAATGAATTTGAACCTTCGCATGCAAAGTCTTGAACCAGATAATTTCTTGGGCATTCATTAGTGAGGTGTCCATACTCACCACAAATTTCGCAAACGTTTTCAAAATAAGGGGCATTTATTGGGCACTCACTAGTGAAGTGCCCATACTCACCACAAATCTCGCAAACGTTTTCAAAATAAGAGGCCATTCTTGGGCACTTACTAGTAACATGCCCATACTCATCACAAATCTCACACACATTTTGAAAACTTTGGGCATTATATACATTTTCATGAAAATTATAAGACATAATACAAAACACAAACTAAAACAAAATATTTACAAAAGAAACGACATACCTTGGCCTGTGATGAAAATCACGAGACTTACCATGCCGCCCAAAATCACCCTTTGAACTCAACGCTTTACCTTCCCCGGCAACGGCGCCAAAATGATTGATTGGAAAACGTTGTTGTTTCCTAACCCCTAAACAGCACCCTCACCCTCAATGTGTGTATGTGGCTTATAATGATGGGGGAGTGTCACTCTCCCTCCGGATAATGCAAGAGATATAGGAGCAATAACAAATGTGAATGGAAATGTGGAATGAACAAAATATGTGGAATGAAATGCGGGTGTGAACAAAAGCGCTCCCCAATCGCAAGGAGTCTTTCGTTGTCGGTGTTTTACTTGGAAGAGTATTCCAAGGTCGTCTCCTCAGGGAAGGAAAGGGAGTTGTGTGAAAGTGATTTTGGTGAACAAAAGAGAAAAATGTAAAATCTTTGTTTGAGTTTTGTGGTTGTGATTGAAAATGAAAATGCTATAAAACAAGTGTTGGCTAATCCAAAGAGGTCATTCTAATGGGAATTCCACCTCAACTCGAAATCTTCTTCCAATGGTGCATAGGTGAACGATTGATTCGGGGGAAGCTAGGGACAAGATTAGTGAGTATCTAAGCATAAACCGTGACTAGGCCTATGGAATATCAAAGGCTCACTAACTCGTCCACTCTCAACCCTGTCAAACCGAACCACCGTACACCGAGAGGAGGAAGGAGAAGAGTTGAAATGGAATCCCCAAGAGAAGGTCTCCCTTGGATTACCCAACTTAAATCTAACTACTCATTCATAAAAGAAAGCCAAGCATAATGTAAATAGACAAGTAAAGGAAAAGAAGATTAAAACTTAACTAGATGCAAGAAATCTTAAAGTAAGAAGAAGGAAATACAATACCCAATTTAAAGCATGAAAATGAAGAACTTTAAAGCATAACAATGGTGAAATGTAAAGTGCAAGGCTAAACTTGAAATGTACTTCTAATAAATGGCATTAAAGACAGTAAAGGAAGCTTACAATATCCTTACAAGAGGTTACAAGAGAAATGGATGGAAGAACATGTAAAAATCACAACTTTACTATTCATCTTCTTCCTCACTAAAACTACTCTAAGCTTAGGTAGCCAACAACTTTTACATTGTGTGTTGAATGTTGAATATATTGAGTGTGGAGACTTGCCAAAACGTCCAAGAGGCTCCCCCCTAGCTGTGTGAACGAGCTCCCATCCAGAGAGGGCTGAATGGATGGCCTTGACAGGCTAGGAGATCATAGCCTGGGCAGCCCACTTCCCCCCATTCCTCCTTTAATGCATTGGCCTTTAAAGTCTTCCACTTGAGTGTAGGAGGCCTGCAAATGTGTAAGGAAATGTTGGGATAGGCGTGGGAGAAGTGTAGGTGGGACCCCCAAGCCTCAAAATTGAGTTACAGGCTGTTTTCGCGACCAGAAGGTCCGGAGTACTGGTACTAGGTACCGGTACCATTTGGTACCGGTACCGAGTACCGGTACTGTTTTTCTGCACTGGACCACCTTCGGTAGAATCAGCATAACTCTTGATCTAACCGTTGAATTGGGCTGAAATTTTGACAGCAAACATAAGACACCCATATCTACAACTTTCATGTTTTGAACTTTTCCAAATTCTGAGTAGATCATGGTAAAAATGGAGGAATTCCGAGGCAGTGCTTCCAATTGTTGCTGCAGCTGGTGCCCTTGTTCCCAAGCACCAATGCCTTCTTGATTTCTTCACTTTTAAGCCTCCAATTCTTCATGTATTGTGTCCATGCCTTCACCACACATCCAACATAGTTGTAATGTCCTAAAATACATGATTTAAGCAATAAAAACTTGCAACATCAAAATATCAACATTATTCATAATTTCGGCTAACTCTAAGTACTTAAATGCAAAAGTTGAGTTAAAATGCATGTAATGAGCCCTTCAAATATGCAATATTATGTGCTCATCAGAACCGGAGCAAAAAATGCAGGAGAAGTATCCATATTTGTTTGCTACTTGAGGTAAGTTTCGAGGACGAAACTTTCTTTAAGGGGGGTGGATTGTAACACCCCGCATTTTCTTTTATAAGATGTATATAGATATATAGTATATAATTATTGTAAGAAATGTGGATATTTGTAATGGTGTAAGAATGAACTATGTAGATTGTAATAGTAGGAGAAATGCTAGAGATGCATATTGATTGGGAAGTTTGAGTTTCAAAGACGTCTAAACTTGGAAAGGGTGATTAGATGAATTTCTAAATATCTTTAGGTCAAAATAAGGTTTCCATTGAATCCGGAAGGTCGAACAACCTTGGGAGATGTAATATGGGGTGTATTGGAAGCTAGGAAATATTCCGGAGTGAAAACACACTTAGAGAGAATTTGGATAAAAAGGAGTTGGGATACCTTCTAGTATTTTGGTCATAAATTTTTATTCTTATATCCAATTGATCTGAAATTTGGACAGTAGGTATTAGACCTCTAGGGCTACAAAAGTGTATCTCATGAAAAGTTTCCAATTCGACCTCTAAATGGGTCAAAACTTCCCTGGAAGTCGAGGTAGCCGAAGTGTACCGGTACCGGTACCATTTATCTGACGCCCGCCAAACAGTAAAAATCGGGATTTTGGTGTTTTAAAACACCATTTTTAGCCTCCTTTGCCCTATTCTTCATCTTCACTCTCACACTAACCCTCCTAGAAACCCTTAGAGAGAAAGAGAGAAAGATAAAACTCAAGATCAAAAGGAAAGACAAAGGGTTCACAAGTGATCCAAGACTCAAACCCTAGGTTTCTTCAAGAGCATAAGGTAGGGGATTTCTTCCTAATCTCTTACATTGAGGCTAGGGTTTATGTATATATATATGTTTTTCACTCTCATCCTTATATACATGATAAGGAATACATGATTCTTGTTCCTCTTGAAATAAATGCCATGTTTTGAACATTGTGATGGTTGGGTAACTATTAAATTTCTCTTTTTCATCTTCAAACCTTGGTTTTAAAGAGAAATGGACTTTTCCCTCTATTTTTCCTTGGTATTGCTTTCAAAACTTTAGTGTTTGATATTGTACACCAAAATGTTACTTATGATGATCTCTTGCTCATTTTCTTCCATCATATTATGAAACATTATATTAGAAATTGTGGAATTTGGTAATTCCTTGAAATGTTGATGAATTGAGAATATTTTGGTTTCCTCAATTGTATGGTTGTTGTGAGGGACTTGGATTGCCTTCGAGAGATGTTGTAGAGTGTTAGAGGTTAGTCTACCCCAGTGGGGGTGAGATGGTTTCCTAGCACTTGTAGTGGGTTGTCATTTGGTAATGAAACCACTATCGTTCACTGGAGTTCGAACAAGGGATAGTATACTTTTCCTGGGAAGGGACTCGTCACTGCCATTGGGATGGTAGACGCCCTTTCCTAAAATGCTTGTGAATGTGATTGTGATTGGTGGACTAGGTATAATCGTTGGGTAGATTCAGGAGAAGCAATCAACATACATGGTACGAGGATGAACCAATATACTTGGGATGATGAGTTGGAACGTCTTGGCCGGTGCATTGGTATGGGACAATGCATCGGAAGACGCCCTTTCGAATTGGCCTAACTTTGGACATGGTGTATTGTTGTTCAATTTAATTTATTCTTTTACTTGATTGTTGTTATGGCTTAAACTTGAGATCTCTTTAAACTGTCCTGTTTTTCCTTCAAAAAAATTGATATATATTATTTTCGAAATGTGACCGACCCGTTTTATATTTTTATAAACCTTGTTTGAGTTGGGAAGATTTTGCTACAGAGCTTCGTGCTCATCCCTTACAAATTACATTTTTCAGATTTGGTGCTAGAGGAGGATCTCGGCATCGACGAGTCAGGGCATTGGGAGGCTCCACTCGAGGGGAACCTAGATCCCGAGGTGGATATGTAGAGATGTAGCTTCTTTTGTACTAGACTAGGTTATTCTTTTGGACACTGTAAGGTCTAGTTTCTTTTGCTATTCCGCTGTGCTACTTTAATTAATTTTTGAGATGTAAATGCCATGGTTGGGCATATTCTTTTGGATAATGATGTAAATATTTTATGGATGATGAATGAAGTTTAATTTATTTATGGATGATATTAGTGCTCTCATGATGTAAATGGTTTTAGTATGTAATGCCGTCCAGGGTGTGTTTTGGGGTGTTACATATATAAAATTGTATCTAATTTTGTAAACTACAGGAATTTACAAGAAAAAGAGAAAAATGCAAAAAATCAGAGAAACAGTCAGCAGTTGCAAACCAAAAACCAGTCAGATAGCACCGTCCGGACGGTAGTGCCTCTATATATACCTTCTCCATGCAGAAAACCGATCAGTTCAGTTTTCCTCGCAAGCCAAATACGAAATCAGCCAAAATTCTCCAAAGAATAACCCTCAAATCTGCTACACTCAACCGTTTTTCTTATTATTCACTTACCCATCACATTTTGAAGATATCTACCGATTGAAATCAGTTGAAACGGAGTATTTGAAGAGAAATCAAGAAAAACATGGATTCGAGACGAAGAACAAGAGGATCTTCAAGCCGAGCACGAAGGGATCAATCTCCACCACCTCCACAACAACCTCATCCAGGAAATATCTACAATGAGGTGATGTTTGAGAATTTTCAACAACAGGCCTGGTATGATGCTCACTTTATCTCCAAAACTATCATTTATGAACGGCCGGTTATTTAGGAAGATTTTGAGAATATAGGAATAAGACAAATTCTTGATGCAAGAGGATGGTTACATTCTGTTAGATTATCTGCTCCTGCCTATGACTATTTAGTTCATGAATTTTATAGTAATGTTGATATAATTGGGGAAAGACAATTACATGTGTTCATACGGAGCATTGTTTTTCAAGTTACACCGGCTACTATAGCTGATTTTTTTCAACCCATACAAAGACAAGAGAACCCACAATATCCTTATACTGAATTACCTGATTTGAATGTCATATGAAGAAAAGTGACAGGTAATCCAGAATTTGTTTGGGGTAGACCAAACAAATATATAAAGTAAGGATATTTAACAAACAAATACCGCATTCTGAATTTGATAACAATGTACAGTTTGCTACCCCGAGCCCAAAAGAATCAAATTTATACTGAGCAGGCTTATTTCTTATATGCATTTGGGATGGGACACACAATTGACCTGCCGAACTTAATCATGGACCAAATGATACTTGTTGTGGATAGAAAGAAATCATCATTCCCATATGCTATGTTAGTTTCTCAGCTATGCAGGAATGAGGGTGTGATCATTGATCCAATATGGAAGACAGTGGACCATTTTGGAGTATTGGATAAAACTTCATTGAAAAAGAGTCATGGAGGACAACCGGAAGACCAACCTGAAGCACCACCTCCACCACAAGAGGAGCCATTTCAACCTCCTGAAACAAGAACAACAGCAACCACAAGAGGATCAGCCATACATACCGGTAGATGACAGAACTGATAGATAGATCTTACTAGGGATGGAGACCAATATTACTCAGATCAACAAACGCATGGATGAACATGAGCAAAATCAAGCTGAACTTTTGAAGTTATTTAGAGATCATTTCGGAGCAGGACCTTCTACTTCCTAAACAGACTAGAGATTCTACAAAATAATTTACTATCTTTCACTCATCTTTTACATTATGCACTTTTACTTTATGCACTTGAACTTTAATTTACTTTATGTTTTGAATCTATGTTGATTTTGAACTTGTTTATGTTTAAGTTTTTTCTTAGTTATGATGAAACTTATGTTTTTAAGTTAGGAGGGTTATTTCATATAATTTACAGTTGAATTAGATTAATATTCCTATGCTTTGTGAAAATAGGCTTAATATGATCACGCGAGATTTTCATATTTTAGTTGTATATTATCTTAATATTTTCATTTAAACTTACTCTGATAAAGCACAAATAGATTTCTTTATTTCAGAAACCTTGTGAAATATTACACTATTTGCATATATAGTGGAGATGTATAACCAATTGAAGAATTTGAGCCAATCTTTCTTGGAGAGATATTCTATATCTACTCAAATAAACATCTTCGATTCTACTGTAAACTTTCTTTGAATAATCTCATTAATTTTGTCTTGATTAGTACTTGTTAGATTATATTATTAGCATTATCCTTGAAATTCTTTTATGTAGGATTAATACAGATGAATAATTTCTGGAAAATGATCTCAGGCTATTTTTGATTAACTTAAGCCTTAACCGTTTCTTTTACAAAATTATATTCTTATTCAACCATGATTGAGCCTGAAAGAGTATAAATTCTTTTCATGAAACCAGAAAAATACCTGAGCCACATGAAAATAGATTAAACCTACCTTTTGCTATCTAATTTTCTTACATCCTCTTTTAAATCAGTATGATACAGAAAAACAAAAGGAGAAGAAAACAAAACAGTGAAAAGAAAAGAAAAGAGTATTGGCTATTCAAAGAAAATAAAAACCCATGAAATGAATATTAAAAAGAAAAACAGAATGAAAAGAGCCAAGAAAGTGAAAAATGGAAAAATGAAAAGAATGAATATGCAAAGTCTTCGAAAGTTAAGAAGATGTGTGCCACAATACAAAGAAATTGTAGCTTTTGAATCTCAGAGACGTCGTTTCTTAAACCCTAAACCAATGGCCACATTACAACCCAAATAAATTCCTTTTTGATTCCAGAAATTATGTATCTATATTAATCCTCTCTATCTATCTATAATAGGAGAATGTTGATAATATGTCAGATATAGTGTTAATATTCAGTCATGAGATTATGTCAAAATTCAATTTTATTCAGATACCCGTTCTTCAGATATACTACATGTGATAGTATTTGCTTTGTTAACAATATTCCAAATCACATGTAACTATTAAGAGAATAGTCACTATAACGTATGTGTATTCTTTGCTGAGTGTATTTCAGGAAAGGATTAACATCAAGACTACCATGAAAGATGGTAATATTTCTTGAGTATTTTTGAAACAAAAGAAATCAGTACACACACACACAAAGTTTTTATAAAAATATATAGATAATGTTACAACTAACGTGTGTTACTCTTGTAGTGAATAGAAAAAAAGAAAATATTGTAACAATGCACAGGAATACTGATTTAATTTTAGTTGTGAAAAGTATGAGTTATAAACTCCTAAACAACTGAAGTTTGCAGGTAGCTTCACCGAAAACATTCACGAGACAAAACTCGTCCACTATGGATCACCTAGGGGTTTAACAGCTTATTGCATATGCTAAATGCAATCGTAAAAAAATCTACGAAAATGATTTTACCTCTGTTTGTATTATATTATATTTTATTAATAATATTTACGTTTACTAGGGACTAGTAAAATTTAAGTTGGGGTGTGATTAACCCTAACTAGTATGTAAATTAAAATGATTAAGTAATCAACTTTGTAAGATAAAACAATTAAAAATTATGAATTAGGGTTTGTGCGTAGACTAGGGTTTTACGAATGTTATGTCTGAAATTTCAGGGTTTGATACAGAATTACCGGAAAATACGAGAAAGGAGATTGCAAAGCTTGAAACAACAAAGGAGCAAAGTGTAATATAAACCAAGGGAGAGCCAGCATGCGACACATGGAATATCCTGCAAGGCACCACCGTCTGGACGGTGGTGGTGGCGTCCGGACGGCCAGCCCAGGCGGTTGAAGCTCATCCTTCACCTCATGCTTCCTAGTTGCCTATATATAGGGGTTACCTTCTTCAATTACAACCGGCTGGACTTAGAGAGAAAGAAAGAGAGCTCCAGAGAGAAATCCAAAGAGAGAAAAAGAGGAAGTCATAGCACAATTCAAGACCCGGTCTGTCCTACTCTCCAGCCTAAACTCTGTATTTCTACATTTGTTGTATGTCTTTCTATTCGAATAGTTGAACTGCCGCCACCTTTTTGTCTTAATTGATAGTAAAGGTGGTTGTGTTTCAATTGTTCCTTGCGAAAGAAGCGTCAGTCTTTTATTTGTTATTGTAATGAAATCTACCCGCACTCCTCGCTTGTCTATAGCAATAGGGTGTGAGTAGTTACTTATACCCTTCAGTGAAGGGTAAACATATGTATAGTATTGGTTAGATTATGGAAATGTTGATGTTTTATTCATATATTTATTTATATATGTATTACGTGCTTCATGCATGATACAGTGATGTACGTAATTTTGATTTTGTGCCTGGAATTATGTCATCAGTTCATCATCAACCTGCCGGTTAAATATCTATGGTGTTCCTATCGGTATGGTTTATCCTCCACCAGAACGTTGAGGATGTTTTACTGATGCATGGTACAAAACCTAAATGATCCTCATGAATGGCTTGTCCTTCTGGGTTATTATGGTTGTTTAACTACTATATATAACTATATTGCCAGTCGAATATCTACGGTATTCCTATCGGTATGGTTTATCCTCCACCGGAACGCTGAGGATGTTTAACTGGTATATATATATATATATATATATATCACATATGACCAATTGAGTAATTCAAGTATTCCTCATGAATGGCTTGTCCTTCTGGTTTGCTCGAATTAGTCAATTGACACATCTATAACCAGCTAACCTAAGAAGTTGTTGTGTTTTGACTTAATACCACCAGCTAACCTAAGAAGTTGATGAGTTATGGTTTATTATTACCACCAGCTAACCTAAGAAGTTGTTGTGTTATGGTTTATTATGTACGCACTTACTATCAAGAGACCAATTGAATAACTCAAGTATTCCTCATGAATGGCTTGTCCTTTTGGTTTGCTTGGATTAATCAATTGTCATGGATACCACCAGCTAACCTAAGAAGTTGATGTGTGATGGTTTATATACATCAGACCTACCAGTTAACTTGTCAGTAACATGGAAGTTAATTAATGTAAGGTGGCATTTTCAGTATTTAACCAATATAAAGCATATGAAATCCCTAAACTGAAGGGTACCTTTTCTATTATTGTCATTAAGAAGCTTACTTACGCGTCTTATTTTAATTAGACTAGTTATCAATCTTAGCTCACATCACCAGCTATCAACTGTTATAACGCTTTAAACAACTTTATTGTTTTTCTTTTAAATTCTAAGTTACTCAAACTCTTCGTGGGATCGATACTTGGACTTAAACCGAGAAAACTACAATTCAACCACTTATACTTAGGTGTATAATATAATTCAAATCACAAAATAGTGCGAATCAATTTGCTTGTTTGGTAAATTCATGAGAAAATGTAATAAATTAGGCATGATTGTGTGTTACATGATTTTGTGCCTTTTGGGTGATTGATAAAATGTCTATGTTGATCTAGCATGTTTGTTTCATTGAAAATGTTGTAACATGCTTGGTGAGAATATGAATTATAATTATATGATTTTGATATAATTGACAATTTGGGAATGTAATGATGTTGGAATGTAATTATATGCTTTATGATATAAGTTACATTGAGGAATTGGAATTGTTCATATTGTGCTCATGACATGTTGACATGATGTTGTAATTGCAATTGAAATCTTGGTTGCATAATGATATGAAATGCAATTGTACATTACATCGCATATGCACGGGAAGCATCACATTAGTGGGCATGTGACATGGGTGTGGGTGTGTGCATAGTTTTGATCAAACACCATTTTTGGTGGATGATGTGTGGGCTCGGGAAAGTCGGACCAAGGTTTGATTGAGTCGCATGGGTTGTATTGAAAATAGGGTCGGAGTTAGCAAGAATGGCTAAATTGTCCCTAGGGTGCAAGACCCGGTGATTTGGATATGCACCCCGTTGGTATTGAGTCCATAAAGTGTGTCAGCATATGCGGAGCCGTTGGTGGAAGTCCATAAATGTCGTGTCAATTGGGTGCCTGTTGGTGGAAGTCCATAAATACCCACCCCAAGAAAGACCCAGAATTTATAAATGGTCATTGGATGTGTAACATCAATGGCGGGGGCTTAGAATGCCCGGATTCATACGCATGGCATTGCATGTGTTATGCGAGTTGGTGAAGACTCGGGTTGCATTGCATATGTGAGTCTCACCTCATAACATGGCATGTCATTATGACATTCATTCTTGAAGTTGTATGTTCTTTGATGAATGTTTGTTTGATTGTTGAATTACATTTGAGCATTTCAAATGCATCTAGGTTGGGGAATAGCCTCTTTAGGAGATACCCTATTGAGCGTGACTCACCCTTTATGGGGACAACATTTCATGTGCGGGACAAGCGCCAGTGGACGACTCTCATTTGGGTCCTGGTTGATGAAGAAAACCGAGTTGTAGCTTTAGATTACATTTTTATAAAACAATCGTGTAAATGTTGTATGAGATTGGGTGAGTTGAAATTGAAAAATGATTGAATTAGGGGAAAAACTGGGCTCATCTACTGGCAGCAAGTCTTGAGCTATTGGTAGCAGAATTTCAGAGGACTCAGCTACTGGTAGCACGTACATGAGCTACAGGTCGCTTCTCCAAAAGTTTGCACTTGGAGCTTGTTGGCAGAGGGCTCAGCTACCGGTAGGACGTACACGAGCTACCAGTAGCTCCTCCAAAATTTTTTGAAATTTTAAAATAACTTTGCCAAACTTTCGGGCCTTGAGTCCTTTTGTTCAAATGATGTAAATGGAGTAATATTAATGACAAATTGATGTATATTGGACCTTGGAACGATCAATTAATTGAAATGTATACATGTTATACGTTAGGGAGTACCCGGTACAGGGGAGACTCTGTCCAAACTCTTTATTGTTTACGATCCCGGTGAAGGGGATGTTATGACGTGATGTCGGGTTATGTGGCATTCACGGATACTTCCGCGGTTTGGTGGGTGATCAACGGGTTGACAAAGGATCCCCGGTTTTACGGGCGTCATAGTAGTTTAAACTTTCCCTTAAATTAATACAAGTCCATGTTTTTTTTCACTACCATGTTTCTCTACTTAATGTTTATTCTTGCTTTTACTATAGATAGCTAAACTTTTAGTTGGCTAATCCAAGAGGATTTTTCCTCTTGGGTATGTGAAATTGACTCTCTTTCATTCTTCCTCGTAATGTAAAGTGTTTGATTTGATTAAGTTGAAAGCAAACGTGGTTGTGGGCTTTTGATACATCGTAAACTTGTCACGGAGTTTGCTCTTGTCCATTGATTGAATGAAATTAGTCGATTTGACATTCTCATTGGGATGACCTCTATGGATTAGCCAACCCCGTTCTCTTGCATTGTAAAACCCGGGAAATTTAAACTTTTTCCAAAAAGGGCAAAATAGTAATTTGCCACTATAATGCGTATTTAAAATACTCATGTTCTAGACCTCGGATGAGTAAACGGAGTTCGCCGTTGGATTCGTATCGCGGAAACGAGTCACCTTGTCAAATTTCGTCGAATTCCGAGATAGTCAGATTTTTGCACGTCGTTCGAGGCGACTGCGTGGCGAATAACCTCACAAACGTCCCCATGAATAAATTTTACAAAATTTCCGTAAAATTGAATTAAAGATCAAATAAAATTATTTTGAACTTAAACCGGGATCAAGTAAATCGTTTCGGGACTAAATCGGACCCGATTAAGCGAGGGACACGTGGCGCGACGTGGGCCGAGTATTTAAAACTATAAATAGGGGTAAATATCTAGAAAATCAGATTTTTCTTTCCCTTGTGTTCTTGTTTGGCCGGCCAAGAGAGAGAGGAGAGAAAATAGAGAAAATAGAATTTTTCTTCAAGCTTTCTCCGTCGATTCCCGGAGTTCCGTCGCTCGGATTCCGTCGAGCCAAGAGCTAAAGTCGATCCTCTCGACGAGGGCTACGCAACCACCCCAAGAATGAGGGATTTCACCGAAGATCCAAAGAAGGAGATTTGGGGGGAAATCTAGTCTTGGGCTAGGAAAGAGTTCTTGAAGCTTCCTTCGGGTGATTACGCTTCAAGAGGTAGGGTTCTCCCTACTTTGGTGTAATCTTTCCTTAGATGTTAGTAGTCTAAAGTTTTGATATGCTATGCCTAGGATAGACCTTCATATATAGGTTTATGGTCATAGAAATGGAAAAGTGAGCATAGAGATGGTTTAAATCTAATTTCTAGCTTAACTTTGGTGTATGAAGTTACATGTGAATTATTATGTAACTTGGAGAAATTTGAGGCATGATTATGAGATTTATAAATTGTGCCTAGAAGGTGTTTGATTAAATGCCTTGTTTGAATGGAAGTAGTTGTTTTAATTGAATTGAAATAACATGCTTAAGTTTAACTTGTGGAATCATATGCATATGATATGATTTGTAATTAAATGTGCTTGTTGATATATGCATATGTTGATATAGTAACATTGAAATGAATATGGTAATTATATGCTTAGGATATAAATTTACCATGGATGTGTTGAAATTGTGCATGTGTTGTTCTTGACATATTGAACATCATGTGGTATGTAATGGGACATAGCATTGCATGTGCACGGAAGCATCTCATTACATGGGTGTGTGCATGGTTGATGTCAACGCCACACTTGGTGATTGACGAAATGGCTTGGGAAAAGTTGGGTCGAAGACCTAGCTAAGCCCATGATTGCATGATAAATTGGGTCGGGATGAGCAAGAAGAGGCATGACGACCTCTCGGGTGAAAGACCCGGTGATTTGGGGGGTGCACTCCATTGGTATAAGAGCCCATAAAGTGTACGGGTGTGGAAGACCATTGGTATAAGTCCATGAAAAAGTCCGATCCTAAGAAAGACCCTAGCTTTGAAAATGTCATTTGATGAAACATAAATGATGAAATGAAACACTTTGGCATTGCATCGTGTTGTAGGAGTCGGTGAGGACTCGGGTTGAAATGCATGAGGGAGTGACATCTCATTTCATGGCATGGTAGTATTGCATTCCAACTTAGGATGCATGTCCTTGTGAGAAATGATTGTTTGCAAATGAATGTTGCATGAGCATGAGCATCTAGGGGGAGAGTAGCCCTTGTAGGGTTTACTTTACTGGGCGTTGGCTCACCCTATACGGGAAACATTTCAGGTGTGGGGTTTGCACCGGCGGATGGCTCACTTGGAGAGCATCAAGCATGAAGGGGGCCGGCTTGTGGCCTTAGTTCGAGTTTTTGTAAAACTTTTGTATAAATTCCATTTTGATGTGTAAATTATGGAATTAATTGTAATGGAACTTGTATAAGTTGTGTATTATATGGAAATCCTTGTCAAACATGTATTTGATGAATTGGGAAAGGTTTTGAATGGCTTGGAAATGAAAAATAGGTAAAAAGGGCAATTATGGGTCAGGCGTACCGGTACGCGTACCGGTACGGTTAGGTCCAGAAGGCGTAGCGTACCGGTACGCGTACCGGTACGCGTACCGGTACGGTAAGGACCAGAAGGCGTAGCGTACCGGTACGCGTACCGGTACGCTCTCCAAAATTCAGAATTTTTTTTATTTTATTATTCTTTTGCCAAGTCTTTGGGCTATGTTTTCCTCCCTTCTAATGTTACAAATGGATAATAAGGGGATACCAATGGTGGTATATTGGATCTCGGATAGGTCAACCAACCGAAAGAAATTGGACTTGTATTTTTTTTTTTATCCCGGTAAAGGGAATGTGGTGCCGCGGTATCGGGTTAAGCGACATCCACGGGTATTTCCGCGGGTTGACGGGTTGTCAACGGTTAATACAGGACCCCCGGAAAATGGGGCGTCACATGCATATTTCACAATTCGCAACCCACCAAATTTCAAATCACAAGATTTTTTAATTTTTACTTTTTACAAATCACTCTTCAAGAACATCTGACATCGCCTTTCCTGAGGAGACGACCTTGGAATACTCATTCCAAGTAAAACACGACATTGTAAGACTCTCTACACTTGGGGAGCAATTTTGCACACTCACGTTTTTTTTCATCCACAAACTATTTTTTCCACTTCTTGCATTGTGCTCGAGTGAGAGTGACACTCACCATACACTATAAGCTACACACACAAACAACCAGGTTCGTGTGGGAAATTAGGGAAAACAATAAAGCACCTATCAATTACAAAAAGGTTCTTACACTAGCATAACTTTCCAAATTCTACATAACATTGACAGACTAGACCCAAAAAAACGGATGAAGGGCCAAATACAGCTGAGACATTGGATAAAAATTATTAAGACCATTTTAGAACAACAAGAACTATTTGGAAAAGGAAAAACTGTAAACATTCAACATTCAACATTCCACACAAATGGGCATAAAAAATAGGAATTTTGTGAAAAAGAACTTTAATGCATAAATTTGAGTTTCAAAATTTGATCAGAAGTACAGTATTTCATACAAGATCAAAATTCAGCCAAAACAATTTCACCCACAAATATAGCAATAACTTGACTCCATCCTAGTATCCTACACCTGCTTAGAAGTTGCAGGTAAACTAATTTTGCAATTCTATACGATTCATGAATGTCACAAATAAAATTTCATCCCCATACACGCAGTTATTCAATTGATGAATATTACACACACACACACACAAACATCTTCCAATGTAGTGTGCATTGTTTAAAATATACTAGAAAGTGGCTTCATTTGCAGATGTGAAAAATAGAACTTGTGATTAAATTTACACACTACTTTATAAAGTTATAAGCTAACCTTTCTGTTAGTCCCCCGGTTATCTAGGCAGTGGTCACATGTTCAATGTCTTGGTATTTGAGTTATAAAAACATATCATTAAGCTAGATTATGGGATTTAGTTATGCTTGATACTGGTATGTCAAATAAAATATAGATGTTGTATGAAAATCTTACCAATAAAGAATGAAGTCTCAACTCTTTTTACGCTCTTTAGGTTGAGATCACCCACAAATGTAATCAACTAGGTGTAGGTCACCCATCCAAGTGCCCAAATCCGGAAAATTCTGTTGAGCTTTTCATGGAGAACATAACAATTGATATCAAAGCACCACATATGTGGATTTGATGGTTTTTTGCTTGCTTGGAAGTGTGGACACTTTATTTGGATTGGAGTGTCGGTGTTAGGACACATCTCTGACATGGAAACACTTAGGAGTTAGGACATATGTCAAATAGACTAAAATAAATCAAAATGATCCTACATCTGCTATCTCCCTGTGAGTGCTTGTCAATTGGTCAAAACACTGCCCTGTCAGGGTACATCAATTCTTCTTCTCCGTTTTTTGTGAGAGGGAGGAAGGCCACAAGACTCCTCTTCAATTCCGCTGATGCTTTGTCCTTTTCGGAAATTTCAAAAACAACATTCTCCTTCACTTCCATAGCCTGTACAGACTTCTTCGTCCCCACAAACTATTGTCAGTTCATCAAACTGTAACCACCAGCATCTAGATGTCGTTGGCAGCATTTCCTATTCGAAAAGCTAGTTGGGCAAAAGCTAGACTAAATACACACCTGTGTGCTCGGTTGGTCGAATTTCTTATTTTACTTTTCTCCTTACAAGTTTTGGACATGGTGTGGACACTGACACATGGTCAAAACACAGAGGACACATGTTTGCTTTTTTTCTTTTTTTCAAATGTTTCAAAAAACATGTTAAGTAGCTTATAAATAAGGGAATGATGTTTCGGTTTGTTTTCAACAGAAACTTTCACACATCGACCAGACATGACTGTTGGAGCTTCTAACAACTAGTTTTTTGGCCATCCTTTCTTGTGCAAAGGCTTATTCTATAAAAAGGCATTATGAGACTTGAAGAAACAAGACTTTTTGGGACTTCTTGGGGCTATGAATGAGTGATAAATATATTGAAGAATGCATAAAAATTGTGATTATAATGACAATATCACCTCTTTTTTTCTCTCTTCTTGTAAACTTTTGAGATTGATAATCTTGTAGAGAGAAAATAATATTGTTATATTAATTGAGTTTGAAATTGTAAGGAAGTATCTCCACTTACTAAACAAGACAAATGTTGTAAACATTTGATCTTCAACCTCGAAAAAGATTGAAATAGGGGAAAACAAACTCGGAAGAAGAGGTAGAAAAGATATTGTAGGATATAATAAGTTGATCACTCTATAAATCTTGTCTGTCTTTCTTCTTTCCTACCACTCACTCGCATCATTCATACTCCATTGTTGCTCATCAAACAATTATTCACATTACACAGTTAGTTCAATTTAGAAAGTAAAAATTAGATTAATTTAAACAACTTAGGTTAAATTTGAACTAACAATATCTAGTATTGTATTTATGCTTGCTAACGATTGCCAATTCCAAGCAAAACAATAAGTTATTAAATTGCGCACCTAACGGTTGTAGAACTAACACAGACCTCCTTAAGAAAAAAGGTTGGCACAACTGATCCCAAGCGAATCACTTGATTGATCGATTGTCAATCTGACTAAATCAAAAAATCCTAGTATTGACCTAACATAGACCTCCATGAGCAGGACAATTCCCGATCCGCACATTTTTTTGTATTTTTATCTGCAAAAGAGAAAAAGATAAAAAAGCCCTTGGCTCTTCAAGTTAGAGTTGTCACTTGTCACTACCCAGTCTCCCAGATTGTGAGAATATTACCTTTTAAGATAGGAATATCATCTAGTATCTTTTTTGAGTGTACTCTAAGGAAATTATGTCTTGAAACACTATCAAAATTTATAATCAGTGAAACCACTTTTTGCTGATCCAATCCATTAATTTAGTCACCATTTGTGTGGAATTTCTAAATACTGGGGTGACTTACGCCATAAAATGACGTCTGCTGTGAGTACAGAAATCCTCAGACCTGAAGTTGGGATTCATTGTGCCACAAATCACCAGGATTTCTATGACAGGCACAGCAAACGAACATGAAAACCAGATTAGCAGTAGGTTTTTTGTCTGGCACCTGCATTCTGCATTGTAACCACCTATCAACTGTCACAAAGGGATAACACACGAATCAAATGTGTACTTCTGAATAGCTCGTTGTTGAAACCTTGTTACAAGTAAGCCTTTAACAGGCGCCATAATATTCTTAAAATCGTCAAGCTTCTCTTCTTTACAAACTTCTACCTAGGAATTATGAAAATCTCTCTCTCTCTCTCTCTCTCTCTCTCTCTCTCTCTCTCTCTCTCTCTCTCGTGATAAACAACATTTTACTACGTCAACATATAATACATTTCTCTAATGGAGCAAGATGGTGAGATGCGATTCTAAACTGTATATCATATTGAAAATAATCAGGTCTATCAGCCGCTGTTCTGAGCTGGCTGGGGACACCTCTCCTCTGCAGACTTGGAGGTCGGGATCTTCCGTAGCGAACGGTATTGTAAGCGGACATTTTCTCCACTTCCAATGATCTTAAGCAAATACCTGCAAGGAAAATCACAGTATGAGGCTTGAATGCCCAAATATTCTTACATGGGAATGATCACATTCGTGCAGGTGATATAAGATGAGAGTCAGTTTCCTTCTCTCGTGTTTAACACCATAACTAAAAGAGCAAATGCCATTAACAATCCAGCAACTCAAGGGCGCTTAGTGATGCGCCACCAACCAAAAACCCCCAACACACGCACAAAAGAAAAAAAGGCACAAAAAAACCACCGTAATAAAATAAAAAATAAAAAAAACAAGAACATGTGCACGCACACACATGCTCGGCACACACAAACATACAACACCCTTCTCTCTCACATTCACAGATCTAAGTAATGCTTGCATCGAAACCCTACAAGGTCATCATGAACAGTAACATTCACATGAAAATCTGCATCCATCTCCAATCCTTTCATTGTCAGCGATCAACATCAGCAGAGCATTCTTCATGACACTCACAAAAATAAAAACCCAAAAGAACCATATTCAATACTAACACAAGATGCGTGTCCAACCCAAAAGGTGTCCAGACATCTGACCATATCTCATTTCTAACTCAGGCTTCCGCATGAATCAAAATAGGCTGGCAATAGAAATGATTCGGCCATCCAAGTTCAACCATAACTTATACCACTAGTTAAAAGTGTGCGCAGCTTTGAATTGTTTTTATCATTTCATCCAGGAGAAAGAAAGCAATACCTATCAGTTACAAAAAGGTTCTTACACTAGCATACCTTTCCAAATTCTACATAACATTGACAGACTAGACCCAAAAAAACGGATGAAGGGCCCAATAAAACTGAGACATTGGAGAGAAATTATTAAGACTATTTTAGAACAACAAGAACTGTTTGGGAAAAGAAAAAACTGTCAACATCTCAACATTCTACAAAAATTGGCCAAAAAATAGGAATTTTGTGAAAAAAACTTTTAACACATAAATTTGAGTTTCAAAAAGTACAGTATTTCATACAAGGTCAAAATTCAGCCAAAACAATTTCACCCACAAATACAGCGGCAACTTGACTCCATCCTCGTATCCTACACCTGCTTAGAACTTGCAGGAAAACTAATTTTGCAATTCTATACAATTCATGAATGCCACAAATAAAATTTCATCCCCATACAATGCAGGTATACAATCGATGAATATTACACCAAAAAAAAAACCATCTCCTTACAATGCAGTGTACGCCGTTTAAAATATACTAGCTAGTGGCTTCATTTGAAGATGTGAAAAATAGAACTTCTGATTAAATTTACACACTGCTTTATAAAGTTATAAGCTAACCTTTCTGTTAGGACCCCGGTAATCTAGGCAGTGGTCACATGTTCAATGTCTTGGTATTTGAGTTATAAAAACATATCATTAAGCTTAGATTATGGGATTTAGTTATGGTTGATAGTGGTATGTCAAATAAACTGTAGATGTTGTATGAAAATCTTACCAATAAAGAACGAAGTCTCAACTCTTTTTACACTCTTTAGGTGGAGATCACCCACAAATGTAATCAACTAGGTGTAGGTCAACCATCCAAGTGCCCAAATCCAGAAAATTCTGTTGAGCTTTTCTTGGAGAAAATAACAATCGATATCAAAGCACCACATAAGTGGATTTGATGGTTTTTTGCTTGCTTGGAAGTGCGGACACCTTATTTGGATTGGAGTGGCGGTGTTAGACACATCTCGGACATGGAAACACTTAAGAGTTAGGACGTGTATCAAACAGGCTAAAATGAATCAAAATGATCCTACATCTGCTATCTCCCTGTGAGTGCTTGTCAGTTGGTCAAAACACTGCCCTGTCAAGGTACATCAATTCCTCTCCTATGGAGAAGGCCAAAAAGAGTCCTCTTCAATTCCATTGATGCTTTGTCCTTTTCGGCAATTTCAGATCCAACATTTTCCTTCATTTTCATAGCCGGTACAAAGAAAAAGACCTATTCTTCCTCACAAACTATTGTCAGTTCATCAAACTGTAACCTACCAGCATGTAGATGTCATTGGCACCATTTCCTATTCCAAAAGCTAGTTGGGCACCAGCAAGACTAAAAACACACACCTGTGCGCTTGGTTGGTCGAATTTCTTATTTTACTTTTCTCCTGACAAGTTTTGGACATGGTGTGGACAGTGGCACGGGGCCAAAACACAGAGGACACATGTTTGTTTGCTATCTTTTATTTGTTTCTGGGTCTGCTCACGTGAGAAAGGACATATGCTGACCGAGAAACTCGACTAACTATTCATGTCCAAAAGGTTCAAGTGATTCATCAAAATTGAATGGAAACTGGGGCTACGAAGTTAGCTCTTTTTGGAATTGCAATTGTAGTAATTGTTCACAGATGTCTATAATGAATTTGTATAGATATGTATGATACTCTATTTTGGATTTTTTAACTAATAGATTTTTTAACTCTTAATTTAATTGAAAACGTTACTATTTTATTGAATGTTAACTTATATACTAAAAAATATGTAGCACTCAATGTGTCCCCAGCTTGTTTGCGTCCTTTTTATTTTTTCAAAAATCCATGTCGGGTCCTATGTTATCCGTGTTCAGTGTGCGTATTCTTGCTTCTTAGATTGATTGTTCTGAAGGCCAAGGGTTAGGAGGAACCCCCCCCCCCCCCCCCCCCCTTTTTTTTTTTCTCTCTCCCCCCTTCTCCCTCCCTCAATGAGGTGAATTGGAGAAAGACCCCCACAAAGTAGTCATCTATCTATTCCACAACATTCTTTTATTTGATCAAACGAATTTCCATAGGTGGTATTCGAAAATAAAATATGCATTTTATTTGAGAATCTGTTGGCTCCATAGCTATTGAGTGTTCTGAAAGCAGAAGATTAGGAAGGCAAACCCCCTCAAAGCGGTCACCTTTCTCTAAGGCTGCATTCTTTGCTTGTTAGGATCTGAATCAGAAAAATATCTTATCAGGCTTGATTAGGGGTATTACTATGCTTGATGTAGTAGCTTTGACAGAAACTGTAGACGTCGTATGTTTATCAAGGTAGTATTGAACTATTTATCGAGTCTTTGAGGCTCTTAAGGCCGAGATCACCCATAAATGTAATCAATTAGGATGGTCACTATGTAGGCAACCAACTTCCGCCAATGTTTTATTTCACCCTTATTCCTGCTGGGCAAAGGTGAATTACACCAACTATTTCCAATACACAGAGAGGCTTGTGCATCAAGACAGTCTGTTAATTTTTGGAAAAATGTATTGCAATAGTAATGTTTTAATGATAGTTTGGTAGTAAGAAGATTATATCTTGACAAATAGTATTGTATGTTAATGCCAGATTCAGAACAATAATTAATGTATCACAGAACAGCAGGTTTTTACATGTCAAAACTACTTTACCAAGGACGACAATCTTTTTTATGGCCATGCAACATTAACTCGCCATTTGCCCACCATTACCATCCAATTGTCTTCATTCAATTTTTATGGGAAACATAAAACTATATCCTTCCCCCCATCGGAGTTTACTGGCCAACAAGACTTATCCCCTTGAGCACTTTTTTATCATCCATCTCTTTGTACTTGCTCCATTAATTGCATTCAAATCAAAATTTTAGGGAAAATAAAGACAAAACATACTACACCAACATGAATAAAAAGAATAGGAAGCACTAGTTACTTGGTATATGGTGTTTTCATGAATAGGATAATGCACTGAATTATTTGGCAAAAAAACCTAAAATGTAAGCAGTTTAATACTTAAGAAAATTTCATACAGATTCTTACAAATTGAGGATGTAGATTTCCTTAATCTCCTACTAACATCATTTACACTGAATAAATATGCATGCATGTTGACTATTAACTCATAATTTTCCGTGCAGTACTTAAATGCACAGATCTACAAGTTATTAGAATGATTTGAAGACAGGATATCTCCAGTAAAAGCTTTCTTCTGTATCTGAACATATCCAAAAGCATAAATTTCCTACAACAGATTGATTCAGTTAAATTAACTCACCAGCCGTTAAGACATTGTGACGTGATGACTGCTTCCTTCCCAACAAATTTATCTGGTGTCCTTCTGTTTCCCTGTACAGTTTGGCTTTGCATTGGTACTAATCAAGGAAATGCTTGCAGTTCAAATGAAAATTATTCAACTCAAGATTGGAAAAGAACTCACCTTAATGACCACTTTCTCATTGACTGAGAATGGATACTGTACCCCTCTATGTGGCCCATTTTCAGCAGGAGCATCCCCATTTTCCTGAACAGTTTGAGGCTAATGTACATTACTTTCCTGAACAAAAGTAGCTATGTAATGACTAACAACAAATGGCAAATTGTTGATTGGACAAATCTTGTTTCAGCATCCATGTACAATTAGCAAAGCTGATACGAAAGGTTAGTTTGTTATTAGGTTATCAGCATGTTAGTTGCAAAATCAAATTGATTAAATCCATTTTTCCAGTTTAAGAAATGATGTTGTAAAAGGAAAAAAGTCAGATATCTGCATTTATGACATTTAGCAATATTATAATACTTATACCATCAAGACTTGTAGCTTTAAGTTTTTGAATGCTGGATTCAAGAACTTAAGCAAAAAGGGTTAAGTACAATAGAACCCCTGAACTTACAATCATTTTTGCAATTAACCCCTAAAGGTTTCAGCTAAATTTACCGAAAGAGACGAAATTTTGAAAGTACCATCATACTCTAAACTTTATATTATTTCCGGAAAGTCACACTTTATATTATTTCACCTATAGTATTTTTGAAACACTTATTTGCCCTTAAAAATAAAAAATAAAAAAAACCTGTACATCCTCAAGAAAATTAGAAGAAAATAACTTCCCTCAAGCCAGACAACACCACATAACCCGACAACACCACATAACCCGGCACCACCATCACCACCACCACCAGCAGCTGCAATGGCAAAACCAAAAACACCCACACACAACCAAGCACCAACACAAAGCACAACCTGAGTGATAGCTAGTATACACTACTTAGCAAGGGTTTAAGCACATCGCAACAGTACAGCAATATACAGTTGCGACACATATACATCACAAAGAGAGTAGAGAGAGAAAGAACAACTGCCTTTAAATTTGACGAGCCCAACGTCGTCGACATAAGTGATGGTGAGGTTATATTCTTTATTGTCCTGAAATTCTTTTGTCATTACCCCATGCCCATGACTGAAAAACCACCACCCTCAATCCCCCTATCATCTTGGATCTGCCCACCACCCCCACCATCCCGAACCTTCCATAACCACCACCAACCCAATTATAGCAATCTCAGTCGTTACATAAACAATAGAGATATTGTTATGTTATGTGTTATTTCTAGACTAAGGGTAGTTGTGTACTTTGTGATTTTATATATAAAAGTTGAATGTAACTGTGTAACCTAACACACTATTCTATTCTCACAATTTATTCTCCTCTCCTTCTAATAAACCCTAATTACATCATAATTCAACTTGGTATCAGAGAATCGATCCAAATCTAAAGTCGTAGAGTTGTCGGAAAGCGTTGCAATTTATTGGACATAAAATAGGGTGGCTGACGTCAGACTGACAGTTGACGACTGACAATTAATGTCAGCGACTCGCAAAACTCGCCTATGTCAGAATTTTTTGAAATTTTCATGGGAAACTCAAAATTTTGTTGTGATGCTTATGGTGATTTTCGTGGATTTTCACATTACCCATGAAGATTAGTTGTTATTAGAGCATATTTGAGAGGATTTTGGCCATTTTTTCCAGATTTGGTTGGCCTTTGCAGCCTCTCTTACTGTTCGGGCTACTATTTCAGCCCTCGGGTTCATGTGTACGGTCCTAAGCTAGTCGTTTGCTACTATAAGACTACTGCTACTATAAATCTTCTATTTGACTACTGTTGAGACAATTTGTTTAGGTCCCAATTTCTAGTTTTTTTTTTCTGGTTTTCAGGTTACTTTGTGGGCTAACTTGGAGTTCTTTAATTTTGGTTGTGTTTGTTTTACCTTTGTTTAGTTTTAGATTTTGTTCTGGTTGCTGCATTTTTCCCTCTGGTAAAGCTTTAGCCACTGTTTGGTTATTGGGTTGCAGTGTTTTGGCCTATCTTCTGCTACTGTTAGAGTTATTTGGGTTGGAGTTATTTGGGTGTTTTACAGGGCTAGGTATTGCATATTTGGGGCAAATCTAAGGCTCAGCTATAGGGTTCTTTGTGGCTGTTCGGATCCAGATCTGGGTTTTTAGCCTCTGGTTGAGGCTACTTCACCCCAGATCAATTTTTAGCCTTTAGTTTGAGGGCTCTTATTATTGTGGTTTGAATCTTAGTGTTGTGTGCAATTTCATTGGTCGTGATTTCATCGTATTCTTGATACCATAAACATGGACATTACTTCGACTTTTTTTCTCTACATGAGATTCAAACTCTTACATGCAAGATGGCTCAGCTTTATGTTTCTTCTAATCATGCTTCCTCTTCTTCCAACTTTGCTCAAATAGGTATATCTACGAGTACATTTAGTGTTTAATCCTCATACACTCCTTGGATAATCGACTCTAGAGCTACGAACCACATGGCAGGTTCCTCTAGTCTTTTATTTTCATATTCTACAGGTTCAGGTAGGGATAAGGTAAGAGTAGCTGATGGAACTTTATCAGAAAAGGTTCAATTAATTACTTTTCAACCTTACGCTTTTCATCCGTTCTTCTTGTCCCTAAATTTTCTACAAATTTATTGTTTGTTAGCAATATTATCAAATCCTTAAATTGTTCAATGACTTTTTTCCCTACTCATTGTATATTTGAAGAATTGAAATCAAGGAAAACAATAAACAATGGTAGAGCACATGGTGGTTTGTATCTCTTGTATGTTGAAGCTTCTTCTTAGTCTATCTGTCAAACTCTCTAAGCATATGGTGTTTCACCTCTTACACCAGTGGCATAGACGTTTGGGGCATCCATTATTTAGTGTTTTACAGTATCTTTTTCCTAATCTAGTGAAGTAGTGTAGTCAACAATCTTTTGTTTGTGATGCTTGTGAATTTGTCAAGCATAAACGTTCATCTTATCCTAGTACTAATCATAGAAGTACTACATTTTTTGTCATTATTCATTCATACGTGTGGGGCCTTCTCGTGTTGTGTCTCCTTCTAGTTATCGTTGATTTGTTCCCTTTATTAATTGTTATTCTCGTCTTACTTGGGTTTACCTACTATGCACTAAATGAGGAAGCACGGATACTTCCTACAGGGATACCATGGTAGTGTCGGATACGTGTGCGACACGGACACGGCCGGACACCTGTCCAACACGGACATGGCCGGACATGTGTCCGACTGGACTAGAAGTGTCCTGAATAATGAACTCAGTCGGATACGGCCACGATACGTCTAGGACACATCTACGACACGGCCAATAATTTTTTTTATTAAAAAAAACTTTTAACTAATAAAAGGAGTGTTTTTTTTACTTTTTTTTAATATATTTTTTGTTATGTAACTTATATACTATGAATGTTAATAGATGCAATGATGTTTGATGAATATTGTGGATATTTAATTTGATCTCTCTCAATTTTAATCAAAAAATTATGTTTACTAGGTCTTATTATTAATATTGTTATAATATATGCTTTATTTTTAATATATTACAACTCTATTATTATTTAAAAAATATATTATATTATTTTAATAGTCCGTGTCCCATATTTTTTAAATTTGTCGTATCTCTGTGTCCGTATCGTATCGGATACGACACCCATATCGTATCCGTTCTTTCTAGGCAATAAATGTGAAGTTTTCTCATGTTTTAGATATTTCCATAAAACGGTGAATACTCAATTTGATGTCAAAGTCAAAATTCTTCGAAGTAATAATGAAACTGAGTATGTTGATGAAAAATTTTGTTCTTATCTCAATGAAAATGACATCAAGTATTAAACCACTTGTGTTAGTACCCCTAAGCAAAATAATGTTGTTGAGCGTAAAAATCACCATCTTCTTGAGGTTGCTCGCTCATTGATGTTCACTATAAATGTTCCTTCATCTTTCTGGGGGATGTAGTTATTACTACTACTTATCTTATTAACCGTCTACCCTTGAGTGTCCTTCAGTTTAAGTTTCCTATCGAGTGTTTTTCTGAGTCTTTTTCTATTCCTTCTATTTCTTCCCTTTCTCTTTAAATTTTTAGGTGTGTTTATGTAACGCCCCAAAATCTGGAAGTTATTGATCACCCATCAACCTGCAGAAATACTTGTGAGTACCGTATAACTCGATACCACGTCGTTACACCTCATTCACCAGTATCGTAGCAGAACGGAATTCGGGCAGAATCTCCTTTGTACAGGAGCTCTACCCCATATAAAACCTATACATATATTAATCATACGATCATTCCAAGGTCCACATCTCAAGTCTAAGACTCAAAATTTAGCCATTTACATCATCCAAAGAAAATAGCCTAAGATGTGAAGGCTCTGCATTGTTACAGTTCAAAGTTCAAATTTCAATTTTTAAGAGGAGATTTTGGTACCTATGATAAGTGGTACCGGACCTGAGCCCCTTATTTGCCAGGTACCGGGACCTGAGCCCCCTGTTTGCCAAGTACCGGTACCTGTAAGACTTGGTACCGGTACCTATTACAATTCATACCTATTACAATTCAAAATTCAACTTTTGGGAAAAGCTTTCGTACTAAGGAGAGACTGCCCAAATTCCATTTTGTTATGATCCCGATGCATGGGGTGTAACAACGTGATATCGGGTTGTACAGTACTCACGAGTATTTCTACGAGTTGATGGGTAATTAACGGGCTGAGAAAGAACTTTCGAATTTTGGGGCGTCTCAGTTTGTTTCGTACATGATCACAAACCCTCTATGGGGAAACTTAACCCTAGGGCTCTACGATGTATTTTTGTTGATTACTCTACCACCCAAAAGAGATATAAATGCTATCATCCACAGTCACTAAAAATGTATGTTAACATAGATGTTACCTTTCGTGTAAGCCCTCTTCCTAGAAATCTCTTCAGGGGGAGAATACCACTATAGGGGAATAGATGTTTTGTCAGGAGACCCTTCTTCAATTGCCTATTCAGGGGCTCCTTCGATTGTCTGTTCAGTGGAATGTTAGTCAGGAGAAACAACTTATGGAGGAAAAAAAGTGATGGTAGTGATGCACATAGTGTTCACCTTCACAAGAATAATCTGAAGATTTATTCTCGGCGTCAAAAAGTACAAATTACCCATGTGCTGCCATATTAGTCTGATTCTTCAACTCTAGTTTCATCTTCCACTATTTTATCAAGTAATGAACCTCCAATTGTTGATGACTCTAATATTCCTATTGCAATCCGAATGGATGTTCAAGCTCGTACTCAACATCCTATCTCTAATCTATGATTCTCTATCTCCATCTTATCGTACTTTTGTTTCCTCCTTATCTTCGGTGTCCATTCCTCAAGGTTGGAAAAAAAGCTCTCACTAATTCTAAGTGGAGAAAAGATATGGTAGAGGAAATGAAAGACTTGAAGAAAAATGACATATGCGAGTTGGTTCCTATTCCTCCTAGAGTAATGGCAGTAGGGTGCAGTAAGGTGTTTACTGTCAAACAACAAGCATAGTACTGTTGAGATGTACAAAGTTAGATTGGTTGCTAAGGGATTTACTCAGACATACGATATTGATTATCAAGAGACTCTTACTCATGTGGCAAAGATGAATTTCATACGTGCTCTTATCTCTTCTACAACAAATTTAAGGTGGAGTTTACAGTAATTTGATGTACCTTTATTCACGGAGATTTGGAGGAGAAAGTGTACATGGAGATTCCTCAAGGTTTTTCATCTCTAATGACTGAAGGGAAGGTGTATGAGCTGAAAAAATCTTTTTGATAGGTTTCTCAAAGTTATGCTAAAATTTAGATACAAACAGAGTTAGGCAGATGATATCTTGTTCATCAGGTGGGTTGATGGCAAGATTATAGTTCTTATTGTATATGTGGATGACATAGTGATAACTGGAAATGATGAACATAAAATCACCAAGTTGAAAGCTCAGTTGGCCACCTGAAGTTAGAAGCATTTAGTGATGCAAACTAGACGAGCTCAGTGGATGATAGAAGATCTACTTCAGGTTATTTCACCTTGATTGGAAGAAATCTTGTCACATAGCAAAGCAAGAAGTAGACAGTAGTGGCTAGATCTAGTGTAAAAGTTGAATACAAAGCAAGAAGCATGACTTGTATTGTACTTCTAGGATGTGCTGTGATGAAGATATCATTCGGAAGACTTATAGGCAAGTCTCAAGCAATGGAGCGACCATGGAGCACAAAGTCAAAAGGAAGTCAAACCAGGCCAAAGCGAGGGCGACGTCAACAAGCAGACGACTCCAAGCTCATAAGAAGTCATGCTAGGTCACATTTGTCGACTAGGCAAACTTCACTAGGATAGGATTGCCTTGAACTTGAAGTTGATCAACCAGCCCCAAATGCTAGTTGACCACGTCCAATCGACTGGCCCAAAAATTGGCCAACCAAGTCCATCAGGTTCAAACACTACCTGCTAAACTAGTCGTTAAACCTCACTCCATATAAATCTTTCTCATCAGTTAAACGTTGGATTTTGGGTCCATCCCTCCAATACATTATAGTGAAGATTTAGGAGAGAAAAAGAGGGCAAGAAGACTATTTTTCCCCTCCACCCATGGTAGCTTAGGCATACACTAGAAGAAGACATCCATTGGCCACAATTCTTACTGTAAGTTTGTTACTCCTCACTGTCGACAGAAGGGATTATGGAGAGGTGGTAGGACGAAAATTCAGTACAACAGATCACAGAATGAAGAAGATAGGGTTGGCAGATATAAGCCACATGGCAATACATGGGTTAAGGGTGCACATGTTTTTCATGCATCTAAACAAAGGGCCAAGGGAGAGGGCAGAGAATGTTCCGGATTGTGGGCCAAGGATAAAGGGGAGTAATGAGTCCTCTAATGATTCCATTAATCACTCTGTAACTTGTGATTTACTGGATATGAGAGGAGATTTGAATTTTGAAAATAAGGAATTCAGAGGGGTTACAAATATTCTGAGTGTGGATGGGCTGCAGAGTGATGTACTAGACAATAATGTGAAGATGGGCAAAAGTTATGGGCTACAAATTAAGAAATGGGCAACAAATTCTTCTAATAATGGACGGACCGTTGAATTAGTCCTCGGAAATGGGCTTTTTACACTAAAGCCCATTAAATCGAAAGAAGTTGATTCTTTTAAATGATACCATGGTCCAACCCGAGTTGGATTTTCTTCGAATAACCCTCATTCTCTTGCTCAATCAAAGGCTAGGGTTATTTTAACATGCGACTATGGCGATCCAGTAGTGCTTCGATGATGGTATAGCAATGGTGTTGAGGAGTGAGTCGAATGCCATTTGATGTTGATGAAGGATTCTTAGATGGTGATTTGGGTCTTTGTGGTACAGATGGATGCGATGACACTAACGAATGATGTTTCAATAGCACAGCACATGGAAGTAGGGTCTCAGAGAAGGACATGAGAAGGGCAGTGTGAATTTGAAGGGGGTGATTTCTTAGCCAGGGTGGACGAAGACAGTGAGGGGCCATCTCCAAATGAAAAGGGGAATCACGCATGTCTTGCTATTGTGCCTGCATTCAATGCACTTACTAATAATAATCGTGAGTATGCTAGGCCTCTTCAGCATTCTTAGGGGTTTTTGAGTTAAGTGGATGGGCGGAGAGGTATTCTTTTGGATGAGAGGTTATTGCGTCTTAAGGGTGGTCTGGAGAGTTGTCTGGTGGCAGTCTTCAATTTTTGAGTATGGGGTTTATGGGGACTAGGCATATCTTCCTCTTTCTGCTTTGTTTACTTGTGTGCAGGTTTAGGAGCTAAGAAGGTTTTGTATTAGTCCTCCTCACTTAGACCGTTAAAATGGAGTAGCAGCTTATCATGGATAAAGGATGTAATACCCCGTTCCATTTTGGCAAGGAACTAGTTAAGAAATATTATCTTGGAAGGAATAAGAAAAATTTTAAAGAAGAATTTAGAATAGCCTAGAAGAATCTAGAATGTTGGAGAAGTCTCTAGAAAGTTCTAGAAGATTCTAGAAAGTTCAAGAATAACCTAGAATAGTCTAGAACAATCTAAAAGAATCTAGAATGTTGAAGAAGTTTCTAGAAAGATCTAGAAGGTTCTAGAACATCGAGGAACCTAGAGCACTCCGGAAGAGTCCGGAAGGTTTTAGAAGATTTTAGAGAGATAAAGAGTACTCTAGAATGTCCTAGATTAGTATGGAGATTTCTAGAGATGTGGAGGATTAACCATTGTATAAATATCTACAATTGGAACCTAGAAAGTTCCAAGTAAGGAAGTGAAGGGAGAATCTAGAAAGTTCCAAGGAAATAATGACACATGTCCACATTCTAGAATATTCCTAGGAGTCCAGAAGGCCTATAAATAGGGGACTTGGTTATTGAATTAGGAGCAAAACACATTGGTGACCTCCCACTAGAGAGAGAGAGAGAGAGAGAGAGAAGGAATGTTGGATACTTCATATAAGAAGAAATGAAACCGTGGAAGACCAATGTATGGGATCGATAACATCTCACTCTACTTCGGGTAACGAGCAACGCTCAAGAAGCATATTATTTGGACTTGAGGTGAGTGGTTTGGCATGCTCCGTATTTTCGAAAATTCCCTGTATTCTTAAACATTTTAGAAAACAATACATCATGCTTGTTCATTACTACCTTTAAAAAATGTTTTACTAAGTGTCTAAATACTTGTGGCATACGATTCTCCTTACTTTGATGAATTCTTTTGTGAAGTATTGTGACTCTGACTTGTTTATATGGTGAGACTTAGTGATGGTGAATGAGACCAAAATTAAAAGTCCAAGGAAATTATTCCTCTGTGTGCGGGTGACTCTGGCCACTAGGGAACAGACCCGGGGAGGCTGAGGTGACCCTAGTGCTCAACGGTTGAAGGAACAGTGACTGGTGCGTCCTGGTGACCTTCACCGGATCATCTTAGGGAACAGTTCCCGGGCACCAACCCCGTGGTGACCCTAAGAACGATATTGGATCCAACCCTGAGATATAATCACTTTGTGATAGTAAATGGGACCATGATTGAAAGTCCAGGGAAATTATTCTTCTGTGTGCGGGTGACTCTGGCTACTAGGAAATAGACCCGGGGAAGGCTGTGGTGACCCTAGTGCTCAACGGTTGAAGGAACAGTGCCTGGTGCATCCTGATGACCTTCACCGAATCGTCTTAGGGAACAGTTCCCGGGCGCCAACCCGCGGTGACCCTAAGAACGATGTTGGATCCAACCCTGAGATAAATTCTGGCATTTGATATTTGGTATTTGGTTCCCATCGATTATTGGATATTGTACAGTCTCCATCATTATGATATGATTCACCATTGTGGTATGATTTCTTGTTGAAATCCGATTATGTTATTCTTGAGAAATTGGTTATCTTAATGAAGTTATTTTTCCAAATCTTTGATTTACATGTCGTATGTCAAATATGTTATTCAGCCACTTTGAATATGCATGTCTTTCCATTCACTTGGCTTTTTAGCTCATGTTTTCAAAATAATATTTTTTCCAGGTAAACGATTAGAGTGTTGATAGCGGACTCTAGGAATTGATTTGAGGACTAATAGTATTGTGACATCCGTAGCATGTATCGTATAGCTATCTTTACTTGTTTGGATAATTGGGACAAACAGGTTTAAGTATGTTGACTTTGACATATTGACATAAGATCAATTTAGTGTTAATGTTGTTTTTCACTCCTATATTATTAGTTTATTGTTAGGCTTACGTGTTCCATAGGCTATGGATCTATGGTTCACGGCCGGTCATGCCCTTGGAGTTGGGGTGTGAAAAGAGTGGTATCAGAGCCTAGGTTGCGACACACATCTGAGAATTTATAGCTGTGTCATCTTTATAGAGGAGGTTAGGGTTCCCAGAGTCCTTTTGGTCATATAAGTTGGAAAAAGTATACTTGATGGTGTGGAGTGAAGATGTTACGAGATAATATGTTTATTGGAGTGTTAAGGACGAGCATTGCTCCTGGCATCCAATAGAGCCTTTTCTCCTAAGTACCGATGCAACAAAGTGCACTAGTTCTTTATGATGATGTTTTAGAGAAAAAGGTTTTGGGATGATTCTTGAGTTTCAAACTTTGACCTTTTAGGTTGGAGTACCAGTTTATATTATAAGGGAGCCACCTTCTAGTATAATGATTCACTAAAGTTGAGATTGGTAGATTGCTTAAAGGAACAATATGTGATGGTTGACCATGTTTACTTTTGTGGACCTTAGACGATACATTTGGTGATTTTGAAGATAACATCATATAATATTCTCTATAGTTTTAATAGAGTATGTTGTTGGACGAAACAAGAAATTGGGTGACCTTATGTGGGTAGATTTTTTTTGAAATAAACAAATTGGGAGTTACTAGTTCATTTTAATGGTTATATTTATATTTGGGAAAAATTGATTTTGTGGTTGGGTATCTATTGTGCAATCTATGGTGTTTGGAAGAGTCGGATATTTTCACGTAAAAGTATTTAGCAGTCTCATTTAGTGTCTTGGTATAAGTACTTCACCGTGAAGGGCTAACTAGATCACGGTTTTTACAGAACACCAAAACTTCAGAATTTATTGTCATGGCCAGTGGAATGAAATAATGACTTGTAGGGTTGTAAAAGTTGGTAATCTAAAAGGTTGATAATAGTTGCATATGATATGGTCAATGGTGATTATCCAAAGGACGGATGTTAGTAAATAGATGAAGTAGTGAAAGGTGATAATCCCAAATAGTGAAAGACAGTTATAGAGAAAAGGTGATAATACAAATGTTGAAGGATAGTAATAGATGCAGAGGTAAAGGGAGATGGTCTAAATTATTGAGGACAATGATTGATAAAGTGATGATATTCCAAATGGTGGAAGATAGGGATAGATGATATAAATGATGGTGATACTCGACTTTTAAAAATTTTGTTGGATTTATTGGAGTTTCTCTTATAGTTAAGAAAGTGACTCACCTAATGAAGATAATACCTTTAGTGACTATCCTTAGATTTGATTGAAGTCATTATGAAGACTAGACTATTCAATCAAATGAAGATTTGTGGCACTGCAACATCATTTAGGATGATATGATTGATAAACATTTTCAATATCTAGAGTGTTATCATGAAGGATGTGGTGCTAGACATAAATTTAGGAATGGATCAAACAAGTCATTTGGATGTTATTGAGTAATGTGTATTAAATTAGTAAAATTGATCAAAAGTTTGTATCGTAATCCCTTGCATTTGGAAATTTGGGTGCTTAGAAATTGACCTATTGATATGAGATCAAGGGGATAGTTTTAGTCAATGAAGTCCAATCGTTAGAACTTTGGGTACTTGGCTAAGTATGGGATTAACGGTGGTTCTTTGACCATTAGAGTAATTCTTTATTTGGTTAATGAGTTTGGTTGATTCTGAGTCATTACAAATGAGTGAGTTCTTTTATGGTGAGCTTGGAATGCATAAGAGATAACTTTGCGGAGTTGTTCTTAATTCTTGATGAAGAATGATAGCAAGGTGAAAAAATAGAATTTTCTTTTGGATAACATTTACTATCAAGATAGGTGTGAAAAGAAAAATCCTATTTGATTGATATAAAGAAGAATCAAGCCCAGAGGTATCCAAATTAGTGGTATTCATGGAGACTTGTTGGTATAACTTAAGGATGTGATGTTTGACTTGGTTGAGGAGTTTGGCTAATTCTATTCATTTACAGATTTGAGTGGAAATTTTCGTAAGGTCGAGTTTATACTCTAAGAAGATAACTTTTTAGATTTGCTTTTGATTCTTGAAGACAAGTGGTAGTAAGATGTCACAAGGAGTTTCACTTCGGGAAAGACTTATTGAGATTGAACTATCTTATAGTTAGGCATTTATAGAAAATTTGATAGTTATGAAGTAAAAAGGTAACAATATGGATTATTTCCATAGAATTGGTGGATGAATTTGAGTATGTGGATGAAAAGTCTGATTTGTTCATGAGTTTTGTTGTATCAATTATCAGTGAAGTCATAGTCTTGATTAATAGCAAGTTGGCACAGTATAGTTTTTGAATAGGTGCTAGTGAAGAAAGTCATACTTATGAATAAAATATGAAAACTTGGAATTTTCTGATATTATTGTTGGAGCACCGAGTAATCAAAAGTTTTAAGATACGTAGTTCTATCTTAAATTCATGGTTTTGTGGGTACATTTGGAAAAGTGATATTTTAAGAGTAAAAGAGCAATTTAATGGCCGATCATTGGTTATCGAATGGTTAGAGAATTTTCAGACTACTGGAATTTTATTTCAGAGAGATTCATAGTAATTGGAGGAAAATAATACGTTGATTCTTACTAGTATAAAATGAATATCATTTTCTTTTGAAAATATTTGAGTGATTGTGATAGGTGTTAAATTATCAGATTATAGAAGAACTTCTTAATTGGTTGGGTCATAAGGTTTGAATAGACAAGCAATGGACCAAACTTCAAAGTCTCTATTGTAATTGGTTATCTTTAGAGATTAATGTATTGATTTGACCTAATGATTCGATTAATGTAATCAAAATTTGGATCCTCTGAGATGACTACGGTAACTTAGGATGATATTGGTGATTTTGGTTATTTCTTTCTGAATTCTTAGCTCTGTAAAAAGCATAAGCCTTGTGGTAATGTCAAATGTTAGGGTGGAGGTCCTGAGTCTCTAGAGTTGATCTTTTAAACCCGCTTCAAGTAATGATGATTAATCAATCAATCCTGGGAAACAGGTATTAAATTAGCTCACATAGCTACAAATGCATAAATATTAATACTTTGACAACGTGCACATCAAAAGTTGCAAAGATGGACTACTTAATTTCAGTAAGAGGAGAAAAGATATTACGAATTTTGAAGAATAAAGTATTTTTAAGGAAGAGAGATTTTGGGTATGACTGATCATTGTGGAAGTTGCCAGGGAGAGAGAGATGGGTCAAGTTTTATACATAAATGAGTTGGTAAAGGAAGAGAACAACTTTAATGGGAGACAATCGAAGAAAGAGATATATGAGATTGTAGATGCCGGTGGTTTTAGGATCGCAACTTGTAATGGTTAATTATCAATTTCTTCTTCTTCATCAGATAAGTTTGCTTTTCTGAGGTGCATAAGAATTATTAGGTTACTCATGGATGAGTTTAATGTGTGAGGCTTAGGGTAGACAATAAAATAATGGATTGGAAGCCATGAGTTATTATGTGATATGGCGAGGTGCTTCATCTTAACGATATATTCTAAAGGTAATAAGTGGGGACTAGTAACACTATCATGAGAGTTTGGGAAAGGGAGAATATAAAAATGATTAAGAACAAATTGTGAACCTTAGTTCTAGACATCCTTGACATGTAATGTTGCTTCCAAAAGGTGTTATCATTAACACGGTCAAATCCATTCTACTTTGGTTTTCCCGAGGTTGCCTTGGGTTTTATGGAGTAACCGTTTGACCTCGGAAACTAGCCATGCATTAACTCTTTAATGTCTGAAATCTGAAATGGACACTATTTTTAATCAAGTTTTGGTTCTATAATGTCAATCTAAAGAGCTTGGTGGAGTGAAGGCTTAGATAGCTTATCAAATCAACGATGAAACTTGACAAGATTGCGGAACTGGATGGTTTTGCTTTGAGTTTTGATCGGAGAAGTGATAATAATTTAGTTATTAGATTTTACAATGCTTTGAGAGGTTATTCAATTTAAAGAAAGGTCAAATCTAGTAGCATTAGACGCTTCAAAGTCCCGAATAGAGTTGGTGTGGCAGTCTATTGAGAGGCTCTATCACCTCGACTTGCTGCGGGTGTAACATATTCCATGTGTCTATGTTAAGTAAGAATATTTATAGCTCATTGCACTTGATTTACAATGAACCATTCTATGTTCACAGTGGCTTGACCTAAGAGCATCAACAATACAAGCTCTGGACAAAAGGCAAATCAATTGGTTAACTGGTTACAAAGAATCATGCAGTTGAGGCCATTTTTTGCAAAGGGGCAAATGCATCAAGAATACCACACTTATTCAGTTGGGATAACTAGCATAATTTCGAGGACGAAATTATTTTAAGGGGGGAAGAATGTAATACCCCGTTCCATTTTGGCAAGGAACTAGTTAGGGAATATTATCTTAGAAGGAATAAGAAAAATTTTAAAGCAGAATTTAGAATAGCCTAGAAGAATCTAGAATATTGGAGAAGTCTCTAGAAAGTTCTAGAAGATTCTAGAAAGTTCAAGAATAACCTAGAATAGTCTAGAACAATCTAGAAGAATCTAGAATGTTGAAGAAGTTTCTAGAAAGATCTAGAAGATTCTAGAATATCGAGGAACCTAGAGCACTCCGGAAGAGTCCGGAAGGTTTTAGAAGATTTTAGAGAGATAAAGAGTACTCCAGAATGTCCTAGATTAGTATGGAGACTTCTAGAGATGTGGAGGATTAACCATTGTATAAATATCTACAATTGGAACCTAGAAAGTTCCAAGTAAGGAAGTGAAGGGAGAATCTAGAAAGTTCCAAGAAAATAATGACACATGTCCACATTCTAGAATATTCCTAGGAGTCCTGCAGGCCTATAAAAAGGGGACTTGGTTATTGAATTAGGAGGAAAACACTTTGGTGACCTCCCACTAGAGAGAGAGAGAAGGAATGTTGGATACTTCATATAAGAAGAAATGAAACCGTGGAAGACCAATGTATGGGATCGATAACATCTCACTCTACTTCGGGTAACGAGCAACGCTCAAGAAGCATATCATTTGGACTTGAGGTGAGTGATTTGGTATGCTCCGTATTTTCGAAAATTCCCAGTATTCCTAAACATTTTAGAAAACAATACATCATGCTTGTTCATTACTACCTTTACAAAATATTTTACTAAGTGTCTAAATACTTGTGGCATACGATTCTCCTTACTTTGATGAATTCTTTTGTGAAGTATTGTGACTCAATCACTTGTTTATATGGTGAGACTTAGTGATGGTGAATGGGACCAAAATTAAAAGTCCTGGGAAATTATTCCTCTGTGTGCGGGTGACTCTGGCCACTAGGGAACAGACCCGGAGGAAACTGAGGTGACCCTAGTGCTCAACGGTTGAAGGAACAGTGACTGGTGCGTCCTGGTGACCTTCACCGGATCGTCTTAGGGAACAGTTCTCGGGCGCTAACCCGTGGTGACCCTAAGAACGATGTTGGATCCAACCCTGAGATATAATCACTTTGTGATAGTAAATGGGACCATGATTGAAAGTCCAGGGAAATTATTCCTCTGTGTGCGTGTGACTCTGGCTACTAGGGAACAGACCCGGGGAAGGCTTTGGTGACCCTAGTACTCAACGGTTGAAGGAACAGTGCCTGGTGCGTCCTGGTGACCTTCACCGGATCGTCTTAGGGAACAGTTCCCGGGCACCAACCCGCGGTGACCCTAAGAACGATGTTGGATCCAACCTTGAGATAAATTTTGGCATTTGATATTTGGTATTTGGTTCCCATCGATTATTGGATATTGTACAGTCTCCACCATTATGATATGATTCACCATTGTAGTATGATTTCTTGTTGAAATCTGATTGTGTTATTCTTGAGAAATTTGTTATCTTAATGAAGTTATTTTTCCAAATCTTTGATTTACATGTCATATGCCAAATATGTTTTTCAGCCACTTTGAATATGCATGTCTTTCCATTCACTGGGCTTTTTAGCTCATGTTTTCAAGATAATATTTTTTCCAGGTAAACGATTAGAGTGTTGATAGCGGACCCTGGGAATTGATTTGGGGACTAATAGTATTGTGACCTCCGTAACATGTATCGTATAGCTATCTTTACTTGTTTGGATAATTGGGGCAAACAGGTTTAGGTATATTGACTTTGACATATTGACATAAGATCAATTTAGTGTTAATGTTGTTTTCCACTCCTATATTATTAGTTTATTGTTAGGCTTACGTGTTCCATAGGCTATGGATCTATGGTTCACGGCCGGTCATGCCCTTGGAGTTGGGGTGTGACAAAGGATGTCTTCTCAGCTTGCATAAGGATAGGCTTGCAAAACAAATTGGATTCGCGACAGTCATTCTAATGGACAGTGCTTGGGAGAGTAGCAGAATGGATTCAGAGGGAGCAGCTTTGTATGAAGTAGAGTAAGATATTCACATACTCATTGTATATCTAAACTTGAGTGACCAAATGTAGGGAGGATTGTTTCGTATTGGGGTGAGGGTCAAACCTTTGTATTTTGGGTTTTGTCATGAAATTACCAAAAAGGTATATTGTTAGGTCCAGGACCAAAAATTGAAAATTTTATGAGTTGTACTCCAGTTCAAGGATGTTTTTTGACGAAAACATCAACTATCAGCAAGCCTTAAGAGCATTGGAGTGACCACATAGCACAAAGTCAAAGATGAAATTAAACTGGGTCAAAGAGAGGGTGATTCAACAAGCAGACAACTTTTAGCTCATAGGAAGTAGTGTCTAGGTCAATTAGGTCACATTTGTAGGCTAGGCACACTTCCCTAGGACCGACCGCCTTGATCTTGAAGTTGGCAATAGCTGGCTGGCTCCTGGAATGAGGCTGGTCGAACAGGTCCAGTCAACCAACCGAAGTTGGTCCATCAGGTTCAAAAAACTAGCCATTGAAACTCACCCTATATAAACCCTTCTTCTCATCTGTTGAAGGTTGATGCATTTTGGGGTCCATTCCCCTTATACAACATAGTGAAGATTTAGGAGAGAGAAAGAGGGCAATAAGATCATCTTGCCCCTCCAACCAAGGAAGCTTAGACATACACTTGAAGAAGACATCCATTGGCCAAAGTTCTTGCTGTAAGTTTGTTCCTCTCCACTTAATTGTGTATTAGAACACGCTTGCATGCCACTTCCTTTGCACTTACTTTAGGGGCATAGCTCTAGGGAGAGCTTGTAAGTCCATGAACTGAACTGGAAAGTGAGGTGTAGAGATTGGGCAGTGGCCTGTTTGTAGGTGAGCCTTGGAAAACCTTCAACAAACCCTATGTAGGTGCCTTGCGAGGACTTAGTTAGATCAGTTGTAGGCAAGGATCGAAATTTCGTTTCGAAGTACCGTTTCGGTCAGCTCAAAAACGGAAACGTTTCGAAAACGCAATGAAAACGCAGAAAAAATATGGAAACACGTGGAAACACAAATACAATTCATTTATTTATAAAGATAAACTAAATAATTGATTAATTCAACATATTTATTGGGTTAATATCTATTTATACAAGAATAAATTCAAATTGGAGGGAAAAAAAGGGCTTGACATAAGGCGGGACATAAGGCTTGAATAAATTTAAATTAAATATGACATGTATAACACTTTTAAATTAAAATATTATCCAATTAATAATACTATTTTATTATAATACTAATAATAAAGGGTATCAAATTAATTTTTTATGTATACTTAAAAATTAAATGTAATTACAATGGGTATTAAATGTAATTGTTATGAGATATTAAATATAATTACAATGAGTATTAAATGTAATTACAATGGGTATTAAATGTAATTGTTCTTATAAAGAAAAAAAAAAGGCAGAAGACCTACGGCAGTGGGGAATTAAATGTACTGCAAGGGGTATTAAATGTAATTACAGTAGGTATTAAATATAATTATATTAGGGTATTAAATATAATTATAGTAGGGTATTAAATATAATTATTCATACTTATAACAAACAAATTATAAAAAGGCAGAAGGGCAGGAATTAAATGGAATTATAGTGGGGTAGTAAATGTAATTATTCTTAGTTATAACAAAAAAAAAAAAAAAATATGTATATATATATATATATAAAAGCAGAACAGCTGCACAGTTGAACCACACGAACAAAGACAGAAGAGAGAAGGGCGACAGGCGAGAGGCGTGAGGCATCTGCCGATCGCGATCCCGTTGCCGAAGAGAGGGAGAGAGAGAGAAGACGAAGAGAAGAACGTACCTGTGGAACCTTGGGTAGCTCGTGGTCGCAGCGATGAAGACTGGACAACTCCGAAGCCCTAGATCTGCATGGATAATATTTGGATCTGCTCAAATCTGGAGTCAAGGAGGTAAGTTACAGTCGCTTCTCCTTCAATTTTTGGTTCGTCTGGTGCCTTTGTCTCCCTCTTCTCTGATATTTTTTTTTTTTGGCTTGAAAGACCTAGACTGTACATACATGTGATTTCTGAGAAGGAATCTGCTTTCTGCCCTTTTTTTTTTGGCTTGGAGCTGTGAACGAATCTGCTTTCTGCCCTTTTTGACTGAGCCTCTCTCTCTTTCTTTTGGCCTGGAGTGAACCGAAAATATGCAATGTTTCGTCGAAACGGTGATGTTTCGACCGAAACGGTCCGAAACATTGCCGTTTCGACCGAAACCCTGGAATTTTGTGATTCAACCACTGTATCGTGTCGGAGTGTTGAAATTCCGAAACGTTTCGGACGTTTCGACACGAAATTTAGATCCTTGGTTGTAGGACCGTAGAACAACTTCACAAATCCTAAATAAAGTAACTTCTAGGTAGCTTACAGAGGAGTCTAGGAAAACTTCACCAGTCCTTAAATGGTGCCTTGCAGCCTTTCGGGGTGGACTACTAGATTGCTCCGTTTGTAGTCCACCGATTGTTGGGGTTTCCAAAAAATCAAGTTTAGTGGAGTGACTCCCACCTAGGTGGTGCCAGTGGAAGAGTGGATGTAGGCTAAAGGGTTAGCCGAACCACTATATATTGTGTGTTGCTTATTCCTCATTGTATATCATTTGTGAAGCATGTTCTTGAGCTTAATGATGATTGAATTATGTGTTGAGAACTTAATTAATGAATATATGATTATGAGCTTACATGTTTAGAATGGATTTGAATCAAAAAACGAGCGCATAAACAAAACAGGGGACTCCCAGAATCAAGCCCATCAACTAGCGATAAACCTAGTCAACTATGCTTCTACAGAATAAGTGTTCTGCCTAGGTCTTCATAGGTTAAACCCTAATACTTTGGTAATTCATCCCTCACACTTAAATAAACAAAGTGAGTGAAATGCTCAAATGATAAAAATGCCCTTGGTTTAAAATTGATAAAAGAAGCATAATTGGAAGCATAATGAACTTAACTCCGAGTAAGACAAGAGAACTTCTAAAAGAAGTTAAACCTTTCATAGTAGTCCTACTCACCCCATCCCTCTAGGACCTGACAGGGGATACATATATACACTATGAAAAACGGATACTTTATTGGGGTCGGTGTACCCGTTTCGGATACGATACTCGAGAAACATATCGAATACACCTCTTACGTATCCGATAATAATAAAATATCTAGATACTTCACGGATACTTTTGTATTCGAGCAACATGTATAATTTTTGAATTTAATCGTTAACATCTCCTTTTGAATTCACATGTCATACAATACAATACATCAACAAAACTCATACTACTTTGAAGACACATGAATGTTTTTTTAAGTATTATCTATTATTACATGTCAAAAGAGCATAAAATGAATTTATTACATTAATAATCTTAGCAACAAATCCTTCTAAATAAACCAAATAAGTAAATATTAATTTTGATTCCTTTAATTAGTCACTCCACTTTGTCAATACACCATGATGATATGACATTTTTTTTTACTAAAAAAAAAATTGCTAATTTTCCTTATTATGTTAAACAACTACCAAAATATATAATTATTAAGTCGGTAGATAATATTAAAAATATGAAATATATTTTATAATAAATGTATCTTGGTCGTATCCATATCCCATATTCGTATTTGTGCCTCATAGTGTATATATAAATATATATATATATAGAGAGAGAGAGAGAAGGGGAGGGGGAATGAGGCAAATTTGTATGAGAGAGAGCTACGTTGTTGGGGATAGGTTCGAGACACACGTGAGTTTGTCCTATGGGGGGGTGGATGTACCAAAAGTGGTTCTACATTGGGCAAGTGATGCATGTATGTATATATGTGTGTATGTATATATAGATGTATGTGTTGTTTTAGTGTGTGTGAGAGACAACCAGAGAAGCACAAACACACATATATATATGGGTGTTTCATTAGGGAAATTGTTAGAGAGGGAAAGATTGTTTTTGCCACTGGGAAGAGGAGGTTTCTCTTGGAGGGACAATGGATTTGACCTGGTGGAAAGGGGGAAAAAGATTCGATGCCAAGGAAGGAAATGTTGGACGGTAACGAATAAAGGGGACGAGGATTTTATTTATAAATATGAAAAAAATATAACCATGGGGAATTTTATCTTTTTGAAGAATGTAAAGTCACGCAAGTTTCGCCTGACTACTTTCCTTCACTTGTGATGGTTGGAAGTTGACGATGGGATTTAATTAAAAACTGTTCAAAATGTAAGGGGTATTTTATTGTAATTGAAATGCGAGGGAGTTTATTGCAAAATGATCATAAGTTCTACAAACAATTTGTAATTAACCCCATTGAAATGAATGTTTGCAACTGGAAGCATTACTGGGACATGAGTACCTCCATTGGAGAAAATTCTTTAACACTCAAAGAGAAAGACCATCACACTAAGGCTCTTCATATTTCCTTTCGTTAGTTCAGTGTCAAAACTAGTTTTTTGTTTTGAAGTGTAAATACTTAAGTTACACAACTCTCCAATAGTTTAAGTTTTTTGAGTAAATGGTTGTTCATCGTAGTATCAGAGTAGTAAATCCATGTTTGAATCTCTCCGCCACCCAAATTATTAAAAGATTTTCACATGCTAGGCCTAAAACTTAGTCAGCACATGGGAGGGGGTGTATTAAAGTATAAATACTTAAGTTATCCCCTCTCCAACAGCTTAAGCTTTTGGAGTATATGGTTGTTCAACATTTTTTTATAGAAGCACACAAAGGAAATAAAACGTGCAAATTGCCTAACATTATTACAGAATCACCGAAAGCTAGAAAGTCTAATAAAAGCCCAAATCCACCCACCACCTCGAAAATGGCTTAACTTTTGAAGGAATGCATGAGAACTTAGAAAACAACATAAACATTCCTACTACACACTGATGCGGAACTTACAATTCTTTTTTTTTTTTTTTTGGAAACATAAGAAGGAAATAACATGCAAATTACCTAACATCATTGCAAAATCAAGAAACACTAGAAAGCCTAATAAGCCCAAATTTACCCACCACCTCAAAATGGGCCTAACTTTTGTAGGAGTGTGGAGAACTTATCAAGCAATCTATACATTCCTGCCGCACTGATGTAGGACTTACAATATTCTTTTCATAGAACACAAACAAAATAACATGCAAATTACTCAACACCACTGCTGCCCAAATCCACCGACCAGCCACCACCTAACTTTTGGAAGATTGCATAAGAACTAATCAAACAACCTAGACATTCTTGTCGCACTAATGTGGAATTTAAAACGAATTTTTTGAGGGAACACACAAAAGAAACAACGTGCAAATTGCCCAACATCATTGCAAAATCACAGGAAGCTAGAAAGCCTAATAAGTCCAAATCTAACCCACCACCCCCAAAAGGGCATAATCACACAATAGGTATTCGTCTACGCTGAAATTGTCCCAAAAAAGTTGGTGCTATCAAATTTATTATACTTAGCTCTATGCACACCATATGTAGTATCTCATAACAAGTATCTATTGCCCTAGTTGATAATGGTAGTTTTGCCACCCCTTTATGCTTTGTACACCATGTGCATGGACCACCCTATTTAATTTAAGCACTTAATTGAAAATTACCCCATGGTCAACCACTTCTTTCCGACGCTTCCGGAGAGCTACATTATGGAAGAGCCTTCGGTCATCCTCATGCTTCACAGCTGTAGCTGCAGCTCTTAGAGCTGCAGATAAAGTAATGAAAAAATAAAAATTCAAAGTAGGATAAATTCATTCAAGGACGAGAGAGAGAGAGAGGAGTACAAATAAAAAGGGAACTATAGTTTACCGTGGTTAGGAATTAAAGGCCCCCCGATCTGGATTTCTACATTGCAGTGGGTACATCTTGACTGTGATGCAAACAATAATTGCAGTTATAGTTCTTGACTCTTCCAATCTAGAGGTAAAACTATTATCACAGAGAGCTAATAAAGAGGGCATCATACTAAAATATCAAGCAAAGCCACAAGAACTGTGTTCAGGGTTTCCATGTCTTTGACAAGATTTTCCTTTTTTTTTTCTTGTAAAGTAATTCATCACATTATGAGAGAAACAAATTAGAGAAAACAAATTTGCATAAACAGTAAGACATAAATAAGGTATATCCAATCCAACCATCAAAGTTTTAAATTCAGCCAATGCACAAAATTTCTGCTTAATTCTAGTTAAGCAAACCTTGGCACATACTCTCACATTCCCAGTCTCAACTAACGCTTCAGCTAATTTAAGGAGTAAAATTTATCTAATACATATGTCGGCAAATGGGGTAGTCCGGCAACCACCCAAGCCTGACTCATTAGTGATGTTGTACAAGCTTGGGATCAGGGGAGGACCACAAAGAGCCCAACCACCCAAGAGGACTCATTATTACCCAAGGGCCCAGTTCCGACTCTCATTAAAACAATCACCACTTTAATGTTAATTTTCAACTAGACAGGTAAAGGAATAAAAAACAAGGAGATTAGTCCACTTACCGTTTCAATGACCCTTCTCAACATGAGACCACCAAAAGAATGCCCACATGAAACAAGCACAGCATCTTCAAGGAACGCACCACTGAAGCATCACCAAATAACAAGGAAAAGGACAAGAATTTTCATTACATGTGAGCAAAGAAATATCGCATTATCTATTCATCTTTCGATGTGTACAAGGAACAATGCAACAACGATTTACAAATGAAAGGGAAGTTCAGAAAAAAAAAGGGAAGAAATAGAACATCAAGATAGTTAAAAGTAGTAAAAAAAAACATGATCAATGACCCGAAAGTCAAGGTGTGTAGGTATGCAGGTCAAGTATGGGAGTCGGACCGCAAATTTCTTCGTAAGGGATTGAGGCAAGGAAGAAAAACTTTTGGAGCTGTTCTGCGAAATATAACCTGATATCCACATTTGGTGGAGACAAGAATTAGGCTTCAGGGAACCCAATTTTATGGCAATAAAATGTAATCCTAGCAGGCGTGAATGCGGCTAATTACATGCAGGACAATGTGGATAAGAAACCCCAGGCATCACATCTAGATGCCCATGGGTTGCGTAACACAATCCTATTTGGTGGAGAAATTATGCATCACTTCATCTGCATCCACGCAAAGCTAATGACCCAAAGAAGAAGACGACTTAGTCACCAAATAAGACCAGAAGACGAAAACTCCTGACCAAAAGACTAGAACTCTGCAGTTACTAAACTCATCAAACTTTACCCAAAATGCATAAGCACAGAATACACAGCCCAACATGGCAGCCCACTCCTGTAGGGCACAGACAACATTACCAAGATACTATTCAACTCTAAACAAATAAGAAAACCTATGCAAAAAAACCCTAAAATTAAATAAACTCAGACATTATATAAGACTCCACCGGACATAAAACTAATACTCCAGATTTTCAAAGAGCCACACCTTAAAATTGAATCAGTATCTATTATGTTCCCCTTCTTTAAATATTGATTTCCTCGAGTACCTTATGACTTGAATCCGCAGGCAATTACAATTAGCTGCCATGTTTTCCACCTATGTTGTGCTGCCCACAAACACTGCTTAAAGCTACCATACAAGGTCCACAAAAGACTGATGACTAAGTAATGTGAGGGAACAACTTCCAGTTCAAAGAAGATATCAAATATTGGCACATAGAAACTAAGCAAGTGCAGGTCGATCTTCAGTCTTAGTTCTTGGAACCTTATACTTTCGTAGTTAAAGGTTTGTATTTGTCATATGTGCATAGGCTGTCCTCTTTATACAATTTTACTCGTCAAAAAGAAAACAATCCAATGATTTGTAGGCAAGCTTTATTCGCCATTCAATCTTAGTCACCACAAACAGGAAAATTGGTCTCCCATAGAGAAAGATAACTTGAAAATAGACAGAATGCAAACCATGAAAAGCCATCCACAATTTCAACCTGCAAGATCATTTTTTTTTCTCTGATATCTAAATTTTGTAATCTACAAGTAAACATGCACACACCCTTCATGTATAAAAAGTACTCAATAATTATATTATATTATTACCCTGTAAACAGAATAAGAGTATATATAATGAGAAATACGTAATATTAAAACCAGTATTTCAGTATATTGGTAATCATTTATATTGCTCATGTAGATTTCTGAAGTAAATGAAGTGTGTGTGACTTCAAAAAAGGAAAACACAGAATCTTTTCATTTCTTCAAATAACAAGGATTTCACAATATACGGCATGTATATATGTGTGTGCTCACATATAATAACACACAAACTAGCAAATTTGTGCATGGTTATTTGTGGAGGTATACAAACTTTTTTAGAGGGTCATCATTAGGTACAAGGCGAATTGCTATGGAATTTGGTTTTGCATCAAGCATGATTTTTGTCCAATTAATGTTTTACAAGTAGTAATTGAGTCACAAGTGATTATCTAATTTTATGGTGAAAATCCTGAATCTTGGTTTTGATTATATTCTCAAACCTCCCTAGGAATGAAAATTTTGAAAAAATAAAAAAGAAATACAATAAAGGATCTTCTGAGGTAACAACGAATCCTTTTGGAATAAACATTACCAAAGGTTGTAAAGCATTAAACCAGCAGGAAAACTCAATGGAAACCCTCCCAAATAAAACAGAAGTGTAATGTGGATAAAAAATCCAACAAAGATGCAGAGAGTTGAAACCATCAAATTCTAACTCAACACACAAGTTGCGGTATCCAAAAGCCGTGATCCAATTTTGATGTCTGAAAAAGAAGGTAATGTCTCTAAACTCTTTTGTAACAAAAACACGTCACTTTTTCTCAAAGAAATTCTTGATATTTAGTTGTTCCTTCAAATATTCTACTATTTCTTTCCTTCCAAACAACCTAAAGATGACCATAACCACATTAATCCAAAGTGTGAAAGCCCTTACTCCTCCAAAATCCACTAAATTCTTCCCCAAAAAAGCATGGAACACAACCACTTGTAATAACCCAAACCATTCCCACCTAAATAATATATGTCAATCACAATGCAACAGGAAAATAAACAAAGATGAACAATGTTGTTATTGTTTTGAAGCGAATTTGTATCCCGTGTCGAACAATTAAGCACACTCAAGTTAGTTTATTTACTTGAAGGATCACTCCACTTATTGCTAATTGGTTTGGGATTAGATGCTTAACAAAATAATCATAGCTGAATTTTAGTGGAAGTGGGGCCAAGTGAACTATCCCGAATGCCTAATATGTTACTTGGTATCATTAATATTGTGTTAGGTATAAATTGATTTACACGTGGCTCTAATTATATTGCATAAATTTTTAGTGGATCAATCTCAAGGTATTATAAGGTTAGTTGGGTTGATAAATCTTAATAGCTAAAGTCTAAAGGCTTAATATGCTCAAATTAAGCTATCTTAGTAGAATTTTTTATATTAGCCTTAAAAGGTTGCACCGAGGAAGGTCCCTAAGAAAGATCGCTCAATTAAGGTTAAGGATTACAATCTTATCGATTTCATGATTAGTTTATATAAAGTTATCACTAAAATATTGTCTAAAAAACTTAGTGAGGTTTTGGGTGATATGATTAGTACGGCTCAAAAAAACTTGTTCATGGCATCAAATTTTAGATGTAGCTCTAGTTGCGAATGAGGTGGTGAAAGATGTTATTAGAAGAGGAAAGAAAGGAATTGCATTGAAATTATGTGCTAAGAAAGGAGATTAATAATTGTTTTCTTTCTACTTTTCCAGGGTTGGTAATGGAGAACCTAGGGAGTGGTTATCCATCTCAAGGGGTTTAGACGGTGGGGGGGGGGACCCTTTATCTCTTTTTTCATTTTACTTTAATGGTTAATCTTTTAAGCGGGATGATTACGAACAAAGCACAAATATTTCGTTAAGGTCAACGTATTCATATTGGATACTATATTAGATAAGATACTCGTCAAATCCTCAAATATGAGTATTAGATACCCACCACACATATCTAATAATAAATAAAATATTTGAATACTTCACGGATACTTATCCAATATGAATATGCTTCAGATATGAAAGTGAATATAAATAGCAACATGTATAATGTTTTATTTTTATTTTTTAATCTTTCCTCTCGAATTCACATACAATGCAACACATATACAAACAACCATATAACTTTGAGAAAGCACAGGTGTTTTTTTTTTATTATTAGCTACTATCAAATGTTAAAAAAGTATAAAATGGGTTAATTACACTATATCCAAGGATCAAAATATCGTTTCGAAACGTTCAAAACATCCGAAACGTTTCCGTTTCCAAGGAGACCGAAACGAATCAATGATGGAATCGAAATTCTAATACTTCGAGGTGTTCCATAATATTTCAAAATATTTTGTTATATTTCAATGTATTTGCACAATTATTTCGGAATTTTTCAAGGTATTTCAAGATTTTTTGATATATTTCGATCAATGTTTTAAAAATATAATTCTTAAATTTTTATTATTTTTCATTATGTTTTCGAAACGGGTCGAAACGTTTCCGAAACATTTCCATTTTCTAGATGACCGAAACAATGCACCGAAACGAAATTTTGATCCTTGACTATATCTCTTGCCAACAAGTAATTCTGAGCAAACCAACTAGATAAATGTTGGCTCTAATCATGGTTCAAAGTATCGGCCGACACCGATACGAGTTCGCCGAGTCGTATCGACTCGACACCTTCCAAGATGATACCGTTACATGACATGTATAAACCTCAAGTGTCGCATGACTCAGTTGAGTTGGTTGAGTTGTATCCGAGTCAATCCCGAATTGCCGAGTTATTATCACCGAATCGGCCGATATGATTCCGCGATGCCGCGGTATATCCTAAATTTCTAGTCATGTTTAACATTTTTTTGGGTCAATATCGCCCGATACCATCCCGCGACACCGCGAGTGATGTGTCTCAGAACTCTTCGACTGGATGGCCGATATCAAGATATTGAACCATGGCTCTAATGCCTTTAATTGGTCATGTTCATTTGTGAATATATCATAATAAGATAATCTATACTTTTATGAATAAGAAAAATACTATTTTTTTGTGTACTAACATATTCTATTGAAAAATTATAATTATAAGATCGTCATATAATAATAAAACCGTAAATTATATTCTTTCATAAACATATCCGGGCCGTAACCATATCTTACTTTTCCAAATTTTGTTGAGTCACTGTATTCATAATGTATCGTACTATTCCTAGATGATTACCAAAGTACAAGAGGTTGACTGAATACAAAGAATGAGAGTTGGTGGTACACATATTAGTATGCCACACTTATAGTTTGTCAATCATGGTTCAAGATCACGGTAACTACCATCTACCAAGAGAGCACTGAGAGACATCAATCATGATGTCACAGTATCGGTCGATACACACAAAATGTTAGATAAAAGGCCCAACAAATCATGAAAAATTCTAAAAAAATTTAAACATCATCTATGCATCACATGTTCAATATTCATCATGTATCACATTAAACATCGTGAAAATAGAATATAAGGGCGCTATTGAAAATATTTATCATCACCAATGCTCAATGTAAACATTTAATGTTTAGGCCACGTGTTTTTCATTCTAGTGATGTCATCATGCACTATTTATCTGCAATAATTGCTCCTTATAATTCTTTGGTCTAACACCGCCCGTTGCTTTGGAGCCATTTTGAAAACTAAAATCACATGAAACTGTTAATTGTTAATAATTCAAAATTAGAAGAAAATAATTGACCATCATTTAAAAATTTGTAGAAGAAAGATATATATTTTAAATTTCTTATGTAACTCATTATTTAATTTTTAACTTTTTGAAACAAAAAAAAGTAAATCTTAATTCATAAATTATAAATCTAGATCTAATGCATTTTCAAAACTTAATTTTGAGAAATTTCATCATTGTGAAATAGAGTTCTATATTTATATTGAGTCGATTTTTGTTAGAGATATTAAACGCCCACCAACAGTCATTAATGATCTATTATATATATCCTACCATCAGTCATTAAGTGATCTGCTATGTCTAATCACAGTTATCAAAATCGTACGATTCTCGATTCGATTCGTACGATTCAGATCGATACAGTTACAAAACGATTCGTATCTTATATGAGAATTGTTTTTAGAGTTGAATCACATTTGAATCGTGCGATTCGTATGATTCGTACGATTCGATTTCTATCGCACAAATCGCATGATTCAGTCACTTTTTTTTAAAATCCAAATTTTGGAAAAACGGCGTCGTTTTGTCTGCTAAACAGTAAAATGACGTCGTTTTATTTGTAGAGGAACCCACGCCCTAATAAAAACTCAGTCTCTTTACTCATTATCTCTCTCTGTCGTGTCGTCTAAAGCTCACCTCACATTGTTTGAAGTTGAAGATCATGACTAAAGCTCTTACGTCATCGGCTGAAGGTATGCTTCCTCCTCCTCCTCCTCCTCCTCCTCCTCCTCTTCTTCTTCTAAAGAGTAAGCAAGCCCTAGCATACTTTTTTTTTTCTTTTTTTTTTACATTGGATTTTTCTATCTCTTGACATCATATTTTAGAATAAACTTTGATTTTTCCTCCTAATTCTTTCATGAATAGTTTGTTAGGTTCTAATTTTTTGTTTCAAAATGTTAGCCCATATGTTTTCTCTCAATCAATTTTCTTATTTGTTCTTTTTTCATTCATGTTTGTAATCTAATATGTACTGAGTGTCACTATTTTGGTTCTTGAATAGTCATGGTTCTCTAATGAATTTTTTTTTTCAAGTAGTTGAATTTGAAAATGGTTAAGCAAAAGATAAAAAATGAAGAAAAAGACTAATAACGTATTTCCATTTAGACGACGTGATTATGTCAATTGATTATTTTTAGAATACAATAATGTTCAATATTCAATATTTTGTCTATTTTAAATATATAAATATTATTTTTTATTTTTGTTCAAATTTTGTGTCGAATCTTACAATTCACGATTCTCAAATTTATGATTCTGATTCACGATACGAATCGCGATTTGACAACTATGTGTCTAATACAACCAATTAATATTAATGTCATTTATTGTTTTAACATAACCGATGGGGTTTTGACTCCTAGAGTCTTATATGCAACTTCAACAGGCGTGACACAGAAAGAGAATATGGAGAGAGAGAGAGAGAGAGAGAGAGAGAGAGAGAACCCGAGGGAAAAGAAGAAAACTGCGATAAAAGAGAGCGAGAGAAAACCGTCAATGTTGGGAAGTAGGTATGAGACTGGATCGCTGTGCACGATGACGAAGAAGAGGCTTTATGTATTCAAATTTACAAGTGGTCCTTGCAAATACTTTCAATTCTTGTTTACGTATTTGTAATCACATAAGGGACTTTATTTAGGATTTATTGATTGCTTCTCTTGATATGAGTTTCCTGTGTCATTGATATAGGGCTTTTGGGTTCTCTTTTCTTCTCCATTTCTCTTTTTCTTTGAATTTTTTGGCTTGTCTAAGATTTTGCTAATCGAGTGTCACCATATTGATTTGGCTTGGCCTGACTCGTCCGAGTCAAAAGACCCAAAACAATGTGGCCCTTAGTTGGGCTGCTACCTCAAAGTTATAACCAAGTCAACACCGATTCGAGTAAGTCTAAGTATATTCCTGTAACGTGTATCCTTATTTGTTCAGAAGTAGCTGAGCCGTATATTTTTATCCATGTTCCCAATAATATTGTTTTTTTATTACGGGGAAAAATGAAGAGATTTCAAAATGTGCTTTTGTTACTTCAAATTTTTAAAAGATTTCAAGTTAAAGAGTAAATATCTCAAAAAGTGGAGTTATTGGCATTAATTTGGGGGAGGCTGTGAAAGACTTTTCTTTAGTAGCAGGTTGTGGGATTCATATGTGGATTATCAGGGTTTGTCATTAGGGGTAATAAGAGGTAATTATCTCTTTGGGATTTGGTTGTTGAGAGGGCAGCAAAAAAAGGGAATATTTTTCTGTAGGGGTGGACTAGTTTGAAACAATCTTGAATGTCTAGTACACAGTATATTACTTGTCTTCATTTAATTTCAATACAATTGTTGCCAAAAGACTAGAGAAGATAATCACAGATTTTCTTTGATCCCATATAAGGGATGCATTTAGTAAGTTGGGAGACTCTGCAGAAGTCTAGAGGCAAAAGGGTGTTTGAGAATTGATAACATGGTGTCTAAAAACATTTTCGTAATAGATAAAGGGTGATGGTGATCCCCATTATTGAGAGAGGCCTGGGGTTTTCTTCTTATTGGGGAGGACTCTTATTCTTGAGTTTTTTTATTTAGGTGCCTCAATGATAGAAAAATAGAGGACTTAGCTTCTTTCCCTAATATTCTCCATCATTTGTCTTACTTCTACTATTTATCATATGCTTCGGACCATGGATAAATTCGTAATTTCCTTGTAGATCTTCCTATTCCTATCCCTCAAGTTCATTTAGAAAGCAAAAGTGCCCTCGAAAGTCGAGACTTTCGTTGGCACTATTGTCCTCGGGGTGAATACTAAGGAATTGTTGAAAGTGCGGTTTTATAAAGCTCGGTGCTGGCATTATTAACTTCTCCAAGGAATAAACAGCCAATGCTTATTTGTTCACTCATTGCCCTTTTTTGTAGGTAAATACACTCAGTGCTCTTTTGCTTGAGGCTTGTGGCATAACTTGTTTACTGTGATTAGAGATAGTTGAGTTTTTCCTTCGCAGTGGAAAAGTATAAAGGTTTCAAATTTTAGGAAGACTAAAGAAACCAAGCATCTAAATTTCATTCCGAAATGGTCGAGACATTACCGTTTCTGTGGAAACCGAAATAAATTAGTGATTCAATATTGAAATTCCTAAGTTTCAAAAATAAAAGTTCAAATTTTTTTCTCTGTTTCCATTTTGTTTACAAAGTATTTTTGAAAAAAAAAAAAACTTCTTGGTGACAGAAAGAAGGCACCGAAACGAATTTGATCCTTGAAAGAAACTAAGATCATTTGGAATCTTGCATTAGTGGCAATTCTTTGGTGCATTTGGTTTGGATAGAATTGTTAGAATTTTCCACGTTCTTTTTCCCTTCCTTTAAACTTCGTCTGGAATAGAATTGTATTCCTCGCTTCTTTATTGACTATTTCAGGAGAGATTTCAAAGGGGTGCCATTTTCAAATTTGCAAAAGGAGTAGAAAGCGGTCTCTTAGTTTTCTTTCATGTGTTCTATTTTATTCTCTCTTATAGTACTTCATACTATACTTCTTTTCTTTGTTCTCTTCCTTAGTAATATTCTTTTTTTATCATAAATTATCTGTAGGAAATGTGGATGAATTCAGTTTATTGCTAGGAAATGAGAATGGATTCAATACACCTCACAACTATGTTCCTTTATTTGTGGAGGATTATGGACGTGTTGGGATGAATAGTAGACTTTTTTCCCATCTTTGATGTTGTTTGGTTAATAGAAAAGATGAGTCCAAGGATTATCTCAGAAAGAGTGAAACCTTAGCTTCATTATGCGTTTTGGTTACAAAAATATACCGAACTTTCCTTTTTTTTTTTTTTAATTCATCTAGGTTGGAATATGGTTGTGTCAAGTAGTGCTTAATGCAGTAAAGTTTCTCTTATAAGCTTGGGTTCCAACCTACGAAGCACGGATACTCTCCGAGGAGTCGACGTGGCCGTGTCGAACATGTGTTTGACACAGATACGCATGGGACATGACTGGACACTTGTAAAAGTGTCCTGAATAGGAAAAAAATTTGAGCCAGATACCGTTGGGAAATGGGTTGGATATGGGAGGAACACGTGCGGATACTTCGGGGATACGGTGGGGTTTTTTTTTTTTTTGTTATTTTGAAAAAGTATAGGGGGCTGAAACAAAAAAAAAAAGGAGAATTGAGTGGGGCGACGACGTTTCTTCTAGCCAAAACAAAATCTACGAGCGGGGGTTCTCTTTTTGGGGTTCTCATTCTCTTCAATTGACTGAGAGGGGCGAATGAAGAGGCTAAGCACTAGATCGACTGAAGAAGAAGAAGGAGAAGAGAAGAAAAAATAAGGGTTTTTTTTCCTTGGCTATGGTTTTGGTTTGCATGCTTTGAAATAATATTACATACTTGATTTTGTAGATTGATTTCTCTATTTTTGTTTGGAATCATGTGATTTATGAATTTCAATGGGTTAGGGTTTGGAAAATTTGTAAAAACTTTTGGGGCTTTTGTTGTTTGAACATGGTAGAACAAATTCTTTGGGCTTTTGTTGTTCACTAACCTGTGTTTATTGTTTAGCCTTTAATTGTTTTTGTTTCTATTCATGAACATTCTTTTTAATCTCACAGTTGATTTTGTTGTTCTTTATTTGTGTTAGTCACTTAGTTGCTGTGAACATTGTTTAATGTTTTTTTTTTTCTTTTGTTGTTCAAAAAATGATTTTTTTGCTGTTGGTTACTTAAATAATATTATTTTAATTAGCTGTAACCACGCCATAACCATATCCTATATTTTGGAACATTATCGTATTCCTGTGTCCGTATCGTATCGGATACGACACCCATGTCCCTATCCGTGCCTCATAGGTTCCAACGTTTTGTCCTTTTGTCATCATCCAACAGAGACTAATCCGTTTATAGCAATAAAAGTCAACAATCACAAAACACAGAATATAGCAAGCAACTGCACCAGAAAGCTCAGCCCCTACTTCCCTAGCCAGAATGGAATGGACATATGAGCGATCGATTACGAGAACTCGACAGGCCTCTTCCTCTTTCCGAGAGATTCAAGAAGAAAGAAAAGCACTTGAAGCGATTAAAGCCTTGCTTGCAATAGGAGACCCTGATTTCATAAAAGAATCGTTCCAATGTACTATACGTGAAATCAAGTACAAGACAGTCAAGAGTCCTAGTATTTTAGTAGCAACTTGTTAGGCAATAGCATGAAAGGTACTTCAATACAATACAATCTCTCAATCCATCCGCGTATGCAGCTCTAAAGTTTTTAAATTCTCTTCACTTTTGAATTCTGTCCAATTTTTTCACGTAAACATAATTCCTGAATTCTTTACCCAGTTATCAAGTGGTACCTATATAGAAGGATGACACAAATAAACTGGTTGAACATGTCCAATACAGAGACTTAGGTTCATGACTTAAAGCGAATAAAATATAATCGCAATTTAACCAAAAAACAACAAAGGAAACAAATCCAAACTCAGATAATCCAACTCACGATAGGGGATCTGAGAGAACGCTTCTTAATGAGGGGTCCTTACTAATATTATCTCGAGCCACCTGCTAAAGCAAATCTGAAATAAGACTCCTTACATAAATTATACTCAAAACATGTATTTCATATCAATGTTAGAAAACGTGGCAGAGCACAAAGGGGCATATTTACTGTTATAAAGAAAAGTTAACCAACCAACAACGTCACAATCTAACAACAGAGAAAAAGTCCCACCACAAGCAACATGATAAATATTACACAAAAGATTTCAAACATGCAATATAGTATACAAAAAAAATCAAAAGAAATTACAGTATAAGCGGGTATGAGAATCAATGACATTAACATTATACCATTGTGAACATGTATAACGGACATTGGAAACTCACCAAATAAGACACAGGCAGAACTTCCCAAAATCAAGACTTAGTAAATGGTGGAATTGATTGAATAATACAAAGTAACATAATTTTATATAGCATTCTACATTTCCAAAGTGTCCTGTAATCATGAGAAGCCATTCAAAACAAGCAGTTTGAAACAACGGCTCAACTACATGGCGAATTTAACAAAGTCCAATTTCAATAAGAACAACAAAAGTAGAGGATTGCACTTATAAGTGACTTTTTAAGGCTGAGAGTTGTCATTTTTATTTTATCCCCTTTCTGGTGTGTCTGAATTTGAGTTAAAAGAGATAGGACATACATAAGCATCGTCAGTGTGGTTGCACATTACATCTTCTTCAGCAGAAAGGTCATCCATAAACTGGCTTACAGAGATTGGTACATAACTATGAGGAATAACATGACCAGCAGCTGCAATCAGGGAACAATCTAAAATAGCATTGCCTTGTGGCATGAGCCTAAATGCCAGTGATGTCCTATCAAGCACGAAGTCAACTCAGTACTTTAAGTTATTATTTAAAACTGAGAAATTCACTTGCAGAAGCTTTAATACAAGTAAAAATATATACCTTCCACCACTAGTAGTGCCTGGAAACTGATCAGGTGCAGCCCTATGTGAGGCAGCAGGGCGAAGGCCAGCAGTTGCATGACTGAGTGCCTTGCCTGTAAGAAGTAGGAGGTCTCCAGGAGCTGAGCCACTATCTGCTAAGTACCAACGGCCATTGGGATCACACACCTAAGGAGAAAAAAAACTGATGGAAATGATTTAAGGAACACAGCAATCAGGTGTCCGAAAACAGATATGGCAACCATCCCCTGATTATGGGGTTCAACACAAGAACTGAAAGAAAGCTGTTTTAACTTCTTAACTAAAGATTAAAAACTATTTCCACTATTGACATTCTTTAATAAGAAAGAGAAAAATTAATTGATAAGAGAGCGGTACAGCAGAAAGAAAATGTGGAAATAATAGAAAAAACTGTACATAGATGGCCTTAACTACATATAAAGCTATAAGTCAGAGGAATCTTTCTGCCCACCATAATGCAAAAGAGAGGTGTTCCTTCAAGATCTTTAGTGACCGAAACCCAAAAAGATGCTAAAAAGGGTCCCAATCCCATAATCCTTCCACCACTTCACATCTATCTTCAAATATCGTGGTGTTCCTTTCCAACCATGTACAATCACTGTAGCATGAATTGCACAATGCCAAAGCATATCCACCTTTTTCTCCATCCCAAAACCCCTCAAATCCACAGCAAACATAGACGAAGGCCAAGGAATCACCCAATTCAAACTTGCCAAGTTAGTCTATTTATTCCATGTAGACAATGTAATAGGATAATGCAACACTTCCATATAATTTCAAGGAATGGAAAATCATGCCGACTAAACAACAAATTTGTAGCCACGTGATTGTAAGATACCTGAAGACCAGGAGCATCTGAAGAAATCAGTGTCAACAACCCCTTCTCAACTTCACCATTTGTTGCTAGCTTCCCTACCCCAATAGCACCTTTCCCATTTTGCAAGGATGTTTGAGAGTAGGTGGCAACCAGCACTGATGAAGAAGCCTCATTAGCAGGCAATGGATTATCATCAAGTAAATGGTTGAAAACACTACAAAATATATGTTTCAAGTAACAAATTATTAGAACATAATGAATAGTCAGCAACAAACGCACACCAACTGTTTAGGATAAGAATAAATACATCCAAGATCAACATTCTTACTCGCTCCGCAGACGAAGATGCCTTGCAATTGCACATAAAGAATCACGAGCAGCCTTTCCCATCCCTCTGAAAACATCAGCCATGCACGGGGGTGACGTATCCGTATCTTCCAAAGCCCTGTCACAAGACAAGCTACTGAGTAGGAAATCCCTGACCCAAAATGAAAATCTGAAAAAGAAATATAAACAAATTTGAGACTTGCCAAAAAGCAAAGCAAAAAAGAAGTCCTATAAGATCTAGGGATGGCATTTTTCTCTTTGAGCCATAAAATTTTGTGAGTACAAAATTAACCATTGAGGTTCATGGAAGGATTCGAATTTGTTGAAATCGTCCATGAATGCATTTGTATCATCATGCATGTTCACCTATGAAACATGGATACTTTGCTGAGGTCAGCGTACCCATATCAGATACGATACTAATCAGGTACTCAAGGATAGGTATCAGATACATCTTCTACATATCCAATAATAATTAAATATTAAGATACTTCACGGATACTTTTGTGTTCGAGCAACATATATAATTTTGGAGTTGAAATTTTAACATCTCCTTTCGAATTCACATACCATATAATACATTAACAAAAATTCATATTACTTTAAAGACGCATGAATGTTTTTAAGTCTTATCTACAATTACATATTAAAAGAGCATAAAATAAATCTATTACGTTATAATCTTAGCAAAAATTACTTCTAAATAAACCAACTATATCATAAATATTAGCTTTGATTCGTTTAATTAGCCACTTCACTTTGTGAATATTTTGAATATACGATATATATTTTCTTGAAACTAAAAAAAACTACTAATTTTCCATATTGTGTTAAAAAACTACAAAAATATATAAGTATTAAGCTGGTTGAAAATAATAAAAATATTAAATATATTTTATTATAGTCGTATATTGGCCGTACCCGTATCGTATTTTTTTAGATTTTGTCGTATCACCATATTCGTATCATATCGCACCCGTATCCCGTATCCATATCCGTGCTTCATAGATGTTCACCCATGGCTCCTTTAGTCAACCTTTAATGATTTCCTCAACAAAAACACTCATGTTATCCCCAATGTGAAGCCCCACTCATGGTAGGCCAGTTGTCCCAAAAAAACCTTAAAACCTTCAACAAAGTGGAATATCTGCCCCATCCTGAATATACACATCCCACGCCCCACTCAGACTCAGTAGGGTTGGGACAAGTTTTGGAGGTAACTTTTCCTCGTGGAGCAGCATTGGCAAACGGTCACCCCTGCCTGAATGAGCCCCATTGCCAAGACATAACTAACATCATATATAGGATCAGAAAAGCACAAGGGTGTAATAGAATTCATGTAATCAACTCAAAATAGTTGGGACAAGGCTTGTCGAGTTGAGTTTGAGCATTTAGGATCACTAAACTTGGGATAATATAAAAGAACAACAAACTACATTGCCCAAAAAGGGGAAGCAAATCAACTGCTCAACTAGTACCTTGTGGTTTTCGTCACCAACAAGAATGGCACCACATACAAACAAAAAGAAAAGTGGCATGAATCCATTTTTCCTACCCGAGTCAAAAAGAGCAATCAACTTTTACTAAATATAAGCTATGAAGCACGGACACTCTATTTTGGCTTATGTATCATTGTCCGACATGTCTGAAGGTTCTTATGCATTACTTGCCCGTCTACCAAACACCACTTCTCGTCCTACTTGCATCTGTTAAACGCGTCGAATAAGTGATTTGGGGAGAGAAAGTTCCGTTTGTTTTTTTTTTTTTTAGGTAGACTCAATCAATCGAGAGCTAGCATTAGAGAAAGCACTAGAGAATCAAAGACATCACACTCTAGACACGCAAAAAAGAGTGTGATTGTCTCTTTTTTTGAAATTTAGACACGTTCCGAACGTGCAAATATATGTCCAGACACGTTTTTCAACCAATCTCAAATCTATTCAAATCAATTTGCTGCACAAAAAACAGAAAAGGAATCAAGAATTTAAAAATTCATTGACCCATTTGGATTGATAGTAGAGTAAGAAGCACGAACACAGATATAATACGAATAGGTAGACACAAAATTTTTCAAAAAAGTAGGACACAAATACGTTGAGGACACGTTAAATCTATCTAATATTACAGCTAGGAAGTTGAGTTCTCAATTTATAAAAGCATAACGACGGTCAAAATTGATTCAATTTTTATCTACTTTGATCGAATGGTATAAAATTCATCCCAAAATTTTTTTTCCCGCTCAAAAACATCATTTTCATTGCACAACCCTCAATGCTAAACAACCCTACCAATTCACACCTATATCTCTCTTCTATCTCCCCTACCTCTTTCTTATTTTATTTTTATTCATTTAATTTTTAATGTTGTACCATCAATGCTTGAGTTTTGGTATTACAAAATGTCTTCAAGAACACGTATTGCTAGTATGTAAATATACATATAAAATCATGTCATAAAATTTATATTTTAATAATAATTTTTCAATCCATTCTTTCCTTAATCTTAAAAATTCTCAGCATGATATCACCGCATAAAAATACATCATAAACTACACCGATACACATTCATCATTAACATCCATAATCCAATAATTAATGATTACTACTATTTTCATTTTCAAAAATATTCTACTTCATAACATTAATTTTCATCAATTTCAAAAAATCCCAATTTTGTAACCTCATTGTTCATCGCATTGCTTTCATGTTAAAAGTTTATTCTACTTCAAGTAGTGATTATAACTCTTTATATTATGACTTTAATCCATATCTCTTTAATTGCGAAAATAACTTCATTATAAAGTCATTTGTAAAGTTTTCAAAAAATTGAATAAAAAAAATCCCAAAACATGTCCCCATCGTGTCGATTGTGTTCCCTTTTTTTTTTATAGGAAACAAAACAACTTTATTGATTTAAAATGATAAAAAAATGATACATAAAAAAGCATTATGGATGGACAAGATGTTCAACCATGAAAGGGGAAAATACAAATCTCAACTAATCAAATTATATATCCCATTTGGCCTTCAAATCCACTAAAATACAAAAAAGTGGAATACCATCAAACTCCTTCGTAACGGAAGCCCACGACAATGCCAAGAAATATATGTGATCCAATAAACCTTCCTTCCATTGTCCTCAATTCCCAAAAATCCTAGAGTTCCTTTCCATCCATATTACCCATATGATGGCAATTAAAGCACACTAACAAAGGGTCATTACTTTATTATGTCTTCCTAACCCCTCGAAATCCTCCATCATCATGGTTGACAATATCCTAGAAATCACCCAATTCAAACCAACTACTTGAAATAGTTTGGACCATAAGGATGAAGTAATAGGGTAATGTAAGAACAAATGATCAATAGTCTAACTAGCACATGCACACACATGACACACCATTGTGGATAAATGCAAAGAAATCGCATTTTTCTTCTAAGAACATTATTTGTATTTATCTTACCATAAGCTATAGTCCATGAACAAACTTGCACCACGGTAGGCACTTTAGCTTTCCAAATCATCACAGAGGAAAAAAACACAGTGTGAAGAATTATCAATTAATTTGTTAAAGAATGACTTACACGAAAACAATCCCAAAGACTCAAAACACCACTTTCTTTTATCACTTCACTCATGACACAAACCTAACCTCATGAATCACAGATAGTAATGACACCAATTCCGTACAATCACTATAATTAAGATTTTTACGAAATCTAAAATCGCAATAAACTGATTGATTAGAGTAATATGACACATCAAAGCAATAGAAGACCAATGAGAACGAGATAAATAATAAAGACAGAGAATCATAAATGAAAAAGATGAGGATCCCACCCAAATATCTATACTACTTTAAAATACCAGCATACATGAAAAACATTTTTTTTTCCACTTTTGCCCACTAAAACTACAACTATGTCAATCCTTATCCTTCAAAGTTAATATCACACTAATTTTACCTTTCTCTTCTATCCTCAAACAATTATATAAAGACAATTATATCATATTTTCAAATTTAACTCTTAGACCATTCCTATTCTAGGAATAAATGAATAAATCTATATATATATATATATATATATATATATATATATATATATATATATATATATATTGAATTATATATAAATTGAATTCTAAATGTTAATTATCCTTCAAAATTTTGATTTTCTTTCTTATCCTTAAATAATATAATTAGGTCATTTTTATCCATATTTTATATTCATTGAATATCATAATCCTTATGTTTTCCCTCTGTTACAAAGCATGAAAAAAAAAAAACTCTCAATTCTGGCAATAAATTGGCACCTCTTTCATATTCTCCTTCCTTCCACCAGCTCTTAAATATTCATGTAATGACAATCACATCATTTGTCTTTTAATCTTCTTTTGTGATAAAACTATTGTTCTAAACTTAATTATGTGAATGAATAGATAATTAACACTAATGCCAAGACATACATTTTCCTCTCCCATCCCAAGCCCTTCGTCTACCATTATTTTCTTTAGTTATCATTGCCTGACTTTTATGTTTGCCTTCCCAAATTGCTAAATTTTTATCGAAAATGAACAAGACATTCTTTTTATCATCCACAAGATAGTTTTCAAGATCTTCAAAAGAAAGCAACGAAGAGAGTCAAGATTTGTATGTACTTTTGCAACATTGTGGGGTTTGATGCGATCTTCAATATATACACAACAAAAAGGTCAGGAATTCTTTTCCATATTCCATGGTTAACCTCGACTCTCTCTCTAGCTCCTGGTTCTCTCATCATATTCATTTCATGGGCTGCGAGGATCATAGAAGCACCAAATTAAGACTGATAGTAAGTTTTAAAAAGCCCTTTTCCCTGTAAAAATGTTGGGTTTAATATTTTTAGCATTTTTACTCTCTAGGTTTGCTTTATATTGATATTTTTATGATTTTGGTTTGGTCTATTAAGAATTTCTATGATCTTGGTCTATTTTATTTTTAAGCTTAAAAACTGGATTTAGTGTGTTATATTGATGTTTTTGCCTTTTTTTTAGGTTGGCATATACGATTAGGCATTTAGCAGCGATGGTGAGTATGCCGAAGGTGACGAATGATGAGCATGCTTCGGGTGTACTGGTTTCAATGTTCCTCTGTGGACAGATTCAAATAAACAATCTATAGATCAGAAAATTTTCTAAAAAGTCATTCTCGGCCGGTAATTGTATAATTTATTTTGCATATTTGCAGAATACAATTTGTTTCGAACATGTTCAATTGCTTAAGTTAATGGTTTTTACATTGCTTGAAATTTCTTACCAAACAAAATGGTTGCGCTGGATTTTTTGATTATGAAGCTAAAATTGTGTTATCGTCACAATTTTTATAGACAAGTTTCTTAATTTCTTATGAGTTTCTACACCAAATACCTACGAGCAACAATCTTTATAATCATTATTTTAAACTAAAGTTTTATTACTTTCTTAGCTAAACAACCATTACATTATATATGTGTGTGTGTGTGTGTGTGTGTGTGTGTGCACACTGCTAAAACAAATTAACAAAAGGATTATGTTGCATATAGTGTTTGAAAAGTGGGAATTGACTAATTCTTCAATTAACTAAAAATAATGAGTTCAAACATCTCTCAAGATTACAAGTTTTAGATAGAGTGCCTCTATTAATTCCTTTGTACTAAAATAATATCTGTTTATCAAGAAATGCTCATAGCCATTCTTATTCCAAATATGCGGAAAAGGTAATGAAATAATTGAAATACATGTGTGTTAAGTATAAAAACACTCAGAAGAGTTGGTTTTCTATTAATTGTTTTTGAAAGTATTACACAACTTCAATACATAAATATTTTATACTCAAAATAGTTCACATGCAACGCATCTGTGCATCCGCTAGTCCTCCTAAAAGTGAATTATCTCCCCATTGTCCACCATGAATGTAACATATTGAGAGAACCTCGAAAGTCCATGAGAAATAAACTTCCATGAGCATCGATAAGTTCCACTATCAAACCCCTTTAGCATCCCATCCATTGGCATGTAATACATATTTGCTCTTAATAACCAAATACCATAGAGAATTTTGCTCCAATGGGAATCTTCACAACCACTTACCAACTAATGCTACATTTCTTGCCTTCAAATTTTCCACTACAAGGTCGCCCATAACTTTTGTTCTTGAGACAACCCCCAAATTCACTAAATGATCCTTTTTTCCCACACCACTTCCTTCCTACAAAAAATCCTTCGTCATTTTCTCAATTCTCATTACAATCTTTCTTGGCATTTTAAAGAGAGATAAAGAATAAGTAGATATATTAGCCAAAACCGACTGTACCAACGTTAATCTATCCCCTCTAGAAATATAAGCTCTCTTTTACCCATCCAATCTTTTCCCCACCCTCTCCGCAATAGGGTCCCAAAATGCCCAAAGGAAGACCTAATTACTTTAAAGGACACTCCCCCACTCCACACCCCAACATTATCAAACTTTTCTCCGTGTTTACCATTAATCCAGACACCATTTCAAATACCTCCACAATTTTTTTTTTAAATTATTAAATTTTTTTCTCATCTCCACCTAAAAAAAAGATAGTACCATCGACAAATTGTAAATGTGATACATTAATTTCATCCCTTCCAGTAATGAAACCCGCCACTAGATTGAATGTTTCTGCTCTCCTTACTAATCGACTCAATCCATCAACCACTAGTAAAGAGAAAAGAGAATAAAGGATCACCTTATCTCAAATCTCTAGTTGCTTTGAATCTCCCTCTAGGCCACCCATTAATCATAGCATAAAAATTCATTGATTGCAAGAATCCATTAATCCACCCACTCGCCTACCAAATCCCTTCATCTCCAACACATGATTCAAGAAACTCCAATCCACATGATCACATACCTTTTTAAAGTCAATTTTGAAGACAATACCGTCATAGCCCTTCAACCTATAGTCCTCCACCACCTCATTAGCCACCAATGCTATATCTAAAATTTGTCTTCCTTTAATAAAAGCACCCTGACTATCTAAAATTGTCTCCCTCGAGCGATATGACATAAAAAAAATGTTAAACGTGACGAGAGATTTAGGTCATACCGTGGTATCGCAGAACCGTATTGGCCGATTCGATGACAATATCTCGACGACTCGGGACTAACTCGGATACAACTCAGCCGAGTCATGCGAAAGTCAGGGTTTATATGTATCGTGTAACAATATCGTCTCACAAGGTGCTGAGTCAGATACAACTCGACGAACTAGTATCGGTATCGGCCGATATTTTAAACCATGCTAAGGACCTCCCTCAATCTCAACTCAATGATACCACTTCTGCAATGATCTTATTAAGGCTAATCGGTCTAAAATCCTTTATTCGCATGGACTTGTCCTTTTTCAAAATAAGACAAATAAAAGTACCATCAGTGATGGCATTTACAACACCACTTTGGAAGAATTCAACAAACACTTTTAATAAATCTTCTTTTACCACCTCCCACTAATCTTTGAAGCATCGCCGTAGTAAACCTGTCTAGATTAAGGGCCTTATCTCTCCTACACTCAAAAATAGCATACTTCACCTCTTCCTGTTCAAATGGCCTTTCCAACCACATAGCTATGCTCTCATCAATTTGGCTCCACTCTAATCCCTCCAACCTAGGCCTATTAATCTCCTCAAATGCATATAACTTAGCAAAGAATTCTATAATATTACTCTCTATTTGTTCTTCCTCTTCCACAATCATCCTATTCTCAATTTCCAATTTATCAATGAACCTTTTTTACTCCTTCCATTTGCTACTTTATGAAAGAGATTTGAATTATTACCACCCTTGCTTTTTGCCTTCAACTAACCTCTTCTTTAAACACAACTTCCTCAAACCTATTTCTCAATTCTCACATTTCCATTCCCAAACTCTCATCTAATCCCCCTTACTCCTTCATCCTATCAATCTCTCCAATTCTAGCCACAATTAATCCATTTACTATTCTAAGATGACTATAAACCTCATTCCACATTTTGACTTTTTGTTTCACCACCTCCAACTTTTTCATAAATTTGAAATCCTCCCACCCTTGAGGGACTCCCTCCCCCACCATTCTCTAAATTTACATCTAAAATCATGATGATCTAACCACATATTTTCAAACTTGAAAGGACCAAGACCCCCTTTAACTAAAGAAGCATCCAAAAGAATAAGATAACGGTTCGAAACTACTCCCGGGAGAACATTTTGCCTTACTCCCAGAAAACAATCCTCCCACCCAACAAAAAAAAGAAACCTATCTAATCTATTACACACCAAATTTTCTCTGAAGTTCGACGAGGTAAAAGTACCATTATTCAGAGGATCCTACAAACTAGTTTCCCTAATAAAAGAATCAAAATCTATCATGCTCCTTCTCACTCTACTCCCATTAAGTTTCTCAGAAATATATCTAACCACATTGAAATCACCACCCAAACACCAAGGATTAAAAAGGCCAAACAATCCCGCTAATTCCTCCCATAACCTCTTCTTGGTCTCTAAGACAATTAGGACCATACAAGCCCGTTAACCACCACTCACTTCCATCTATTCCCTTAATTCTCACTGAAATTGAAAATTCGCCCTCAATAGATTCCTCCACCATAATCGACTGATCATCCCATATTAAAGCTATTCTCCCTCATTTCCCAATAGAAGGCAAATATACCCAATTCTTAAATCTGGAACCTCATCCACTTTTCACCAATCTCCTATCTACCACCTCCTTTTTTGATTCTTGAAAAAAGCACCACATCTAGGTTCTCCTTCAAAAGCATATCCTTTGTAGAACTTCTTTTCTTTTTTGACTTCAATCCTCTAACATTCCAACTAATGATCTTCATCAAAGACTATCACTACCCTTATCATCCTTTCTACCTACCACTCCATCATAATTAAAGAAATGATCAAGTGTCCCTAGTGTGTCCTCAATTTTGATCAAAATTGCTTTTTTTTTTTTTAAATCTATTGTGTTAAACAAATGGTCTTCTCAGATTGTTCTTATCAACTTATCTCTTGGAATGATCACATGTGACCATGAGTAAAATAAAAGTTACAATTGGTCCATTGGATTGGAGGGTTTTACCTAGAAACATCCATTGTATTTGGGCCTTTTGTTTGGTCCAATAAACTTTATTTTGTAAATTAGATTTGGGTCAGACTTGGACTTCCTGCCATATTTTACTATAGACTAATTTATGCGTGTTTTAGCCAAAAAATTATTATAATTCTTGGCCACACAAAAAATTTGTTTTGGGAAAAATTATGACATGAACTCTCATTATTATACTCAAAAAAAAAAAAAAACTCATTATTATACTCAAAAAAATATCAGGCCAAATCGGTAATATAAAAATATATATGTATATTTATTCAACATGTCTATGTCCTACTTTTTAGAAAAATGGCGTGTTCACATGTCCATGTTATGTCATATCCGTGTCTCGTGTCTGTGCTTATTAAAACATAAGATGATTCTTACCATCAACCCAATCAATGTCCATCTAAAGGCCCTTTTATTTATTTTTCATAAGAAGAAAAATAAATAAAATAAAGAAGGAAAAAGATGTTTAAAGTCACTGCATTAGCATAAAATAACCCAGTGCTTTCCACAATCTCATTAACGGTCTTCACCATAATTGTATGATTTTAGCATATAAGCTTTTTTTGCCTTTTTACTTGACGATTCACGACTTCTATTTTTACCTCCAATTTTCTTTTTCTTCTGCCTTTTTTTTCTGTTGAGCATGGGGCCAAGTATCTCATTCTCACCAATATTATCTAATGGAAACCATAAATGATTCCATCACTCCACCAATCTTTAACGCAACACTAGTCTTCCCCTGTTTTCTCATAAAAACTTTGTTTGGAAATAATTATTTGTTCAGAGAGCGAATTTTGACCAAAGGAGATAGTGTCTCCAAGTGCGTGCGTAGACAGTACACTATGGCAATCATCTCCTTTTCTTGTACTATGTATTCCCGCTCGGTGTCACAGAAGCGCATAAATGACCAAAGCGCCCTTGGTTTTAATGAATTAAGAAAAGAAGTCACGGACTTAACTTGACAAAATCGGTGCTATTATCTTCAAGAAACTCACTGTATGGAGCAAACTTGGCACAATCCAAGTAGAAAGGGTCCACAAGTATTATTTCAATTATGTTATTAAGCAAACATTTATGGTCATATATGCATCTTGCATAGTGCACGCAGTGAAAGTTTCTAACTCTCCTAATAAATTAAGAATACCAATGTAATCCTTTTATCCCATAAAGTTACTTGAATGAGCAAGAGCTCCTGGAACACTTGACCAGTTCAATGACTAAACCTGAGGATGGGTCCACGGCCCAACACCGTCGAGATCTTGAGGCCTACAAAGCTTGGGATAAGAAAGATCGTAGTGCACCACGCTATATCATGCTTAGCAGCATTCACGACGATCTTCAAGGAGAAGTTGAGAATTGCCCCCACTGCCAAAGAGATGTGGGATCAGATGAAATTTGTCTATGGTGGAACTTCAACCACTAGACTGCGGGCACTTACTCTTAAGTTTTGAAATATAAATTTGTATAAAGGGGCCATATAATGAACTCTTTGGACAACATTTTGATGTAAATGAATGAATGGGTGATCAACGGGTAAGGACCCCCGGATTTTGGGACGTCACATGAACCACTAGAGCTAATCCACTCCGATATTTGTTGACCAATGAATGTGAAGCCATGTCATGGCGCCTCTTATTTCCTTATCCTAATAGATGATTACACGTGATATAGTTACATTTATTTGATAGCTTACCGCCATGAAGAATTGGATTGTTTCAAACGTTTCTTGGCTAAGGCTGAGAATCAAATAGAAAAGAGTGCAAAAACTCTTCGAACAGACTGCAGGCACGAGTATTTATCTAATCAATTTAAGGGTTTGTGTGAAGAAAAAAGGATACACGCAGACAACTTACTATTCCCAGTACTCCGCAACAAAATGGTGTAGCGAGATAAGGAATAGAACATTATTCGATATGGTTAGGTCAATGATGGCGCATGCCAACTTTCCAATATCTTTTTGGGGGATGCATTACTGGCTGCTGCTAACATACTTAACCGAGTGTCTTCTCATCAGCTCCTTCTACCCCATACAAGTTACGAAATGATGAAAAGCCTACTTTGGGGCATTTGCATCCATGGGGTTCGGCTGGTTATGTGCATAATTCATCGCACAAGTATGAAAAGTTAGGCCCTAGAGCTAGTAAACATATTTTTATAAGGTATTCAAAAAGCGCAAAGGGATATGTGATGTATAATGAACACCTGAATAGAGGAATGACTTAAGTCGAGTCGCGCGATATTGATTGCATTGAGACGGATTTTCCTAACATTGGCGACACTAGTAAGAATCTTGACCTCTATGAATTGGAGGAACATGAAGATCTCTTACCATCTCCTATGGTTAGTGAAGGTGATCTTCAACCTAGTGGGAGTATACCAAATAGTGGGAGTATCCACTAGATTCACAAGATTCTCAAGTGCGCAGGAGTGAGCATGGTTTTGAGATGATTGAAGAAGACTGCGTGCATGTTAAACAACCCAAGAAAAGAATTTTTATCCTCACATTGTATGTTGATGACATCCTTTTAGCTGGGAATGATATGGAGAGCATTGTCGCCACTAAAGAGTGGTTGTCTTCTACTTTTGAAATGAAAGACTGAGACAAGTTGTGTTTGGAGTTAAGATAGTGTGAGATCGTTCAAGGAGATCTCTTGTAACAAGAGACTTACATTAAAAAGATACTTGGACGTTTTTGCATGCATAACTCAAAACCTATAGACACTCTAATGTAGAAGGGCTATGCCTTAAGCCTAGACCAATGCCCTAAGACAAATGAGGAAAAGAATCAAATGTCCAGAATGTCTTATGCTACTGCGATAGGGAGTTTGATGTACGCTATGTTGTGTACTCGACCTGACGTCTCCTACGCAGTTGGTATGGTCAGTCGCTATCAGAGTAATCTTGGACCCACTCATTAGAAAGCGGTAAGAGGATTCTTTGATACCTTAATGGGACCTCTGACCTCGTCTTATGCTATTATGGTGGAGATCTTAGACTGAGAAGTTACAATAATGCTGATTGGGCTATTGAGAAAGATGAGCGTAAATCCACGTTGGGTTACACATTCACCCTAGGAGGTGAAACTATTTCATGGTACAGTAAGAAGCTGACTTGCATTGCCCTCTCCACGATCGAGTCAGAGTATGTGGCTTATTCAACAACTGTCCAATAAGCCGTTTGGTTAAGGAGATTCCTCCAACGGTTAAATATTACATTCTATGCAAACGAGGCTACACTTGTATATTGTGATAGCATATCCGCTTTGGCATATGTGAAGAATCCCAAGTATCATAAGAAAACCAAACATATCGATATTCGTTATCACTACATTAGAAATATGGTTGCGCAAGGGGGGGAGGTGTTCCTGAACCAAATCTCCACTGGCAATATGATAGCTGATCCATTGACTAAGCCCATTGCTAGAGATGTGTTTTTGTCCCACGTTAGAAGCATGGGACTTCGTAGGATTTGATATGTATGGACTCTTTTTGTATTTGACATTATTATGAGTACGCATTCCTTATATGATTTATTCTTGGAATGATTGTTGCATTATTTAAATACACATTTTTAAGTCAAATGTGTCACTAGGCTTAAATCGACTCACTCACACGGGCGATTCACCGTGGCGCTGAGAAAGCGAGCAAGATGAGACATTTATATCTTTGGCGCCTGAGAGGTAAGCAAGATAATGATAAACATCACTGCTATATGTCGCCTTAGTTAGAACTAAGATGAGACCTTATTAGGTCGACATAGAGTACCTCCACGACTCTATGAAGCCTACCTAGAGACGGATATGATTTTTTTCAAACAGGCGCTATGAGAGTGACTAGGCTGAAAAATTCAGGTTAGGCGCTTCTTTAACAACTAGACTAAGATTTGTATGGCATTCTTTTGTTCTTTTAAATGTGACACAACTATTATTTTATAGGACAACGCCATAGCATACATTTCATTCTGTATGTGCTTGAAGCCAACCGATAGTGGGAGTGTTGAATGGTCCCTACTTCAACTCTGTGTGGGCCACATGAATTTTTTTTCCTATATATTTCCTTGTTGACCTGTGACTATGTCATGAAGAGGATGCTCAATGTTGTTACTTTAGCATGTACCCTAGGATCATGATTGATGCGGTCTCACGGGGCATGACTAGGAAAGCAGTTGAGTCTAGTTGGATTGGCACAAGGGCCAGGGAAGATTATTCGATGATACACCATGTTAGTGACTCATTGCTCGGGCGACTTTGTCGTATTTGTTTTTTCGATAAAGTCATGAGTACATTACATAATTGGGGTTTAGCATTGCTTATTTTGAGGGGTCAAGAGTTCTATATCAGGTGTAATCGAATGGACTAGTGTAGTACGAGATCTTTCCGAGTGATGTACTGTGTTAGTTTGGTGATAGCTTAACATAGTACTCATCTTGTTTGCATACGCTTGTTGTGGGGTCGCATGTTTCATTTCTGAGTGAAAGAGAATTTTTTGAGAGACGACTTGCCCTATGTGGGCGATTGGGAAATGATAGTATTTTATAAGTCGGTATTTGGACTTAAACTCGAACCTTGATCCGCCCACATGAGGCAACTGAACTTGACCTGGTCATTGGTGGTTGGTTAAGGATATGTCTCTATCTCCTAATCAGTTTAGGAAATCATGGAATCATGTTTATCTAAGTGGTTACAACCACCTATAAATATATATGTCTCTAAACATCTAAGAGGAACGTACGATACATCTCTCTCATCTCTCTACACATGATCTCTCTAGGGTTATCATCAACAGCCCTTGGATTTGTTAACGTGGGATTACAAGGAGGAACTCTGGTAGCCACTCTTTCGCCTTGACAAGATTTTGGTGTGCGAGAAAGAAACGAGATCGTGATTCGGGTTTGGCATATTCGGGCTCGTAACAACAAGGGACGATCCAATTATTATTTTTTTTTTTTTCTTCAAAAGGTATATCGAAAACCCATTATATGTTATGTGAGATTAAATGTCATTTTATTTTCCCTATCGATAAATATCCATGTAAAAGAGACAAAGTGCATCAAATAAACCAACAGACAATACATATGGGTGTGCATGTACATGAAGACAACCACTTTGTGCAAATTCAGAGCTCATACATAAAATAATCATATTGCCTTGAGCCATCTTCTATCACCAAATGTTGTTATTCTTGTATAACCACTATTCAAATTCAACCAAGAATATGGGTAGTTTCTATGTATAATTTCAGGATTTTTTTTTTTGTGCAAATTCATAACCCTAATTAACCGGCCCAGGTAATGAACTTTATATATACCAATATGTATGGGTATAATGTTGCAAGCAATCAGAATTTGAAAGACCTGAAAACAGCTCAGAGTTGATACCTTCCAGCCCTATACATATAAACCCCACGAGTCCCCTTGGCCCAACTTGCAGTACCCCCACTTTGACCCCTCGTCCTAAAATACAACCTGGCCGATTCCAACCCACAACGCATTATAGCGGCGTCTTCAGTCCCAAGCACAATCACCGCAGCATTATGCCTCATAAGAGAACCAGACAAGGCCTCCACCGCCCTCACGTAGGGCTCAGAGGGGGCCCCATCGTAAGGTACTACATCTGAAAGCCGAACCCTTGCCAGTGGTGCCATCATCATTTCTCCTGACGTAAGGACCGCGGCAATCGGCACCACCGAGCCAATAACATGATCGGGATTATGGGGCCGGTGGGACCCGGAATGTGTGCGGAGAGAGATAGGTGCAGGAGGGTGAGAGTTGGATGTGGTGGTGGCGTTCGTGGGGGATCTAAGGGAAGAAGAGGAAGGGGGATTGATTGGCTGTGACGGCGGAGCAGTGGTCTGCTGCTGCTGCTGTATCATGATCATGACCGTCAATCATTCTGTAAGATCTGATGAAGAGAGAGATTTTCAGGTTTTTGTTTCTATGAGAATTTAGTTCCTTTCGTGTCTATGGTGCCGCAATGATCTAGATAGGGTTTAAACAGGAAGAGAGCTCGAGCGAGTATTCTGTTTATAAATGTTGCGTTCTGCAAAGATGTATACGTATACGTGTTACTTTTTTTTCCCTTGATAAATCACATCTAGACTCCTCACGTTTAGGCAATTACACTAAGACCCAATATCAGTAACGGTTAGCTAACCGACCAAACAAAAGTTGCAAAATGCATATTTTACTCTTCGATGAAAATTAAATAAAACCAACTAAATTCATACTCCAAATCAAATCTGACCCGACCCAATCGACTCCTCGAACCCAAATACAAACCCTAACCCAAAGTACATCTCTCTCTTTGTTCAACCACTGCTACCACCATCTTTTATACACTCCCAAGCAATCCTTGGCCCTAACCCCCCCCCCCCCCCCTCTTTATGCCTCTTTCTCCCTCCATTATTCCACTGCTATCGCAACCTAGCCTCTATTAACCTATAACCCTTATGATTTTAACTCCATCTAATACAATGTGAATTAACAATAATAAAGGTAGTTGTTTCATAGGCATGATGGAGAATGGGATATGGAGGATATCTTGACACATTAGAAAAAATTTGAGAAGTTAGGGTAGAAAAGTGTAATTTTTTTGATAACAAAATTTGATACAATTGAACTTAATATGGATAAATTAGTGTTGTAAATATGACCGGGGTGTCGTATAGGTGGGGACTGGTAAATTTTAAAGGATTCGGTGATAGTGAAGTAATAGGGGATGGAAGTGTGAAGTTAGGAAACTTGAATTGGGGAAGCAAGAGGCAAAACTCAATTCCACAGCGTTTTTTCAGTCGACCAGCTTCTTGTCGTTAGTCGACCGGCTTGAGTTTCGGTCGATCAATTAAAGTCGATTTGGCCATTTGGTTTCCTCCACTTCCTTGGCTTTTCGTCACGACTATAAAATACTCCCTCATTCTCGTGTGTCGTATCATTGGAACCTTAAGCACCTCAAAATATAGCACTCAAAAGATATAAAAAGAAGGAGAGAAATTAGGAGACTAATGGGAATATTTCAGAGCCGGGATTTGGATACGTGGTATTTCTAGCCAATTAGTAATAAACTAATTTGAGATATAAACTCTTTTCTAATTCCTTATCAATGTTGCTTCTCATATTTATTTTAGGGATCAAGTGCTAAAATCTATGTTCTATATATCCAATAACTTATTTTATGTTCATCGCATTACTAATTAGGAAGTAGATGGGGTTTTGTGATCTGAACATGATTTCTTGCTCAAGATGATATTAGATGGATTATGGATTTCTATGATTTTTGTTACTAAAATTTGTGGTACAAATGAATATGTTACTATGTAAAATTAAGGTTTACACTAGTATGTATATGGGCTCAATCAAATGATACTATTGATTATGAAAATCATTTTCTGACAATTGAATATTTTCAGTAGCTCACGTTGATATGTTATTACTGGATTATTATGAGAATATTGTTTTGGGCTGATCTGGAAACATGGGTCCATAGTATTGATATTGAAAAAATTGGTGAGTAATACTAGAGGACAGTGGTTGTCTCTGTGATACTACAGATGCTTGGTATTTATTTTTTCGGTAACTAATATTGCAGGGTTTATGGATGGTGTGCCAATAAATCATTGGGAGGACCGACGAGGAGTGCCAAAGGATAGTAATTGTATGTATGGTGCTGATGCCTGGTACTAATTTTCCCAGAAAAGCAAACAGGGCATAGTGTACCCAGGGTGCAAAAATCCCAAAGTTTCCCCAGGGAGTGGTACATGATAAGGATAAAATATTGCATATTTAATGGTCTCATTACATGTTTTTTAACTTAACTTTGCATTTAATTACTTAGAGTTACTCGAAGTTATGAATAAAGTGGAAATTTTGATGTTGCAGGTAATTTTAGCTTAAATGATGGTTTTTGGAGCTCTGCAACTAAGTGTGAATGAGTGGTGAAGAGATGGACACATTACATGAGGATTGGGAGGCTTGGAAGGTGAAGAAATCAAGAAAAATGCATTTGGAAGAGAACCTTCCGGAAGGTTTTCATCGACCTTCCGGAAGGTTTAACCCACTAGAATTGAAAAAGTGCAAAGCGTGACCTTCTGTTTACATGACCTTTTGTTTTCCCCATTTTTGATCATGATCCACTTCGAATTTGAACAAGTGCAAACATGAAAGTTGTAGATTTGGATGTCCTCTATAATATGTCAAAATTTCAGCTCAATTGGAAGGTTGGATCAAAAGTTATGGCAATTCTACAAAAATTTGTCCTGGACTGTCACCTTCTGGAAGACCTTCCGAAAGATTTAGCCTACTGGAATAAACCTTCCGGAAGGTTTACTTCGACCTTCCGGAAGGTTTTGCCCAGAATGCCTAGAAAGCCTGCAACTCATGCTCCACTTTCTTGGGGGTCCCACCTATGATTCTCCCACTTGCCCCTGACATATTCTACATATATACATGTCTCCTACACCCCAAAGTCAGCAAAGGAAGATGAAAGATGGGAGAGGAGGAGAGAGAAAGATGGAGGCATGGTGGATTGCAGGCTAGGCTTGTCCTAGCCTGTTCAAGCCATCAACTCACCTCCTATGGATGGGAGCCCTGTCACACACCTAGGGGGGACCTCCATGGACGAAATTGCAGAGGTCTTTCACCATATATTCAACATTCACACTCACATTGAAGGGGGAGGCTACCTAAGCTTAGAAAGCTCCAAGGAAGAAGATGAATAGTTAGAAAGCTTAGATTTTTGCATTGTCTTCACCCATTTCACTTGTAATATTTTTGTAAGGATCTTGTAAGCTTCATTTATTGTCTTTAATGTCATTTATTGCAAGTGCTTTGCAAGTTTAAATACACCATTTACATTCTACCATTGTTGTATGGATTTTTCTTGCACTTCATTTATTTTTGCTGGGTTTCTCTACAACTTTTCCATTTTGGTATGAAATGAATTTCTCTTTGTAGTCTACTTCATCCTAGCTTTAATATATGTTCTAAGTTTGTAAAACCCGGGAAAATTTGAACTTTTTCTGAAAAAGGGCAAAATGGTAATTCTCCACCCTTATGCGTATTTGAAATAATCATGTTCTAGACCTCGGATGAGGAAACGGAGTGCGCCATTGGATTCGCAACGCGAAATCTAGTAATCACTAGAAATTTCGTCGAATTCCGAGATAGTCGGATTTTTGCACGTCGTTCGAGGCGACTGCATGGCGAATGACATTTTAAAGGCCCCCAATAATAAATTTTATAAAATTTCCTCAAAATTAAGTTAAAGTTCAAATAAAATTAATTTGAACTAAATCCGAGATATAATGAATTGTTTCGGGACGAAAAACGGACCCGGAAGTCGAAAATATGCGGTGCGATGTGGACCGCTCATTTGCGACTATAAATATGGGCTTAAATCAGATTTTTACACAAAATATCAGCTAAAAACCAGTATACACGTTTTTGGAGAGAGATGAGAGAAAAAGTGAGTTTTCAGGCTTTCCTTCGCCGATTCCGGGAGTTCCGTCCGTCGGAATTCGTCGATTCAAAAGGCAAAGTTCATCTACGCGACGAGGGCTACGCGTGAGTACCAAAAACAACAAGTTTCACAGAAGGTGAACGGGTGGGGGTGTACGAAAATCAAGATTCGAGTTGTATTTCTTTGCTCGGATTCCGTCGAGCTAGAAGGGAGAAGTGATCACGTCGACGAGGGCTACGCGTGGGTACCAAAAATGAAGATTTTCACCGAAGGTGAAAAATCGGGATTTGGAAAAATCAAGCTTCGAGTTGGGTTTTCGGGTCTTGGGAGCTTCCTACGGGATTCTCACGCTACAAGAGGTAGGGGTTCTCCTACTTGGGTTGATTTCTTACCTAGAAATGCCTATGATAAATGGGCTGGATATATATATATATATATATATATATATATATATATATATATATATATATGTATATCTATATATATTGACCTATGTATACATATATTTATATGTATATGGTTATGGAATAATGAAGATGGTGGGTAGGTTGTTAGAAAATTACACTTGCCTATTGGTGGAATTTAGGTAAAATAATTTTATCCTAAATTGGTATGTAGAAATTGCCTATTGGAATTTCTTGAATTATGTGGAAATTGGGCATGATATGTGTTACCATGTTGTTTGCCTTGAAGGTGTTTGACAAAATACCTAAATTGATTGAAATTGTTATATGATAAATAACATGTTATGCCTTATGTGGTAAATGAAAATCATATGTGTACGATATGATTTATGTTGAAATTGTGAATGTCAGATATATATTTTGATATATCAATTGTTGTGATGAAGCATGGAATTTATACGTTTATAATGTAAATTGTCATGGAATGGAATTGATTATGTTAATTTAGTCCATATGGCATGCATTACATATGTGACATAATTTTATTGCAATGATACATCGCATTGCATATGCACGGGGAATTCACATCATGAGTGGTGTGTGTGTGTGCATGGTTGTTGTTAATACCATATGTTGGAATGTGGTAGAGACAGTTCATATGGCATTCATTACATATGAACCTTGCATGAGAGAAGCAATGGGTCATTACATTGCATATGTACGGGAACATCACATACATGGACATTGTGTCATAATGATGTTGTACATGGGTGTTTGTACCACAAGCTATGTGGTATTATGGGAGTCTAATATGGAGATAAATTGCTCATTGGCATTCATGACATATTGGGCATAAGGTGATGTCACATTCATGGGAAACTTGCATGAGTGTGGGGGGGTAGTTGCATATATCAATCATCATGCTTGGTGGTTGGTGGATGGGCTCGGGAAAGTTGGATTGATTATTCAACTGAGTCGCATGGTTGCATGAAAAAGAAGAAAAAGATTGGGTCGGGGTTAGCAAGAAGGGACAAGACGACCTCTCGGGTGCAAGGCCCGGTGTTTCGGATACGCACTTCCGTTGGTATAAGAGCCCATAAAGTGTGTTAGTGTACGCGGCACCGTTGATGGAAAGAGTCCATAAATCCCGTGTCGGTTGGGTTCCGTTGGTGGAAGTCCATAAACGCCCACCCCAAAGAAAGACCCGGAGATTTTCTTAAATTAGTTATTGGGTGAGTAATACCAATGGCGGGGGCTTGAGAAGTCCGATTTTTATACTCATGACATTGCATGGGGGAAAGGAGCCGGGAAGGGCTCGGGTCGAGTACATGAGTCTCATCTCATTCATGGGGCTTAGGTAGCCCGGTTTAACATACATGGCATTGGCATGTAAAGAGAGTCGGGGTGGACTCGGGTTGGATGTACATGAGTGGATTTCATCTCATTCACGGCATGGCTTAATGGCATTCCATCATTGAATTGCATTCTTGATTGGAATGGTTATGGAAATTATGGATGTTGCATGTGAACATTTCATGTGCATATAGGTTGAGGAGTAGCCTCTGTAGGAATTTCTCTACTGGGCGTTGGCTCACCCTATACGGGAACACATTTCAGGTGGGAGAGATACACCGGCGGATGGCTCCATTTTGGACCCTCATGCTTGAAGAAAGCCGCATGTGGCTTTACTTAATGTTTTGTGTAATTACATGTTAGAAACTATATTTTGGGGCATGTAATGCGTAAAATAATTGTAATAGAACTTATAAAGACTATTGTTAGATTAACCTTTCATGTTTTGATTTAAGTATGGTTAATTGGACCCAGTGTGGCCAATGTTTACTTATACATGGACCCGGTGCGGCCATTGCTTTATATTTGACCTCGGATGGGTCTGGTAATTGTGTATTACACAGGTTGGGTATTGGGTAGAGCTCCCCATACAAAGGAGACTCTGCCCAAATTTCGTTAAGTTATGGACCCCGGTAAATGGGGCATAACAGTGTGATATCGAGATACTAGGTATCTACAGGTATTCCGCGGGTTGATGGGTAATCAACGGACCCCCGAATTTTGGGGTGTCACAAAGTTTCATTCTCAACTCATTTTCATTTTCATTTCTTCATTATGTCTCTTTACATTATGCATGTCTTTCCTTTTATTATGAATAACTAGATTTTAAGTTGGCTAATCCAAGGGAGAATTCCTCTTAGGTGTGCTACTTCAACTCATTTTCGTTCCTCCTCGTAGTGTACGATGACTCGGTTTGACTAGGATGAGTGTGGATATGGTTGTGAGTTCTTGATACACCGTAGGCATTGTCACAATGTATGCTTGAATCCTCACCTCCATTTTGGTCCCGCGCTTCCTACGAATCAATCGAACATCTAGGCACCATTGGAGGAAGGTCTTGAGTTGATTTGACATTCCCATTGGAATGACCCCTTCGGATTAGCCAACACTTGTTCTATTTCATTTTTAGCAAAAACAGAATCACAAAACTCAAACTCAAAAGATTTTACACTTTTCCATTTTCACAAAATCACTTTCACCACAACTTGACCTCCTTCCCTGAGGAGACGACCTTGGAATACCCATTCCAAGTAAAACACGACACTCGAAAGTCATTCTGAGGACTTTTTTCACACACACACACACATTTCATCCATCCACCATTATTTTGTTTTCCCCCATTTCTTGCATCATTCGAGGGAGAGTGACATTCCCCTATCCCTATAAGCCATATACACATTGAGAGATGATGTCCGGAGATTAGGGAATACAACGGAAAAAATCAAGCAGTACAGCTCATGTGTGTTCTGGGGTAGATATCTAGTTGGTTATGTTAATACTTGTGCATACCAAGGCCTTCAGATTATTTTAAATGATTTTTTTTTTCGGAAAGTTATTTTAAATGATTTAACGCAAGACAACCATTATATCAAATGTGAAATGCATATAATGTTTTACATCAATTACTCAGTAGAGAAACTCTCCCCAATCCTAAATAAGATTTATAAATATAAGAAAATAGGTAGATCTCAAATTTTCAAAATAAACATAGATAACTTTTGAAGTAAAAATCATGTGACATTAATAACGATCTTAAATTTCGATACATGTAAAGAAATTTCTCCATATAATGAATCATGTAGAGAATAAATAGTTTGCAAGTTGATTAGCAAAAATTCACACACTGAATATATCTGATCCACCCCACCACAAATGCTAACCATTCAATCAATCCTCGTAGAGCCACATCATTTTAAGAAGCGAGTATATTGACGCATCATTATTTAATAGAGTTTACTAACACCCAACCTCGAATCTACGAGAATGAATAGTAATTTGAAATCTCGCAAGGAACCAACCCCATTACGAGTGATTGGAAACCTTCAAACCCTTAAAGGTAAGAAAAATATCTAAACACTCAGCGACATAAGTTCAAGTGCATTCAAGTTCATCAAACCCATCAATAAAACATGCATGAGATTACAAATAAATATTCTCAATTAGACATTATTCAACATTTAGGGTTTATGAACTAAAAATGCACATGAGGTGTAGATTAGATATTTTTCCAACAAAAATGAATCATGTATTTTTGCAAGAAATTCAAAAAAGTTGTAGATCTATAATAGGTATATGGATTTGAGTCAAAAAATTATGAGCCTCAATGTTTAGAAAGGAAAAGAAACTGAAGGGGTTTAGAATCTCTAAATCATGATGTAACAGTTGGACTAGGACACGTGGCAAAGTTATGTGCTAAAATGGTTTGGCCCAGCCATGACCGAACAAGAGGAGCTCAAGCAATGGTAATGCTTGGTCAAATAGATTTTTGGCCCAATCGAGCAAACTAAATAGGAGCCCCAAAAAGAAGTAACTCGTCAGAAAATGGTTTGCTCGGTGGAAAGCATTCCCGAGCAAAAAAATGTGTGTCGAACAGAGCCTGAGGAGGTATCATCGGAAAGAGATACTACGAAAATAGAATTCAAGCAAGAGTTTGACTCTATCATCTAGAGAATGAGTCATATCCAAACAAGAATACATAGCTAGGCCATCCCTAGAAACCCGAGGCAGTTGACAGGATGAAGCCTTGGCACTTAGAAAGATCAAAGACCAAGCGAAAAGGTGGCCAAGCTATCCCGAATAGCCAGAAGTGATGCTAGGCAGCAAATAAAGAAATTGTCTAGGTCAAGGTGTACATTAAAAACATTTGACCTAAAGAATCGGTGAATGAGAAAAGAAGTTTGGAAAAATTCTTACAAAAGTTAAGGAAGATTTGGCTAACAAATAGGTGTGCCATATAGTAAAGAGAATGATTGAAACACTAGAAGAGGGAAAAACCACTATAAATACCAAATAAAGCTTAAGTCTAGCGTGAAAAATTCTTTCTCTACAATTTCTTTGCTTAATATTAGAGCCCTTACTAACTTAAGCACTGGAGTGCCTCCGGTTGGTCAACCCCTTGTAAGATATATCTGAATGTATCTCCAAATACATGGTCAGAGCTCTAATTACCTCAATAAAAATTATAATTATAAATTTGATCTCCAAAAATCAATGAAACTTGCAATTTCATTTTTATAAAAATTATATGAAGATTCGTACATTTTCGATTCCTCAAATATAAAATCTGGTAATTTCCTTTTAAATCATCCTGAAAAATATTAAAAACAGGGAAATATACAATATGACAGAAAATAATATGCTCAACAGTAAAAAAAATATGAATGATCAAATATCAAAGAACTTAGATGATGGAATTATGAATAACAGAATTAAGAATCAAATTCGACATGTCTCATAGCTCAACTACGATCAAACATAACCTCATACTCAATTCATCTTGATGATATGACGATGACACTTAGGTATATAAATCTCTACTCATACCGAACGATCACACCTCGCAGAGCCCTGATCAAATCGAACAATAACACCCTGTAGGGTCATAATCATATTCCAAAAATTATGCCCCAAGCTTACTTTGTACATTAACCAATCAATCTCAAAATTTTCAACCTAAAATTCAAGTTAGGTCAACAAAATACATAGGAAATCATATCAATTAAAAATAGTGAATATGAATACGAACTTTGAGATAATCAATAAGACACTCTTTGTAAAGAGATTTAAAGATAGGAGCATATTTTATACTATCTTGTACCTCAAAATCATCAATGACTTCAATAGATGTGAAATTCAAAGTACCTCAAACAAGATACTTTAAATTTGGTAGCAACCTGAAATATAATCAATGATCAATTTTTGACCCCAAAATCTCATAAATATTTTTCTTATATTTTTTCTTCCTCTCTTTCTCTTTCTTCCTCCCTCTTTTTCCTCGTTTCACGTTCTGCCTTCTATTGATGGTAGCTATAGCCAAATTTGCAAGGCTTAAAGCCTCCTCACGTCACTTTTTTGGATCATTTGGTGATGCATTGCTTCTTGCATCACCAAGACACTTGTCCTTGCCCTTTTTTTTTTTTTTTTTAACACACCTATACACTTTCACTTTTGCATATGATTATTATCTCTTATGACGACACTTGTTATCTACTTATTCCCAACTGTAACATTTGTCACATTTTTTCTTATATATTGATTTATGTGATACATATTTTTAACATTTACATCGTTTAGAAACTTTAGATATTTATTAAACATAATCAATATTATAGTTATTTGACTTATTTTACGTAAAGAATACGCATTTAAGGTCTATTTATTTATTTAAAATTTCTAAAAATAACCCTTGATAACATAGAATAATAATTAGATCTCTAATTAACGTGTTAGCGATTAATTTTTATACGGATCATCACAATCTATTCCCTTAAAATGAATTTTGTCCTTGAAATTCGATTCTAACCTTGATAGTCAAATAAGTATGGATATCTTGCATGCAAATTATTTTGTTCATAACTCTAATACTAATTCCAATTTATACACCCATGCAATGAAAACTGATAGACTCTCTTCCCACAAGACCCATATAAAATATGATACCTAGGCTCTGATACCACTTTGTAGCGCCCCGATTTTCCAGACACATTACTTAATCACAACATACTAATAAGATATCTCCAAATGTATCTATGAATATAGGGTTAGAGCTCTAATTAACTTAATAAAAATTATAATTATAAATTTAATCTCCAAAAAACCAATGAAACTTGAAATTTCAATTTTATAAAAATTACATGAAGATTCATCCATCTCTGATTCCTCAACTATAAACTCTGGTCCTTTCTTCCAGATCATCCTGAAAAATATTAACAACGGGGAAGTATACAATACGACAAGAAACAATATGCTCAATAGTAAAAAAAAATATGAATGATCCAATATCAAAGAACTTAGATGATAGGAATTATGAACAACAGAATCAAGAATCAAACAACACATCATCTGGGCGGTATAATCCTCGAGAATGACAACTGTCGAGACGATGTCCCCTGGACTAATGGGGAAATTTTGGCTTTCATGAGGTTGGTCCAATCTTTTCAAGACCGACTAGATACCCGTGATGCTATTCTTTAGAGGTCCTAGGAAAAATGAGGCGCTTAAGTACTCTTTGAGGAAATCGTGGGTTGAGAGATCCCCAAGGAGATCAATTACTAAGGGACCAATATAAAAGGAGAATTCCCCTGAGCTAACCACAGTCGTAACCCCCATGAGTGCAGAAGTAGGTGTAGAGATGAGATGCACGATACGCATGGAAAGAGAAAATACACACGGACAAAGGATTAAGAGGACAGTGGGAGGCGCTTTATAACCAAGGAACTCGACAGTTGTTTGAAGTGCCTCGAGCAGAAATCAGCCAGGGAGTTGGCTAGGAGAGCCACTGGAGAATATTCTAGAGTAGAGGTGTCCCCCTTCATGAGATGGATCGAAAATAGAGAATACCCAGCAAATTCATGGTGCCAAGCTTCAAACTTTTTTATAGAAAGATAGATCCCACCGCACATATTCACCACTATAGGCAGCTTATGGTGGTTCATAGGAAGAATGAAGTGTTGATGTGCATAATATTCCTTAGCAGATTGGGGGAATCGACCATGAAGTGGCAAAAATGCTTGCTTGTGTTCACCCAAATCTCCGAACACCACCCAGTCATGTGTATATGGCTTATATGAGTAGGTGAATGTCACTCTCCCTCGGGTTCGATGCTAGAATGGGGAAAACGTGTGTGTGGATGAAAGTGTGTGTGTGTGTGTGCAAAAGTGCTCCCCAAACGTAGAGAGACTTTTGAGTGTCGTGTTTTACTTGGAATTGATATTCCAAGGTCGTCTCCTCAGGGAAGGAAGGTGAATTGTGTTGAAGGTGATTTTGGTGAAAAAGGAAAAGTGTAAAAATCTTTTGAATATGTGTTTTGGTGAGTTGTGTTCTTGATGGAAAATGCAATGGAAACAAGTGTTGGCTAATCCAAAGAGGTCATTCCAATGGGAATGCCAAATCAACTCAAGACATTCTTTCAATGGTGCCTAGATGTTCGATTGATTCGTAGGAAGCGAGGGACTAAAATGGAGGTGAGGATTCAAGCATACCCCGTGACAAGTCTACGGTGTATCAAGATCTCACAACCACGTCCACACTCAACCTAGTCAAACCAAACCGTCTTACACTATGAAGAAGAATGAAAACGAGTTAATTTAGCATACCCAAGAGGATTCTCCCTTGGATTAACCAACTTAAAGCTTAGCTACTCATATTTAATGCAAGAACATACAATGTGTAAAGAGACAAGGTATTGAGATGGAAGTTAAATTTGTATTAAAGTGAAGAGAAGTGAAACTACAAAAATAAGTGCATTTAATACCCAACTAAAAAGCTTGAAATGTAAAACTTCAATGTAACAATGGTAGATTGAAAGATACTTGACTAAACTTGCAATACACTTGAAATAAATGACATTAAGTGCAATAAATGAAGCTTACAAGAGTCTTGCAGAAGATTACAAGTGATATGGGTAAAGGAAATGCAAAAAATCTAACTTCTCTCTCTAAACTATGTCTTCCTCCTTGAGCTCTCTCTCTACAATGCTCTACAATGCTGAATAATGTGAAATGTGGTTTGCATTTTCGTCCATGGAGGTCCTCTAGCATGTCGGACAGGCTTCCCATCCATAGGAGGCTGAGTTGATGGCTTGGGCAGGCTAGGACAAGCCTAGCCTGCAACTTCCCATGCTTCCCTCTTCTCTCTCTTCCTCATAAATGCTTGGGCCTCCAAAGTACAACCTTAGGTGTGGGGAGGCATGTAGATGTGTAAGGGGTGTCAAGGAACAAGTGGTAGAATCATAGGTGGGACCTCCAAATGGCAGAGCTTGAGTTGTAGGCTATCTGGTTTTTCTTAGCAAAACCTTCCGGAAGGTTGATGCAAACCTTTCGGAAGGTTTATGCAAGAACAGTGAAAACAACAGTCCAATGACCCAAACCTTCAGGAAGGTCGATGCAAACCTTCCGGAAGGTTTATTCCAGTAGACAAAATCTTCTGGAAGGTTTAGGCAGTGCATAGGCAGACCAAGTGCAAACCTTCCGGAAGTTTTTCATCTAAATTGCCTTTTTCTTGGTTTCTTCACCTTCCAATCCTTCATTTAAGCTATCCCCTCCTCTTCATTGACTTTAAACACTACGATGGGAGCTTAACTCAAGCCATTTACAATTCTTCACCTACATTTACACAAAACTTCATTAAAAGGTAGATTAAATGCATTTCTTTCCAAATTCTCAACAAAAGCAAGTATAAAAAGGGTATAACAACATACAATATATGCAATATTTTGTGTTAATCATACCCCCCAACTTGAGTTTTGCTAGTCCCTAGCAAACTTTATTTCAAACCAAAAAGATATAACACTACAACGATCCCATTCGTACAAGTAAATAATCAAACATACAAAATGCAAAAATCACAATGCAATTAAAGAAATGGATTTGGGCTTCAATAATCATTCACAAAAGTTCGATACAATGGGTTAGAGTTAAAAAAAAATGGCCAAACATCCTAGAGACACTTCTACAAGGCCGGTAAGCTAACCATAACTATACAACCTAAAACCAAAAAAGAAACAAAACACAAAAGAAACCCTACTCATCACCTCCTCCCCATCATCATCATCATCACAAAAGCATCCTCATCCTCAACATCACTCTCGGACTCACTCCCCTCATCATCGTCATCATCGTCATCACTAGATTCTCCCACCTCAACAATCGTAGAAGGTGCGGGAGAGGAGGTAGATGGTTCGGCCGAAGGCTGCGGAGGTCCACCGGACTTGTAACACCCCACCCTCCACATGGCATAATATTGTCCACTTTGGGCCCATTGACCCTCACGATTTTGTTCCTCCCACTACCCCTGGGAAAAGGCCTTATGCCATGTAAGGCGAGGGACTTACTTATAAGCCCAACAACTTTCCTCTCCCTAACCGATGTGGGATTCCAGGATCTCACAATTCACCCCCCTTAAGGGCTGCACGTCCCCGTGCAGTAGCTCGCCAGCTACCTGCCCGCCTACATACACGTGACTGTAGGGCCCCACACTCGATCCAGGCAAGAGTTAGCTCTGATACCAACTTGTAACACCCCACCCTCCACATGGCATAATATTGTCCGCTTTGGGCCCACTGGCCCTCACGGTTTTGTTTCTCCCAGTACCCCTGGGAAAAGGTCTTATGCCATGTAAGGCAAGGGGCTTACTTATAAGCCCAGCAACTTTCCCCTCCCTAACCGATGTGGGACACCAGGATCTCACAGGGGTTGGGCTCACCCGGGAAGGTATGCTGGAAGATCCTCATCACCATCATCAATAGCCCATACATAGTAGACTCCAAGTCATCCATACGCTGTGACATGGTGCGGGCTGGGGCAGAAGTAGAATAACTGGCAGAGGATGGCCCTGGTCCCGATGCTCTGGCTTTCTCCCTTCCTGTCTTGGCTGCCTTCTTACTGCTGCTCGACTTCCCAATGGCACCAGTCTCAGGGGGTAGCAGCGTTTCATGCACGTAGGACTTCACCTTGCTGTGAGAGCACATCCGTGTGACGAGATTGTGGGAAGGGAGATTCGTCTTCGGCTTTGTAGCCTTAGCGAACTCCCTTATCTCCTCCCATATCAATAAAGCCACATCAATTGCCTTCCCCGTCATAAACGCATGGATGAGGGTGAGCTTCTCGACATTCGGGCTTTTCTCGGAGCCCCGGGGCATCAAATTATAGTGTAGTACTTTGTTCATTACTCCGTAAGAGTGCTTGAGGCCCCCGACAAGAGTCGTCCCTTTAAAAGTGGTTGGGTCCTCGTAGGTGAACCATACATAATCGACGAGTGTCCTACACGCTTCAACATTGTGTGGGTAGACCGGGGTAGTAGGAGGAGACCTCTCATACCTCAGCACAGTGGCAATCAAATTAGGGGTCACCTCAAAAGTCTTTCGCCGTACATTAGTCTTTGGCCTACTACCATCTTCCGCCGTACAATTTCTTATAGAACTCTCTACACAACCCCAAGTTGTAGCAACTCACCTCCTCAAGCCAAATACCCAAACCATGTCCCTCGATCACCCTCACCACTTCGTCATTTGGCCCAAGCGAGATCTTGTCCACATACCTCTCACACGTGACATTTTTTTCGTCGATCCTTTGTCTACGTGCGTCGTGTCTTGCTTTCGTCCTTATCTCCTCCCGGTCTCCACTACTCGGGCCCTCCACACTCCTCTTACGGGAGGTAGTGCCCGTAGGTGGTAGGGACTCCGACCCCGTTCTCTTGGTACGGGCCATGGTGATCATTAGTGCCCCCAATCCAAGAATTATCAAAATCCACATCAAGAGCCACTCCATAGGCTCAGAAGCATCGAGAGAAATCTTTCCTAAATGAGACATAGCATGGGATGTCAAGGTTTTGGAGAAAACCTAAGAGAGATTTGAAATTGGGGGAAAAAATTGAGACCTAGGGTTTTTAGAGATTGTCCACAAAATTTGGCAAAATCAACTCAATAATCAACCCTAATCAAGAGAAAAGTAAGAATTTAGGGCTTGGGTGAAGTGTTTTTGAAGGTTGGAAGAGAGTAGAGGGAGAGAAAAGAGTTTTGGAGCTTGAGATTGAGGGAAATGTGAAAGGTTTTTCAAAAAATTTGAACTTAAACCCTCGTTTTTAGAATTTTGGGCAAGACCTTCCAGAAGGTCGATGAGAACCTTCCGAAAGGTTTGGCTTACTGCTGAGGCAAAACTTTCAAGTAGTGAAAACCTTCCGGAAGGTCGATGAAAACCTTTCGGAAGGTTTTGCACACTGGAAAAAACCTTCCGGAAGGTTTTGCCTTTATTGCAAAACCATTCCTTAGCTCCAAAACTTATATCCAACCTAACTTTTTCAACTCCTAAACATTCTAACACCCTATTTATGACATCTAATCTACCAAAATCTTGAACCACACATATGAACCACAATTGATTGATCATGCCCAAAGTCATTTCCGAAATTGCAACATGATTTAAAATTTTGATGTTTTCAAAATACAAGACATGGATTTCTAATTTTAACTACCAAAATGAATACCCAAAATGCAACACATAGATTCAAATGATAGGGCATTCCTTAATCAATCAAATATCAAAAGTTGAGCAATATTCCCCCACCCTTTAAGCATAGGGCTACGAAACACATTGCTCAAATGCCCGAACTAAGCACACATGAGCATCACCATGGCTTTAAATGCTATTCTAGAGTATACACATACGCAATCATTTTCAAACTCGTGTGTGTGAAATGGATATGTAATTGAAGCATTTACACAACAGAGTTCACATTCACTTTGGCTATCCAAATTAAGCTTCGATGCAACCTCACCAAAGGTGTCTCTCAACAATGAATCACACTATAGTTATCCTGACATGCTCTCCATGTGAATATGTGAGATGGAATCTTGTGCATAAAACGAAGTATGCTCACATATAATCCAAAAATGAAGTATGCATAATAATGAAACAACCTTGGCATAATCTCATGAAAGGAACACTAGGGCATTAAATAGCAAAATCAACCTTTCTTTTTCTTCAAAAGTATGCTATCCCTTCAAAAGTATGCTATCCCATGCTTTCTCTAGATCATTTAGGACTTTCAAGGATTATAATGGGGCCTTGGGGTGATATTGAGACAAAAGAAATGAAGGATATAGGATAACAAAGAGGGTTGTTCCGAGTGCATGACATTTATTTCAAAAAGATCTCCCTTTTTAAGAGATTTTCAGTCTACACCATCACTTCACTCTTTATTGCTTTTTCTTCTTTTCCTTAACATTTTCCTTCTTTCTTTGATCAAATTTTTTTTTCTCTTTCACCCTTTTTCTCTTCATTTTCTTTGATTCATCATTCTTTTTCATTCAACATATGAGTTCCACATTCATCATTCCTTTTGTTGGGTTTTCACATCACCATTCATTCTCTTTCATGTTCAATCATGGTCAGCTCTCGGAACAACCAAGGTGTGGTAAATTTTTATCATTTTTCACCGGCTTGGTTTAATGTGTGGCATGGAAACGAATTTTCAACAAGGCTCAAACATGACACTAGGGATAATTTCACAAGAACAAGGCTAAGGCTCAAAATAGATCAAGGACGGCCTAAGATCATTTCTAGATAGGCATAGGGGAGAATTGTACATATCAAGACAAAGTTAATCAACTACCCAAATGCACCTAACCAAAACAAGCATAATGAGATTATTGAACACATTTGTAATTTGAAAAATTGTTCCTTGGGTAAATGTAAGTTCCCTCCAACAAGGATTGGCATTAAAGCTCACATGGGTTCTTACTCATCTCCACTATTCATATCAAACACTAAAATATGAACTCGATCTGTAAATTGACGAAATTACACATTCAAGGTGTACATATAGGTGAGTTCAAAAGCAAACACATATGTGATACTCAAGCATAGTATGAACTTCTATAATGTGCTCATGTATTCAAAATTCAAAGCAAAGATCAATCATATCAATAAACCCATAACACTCTAAATAGGGGAATACAGATCAACATTCAAATGTTTTCACAAAAAATTTCAAATTTTCCACATAATTTGCAACTATTGTAAACAAAAATCTGTAGGATATGTAAAAGGTGAATTTCACCACAAAAATTAGTATTATCAACAAAAAATTTCCATAAACATTGGTGTATCATACAAATGGTGTACCTCACCCCCCAACTTGATTCATGCATTGTCCTCAATGCAACAAAAAGATATGATATGCAATGAAGGACTGTAAAAAGATGAGTAGGTTTAGAGAACACCTCGCACTTGAGCTTTGAAAAAAACACCAATATCTGCAACTAAGAAAGACAACACTATACGCAAAGATAAAGTAAGTAAGCATAAACAGTTAAAGTAAGTAAAAATGATTGTACACTAAAGACCATAAGAACAGTTAATCCTCCAACAAGTCCGGGTAGACCGAATCCGCCAATTCTTCCTCCACCCATTGACTTTCCAAACCGTCGAAAAATGGCTTAAGTCTTTGGCCATTGACCTTGAATGTCTTGCCATCTTCGGGGTTGGTGATTTCCACAGCTCTATTGGGGTAGGCCACCTTGACAAGACAGGGGCCATCCCAACGGGATTGGAGTTTTCCTTAAAAGATAGAGAGATGAGAGTTGTACAAGAGCATTTTTTGTCCGGGCTCAAATGATTTCCTTGCAATGGATTTGTCATGAAAGATTTTAGCCCTCTCTTTTGAAATTTTTGAGCTCTCATACGCATCTCTACGAATTTCCTCTAATTCATTCATTTCTAACTTTCTATTCTCTCTGGTCATTCTCAAATTGAAGTTCAAGGTCTTAATGGCCCAATAGGCCTTGTGTTCCATTTCAACCGACAAATGGCAAGTCTTGCCATAGACGAGCCTATAGGGTGACATGCCTAGAATGGTCTTGTAAGCAGTGCGGTAAGCCCAAAAGGCATCGGTCAACCTAAATGACCAATCTTTCCTATTGGGGTTCACCATTTTCTCTAGGATGTTCTTGATTTCCCTATTGGCCAACTCAGCTAGGCCATTGGTTTGTGGGTGATACGCGGTGGGCACCTTGTGTGTGACGCCATACTTATGCATTAAGGATGCAAATGACCTATTATAGAAATGAGAACCACCATCACTTATCATAGCACGAGGCATCCCAAACCTCGAAAAGATATTTTTTTTCAAAAACTTAACCACGACCCGGTGGTCATTGGTCTTGGTTGGGATAGCCTCCACTCATTTGGACTCATAGTCCACTGCCAGCAGAATGTACAAGTAGCTAAACGACACAGGGTAGGGACTCATGAAGTCGATGCCCCAACAGTCAAATATCTCTATAACAAGTACAAGGGAGAGGGGCATCATGTTCCTTCGGGTCACACTACCCAAACGTTGGCACCTATCGCATTCTTTACAGAAAGAAACACAGTCTTTAATTAATGAGGGCCAATAAAAACCTGACCGTAAAACTTTCACTGAGGTCTTTTTTGAAGAGAAGTGGCCACCGCAAGCCTCTGAATGGAAAAATGCAAGTACGTCCCGTTGTTCATTCTCAGGTATGCATCTCCTCATGAGTTGATCTAGGCAATACTTGAACAAGTACAGGTTGTCGAAGTAAAAGTACTTCACAACTGCCATAAACCTCTGTCTATCCTCCGAGCTCTAGTGCGGTGGTATTTATCCTATAGCAAGATAATTGCATATGTCAGCATACCAAGGACAAACAGAATGAATAGAAAATAAAAGCTCGTATGGAAAAGAGTCAGGGATAGGAATATGCTCATTGGCATCTTGAACGACAAGTCGGGATAAATGGTCCACCACCATGTTCTCAACTCCCTTTTTGTCTTTGATTGTCAAGTTGAATTCTTGTAGGAGGAGTATCCACCTAATGAGTCTCGGTTTTGCGTCCTGCTTAGACAAAAGATACTTCAAAGCAGAGTGATTAGTGTAGACTACAATAGGTGAACCAATTATGTAAGACTGAAATTTATCCAATGCAAATACTACGGCTAGCAACTCTTTTTCAGTGGTGGTGTAATTCATTTGTGCCTCATTAAGAGTTTTACTAGCATAGTATATTACATAAGGTCTATTGTCTTCCCTTTGACCGAGCACAGCGCTGACCACGTAATTACTCGCGTCGCACATAAGTTCAAAAGGTATGTCTCACTTGGGTGGTCGCATAATCAGAGGTGCAGTGAACATGCTTTTGAGTTTTTTAAATGATGCCTCACAATTATCTGACCATACGAGTGAGACATCTTTGGAAAGCAAGTGGGTCAAGGGACGAGCCAATGCACGAGCCAATGCACTAAAGTCCTTTATAAAGCGACGATAAAAACCAGCATGGCCAAGAAATGATCTGATATCCTTGACGACCTTTGGCGTGGGGAGGTTGGAAATTGCATCCACCTTTGATTTGTCAACTTTGATCCCCTTCACTGAAACAATGTGCCTGAGCACTATCCCTTGTGTCACCATGAAGTGGCACTTCTCCCAGTTGAGGACCAAATTTTTCTCCTCACATCTCTCAAGTACTCTCTCTAATTTCTCCAAACATCCTCCAAATGAATCCCCAAAATACTGAGAAGTCATCCATAAAAACTTCCACGATCTTCTCCACCATATCACTAAAGATTTCCATCACACATCTTTGAAAAGTCCCTGGGGCATTACACAACCCAAAAGGCATGCGTCGGTAGGCAAAGGTACCGTAGGGGCAAGTGAAGGTGGTTTTTTCTTGATCCTCCAATGCGATCTCATTTTGATTGTAGCTGGAGTATCCATCCAAGAAACAATAGAATAAGTGTCCGGCTACTCTCTCTAATACTTGGTCGTGGAATGGCAAAGGGAAGTGATCCTTTCTTGTGCAATAGTTGAGCTTCCGATAGTCAATACACACTCTCCATCCGGTGACTACTCTTGTCAGAATCAACTCATTGTCCTCATTTGCAACCACTGTGACTCCCGATTTCTTTAGCACTACTTGAGTGGGACTCACCTATTTACTATCGACAATCGGAAAGATGATGCCCACATCAAGTAACTTGAGTACCTCGTCCCTCACCACATCCTTCATAATCGGATTCAACCTTCTTTGTGGTTGTCGGGATGGCTTGGAGTCTTCTTCATCTATGTGTACAAATAAGGGGGCTTATCCCCTTGATGTCGACAATTGTCCAACCAATTGCTCTCTTGTGCCTCCTCAACACACATAACAATTCTTCCTCTTGGCTTGCCTCCAAAGTTGAGCTTATTACCACCGGGAAGGTCTCATGCTCCCCCAAGAAAGAATATTTGAGATTGGATGGTAAAGGCTTCAACTCCAAGATGGATTTTTTGCACATTCGATGGAAAGATCTTCTTGTCTTGATGTGGAAGCTTCTCAAATGTAGGGGTCCATTTTTTCACCCCTTTCAAGCTCTCCGGCTCCCCTTGATTGTCAACCTCTTCCTCCCTAAGCTCCAATGTGCTTAAAAGCTCCAAGTGATCCTCCACCAATGTGTCAATCCTATCGCCTTCATGTACTTCCTCATCATCCCCCGGTTGTTTACACAAATTGAATACGTTGAGGTCCATAGTTATATTTTTGAAAGTAAGCTTCATTAGTCCATTCCTGCAATTAATAACAACATTAGAAGTAGCAAGGAACGACCTACCTACTATGACAGGAATATGTGAGCTAGGGTTAACAACCGGATGTGTTTCAAGTACAATAAAATCGACAGGGAAATAAAAATTATCCACTTGAACTAAAACATCCTCAACTACTCTCCTTGGTGTTCGAATGCTTCGGTCCGCCAATTGAAGAATGATTGGAGTTGGCTTCAACTCTTCAATTGGCACAATAGTCTTATCAAATTTTTTGCCACTTCGAAGGGTGGTGACCGCCTTGAGTTGCTCACAACTCTCCTTTATGGGTTCGGATGACTCAATCACATGTTGGCCTCTAGGGTTCTCTTGGGGTTGAGCATGGAATTTCCCCTTCTCTTGTTGTGATGTCCCTATGTCATTGGTCAGTTTTGTGATTTGAGTCTGAATGTCATTGTTGAAGGTGGTTTGGCTTCGGATGAATTGATGAACCACATCCTCCAAATTTCTCTTATGAGGTGGTTGGTAGGTGGGAGGATTGGATGGTCCTTGTTGACCATAACTTTATGGAGATAGACTTTGGGAAAAACTTTGTGGAGGCAGGTTTTGTGAATACCCCTGTGGATTGGACCGGGGGTATTGGGAGCTAGACAACTGACCTTGCCCTTGGTATTGACTTTGCTTAGGAGGCATGGTAGGTGAATATGCATTAGACCCGTGAGGAGTGGGATTCACATTCTTCCAACTGATGTTCGGGTGATTACTCCAACCTGGATTATTAGTGTTAGAATGCGGGGATAATGATTTCCTACTTTGGTTGAAGGCATTGACTTGGTCATGGTAGACTTTCTTAAGTGCCGGAATGTTAGGGCACTCCGATATGGAATGCTCAACACTCTCACAGATAGAGCAAAACTCCTCGGTCTTGGAAATGTTGGACACCTCATGTCTCCTATTAACCTCAAGACTCTCCACTTTCCTAGATAATTTGGTGATTTTGGAAAGCAAATCTTCCCGGTCTCTTAAATCATACATCCATCCCCTGCTTGGTTGATTACTCCCCGGAGAAGACCTCTGTACATCGGTGGGATCCGTAATATCCCAAGATTGTGCATTTTGTGCCAATGTACTAAAGTAGTCTAGGGCCTCATCGGGATCCTTGTTTAAGAACTCCCCATTGTACATCATGTCAATGAATTGTCGATGGCCCGGTGTAATACCTTTGTAGAAGAAACTCACCAATTGTCATGATTCAAGAAACTCACCAATTGTCATGATTCAAAACCATGATGTGGAATGGATTGTAGCAATTCCTTGTAGCGATCCCAACATTGATAAAATTGTTCATTGGGCTTTTTCGAAAAGTTTTGGATTTGCTTTTTAAGAGCGGTGGTTTTAGGCAACGGAAAGAATTTTTTCAAAAACTCAGAAAGTATTTGTGCCCAAGAGATTATGGATCAAGGCTTCAAGGAATTCAACCACGTTTTGGTTTTGTCCTTAAGGGAAAAGGGAAACAATTTCAAGCAAGCTATGTCGTCTATAGCATGATTAGTGAGGAAGGTTGCAACTATTTCCTCAAACTCCTTAATGTGCAAATAAGGATTTTCTCTTTTAATTCCGTGGAATTGAGGAAGTAGTTGCAACATTCCCGACTTGACTAGGAAGACATGAGCTTAGACCGGTAAGAGAATGCATGAGGGAGTGGTGCTACGTGTGGGTTGGAGATAATCCCGCATTGACCGCACTGGAGGATCAATGGGGATATTGTTCCCTTCATTCCTAGGAGGGAAGTGCATTCTAGGGTTGGAATTCTAGGGTCTTGCACTCCTCCTCCCCTTGGGACATTAGCACCAACATCCTCAAAGTTGTCGCTGACATCCTCGGGTGGGTCTTGGTCAATATTCATGTTGGGGCCTAAGGGTCGCCTAATCAATCTATTTTGGTCGTCCCATCCCCACATACAAAAAAATGTCTACAAATGAAAAGACAAATAAACAAAAATATATACAAGGAGCAACGTATCTCAGCTCGTGATGAAAATCACGAAACTTACCTCCATTGTCCGAAAATCACCTTCTCAATTCAACGCTTTGCCTTCCCCGGCAATGGCGCCAAAAATGCTTGCTCGCGTTCGCCCAAATCTCCGAACACCACCCAGTCATGTGTATATGGCTTATATGAGTAGGTGAGTGTCACTCTCCCCCGGGTTAGATGTTAGAAAATGGGGAACATGTGTGTGTGGATGAAAGTGTGTGTGTGTGCAAAAGTGCTCCCCAAGCGTAGAGAGACTTTTGAGTGTTGTGTTTTATTTGAAATTGGTATTCCAATGTCATCTTCTTAGGAAAGGAAGGTGAATTGTGTTGAAGGTGATTTTGGTGAAAAATAAAAAGTGTAAAAATCTTTTGAATATGTGTTTTGGTGAGTTGTGTTCTTGATGAAAAATACAATGGAAACAAGTGCTAGCTAATCCAAAGAGGTCATTCCAATGAGAATGCCAAATCAACTCAAGACATTTTTCCAATGGTGCCCAGACGTTCGATTGATTCGTAGGAAACGAGGGAGTAAAATGGAGGTGATGATTCAAGCATACCCTGTGACAAGTCTACGGTGTATCAAGAACTCACAACCACGTCCACACTCAACCTAGTCAAACCAAACCATCTTACACTACGAGGAAGAATGAAAACGAGTTGATTTAGCATACTGATTGGTGAAAACCGGTGTTATTCCAACCCCTAAACATCATCCCTTAGAATGTGTATATGGTGTATGTGTGAAATGGAGTGTCACTCTCCCTCGGGGTGATGCAAGAGATTAGGCAACAACGGATTGGTGGAAAATGGAATGAACAAAATGTGAAATGAAATGCGGGTGTGTACAAAAGTGCTCTCCAATCGCAAATAGTCTTTTGTGTGTCGGTGTTTTACTTGGAAAAGTATTCCAAGGTCGTCTCCTCAGGGAAGGAAAGTTCAAGTGTGGTGAAGGTGATTTTGTCAAAAAGAGAAAGTGTAAAATCTTTTAGTTTGTTTTGGTGAGTGGAGTTTGTAAATGAAAATGCAAGAAAACAAGTGTTGGTTAATCAAAAGGGGTCATTCCAATGGGAATACCAAATCAACTCCAATCCTTCCTCCAATGGTGCATAGACGAATGATTGATTCGTGGGAAGCTGGGGATGAGATGGTGAGGATCCAAGCATAAACCGTGACTAGGCCTACGGAATATCAAAGACTCACAAACTCATCCACCCTCAACCCAGTCAAACCGAACCATCGTACACCGAGAGGAGGAATGGAAAAGAGTTGAAGTAGCACACCCAAGAGGAATTTTTCCTTGGATTAGCCAACTTAAATCTAGTTACTCATAATAAAAGACAAGACAATAATGTAAAATGAAAGACATTGTAGACAGATGAAGATTTAAACTAAGTTAATGAAAGAAAACTTAACTACGAAGAGAAATATTCAATACCCATTTTAAAGATGAAAATGAATCAAACTTGAACAACAATGGTGAAATCTAGAATATTCAACTAAACTTGCAAAGCACTTGAAGTAAATGACATTAAAAGTAATTAATGAAGCTTACAAGAGTATTCAAGAAGATTACAAGTGAAAAGATGGAAGAAAATGAAAAAACATAAATTTCTTACACTATGGCACTATTCATTGTCTTCTTCATGGGATTTTCTAAGCTTAGGTAGCCACCCCTGAAATGCTTGTCAATTGTTGAATATAATGGAGTGTTTGCCTTCAAATTTCGTGCATGGTGGTCCCCCCCAAGGTGTGTGCAGACCTCCCATCAATGGGAGGCTGAATGGATGGGTCTTGACAGGCAAGACAAGCTTCACCTGCAACCCACATGGCATCCCCCTTCTCTCTCTCTTCCATTAATGCCCAAGCCTTCAAAGTCCTCATCTTGTGTAAGGGAGGCATGTAGATGTGTAAGAGAATGATGGGGGACAAGTGGGAGAATCAATGGTGGGACCCCCAAGCAAGTGGAGAAGAGTTTGCAGGTGTTCTGGGCTGTTCTGGGAGCGTACCGGTACTGTGTACCGGTACTCTAAACCTTCTGGAGTTCGAAGTACAGGTACGCAGTTTCGGAACGGTACCATACCGGTACTGTGTACCGGTACTGTTTTCTGCTCTGGACCACTTTTTGTAGAATCGGAATAACGTTTGATCCAGCCGTTGGATTGAGCTGAAATTTTGACACAATACATAAGACATCCAGATCTACAACTTTCATGTTTTTCACTTTTTCAGATTCTAAGTGGATCATGGTCAAAAGGGGGAAAACCCAGGCTCTGCAACCCAGTGGTGTGGCTGCTGGTGCCTTTGTTACCAAACACCAATACCTCCTTGATTTCTTCACTTTTAAGCCTCCAAATCTTCATGTAATGTGTCAATGCCTTCACCACACATCCAACATAGTTGCAAGGTCCTAAAGTCCATCATTTAAGCTATAAAAACTTGCAACATCGAAAATTCAACATTATTCATAAAATCGGCTAACTCTAAGTACTTAGGTGCAAAAGTTGAGTTAAAATGCATGTAATGAGGCCTTCAAACATACAATATTTTGTGCTCATCACATACCCAAGAGGATTCTCCCTTGGATTAACCAACTTAAAACTTAGCTACTCATATTTAATATAAGAACATACAATGTGTAAAGAGACATGGTATTGAGATGGAAGTTAAAATTGTATTAAAGTGAAGAGAAGTGAAACTACAAAATAAGTGCTTTTAATACCCAACTAAAAAGCTTGAAATGTAAAACTTCAATGTAACAATGGTAGATTGAAAGATACTTGACTAAAATTGTAATACACTTGAAATAAATGACATTAAGTGCAATAAATGAAGCTTACAAGAGTCTTGTAGAAGATTACAAGTGAAATGGGTAAAGAAAATGCAAAAAATCTAACTTCTCTCTCTAAACTATGTCTTCCTCCTTGAGCTCTCTCTCTACAATGCTCTACAATGCTGAATAATGTGAAGTGTGGTTTGCATTTTCGTCCATGGAGGTCCTCTGGCATGTGGGACAGGCTTCCCATCCATAGGAGGCTGAGTTGATGGTTTGGGCAGGCTAGGACAAGCCTAGCCTGCAACTTCCCAGACTTCTCTATTCTCTCTCTTCCTTATAAATGCTTGGGCCTCCAAAGTACAACCTTAAGTGTGGGGAGGCATGTAGATGTGTAAGGGATGTCAGGGGACAAGTGGGAGAATCATAGGTGGGACCCCCAAATGGCAGAGATTGAGTTGCAGGCTGTCTGGCTTTTCTGGGCAAAACTTTCCGGAAGGTTGATGCAAACCTTCCGGAAGGTTTATGCAAGAACAGTGAAAACAGCAGTCCAGTGACCCAAACCTTCCGGAAGGTCGATGCAAACCTTTCGGAAAGTTTATTCTAGTAGACAAAACATTCCAGAAGGTTTAGACAGTGCATAGGCAGACCAAGTGCAAACCTTCCGGAAGGTTTATGGCCAAACCTTTCGGAAGGTTTTCATCCAAATTGCATTTTTCTTTGTTTCTTCACCTTCCAATCCTTCCTTTAAGCTATCCCCTCATCTTCATTGACTTTAAACACTACGATGGGAGCTTAACTCAAGCCATTTACAATTCTTCACCTACATTCACACAAAAAATGATCAAAAGGTAGATTAAATGCATTTCTTTCCAAATTCTCAACAAAAGCAAGTATAAAAAGGGTATAACAACATACAATATATGCAATATTTTGTGCTAATCATACGATCATCTCCCAAGGAACTCCATTGATAGTTGGATGTGATTGGTCGAGCAGTTCATAACTTGGTTCATTATCAACAGTAGACACCCCAAGGATATTGGGGCACTAATTTATTTGAGAAAGAAAACCCTACAGGAGTATTCTCATTATTATTAGGAAGGATGAATGAAATAGAAGTTGTAATCTAGAGATTGCAATTGCGTCATTCAAGATTGGGTTACCAAAAGATAACCCATTATTCTAGTCTTTGACTAAACGCTCAACCATCGACATGGAGGAGTTGATGGCTAGGGTTGAGAAGTATTTCAAGGCGGACAATGAGCTCAATAGGAAACCCATTGGGACTAGTCAAGCAAGAAACAAAATAGGGAAGGGTAGATAGTCCCAACCACGCTTAGCAGCAAACGGAAAAGAAAAGGATGGTTTCCACTCCCGCTCTTCATTCTTAAGAGTCAACATAGTTTTAAGGAACCAATTTATAAGATTTTTCCCCAAATCAAAGGGAAACCTTACTTTAGGTGGCCAAACAAGTTAGGTGGGGATCCAGAGAAGAGGAACCTAAATCTCAAGTGTTCGTACCACAATGATACCAAAAACATGACAGAGAACTATGGTTCTCTGAAGCAACATCTGGAGGAGCTAGTTCGAGCTGGTTACCTGTCATAGTTTATTGATGAAATAAGAACCAAGCATATGGCAACCAGTAAGAAGGAAGAGATTCAGGGTCAATCACAGGACTCCACCAGAGTCATTGATGTGATACATGCAACCATACATCCAAACATAACATCCAATAAGGTCACTAGAGCCTACATTCAGAAGGTTGCACAAACCAGAGAGATTTATTGGGTTGATGCCTTGACCGAGCAAGCTCACAAGAAACCACTAACTAATCGATTGAATGGACTGATCGGCTTTTCTGATGATAACTTAACAAGGATTCGTCACCCTCACAACGATGCTCTTATTTTGACCATGAGGATTGAAAAATTTGATGTATTGCGGGAGGAGATTATGTGGATCTTCCCTCACGATTAAACATGTGAGTTGCTAGATACTACCTAGAGGGGGTGAATATGTTCATTAAAATTATGCTTTAACAAACCCCAATTTTAATCTAATTCTACCATAATTACTTTTTCTCACAATGATTTAGCAATTTAGCATGAGAACCCCTTCTCAACCCCCGTGACACTTTGCACCCAAGAAGATTGATGTATTAATTTTAACAAATTATCGATTAACACTGAATCTCTCATGGCGATCCCAATCCAATGGCAACAAACACAACCAAGAAACTATATATGATATGAATATTCAATCAATTAATTTATCAAACACATAGTGCTTGTGTGTGCTAACATTGCAAGTGTATAAGTGCTTGATGCGTTCATCCTAATCTCCAAACACTAACCCGGACTAAGTGTATATGGCTTTTATGTGTAGGTGAGTGTCACTCTCCCTCAGGTTTAATGCTAGAAATGGGGAAAACGTGTGTGTGGATGAAAATGTGTGTGTGTGTTCAAAAGTGTTCTCCAAGCGAAGAGAGACTTTCGAGTGTTGTGCTTTACTTGGAATGGGTATTCTAAGGTCGTCTCCTCAGAGAATGAAGGTTGAATCGTGTGAAGATGATTTTGTAAAAATGGAAAAATGTAAAATCTTCTGAATTTGTGTTTTGGTGAGTGAATTTTTCGATTAAAATGTAATGGAAACAAGGTTGGCTAATCCGAAGAGGTAATTCCAATGGAAATGCGAAATCAACTCAAAACATTCTTCCAATGGTACCTAGGTGTTCGATTGATTCGTAGGAAGTGAGGGACTAAAGTGGAGGTGTAGGCTCAAGCATACCCTGTGACAAGTCTACAGTGTATCAAGAGCTCACAACTGCGTCCGTACTCAACCTAGTCAAACCAAACACTTTACACTACAAGGAAGAATAGAGGAAAGTTGATTTAGCATACCCAAGAGAAAATCTCCCTTGGATTAGCCAACGTAAAACTTAGCTACTCATATTAAATGCAAAGACATACAATGTAGAAAGAGACATGGTAATAAAATGGAGATTAAAACTTGTATTAATGCAAAGAAAAGTTAACTACAAAGATATGTGCATTTAATACGCATTTGGAAAGCTTGAGAAAAAAAACTTAATGTAACAATTGTAGATTCAAAGATACACAACTAAACTTGAAACACACTAGAAATAAATGACATTAAAGTGCAATAAATGAAGATTACAAGAGTCTTACAGCTTACTACAAGTGAAATGGGTAAGAAAATGCAAAAATCCAAACTTTCTCTCTCTAAACTATGTCTTCTTCCTTGAGCTTCTCTCTCTAAAATGCTAAATAATGGTCTCCAATGGTGTAACTCCTTTTGCATTTTTGTCCATGAGGCTCCTATAGCCTGTGTGTGCAGGCCTCCATCAATGGGAGGTGAGTTGATGGCTTGGATAGGCTAGGACAAGCCTAGCATGCAACCCATTAGGCTCCCTCATTCTCTCTCTTCATTTCCCATCCTCTCTCCTCAAAAGTTAGAAGCTAGGTTCTTGTAGGCATGGTTGTATGTAGACAATGTTAGGAGATGTGTGGGAGAAGCAATGGTGGGACCCCCAAGTGGCAGAGCTTGAGTTGCAGGTGTCTGGCATTTTTTAGCAAAACCTTCCGGAAGGTTTGCGGTAGATCCAACTCCAGTGTGCAAAACCTTTCGGAAGGTCAATGACCAAACCTTTTGGAAGGTTTTCTCCTGACTTGCCTTTTTCTTGATTTCTTCACCTTCCAAGCCTCCCGTTAAGCCACCCCCCATCTCCATCGACTTTGAGCACTACGATGGGGGCTTAACTCAAGCCGTATCCAACTTTTTACCTACAATCACACAACTTCATTAATTTTTTGATTAATTGCATTTCTTCCCATTTTCACCACAAAAGCAAGTATAAAAGGGTATAAAAGCATACATGATGTGCAATATTTTGTGCGAATCACACCCCCCAACTTGAGTTTTGCTAGTCCCTAACAAACTTTATTTTCAAACCGCAAAGTGTAAAACTACAACAATCCATTTATGCTCATACATCGCCAAACAATCAAAATGCAAAAATCACAATGCAATTAAAGAAATAAAATTGGGTAAAATAAAACTAACAACTGTGGTACTTTTCATGAATTACATTCAAAAGTTCACTACAAGGATTTAGAATTCAAAAACAAAACGGCCCAAATCCTAGAGACACTTCTACTAGGCCGATCATTCTAATCCTAACTGTACAACATATACAACTAAAACAAAAAGAACCACCAAACAATCACGACGACATAACTACTCGTCGTCCTCGTCCATCTCCTCCTTAGCCTCTTCCTCATCACTCTCCTCCTCATCGTCACCCGAGTCGTCATCATCATCATCATCGTCGTCGGAACCTTCCACCTCAACAACTGTAGAAGTCATGGGAGCAGAGGTTGAAGGTCCGATCGAAGGCAGCGGAGGTCCACCGGGGATGGGCTCGCCTGGAAAGGTGTGCTGGAAGATCCGAGTCACCATCAGTGAAAGCCCCCAAGGCGTCCAAGCGTTGTGACACAGTACGGACCGGGGCAGAGGTGGAAGGCCCAGAAGTAGACAGCCCAGCAAAGGATGGCTCAGGTCCTGAGGCTCTAGCTCTCTCACCCCCAGTCCTTGCTGCCCTCTTACTGCTACTTAATTTCCCAATAGCACTAACCTCAGGGGACAGCAACACATCATGTGTGTAGGCCTTGACCTTGCTGTGGGAGCACATCCTAGTGACAAGATTGCCGAAAGCGGGATTCGTCTTCGGCTTTGCAGCCTGAGCGAACTCCCAGATTAATAGAGCCACGTCCATTCTCTTCCCGGTCATGAATGCATGTAGAAGGGCGAGCTTCTCCACATTAGGGTTCTTCTCCGCACCCCGAGGGCTCAGATTGTAGTGTAGGATCTTGTAAATGACCCCGTAAGAGTGCTTGAGGCCCCCGACTAGAGTGCTTGAGGCCCTCGACTAGAGTTGTTCCCTTGAATTGGATTGGGTCCTCATAGGTAAGTTGTACATACTCATAGAGTGTCTTTCTCCCTTGGACATTGTGTGGGTAGACCGGGGTATTAGGGGGAGGCCTTTGGTATCTCATCAAGGTGGCAATCAAATTCGGGGTCACGTCAAATGTCTTCCCCCTCACATTCCTGCTAAGAATACGACCATCCTTGTCCACCACTTTCAACTTCCTATAGAACTCCCTACACAATGCCAGGTTATACCCGCTAACCGACTCAAACCAAATCCCAAGCCCATGACTTTCTATGATCCTCACCACTTCGTTATTCGGCCCAAGAGTGGGCCTATCCACAAAACGCTCACAAGTCACATTTTTCTCCTCAATCCTTTGATTGCGATCATCATTTCTTGCTTTTGTCCTCCTCTCTTCCCTATCTCTGTTACTAGGGCCCTCCACACTTCTCTTGCGGGAACTAGTGCCCGTGGGTTGTGGGGAACCCAAACCCGTGCGTTTAGTTCGGGTCATGAGGATCAACAGTGCCCCAACACCCAAAAATGACAAAAACAACATCAAAAGTTGTTCCACGGGCTCAAAAAACTTCAAGGGGGATCCTTCCTAACTGAGCCATTGCAAAAGATTTCAAAGTTTTGGAGAGAAAATGAGAGAAATGGAAATTGGGGGAAAAACTAGGGTTTAGTGAGCAATCCATAAATTTCGGCAAAAATTCAGTAATAAACAACCCTAGTAGTGAAATATGGAAGATTTGGGTGGTGGTTGAGAGTTCTATGGAGTTTAGAGGAGATTAGAGAAGCCTTGAGGGAGAGAGAGATGCTTGGGAAGTCAGATGGAATAGGTCAAGTGAACAGTTAGACCAAAAAAATGAACTTAAAACCCTCGTTTTCAACTTTCTGGGCAAAACCTTCCGGAAGGTTTATAACCAAACCTTCTGGAAGGTTTTGCCTTTTTTGTAAAACAAATCCTGTGCTCTAAATCTCACTTCCATTCCAACTTATTCCAACTCCTAAACATTCTAACAACCTATCTATGACATCTACTCTACCAAAAACCTGAACCACAAATGTTAACCACAATTGAGTGATCATGCCCAAAGTCATTTCCGAAATTACAATATGATTTAAAATTTTGATGCTTTCAAAATACAAGACATGGATTTCTAAGTTTAACTACCAAAATGAATACCCACAATGTAAAGCATAGATTCAAATGGTAAAGGCATTCCTATATCTTTTGAATATCGAAAATTTGAGGAATATTCCCTCATCCCACGAGCATAGGGCTACATGACGAGATTGTTCAAATACCCGAACTAAGCACACATGAGCATCACCGTGGCCTTAAATGCTATTCTAGAGTATGCACCTACACATTCATTTCCAAACTCGTGTGTGTGTGTGGTGTGAATATGTAATTTAAGCATTTACCCAACGGGATTCACATTCACTTGGCTATCCAAATTCAGCTTCGATTCAACTCTCACCAAGGGTGTCTGTCAACAATGAATCACACTATGGTTATCCAGGCACGCTCTCCATGTGTATATGTGAGATAGAATCATGTGTACAAAACGAAGTATACTCACATATAGTCCAAAAATGAAGTTCATGCATAAAAACGAAACAACCTTGACATAATCTCATGAACGGAATGCTAGGGCACTAGATAGTTAAATCAACTTTTCTTTTTCTTTAAAAGTGTGCTTTCCCCATGCTGTCTCCAGATCATTTAGGACTTCAAAGGTTATAATGGGGCCTTGGTGATATTGAGGGAAATGAAATGAAGGATAGAGGATAACAAAGAGGGTTGTTCCAAGTGCATGACCTTTATTTCAAAAAGATCTCCCTTTTTATGGGATTTTCAGTCTAACACCATCACTTCACTCTTTATTTCTTTTTCTTCTTTTCCTTAACATTTTCCTTCCTTTTTCTTTGATCATTCTTTCTTCTTTTACCCCTTTTCTCTCCCTTTTCTTAGATTCTTCATTCTTTTTCATTCAACATTTGAATTCCACATTATTCATCCCTTTGTTGGGTTTCCACATCACCATTCCTTCTCTTTCATGTTCAATCATAGTCAGCTCTCGGAACAACCAAGGTGTGATAAATTTTTATCATTTTGCACCGGCTTAGTTAAATTTGTGGCATGGAAACAAATTTTCAACAAGGCTCAAACATGGGACTAGGGATAGAATTGCACAAGAAAAAGGCTAAGGCTCAAAGAAATAAAAAATGGCCTAAGATCATCTCTAGATAAGCATGGGGGAGCATTATGCGTTTCAAGACAAGTCAATCAACTACCAAGATGCACTCTAACCAAAACAAGCATAATGAGATTATTGAACAAATTTGAAATTTGAAGGATTGTTCTTTGAGTAATTGTAAGTTCCCTCCAAATAGGATTGACACTAAAGCTCTCATGGGTACTTATTCATCTCCACTGTTCATGTCAAGCTCTAAAATGTGAACTAAATCTATAAATTGTCGAAATTACACATTCAAGGTGCACTTATGGGTGAGTTCAAAAGCCAACACATATGTGATACTCTTAGCAATAGGATAAACTTCTATGATGCTCTCATGTATCCAAAGTTCAAAGCAACGATCAACATATCAATAAGCCCACAATACTTTGAATAAGGGAATATGGTTCAAAATTCAGATATTTTTCACAAAATTTTTAAAATTTTCAAATATTTCTCAACTATTCTTAAACAAAAACCTGTAGAACATGTGAAAGGTGAATTTTGCCACAAAAATTGGTATCTTCAACAAAAAAATTTCACAAAAATTTGGTGTATCATAAAAATGGTGCACCTCACCCCCCAACTTGATTCATGCATTGTCTTCAATGCAACAAAAAAGATATCATATGTAATGAAGGACTTTTAAAAGATAAGTAGGGTTAGAGAACACCTTGTATGAAGCTTTTGACAAAAACACCTTAATCTGCATATTAAAAGAACGAAAACTACACAAGGATGAAAGTAAGTAAACGACAAGAAAGCGACTGTACACTAAAATTTACATGAACAGTTAATCCTCCAAAAGGTCTGGGTAAACCGGATCCTCCAACTCTTCCTCCACCTTTTGACCCTCAAAACCCTCGAAGAATGGCTTAAGTCTTTGGCCATTGACCTTGAATGTTTTACCATCCTCGGGGTTTGTGATTTCCACGGCTCCATTGGGGTAGGCCACCTTGACAAGATAGGGGCCATCCCAATGGGATCGGAGTTTTCCTTGGAAGATGGAAAGTCAAAAATTATACAAGAGCACTTTTTGTCCAGGCTCAAATGTTTTCCTTAAAATGGATTTGTCATGAAAAATCTTAGTCCTTTCTTTTGAAATTCTTGAGCTCTCATATGCATCTCTACAAATCTCCTCCAACTCATTCAACTCCAATTTCCTATTTTCTCCGGCTATTCTCAAGTTGAAGTTTAAGGTCTTGATGGACTAATAGGCCTTGTTCTCCATTTCAATTGGCAAATGGCAAGCCTTGCTATAGACGAGCCTAGAAAGTGACATACCTAGAATGGTCTTCTAAGTAGTGCGGTAAGCCCATAGGGCATCGGTCAACCTAAGTGACCAATCCTTCCTATTAGGGTTCACCGTTTTCTCTAGGATGTTCTTGATCTCCTTATTGGCCAACTCGGCTTGGTCATTGGTTTGTGGGTGATAAGCGGTGGACACCTTGTGTGTGATGCCAAATTTATGCATTAAAGATGCAAATGACCTATTACAGAAATGAGAACCACCGTCGCTTATCATTGCTCGAGGCATCCCGAACCTCGAAAAGATGTTCTCTTTTAAGAACTTGACCACGACCCGGTGGTCATTGGTCTTGGTTGGAATGACCTCTACCCATTTGGACACATAGTCCACTGTCAGCAAAATATACAGGTAACCAAAAGACATAGGGAATGGACCCATGAAGTCAATGCCCCAACAATCGAATATCTCAATTACTAACACGGGGGACAAGGGCATCATATTCCTACGGGTCAGACTACCTAATCTTTGGCACATATCGCATTCCTTACAAAATGAAACACAATCCTTAATTAAAGAAGGTCAATAAAAACCGGATTGCAAAACCTTAGCTTGAGTCTTTTTGGAAGAGAAATGTCTATCGCACGCTTCGGAATGGCAGAATGCAAAGACGTCCCATTGTTCATTCTCAGGTACGCATCTCCTCATAAGTTGTTTAGGGCAGTATTTGAACAAGTACGGGTTGTCGAAGTAAAAGTAATTCACATCCGCCATAAATCTCCGTCTATCCTCAGGGCTCCAATGTAGTGGAATTTGTCCTGTAGCAAGATAATTGCAAATTTCAGCATACCAAGGACAAAAAGAATGAATGGAAAATAAATGCTCATCAAGAAAAGAGTCAGGGATAGAAATATGCTCTTCGACATCTTGAACTATAAGTCGGGACAAATGGTTTGCCACCACGTTCTCAACTCCCTTTTTGTCTTTGATTGTCAAGTTGAATTCTTGTAGGAGGAGGATCCACCTAATGAGTCTCGATTTTTCGTCCTGCTTAGACAAAAGATACTTCAAAGCAGAGTGATCAGTGTAGACTATAATAGGTGAACCATTGATGTAAAATCGAAATTTATCCAATGCAAATACTACGACTAGCAACTCTTTTTTGGTGGTAGTGTAATTCATTTGGGCCTCATTTAGATTCTTACTAGTGTAGTATATTACATATGGTCTCTTGTCTTCCCATTGATCAAGCACAACGCTGACTACGTAATCACTCGTGTCGCACATGAGCGCAAATGGTAAATCCCACTTGGGTGGTCGCATAATTGGAGGTGTAGTGAGCATGCTTTTGAGTTTTTTAAATGATGCCTCACAATTTTCCGACCACACAAATGGGACATCTTTGGAAGGAAAATTGGTCAAGGGTCGTGCCAATGCACTAAAATCTTTTACAAAAAGATGATAAAAACCGGCATGGCCAAGAAACGACTTGATGTCTTTGACGACTTTCGGTGTGGGGAGGTTGAAAATTGCATCAACCTTGGATTTATCGACTTTAATCCCCTTTGCCGAAATGATGTGCCCGAGTACTATCCCTTGTGTCACCATGAAGTGGCACTTCTCCCAGTTGAGAACCAAATTCTTCTCCTTACATCTCTCAAGTACTCTCTCCAAGTTATCCAAACAACCTTCAAATGAGTCCCCAAATACGGAAAATTCATCCATAAAGACTTCCACAATTTTCTCCACCATGTCGCTGAAAATTCCAAACATCCCCATGGCATTACACAACCCGAATGGCATTCGGCGATATGCGAAGGTGCCGAAGGGACATGTGAATGCAGTATTCTCTTAGTCTTCCAAAGCGATCTCAATTTAATTGTAGTTGGAGTAGCCATCCAAGAAAAAATAAAACAAGTGTCCTGCTACTCTTTCCAATACTTGGTCGAGGAATGGCAAAGGGAAGTGATCCTTTCTTGTGCACGAGTTGAGCTTCTGATAGTCGATACACATTCTCCATCCGGTGACTACTCTAGTCAGAATCAACTCATTGTCCTCATTTACAACCACGGTAACCCCCGATTTCTTGGGCACTACTTGAGTGGGACTCACCCATTTACTGTCGACTATTGGAAAGATGATGCCCACATCAAGTAATTTTAGTACCTCATCCCTCACCACATCCTTCATGATAGGATTTAGCCTTCTTTGTGGTTGTCGGGACGACTTGGAGTCTTCTTCGAGGTAGATGCGGTGTGTGCAAATGAGGGGGCTTATCCATTTGATATCGACAATTGTCCAACCAATTGGTCCCTTGTGCCTCCTCAACATTCTCAAGAGATCATCTTCTTGCTTCGACTCCAATGAAGAACTTATTACCACCGGGAAAGTATTGTGCTCCCCCAAGAATGAATATTTGAGGCTTGATGGAAAAAGGCTTTAACTCCAAGTTCGGAGTTTGTATAGTTGATGGAAAAATTCTCTTCTCTTATTGTGGAAGCTTCTCAAATGTAGGGGTCCATTTTTCTACCCCTTGTAAACTTTCCGGCTCCTCATGATCAACAATCTCCTCCTCCCCCAACTTTAATGTGCTCAATAGCTCCGAGTGATTCTCCACCAAGGTATCAATCATATTGACTTCATACACTTCCTCATCGTCCACCGGTTGTTTGAAAAAATTAAATACATTGAGGTCCATTGTCATATTCCCGAAAGTAAGCTTCATTAGTCCATTCCTGCAATTAATCACGACATTAGACGTAGTAAGGAACGACTACCTAGTATGATAGGAATTTGTGAGCTAGGGCTAACAACCGGATGAGTATCAAGTACAATAAAATTAACAGGGAAATATAAATTATCAACTTGAAGTAAGACATCCTCAACTACTCCCCTTAGTTTTCTAACGCTTCGATTCGCCAATTGAAGAGTGATTGAAGTTGGCTTCAACTCTTCAAGTTGGAGTTGTTGGTACACCGAATAGGGTAGGAGATTGACACTTGCCCCCAAGTCAAGAAGTGCTTGCCCCACTCGACAATTTCCTATTGTGATAGCAATGGTTGGGCAGCCGGGGTCTTTGAACTTTGGCGGTGTGTTGGTCCTCAAGATTGAGCTCACTTGCTCGGTGAGGAATTCCTTCATGTGTACATTCAACTTTCTCTTCACGGTACACAAATCTTTCAAAATCTTGGTACAAGAAGGGATTTGTTTGATAGTATCGAGGAGTGGGATGTTGATTTTCACCTGCTTAAACATCTTAATAATGTCAGAATAGTTAGCCACCTTCACGGGTGGTTTCAAACGTTGGGGAAAAGGGGCCGAAATGGGACATGCATGCACATTAACATCAAATTTTTTTTCTTTTTCACTCACCTCACCCCCCTCAGAATTTCCCTTAATCTCTTTCTCTTTTTCCAATGTGGCCTTTGGTTGGACTTTTGACAAAATAGTCTTGTCAATTTGTTTGCCACTCCTAAGGGTGGTGACCGCCTTGATTTCCTCACAACTCTCCTTGGTGAATTCAGATGACTCTATCACGTGTTGACCTCTAGGGTTCTCTTGGGGTTGAGCGGGAAATTTCCCTTTCTCTTGTTTTGACGACCCTATGACATTGGTCAATTTTGTGATTTGAGTCCGAATGTCATTAAAAGCGGCATCGGTTTGATTGTTGATGGTGGTTTGGCTTTGGATGAATTGGTGCACCACATCCTCCAAATTTCTTTTATGAGGCAGTTGGTAGGTGGGTGGATTGGATGGTCGTTGTTGACCAAAACTTTGTGGAGGCAGGTTTTGTGAAAACCCTTGTGGATTGGACCGGGGGTATTGGGAGCTAGACGAAGGGCCTTGACCATGGTATTGATTTTGCTTGGGAGGCATGGGAGGGTGAATATGAACTAGACCCGTGAGGAGTGGGATTCTTATTCTTCCAACTGAAGTTCGGGTGATTACTCCAACCCAGATTATATGTACTAGTGTGTGGGGAGAATGATTGCCTACTTTGATTGAAGGCATTGACTTGCTCATGGTACACTTCTTTAAGTGCCGGAATGTTGGGGCACTCCGATATGGAATGCTCAACACTCTCACAAATAGAGAAAAATTCCTCGGTCTTGGAAATGTTGGACACCTCATGTCTCCTATTGACCTCAAGACTCTCCACTTTCCGAGACAATTTGGTGGTTTTGGAAAGCAAGTCTTTCCGATCCCTTAAATCGTACATCGCTCCCCCACTTGGTTGATTACTACCCGGAGAAGACCTCGGTACATCGGCGGGATCCGTGATATCCCAAGATTGTGTATTTTGTGCCAATGTATTGAAGTACTCTAGGGCCTCATCGGGATCCTTGTTTAAAAACTCCCCATTTCACATCATGTTGATGAACTATCGATGGCCCAGTGTAATCCCTTCGTGGAAGAAACTCACCAATTGCCATGGTTTAAAACCATGATGTGGAATGGATTGTAGCAATTCCTTGTAGCGATCCCAACATTGATAAAATTGCTCATTGGGCTTTTCCGAAAAATTTTGGATTTTCTTTTTAAGGGCCGTGGTCTTGGGCACCGAAAAAAAATTGTTCAAAAACTCAGAAAGCATTTGTATCCAAGAGCTTATTAATCGAGGCTTCAAGGAATTCAATCACGTTTTGGCTTTGTCTTTATGGGAAAAGGGGAACAATTTCATGCGAGCTATGTCTTCCATGACATGATTATTAAGGAAGGTTGTAACTATTTCCTCAAATTCCTTAATGTGCAAATAAGGATTTTCTTTTTCAATTCCATGGAATTGAGGAAGTAGTTGTAACATTCCTAGTTTAACTAGGAAGGCATGAGCTTGGACCAGTAAAAGAATGCATGAGGGAGTGGTGCTACGAGTGGGTTGGAGATAATCCCGCATTGACCTCACCGGAGGATCAATTTGGATATTGTTTCCCTCATTCCTAGGAGGGGGAAAATGCATTCGGGGATTTGGCATTCTAGGGTTTTTCATTCCCCCACCCCTTGGAACATTAGCCTCCTCATCCTCAAAATTATCATCACATCCTCGGATGGGTCTTGGTCCAGATTCATATTGGGTTCTAGGGGTCGTCTAACCAATCTATTTTGGTCATCCCGTCTGCTTGACTTATTCTGTCGTTCCTAGTCTCTGACCATGATTTCGGTAATGTGTATATGGCTTATACTGTTAGGTGAGTGTCACTCTCCCTCGGATATCATGCAATAAATGGAAAAAACGTGTGTGTGAATGAAATATGTGTGTGTGTACAAAAGTGCTCCCCAAGCGTAGGGAGACTTTTGAGTGTCGTGTTTTACTTGGAATTGGTATTCCAAGGTCGTCTCCTCAGGGAAGGAAGTTGAATTGTGTTGAATGTGATTTTGTGAAAAATGAAAAGTGTAAAATCTTTTGAGTTTATGTTTTGGTGAGTGAAATTTTGATTAAAATGTAATGGAAACAAGTGTTGGCTAATCCAAAGAGGTCATTCCAATGGGAATGCCAAATCAACTCAAAACATTCTTCCAATAGTGCATAGGTGTTTGATTGATTCGTAGGAAACGAGAGACTAAAATGGAAGTGTTGGCTCAAGCATACCCCGTGACAAGTCTACGGTGTATCAAGAGCTTACAACCTCATCCGCACTCAACCTAGTCAAACCAAACCATCTTACACTACGAGGAGGAATGAAAAAGAGTTGATTTAGCATACCCAAGAGGAATTCTCCCTTGGATTAGGCAACTTAAAGCTTAGCTACTCATATTTAATGCAAGAACATACATAATGTAAAGAGACATTGTGAAGAAATGAAGATTGGAACTTGTATTAATGCAAGAAAAGTTAAACTACAAAAAAGTGCAATTAATACCCATTTGAAAAGCTTCAAATGAAAAACTTAAATACAAACATGGTAGAATCTAAAATGTGTAACTAAACTTGCAATAAATGAGATTAAAGTGCATTGAATGAAGATTACAAGAGTATTCTAGCTTACAATTAGTGAAATGGGTAAAAGAAATGCAAAAATCCAACTTCTCTCTCTAAAACTATGTCTTCCTCCTTGAGCTTCTCTCTCTAAATTCTGAATAATGCTGTAAAAATTGTCAAGAGTCCCTTCATTTTCGTCCATGGAGGTCCTATAGCCTGTGTGAGAGGTTTCCCATCAATGAGGGTTGAGTTGATGGATTGGGCAGGCTAGGACAAGCCTAGCCTGCAACTTCCCAGGCTTCTACCTTATCTATCTTCCTCATTAATGCTTGGGCCTCCCAAGTCCAACCTTAGGTGTAGGGAGGCAAGTATGTGTGTAAGAGATGTCAAGAGACAAGTGGGAGAATCATAGGTAGGACCCCCAAGTGGCAGAGCTTGAGTACAGGTTGTTTGGCATTTCTGGGCAAAACCTTCCGGAAGGTCGATGCAAACCTTCTGAAAGGTTTTCTTCTAGTGTGCAAAACCTTCTGGAAGGTTTTGCACACTAGAACCAACTCCAGAGGGCTAAACCTTTCGGAAGCTTTTTGACCACCTTCCGGAAGGTTTTCTCCTAACTTGCTTTTTTCTTGATTTCTTTACCTTCCAATCCTCCCTTTAAGCCACCCCCTCATCTCCATTGACTTTAAGCACTATGATGGGGGCTTAACTCAAGCCATAATAAACTCTTTACCTACAATCACACAACAACATCATTAATTGGTTGCTTAATCGCATTTCTCCCCAATTTCACAACAAAAGTAATTATAAAAGGGTATAAAAGGCATACATAATATGCAATATTCTGTACTAATCACACCCCCCAACTTGAGTTTTGCTAGTCCCTAGCAAACTTTATTTTCAAACTACAAGGTATACAACTACAACAATCCCATTCATACAAGTAAATAATTAAACATTCAAAATGCAAAAATCACATTGCAATTGAAGAAATGGACTTGGGAAATATAAAATGAATAACTGTGGTACTTTCCATTAATCACTTTCAAAAGTTCAGTACAATGAGTTAGTGTTCAAAAAAAAAAAAAAAAAACCAAACATCCTAGAGACACTTCTACTAGGCTGATAAACTAACCCTAACTATGTACAACCTAAAATCAAAAGACACAACAAAAATAACACGACGATACAACTACTCGTCATCCTCGTCTCCAACATCCTCATCCTCGCTCCCAGACTCACTCTCATCACCACCCTCCTCCTCGCCATCATCGTCGACATCACCAGAGCCTCCCATCTCAACAACCGTAGAAGGTATGGGAGCGGAGGTAGATGGTCTGGCTGGAGGCGACGGAGGTCCACCGAGGATGGGCTCACTTGGGAAAGTGTACTGAAATAGCCTCGTCACCATCAATGAAAGTCCATGCATCGTGGTCTCCAATGCATCCAAACTTCACGATACGGTGTGGACCGGGGCAGAAGTGGAAGGTCTAGAAGAGGATGGCCCCACTGAGGGTGGATCAGGTCCCGAGGCACTGCCTCCCTCACCCCCAGTCCTCGCTGCCCTCTTGCTGCTGCTTGATTTTCCAATGGCACCAGTCTTAGTGGGAAGCAGCACATCATGTCCGTAGGACTTTACCTTGCAGTGAGAGCACATGCGAGTGACAAGATTGCCGAAGGGGAGATTTGCCTTCGGCTTTGCAGCCTGAGCAAACTCCTTCATCTCCTCCCAGATTAAAAGGGCCACGTCCATTTGCTTCCTTGTCATGAACGCTTGTAGAAGGGCTAACTTCTCCACATTGGGGTTCTTCTCCGCACCCATAGGATGCAGATTATAATGTAGAACCTTATTTATTATCCCATAGGAGTGCTTGAGGCCCCTGACTATTGTTCCTTTGAAAGTAGTCGGGTCCTCGTATGTAAGCTGGACATACTCGGAGAGTGTTTTACTCCCCCCGACATTGTATGGGTAGACCGGGGTATTAGGGGGAGGCCTTTGGTACTTCAACAGTGTAGCAATCAACTCTGGGGTTACGTCAAACGTCTTCCCCCTCACATTTGTCCTAAGGATTGAACTATCCTCGCCCAACACCATCAATTTCCTGTAGAATTACCAACACAACGCCAAGTTATAGCCGCTTACCGGCTCAAACCAAATCCCCAGTCCATGCCCCTCGATAACCCTCACCACTTCATTGTTTGGCCCAAGGGTAATCTTGTCCACAAACCTCTCATAAGTGACGTTTTTCTCATTTATCCTTTGCATACGAGCATCGTGTCTTGCTTTCGTCCTCCTTTCCTCCCTATCCCCGCTACTCGGGCCCTCCACACTCCTCTTACCGGAGCTAGTGCCCTCGGGTTGAGGGGACTCCGACCCCGTGCGCTTGGTGCGGGCCATGAAGATCAACAGTGCCCCTAAGCCAAAGAACGAAAAAAACACCAAGAATAGCCTCTCAATGGGCTCAAAAACATCTAGGGACATCCTACCCATGCGGGCCATTACAATGGAGTTCAAGGTTTTGGAGAATATCAAAGAGAATTTTAGAATTTGGGGAAAATGAGAAACCTAGGGTTTAGTGAGCAATCCACAAATCTCAGTGAAATCCAAGTAAAAATTAACCCTAGGTGTAGTGATTAGGAGTTTTGATGGGTGGGTGATTTTTCTTTGAAACTTGGAAGAGATTAGAGAGAGAGAAAAGAGCTTGGGAGGTTAAGATTTGAGGGAAATGTGAAGGGTTTCCCGAAAAAATAGAACTTAAATCCTCATTTTTGGTTTTCTGGGCAAATCCTTCCGGAAGGTCGATGAAAACCTTCCGGAAGGTTTTGTACACTGCTAGGGCAAAAGCTATCCAGTAGTGAAAACCTTCCGGAAGGTCGATGCAATTCTTCTAGAAGGTTTTGCACACTGGAAAAAACCTTTTGGAAGGTTTTGCCTTTGCTGCAAAACCATTCCTATGCTCCAAATCTCACTTCCAAACCAACTTTTTCCAACTCCCAAGCATTCTAAAAACCTATCTATGACATCTAATCTACCAAAAAATTGAACCACACATGTGAACCACAATTGAGTGATCATGCCTAAAGTCATTTTCGAAATTGCAACATGATTTAAAATTTTGATGTTTTCAAAATACAAGACATGGATTTCTAAGTTTAACTACCAAAATGAATACCCAAAATGTAACACATAGATTCAAATGATAGGGGTATTCCTAAATCTATCAAATATCGAAAGTAGAACAATATTCTCCCATCCTACAAGCCTAGGGTTGCATGACGACATTGTTCAAATACCCGAATCAAGCACACATGAGCATCACTATGGCTTTAAATGCTATTCTAGAGTATGCACCTACACATTCATTTTAAAAATCGTGTGTGTGTGAAATGGACATGTAATTTAAAAATTTACCCAATGGAATTCACATTCACTTGGCTATCCAAATTCAGCTTCGATGTGAAACTCACCAAGGGTTTCTCTCAACAATGAATCACACATTGGCTATCCTGGCATGCTCTCCATGTGTATATGTGAGATAAAATCTTGTGAACAAAATGAAATATAATTACATATAATCCAAAAATGAAGTACATGTATAAAAATGAAACAACCTTGGCAAATCTCATGAAAGGAATGCTAGGGCATTAGATAGCAAAATCAACCTTTCTTGTTCTTTAAAAGTATGCTTTCCCCATGCTTTCTCTAGATCATTTAGGACTTTCAAGGGTTTTAATGAGGCCTTGGGGTGATATGGAGGTAAGTGAAATGAAGGATAGAGGATAACAAAGAGGGTTGTTCTGAGTGAAAGACCTTTATTTAAAAAATAACACCCTTTTTCATGGTGTTTTCAGTCTAACACCATCACTTCACTCTTTATTTCTTTTTCTTTCTTTTCCTTAACATTTTCCTTTATTCTTTGATCATTATTTCTTCTTTCTTTCACTCTTTTTCTCTCCCTTCCTTGGATTTTTCATCCTTTTTCATTCAACTTTTTGAATTCAACTTCATTAATCCCTTTTGTTGAGTTTCCGCACCACAATTCCTTCTCTTTTATGATCACTCATATTCAACTCTAGGAACAACCAAGGTGTGGTAGATTTTTATCATTTTGCACTGGCTTGATCAAATGTGGGGCATGGAAACGAATTTGCAATTAAGGCTCAATCCCGGCACTAGGGATAAACTTTTCACAAGAGAAAGGCTAAGGCTCAAAATAAATCAAGAATGGCCTAAGATCATTTCTAGATAGGCATAGGGGAGCATTGTACATATCAAGACAAATTCAATCAACTGCCCAAATGCATCTAACCAAAACAAGCATAATGAGATTATTGAACAAATTTAGAATTTGAAAAATTGTTCCTTGAGTAAATGTAAGTTCCCTCCAACAAGGATTGACATTAAAGCTCTCATGGGTACTTATTCATCTCCACTATTCATGTCAAGCTCTAAAATGTGAACTCAATCTGTAAATTGCTAAAATTACTAGTTCAAGGTGCACTTATGGTTGAGTTCAAAAGCAAACAAGTATGTGATACTCTTAGGATAGGATAAACCTCTATAATGTACTCATGTATTCACAATTCAAAGCAAAGATCAATAATATCGACAAACCCTTAACACTCTAAATAGCAGAATATAGGTCAACATTAAGATATTTTTTACAAAAATTTTCAAAAATTTTCACATATTTCTCAACCATTCTTAACAAAAATCTGTAGATCATGTGAAAGGTGACTTTTACCACAAAATTTGGTATCATCAACAAAATTTTTTTTCAAAAAATTGGTGTATCATACAAATGGTGCACCTCACCCCCAACTTGATTCATGCATTGTCCTCAATGAAACAAAAAAGATATGATATGAAATGAAGGACTGTAAAGAGATGAGTAGGGTTAGAGAATACCTCGCATGGAGCTTTGGCAAAAACACTAATATCTGCACTAAGAAGGAAAACACTATATGCAAAGATAAAGTAAGTAATAAATGAACTTGCAATTAAAAAAGATAAAAGAGAGCACTGTACACTAAAACTACTTTGAACAATTAATCCTCCAAAAGATCCGGGTAGACCGGATCCACTAACTCTTCCTCCACTCTTTGACCTTCAAAACCCTCGAAGAATGGCTTAAGTCTTTGGCCATTGACCTGAATGTCTTGCCATCCTCGGGGTTGGTGATTCCACGGCTCCATTGGGGTAGGCCACCTTGACAAGATAGGGGCCATCCCAACGGGATCAGAGTTTCCCTTAAAAGATAGAGAGTCGAGAATTGTACAAGTGCACTTTTTGTCCGGGCTCAAATGTCTTTCTTAAGATGGATTTGTCATGAAAAATCTTAGCCCTCTCTTTTGAAATTTTTGAGCTCTCATACGCATCTCTACGGATCTCCTCTAATTCATTCATCTCCAACTTCCTATTCTCTCCGGCCATTCTCAAATTAAAGTTTAAGGTCTTGATTGCCCAATAGGCCTTGTGCTCCATTTCTACTGGCAAATGGCAAGCCTTGCCATAGACGAGCCTATAGGGTGACATGCCTAGAATGGTCTTGTAAGCAGTGCGGTAAGCCCATAGGGCACCGGTCAATCTAAATGACCAATCCTTCCTATTAGGGTTCATCATTTTCTCTAGGATGTTCTTGATTTCCCTATTGGCCTACTCGGCTTGGCCATTGGTTTGTAGGTGATAAGCAGTGGACACCTGGTGTGTGATGCCATACTTATGCATTAAGGATGCAAATGGCCTATTACATAAATGAGAACCATCGTCGCTTATCATTGCACGAGGCATCCCGAACCTCGAAAATATATTCTCTTTTAAGAACTTGACCACAACCCGGTGGCCATTGGTCTTGGTTGGGATAGCCTCCACCCATTCGGACACATAGTCCACTGCCAGTAGAATATATAGGTAGCCAAACGACACGGGGAAGGGACCTGTGAAATCGATGCCCCAACAGTCAAATATCATAATAACAAGTACAAGGGAGAGGGGCATCATGTTCCTTCAGGTCACACTACTCAAACGTTGGCACCTATCACATTCTTTACAGAAAGAAACACAGTCTTTGATTAATAAGGGCCAATAAAAACTTGATAGTAAAACCTTTGACGAAGTCTTCTTAGAAGAGAAGTGTCCACTGCACGCTTCGGAATGAAAAATGCAAGGACGTCCCGTTGTTCATTCTCAGGTACACATCTCCTCATGAGTTGGTCAGGGCAATACTTGAACAAGTACGGGTTGTCGAAGTAACAGTACTTCACATCCGCCATAAATCTCCGTCTATCCTCCGGGCTCCAGTGCAGTGGTATTTGTCCTGTAGCAAGATAATTGCATATGTTAGCATACCAAGGACAAATAGAATGAATGGAAAATAAATGCTCGTCAGGAAAAGAGTCTGGGATAGGGATATGCTCATCGGCATCTTGAACCACAAGTTGGGATAAATGGTCAGCCACCACGTTCTTGACTCCCTTTTGTCTTTGATTGTCAAGTTGAATTCTTGTAAGAGGAGTATCCATGTAATGAGTCTCGGTTTTGCGTCCTACTTAGACAAATGATACTTCAAAGCAGAGTGATCAGTGTAGACTACAATAGGTGAACCAATGATGTAAGACCAAAATTTATCCAATGCAAATACTACGGATAACAACTCTTTTTCAGTGGTAGTGTAATTCATTTGTGCCTCGTCAAGAGTTTTGCCAGCATAGTATACTACATAAGGTCTCTTATCTTCCCTTTAACTGAGCACAACGCCGACCGCGTAATCACTCGCATCATACATGAGCTCAAATGGTAAGTCCTACTTGGGTGGTCGCATAATTGGAGGTGTAGTGAGCATGCTTTTGAGTTTTTTAAATGATGCCTCACAACCATCTGACCACACAAATGGGACATATTTGGAAAGCGAATTGGTCAAGGGCCTAGCCAATGCACTAAAATCTTTTATAAAACGACCATAAAAACCGGCATGACCAAGAAACGACCTGATGTCTTTGACAACCTTTGGAGTGGGAAGGTTGGAAATGGCTTCAACCTTTGATTTGTCAACTTCGATCCCCTTCCCCAAAACGATATGCCCGAGCACAATTCCTTGTGTCACCATGAAGTGGCACTTCTCCCAGTTGAGAACCAAATTGTTCTCCTCACATCTCTCAAGTACTTTCTCTAAGTTCTCCAAACACCCCTCAAATGAATCCCCAAATACGAAAAATTCATCCATGAATACTTCCACGATCTTTTCCACCATATCACTGAAAATTTCCATCACGCATCTTTGAAAAGTCCCTGGGGCATTACACAACCCAAATGGTATGCGTCGGTAGGTAAAGGTACCGAAAGGGCAAGTGAAGGTGGTCTTTTCTTGATCCTCCAATGCGATCTCAATTTGATTGTAGCCGGAGTATCCATCCAAGAAACAATAGAACAAGTGTCCGGCTACTCTCTCAAATACTTGGTCGAGGAATGGCAAAGGGAAGTGATCCTTTCTTGTGCAAGAGTTGAGCTTCTGATAGTCGATATACACTCTCCATCCGGTGACTACTCTTGTTAGAATCAACTCATTCTCCTCATTTGCAACCACGGTGACCCTCGATTTCTTTGGCACTACTTGAGTGGGGCTAACCCATTTACTGTCGGCAATCGAAAAGATGATACCCACATCAAGTAATTTGAGTACCTCGTCCCTCACCACATCCTTCATGATCGGATTCAACCTTCTTTGTGGTTGTCGGGACTGCTTTGAGTCTTCTTCAAGGTAGATGCGGTGTGTGCAAATGAGGGGGCTTATCCCCTTTATGTCGGCAATTGTCCAACCAATTGCTCCCTTGTGCCTCCTCAACACTTTTAATAGATCATTTTCTTGCTTTGCCTCCAAAGTTGAGCTTATCACCATCGGGATTGTCTCATGCTCCCCCAAGAATGCATATTTGAGGTTGGATGGTAATGGCTTCAACTCCAAGATGGGATTTTGCACAGTCGATGGAAAGATATTTTTCTCTTGCAAAGGAAGTCTTTCAAATGTTGGGGTCCATTTCTCTACCCCTTGTAAACTTTTCGGCTCCTCTTTATCAACAAACTTCTCCTCCCCAAACTCCAAAGTGCTCAATAGCTCTAAGTGATCCTCCACGAAAGTATCAATCCTATTGATTTCATGCGCTTCCTCATCATCCCTCGGTTGTTTACACAAATTGAATACATTGAGGTCCATTGTCATATTCTTGAATGCAAGCTTCATTAGACCATTCCTTATTAATCACGACATTAGATGTAGCAAGAATGGTCTACCTAGTATGATGGGAATTTGTGAACTAGGATTAACAACCGGATGGGTATCTAGTACAATAAAATCAACAGGGAAATAGAATTTATCAACTTGAACTAATACATCCTCAACTACTCCCCTTGGTGTTCTAACACTACGATCCGCCAATTGAAGAGTGATTGGATTTGGCTTCAACTCTTCAAGTTGGAGTTTTTGATACACCAAATAGGGTAGGAGGTTGACACTCGCCCCCAAGTCAAGAAGTGCTTGCTCCACCCGATAATTTCCTATTGTGATGGCAATGGTAGGGCATCTGGGGTCTTTGAACTTTGGCGGTGTGTTTGTCCTCAAGATTGAGCTCACTTGCTTGGTAAAGAATGCCTTTTTGTGCACATTCAACTTTCTTTTTACAGTGCACAAATCTTTCAAGATCTTGGCACATGAAGGGATTTGCTTGATAGCATTGAAGAGCGAGAAGTTGATCTTTACCTACTTGAACATCTCAATAATGTCAGAATAATTAGCCACCTTCACAGGTGGCTTCAAACGATTGGGAAAAGGGGCCGGAATGGGACATGCATGCACATTCACATCAACACTTTTTTCTTTCTCACTCACCTCACCCCCCTCGAAGTCATCCTTAGTCTCTTTCTCTTTTTCCAATATAGCATTAGGTGAGACTTTTGGCAAAATGGTTTTGTCAATTTGTTTGCCTTTCCTAAGGGTGGTGACCGCCTTGAGTTGCTCACAACTCTCTTTAGTGGGCTCGGATGACTCAATCACATGTTTGCCTCTAGGGTTCTCTTAGGGTTGAGAGGGGAATTTTCCCTTCTCTTGTTGGGCTGACCCTGTGGCATTGGTCAATTTTGTGATTTGGATCCGAATGCCATTGAAAGAAGTGGCGGTTTGGTTGTTGATGGCGTTTTGGCTTTGGATGAATTGGTGCACTACATCCTCTAAAATTCTCTTATAGGGAGGTTGGTAGGTGGGTGGTGTGGATGGTCCTTGTTGACCAAAACTTTGTGGAGGCGGGTTTTGTGAAAATCTTTGTGAAGGAGGATTTTGGTGAATACCCTTGTAGATTGGAGCTGGGGTATTGGGAGCTAGACGATTGAACTTGGCTATGGTATTGGTTTTGCTTAGGAGGCATGGGAGGTGAATATGAACTAGACCCGTGGGGAGTGGGATTCTCATTCTTCCAGCTGAAGTTCTGGCGATTACTCCAACCCAAATTGTACGTATTAGAGTGTGGGGATAATGATTGCCTACTTTGATTGAAGGCATTGACTTGCTCATGGTAAACTTCTTTAAGTGCCAGAATGTTGGGGCATTCTGAAATGGAATGCTCAACACTCTCACAAATAGAACAAAACTCCTTGGTCTTGGAAATGTTGGACACCTCACGTCTCCTATTGACCTCAAGACTCTCCACTTTCTGAGACAACTTGGTGATTTTGGAAAGCAAGTCTTCCCTATCCCTTAAATCGTACATCCCTCCCCTACTTGGTTGATTACTACCCGAAGAAGATCTCGGTACATCGGTGGGATCCGTGATATCCCAAGATTGTGCATTTTGTACCAATGTACTAAAGTAATCTAGGGCCTCATCGGGATCCTTGTTTAAAAACTCTACATTGCACATCATGTCTATGAATTATCGATGGCCCGGTGCAATCCCTTCGTAGAAGAAACTCACCAATTGCCATTATTCAAAACCATGATGTGGAATGGATTGTAGTAATTCCTTGTAGTGATCCCAACATTGATAAAATTGCTCATTGGGCTTTTCCGAAAAGTTCTGGATTTACTTTTTAAGAGCGGTGGTTTTAGGCATCGGAAAGAATTTGTTTAAAAATTCGGAAAACATTTATGCCCAAGAGATTATGGATCAAGGCTTCAAGGAATTTAACCATGTTTTGGCTTTGTCTTTAAGGGAAAAAGAAAACAATTTCAGGCGAGCTATGTCTTCCATGACATGATTAGTGAGGAAGGTTGCAACTATTTGCTCAAACTCCTTAATGTGCAAATAAGGATTCTCTATTTCAATTCCATGGAATTGAGGAAGTAGTTGTAACATTCCCGGTTTGACTAGGAAGGCATGAGCTTGGACCGGTAAAAGAATGCATGAGGGAGTGGTGCTATGAGTGGGTGAAGATAATCCCGCATTGACCTCGCTGGAGGATCAATTGGGATTTGGTTTCCCTCATTCCTAGGAGGGGGAAAATGCATTCTAGGGTTTGGCATTCTAGGGTCTTGCACTCCCCCACCTCTTGGGACATTAGCACCAACATCCTCAAAATTATCACCGGCATCCTCGGGAGGGTCTTGGTTAAGATTCATGTTAGGTTCTAGGGGTCGTCTAACCAATCTATTTTGGTCGTCCCATCCCCACATGCGAAAGTAATATCTTCAATTGAAATGAAAAATACACAAAAGTATATACAAGGAGCAAAGTACCTCAGCCCGTGATGAGAATCACGGGACTTACCTCTGTTGTCCGAAAATCACCTTCTAATTCAACGCTTTGCCCTTCCCCTGCAATGGCGCCAAAAATGCGTGACTTATTCCGTCATTCCTAATCTCCGACCATGATTTCGGTAATGTGTATATAGCTTACGGTTAGGTGAGTGTCACTTTCCCTCGGATATCATGCAAGAAATGGAAAAACGTGTGTGTGCACAAAAGTGCTCCCCAAGCGTAGGGAGACTTTTGAGTGTTGTGTTTTACTTGGAATTGGTATTCCAAGGTCGTCTCCTTAGAGAAGGAAGGTGAATTGGGTTGAAGGTGATTTTGTGAAAAATGAAAAGTGTAAAATCTTTTGAGTTTGTGTTTTGGTGAGTGAAATTTTGATTAAAATGTAATGGAAACAAGTGTTGGCTAATCCAAAGAGGTCATTCCAATGGGAATGCCAAATCAACTCAAAATATTCTTCCAATGATGCATAGGTGTGCGATTGATTCGTAGGAAGCGAGAGACTAAAATGGAAGTGTAGGCTCAAGCATACCCCATGACAAGTCTACGATGTATCAAGAGCTTACAACCACGTCCGCACTCAACCTAGTCAAACCAAACCATCTTACACTATGAGGAGGAATGAAAAAGAGTTGATTTAGCATACCCAACAGAAATTCTCCTTTGGATTAGCCAACTTAAAGCTTAGCTACTCATATTTAATGCAAGAACATACATAATGTAAAGAGACATTGTGAAGAAATGCAGATTGAAACTTGTATTAATGCAAGAAAAGTTAAACTACAAAGAAGTGCAATTAATACCCATTTGAAAAGTTTGAAATGAAAAACTTAAATACAAACATGGTAAAATCTAGAATGTGTAACTAAACTTGAAATACACTTGCAATAAATGAGATTAAAGTGCATTGAATGAAGATTACAAGAGTATTCTAGCTTACAACTAGTGAAATGGGTAAAAGAAATGCAAAAATCCAACTTCTCTCTCTAAAACTATGTCTTCCTACTTGAGCTTCTCTCTCTAAATGTTGAATAATGTTGTAAAAATTGTCAAGTGTCCCTTCATTTTCGTCCATGGAGGTCCTATAGCATGTGTGAGAGGCTTCCCATCAATGGGGGCTGAGTTGATGGATTGGGCAGGCTAGGACAAGCCTAGCCTACAACTTCCTAGGCTTCCACCTTCTCTCTCTTCTTCATTAATGCTTGGGCCTCCCAAGTCCAACCTTAGGTGTAGGGAGGCATGTATGTGTGTAAGAGATGTCAGGGGACAAGTGGGAGAATCATAGGTGAGACCCCTAAGTGGCAGAGCTTGAGTACATGTTGTCTGGCATTTCTGGGCAAAACCTTCTCGAAGGTCAATGCAAACCTTCCGGAAGGTTTTGGTAGGAACAGAGGAAAAATCAGTCCAGAGAGCAACACTTTCCGGAAGGTCGATGCAAACCTTCCGGAAGGTTTTTTTCTAGTGTGCAAAACCTTTAGGAAGGTTTTGAGGTAGAACCAAATCCAGAGGGCTAAACCTTCCGGAAGGTTTTCTCCTAACTTGTTTTTTTCTTGATTTCTTCACCTTCCAGGCCTCCATTTAAGCCACCCTCTCATCTCCATTGACTTTAAGCACTACGATGGGGGCTTAACTCAAGCCATAATCAACTCTTTGCCTACAATCATACAATAACATCATTAATTGGTTGCGTAATCACATTTCTCCCCAATTTCACAACAAAAGCAAGTATAAAAGGGTATAAAAGGCATACATAATATGCAATATTCCGTGCTAATCACCGTCCCCACATGCAAAAACAATATTTACAATTGAAATGAAAAGTAAACAAAAGTATATACAAGGAGCAACGTACCTCGGCCCGTGATGAGAATCACGGGACTTACCTCCGTTGTCCGAAATCAACTTCTAATTCAACGCTTTGCCTTCCCCGGCAACGGCGTCAAAAATGCTTGATCGCATTCACCCTAATCTCCAAACACTAACCCAGACTAAGTGTATATGGCTTTTGTGTGTAGGTGAGTGTCACTCTCCCTCGGGTTTAATGCTTGAAATGGGGAAAACGTGTGTGTGGATGAAAATGTGTGTGTGTGCAAAAGTGCTCTCCAAGCGAAGAGAGACTTTCGAGTGTCATGTTTTACTTGGAATGGGTATTCCAAGGTCGTCTCCTCAGGGAAGGAAGGTTGAATCGTGTGAATATGATTTTGTAAAAATGGAAAAGTGTAAAATCTTGTGAATTTGTGTTTTGGTCAGTGAAGTTTTTGATTAAAATGTAATGGAAACATGGTTAGCTAATCCGAAGAGGTCATTCCAATGGAAATGCCAAATCAACTCAAAACATTCTTCCAATGGTGCCTAGATGTTTAATTGATTCGTAGGAAGTGAGGGACTAAAGTGGAGGTGTAGGCTCAAGCATACCCTGTGACAAGTCTACAGTGTATCAAGAGCTCACAACCACGTCCGCACTCATCCTAGTCAAATCAAACACTTTACACTACAAGGAAGAATGGAGGAAAGTTGATTTAGCATACCCAAGCGGAAATCTCCCTTGGATTAGCCAACATAAAACTTAGCTACTCATATTAAATGCAAAGACATACAATGTAGAAAGAGACATGGTAATGAAATGGAGATTAAAACTTGTATTAATGCAAAGAAAAGTTAACTACAAAGATAAGTGCATTTAATACCCATTTGGAAAGCTTGAGAAGAAAAACTTAATGTAACAAATGGTAGATTCAAAGATACACAACTAAAATTGAAATACACTTGAAATAAATGACATTAAAGTGCAATAAATGAAGATTACAAGAGTCTTACAACTTACTACAAGTGAAATGGGTAAGAAAATGCAAAAATCCAACTTTCTCTCTTTAAACTGTCTTCTTCCTTGAGCTTCTCTCTCTAAAATGCTGAATAATGGTCTCCAATGGTGTAACTCCTTTTGCATTTTTGTCCATGAGGCTCCTATAGCCTGTGTGTGCAGGCCACCCATCAATGGGAGGTGAGTTAATGGCTTGGACAGGCTAGGACAAGCCTAGCCTGCAACCCACCAGGCTCTCTCATTCTCTCTCTTCATTTCCCATCCTCCCTCCTAAAAATTCAGAAGCTGGGGTCTTGTAGGCATGGTTGTATGTATACAATGTCAGGAGATGTGTGGGAGAAGGAATGGTGGGACCCCCAAGTGGCAGAGCTTGAGTTGCAGGTGTCTCGCATTTTTCAGCAAAACCTTCAGAAAAGTTTTTTTCCAGTGTGCAAAACCTTCCGGAAGGTTTGTGGTAGATTCAACTCTAGTGTGCAAGACCTTCTGGAAGGTTTGCGGTAGATATAACTCCAGTGTGCAAAACCTTCCGGAAGGTTTTCTCATGACTTGTCTTTTTCTTGATTTCTTCATCTTCCAAGCCTCCCGTTAAGCCACCCCCATCTCCATCAACTTTGAGCACTACGATGGGGGCTTAACTCAAGCGGTATCCAACTCTTTGCCTACAATCACACAACAACTTTATTAATTGTTTGATTAATTGCATTTCTTCCCATTTCCACCACAAAAGCAAGTATAAAAGGGTATAAAAGCATACATGATGTGCAATATTTTTTGCTAATCAATAAGTAAAAATGATAAAGAACATAAGCAATTGTTGACGTGGAAACCCTACTCAAAAAAAAAAAAAAAACATGGGGAACCTCTCTTGGTTCACTATCCCAAAGTTTACAAGTACTTGAGACTTATACCTAAACCAATATCATGGTTAGACGCCCCTTTCCTTCAATTCACCTCTTTGCCGAAAGTTCTTCTTTGATATTATGGATAGTTTCACTTGAAATCCCCATTGCAAGGTTTGTTTTGGCCGAGCAATCTTCTTCCCCAAGATCCTCTATCTGTACACTTTCCAATGGGTTTGGTTTGACAAACCAAGTTTTTCTTTTCCATGGTGTGAGATTGGATATGCATCACAAAAATGGTAGCTTTTGGATTTTAGGGAAGGGTTATGGTGAGATCTCTTAAGGTTTAGAGGTAAGAAATAAGGTCACAAAAGAGCTAGCTAGGGAATACTTTCTCTATTTATAGGCTCGAAATAAGGTTTTTCTGGGTTCCACGAAAATACATATTCGCGAAAGATCGCTCGAGCAGTGGAAGGGCAATGGTCACTGGAATGAAATTTGGAATCCAACCAGAACTATAGAGCCAGGATTGCTCGGGTGACCCTAGGACCGCTCAAGCAACCAAAGGGTGACCAAGAGGGCAATCCTTTTTGTCACATGCTTAGTTTATTCCCAAATTTTTTCCGAAGTCTTTAGAGACCATTCTAGTGAAGGGTAACGAACATAGGGCGATTCCTACTAGATTTTTAAGCCTAAAACCAAGGAAAAAACTAGTCCTCTTGAACACTAAAAGGTGTTGCTCAAGAGGGGTCCGATAATGGCTCAATCTATGTTTTCAAAACACAGAGAGGTTTAGAAAATTTTTTTTTTGAAGAACAACAACGAGCCATACACGGATCAACATTGGTCCATTTTACCACTAATTATCCTTACTCTAATAAACTAAAACAAGGGTTCTTAGGTCTCTAAGGTCATTATCTTTGTCCAAAGAAAGAAGATGTATACAAATAGTTCTTTTGATGTAGCCTGAAGCATGATCTCCTCCCTTTCACTTGACCTTTATGGATCTTCATTGTTGTAGCATCATGACCATGGAATAGGTTGAGATTTATATAGACTTTACAAATTAGCCAATTACAATACATGATCTAACAATCTTCTCATTTGGAAATTTCATGACAAAATATACAAGAAATTAAGATTACAACCCTCAAACCATTGAACATAATGAATTGTAAACAATTTTGAACACTAATGTACAAGTCTTCAAATCTAAAAATAAGTACACAATCTATCTTTAGATGTAGTTTTGAATATCATAGTCATACATATGACCACTCAAACCAATACCTCATGAAAATCATAATATGAAAGAAAGAAAGACATAACATAATCATAGGTATGAAAATCACCAATAGAAGTATAAGGCATATTCATGTTAATATCATGGAAATGCAAATACGTAACATATAAAAAAATTACTTTGCCCAATATGCTTGAGAACCTATAGGTATAGTAATGACAATGCACAACAAGTTCTCCCCCTTAGTTGGTGTTCACAAGTAAAATAATAAGTGAAAAATAAATAAGTGTAAAATAGGTAACATCATGTCAAGTTTGTGTATGTACTCCCCCTTGAGTATTAGAACAAACTCTCCCTTACTCTAATCACATGCAACTCACTCAAGCTAATGAAAAGAAAACCTCCCCGAATTTTCCCATATGTAACCAAAATATTCTCTCCCTTTTTTTGTCACAAAGTGTCAAACCAATGATATATCATAACAAGCATGGTATAGAATCAAGTCATCCCAAAATATTCTTCCCTATTTGTCACAAAGTGTCAGTCCAATGATATATCATATCAAACACAACATAGAATTATGGCATATCAAGAGGGTATAAATACAAAACAACTAGCAAGAATAGACATGTAAGTAAAGCAAAGGACAAAAATGACACTTAACTCAAAGTCTCAAATATATAAAGCATTAACTAGCACATGAGTAAGACTACATCACAACAAAAGAAAATAAAAACAAGTGCAAAAGTCAATAAAGAAGAAAAATCAACAAGAAAAATAGAGTACTTAAAGATAGGCCATGAATGAATAACTCTCATAAAACTCCCATATGGTGCTATACTAAAGTCTCTTAAGTAGCTCCCGTGGTCGCGTCATCTCCACCGTCTCAGTCACTATCCTGTGGTTGTGTCTCTGGCTCATTATCCTTATCAATAAATCCAGCATTCTGGAGTATCTACCTAACATGCCTCATCTCATTGCGAAGTGATCACTGATCTCTCTCAATCCCAAACACTTTCCTGTCAAGATAAATCTAGTCTAAGAGTTGTGAGACCATGCTGCTCATCAATATTACTCTGTATATGATCTAATGCATCCATCACAACAGTCCACTGAGCGATCAAAGAAGTAGGAGGGGTCCTAGATGGTGGTGCATGTGAGGTTCTAGCACTTGTTTGCCTTGGTGGTGGTGTGCGACTTGATGGTCCCAGATCAGAAGTGGGAGTAGGTGTTTTAGGCTCCATTTCTTCTTCCTCTACCGTTACCTCGATGGGATCTGTAACACCCTGCATTTTCTTTTATATATGTATATAGATATATAGTAAATAATTTTTGTAAAAATGTGGATATGTGTAGTGACGGTAGGAATAAAAAAACAAAAACTAGAGATACAAATTGATTGGGAAGTTAAGTTTCGAAGGTGTAAACTTGAGAAGAGGGATTATGGAAGTTTCTAAATATTTTTAGGTCAAAATAAGTTCTCCATTGAATCCGGAAGGTCGAAAAACATTGGGAGAGGTAAGGTGGAGTGTATTGGAAGCTAGGAAGTATTCCGGAGTGAAAACACACTTAGGGAAAATTTGGCTAAAAAGGAGAAGGGACACCTTCTAGTATTTAAGTCATAACTTTTGATATTGATGTCCAATTAATCCTAAATTTTGACAGTAGATAGTAGACATCTAGGGATACAAAAGTGTATCTCATGAAACTTTTCCAATTCAACCTCTAAAGGGGTCAAAACTTCCCTGAAAGTCGGAGCAAAAATCTGTCAGTCAAACCGTACCGGTACGCAGTACCGGTACGCCCGACTCCAGTAGCTAATCCGTACCGGTACGTCCGAAAGAAAAACCGATATTTTGAACAGTAAATGTCGGGTTTTGGCTCAAAACTTAGCACTATAAATACCTCAAAACATCTCTTTAGCCTCATTACTCCACTCCTAACCCTAGAAACACTTAGAGAGAAAGAAAGGAAGAGAGAAACTCAAGATCAAAAGGGGAAAAACACAAGATTTAAGGGTGATTCAAGATTCAAGCCCTAGATTTCAAGAACAGTAGGTAGGGGTTTTCTTCCATTCTCTTACATTGAGGCTAGGTTTATTTATATGTATCTCTTAACTCCAAATGTTATATGTATGCTATCCAATCCTTAATTCTTGCTATTCTTGCAATTAATGCCATGTGGAAAATAATGTGATTGTTGGGTAACCCTTAAATCCCCTTGCTTCCTACCAAACCCTAGTCTTCAAGGGAGATGTGTTTTTCTCTTGACTTCTCCTTGTTATTGATTTCAATACATGATTGCTCCTTTATTTTGAATTCTAAGCTTGATATTCAATACTTGATATTCTTTATCCTTGGTTCCAAGACTTGAGTGTTCTTTTGGTCTTGATTTCTAAGCTTTATAATCATTTGTTCTTGATTTCACACCTTGATAGTCTTTTGTTATTTATTGCTATACATGATTGTTCCGTTAAATCTTAATTTCTCATTTGTCCATGATTTTCAAGCTTGGTGCGCCTTTATTCTTTATACTCCAAGCTTAATATTCATTTGTAATGATTCCAAAGTTTGATTACTCATATGTTTTGATTTCAAAACTTTAGTGGTTTGTGTCGAACAATAAAATGATATTTTTGATAATCTCATGTACTTTTGCTTAAATTGTTCTATTGGAATGTTACATGTGAAATTGGGGATTTGTGGAGTTACTTGTGAATTGAGGAAATTGGGTGGTATGGTATCTCTTGTATGGTTGTTGGAATGAACATGGGTGAGAGGTTCCTTGTAAGGATGCTCATTCATTCTCAAGAGGTTCCCGGTAAGGATGCTTGGGAAACAATACCGTGATGAGTGAGAGGTTCCTTGTAAGGATGCTCATTCCTTCTCAAGAGGTTCCCGGTAAGGATGCTTGAGGAACAAAGATAACATGGAGGGGGTGGAGGTTACTGTTAAGTATGCTACCTGCCAAAGAGAATCTTGAGAGGGTGGAGGTTACCGTTAAGTATGCCGCCTGCCCAAAAGATTTGTTGAAAATTGTTATGGTGGAAGGTATTATCTATTGTATATTGGTGATTGTTCATTCTACCATAGACGGTTTCTACAAGAGTCTTGGGAAGTATGGGATTCCGCGAGAACTTGTGGAAACAGTGTATGGTGGACTGGATTATTATCTATTGTATATTGGTTATTGTTCATTCTACCATAGATGGTTTCTACAAGAGTCTTGGGAAGTATGGGATTCCGTGAGAACTTGTGGAAACAGTGTATGGTGGACTGGATTATATTTGGAAATGGTTTGTTAACTGTATAGTGGTTTCACTTATTCATTCAATTACTGTTGTTCCTTAAACTTGAGATCTATTTAAATGTCCTGATTTTACTTCAAAAGTTATATATGATAATTGTGAAATGAGACCGACTTGTTTTACATGTTCTCTAAACCTTGTTTGAGTTTGGGAGGATTTTCCTACAGAGCTTAGTGCTCAACCCCTACAAACCAACACATTTTTCAGGTGATGCTGTAAAAGAGGATCGGTTAGAAGACGAGTAGGGGGATCCGGAGGGGGATATCTCGACGGTCCTTCTTTGTATTAGATTGAAGGGTTATTTTGGGATCATGTAAAATATAATCCCTTGTTATTCCGCTGCTAAGTTACGTTTAATTCTTTTGGGATGTAATTGCCATGATTTGGCTTATTCTTTTGGGATAATGCTCTGGACATGATATATGATGAATGAAATTTCTTTACTGATGGAATTTATTTAGTCGCTCTCATGTTGTGAATGGTCTTAGATAGTAATGCCGTCCAGGATGGATTTTTGGGCGTTACAGGATCAAACACATAACTTGCGTGTGTCTCACTCCGTCTCAATGACTTCTTCCTAAGAGGTCTCTTTGCTTTCTGAGTTTGATTAGTCTCTTAGGAAAATACACCCTTATTCAAACAAAATATGGGTGATAAGAGAGCCAAAAAGCAGACTATTGCTAATCCTATCCAAGTCAAAGGCCTTCCGAATAACCCCAAATATAAGACATGACAAATTAATCTCCAAACTCGTACCAATAGCATTTAGAAGGTATGCTCGGGTGTAGGAAAGGTAGATACATCGGTATTCGGGTCAATGTTGTAGCTGATAATCAGATTAATCAATTAATACTCCCTTGTCAAATCCTTGTGGTACCATTTCTATCAGTTCCACCCATCAGAATAGGGAGCTCCGTATAGCTCAGATGCATCATAACTAAGCCTAGGTAATACATTCATGAGTCCAAAATGATAAGCATAATGTGTTACCTGGTTAGGTGCAGGGTGGTGGCAATCAAATATATTGATAATTCAAACAACACACCTTTAACATAGATCGTGAAATGCTCACTAATAGCAGTGGTGTTCCTAATGTGTGTGTAAAACTCTCTTACAATATCATCATTCATTGGCTTGGGGGCCACAAATAGCTCAATCCACCCTCTCTACTCAAAGTTTCCCGAAACCGAAGTGTTATTAACCCTAGCAAGATTGACATCACGCTCAACCATCAAAGGCCGTGAAGCAAACTGTCTCAAGTACAGATCACAATAGTGTGAATCTTGAAAATGACTCATCTTGTCAAATGTGCATACCCTTGCTCGGTTCTTGGCTCTTTGAGGAATTTTTCCAAATTCTAACAGTGAAAAGGTGCAAATGCTAGTGAAGGTCTCAAATCTAAAGTTGGATCACACCTAAAATCATTCTATATGGAGTTACAATGCGTGGAATATCCTTAGGTATGCAAGAAAGAGAGGAGGCTAGTGTATGGAGTGAGAAAGAAATGACTTTAGGCCACGAAATCCTATCTTTTAAAAGCTATCCAGGTGATTTTTCCATAGGCTACTTGAGTGATTAAGGGGTCACTCGAGCGGTTCCTGAAGCAGTCCTTACTTTTTCCTACTTCTGCTCACCTTGGACACTTTTCTCTCCTTCAATACTCTCATTTGAGCTTCAAATGCTATGCATGGGTATACTTACAACCTAAATTAAACTATATGCACATGCATGGATGAGATATGGATGCTAATGTGATGCAATTTTCAATTAATCAATAAATGCACAAAAGCATTAATCATGAAAATCACACAAATTATCATTAAAACATATCCATCCAAATTTCATCACGTGGCACACTACTCTAAGGCATATTAAAGAATATAATACTCAATTTTCATGCATCCTAGAGAAATGGCCTCTCACTTAGTTTATTTTCACTCACACATGTTCAAATTTTGCATCTGTGATCAATTCTTTTGCAACTTGTGTGAAACTAAACTTTGACACAATTAGGATTCCATTTAGGTTAAATCATTAACAAAGATTTACATGAAATCCTAATGCATTGTTTAAGTGAAAACATGACCGGTTAATGAGTGTCCTATTCAATTTTTATATTTGGACACTCCCTCTATCTTTTATCCCTTCTACTAATATGGCTTCAATTAGTGCGATAGTAAATTCCGTACTTTACAAATATGCTTCTAAACATTTTTAGCATGGGCTCTTTGAGCTTACAAATAAGCAATGAACAATAAGCATGAGTACTCTCAACAATTCAACTGCAATTATTTTATGCCTCACCTTTTTAAATTTTGCCTCATTGGGCTCTTTTTTCACATTTGACTCTTTGACATCTTTTAAGGGATTGAGGCTTTACTAACCTTTAGCCATGTGTTCACTTACCACGAACACTTAGAGTATTCTAAAGTCATTAATCATTCAAAGTGGCAAGGCTCCTAAGTATGAAGGTGAATGATTAGCGTGTACTTGGTTTTATGAATTTTCACAAAGGACACATTATCCAAGCACTTTAGGGTAAAATAGACTTGGTTCAAAGATCATGCAATATGATTTATAACCACTAAGTTCTATATTCCCTGATAAGTCTCATAGCAATGCACAAAATTATTTAAGGATAAATACACTACAAATCAAACCAAAGTGTGATTAAACAGGAAAATATGCATACACATGCAACAACAAAGGAACAATAAATCAATTATTATAAATCCTAAAAAGAATGTCCAACTTGACATCAAAAATATTTTTGGGTTTTCAATTTCTATTGTTTTTTTTTCAGAAAAAAATAAATCAAAAATAAACAAATAAAAATATATACAACGTATGACCCTAGGGTGTTAGATGCAATACATGAATGATGCACCTAAGTTCATACATCTCACCTCACCTACTTCTTAGGTGGCTCAACCTTGTTAGAAACACTTGGGGCATCCAACTTAGTTGAGGTGGTGAGCCTCTCCAAGTCCTCCCTAGTCACCCAAATTTTGCTTTCCCTTCCAAAAACTCAATTTGGTTGGAAATAGGTGGAGGACTAACTAACTCTCTTCTCTCCAAAAGTATGTAGATCAACCTTGATCTTGGGAGTAGAAGGAGCCTTTTGCACTCTAGCTTGTAAGCCCTTTGAAGATGATGCATGGATATAGTTAGGCTCACTTGACCTCTTCATAAGTTTTGTAAGATACATGACTTGATTGTTCAAGGCCTTGGATTGGTTGGCTAGATGCATGAGCTTCTTGTTTAAGACATCCCTACTCTTCATGTAATGTGGACTATGATGACCATGTTTTCCAAAAGTGAAACACACATTATGATTGGCTTGGGTTCCCTTAACAACCAACTTCTTTGAGTTCCTACCCTTACTATGTTTAGCCTTTGGCAGACTAGTGTTCACTTGTGGGGGTGATGGGATGGGATTAGTGATGAATAGCTAAAATTAGCATCTTACCATGCTTTTACAAGACTAATTATGCTTTGATGGAGTTTAAATGATGAAATTTCAGGAACAAGTAGCACAAAAGCTTAAAGTTAATGGATACCAAACTTTCATGCAACACCCACATGTTCTGGAAGAAAATTGGAGAAGTTTGAAACAAGGCATGAAAGTTCGAAAGCCAATCCACGTTTAAACGTCCTCTTGAATTATTTGAAGACCAGACTGCTAGGGTGATGGCATATGGCGTGTTGCAGTTATTTTCATAGAAGACCAAGAGCTACTTGAGTACAACGTTCGAACGCCAATCAACGTTCGAATGCCATCTTGAATTATTTGAGGACCAGACTGCCAGTGTGATGAGACATGGCTTGTTATCTACTGAGGGTGACAAGAGCTACTTAAGTACCACGTTCAAACTCCATTCAGCGTTCGAACGTCCATCACAGAAGACAAGAGTCAATGTTCGAACGCCATTCAACGTTCGTACGTAGTCCCCAGACTGCAGAGTGGTTGATTTTCTATTCGGACCTTGGGGCATTCACTTGAACTTTGAAGACTTTGTACTATTCTTTTACTCTTCCTTACCCCCTCCTCCTTGCCTATAATACTCCTATTGTGGGAGCTTCAAGGAGAGACTTAGATTTACATTTGCATGCACTTAGACTTACAGATAGATAGACATACATAGAGGGAGATAGATCATCTTTTGGTTGAGGAGGAAACCCTCCAAAAATGATTAGCTTTCTTCTATTTTCATTATTAGTTTCATTTGCTTCCATTGTTTGAGCTTCCTTCTTCCCTTAGAGGACTGGAAATCTTCCACTTTTCTAGAGCTTTACCAAAGCCATGAAGGGTGGAAAGTGATTCACTCATTCTACGTTGAAGATAGGCTCCTTGTGTAGTATATTTTACCTTATAACTCCTATACTTGGAGGGATGAGAATCACTCACTTTTCTAGCTTTCTCAAAGCCATGAAGAGTGAGTAGTTTCTCATTCACTCTTTAGTAAGAGGTGATGAACATGTATAAATCATTTGGAAGTTATATTTGTGCATTTCATTTTTGCTTAATGCTTTATCTTTCACTTGCTTATTGAATGATTGAATGCATCTAGCAAAGCTAAGGTACTTTGTACAACCATGAGTCCTTTCTATGACATAGATGACTCTTGACATAGGAGGACTCATTGGTTCTTTCCAAGTACTCCAGTTAGATCTTCATGACTACATTTCAATCTTCACTCTTATTGTGCTTTAACTAAGAATGGAATACTAACACAGTGGTTGGATGCCTTGTAGAAATACTTGCTTGTTTGTAGAAGGGCTGAGTCTCGGCACAGACAATTCTTGTAAATCTCTACAAAGACATTTGTACCATGCTCTTAATTCTCATAATCCATCTTTATCCTCCGATTAACTTTATGTTAACACAAGGGTTAATTGAGTTCCCAAACACAAGTATAACAACCGGATGATTGACTACATGTCCAGAGCATCGAGCTAATGGGTGACTTTTACATTTGAGAGAATATTATATTTTGTCTAGAAAATCCCCTTGGAAAGAATTTTATATTCTGTCCAAGAAAATCCATAAAGATCATCACTTTAAATCTCAAGGGTTCCAGTCACTTTGGTCTTTGTCACTACTTACTTCGAAACACCAACATTAGTTCCCTGTGGATTCGACTCTGGACTTAACCGGATTATTACTACAACTTGACCGCCTGCACTTGGGTGTACACATTTCGGATCAAGTTAAGTTTTGGCGCCGTTGCCGGGGAACCAAAAAGGTGTTTTAAAGTAAAAGGTGAAAATACCTTCATTTGTGTGTATATATTTCTGATTTACTGTGTATAATTCTTATTTTATGTCTGAGGTCAATCCTCAATTTCAAAATTTGCCAGAAGAATCTGTTGGGTCTGTAAATCAGTCTGAACCATCTTCACCTCGATCAGTAGCAGACTCTTTTGATAATAGCATGACCAATACTGAGAGAGAGGGGAAAGTTCCTAACATTCGAACTCTGCGGGATTACTTGCATTCTACACAAAACAGTGTCCCATCTTGTTTTGTGTTTCCTGCAAATGTGCCCCTCTTTAATGTAAAGGTAGGGATAGTGCAACTACTACCTCAATTTCATGAACTCGAATCAGAATCTGCATATTAAAGATTTTGAGGAGGTACATGGAACATTCCAAGACAAATTTGAACTGGCGAAGTTGAAACTTTTTCCTTTCTCTTTAAAGGACAAAGCTAAACAATGACTAAACTCTTTGAAAGCCCATTCAATACCAAATTGGAATGCATTACAGAATGAGTTTTTTTAGAAATTTTTTTCCCCTACACCATACCAATGGACTCAAAAGGCAAATCATGAATTTTTCGGTCAAAGAGGGAGAAACATTTTACCAATGTTAGGAGAGATTCAAGGATCTTCTCCAATCCTGCCCGCACCATGCTTTTGATAATGGGACTTTGGTATGATTTTTCTATGACTCCTTGCCCATTAGACTACGTCAATTTGTTGAAATGATGGCTCAAGAAGAGTTCATGGGAAAAAGTCCAGAGGAGACATTCAATTTTTTTGACACCATATCTGATAGTTCTCAGATGTGGAACTCAGCCTCTCCTACCATTGTTGAAACTAAACCATCTACTTCCCAAGGGGGTTTTCTTAAAAGAAGATGATGACCTAAGAGCGAAAATGACTACCCTGTCTCGAAAGATTGAAGCTCTAGAGATAAAAAAGTTACATCAAGTTGATGTTGGCCCTCCCACAAAACAAGTGTGTGGGATTTGTGTGCTGACAGGACACCCTACTAGGGAGTGTCTTACCATTCCGGCATTCGAAGAAGTCTTGTTGGAACAAACAAATGCAATTCCCAACTTCAAAAAGCCTTATTCCAACCCGTATTCTGAAACATATAATCCAGGGTGGCGGAATCACCCGAACTTTAGCTGGAGGAACACACAACCAACTCCCATGAATCCACAACAAAGTTCACAACCACCACCTCAAGGACCTCCTGCATATCAACCATACCAACCACCACACAAAAGAAGTCTTGAGGACAAACTGAATCAGTTCATGCAAAGCCAAATGAACTATAACACTCATTCCACTAAGGCTTTCAATGATTTCAAAACCCAGCCCACTCAGTCTTTCGAGGATCTCAAAAGCCACATTCAAAAGTTAACCTAATCAATGACCACACATGAGAAGGGCAAGTTTTCTGCCCAACCAAAACAACCACAAGGCCAATTTCATGTGAGAAATCCTTCAATCATGGAAACCCCACAAGACCAAGCTCAAGCTGTCACCATACTGAGAAGTGGCAAGGTGATTGAAAAAATCATCAGAGGCATGTTAATTCCAAAATCAAAACCTGAGTCAATCCTAGTCCATGAACCAGTAGAGCCTGAACCTGTGCTTGAAAAAGAGCCTGAACCTGTGATTGAAGAGGAACTAGAACCGTCAAAGGAAAAGGATCCTTCGTGTCATATTCTTGCTCCTTTTCCTCAAAGAATCAAAATAGTACAGAAGTTGAATAGCCATCCAGAAATTTATGAGCTTTTTAAGTAGGTAAAAATCAATATTCCACTTCTGGATTCAATTAAGCAGGTCAATTCTTATGCCAAGTTTCTAAAAGACTTGTGCACGATCAAGAGAAGCCAAAATGTTTAGAAAAGAGCATTATTGACAAAACAAGATAGTGCCCTACTTCAACACAAAATCCTTCAAAAATACAAGTACCCAGGGTGTCCAACTATGTCATTTGTCATTGGAAACTTCAGAATATAACAAGCACTGCTGGATCTTGGAGCCAGTGTCAATTTGCTCCCTTTCTTTTTCTACCAACAATTAGGTCTAGGTGAACTCAAACACACATGTATCACACTCCAGTTGGAAGATAGGTCTGTCAAAGTTCCGAGGGGCATTGTTGAGGATGTCCTTGTTCATTGATGGTTGACTTCATTGTTTTGGATACTCAACCATCAATGTATTCAGAGAACCAAATTCCTATCATTCTTGGTTGACCATTCCTAGCAGCCTCCAATGCATTAATCAATTGCAGGAATGGAGTCATGAAATTAAATTTTGGGAATATAACTCTTGAGTTTAATATTTTCAATATTGCCAAGCACCCATGAGAGGACAAGGAAGCAAGAGAAGTAAATTCCATCGAGTTTTTGATCCACGAACATTTGAATGATACATTTTATGAAACCTCTGCTGAATCCTGTTTGTTGGAACCTATCACATCTTATTTAATAGATGATGATCAAAAGCCAAAGAGTTGCCCCACTCATGCTGTTGAGACATGGGCACCCAAATTTGAAGAACTTTCATCAAGTGGTACAAAGCCACTTTCATTAAGTGGTACAAAGCCACTTTCATCAAGTGTCAAGCCACCAAAGTCTGAACTAAAACCTCTCCCATCTGACCCAAAATATACATTTTTAGGGGAGGACGAGTCATACCCAGTGGTAATTTCATCTAAGTTTGTAGCTTTGCAAGAGTCTAAGCTGATTGAAGTCCTTAGACACCATAAAAGCACCATTGGGTGGACCATTACTGATTTGAAAGGAAAAAGCCCGTTAATCTGTAATCATGCTATATACCTTGAAGAGGATTTAAAACCCTCTCGTCAAATGCAGCGACGATTGAACCCTCACATGAAAGAAGTTGTAAGGATTGAGGTGCTCAAAATATTGGATGCAGGAATAATCTTTCCCATCTCTGATAGTAAAAGGGTTAGCCCAACCCAAGTTGTGCCCAAGAAGTCTGAGGTCACAGTGGTTAAAAATGATGCCAATGAACTGGTCCCAACTCGAGTTGTCACAGGATGGCGAATGTGCATAGACTATCGAAAACTCAATTTGGTAACTAGGAAAAACTATTTTTCTCTTCCCTTTCTTGGTCAAGTCTTAGAAAGAATTGCATGTCATGCATTCTACTATTTCTTAGATGGGTGTTCTGGGTATAATCAAATTGAGATAGCACTAGATGACCAGGAGAAAACAACATTCACATTCCCCTGCGATGCCTTTGCATTCAAAAGGATGTCGTTTGGACTTTGTAACGCTCCTGCAACATTCCAAAGGTGCATGCTGAGTTTGTTTAGTGACATGGTGGAGAGATTTTTGGAAGTGTTCATGGATGATTTTTTTGTATATGGTGATTCGTTTTATTTGTGTCTGACAAATCTGGAGAAAGTGTTGATAAGATGTAATAAAGCCAATCTAGTGCTCAATTGGGAGAAATGCCATTTCATGGTAACACAACGTATTGTCTTGGGTCACATTGTGTCGTCTGAAGGCATGAAAGTTAACCAGACAAAAATAGATCTGATTGAAAATTTGCTTGCTCCCAAGACTATTAAAGATGTCCGATCATATCTAGGACATGCAGGGTTCTATAGGATATTCATAAAAGACTTTAGTACCTGGTGTTTCAAGTTTTTGGTGGAAACTTGACTTGATCCGAAATGTGTACACCCAAGTGCTGGCGGTCAAGTTGTAGTAATAATCCGATTAAGTCCGGAGTCGAATCCACAGGGAACTAATGTTGGTGTTTCGAAGTAAGTAGTGACAGAGACCAAAGTGACTGGAACCCTTGAGATTTAAAGTGATGATCTTTATGGATTTTTCTGGACAGAATATAAGATTCTTTCCAAGGGGATTTTCTGGACAAAATATAATATTATCTCAGATTAAAAGTCACCCTTTAGCTCGAGGATCTGGACATGTAGTCAATCATCCGGTTGTTATACTTGTGCTTGGGAACTCAATTAACTCATGTGTTAACATAAAGTTAATCGGAGGATAAAGATGAATTATGAGAATTAAGAGCATGGTTCCGATGTCTTAGAGATTTACAAGAATTGTCTGTGCCAAGACTCAATCCTTCTACAAACAAGCAAGTATTTCTACAAGGCATCCAACCACTGTGTTAGTATTCCATTCTTAGTTGAAGCACAATAAGAGTAAATATTGAAATGTAGTCATGAAGATCTAGCTGGAGTACTTGCAAAGAACCAATGAGTCTTCCTATACCAAGAGTCATCTATGTCATAGAAAGGACTCATGGTTGTACAAAGTACCTTAACTTTGCTAGATGCATTCAATCATTCAATAAACAAGTGAAAGATAAAGCATTAAGCAAAAGCGAAATGCACAAATATAACTTCCAAATGATTTATACATGTCCATCACCTCTTACTAAAGAGTGAATGAGAAACTACTTACTCTTCATGGCTTTGAGAAAGCTAGAAAAGTGAGTGATTCTCATCCCTCAAAGTAGAGGAGTTACAAGGTAAAATACACTACACAAGGAGCCTATCTTCGACTATATCCTCAAAACTCTTAACATCCTCCTCAAATGTGGGGATTTCCTCTTTCAAGTTTTCTACCACCATGGTAGGACTTGTTTCAACTTTGCTACTTAAGGTTTTTTTAGGGGGAGAGGAATGTGATCCTACAAAGTCCATGAAATTCTCTTCATCTGCTTAAGAAGATGAGTCCTCACTTGAAGTTGACTCACTTTCACTATCACTCCACTTGACCTTCATAGATCCCCTATTTTCTTTGGGTGAATCTTTCTTATTTCTATTCGGGCATTCCGCAACCATGTGTCCATATCCTTGAAACTTGTAGTATTGGAAGCCTTGACCCTTTCTCTTAACCTCTTTTCGAGAGTTTCTTCCCACTTTCTCCTTTCCCTCCTTAGGGTTTTAGGTCTACTTTGCTTTCCTTTCGACATTAACTCAACACCACTAGTCTTGAAGTATTTCTTGAACTTCCTCGCAATGAAGGCTAGGTCCTCTTCTCCTAATTGGAGTGACTCAAATTTACCTTCATCTTCCCTCATTGAGCACAATGCTATACCCTTCACTTTCTTGGGTGGTAGGAGGTTCATCTTAAACATTAAAATTGACCCTACTAGGTCTTTCACAAACATCGATGCCATATTGACACTCATTTCTAATGAGGTCAATTTAGAATGAAACTTCTCCGATATAGATCTCACAATTTTTCAAAGGAAGAGTTAACAGTATCACACAATTTAGTATACAATTTGCTAAAAGTGTTTTCCTCTTAAATCCCCAACACTTTAAATTGTGAGGTCTACCTTTAAGGATGAGACGTCTTGACCATGGAAGTCCCCACATGGGATATGTCAAGAATTTACCATGCCTCCTTGGAGGTTTCATAATTAGCTATCATCTGGTACTCGTTTGTTGTCACGAAATTGAATATCACATTCAAGCCTTTCAAGTTCCACCTTGCTAGCTCAATTTCGACTTTCATCCATGACTTTAGGTATTTTAACACCGCTTCACCATATTCATCCGGAGTGGTGGCGGTGGAAGGGTCTAACCATCTTGTTCACAAATCCATACTCTCTCATCAATCAATTTCAGAGATGCTCTCATATGAGCTTTCTAATATGTATAGTTAGAACCTTCAAAGAGAGGATCATCCCTCACGATTAAATAAGAGGGTTGCTGGACACAACCTGGGGGGGGGGGATTAATAGGTTAATTGAAATTATGCTTCAATAAAAACCAATTTTAACCTAATTCTACTACAATAGCCTCTTCTCACAATGTTCTAGCAAATTAGCATGAGAACTCATTTTCAACCACAAGACCCTTTCTACCCAAGAAGATTGATGTTTTGATTTTAACAAATTATCGATTAATACTCAATCTCTCACAATGATCCCAACCCAGTGGCAACAAACCCAACCAAGAAACTGACTTGATCTGAAAAGTGTACACCAAAGTGCAGGCGGTCAAGTTGTAATTATTATCAGGTTAAGTCCGGAGTCGAATTCACAGGGAACTAACATTGGTGTTTGAATTTAAAATCAATAGAGACGAAGGTAAATGGACATCATGAATTTAGAAGTTGAGATGGTGATGGAATTATCTAAACAAAATATAAGATTCTCTGAACAAAAATAAAATTCACTCTTTAGTTCGAGGACCTAGACATTTGCATATATGTTCGGGTGCTTTAGTTGTGCATTGCTGATTACTCAATTAATTTCTGCGTCAATAGCAAGTTAATCGGAGGATAAAGATGGAATGTGTGAATTAAGAGAATGACTCCAATGTCTTTGTAGAAAATCATAAGAATTGCCTATGTCGAGACTTAACCCGTATATAATCAATCAAATAATTCTACAAAGAATCCAGAATTAGTTACGTTATTCCATCATAAATTAAGGTACAATGTAAATGAAGATTGAAAGATTGTTATGAAGACCTAGCTTGGGTACTTGCAGGGAATCATTAGAATCACCTATGTCAAGACTTAACTTGTCTATAGGTGATCTATGATTGTACAAAGTATTTGACCTTTACTAGATATATTCAATCATTTAACATATAAAGGAAAGATAAAATGTTAAGCATAAATACAATGCACAACTATAACTCCCAAACAATAATTTACATGCCCATTATTTCTTACTAAATAGTGAATAAGAAATTACTCACTCTTCATGATTTTGAGGAAGTTAGAAAAGTGAGTGAATCTCATCCCTCTAAGTAGAGGAACTTTACAATTACAAAGATAAAATTATAAGAAACAAAATGCTTATCTCTAACAAAGAATGAGGAAACATTACCCACCCTTCAAAGCCACAAGAGAGCTAGAAAGGTGAGAGACATTGCTAGAAATGTGAGAGACATTTACTCCTCTAGGTGAAGGAGAAAGCTACATAATGAAAGCTAATAAAAGTATTACTAGAAAAATAGAAGACAACTAGTTAATTTGGAAGGTTTCTTCCACTTCCAATGTTGCTCCTTTGCTTCAAGATGGTGAGATTGGATGGCCTACGTCCTCTCTTCCCCTCCTCCACGGAGTTTCTTTCACTATCACGATCTCTTTCAATAGGTGAAGATCAAACCCTTTACAAACCTTATCTTCTTTGGTAGGAGAAGACACCTTTACTATTCAAGCTCAATAGATACACTTTCAAGCTCACTCAATACAATAATATCTCCTCTCTTTACAAGCAAAAATTCACTCAATTAAAATCAAAGAGGGAGACGCTCACAATTGGCCTTGTAGCCAAGATCTAACAGTAATGATCCTTTCTTGATATGTAAATAACCCTTTGCATGCTCAAGATCACCCAAATAATTCCCCAAAAAGTCTTACTTCAATAGCTGATTAACCCCGAAAAAGTGTGTAAATGAACTAGGGTTTAAGGTTAACAGTGTCTGTAAATTAGGTTAAAAGTAATCAAATTATAAAGTATTAGGGTTAATGCGTAATTTGTACATTTTTTAGGATTTGAAGCGGAAATATGGAAGTTCAAGAGGATCAAAGTGTAAAGGCTAAATGAAGAAGGAGAGGTAAGTATAATTCACAAGTCAACAAGTCAAACAAAGAGGCTGCCAAGCATGGAAATACCAGAGGATCTCAACCGTCCGGACGGTGGTGGTAGCGTCCGGATGGTCCTTAAACCACCTGACTTCTCTCTCTTCTCCCATTAGTCCTTTTAGCAACAAAGGCCTCCTATTGATCAGCCTGGGTGTTTGCCGCCTTATTCCCTCCTTTCGGTGCCTATAAATAGCCCGTTCTAGCCATTTCTCAGAGAGATTGACCAGAGTTCAATCCAGTGCAAGAGAGAAGAAAAGAGAGAAAGAAATGAAGAGCGAAGCCCTGCCCTAATCACTATTTAACCAGAATTTTCTCTACTTCTACATTTCTGTTTATCCTTTCTACTTGGAGGGTTGAACCTCTCCCCTTGCTGGTAATAAGAGTGGCAGTGTTTCAACTATTCCTCGGGGAAGGGCGTGTTGTATTTTGTTTTCGGTTGTAATGGGATTGTCTCACTCCTGTTTCTCGTCTATAGCAATGAGGTGTGAGTAGTTCATTTATACTCTTCGATGAAGGGTGAATACATGTATAATATTGTTTAAGTTATGAAAATGCCGATGTTTTATTTATGCGTTAATGCTTATACCTCCCTTAATTGATGGATGGTTACTATTATAATATGCTCATGTTTATGAACACCAAGCAGAGTGCTTGATATATTCCGTTGTTATCCCTAATCTCCGAACATGAACCCTCAATGTGTATATGACTTATGTGTGTGGGTGAGTGTCACTCTCACTCGGGTTCAATGCAAGATATGGGAAAACAGAATAGTGGTGGTGAAATGTGTGTGTGTGTGGGAACAAAAGTGCTCCCCAAGCGCAGGGAGACTTTCGAATGTCATGTTTTACTTGGAAATCGTATTCCAAGGTTGTCTCCTCAGGGAAGGAGGTGAATCGTGTTGAAGGTCATTTTTGGTGAAAAATGAAAAGTGTAAAAATCTTTGATGTTTGAGTTTGGTGTTTTGTGTTTGTGATAGAAAATGAAATGAAACAAGTGTTGGCTAATCCGAAGAGGTCATTCCAATGGGAATGCCAAATCAACTCAAGACCTTCCTCCAATGGTGTCTAGATGTTCGATTGATTCATGGGAAGCGAGGGACTAAAATGGAGGTGAGGATCTAAGCATACCCCATGACAAGTCTACGGGATATCAAAGACGCACAATCATGTCCACACTCAATCCAGTCAAACCGAATCAACGTACACTATGAGGAGGAATGAAAATAAGTTGAAAGAGCATACCCAAGAGGAATTCTCCCTTGGATTAGCCAAGTAAAATCATAGCTACTCATATTTAAAGCAAGAACATAAATGTAATGGAGAGACATTGTAAAAAAATGAAGATTGGAATTTAGTTTAATGCAAGAAAACTTAAACTAAGACTAGAAACATTCAATACCCATTTTAAAACCTAAAATGAAGAAAACTACATGCAATAATGGTGAAAACCAAAATGGAGAACTAAACTTGCAATGTACTTGTAATAAATGACATTAAAGAGATTAAATGAAGCTTACACAAGTCTTACAGAGGATTACAAGTGAAATGGATGAAGAGAATGTAAAAATCTAAGTTTTCTCTCTCTAAACTATGTCTTCTACCTTGGAGCTTCTCTCTCTACAATGCAATGTGTATTGAATAATGGTGTATCTCCTTGCCAAAAACGTCCATGGAGCTCCTAGGGTCTGTGTGATGTGCCTCCCATCAATAGGGGCTGAATGGATGGATTGGGTAGGCTAGGGTTGAGGAGGGGATGTCTGTGTGTAAGGAGTGTCAGGGACAAGTGGAAGACCCAATGGTGAGACCCCCAAAGTTGCAGAGCTTGAGTTGCAGAATCTGGCGTGTTTCAGTAAAACCTACCGGTAGGTCGATGGAAACCTACTGGTAGGTTTTACTCCAGTGAGCAAAAACTATCGGTAGGTTTACGGTAGGTGCAGGTCCAGTAGCCAAAAAATGACAAAAACAATAACACCCTACTCATCATCGTCACCATCACCTCCATCATCATCACCATCACCATCACCATCATCATCACTCTCACCCACATCATCATCACCATCACCCTCCTCCTTGTCGTCAGTATCCTCATCAGTATCTCCCACCTCAACTACTATGGAAGCTGATGGGGTAGAGGCAGAAGGCGGAGGTCCACCGGGAATTGGCTCGTTGGGGAATGTGTGTTGAAAAAGTCTGGTCATCATAGCAGAGATCCCATGGACTGTCTCCTCCAAAACATCGAGGCGCTGAGATACTGAGCGCTCCTGCACAAAGGTGGATGGCCTAGGCACATATGGCCCAGTAGTGGAAGGTCGCAGAGGAAGGTCCCGCGGCTGATGACTCCGGCCTTGGTACCCTAGCCCGCTCACTTCGGCTCATCGCCGTCCTCTTACTGCTACTAGCCTTCCCGATCGCTCCGGTCTCGGGGGGAAGGCTAAGTTACCAAATGTCAAAGGCATAACCTTTCACCTTGAAGTGGTCGCACATCAAGGTGACTAAGTTACCAAATGAGAGGTTCGCCTTTGGTTTTCTAGTCTGGGCGAAATCCCTCATTACCTCCCATATAAAGAGTGCAAAATCCACAGCCTTCCCCGACATCACCGCATCCAAGAGGGCAAGTTTTTCAATGTTAGGAGTCTTCTCGGCGCCCCTTGGAAGTAGGTTATAATGCAAGAGCTTGTTCATCATCCCATACGAATGTTTGAGGCCCCTGACTTGAACCGTTCCCCTAAAATGAGTCGGGTCCTCGTACATCAAAGCCACGTATTCGGGGCTGGTCTTGACCCTTGTGATGTTATGTGGATACACCGGAGTGGAGGGAGGTGGCCTCTCATAATCCATGAGGGTGGCAATTACCGTAGGGGTCACATTAAAAGTCTTGCCTCTCACGTTCGTTCTCAAAACCTCAAACTCATCCACCACCATGAGTTTTTGGTAAAACTCTCAGCATAAAGACAAATTGAATCCACTCACGCCCTTGAACCAAAATCCAATCCCATGGGCCTCAATGATTTTCACAACATCGTTATTTGGGCCAAGGGATATCCTATCGATGTACCTCTCGCAAGTAACATTTTTCTCCTTGATGTTTTGGATTCAAGCATCGTTGCGAGCTTTCTTTCTTTGCTTATTCCTGTCTCCACTAAGCCCTTCCTCGCTCCTCTTGCGGGCACTCACACCCTCGGGCTGTGGAGAGCTAGGCCCGGTGCGCTTGGTGCAGGCCATGCATAGCAATAGTGCCCCACACAATAGGAATGACAAAAATGCCAAGAACATACCCTCAATCGGATCCACAACATCTCGGATGATCCTCCCATGGCGAGCCATTGCAAAGGTTTTGAGATTTTTGGGAAAAATTAAAGGAGATTAGGGCTTATAAAATTTTGGCAAAACTAGGGTTTTAAAAGAGCAAATCTTCAATTCTTCACTAAAAGCCACTAAATCAACAGCCGTAGGGGTGAGAAATGAAAGATAAATGGAATAGATGAGAGATTTTTATGCTTAGAGGTGCTTTGAGTGAGAGAGAAATGCTAATTTAGGGAGACAATGAATAGTTCTCCCGAAAAAATTTGATTAAACCCCTAATTTTTGGCATTCTAGGTAAAACTTACCGGTAAGTCGATTGAAACCTACCGGTAGGTTTTACTCTAGTGAGCAAAAACTATCGGTAGGTTTGCGGTACGTGTAGGACTAGTGGCCAAAACCTACCGGTAGGTTTTCCCTTATTTGCAAAATAGATCCCTGCTATCCAACTCACTTCCACTCCACTTAATTTCAAGACCTACACATTCTGTGACGCCCCAAAATCCGAGTGTCCGTAATTACCCCGTTGATCACCCATCAACCCGGGAAATACCCATGGATACCGTGTAACTCAATACCACGCCGTTATGCCCCATTTACCGGGATCCATAACTTAACAAAATTTAGGCAGAGTCTCCTTTGTACGGGGAGCTCTACCCAAAACGCAACCTGTGCAATCATACAACATTGACCACACCGGGTCCATTCATCCATACTCAATTGTATAGTATCGAATACTACCATAATCATCATCACTACATACATTCATTCATAAAAGAATAAATGTCGCAAAAGAGTCCCATGTACATGCCTTTTAAACTATAAACAAGTTTTTGTTACAAAAATTATACAAGGCCAAAAGTAAACATAAACAAGGGACTGCAAAGTCAAAATAAGAGCCACATACTGTCTCTGTTGTCAAAGCGGGCCCATGGCCTCGCCTTCGGTGGACGCCTGGGCGATATCTGAAAAATGTTCCCATAAAGGATGAGCCAACGCTCAATAGGGTAACTCCTATAGAGAATACCTCTCAACCTAAATGCATATGAAATATCACATGCAACAATCATTTCATGCATTCATTCAAATATGTATATTATGAACAAATGCCATAAATCATGTCATGCCATGAGATGAGACTCATGCAAGCAATACCAACACCGAGCCCCATCCTGAGCTCCCACAACACATGCAATGTCATGCGTATGTATCCGGGCATTCCAAGCCCCCGTCATTGGTGTTTTCTTGTGTCTTTGTGGAGAGATGATTTATGTTATTACACCAATGTGACACCACCCATCAACGGATTTTCAGGACATCCCACCTGCGGCTCCGTTTCCGCCGTTACACTTTTCTGGAATTACACCGTCGGAAAGTGTATAAACCAAGTAAGCGAGTCTTGCACCCGAGGGAGAATCTAGCCCTTCTTGCTATACCCCGACACATTTATCCATTTAATTTCCCGTGCGACTCAACCGAACCTTGGTGCGACTTTCCCGAGCCCACGATCGACCACCTATGTGGTGATTGATTTCATACCATGCACATACTCCCACCCATGTCAATGCCCATGAATGTAGTGCAACACATGCATAAATGCAATACAATGTGCAATTGCCTTTTTATTGGGATAATTAGCGCTCTGTTATTTTTATTTTGGTGTTTTTATATCAATTAACGTCCCCGAAAAAAAGAGAAAAATCAGGGCGTTACAAAATGGTATCAGAGTATTAAAAACGAGGAGATGTCGATGTAATTGATGTTTTAATCATATTGAGAGATTTATTTATATTGACAGATTTATTTGTATTGAGAGATGATTTTGATAAATGAAATTTTATTGGGATAATTAGTGCTCTGTTATTTTTATTTGGGTGTTTTTATATCAATTAACGTCTCCGAAAAGAAGAGAAAAATTGGGGCGTTACACATTCTAACACCCTAAACATGGCCTCAACTCCACCAAAACATGTGCTACACTTGTGAACCACAACTTGAACCATCACGCCCAAGTCATTACCGAAATTACAATATGATTTAAAATTTTGATGCTTTCAACACACAAGGCATGGATTTCTACATTTAACTATCAAAATGAGCACCCAAAATGAAAGACGCATATTCAAATAACAAGGGCATTCCTAATTCATTCAAATATCAGAAACTTGAGCAATATTCCCCCATCCTGCAAGCATGGGGCTACTTAACACATCGTTCAAATGCTTGAACCAAGGACACATGAGCAACATCATGGCTTTAAATGCTAGACTAGAGTATGCACCTACACATTCATTTTCAAACTCGTGTGTGTGTGTGAAATGGACATGTAATTTAAGCATTTACACAACAAAATTCACATTCGACTGACTAGACAAATTAAGCTTCAATGCAAAACTCACCAAGGGTGTCTCTCAACAATGAATTACACTATGGTTATCCTGGCATGCTCTCCATGTGTATATGTAAGATAGAATCTTGTGCACAAAACGAATAATGCTCACATATAATCCAAAAATGAAGTTCATGCATGACAATGAAACGACCTTGGCATAATCTCATGAAAGGAATGCTAGGGCACTATATAGTAAACCAACTTCTCTTTTTCTTTAGAAGTATGCATCTCCCATGCTTCTCTAGATCATTTAGGAATTCAAGGGTTATAATGGGGCCTTGGGGTGATATTGAGGCAAAAGAAATGAAGGATATAAGACAACAAAGAGGGTTGTTCCGAGTAAATGACTTTTATTTCAAAAACATCTCTCTTTTCACGGGATTTTCAGTCCAGACCCATTCAACTCACTCTTTGTTTCTTTTATTTCTTTTCCTTAACATTTTCCTTTTATTTTGTCATTCTTTTCTTCTTTCACCCCCTTTTTCTCCTTTTCTTGGATTTTCATTCTTTTCCCATTTAACTCTTTTAGTTTCAATATCATTCATCCATTTTGTTTGAGTTTCCACACCATACTTCCTTCTCTTTTACGATCACTCATATTCAGCTCTAGGAACAACCAAGACGAGGTAAATTTCTATCATTTTACATTGACTTGGTCAAATGTGTGGCATAGAAACGAAGTTACAATTTAGGCTCAATCACGGCACTAGGGATAAAATGTTCACAAAAAAAAGGCAAAGGCTCAAGATATTCAAAAATGGCCTAAGATCACCTCTTGATCAGCATGGGGGATCATTATGCATTTCCAGACAAGTCAATCAACTACACAAATGCACCTAACCGAAACAAGCATAATGAGATCATTGAACAAATTTGAAATTTGAAGAATTGTTCCTTGAGTAAATGTAAGTCCCCTCCAACAAGGATTGACACTAAAGCTCACATGGGTACTTACTTCATCTCCACTATGCATGTCAAGCACTAAAATGTGAACTCAATCCGTAAATTGACGAAATTACACATTCGAGGTGCACATATTTTTGAATTCAAAAGCAAATGCATATATGATACTCATGCATAGGATGAACCTCTATAATGTACTCATGTATTCAAAATTCAAAGCAAGGATCAACATATCAACAACCCAAAGCACTCTTAATCAGGGAATACAGATCAACATTCAGATATTTTCTCAAAAATTTTCAAAATTTTCACATAATTTGCAACTATTGTGAACAAAAATCCATATGATATGTGAAAGGTGAATTTTTCACTACAAAAATTAGTATTATCAACAAAAATTTCCACAAACATTGGTGTATCATACAAATGGTGCAAAAATTTCCACAAACATTGTTGTATCATACAAATGGTGCACCTCACCCCCCCAACTTGATTCATGCATTGTCCTGAATGCAACAAAAAATATATGATATGTAATGAAGGACTGTAAAAAGATGAGTAGGGTTAGAGAACACCTCGCAATTGTGCTTTTGACCAAAACACCAACATCTGTAACTAAGAAAAACAACATTATACGGACAGATAAGGAAGTGACATGAACAGTTAAAGTAAATTAAAAAGACTATACACTAAAAAGCATAAGAACAGTTAATCCTCCAACAAGTCCAGGTAAACCAGATCCATCAAATCCTCCTCCACTCCTTGTCCTTCAAAACCCTCGAAGAATGGCTTAAGTCTTTAGCTATTGAACTTGAATGTCCTACCATCTTCGAGGTTTGTGACTTCTACATCACTATTGGGGTAGGCCACCTTGACAAGATAGGGGCCATCCTAATGAGATCGGAGTTTGCCTTGAAAGATTGAGAGACGAGAGTTGTATAAGCACTTTTTGGCCGGGCTTAAATGACTTCCTTACAATGGATTTGTCATGAAAGATCTTAGCCTGCTCATTTGAAAATTTTAAGCTCTCATACACATCTCTTCCAATTCATTCATTTCTAGTTTCCTATTCTCTCCGGCCATTCTCATGTTGAAGTTCAAGGTCTTTATGGCCCAATAGGCTTTGTGCTCCATCTCAACCAGCAAATGGCAAACCTTTCCATAGACGAGTCGATAGGGAGACATGCCTAGAACTGTCTTATAAGCTGTGTGGTAAGCCCAGAGGGCATCGATCAATCTATATGACCAATCCTTCCTATTGGGATTCACCATTTTCTCTAGGATATTTTTGATCTCCCTATTGGCCAACTCGGCTTGGCCATTGGTCTGTAGGTGATATGCGGTGGACCCCTTGTGTGTGACACTATATTTATGCATCAATGATGCAAATGGCCTATTATAGAAATGCGACCCACCATCGCTTATCATAGCACGAGGCATCCCAAACCTCGAAAAAATATTCTCCTTAAGAAACTTGACCACGACCCGGTGGTCATTGGTCTTGGTTGGGATAGCCTCTACCAATTTGGACATGTAGTCCACTGCCAGCAGAATGTATAGGTAGCCAAACGACCCGGGGAAGGGACCCATGAAGTCGATGCCTTAACAATTAAATATCTCGATAACAAGTATAGGGGAGAGGGACATCATGTTCCTTCGGGTCACACTACCCAAACGTTGGCACCTATCACACTCTTTACGGAAAGAGATACAATCTTTTATCGGAGAGAGCCAATAAAAACCTGACTGTAGAATTTTTGCCGAAGTCTTCTTTGTAGAGAAATGGCCACCGCATGCTTCCGAATGGCTAAATGCAAGGACTTCCCATTGTTCATTTTCTGGTACGCATCTCCGCATGACTTGGTCAGGGCAGTACTTGAACAGGTATGGGTTGTCGAAGTAAAAGTACTTCACATCCACCATAAACTTCCTTCTATCCTCTGGGCTCCAATACGGTGGTATTTGTCCTGTTACAAGGTAATTACATATGTCAGCATACCAAGGAAAAATAGAATGAATCGAAAGTAATTGCTCATCAGGGAAAAAGTCAGGGATAGGAATGTGTTCATCGGCCTCTTGAACCACCAGTCGGGATAAATGGTCCGCCACCACGTTCTCCACTCCCTTCTTGTCTTTGATCGTCAAGTTGAACTCTTGGAGTAGGAGGATCCACCTGATGAGTCTCGGTTTGACATCCTGCTTAGACAACAAATACTTCAAAGCAGAGTGATCGGTATAAACTACTATTGGTGAACCAATGATGTAGGACCGGAATTTATCAAATGCAAATACTACTGCTAGCAACTCTTTTTCTGTGGTGGTATAGTTCATTTGAGCTTTATTGAGTGTTTTGCTAGCGTAGTATATTACATAAGGTCTCTTATCCTCCTTTTGACCGAGCACTGCGCCAACTGCGTAATCACTTGCGTCGCACATCAGCTAAAAAGTTAAGTCCCATTTGGGTGGTCGCATGATTGGAGGTGAAATGAGCATGTTCTTTAATTTTTTAAAGGATGTCTCACAATCATTCGACCAAACAAATGAGACATCTTTTGCAAGCAAATTGGTCAAAGGTCGGGCCAATGCACTAAAGTCCTTAATGAAACGATGATAAAAGTCGGCATGGCCAAGAAACGACTTGATATCCTTGATGACCTTCAGTGCGGGGAGGCTGGAAATTGCATCTACCTTTGATTTGTCCACTTCAATCCCCTTTGCCTAAACAATGTGCCCGAGCACAATTCCTTGTGTCACCATGAAGTGGCACTTCTCCCAATTGAGGACCAAATTCTTTTCCTCGCATCTCTCAAGATCTTTCTCCAGATTCTCCAAACATCCATCAAACGAATCCCTGAACACTGAGAAGTCATCCATAAATACTTCCACGATCTTCTCCACCATATCACTGAAGATCCCCATCATGCAACATTGGAAGGTCCCTAAGGCATTACACAACCCGAAAGGCATGCGTCGGTAAGCAAAAGTACCGTAGGGGCAAGTGAATGTGGTCTTCTCCTGATCCTCCAAAGCGATCTCAATCTGGTTGTACCCGGAGTAGCCATCTAAGAAGCAGTAAAAGAGATGCCTAGCTACTCTTTCCAACACTTGGTCGAGGAATGGCAAAGGAAAGTGATCCTTTCTTGTGCACAAGTTGAGCTTTCTGTAATCAATACACACTCTCCAACCTGTGATCACCCTCATTGGAATAAGCTCATTTTCCTCATTTGCAACAATCGTGACTCCCGAATTCTTGGGTACTACTTGCGTGGGGCTAACCCACTTACTATCGGCAATCAGAAAAATGATGCCAACATCAAGTAGCTTTAGCACCTCATCCCTCACCACGTCTTTCATAATTGGGTTCAGTCTTCTTTGTGGTTGTCGGGATGGCTTGGAGTCCTCTTCAAGGTAGATGCGGTGTGTACAAATGAGGGGGCTTATTCCCTTAATGTCGAAAATTGTCCAACCAATTGCTCCCTTATGCTACCTCAACACTTTTAAGAGATCTTCTTCTTGCTTTCCCTCTAAAGTTGAGCTAATCACCACCGGGAAGTATTGCTTTCCCTCTTAAGATGGGATGGCAATGGTTTCAACTCCAAGATGGATTTTTGCTCATTCGATGGAAAGATCTTCTTCTCTTGATGTGGAAGTTTCTCAAATGTAGGGGTCCATTTTTATACCTCTTTCAAACTCTCCAAATCCTCTTGCTCATCAACCTCTTCCAAATCAACAATCTCCTCCTCTTCCAACTTTAATGTGCTCATTAGTGCCAAGTGGTCTTCCACCAAGGTGTCGATCCGGTTGATCTCATGTCCCTTTTCATCATCCCCCGGTTGTTTAGACAAGTTGAAGACATTGAGGTCCATAGTCATGTTCCCCAATGCAAGCTTCATAAGACCGTTCATGCAATTAATCACAACATTAGAAGTAGCAAGAAAATGCCTACCAAGTATGACAGGGATTTGAGAACTAAGATTTGCAACTGGGTGAGTGTCAAGCACAATAAAATCAACAAGAAAGTAAAATTTATCGACTTGGACTAAGACATCCTCAACTACTCCCCTTGGTGTTCTGACGCTATGATCCGCCAATTGAAGAGTAATTGAAGTTGGCTTCAACTCTTCAAGCTGGAGTTGTTGGTACACCGAGTACAGTAGGAGGTTGAAGCTCGCCCCCAAATCCAGAAGAGCTTGCTCCACCTGGCAATTCCTAATCGTGATAGAAATGGTAGGGCATCCGAGATCCTTGAACTTTGATGGGGTGTTAGTCCTCAAGATTGAGCTCACTTGCTCGGTGAGGAATGCCTTCTTGTGCACATTTAGTCTCCTCTTCATGGTACACAAGTCCTTCAAGATCTTGGCACAAGATGGGGTTTGCTTTATAGCATTAAGGAGTGGAATGTTGATTTTTACCTGCTTGAACATCTCAATTATATCAGAATAATTAGCCACCTTAACAGGTGGCTTCAAACGATTAGGAAAAGGGGGAGGAATGGGGGGATGCATGAACACTTTCATCAACCACTTTATCTTTCTCACTCATCTCACCCCCATCGGTGTCATCCTTAGTCTCTTCCTCTACTGGCAATGTGGCATTAGGATAGACTTTTGCTACAATGGTCTTATCGATTTGTTTGCCACTTCAAAGGGTGGTGACCGCTTTGAGTTGCTCACAACTCTCCTTTATGGGTTCGGACGACTCAATCACATGTTGGCCTTTCGGGTTCTCTTGGGGTTGAGCGGGGAATTTCCCTTTCTCTTGTTGTGATATCCCTATCGCATTGGTAAGTTTTGTGACTTGAGCTGAAATGTTGTTGTTAAAGGTGGTTTGACTTTGAATGAAATTGTAAAGCACATCCTCCAAATTCCTCTTATGGGGAGGTTGGTAGGTGGGAGGATTGGAGGGTCCTTGTTGTGAAAAACTTTGTGGGGGTGGACTTTGCGAAAAATTATGTGGAGGCGGGTTTTGTGAATATCCTTGCGTATTGGACAGGGGGTATTGGGAGCTAGACGCTTTCCCGTGACCTTGGTATTGACTTTGCTTGGGAGGTATAGGACGTGTATATGCATTAGACCCATGAGGAGTGGGATTCTCATTTCTCCAACTAAAGTTCAGGTGATTGCTCCAACCCGGATTGTAAGTGTTCGAGTGCGGGGAGAATGATTCCCTTGTTTGGTTAAAGGCATTGACTTGCTCGTGCTACACTTCCTTAAGTGCCAGAATGTTAGGGCAATCTGATATGGAATGCTCTACACTCTCACAAATTGAGTAAAACTCCTTGGCCTTTGAAACATTAGACACCTCGTGTCTCCTATTGACCTCTAGGCTTTCTACCTTCTGTGATAACTTGGCAATTTTGGAAAGCAAGTCTTCCCGGTCTCTCAAATCATACATCCCTCCCCCATGTGCTTGATTACTACCCGGTGAAGACCTCGGTACATCGGTGGGATCCGTGATATCCCAAGATTGTGCATTTTGTGCCAATGTACGAAAGTAGTCTAGGGCCTCATCGGGGTCCTTGTTTAAGAACTCGCAATTACACATCATGTCAATGAATTGTCTATGGCCCAGTGTGATTCCTTCATAGAAGACACTTACCAATTGCCACGATTCAAAGCCATGATGTGGTATGGATTGGAGCAATTCCTTGTAGCAATCCCAACAGTGATAGAATTGCTCATTGGGATTTTCCGAAAAGTTTTGAATTTGCTTTTTTAGAGTGGTGGTTTTATGCACTGGGAAAAATTTATTCAAAAACTCAGAAAGCATTTGAGCCCAAGAGGTTATGGATCGAGGCTGCAAGAAATTCAACCATGTTTTGGCTTTGTCCTTAAGGGAAAAGGGAAAAAATTTCAAATGAGCTATGTCTTCCATAGCATAGTTAGTGTTGAAGGTTGCAACTATATCCACGAATTCCTTAATATGCAGGTAAGGATTCTCTTTTTCAATTCTATAAAATATAGGAAGTAGTTGCAACATTCCTAGCTTAACTAGGAAGGCATTAGCTTGGACCGGTAAGAGAATGCATGAGGGAGTGGTGCTACGAGTCGGTTGAAGGAAATCCCTCATTGACCTCGTCGGAGGATCAATTTGGATGTTTTTCATTCATTCCTAGGAGGGAAATGCATTCTAGGGTTTGGAATTCTTGGTTCTTGCACTCCTCCTCCCCTTGGGACATTAACATTGGCACCCAACTCCTCAAAATTCTCACCGGCATCCTCGGGTAGGTTATGGTCAATATTCACATTGGGGTCCAAGGGTTGTCTAACCAATCTATTATGGTCATCCCGTCCCCTCATAAAAAACACTATCTACAATAAAAACAAGTAAACAAAAGTATATACGAGGAGCGACGTACCTCAGCCCATGATGAGAATTCACGAGACTTAACTCCGATCGTCCGAAAATCACCTTCTTGATTCAACTATTTGCCTTCCTCGGTAACGACGCCAAAAATGCTTGATATATTCCGTTGTTATCCCTAATCTCAGAACATGAACCCTCAATGTGTATATGGCTTATGTGTGTGGGTGAGTGTCACTCTCACTCGGGTTCAATGCAAGATATGGAAAAACGGAATAGTGGTGGTGAAATGTGTGTGTGTGTGAGAACAAAAGTGCTCCCCAAGCGCAGGGAGACTTTCGAATGTCGTGTTTTACATGAAAATCATATTCCAAGGTCGTCTCCTTAGGGAAGGAGGTGAATCGTGTTGAAGGTCATTTTTGGTGAAAAATGAAAAGTGTAAAAATCTTTGATATTTGAGTTTGGTGTTTTGTGTTTGTGATAGAAAATGAAATGGAACAAGTGTTGGATAATCCGAAGAGTTTATTCCAATGGGAATGCCAAATTAACTCAAGACCTTCCTCCAATAGTGTCTAGATGTTCGATTAATTCATGGGAAGCGAGGGACTAAAATGGAGGTGAGGATCCAAGCATACCCCGTGACAATTCTACGGGATATCAAAGACGCACAACCATGTTCACACTCAATCCAGTCAAATCAAATCAATGTACACTACGAGGAGGAATGAAAATAAGCTGAAAGAGCATACCCAAGAGGAATTTTCCATTGGATTAGCCAACTAAAAGCTTAGCTACTCATATTTAAAGCAAGAACATAAATGTAATGGAGAGACATTGTAAAGAAATGAAGATTGGAATTTAGTTTAATGCAAGAAAACTTAAACTAAGACTAGAAACATTCAATACCCATTTTAAAACTTAAAATGAAGAAAACTACCTACAACAATGGTGAAAACCAAAATGGAGAACTAAACTTCCAATGTACTTGTAATAAATGACATTAAAGACATTAAATGAAGCTTACACAAGTCTTACAGAGGATTAAAGTGAAATGGATGAAGAGAATGTAAAAATCTATGTTTTCTCTCTCTAAACTATGTCTTCTACCTTGGAGCTTCTCTCTCTACAATGAAATGTGTATTGAATAATGGTGTATCTCCATGCCAAAAACTTCCATGGAGCTCCTAGGGTCTGTGTGATGGGCCTCCCATCAATAGGGGCCTGAATGGATGAATTGGGTAGGCTAGCACAGGCCTAGCCTACACTCCCAAGCTTTACCTCTTCTCTCTCTCCTCATTAATGTCCAAACCTCCAAAGTCCAAGCTAGGGTTGAGGAGGGGATGTCTATGTGTAAGGAGTGTCAGGGACAAGTGGAAGACCCAATGGTGGGACCCCCAAAGTTGCAGAGCTTGAGTTGCAGAATCTGGCGTGTTTCAGTAAAACCTACCCGTAGGTCGATGGAAACCTACTGGTAGGTTTTACTCCAGTGAACAAAAGCTATCAGTAGGTTTGCGGGTCCAGTAGCCAAAACCTACTGGTATGGCCTACCGGTAGGTTTTCCTTTGTTTTGCTAAATTCTTGATTCCTTCACCTTTCAAGCTATCATCAAGCCTCCACCTCACCTCCATTGATCTTAAGCACCGTGATATGGCTTCAAATGCACCATTTAAACCCCTTTACCTATAAACATACCGAAACTCCGTTAATAGCTCGAACACTGCAATTCCACTCATTTTAACCTAAAAAACAAGCATAAAAGGGATGCAAATGTACATGGGATATGCAATATTTTGTGCTAATCACAGAGCTTAACGCTATATACCATACTATCTATAATTACTACGTATTTCATGCATGATACGGTGATACACGTAGTTGAGATTTATGTAACAATTGGGAGATTGATTATAAACAGGTTAAATCTCGCCATAGTTAATGCTTTTGATTCAATGCATAAACCGGAACTCCATCTTCATTGAATCATCAACCTGCCAATTGAATAGCTGGAGTAAGCCTTTTGAATGGTTCACCTTCGGGTTTACTAGGGTTATTTGATTGTTGCATGGTACATAGACCTTCTGGCTAAGTTGTTTAACTGTTGCACGGTACAAATATGCCGATTAAGTAATTCAAGTATTCCTTCTGAATGGCTTGCCTTCTGGTTTACTTGGATTATTTGATTGTTGCATAGAAATATACCTACCAGCTAACCTAATCAGTTGCTGGGTATGGACCTTATGGTTCAATATACATCATACCTACCAGTTGACTTTCCAGTAAAATGGGGGTTAATTGTTGTAAGGTGACATTTCTAGTACTTAGCAAATATAATGCATATGGAATCCCTAAACTGAAGGGTATCTTTTTAATTATTGCATTTTCACAGTTTTAATTAAGTTTGTTTTAATTGTTCTAAGCTCACACCACAAGCTATTTCTGCTACATTTTGTATCTGTAACAACTTCACCGCTTTGTTTTGATTTCTAATATTAGGGTTCGACCTCGGACTTAAACCAAGTATTCTATTGCAATTTTGACGACTTATACTTGGGTGTATACCATTATTCAAACCGAATGTGAGTCACCACCCCTATCTATCTCTTTCCTCCCAACTCCCTCATGCTTCAAATATGAGTTTTTGGGGTTAGGAGATCATCATGGGGTGTCAAAAATGTCAGGGCATGGTTTAGAGGACAAAAGGTGGGCCCCTAGTGGTTGTTGGAGTCGTGTGGGGTGCTTTTCTTATTCCGTCGTTCCTAATTTTCGACCATCATTCTGGTAATGTGTTTGTGGCTTATATAGTTAGGTGAGTGTCAGTCTCCCTCAGATATCATGCAAGAAATGGGTAAACGGGTGTGTGAATGAAATGTGTATTGAGTAATGGTGTATCTCCTTGCCAAAAACTTCCATGAAGCTCCTAGGGTCTGTGTGATGGGCCTCCCATCAATAGGGGGCTGAATGGATGGATTGGGTAGGCTAGCACATGCCTAGCCTACACTCCCCAGCTTCACCTCTTCTCTCTCTCCTCATTAATGTCCAAACCTACAAAGTCCAAGCTAGGGTTAAGGAGGGGATGTTTGTGTGTAAGGAGTGTCAGGGACAAGTGGAAGACCCAATGGTGGGACCCCCAAAGTTACAGAGCTTGAGTTGCAGAATCTGGCGTGTTTCAGTAAAACCTACTGATAGGTCGATGGAAACCCACTTGTAGGTTTTACTCCAGTGAACAAAAGCTATCAGTAGGTTTGCGGGTCCAGTAGCCAAAACCTACTGGTATGGCCTACCGGTAGGTTTTCCCTTGTTTTGCTAAATTCTTGATTCCTTCACCTTTCAAGCTATCATCAAGCCTCCACCTCACCTCCATTGATCTTAAGCACCGTGATATGGCTTCAAATGCACCATTTAAACCCCTTTACCTCTAAACATACCGAAACTCCGTTAATAGCTCGAACACTGCAATTCCACTCATTTTAACCTAAAAAACAAGCATAAAAGGGATGCAAATGTACATGGGATATGCAATATTTTGTGCAAATCACAGAGCTTAACGCTATATACCATACTATCTATAATTACTACGTATTTCATGCATGATACGGTGATACACGTAGTTGAGATTTATGTAACAATTGGGAGATTGATTATAGACAGGTTAAATCTTGCCATAGTTAATGCTTTTGATTCAATGCATAAACCGGAACTCCATCTTCATTGAATCATCAACCTGCAAATTGAATAGCTGGAGTAACCCTTTTGAATGGTTCACCTTCGAGTTTACTAGGGTTATTTGATTATAGCATGGTACATAGACCTTCTGGCCAAGTTGTTTACCTGTTGCACGGTACAAAGATGCTGATTGAGTAATTCAAGTATTCCTTATGAATGGCTTGACTTCTGGTTTACTTGGATTATTTGATTGTTGCATAGAAATATACCTACCAGCTAACCTAATCAGTTGCTGGGTATGGACCTTATGGTTCAATAAACATCATACCTACCAGTTGACTTTCCAGTAAAATGGGGGTTAATTGTTGTAGGGTGGCATTTCTAGTACTTAGCAAATATAATGCATATGGAATCCCTAAACTGAAGGGTATCTTTTTAATTATTGCATTTTCACAGTTTTAATTAAGTTTGTTTTAATTGTTCTAAGTTCACACCACAAGCTATTTCTACTACATTTTGTATCTGTAACAACTTCATCGCTCTGTTTTGATTTCTAATATTAGGGTTCGACCTCGGACTTAAACCGAGTATTCTATTGCAATTTTGACGACTTATACTTGGGTGTATACCATTATTCAAACCGAATGTGAGTCACCACCCTTATCTATCTCTTTCCTCCCAACTCCCTCAAGCTTCAAATATGAGTTTTTGGGGTTAGGAGATCATCATGGGGTGTCAAAAATGTCAGGGCATGGTTTAGAGGACAAAAGGTGGGCCCCCCGTGGTTGTTGTAGTTGTGTGGGGTGCTTTTCTTATTCCGTCGTTCCTAATTTTCGACCATGATTCCGGTAATGTGTATGTGGCTTATACGGTTAGGTGAGTGTTACTCTCCCTCGGATATCATGCAAGAAATGAGAAAACGGGTTTGTGAAGGAAATGTGTGTGTGTGTGTGTGTGTACAAAAGTGCTCCCTAAGCGTAGAGAGACTTTCGAGTGTCATTTTTTACTTGGAATTGGTATTCCAATGTCGTCTCCTCAAGGAAGGAAGGTATATTGTGTTGAAGGTGATTTTCGTGAAAAAGAAAAAGTGTAAAATCTTTTGAGTTTGAGTTTTGATGAGTGAAGTTTGTGATAGAAAATGCAATGGAACAAGTGTTGGCTAATCCAAAGAGGTCATTCCAATGGGAATGCCAAATCAACTCAAGACATTCTTCCAATGATGCTTAGATGTTTGATTGATTCGTAGAAGCGAGAGACTAAAACGGAGGTGAGGATTCAAGCATACCCCGTGACAATTCTACGGTGTATCAAGAACTCACAACCACGTCCACACTCAACCTAGTCAAACCAAACCGTCTTACACTACGAGGAGGAATGAAAAAGAGTTGATTTAGCATACCCAAGAGGAATTCTCTCTTGGATTAGCCAACTTAAAGCTTAGCTACTCATGTTAGATGCAAAGACATACAATGTTTAAAGAAACATGGTGTTGAAATGGAAGTTAAACTTGTATTAAAGTGAAGAGAAGTGAAACTACAAAAATAAGTGCATTTAATAACCAACTAAAAAAACTTGAAATGTAAAACTTGAATGTAACAATGGTAGATTGAAAGATAGTTGACTAAGCTTGCAATACACCTGAAATAAATGACATTAAGTGCAATAAATGAAGCTTATAAGAGTCATACAAAAGATTACAAGTGAAATGGGTAGAAGAAATGCAAAAATCTAACTTCTCTCTCTAAAACTGTCTTCCTCCATGAGCTTCTCTCTTTATAATGCTCTACAATGCTGAATAATGTGTAGTGTAGCTTGCATTTTTGTCCATGGAGGTCCTCTAGCATGTGTCACAAGCTTCCCATCCATAGAAGGCTTAGTTGATGGCTTGGGCAGGCTAGGACAAGCCTAGCCTGCAACTTCCCCAGCTTCCCTCTTCTTTCTCTTCCTCATAAATGCTCTAGCCTCCAAAGTACAACCTTAGGTGTGGGGAGGTATGTAGATGTGTAAGGGATGTCAGGGGACAAGTGGGAGAATTCTAGGTGGGACCCCCAAGTGACAGAACTTGAGTTGCAAGCTTCAGGCGTTTTCAGCAAAACCTACCAGTAGGTTGATGGCAAAACCTACCGGTATGTTTTACTCCAGTACCCAAAACCTTCCGGAAGGTTTCCGGTAGACCCAATTCCAGTAGCCAAAACCTACCGGTAGTTTTATGAATAAACCCATCGGTAGGTTTTTACTTGTTTTGCTCAAATCTTGGTCTTTTCACTTTCCATGCCATCATCAAGCCTCCCCTTCATCTCCATTGACTTTAAGTACTACGATGGGGGCTTGACTCATGCCATCTCCAAGTATTTGCCTACAAACATACCGAAACCTCATTAATTGTTGAAATATTGCAATTCCTCCCATATTCACCACAAAAACAAGTCTAAAAGGGGTGCAAATGTGTAGATGATGTGCAATATTTTGTGCTAATCACACCCCCCAACTTGAGTTTTGCTAGTCCCTAGCAAACTTTATTTTCAAACCACAAAGTATAAAACTACAACAATCCATTAATACCATTAAATCACCAAACATTCAAAATGTAAAAATCACAATACAATTAAAGGAATGAACTTGGGCAAGATAGAGCAAACAACTGTGGCATTTTTCATTAATCATTTTCAAAGTTTCAGTACAAGGAGTTAGAGATCAAAACAAAACGGCCCAAAATCCTAAAGACACTTCTCTTGGGCCGACAAAACTAACCTTACTATGTACAATCTGAAACCAAAAGAAACAAAACAACCAAGACATTGTAACACCCCAAAACACACCCTGGACGGCATTACATTCTAAAACATTCATATCATGAGAGCACTAAAATAATCCATCAATAAATAAGACTTCATAAAGTCATCCATAAAATTTACAACATTATCCCAAAAGAATAGACCCATTTTGGCCTTTACATCCCAAAAAAAAAATCCAATAATGTAGCGTAGCGGAATTACAAAAGAAAACTAGACTTTACAAGGTTCAAAATGAATATCCTAGTCTAGTACAAAAAGGAATGGAGGTCGCTCTACGCGTCCACCTCGGGATCCACACTCCCGTCAAGTGGAGTCTCCCAAGTAGCGGGCTCCTCGACCCTTAAGTCCTCCTCAAGCGGGTAATCTGAAAAATGTTAGCAGTAGGGGGTGAGCACGAAGCTCTGTAGAAAAATTCTCTCAAACCCATACAAGGTTTAGAAAAAGCATTTAAAATGGCCGGTCTCATTTCACAAATAGCATACATAATCTTTGCAGTAAAATAGGGACATTTTAAAATGGATCTCAAGTTTAAGTAGCAACAGTAATTTACATAAACAATAAAAGAAACCAAGATCCAATACATATCCATTTTCTAAAATATAAACCATTTTCCCACAAGACCTTGTGGAATCCCATACTCCCACAAGTCCTTGTAGGAAACCATTTTCCACAATAATACAACAATCCATCAATATGTATATGTATCTCAAACATGATGTAAGGCAAACCCCATGAATCGACACATTGAGTAATATCTAATCCACACACACCCACACAAATCTTATCAAAGATATCCATCCTTTAGGAAGGGCGTATGCCACACCAATGGCAGTGACGTATCCAACCCAGGCATTAGTATACTAACCCTCTTACACGGCACTCGTGAGCAATAGCGGTTTAGTCTTACCAAAGCACTAACCCCACTACGAGGGGTAGGAGAAATGCCAACCCCCACGGAGCAAGCAACACGTCTACCCACTCTACGATATCTCGTCAAAGGCCACCCATGGTCATCCCACACTCATAAGAGATACAATACCAAACCCAATTTCACAATTTACAAGAATATCTTAAAAATCCCCAATTTAAGCATGTGACATTTTCAATAACCAACAAAGAAAATGCAAGAGATCACAACAATATCATTTTATTACTCAACACAAAACACTATGATTTTGAAATCAAGAATAAAGGAAGAGTTCAAGAGGAAAACCCATCACTCTTGAAAACTAGGGTTTTTCAAACAAAAGAGGGATTTCATGGGTTGTAAGCATCCTTATAAGGAACCTCTCACCCTCAAGGCATCACAAACTCAAGCATCCTTATAAGAAACCTCTTGAGGGAAATCACATACTGTCCTCTTTTGGCATGAGCATCCTTATAAGGAACCTCTCACCCTCAAGGCATCACAAACTCAAGCATCCTTATAAGGAACCTCTTGAGGGAAATCACATACTGTCCTCTTTTGGCATGAGCATCCTTATAAGGAACCTCTCACCCTCAAGGCATCAAACAACCCCACCAAGCATACAATTCCAATATTTTTCTCAATTCACAATCCTCTATCCAAAATCTCCCAAAATATAACATGTAAAGTTCCACAACCAACTAAGAAAAATACATGAGATCACAATAACATCATTTTTATACCCAACACAACAACTACGGTTTTTGAAGTTCATAATGGAGAAAGCATTTAAGAAGAAATACATCACTCTCCCAAAAACTAGGGTTTTAAAACTAGAAAAGAAATTTAATGGGTATTAAACCCTAACTTTGTTCAAAACATGTAATCTTTGCCAAAAAGCCTAAGAGATGATGATTACATAGCATATATATATACCATTGATAGCCAAAACATACATATATAAATACCCTAGCCTCAATGTAAGAGAGTGAGAGAAAACCCCTACCTTGGTGTTCTTGAAAATCTAGGGTTTGATCCTTGAATCACCCTTTAACCTTGTGTTTCTTTCTCCTCCTTTATCTCCTCCTAGGGTTCTAATATGTTTAGGGTGAGAGTGGAATGTAAGAATGGGGCAAATGAGGCTAAAAAGGGTGTTTTAAAACACCAAAATCCCGATTTTTACTGTTCGGCGGGCGTTAGATAAATGGTACCGGTACGCGGTACCGGTACGGTTAAGTTACTGGAGTAGTCGTACCGGTACGCGGTACCGGTACACTTCGGCTACTTCGACTTCCAGGGCAGTTTTGACCCATTTAGAAGTCGAATTGGAAAATTTTCATGAGATACACTTTTGTAGCCCTAGATGTCTACTATCTACTGTCCACATTTCAGATCAATTGGACATAAGGATAAAAAGTTATGACCAAAATACTAGAAGGTGTCCCAACTCCTTTTTACCCAAATTTTCTCTAAGTGTGTTTTCACTCCGGAATACTTCCTAACTTCCAATACACCTCATATTACCTCTCCCAAGGTTGTTCGACCTTCCGGATTCAATGGACACCTTATTTTGACCTAAAAATATTTAGAAATTCGTCTAGTCACCCTTTCCAAGTTTAAACGTCTTGGAAACTCCAACTTCCCAATCCATATTTACCTCTAGCATTTCTCCTACTATTACAATCTATATAATTTATTCTTACATCATTACACATATCCACATTTTTACAATAATTATTTACTATATATCTATATACATATATAAAAGAAAAATGTGGGGTGTTACAGACATCCTACTCAGCCTCCTCGTCACCATCATCATCATCACCGTCATTGTCATCGTCATCCTCATATTCACTCCCCTCCTCATCCTCGTCCTCGTCCTCGTCTTCATCATCAGAATCCCCCACCTCAACAATAGTGGAAGCTAAGGGGGCAGAGGTGGAAGGTACAGTAGAGGGAGGTGGAGGTCCACCCGGGATCGGCTCACCAGGAAAGGTATGCCAGAAGAGCCTGGTCATCATCGTTGATATCCCCTGCACCATCTCCTCCAACACGTCTAGGCACTGAGACACTGTGCACATAGGGGTGGAAGTAGATGGAACAGAAGCAGAATGCCCCGCAATAGATGGTCCTGCAGCTGATGACTCAAGCCTCGGGGCTCTGGCTCTCTCACCCCTACTCATGGCCATCCTTTTGCTGCTGCTCGCCTTCTGAATGGCTCCAGTCTTCGGGGGAGTCATCACGTCCGAGATGTATCCCTTGACTTTGCAGTGGTTGCACATCTGGGTGACAAGGTTGCCAAATGGGAGATTCGCCTTCGGCTTTCTAGCCTGAGCAAATTCCTTCATAAACTCCCATATCAACAACCCTACATCCATAACCTTCCCAGTCATAACGGCATGCAGGAGGGTGAACTTTTCCATGTTGGGGTTCTTCTCAGCTCCCCTGGGAAGCAAGTTATAATGCAACACTTTGTTCATCATCCCATAGGCGTGCTTAAGGCCCTCGACTTGGATTGTTCCCCTGAATTGGGTCGGGTCCTCGTACATCAACTCCGCATACTCTGAGATGGTCTTTACCCTAGGGATGTTGTGGGGATACACCGAGACACTGGGGGTAGGCCTCTCATACTTCATCAGAGTAGCGATCAAGGCTGGGGTCACATCAAATGTCTTCCCCCTCACATTTGTTCTCAAAATACACGCATCCTCGTCCACCACCTTCAATTTTTGGTAAAATTCTCTACACAGCCAAGTTGAACCCACTAACGGGCTCAAACCATATCCCTATCCCATGGCCCTCAATGATCCTCACTATTTCGTTGTTCGGGCCAAGGGATATCCTATCGACATACTGCTCGCAAGTCACGTTCTTCTCCTCGATGCTTTGGTAGCGAGCATCATTGCGAGCCTTCTTCCTTTGCTCCCTCCTATCACCACTCGACCCCTCACCACTCCTCTTGCAGGCACTAGCACCCGCGGGTTATGGGGAACCCAGCCCAGTGCCCTTGGTGCGGGCCATGAGAAGCAACAGTGCCCCAAACACCAAGAACGACAAGAACACCAGCAAAAACCCCTCAATAGGATCAACAGCATCAAGAAAGATCTTCCCTGTGTGAGCCATTGCAAATAATTTGAAACTTTTTGGAAGGATTTAAGGGGAAATAGGATTTGGGGGAAATCGGCAAACCTAGGGTTTTAGTGACAAAATCCACAAATCTTCGGCAAAAATCCACTCAATAATCGACCCTAGCAGTGAAATATGAGAGATTAAGGTGATGGGTGGGAGATTTTGAAGCTTAGAGATGTTTTGAGGGAGAGAGGAGTGCCTGGGAGTTCGAGTGTAACAGGAGAAATGAACATTCCATCGCACAAAATGGACTTAAACCTTCAATTTTTAACCTTTCGGGCAAAACCTACCGGTAGGTCGATGTCCAAACCTACCGATAGGTTTTACTCCAGTGAGCAAAACCTTCCAGAAGGTTTTTGATAGGTTCAGATCCAGTGTGCAAAACCTACCGGTAGGTTTTTTCACTTATTTGCAAAAAAAAAAAACCTGTGCTCTCCAATTCACTTCCTCTCCACTTTACTTCAACTCCTACACATTCTAACACCTTATTTATGACCTCTACTCAACCAAAAACATAAGTTACTCTTGTAAACCACAATTGAAGGATCATGCCCCGAGTTGTTTCTGAAATTGCAATATGATTTAAATTTTTAATGCTTTCAAAATACAAGGTATGGATTTCTAAATTTAACTACCAAAATGAATACCCGAAATGTAAAACACAGCTTAAAATGACAAGGGCATTCCTAATTCGAACAAATATCGAAAGTTGAGCAATTCCCCCATCTCGCAAGCATAGGGATGCAAAACACATCGTTCAAATACCCGAACCAAGGACACATGAGCAACACCATGGCTTTAAATGCTAGTCTGTAGTATGCACATACACATTCATTTTCAAACTCGTGTGTGTGTGAAATGGATATGTAATTTACGCATTTACACAAAGGAATTCACGTTCACTTCGGCTATCCAAATTAAGCTTCGATGCAAGCTCACCAAGGGTGTCTCTCAACAATGAATCACGCTATAGTTATCCTGACATGCTCTCCATGTGTATATGTGAAATAGAATCTTGTGCAGAATATGAAGTATGCTCACATATAATCCAAAATGAAGTACATGCATGAAAATGAAACAACCTTGCCATAATCTCATGAAAGGAATGCTAGGGCATTAGATAGCAAGATCAACTTCTCTTTTTCTTTAAAGATATGCATCCCCCCATGATTCTCTAGATCATTTAGGACTTTCACTGGTTGTAATGAGGCCTTGGGGTGATATTGAGGTAAGCGAAATGAAGGACATAGGATAACAAAGAGGGTTGTTCCGAGTGAATGACTTTTATTTCAAAACATCTCCCTTTTCATGGGATTTTCAGTCTAACACCATCACCACACTTTGTCTCTTTTTCTTTCTTTTCTTTAACATTTTCCTTTTCTTTTGTCGTTCTTTCTTCCTTTACCCCTTTCTCTCCTTTTCTTGGATTTATCATTATTTTTCATTTAACATATGAATTCCACATCCATCTTCTTTTTTTTTGGGTTTCCACATCACCACTCCTTCTCTTTTCATGTTCAATCATGGTCAGCTCTCAGAACAACCAAAGTGTGGTAAATTTTTATCATTTTTCACCGACTTGGTTAAATGTGTGGCATGGAAATGAATTTACAATTAAGGCTCAATCACGGCACTAGGGATAAAATTTTCACAAGAGAAAGGCTAAGGCTCAAAGCAATTCAAGGATGGCCTAATATCATTTCTAGATAGGCATGGGAGAGCATATTGCATTTCAAGACAAAGTCAATCAACTACCCAAATGTATCTAAACAGAACAAGCATAATGAGATTATTGAACAAATTTAGAATTTGAAAAATTGTTCCTTGAGTAAATGTAAGTTCCCTCCAACAAGGGTTGACACTAAAGCTCTCATGGGTCCTTACTCATCTCCACTATTCTTGTCAAGCACTAAAATGTGAACTCAATCCGTAAATTGTCAAAATTACACATTCAATGTGCACTTAAGGATGAGTTCAAAAGCAAACACATATGCGATACTCAAGCATATGATGAACTTCTATAATGTGCTCATGTATTTAAGAACCAACGCAAAGATCAACATATCAACAAACTCATAACACTCTAAATAGGGGAATACAAATAAACATTCAAATATTTTTTACAAAAATTTTCAAATTTTCTACATAATTTACAACTATTGTAAACAAAGATCTGTAGGATATGTGAAAGGTGAATTTCAACACAAAAATTGGTACAAACATTGGTGTATCATACAAATGGTGCACCTCACCCCCAACTTGATTCATGCATTGTCCTCAATGCAACAAAAAAGATATGATATGCAATGAAGGGCTGTAAAAAGATGAGTGGGGTTAGAGAACACCTCGCACTTGAGCTTTTGACAAAAATACCAATATCTGCAACTAAAAAGAACAACACTATACGCAAAGATAAAGTAAGTAAACATGAACAGTTAAAGTAAGTAAAAATGACTATACACTAAAGACTATATGAACAGTTAATCCTCCAACAAGTCCGAGTAGAACGGATCCACCAATTCTTCCTCCACCCCTTGACCTTCAAAACCCTCGAAGAATGGCTTAAGTCTTTGGCTATTGACCTTGAATGTTTTACCATCCTCGGGGTTTGTGACTTCCACAACACCATTGGGGTAGGCCTCCTTGACAAGATAGGGGCCATCCCAACGGGATCGGAGTTTCCCTTGAAAGATAGAGAGACGAGAGCTGTACAAGAGCACTTTTTGTCTGGGCTCAAATATCTTTCTTAAAATGGATTTGTCATGAAAAATCTTAGGCCTTTCTTTTGAAATTTTTGAGCTCTCATACGCATCTTTTCGAATCTCTTCTAATTCATTCATCTCTAGCTTCCTATTCTCTCCACCCATTCTCAAATTGAAGTTCAAGGTCTTGATGGCCCAATAGGCCTTGTATTCCATCTCAACCGGCAAATGACAAGTCTTGTCATAGACGAGCCTATAGGGAGACATACCTAGAATGGTTTTGTAGGTAGTGCAGTAAGCCCAAAGGGCATCGGTCAATCAAAATGACCAATCTTTCCTATTCAGGTTCACCATTTTCTCTAGGATGTTCTTGATTTCCCTATTAGCCAACTCGGCTTGGCCATTGATTTATGGGTGATAAGCGGTGGACACCTTGTGTGTGATGCCATACTTATGCATTAAGGATGTAAATGACCTATTACAAAAATGCGAACCACCGTCGCTTATCATTGCATGAGGCATCCCAAACCTTGAAAAAATGTTTTCTTTCAAGAACTTGACCACGACCCGGTGATCATTGATCTTGGTTGGGATAGCCTCTACCCACTTGGACACGTAGTCCACTGCCAGCAATATGTATAGGTAGCCAAAAGACACGGGGAAACGACCCATTAAGTCGATGCCCCAACAGTTAAATATCTCTATAACAAGTACAGGGGAGAGGGGCATCATGTTCCTTCGGGTCACACTACCCAAACGTTGACACCTATCACATTCTTACAGAAAGAAACACAGTCTTTGATTAAAGAGGGTCAATAAAAACTTGATTTTAAAACCTTCGCCGAGGTCTTCTTTGAAGAGAAATGGCCACCGCACGCCTCTGAATGGCAAAATGCAAGGACTTCCCGTTGTTCATTTTTTGGTACGCATCTCCTCATCACTTGATCTGGGCAATACTTGAACAAGTATGGGTTGTTGAAGTAGAAGTACTTCACATCTGCCATAAACTTTCGTCTATCCTCTAGGCTCCAGTGCGGTGGTATTTGTCCTGTAGCAAGATAATTGCATATTTTAGCACACCATGGACAAACAGAATTAATATAAAGTAAATGATTATCGGGGAAAAAATTTGGGATAGGAATATGCTCATCGGCATATTGAACCACAAGTCGGGATAAATGGTCCGTCACCACATTCTCCACTCCCTTTTTGTCTTTGATTGTCAAGTTGAACTCTTGGATTAGGAGGATCCACCTAATAAATCTTGATTTTGCATCCTGGTTAGACAAAAGATACTTTAAAGTAGAGTGATCGGTATAGACTACTATAGGTGAACCAATGATATAAGATCAAAATTTATCCAATGCAAATACTACAGTTAGTAACTCTTTTTCAGTGGTGATGTAATTCATTTGTGCTTCATTAAGAGTTTTGCTAGCGTAGTATATTACATATGGTCTCTTGTCTTCCCTTTAACCGAGCACTGCGCCGACCGCGTAATCACTTGCATTGCACAGAAGCTCAAATGGTAAATCCCACTTGGGTGGTCGCATAATCGGAGCTATAGTGAGCATGCTTTTGAGTTTTTTAAACGATGCCTCACAACTATCCGACCACACAAATGGGACATCCTTGGTAAGCAAATTGGTCAAGGGTTGAGCCAATGCACTAAAGTCCTTAATAAAATGACGAGAAAAATCAGCATGGCCAAGAAACGACCTGATATCTTTGATGACTTTCAGTGTGGGGAGGTTGGAAATTGCATCAACCTTGGATTTGTCGACTTCGATCCCCTTTGCCGAAACGATGTGCCCAAGCACAATTCCTTATGTCACCATGAAGTGGCACTTCTCCCAGTTGAGGACCAAGTTCTTCTCCTCGCATCTCTCAAGTACTCTTTCTAAGTTCTCCAAACAACCACTGAAAGAATCTCCGAACACTGAGAAGTCATTCATAAAAACTTCCGCGATCTTCTCCACCATATCACTAAAGATTCCCATTACACATCTTTGAAAAGTCCCTGGGGCATTACATAACCCAAAAGGCATACGTCGATAGGCAAAGGTACTGAAGGGGCAAGTGAAAGTGGTCTTTTCTTGATCCTCCAATGCGATCTCAATCTGATTGTACCCAGGAGTAGCTATCCAAAAAGCAGTAAAATAAATGCCTAGCTACACTTTCCAACACTTGGTCAAGAAATGGCAATGGGAAGTGGTCTTTTCTCATGCACGAGTTGAGCTTTCGGTAATTAATACACACTCTCCATCCGGTGACCACCCTCGTTGGAATTAACTCGTTCTCCTCATTTTCCACAACCGTAACTCCTGATTTCTTGGGTACTACTTGCGTGAGACTAACTTATTTACTGTCGGCAATCAAAAATATGATGCCCACGTCAAGTAGCTTAAGCACCTCGTCCCCCACCACATCCTTCATAATCGGATTCAACCTTCTTTGTGATTGTCGGGATGGCTTGGAGTCTTCTTCAAGGTAGATGCGGTGTGTGCAAATGAGGGGGCTTATCCCCTTGATGTCTACAATTGTCCAACCAATTGCTTCCTTGTGCCTCCTCAACACTTTCAAAAGATCTTCTTCTTGCTTTGCCTCCAAAGTTGAGCTTATCACCATCGGGAAGGTCTCATGCTCCCTCAAGAATGCATATTTGAGGTTGGATGGTAATGGCTTCAACTCCAAGATGGTGTTTTGCACATTCGATAGAAATATCTTTTTGTCTTGATGTGGAAGCTTCTCAAATGCAGGGGTCCATTTTTCTACCCCTTGTAAACTCTCCGGCTCCCCTTGATCAAAAATCCTTTCCTCCTCAAACTCCAAGGTGCTCAATAGCTCCAAGTGCTCCTCCACCAAAGTGTCGATCCTATTGACTTCATGCACTTCCTCATCATCTCCCAGTTGCTTGCACAAATTGAACACGTTGAGGTCCATTGTCATATTCCTGAATGCAGGCTTCATTAGTCTGTTCCTGTAATTAATCACGACATTAGATGTAGCAAGAAAAGGTCTACCTAGTGTGACAAAAATTTGTGAACTAGTATTAACAACCGGATGAGTATCAAGTACAACAAAATCAACAGGGAAATAGAAATTATCAACTTGGACTAAGACATCCTCAAATACTCCCCTTGGTGTTCTAACGCTACGATCCGCCAATTGAAGAGTGATTGGAGTTGGCTTCAACTCTTCAAGTTGGAGTTGTTGGTACATCGAAAAGGGTAGGAGGTTGACACTCGCCCCCAAATCAAGAAGCGCTTGCTCCACCCTGCAATTCCCTTTTGTGATGGCAATGGTAGGGCATCTAGGGTCCTTGAACTTTGGTGGGGTGTTGGTCCTCAAGATTGTGCTCACTTGCTCGGTGAGGAATGCCTTATTGTGCACATTTAGCTTCCTCTTCACGATACATAAATCCTTCAAAATCTTGGCACATGAAGGAATTTTCTTTATGGCATCGAAGAGTGGGATGTTGATTTTAACCTATTTGAACATCTCAATAATATCCGAATAGTTAGCCACCTTCGTGGGTGGCTTCAAATGATTGGGAAAACGGGCCGGAATGGGACTTGCATGCACATTCACATTAACATTTTTTTTTTCTTTCTCACTCACCTCACCCCCCTCGGAGTCACCCTTAGTCTAATTTTCTTTGGTCAATGTGGTCTTGGGTGAGACTTTTGGCACAATGGTCTTGTCAATTTGCTTGCCACTCCTTACGGTGGTGACCGCCTTGAGTTGCTCATAACTCTTCTTTGTGGGTTCGGATGACTCAATCACATGTTGGCCTCTAGGGTTCTCTTGGGGTTGAGTGTGGAATTTTCCCTTTTGTTGTTGTGATGTCCCTATGGTATTGGTCAACTTCATGATTTGAGTCTGAATATCGTTAAAAACTGCGACAGTTTGGTTGTTGATGGTGGTTTGGCTTTGTATGAATTGATGCACCACATCCTTTAAGTTCCTCTTATGAGGTGGTTGGTAGGTGGGAGGATTTGATGGTCCTTGTTAACCATAACTTTGTGGAGGTGGACTTTGGGAAAAACTTTGTGGAGGCGGTTTTTGTGAATACCCTTGCGGATTGGACCAGGGGTATTGAGGGCTAGACGATTGACCTTGACCTTGTTATTGATTTTGCTTAGGAGACATAGAGGGTGAATATGCATTATACCGGTGAGGAGTGGGATTCTCATTCTTTCAACTAAAGTTCAGGTGATTACTCCAATCCGGATTGTAAGTGTTAGAATGCAGGGATAATGATTGCCTACTTTGGTTGAAGGCATTGACTTGCTCATGGTAGACATCCTTAAGTGCCGGAATGTTAGGGCACTCCGATATGGAATGCTCAACACTCTCACAGATAGAGCAAAACTCCTCAATCTTGGAAATGTTTGACACTTCGTGTCTCATATTGACCTCAAGACTCTCCACTTTCCTAGAAAATTTGGTGATTTTGGAAAGCAAGTCTTCCCGGTCCCTTAAGTCATACATCCCTCCCCCGCTTGGTTGATTACTACCCGGAGAAGACCTCGATACATCGGTGGGATCCGTAATATCCCACGATTGTGTATTTTGTGCCAATGTACTAAAGTAGTCTAGGGCCTCATCGGGATCCTTGTTTAAGAACTCCCCATTGCACATCATGTCAATGAATTGTCGATGGCCCGGTGCAATCCCTTCGTAGAAGAAACTCACCAAGTGCCATGATTCAAAATCATGATGTGGAATGGATTGTAGCAATTCCTTGTAGTGATCCTAACATTGATAAAATTGCTCATTGGGCTTTTCCGAAAAGTTTTGGATTTGCTTTTTAAGAGCGATGGTTTTAGGCACCGAAAAGAATTTGTTCAAAAACTCAGAAAGCATTTGTGCCCAAGAGATTATGGATCGAGGCTTCAAGGGAAATAATTTCAGGTGAGGTATGTCTTCCATAGCATGATTAGTGAGGAAGGTTACAACTATTTCCTTGAATTCCTTAATGTGTAAATAAGGATTTTCTCTTTCAATTCTGTGGAAATGAGGAAGTAGTTGTAACATTCCCGGCTTGACTAGGAAGACATGAGCTTGGACCGGTAAGACAATGCATAATGGAGTGGTGCTACGAGTCGGTTGGAGATAATCCCGCATTGACCTCGCTGGAGGATCAATGGGGATATTGTTCCCTTCATTCCTAGGAGGGAAACGCATTCTAGGATTTGGCATTCTAGGGTTTTGCATTCCCCCACCCCTTGGGACATTAGCCTCCTCATTCTCAAAATTATCATCGGCATCCTCGGGTGGGTCTTGGTCAAGATTCATATTGGGGTCTAGGGGTCGTCTAACCAATCTATTTTGGTCGTCCCATCCCCACATGCAAAAGCAATAACTACAAATGAAAGGAAAATAACCAAAAGTATATACAAGGAGCAACGTACCTCAGCCCGTGATGAGAATCAAGGGACTTACCTCCGTTGTCCAAAAATCACCTTCTAATTCAACGCTTGTCTTCCCTGGCAACAACACCAAAAATGCTTGTCTTATTCCGTCGTTCCTAATTTCCGACCATGATTCCGGTAATGTGTATGTGGCTTATACGGTTAGGTGAGTGTCACTCTCCCTCGAATATCATGCAAAAAATGGGAAAACAAGAGTGTGAATGAAATGTGTGTGTGTGTACAAAAGTGCTCCCCAAGCATAGAGAGACTTTTGAGAGTCGTGTTTTACTTGGTATCGGTATTCCGAGATCGTCTCCTTAGGGAAGGAAGGTGAATTGTGTTGAAGGTGATTTTGGTGAAAAAGGAAAAGTGTAAAATCTTTTGAGTTTGAGTTTTGATGAGTGAAGTTTGTGATAGAAAATGCAATGGAACAAGTGTTGGCTAATTCAAAGAGGTCATTCCAATGGGAATGCCAAATCAACTCAAGACATTCTTCCAATGGTGCTTAGACGTTCGATTGATTCGTAGGAAGCGAGGGACAAAAATGGAGGTGAGGATTCAAGCATACCCTGTGAGAAAACTATGGTATATCAAGAACTCACAACCATGTCCACACTCAACCTAGTCAAACCAAACCGTCTTACACTACGAGGAGGAATGAAAAAGAGTTGATTTAGCATACCCAAGAAGAATTCTCTCTTGGATTAGACAACTTAAAGCTTAGATACTCATGTTAAATGCAAAGGCATACAATGTGTAAAGAAACATTGTATTGAAATGGAAGTTAAACTTGTATTAAAGCGAAGAGAGTGAAACTACAAAAATAAGTGCATTTAATACCCAACTAAAAAAACTTGAATGTAACAATAGTAGATTGAAAGATACTTGACTAAGCTTGCAATACACTTGAAATAAATGACATTAAGTGCAATAAATGAAGCTTACAAGAGTCTTACAAAAGATTACAAGTGAAATGGGTAGAAGAAATGCAAAAATCTAACTTCTCTCTCTAAAACTATGTCTTCCTCCTTGAGCTTCTCTCTCTATGATGGTCTACAATGCTGAATAATGTGTAGTGTAGCTTGCATTTTCGTCCATGGAGGTCCGCTAGCATGTGTCACAAGCTTCCCATTCATAAGAGGCTGAGTTGATGGCTTGGGCAGGCTAGGACAAGCCTAGCCTGCAACTTCTCAGGCTTCCGTCTTCTCTCTCTTCCTCATAAATGCTAGAGCCTCCAAAGTACAACCTTTGGTGTGGGGAGGCATGTAGATGTGTAAGGGATGTTAGGGGACAAGTGGGAGAATCCTAGGTGGGACCCCCAAGTGACATAACTTGAGTTGCAGGCTTCAGGCGTTTTTCAGCAAAACCTACTGGTAGGTCGATGGCAAAACCTACCGGTAGGTTTTACTCCAGTAGCCAAAACCTTCCAGAAGGTTTTTGGTAGAACCAATTCCAGTAGCCAAAACCTACTGGTAGTTTTATGAACAAACCTACCGGTAGGTTTTTACTTGTTTTGCTCAAATCTTGGTCTTTTCACTTTCCATGCCATTGTCAAGTCTCCCCTTCATCTCCATTGACTTTAAGCACTACGATGGGGGATTAACTCACGCCATTTCCAAATATTTGTCTACAAACATACCAAAATCTCATTAATTGTAGAAATATTGTAATTCCTCCCATATTCACCACAAAAACAAGTCTAAAGGGGTGCAAATGTGTAAATGATGTGCAATATTTTGTGCTAATCATGGGGAAGTGTCTGGGCAAGTTCTACCGGTAGGTCATTGGACTTCTACCAGTAGATAAATTCCATTAGGGTCTTATACCGGTAGGTTTTAAGGTTCTACCGGTAGGTCATAAGGGGGATGCTAGCTCAAGACCAGTTTTCATAAATTTGTGTTTTCATAAATTTGTCATACCTTTTGATCCCACCTTATGATTGAGCTGAAATTTTGACACAAGATATAAGACATCTAGATCTACAACTTTCATGTTTTGTACTTTTTTAGATTCGAAGTGGATCATGGTCAAAAATACAAAATACCGGGGTACTTCTACCAATTAGTGCGGGTTCCAAAATTCCAGTAGGCTTAGATACCGGTACCTATGATACCAAGGACCGCTACATCCTTGATTTATTTCACCTTAAAGTCTCCTAATCCTCATGTAATGTGTCTATCTCTTCACCACTCATCCACACTTAGTTGCAGGGTTCCGAAAGCCATCATTTACCCTATGATTACCTGCAACATCAAAATTTCCACATTATTCATAAATTCGACTAACTCTAAGTAATTAAATACAAAGTTGAGTTAAAATGAATGTAATGAGGCCATTAAATATGCAATATTATGTGCTCATCACACCCCCTAACTTAAGCTTTGCTAGTCCCAAGCAAACTAAATTTAAAAATTAAGCAAAGAAAAATAAACCTATACTAATTCCGCTATTGCATTTATGATTGATTGGAAACTATGTCTTTCCTAACCCCTAAAATGCTATCCCTCAAATGATGCAATGTATGAGCGGAAGGAAGGATTTCTCCCCCTTTGGGATAGTGTGAAAAGAAAGGGCAATGAGGAAAGGGAAATGGGAAGATGTAAATATGGGATATGTATGCACAAAAATGCTCCCCAATCGCAAGGAGACTTTCGTGTGTTGTGAGTTACTTGGAAGAGTATTCCAAGGTCGTATCCACAGGGAAGGAAGTGAATCAAGATTGAGTTGATTTGGTGAAAAACGGAAATGTAAAATCTTTTGTCTTGAGAGTTGGTTTGTGAAGTGTATGCTAATGAAGATGTAATGATAAAACAAGTGTTGGCAATTCCAAGAGACCACTCCAATGGGTATACCACCTCAACTCAAATCACTCCTCCGATTGAGCATGAATGAACGCTTGAATCACGGAAAGCCGAGGATGACGTCGGTGAGTATCTAAGCATAAACCGTGACTAGGCCTACGGTTTATCAAAGACTCATCGACTCATCCATCTTCCATCCGGTCAAAACGAACCATTTAACTCTAAAGGGAAGGAGGAGAAAGAGTTGAAATGGTATCCCCAAAGGAGATCCCTCTTGGTCTTGCCAACTAAAGGATTTAGCTACTCATACTTGGAGTGGAAATGACTATGTAATGAAAGTGCATTGCAAATTTATGAACTTCTAAAGCTACTAAGTACAAGAATTCATGAACTAAAAGAAAATGCATTTAAACCCATTACATAGCTATGAACATGAATAACTTTAATTCATTAATGGTAGAAAGTGGAAGAGAACATTAAACTAGTGAAAAGCATGGAAGAGCTAACATTAATGGCATTGAAGAAAGTTCTAAAGAGTCTTAGAGAAGAATGCAAGGCAATGTACTGGAAAATAAGTGAAAATTACAACTTTCTCTCTCTAGAATCTACTATTCATCATCTCTACGCTTGGAGCATCCCTCTCTAAAAACTCTCTAATGTAATACATATTCCCCTCAGCCATGGAGAACCCTCTACATCAAAACGTGCCAAGGGACAGGGGTAGCCCTGGAGATGTGATCTTGTAACACTCCGAATTTTCTTTTATATATTTATAGAGATATATATATATAGTAAATAATATTTGTAAAGATGTAGATATATGTAGTGACATAAGAATAAACCGTAGGAATAAATGTTATGGAGACAATTTGATTGGGAAGTTATGTGTCGAAGATGTTTAAACTTGGAAAGGGTGATTAGACAAGTTTCTAAAAGTTTGTAGGTAAAAATAATGATTCCATTGAATCCGGAAGGTCAAAAAACATTGGGAGTGGTAATATGGATGTATTGGAAGTTAGGAAGTGTCCCGGAGTTAAAATACACTTTAGCGAGAATTTGGGTAAAAATGGGTATTGAATACTTCTTAGTATTTTGGACATAACTTTTTATTCTTAATTCCAAATGACCTGAAATTTTGAAAGTAGATAGTAGACATCTAGGGCTACAAAAGTGTATTTCATAAAAATTGTCCAATTCGACCTCTAAATGGGTCAAAAATGCACTGGAAGTGGAAGTAGAAAAATCTGGGTAATAGCTACCGGTAGCCAAAATCAGATACCGGTAGCCAATGGTCCAGTGTGTCCGAGCTACCGGTAGCCAACAGGTAGTCGAGTGTCCAGTGTACCCGAGCTACCGGTAGCCAAAATCAGCTACCTGTAGTCACTGTAAAAATCCAATTTTTTTTAGTTCGCGAACCCTCGATTTTTCCCCCACTATAAATACATTCTCTCACCTCCTTAGCCTTCATTACACCACTCCAAACCCTAGTTAGCTTGAGAGGAGAAGAGAGGAAGAGAAAAACACATCCAAGAGAGAGATTTACATCATTTGTGAAGATCAAACCCTAGATTTCTCAAAAAAATCTCACTTCCCCACCCATTTCTTTTCTTCTATTCTTCAATCACTCTCACCCAAATCTCTTGAAACCCTAGGAGGACGAAATTAAGAGGAAAAAGGAAGGAGAATAGAAAGATTTTGAAGCTTGAGTCTTAGATTGAAGCTACAACTAAGAGGTAGGGGTTTTCTCCTTTTCTCTTACATTGAGGTTAGGGTTTATATTTATGTATGTTTTGCTTCCAAATCTTATATGTATGTTATGGAATCTCTATTTCTTGTTGCACTTGTAATCCCTTACCATATCATGAACGAAATTAGGGCTTGATAGCCATAAATCCCTTGTATGCCTTTGAAACCCCAAATTTTCAAGGAGATTGTGTTTTCTTTTGATTTCTCCTTTTCTCTTGATTCCTAACCTTAAATATTACATGTTCTAAACTATGTTGTGCTTGGGTAATCGCTAAATCTCTTGGTGTGCCTTCGAAACTCTAATTGCAAGGAAATTGGGTTCCTCTTGATTTCCCCCTTGTTCATGAGGTCTAATATTAATGTTTGTTGTTATAAATGAAAAAACTTGATTGTTCCTTCACTTTTGGATTCTCAAGCTTGCTATTTGTTGCTATGGATGTCAAGGCTTGATTGTTCTTTTGTCATTGATGACCCACCTTATTATTCCTTTATTCTTAATTTCAAGACCTTGTGTTTAATTGTTCTTGATTTCAAGCTTTATATCCATTGGCCCTTGATATCCTAACCCAACATTCACATGTCCTCACTTCAAAACTCTATTTCTTCATGAAGTGTGGATTCTCCTTGGATATTCTTTTGTCTTGTTTTAAAAAGAAATTTAGTGTTTTGTGTTGAGTAATAAAATGATATTTCGATGATCTCATGTGTTTTTCTTAAATTGTTTTATTGAAATGTTACATGTGAAGTGTGATGGAAAAATTGGGGATTATGGAATTGTTGGTTAATTGTGGAATGAAACCTTGAGGGTGAGAGGTTCCTTGTAAGGATGCTCATTCCGAAAAGGTAAAATTGGAGAAAATGGTGATGAAATGGTTGAATATTTTTGAAAAGCGGAGGTATTTTATTTCTTGCGTGGGTGTACGATACGAACATGGATTACTATTGACCGGGTATCATGTAGTGGGTAGACGTCTTTGTATGCCACACGGGTATGAACTTTTCCTACCACATGGAGTGGGTAGACGTCTTTGTACGCCGTGTGGGTACGAACTTTTCCTATCACTAATGATCACGGATTAGTAACGTGGGTTGTGTCGGACATACGGTGTGGGTTATTGTGCATTGTACCAGAAATGCTTTCGACAAGAGTTTCCGGAAGTATGGGATTCCGCGAGAACTTGTTGGAAACGGTTTATGGTGGAATGGATTATCTATTGTATATTGGTTATTGTTCATTTTACCATAGACGGTTTCTACAAGAGTCTTGGGGAAGTATGGGATTCTGCGAGAACTTGTGGAAACAGTGTATGGTGGATTGGATTATATTTGGATATGGTTTGTTAACTGTATAGTGGTCCCACTTATTCATTCAATTACTGTTGTTCCTTAAACTGGAGATCTATTTAAATGCCCTGTTTTCCTTCAAAAGTTCTATACTATATTTGTGAAAATGAGACCGACCGAATTTTAAATGTTTTCTAAACCTTGTTTGGGTTTGGGAGAAATTTGCTACGGAGCTTAGTGCTCACCCCCTACCGCTAACATTTTTCAGATACGGTGCTTGAGGAGAACCTCGGAGTTGACGAGCAGGGGTATTGGGAGGCCCCATTCGAGGGAAATCTAGATCCCGAGGTGGATATGTAGAGATGTAGCTTCTTTTGTACTAGACTAGGAGATTTATTTCTGAACAATGTAAAGTCTAGATTCTTTTGAAACTCCGCTGTGATATATTCATGTAATTCTTTTGGGGAATGTAATTGCCATATCTGGCCTATTCTTTTGGGATAATGTTAAGGATAGTATAGATGGTAAATAGAAATTTTATTGTTATTGGATGGTTAAATGGACCCTGTGTGGTCAAGTTAATAGAATTGCACAGGTTGTGATTTTTGGGTGGAGCTTCCTGTACAAAGGAGACTCTGCCCAAATTTTGTTAAAATTAAGAATGTTTCTTATTTGATGGATATTTATTTAGTGCTCTCATGATGTGAATGTTTTAGAATGTAATGCCGTCCAGGGTGGTATTTGGGGCCTTACAGATCTCCATCAAAAGGTTGCAGGTGATGGCTTGGACAGGGCATGGCAGGGCACTCCTCAAGACCCAGCAGCTCAACTTCTCACTCCTCTCATTAATGCTCTCTTGCAATCAATAGTCCAAAAGAGGTGTGAACACAATGAATAGTGTTGTGGGCTTGCAGGAGGCAGGTGGGAGAAGACATGGTGGGGTCCACAAAAATCGGCTGAGACAAGTTCGCAGAATTTGGGCAAAATTCCTTCGGACGTACCGGTACGCTAGCCTTTTTTTTCCTGAATTTCTTCCTGTCCTCCCCTGTTGAGCTTGCCTTTGGTTTTCCTTCACCCTTATTCATCTTGATGTATTTGAGAAGCCTCAAGATGGTTATGTTGCGCATTTTTACCCTGCAATCATCAAATGCTAAATTGAGAAATTATGAAGTAAAACTCCATCTTTTAATTATAAAAACCATTCAATTAACATTGATTTGCACATGTGAATCATACAATATATTGTGCTAATCAATTTAGCATATGCAACAAGCCTTTAAACCCCTAGGTGATCCCTAGTAAATGAGTTTTGTCTCGTGAAGGTTTCCAGTGAAGGTACCTACAAACATTTTTTTCCTCATATCCAACATTTGAAACATATGTCCTTATTCTAACTAGCACTGGGATGTAAAAAATAGCTTTTTCCAAACACCTGAACCAATCACACATGAGTTTCATCATAGCTTTAAATACTATTCTAGAGTATACACCTACACATTTCCTTTCAACTCGTGTGTGTGTGAAATGAATGTGCAATTTAAACATTTACTCAACGGAATTCACATTCACTTGGCTATCCAAATTCAGCTTTGATGCAAAACTCACCAAGGGTTTCCCTAAAAAATGAATAACTTAATGATTATTCGGCCATGCTCTCGATGTGTATATGTGAGATGGAATCTTGTGAACAAACCGAAATATGCTCACATATAATCAAAAAATGAAGTACATGCATAACAATTGAAATGACCACGGCATAATCTCATGAATGGAATGTTAGGGCACTAGATAGCAAAACCAACTTTTCTTTTTATTTAAAGTGTGCTCTCACCATGCTTTCTCTAGATCATTTAGGACTTTCATGGGTTATAATGAGGCCTTGGGGTGATATTTAGGGTAAGTGAAATGAAGGGTAGAGGGAGACAAAAAGGTTTACTCCAAAGGCATGACCTTTATTATCAAAAATCTCCTTTTTGTGAAATTTTAAGCCTTACCCCTTCTCTTCACTTTTTGTTTCTTTTCTTCTTCTTTCCTTAACATTTTTATTTTCCTTTCTTTTCTTTTTCAACCCCCTTTTTTCTTGGATTTTTTTATCTTCTTTTTTCATTCAAAATTTGACTTCAACACCATTCATCCCTTTTTGGGTTTCCTTAACACATTTCCTTTTCTTTATGATCAATCGAAGTCAATCTCGGAACAACCAAGGTGTGGTAATTTTAATCATTTTGCACTAGCTTGGTCAATCATGTGGCATGGAAACGAATGTTCAAATAAGGCTCAATCACGACATTAGGGATAATTTTTTCACGAGAAAAAGGCTAAGGCTCAAAGCAATTCAAAGATGGCCTAAGATCATCTCTAGATAAACATGGGGAGGCATATTGGTATTTCAAGACAAATTCAATCAACTATCCACATGCACTCTAATCAAAGCAAGCATAATGAGATAATTGAACAGATTTTGAATTTGAAAAATTGTTCATTTGAGTAAATGTAAGTTTCCTCGAACAAGGATTGACACTAATGCTCACATGGGTACTTATTTCATCTCCACTATGCATGTCAAGCTCTAAAATGTGGATCCAATCTGTAAATTGCCGAAATTACACATTCAAGGTGCACTATGGTTGAGTTCGAAAGAAAACACATATGTGATACTCCGACATAGGATAAACTTCTATGAAGTGCTCATGTATTCAAAGTTCAAAATGAAGATCAAACTATCACTAGACCTATAACACTTTGAATAGGGGAATATGGTTCAACATTCAGATATTTTCAACAAAAAATTTAAAAATTTTCAAATATTTGTTAACTATTCTATACAACAAATTGGTAGAATATGTGAATGGTGCATTTCACTACAAAATGGTATTATAAACAAAAATTTGGTGTATCATATAAATGGTGCACCTCACCCCCAACTTGAACTATGCATTGTCCTCAATGCAACAAAAAGATATGGAATGAAATGATAGACTTAAAATAAAACGAGAAGGGTAAGAGAACACCTCACAACGAGCTTTGACAAAAACACCACTACCTACAAATGTGAAGAAAGAACACTATGCATAGATAAAAGTAAGTAAACAATTAAATTTGCAAAGTAAAGAATAAAGGAAAGCGACTGTACACTAAAATCTAATTGAACAATTATTCCTCAACAAGGTCCAGATAGACCAGATCCACTAACTCCTCTTCCAAAGTTTAATCTCAAAACCCTCGAAGAATGGTTTAACTCTTTGTCCATTGACCTTGAATGGTTTACCATCTTCTGGGTTTGCGATGTTCACGACTCCGTTAGGGTAGGCCACCTTGAAAATATAGGGGCAATCCCAACGTGATCGGAGTTTTCCTTGAAAAATGGAGAGGCGAGAATTATACAAGAGCACTTTTTGGCCTGCCTCAAATGTCTTTCTCAAAATGGATTTGTCATGGAAAATCTTTGCCCTTTCTTTTTGAATTTTTGAGCTCTCGTATGCATCTCTATGAATTTCCTCCAATTCATTCAACTCCAACTTCCTATGTTTCCCATCTATTCTTGAATTGAAATTCAAGGTTTTTATGGACCAATGGGCCATGTAATCCATCTCTACTGGCAAGTGACAAGCCTTGCCATAGATTAGCCGTGCCATAGACTAGCCGATAGGGAGACATACCCAGGATGGTCTTATAGATAGTGCAGTAATCCTATAAGGCATTGGTCAATCTAGGTGACCAATCCTTTCGATCTGGGTCAATCGTTTTCTCTAGTATGTTCTTTATCTCCCTATTGGCCAACTCGGCTTGTCCATTAGTCTGTGGGTGATAACCGGTGGACACCTTGTGTGTTACACCATATTAATGCATTAAGGAAACAAATGGTCTATTACAAAAATGAGACCCACCATCACTTATCATTGCATGAGGCATCCAAAACCTTGAAAAAATGTTTTCTTTTAAAAACTTGACCACAACTCGATGGTCATTGGTCTTGGGTTGGATTGCCTCTACCCACTTAGACACGTAGTCCACTGCCAATAGGATATAAAGGTAGCCAAAGGACATAGGGAATTGACCCATGAAATCGATGCCCCAACAATCAAATATCTCAATGACTAGCACGGGGGAGAGGGGCATCATGTTTCTACGGGTCACACTTCCCAACCTTTGACACCTATCACATTCTTTGCAAAATGAAACACAATCTTTAATTAATGAAGGCCAATAGAAACAGCTTTGTAAAATCTTAGCTGTAATTTTCTTGGAAGAGAAGTGCCCACCACATGCCTCAGAATGGCAGAAGGAAAGGACATCACGTTGTTCATTTTTCGGTATGCACCTCCTCATGACTTGATCAGGGCAATATTTGAACAGGTACGGGTTGTCGAAATAGAAGTACTTCATATCTGCCATGAATCTCTTCTTATCTTCCGGGCTCCAATGCAGTGGTATTTGTCATGTGGCAAGAAAATTACAAATATCACATACCATGGGCAAACTGAATGAATAGAAAATAAATGCTCATCAAGAAAGAAATCAGGGATAGGGATGTGCTCTTCGGTGTCTTGGATGACAAGTCGTGACAAGTGGTCCGCCATCAATTCTTGTCCTTGATGATCAAGTTGAATTATTGAACGAGGAGGATTCACCTAATGAGTCTCGATTAAACGTCCTACTTAGACAACAAATACTTCAAAGCAGAGTGATCAGTGTAGACTACAATAGGCGAACCAATGATGAATGACCTAATTTTTTCTAATGCAAATACTACAGCTAGCAACTCTTTTTCAAGGGTAGTGTAATTCATTGGTGCTTCATTTAGAGTTTTTCTGTCATAGTATATTGACTTGATCCGAAATGTGTACACCCAAGTGCAGGCGGTGAAGTTGTAGTAATAATCTGGTTAAGTCCAGAGTCGAATCCACATGGAACTATTATTGGTGTTTCAATGTAAGCAGTGGTGGAGACCAAATGATTGTAACCCTTGATATTTGAAGTTGTGTGGTGTATAAGATTTCTTGGACAGAACATAGGATTCTTTCCAAGAAGGTTTTCTAGACAAAATATAAGATAACCTCAAATGTAAAAAGTCACTCTTTAGTTCGAGGATCTAGACATGTAGTTAATCATCCGGTTTATTATACTTGTGCTTGATAACTCAATTAACTCATGTGTTAACAGCAAGTTAATCGGAAGATAAAGATGGCTTGTGAGAATTAATAGCATGATTCCGATGTCTTTGTAGAAGTTTACAAGAATTGTCTGTGCCGAGACTCAACCCGTCTACAAACAAGCAAGTGCTTCTACAAGGCATCCAACCAGTGCATTAGTTTTCCATTTCCATTCTTTAAATGAAGCACAATAATGGTGAAGATTGAAGAGTAGTCATGAAGATTTAGCCGGGGTACTTGCCTTGAACCAATGAGTCTTTCTATGCAAGAGTCATCTGTGTCATAGAAAGTACTCACGGTTATACAAATGACCTTAGCTTTGCTAGATACATTCAATCATTCAATAAACAAGTGAAATATAAAGCATTTAAGCATAAACAAAATGCACAAATATAACTTCCAGATGATTTATACATGGCCATCATCTCTCACTAAAGAGTGAATGAAAAACTACTCACTCTTCATGGCTTTGGTAAAGCTAGAAAAGTGAGTGATGTTCATCCCTCTAAGTAGAGGAGTTACAAGATAAAACACACTACACGAGGAGCCGATCTTCAACGAAGAATGAGTGAATCACGTTCCACCCTTCACGGCTTTGGTAAAGCTCTAGAAAAGTGGAAGAGTTTCACTCCTCTAAGGGAAGAAGGAAGCTCAAGAAATGGAAGCAAATGAAACTAATAATGAAAGTAAAAGAAAGCTAGTCACTTTTGGAGGTTTTCCTCCTCAACCAAAAGATGATCTATCTCCCTTTATGCAAGTAAATATAAACCTAAGTCTAAGCTCTATGTCTATAACTAGCTCTACCAGTCTTCTCTCCTTGTGTGTTTTGGGATGACTTGTGTATTTTGTTTCTTTTGATTTTAGGATGTACAATACGGTTAGTTCATTGGCCTAGTAGAAGTGTCTTTAGGTTTTGGGCCGTTTTGTTTTGAAACTCGAACCCATTGTAAAGAACTTTTGAAAATGATCAATGAAATACCACAGTTGTTTTGTTTTATTGTGACGCCCCAATTTCCGGGGGTCCTATATTAACCGTTGACCAACCGTCAACCCGCGGAAGTATCCGTGAATGTCCCTTAAACCCGACACCACGTCAAATAACATTCCTTTAACCGGAATCATAACCCACAACTGTAAATTGAAATCAATTATTCATTTGGTTTAACCAAGACCCAATGCACCTTGATTTACACTCCATTATAGTCCATTTACATCATTGGAGGAAGGGAAAACATAGATTGAAGATAGGGTAAAACAATTTAAAAATCAGTAAATTTTGGAGAGTGTACCGGTACACAGTACCAGTACCATACCGTACCGGTACAAAGTACCGGTACCCCGATGTACCGGTACACAGTACCGGTACTGGTAACCTACTGGAAAGGGGGTACCGGTACACAGTACCGGTACCATACAGTACCGGTATCCAGTACCGGTACTCTCTGCCTAGTTTTGCCATTTTCAACCCTTTTTCATTTCCAATCCATTCAAAACCTTTCCCAATTCATCAAATACATGTTTGACAAGGATTTCCATATAAAACATGGTTTGTACAAGTTCTATTACAATTGATTCCATAAATTTACATATCAAAATGGAATTCTTACAAAAGCTTCACAAAATAACATAAAAGCCACAAGTCGGCTTTCTTCAACCTTGAGGCTCGAAATGGGAGCCGTCCGCCTGTGTAAACCCCGCACCTGAAATGTTTTTCCCACAAAGGGTGAGCCACGCTCAATAGGGTATCTCCTAATGAGGCTACTCCCCAACCTAAATGCATATGAAATGTTCACATGCCAAAATCAACAATTCATAACATTCCAAGCAAGGAATTATATTCAATGATGGAATTTGCAATGTCATGCTATGGAATGAGGTGAGACCCACTCATGCATATCAACCGAGCCCTTCCCGGCTCCTCTACACATGCAAGTGCCAATGTGTACCAACCCGTCATTTATGTTGCACATCAAATGATATTTCCTTCTAGGGTCTTTATAGGGGTGGATGTTCATGGACTCACACCAAAGGTCACCCAACCTACACGGAATTCATGGACTTCCACCAACGGTTCCGCGTACACCGACACACTTTATGGACTCATATACCAACGGAGTGCGTATCCAATCACCGGGTCTCTCACCCGAGGGATTCTTTAGCCCTTCTTGCTACCCCAACCCTATCAACCATGCAAACCGTGCAACTCGACTAGGTCATCGACCCATATTACCCGAGCCCACTCATCATCCACCACGCGTGGTGAATACAACAACCATGCACACACACCCACTAAAATGCGATGTTCCCGTGCATATGCAATGTGATGCTCCATTGCGACAATAATACAATATTCGATATGGTATGAGTGACATATGAACATTATCAACGCATTTCTCATGCTTCATGGCAAAATCATATCATAAGCATATAATTCTCATATTTCTTTACAATGTCAATATGTCACAAGCATGTATATATATCAACATTTTACCTTAATCAACACCTAAGCATGTCATCACATAATCAAGTAATAACACACTTCAATTCTCAAGGCATAATATAAACACATAGCATGCCCACAATTCACATAGCCTAAGAGTCATATTGGGTTAATTTCATATACTCAATCCTAGAAATTTCATTTAGAAACTTCTAATTACCAATCCAATTAGAATTGATCTTTACCCATTTGACCCAATTTCACAACAATAGGCAAAAGATACACATCCTATCATCCTACCCATTTCATTAAAACATTATAGGTTTGAAATAAACCTTAGTAGGAGGAAACCCTACCTCTTGAAGCGTAAACCCACTTGGTAGACACCTTCAAGAATCTCTATCTTGCCCAAAACCCTTGATTCCTCCAAGCTCGATTTTGGAACTTCCGTGAAATTCGTCTTTCTTGGTAGGGTTTTGTAGCCCTTGAAGAGGAGAACAATTCTTCCTCTTGGCTTGAGTTGATTTGAGCTCCGTGGAGACGAGGATCTTAGAGAAAAGGTGGAGAAAACCTAGCTTTTCCCTCTCTTCTTTCTCACGCTAAAACCGGCTGAACAAATGGGGAGAAAATCTGATTTTCTCCCCTTTAAATACCCTTTAAATACTTGGCCCACAATGCGCCACACGACCCTTATTTCCCGGGTCCGTTTTAACCCCGAAACGATTAATTTTCGCTCCGGTTCAAGTTCAAAATATTTTTATTTTAACTTGCCGTCATTTATTTCCCAAAATTTAAAATTTTATTCAGAATTTCGTTTTTGGGTCTCCCGAGGTCCGACCGTCTCGTAAAACGTGAAAAATCCGACTAACTCGGAATTCAATGAAATTTGACAGGGTAACTAGGTTTCGCGAGACGAATCCAACGGTGATGTCCTTTTCGTCATCCGAGCTCTAGAAAATTTCAGGTTTACAACTTGTACCATAGTGGCAATTTATCATTTTGCCCTTTTTTCTCAAAAGTTTAAATTTCTCGGGTTTTACATTTATCATTACCCAAAGCTATTTATTTAATAGCAATATGATTTTTGGACTTTGAGTGTTTGGATATTTACGTGTATGAATGGATTTTGTTATAGTTTATAGCTTGTGGTTTAAAATGATGTTTGCTAGGGACTAGCAAACTCAAGTTGGGGGGTGTGATTAGCACAAAACATTGCATATATGTTGTTATGCCCTTTTATACTTGCTTTTGTTGTGAATTTGGGGAGAAATGCGTTTAATCTTTTCTTTAATGGAGTTTTGTGTAAATGCAGGTAAAAGGATGCAAATGGTTTGAGTTAGGCCCCCATTGAAGTGGTTGAAGTCAATGAAGATGAGGGGATAGCTTAAAGGAAGGATTGAAGAGTGAAGAAACCAAGAAAAATGATGTTTGGATGAAAATCTTCTAGAATGTTTGGCTAAAAACCTTCCGGAAGGTTAACACTTAGTCTGCCTATTCACTACCAAAACCTTCCGGAAGGTTTTGTCTACTGCAATGAACCTTCTAGAAGGTTTCATCTACTGCAATGAACCTTCCGGAAGGTTTTGCCTACTGGTTTGTTGATCCAACTGTCCCTGCACAAACCTTCCGAAAGGTTAGCATCGACCTTCCGGAAGATTTTGCCCAGAATGACCAAACAACCTGCAACTCAAGCTCTGCCATTTGGGGGGCCCACCTACACTTCTCCCACTTGTCCCCTGACATCTCTTACACACATACAAGCCTCCCATCACTTCATTTTGTACTTTGGAGGCTCAAGCATTGAAGAGGAGGAGAGAGAAGAGGCAAGGGAGGGGAGTTGCAAGCTAGGCTTGTCCTAGCCTGCCCAAGCCATCAAGTCAGCCCCCTTTTGATTGGAAGCCTGTCACACACCTAAGGAGCTCTCCATGGACGAAAATGCATCATTCCTTACATTATTATTCAGATTGTATTGCATTGTGGAGAGAGAAGCTCTAGGTAGAAGACATAGTTAGAAAGAGAAAGCTTAGATTTTCTACATTTCTTCCATCCATTTCACTTGTAATTTTTCTCAAGACTCTTGTATGCTTCATTTATTGTCTTTAATTTCATTTACTTCAAGTACATTGCAAGTTTAGTTGAGTATCTTAGATTCTACCATTGTTGCATTTAAGTTTTCATTTTCAAGTTCTTCAAATGGGTATTAAATGCACTTTTCTGTAGTTTATGTTTTCTTGTAGTAATTTAAGTTTCAATCTTCATTTCTTTGCAATGTCTCTTCATTTCATTTATGTTATTGCATTAAATATGAGTAGCTAAGCTTTAAGTTGGCTAATCCAAGGGAGAACTCCTCTTGGGTATGCTAAATCAACTATTTTTCTTTCCTCCTCGTAGTGTACGTTGATTTGGTTTGACTAGGTTAAGTGTGGACATGGTTGTGAGTTCTTGATGCACCATAGACTTGTCACGGTGTATGTGATGAGTCGGTTTTATACCTACGAATTGAGTACTTTCGACTTGAGGAATTTGCAAGTTTTCAATTATTTTATGTTATATTTTTTTTTTTGTGTGTTTTGATGTTATTTGATAGGAATCATCATTTGGAAGCAAACAAGATCATTTGGAAGGAAACAAGGTCAATTTGAAGCCTAAATGTTGGGTATTTGAAGGCAAAACAACAAGGGAGCTGAAGGCTAAAAAAAGGCCAGCGCTTTTCCAGCGCAGAATCAGAGCCCCTGCGCCCACCTACTGCCCATTCAGTGTTGATCCAGCACCTTTCTAGCGCAGCTGCGCTTGTGTTGGAAGTTGGACGCGAATTATGACTTGTTTTGACCCGAAATTGGACTATAATGCCTCATATATGCTAGGGTTTGAGGGGGATATATATAGACTGATTTTGGGGGCTGAAAACATAAGAAGAAGACCAAGGATTGATAGAAAATTGAAGGCAATAATCGAAGGGACCGACGCGAAGAAAATCGGACTTGAAGGCTAGAGAAGAGTTGAAGATTGCAACTAAGTTTTCATTCTTTTCTCTTACTTTTATTTCTTGATTTTCTGAGATGTTGTTTAATTTGAGAAGAATGTTTTTCAAATACATTATGAACTAAATTTTTATTAAGATTGCAACGGAACCTAATGTTTAGTTAAATTGATCTACTCTCGTTTCTAGTTCTTGTTGATCATATATAAGTTGTTTGTCATATTTTGTGCTTAGTATATGATTGTGTGGCCAACAATTAATTTGATAACTTAGATGAAATTGGAAGATGAATTCTAGGTTTAGATCTGAATATGATGACATGCGTCTGGTTAATTCTTCTTATGATTGAATTGCTGGGTTTGTGTATAGGATAGAAATATACCTATATGCCGTGTGTAACTTTTATGAGAGTTTGAACTTAATGAATCTATTCCAAAATATTTTACATAGGAATATAGTAATTTAATTGGGAGATATATTTTTATCAAACTATCGGAAGAGGTTTGATAAATAGTTTTGAGTTATCAGTTAACAACTTATTTTGATCAATTAACTGGAAAGAGAGTGGAAAGATGTATAGGAAGCATTAGGGGAAGTTGTAATCTTAAATTCTTTAATCCGTTAAATTCAATCCTTTATTATTAATTTTAGGTTTAGTTTTAAACTAGTTATTTCATAGTTCAATTCCAATTGCTTAAATAAAATTGAATAGATATAAAGTTAGTATTTGGAAATTATTGGTAATAATTCTCCATGGGAACGATACTCTACTTATCACTTTATTACTTATTGATCGTGTATACTTGCACGTAAATTGTCAGTATCAAATTCGGACAACAAGTTTTTGGCGCCGTTGCCGGGGAATTATTCTAGTAATTATTTCAATATTAATTTCAATCAGTTTGATCTTAGTTTAAACTTATTTAATTTTCTATTTTAATTTTTTGTTTTCATTATTTTCGCAAGCACTCTTGAATTTTGTATGCTAACACGATCTAAAGGTCAGGAGCTACTACCGTACGAAGACGAAATCGAAAGAAGGCTCCAAAACTTGCAAAAACAGTGTGAAGAAGTAAATAATCAAGGAACTATGGCTGAAGATGAACAGAAATCGCTAAGGGATTATGTTATGCCGCTTGTTACGGAAATACAATCGAGCATTCAAAGGCTTGCAATTCAAGCAAATAGTTTTGAGATCAAGCCGAGTACCATCCAAATGATTCAAAATTCAGTGCAGTTTGGGGGTTTGCCTAATGATGACCCAAACGATCATTTGGTGAGTTTTTTGGAGATTTGCGACACATTCAAGTATAACGGTGTTTCCGAAGATGTGATTAAACTCTGACTTTTCCCTTTCATACTTCGTGATAAGGCGAAGAGTTGGTTGCATTCATTGCCATCGGGTTCTATTACTACGTGGTCAGATTTAGCTAAAAAATTCTTAGCTAAATTCTTTCCACCAGCTAAAACTGCAAGGATGAGGAACGACATCACTTCATTCGCACAACATGATTCTGAGACTCTCTATGAAGCTTGGGAGCGATTCAAAGACTTACTCCGAAAATGCCCTCACCATGGTATTCCTAATTGGTTGCAAGTTCAAACGTTCTAGAACGGGTTGTTTAGTGCTACTCGAACTAGTATCGATGCAGCTGCAGGAGGGGCATTGATGGGGAAGAATTTCGATGAAGCCTACGAGTTATTGGAGACGATGGCTGCCAACAATTATCAGTGACCCTCTACAAGGATCAATCAACCAAAGGTAGCCGGGATTTATGAAGTTGATGTGGTTACTGCATTGGCTGCACAAGTTGCTACATTGACAAATAAGATTGATGCTTTAGGAGTGCAACCTATTCAGAGTGTGGCAATTGTTTGTGAATTGTGTGCCGGGAACCATTCGAGCAATCAATGTGCAATTAGTCTAGAGTCGGTACAATACATTGGTAACCACAACAGGCAGCAAAATAGCAATAATTCTAACAATTATAACCCTGGTTGGGGGACTCATCCTAACTTTTCTTGGAATAATAATCAAGCCCAACCTTCTGCTCCAAGACAATCATACCCACTAGGCTTTCAGAATCAAGCTCCACCGCAGTAGGAAAAGAAGTCAAATTTGGAGGAGCTGCTTTCCAGGTACATAGCACAGAATGAGACAAGGATGAACAATCTAGATGTATCAATCCAAAACCTGGAAAACCAAATGGGTCAACTTACTAATGTCATTAACAACCGACCTCAAGGCACTCTACCTAGTGATACAAAGATCAATCCTAAGAGGGAAGGTAAGGAGCACTGCAATGCTATTGCATTACAAAGCGGAAAAGAAGTACCTGAGGTTGTTGGTGGAACTCCAAGACAATCACATGGAGATGATAGTGAGGGTGAAGAAAAAGATAGCAAGAATGTGGACTATGAAAAGAAAGAAGAGGAACCAGTTGTAAATTTAATGGAGGCAATCCGAGACCTATTATGCCTCCCGTGCCGTTTCCACAACGTTTGCAAAAACATAAGTGGGATAAGCAGTTCTCTAAATTCATGGATGTGTTTAAGAAGCTCCAAATAAATATCCTTTTCGCAGAAGCAGTGGAGAAAATGCCTAATTATGTGAAGTTTTTGAAGGAAATTTTGTCAAAGAAAAGAAAACTAGGCGATTATGAGACAGTGGCACTTATAGAGGAGTGCAGTGCTATCCTTCAAAAGAAGCTACCCCCAAAGCTCAAAGATCCATGTAGTTTTACAATTCCATGCACAATAGGCAGCCAATTTTTTGGGAAAGCATTGTGTGACTTGGGAGCTAGTATTAACTTAATGTCACTCTCAATTTATCAACAACTGGGTTTGAATGAAGCAAAACCTACTAATGTCACATTGCAGCTGGCGGATAGATCACTCACTTATCCAAGGGGCATAATTGAGGATGTTCTAGTGAAAGTGGATAAATTCCTTTTTCCAGCTGATTTCATAGTCTTAGATTGTGAGGAGGATAGGGAAATACCTATTATTCTTGGGCGACCATTCTTAGCAACGGGAAGAACACTTATCGATGTACAGAAATGTGAGCTAACTATGTGAGTCCAAGATCAAGAGGTTACATTCAATGTATTCTCAGCTATGAAATTTCCAGAGGAAGTGGAAGAATATTTTCGGGTTGATTTGGTGGAAGATGCAGTGAATGGGGTATTCGTAGGAAGTTGTATTTCAAATCCTCTTGAGAACGTCAAGCTATATAAAGAGGAGGTGTTCCTACATGGAGCAATCAAAGTTGAGGAAGCTAACTCGAAGAGAACTTTCAAGGTGAAAGGGCAAAGACTTAAGCACTATTGGGGCGGCGACATTGATTGTGAAAAGACTTCAATTACCCTTGCCGACCCAGGATGAAACAGGGAGTAGTCAGGCTGAAGACTATAAAACAAGCGCTAATTGGGAGACAACCCAAATTTTAGTTTCTAAGTTTTATTTCATTTTATTTTAATTTAGTTAATTTTTTTTTTTTTAAGAAATAATGTAGTTAGTTAGTTAGTGCATTTTAATTGGTACGTCAATTGCTTGCAAGTCCCAAGGATTGAACATAAAGTTGGAGTACACACAAAGCCTTACAAGGAGCCAAGAACAACCCACCTATGTTTCCCGAATACACTCCCGACTTTGCGGACGACGAGGACGCTGACGATGATGCGAACTAGCGAAGTCTCAGGGAAGTCCTCTATCTTAATTTTTTCTACTTTATACATTGAGTACAATGCTGAGTTTAAGTTTGGGGGTATTTTCTTGTTTGCATTTGCATTATTAGGAATGCATTTAGATAGTATGTTCTGCATTTAGATTGCATGTTTTAGTACAACTTGAGCAATGGGTTGAGTAAATTTGATCATGGCCATTGATGAATATGATTAATTGTTAATTCAAGGGAAATTGATGAACATGTTGAGTTTGTAGTTTGACATACTAGTTGGTTTTACACTGATTGTGATCTTTTCATTCATAAGCACATACCCATCTGTTTGGTCAGTTATTATTTAGAGAATTTATTTGGTTAAATGCTTGTGGGAGATATCATTGAAACTTTAGAAAACTTATTTAAGCATCATTCAAAGCGAATTTAGGCATTCATATAAGTTTGGGGGAAATATTGGTTATGATGGGATAGTATTAAAAAAAAAAAAAAGGAGTTTTTGAAAAATTATTTTGATTTGATCCTTCATGAGTTAGAAAGAAAAAAAAAAGGAAGATAAGAAACAAGAAAGGGGCATGTGGTGAGTAGAGATGGAGCGTAAAACGTACTCACTCATAAACACATGTTGAGAACGAGATGGAGCGTAAAACGCACTCGTTCAAGAAAATGCGAGATGGAGCGTAAAACGCACTCGCTCAATAGGAGGTGAGATGGAGCATAAAATGTACTCACCAAATGAATGAAAAAGAAGAAAAAAAAAAGAGAGAGAGAGAGATAGAGAGAGAGATGGAAAAAATAATAATATCTGTGTACCTTCTAGTTATATGTTTTGCCTTAATTAGCAGAGGTTGATGTGAAACGTAAGTTCATAGAGTTGATTTTGAATATCTCTTATGGAGTGCTTGACTACGTAAATTTATCTGGGTGATGGCTAGTTTAAACAGTTCGAATATGCACATGTATTTAAAGGGTCATGAGCGGAGGTAAAAATAAGGAGTATGTTGAATTGAAAGACTTTGCATTGTTTTGAAGTTTCCCGTGAATTATTATTTGTAGTAACTTTTGGGGCCATTATTCAAATTCATGTTGATCCATTATTTGAGTAGTTGGTTGATTAATTTTTATAGTTTTTGTTCTTAGTATTTTGCTTGAGGACAAGCAAACATTTAAGTTTGGGGGTATTTGATGAGTCGGTTTTATACCGACGAATTGAGTACTTTCGACTTGAGGAATTTGCAAGTTTTCAATTGTTTTATGTTCTTTTTTATTTGTTTTGTGTGTTTTGATGTTATTTGATAGGAATCATCATTTGGAAGCAAACAATATCATTTGGAAGGAAACAAGGTCAATTTGGAGCCTAAATATTGGGTTTTTGAAGGCAAAACAACAAGGGAGCTGAAGGCTAAAAAAAGGCCAGCGCTTTTCCAGCGCAGAATCAGCGCCCCTGTGCCCACCTACTACCCATTCAGTGCTGATCCAGCGCCTTTCCAGCGCAGAAGCGCTTGTGTTGGAAGTTGGACGCGAATTATGACTTGTTTTGACCCGAAATTGGACTATAATGCCTCATATATGCTAGGGTTTGAGGGGGATATATATAGACTGATTTTGGGGGCTGAAAACATAAGAAGAAGACCAAGGATTAATAGAAAATTGAAGGCAAGAATCGAAGGGACTGACGCGAAGAAAATCGGACTTGAAGGCTAGAGAAGAGTTGAAGATTGCAACTAAGTTTTCATTCTTTTCTCTTACTTTTACTTTTTAACTTTTTGAGATGTTGTTTAACTTGAGAAGTATGTTTTTCAATTACATTATGAACTAAATTTTTATTAAGATTGCAACGGAACCTAATGTTTAGTTAAATTGATCTACTCTCGTTTCTAGTTCTTGTTGATCATATATAAGTTGTTTGTCATATTTTGTGCTTAGTATATGATTGTGTGGCCAACAATTAATTTGATAACTTAGATGAAATTGGAAGATGAATTCTAGGTTTAGATCTGAAAATGATGACATGCGTCTGGTTAATTCTTCTTAGGATTGAATTGCTGGGTTTGTGTATAGGATAGAAATATACCTATATGCCGTGTGTAACTTTTATGAGAGTTTGAACTTAATGAATCTATTCCAAATTATTTTACATAGGAATATAGTAATTTAATTGGGAGAGATATTTTTATCTAACTATCGGAAGAGGTTTGATAAATAGTTTTGAGTTATCAGTTAACAACTTATTTTGATCAATTAACTGGAAAGAGAGTGGAAAGATTTATACGAAGCATTAGGGGAAGTTTTAATCTTAAATTCTTTAATCCGTTAAATTCAATCCTTGATTATTAATTTTAGGTTTAGTTTTAAACTAGTTATTTCATAGTTCAATTCCAATTGTTTAAATAAAATTGAATTGATATAAAGTTAGCAGTTGGAAATTATTGGTAATAATTCTCCGTGGGAACGATACTCTACTTATCACTTTATTACTTGTTGATCGTGTATACTTGCACGTAAATTGTCAATATCAAATTCAGACAATAGTATGCTTGAATCCTCACATCCATTTTAGTTCCGTGCTTCCTATGAATCAATCAAACATCTAGACACCATTGGAGGAAGGTCTTGAGTTGATTTGGCATTCCCATTAGAATGACCTCTCCGGATTAGCCAACACTTGTTCCATTTCATTTTCGCCAAGAACACAATCACCACAACTCAAACTCAAAGAATTTTACTCTTTTCCTTTTTTCATTAAAATCACCTTCACACAATTCACCTTCCTTCCCTGAGGAGATGACCTTGGAATACCCATTCTAAGTAAAACACGACACTCAAAAGTCTCTCTGCGCTTGGGGAGCACTTTTGTTCACACACACACACATTTTATTCACACACCCGTTTACCCCATTTCTTGCATCGAACCCGAGTGAGAGTGACACTCACCCACACACATAAGTCATATACACATTAAGGGTTCATGTTCGAAAATTAGGAACGACAGAGCGAATCAATCACTTGGTATCTGGTTGATGGGATTCACCCTAATCTCCAAACACTAACCCGGACCAAGTTTATATGGAATATAATGATAGGTGAGTGTCACTCTCCCTCGGGTTTGGTGCTAGAAATGGAGAAAATGTGTGTGTGAATGAAAATGTGTATGTGTGTGCAAAAGTGCTCTCCAAGCGAAAAGAGACTTTCAAGTGTCGTGTTTTACTTGAAATTAAGTATTCCAAGGTCATCTCCTCAGGGAAGGAAAGTTGAATTGTGTGAAGGTAATTTTGTGAAAATGGAAAAGTGTAAAATCTTGTAAGTTTGTGTGTTGGTGAGTGGAGTCTTAGCTAAAAATGCAATGGAAACAAGGTTGGCTAATCCGAAGAGGTCATTCCAATGGGAATGCCAAATCAACTCAACACATTCTTCCAATGGTGCCTAGGTGTTCGATTGATTTGTAGGAAGTGAGGGAATAAAATGAAGGTATAGGCTCAAGCATAACCCGTGACAAGTCTACGGTGTATCAAGAGCTCACAACCACGTCCGCACTCTACCTAGTCAAACTGAACACTTTACACTACGAGGGAGAATGAAGAAGAGTTGATTTAGCATACCCAAGATGAAATCTCCCTTGGATTAGCCAACATAAAACTTAGCTACTCATACTAAGTGCAAAAACGTACAATGTAGAAAGAGATATGGTAATGAAATGGAGATTAAAACTTGTATTAATGTAAAGAAAATTTAACTACAAAGATAAGTACATTTAAAACCCAACTAAAAAGCTTGAAGTGAGAAACTCATATTTAACAATGGTAGATTCAAAGATACATGACTAAACTTGGAATACTCTTGAAATAAATGACAATAAAGTGCAATAAATGAAGATTACAAGGGTTTTACAACTTACTACAAGTGAAATGGGGTAAGAAAATGTAAAAACCAAGATTTCTCTCTCTAAAACTATGTCTTCTTCCTTTGAGCTTCTCTCTCTAAAATGCTGAATAATGGTCTACAATGGTGTAACTCTTTTCATTTTCGTCCATGAGGCCCTATAGCCTGTGTGTGCATGGCACCCATCAATGGGGGGGCTGAGTTGATTGCTTGGACAAGCTAGGACAAGCTTAACCTGCATCCACCATGCCTCCTTCCTTCTCTCTCCTCCTTTCCCATCCTTCATCTTCCAAAGCTGACTTTAGGGTGTAGGTAGGCATGTATGTATGTACAATGTGTCAGGGGATAAGTGGAAGAATCATAGGTGGGACCCCCAAGTAGCAGAGCTTGAGTTATAGGTGTCTGACATTTCTGGGCAAAACCTTCGGGAAGGTTTTGGCAGGGGCTGAGTTTTTACCTTCCAGTGTACAAACCTTCCGGAAGGTTTTCTCCTGACTTGCTTTTTTCTTGATCTCTTCACCTTCCAAGCCTCCCGTTAAGCCACCCCCCATCTCAATAGACTTTGAGCACTACGATGGGGGCTTAAGTCAAGTCATATCCAACTCTTTACCTACAATCACACTACAATTTCATTAATTGTTTGATTAATTGCATTTCTTCCCATTTCCACCACAATAACAAGTATGAAAGGGTATAAAAGCATACATAATGTGCAATATTGTGTGCTAATCACACCCTTCAAATTGAGTTTTTCTAGTCCCTAGCAAAATTTATTTCAAACCACAAGGTATGAAACTACAATAACCCATTCATACAAGTAAATCATCTAACATTTAAATGCAAAAATCACAATGCAATTAGAGAAATGGATTTGGGTAAGATAAAATGAAACAATTGTGGTAATTTTCATTAATCATTTTCAAAAGTTCAGTACAATGAGTTAGAGTTCAAAAACAAAACGGCCCAACATCCTAGACGCACTTCTACTAGGCCGAGAAAACTAACCCTAACTGTGTACAACCTAAAACCAAAAGAAACAAAACAAGTAACACAACGACACCCTACTCGTCGTCCTCATCTCCAGCATCCTCCTCATCGTCGTCATCATCAGAGCCTCCCACTTCGACAACTGTAGAAGTCATGGGAGCGGAGGTAGAAGGTCTGCCCGGAGGCGACGGAGGTTCACCGGGGATGGGCTCACCCGGGAAAGTATGTTGGAAGATCCGCGTCACCATCAGTGAGATTCCATACATTGTAGTCTCCACATCCAAGCACTGAGACACAGTGCGGACAAGGGCAGAAGTAGAAGGTCCAGAAGATGATGGCCCAGTATAGGATGGCTTAGGCCCCAAGGCACTAGCTATCTTACCCCTAGTCCTTGCTACTCTCTTACCCCTAGTCCTTGCTACTCTCTTACTACTGTAACACTCCAAAACACACCCTGGACGGCATTACATTCTAGAACCATTCATATCATGAGAGCACTAAAATAAACCCTTCATAAATAAGACTTCATAAAAATCATTCATAACACTTACATCATTATCCCAAAAGAATATGCCATCTTTGGCCTTTACATTTCAAAAATCAACTAATGTAGCGCAGCGGAAATAACAAAAGAAAACTAGACTTCACAAGGTTCAAAATGAATATCCTAGTCTAGAACAAAAGTAAGCTACATCTCTAGATGTCCCACTCGGGATCCAAGTATTCCTCTTGTGAAGCCTCTCCATGGCCCGACTCATTAGCACCGAGCTCCTCCTCTGGCACCAAATCTGAAAAATGTTCAACTGTAGGGGGTGAGCACGAAGCTCTGTAGAAAAATCCTCCCAAACTCAAACAAGGTTTAGAAAAGTATATAAAACGGTAGGTCTCATTTCACAATTAACATATATAATATTTGAAGTAAAACCAGGACATTTAAGTAGATCTCAAGTTTAAGGAACAACAGTAATTGAATGATTAAGTGGAACCACTATACAGTTAACAAACCATATCCGAATATAATCCAATCCACCATACACTGTTTCCACAAGTTCTCGCGGAATCCCATACTTCCCAAGACTCTTGTAGAAACCGTCTATGGTAGAATGAACAATGACCATTTCCAACTTTAAGCCATTTAGGAAGGGCGCCTTCCGATGCATTGTCCCATACCAATACACCGGCCAAGACGATCCAACCCATCATCCCTTGTATATTGGTTCATCCCCGTACCATGTATGTTGATTGCTTCTCATGAATCTACCCAACAATTATACCTAGTCCACCAATCACAATCACAATCACAAACACTTTAGGAAAGGGGCGTCTACCATCCCAATAGCAGTGACGAGTCCCTTCCCAGGAAAAGTATACCATCCCTTGTTCGAACTCCAGTGAACGATAGTGGTCGCATTACCACATGACAACCCACTACAAGTGTTAGGAAACCATCTCCCCCACTGGGATAGACTAACCTCTAACACTCTACGGTATCTCTCGAAGGCAATCCAAGTCCATCACAACAACCATACAAATGAGAAAACCAAAATATTCTCAATTCACCCTCAATTCCAAATAAAGAAAAAATCCACAATTTCTCATTTTACAAGCATATCTCAAAAATCCCCAAATTTATAATGTGACAATTTCAATAACCAACAAATAAAAATAGATGAGATCACAATAACATCATTTTTCTACCCAACACAAAGCACTAAGGTTTCGAAAATCCATCATAAAGAAAGCATTCAAGAAGAAAATACATCACTCTCAAAAAATGAGGGTTTTAAAACTAGAGAAGAGATTTCATGGGTATTAAACCCTAACTTTGTTCAAAACATGTAATCTTTGCCAAAAAACCTAAGAGAGGATGATTCCATAGCATATATATACCATTGATAGCCAAAACATACATATATAAATACCCTAGCCTCAATGTAAGAGATTGAGAGAAAACCCCTACCTTCTTCTTCCTTAGTGTTCTTTGAAAACTTGAAGTTTTGATCTTCTTCAAGGTGCAAATCCTCCTTTGATATTGTGTTTTCCCTTTCTTTCCTCCTCTCTAAGTCTTCCTAGGGTTAGAAATGTTGAAATGATGCAAAGAGAGGCGTCCTTATGTATTTATAGGGTGAGAAATGGTCTCTTGTGCGCGATTTTTGAAACCCAGATTCGTCATTGGCGTTCGAACGGTTGTTGCTCCCAGTACTTTTGTTTTTCCATCAGACAAGAGTACTGGAATGCACTTTCGTTCGAACGTTTATTCACGTTCGAACGTCGATTCACGTTCGAACGAAATTCCTGTTTCTGCTGCAACTTCCAGTGAAGTTTTGGCATATTTAGAGATTGATTTGGAAAATTTTCGTGAAATACACTTTTGTAGCCCTGGATGTATACTATCTACTGTCCAAATTTCAGATCAATTGGAAGTCAGGATAAAAAGTTATGATCCAAACACTAAGGCAGTGTCTAAAATTCTTCTACCTAAAATATCTCTAAAATGCGATTTCACTCCAAAATACTTCCAACTTTCTACAACATACACTATTACCTCCACTAACCTTTTATTTCTACTCTTATCATCTACGTAGCTCATGCATACATCATTACATATATATTAGCATTTCAAAAACATAATTACGTTACTATATATCTATATACATATATAAAAGAAAATGCGGAGTGTTACAACTACAACTTGATTTCCCAATAGCACCATTCTCAGGGGGGGAGCAGCACATCATGTGTGTAGGCCTTGACCTTGCAGTGGGAGCACATCCTAGGGACCAGATTGCCGAAGTGGAGATTCGCCTTCGGCTTTGCAGCCTGAGCAAACTCCTTCATGAACTCCCAGATTAATAGAGCTATGTCCATTAGCTTCCCGGTCATGAATGCATCTAGAAGGCCGAGTTTCTCCACATTAGGGTTCTTCTTCGCACCCCTAGGACTTAGATTGTAGTGTAGGATCTTGTTCATGACCCTGTAGGAGTGTTTGAGACCCCCGACAAGCGTTATCCCCTTGAATTGGGTTGGGTCCTCGTAGGTAAGCTACACATTCTCATAAAGTGTCTTTCTCCCTTGGACATTGTGTGGGTAGACTGGGGTATTAGGGGGAGGCTTCTGGTATTTCATCAAGGTGGCAATCAAATCCGGGGTAACGTCAAACGTCTTCCCCCGCACATTTGTCCTAAGCACATTACCATCCTCGCCCACCACCTTCAACTTCCTATAAAACTCCCTACACAAAGCCAAGTTATATCCGCTAACCGGCTCAAACCAAATCCCCAACCCATGACCATCAATAATCCTCACCACTTTGTTATTCGTCCCAAGAGTGGGCCTATCCACAAAGCGCTCACAAGTCACATTTTTCTCCTCAATTCTTTGATTGCGAGCATCATTTCTCGCTTTTGTTTGCCTCTCCTCCCTATCTCCACTACTTGGGCCCTCCATACTCCTCTTGCGGGAACTAGTGCCCGCGAGTTGTGGGGAATCCGGACCCGTGTGTTTGGTGAGGGCCATGGGAACCAACAATGCCCCAACACCCAAAAACGACAACAACACCAACAAAAGCTGCTCCACTAGTTCAAAAGCATCAAAAGAGATCCTACCCATGCGAGCCATTGTAAGGATTCAGAGATTTTGGACAAGATCTAAGAGAACTTGAGATTTGGGGGAAAATGAGAAACCTAGGGTTTAGTGAGCAATCCACAAATCACAGTGAAATCCAAGTTAAAATCAACCCTAGGTATAGTGATTAGGAGTCTTGATGGGTGGGTATGTGATCTTTGAGGGTTGGAGAGGCTTTGAGAGACAGAAGAGAGCAAGAGAGATTGAGAGATATGAAGGAGATGAATAGTTATGCTGAAAAAATGAACTTAAAACCTCGTTTTTGGCTTTCTGTGCAAAACCTTCCATAAGGTTTGCTTCGACCTTCCGGATGGTTTGGGCACTGGAAAAATCCTTCCGGAAGGTTTATAACCAAACCTTCTGGAAGGTTTTGCCTTTTTGCAAAAACCATCATGTGCTCCAAATCTCACTTCCAATCCAACTTATCCCAACTCCTAAACATTCTAACAACTTATCTATGACAACTACTCCACCAAAAACTTGAACCACAAATATGAACCACAATCGAGTGATCATGCCCAAAGTCATTTCCGAAATTGTAATATGATTTAAAATTTTGATGCTTTCAAAATACAAGACATGTATTTCTAATTTTAACTACCAAAATGAAAATGTAAAGCATAGATTCAAATGGTAAAAGTATTCCTAAATATTCCCAATATCAAAAACTTGAGCGATATTCCCCTATCCCTTAAGCATAGGGCTACATAACACATTGTTCAAATGCCGAAATCAAGCACACATGAGCATCACCATTGCTTTAAATGCTATTCTAGAGTATGCACCTACACATTCATTTTCAAACTCGTGTGTGTGTGTGTGAAATGGACATGTAATTTAAACATTTACCCAACGAAGTTCACATTCACTCGGCTATCCAAATTCAGCTTCGATGCAAGTCTCACCAAGGGTGTCTCTCAACAATGAATCACACTATGGTTATCCTGGCATGCTCTCCATGTGTATATGTGAGATAGAATCTTGTGAACAAAATGAAGTATGCTCACATATAATCCAAAAATGAAGTACATGCATAAGAATGAAACAACCTTGGCATAATCTCATGAAAGGAAAGCTAAGGCATTAGATAGCAAAATCAACCTTTCTTTTTCTTTAAAAGTATGTTATCCCCATGTTGTCTCTAGATCATTTAGGACTTCAAAGGTTATAATGGGGCCTTGGGGTGATATTAATGAAATGAAGGATAGGGGATAACAAAGAGGGTTGTTCCGAGTGCATGACATTTATTTCAAAACTGTAACACCCCGCATTTTTATTTTATATATGTATATAGATATATAGTAAATAATTGTTGTAAAAATGTGGATATGTGTAGTGATGTGTGTTTGAATTTGGTAGATTGGAAAATTAGAGATTTAAAATGTTAGTGGAAATAATAGTTGAAATTTGATTTTTAATAAGTGAAAATAGGAAATTTTAGGTCCTAGAACTTGTATTAAATAGGTTTGGTGTAGAAATATGTGTTGGAGAGGTCTGGGATGGATTTGGTTGGCTTAGGAATGAATTGGAAATGGAAAAAAAAAAAGGGGATGAAACAGGCTGGGAACAGTGCACGTGAACAGTGCACTGGCTGCAACTTCAAGCGCGATTTCGACCTTGATGCAGTCAATATCTCTCAAAACTCAAAACATGAGAGTTGTATAGCTCTTTCTTATCATTCCATATCATCTTGAATCATCTCAATTGTAGCTCGGATGAGAGAGTTATGCCCATTCTACGAAGACTGGTCTGGAGCAGAAAGTGTTTGCCGAAACAGTAAAAAAAATTGGGATTTTTGGGTTTAAAACACCACCTCATGCCCTCATTTGCCTCATTCTTCATTCCACTCTCACCCTAAACACTTTAGAACCCTAGGAGAGAATGATAGGAAGAGAGAAACTCAAGATCAAAGGGGAAAAACACAAGAGTGAAGGGTGATTCAAGATTCAAGCCCTAAATTTCAAGAACACCAAGGTAGGGGATTTTCTCTCAATCTCTCACATTGAGGCTAGGTATATATATATGTTTCTTCACTCTCCTTCTCATATATATAATATGAAATACATGATTCTTGTTCTATTTGTAATAAATGCCATGTTTTGAACAATATGAAGGGTGGGTAACCACCAAAGCTCTATGTTTTTTTATCTTCAAAACCCTAGTTTTCAAGAAAAGGGGATTTTCTCCTAATTTCTTCTTTGTCTTTGATTTCGAAACTTTAGTGTTGAATATTGTATAACAAAATGATATAGATTACGATCTCTTGCATATTTTCTTGGATTATTCGATTATATGACAAATGTGAAAAATTGGGGATTTTTACTATATTTGGGAAATTGCTGTGAATTGTGAATATTCTTGGTTTCCTCATTGTATGGTTGTTGTGATGGACTTGGATTACCTTCGAGAGATGTCGTAGAGTGTTAGAGGTTAGTCTATCCCAGTGGGGGTGAGATGGTTGCCTAATGCTCGTAGTGGATCGTTGTTGTGACCGCGATCACTATTGTTCACATATATATCGAGGAAAAGGGTTAGTATACTAGACACCTTGGGAGGATTTCGTCAATGCCGTAGGAGACGGTACACGCCCTTCCTAAAGAGATTTGTGATTGTTGGTTGGAATTGGTGGACTAGGTATGATCGTTGGGTAGATTCACGGGAAGCAATCAACATACATGGTACGGGGATGAACAAAAAATACATGGAATCAGGAGTTTGGTCGTTCTTGCCGATGCATTGGTATGGGACAATGCATGGGGAGAAGTCCTTCTTAAATAGCTTAAATTGGAATTTTGTTTATCGATGCTAAACTCAATTTATTCTTTTAATTGATTATTGCTACTGTTTAAACTTGAGATCTCTTTTAAAATGTCACTGTTTTCATTCAAAATCTATATATATGTTAGTTGTGAAATGAGACCGACCATTTTCTGTGTTTTCCAAACCTTGTTTGAGTTGAGAGGATTTTGCTACAGAGCTTCGTGCTCACCCCCTACAAATAACATTTTCAGATTTCACACTTGAGGAGGAGGTAGGAGCCGAGGAGCCCGCCCATTGGGAGACTCCGCTTGACGGGAGTGTGGATCCCGAGGTGGACGCTTAGAGCGACACTTTTATTTTGTTCTAGACTAGATTATGCTTAGAATATCCTTTTGAAGTGTAGTTCTTTTTTGTTATTTCCGCTGCATTATATTATTGCATTTTGGAGATGTAAAGGCCAAGATTGGGCCTATTCTTTTGGGATGATAGTGTGGATATGATATATGGTGAATGAAAGTTTATTTTATGATGGATAAATGGACCCGGTGTGGTCAATAGTTATGCATATGTGGACCCGGTGTGGTCAATTGTAATATAATTGTACAAGTTGTGTTTTGGGTAGAGTTCCCCGTACAAAGGAGACTCTGCCCAAATTTTGTTAAAATATGAATGGTTGACGAATGAAACTTTCGTCGTGATGGATTTACTTAGCGCTCTCATGCGGTGAATGGTTTTAGAATGTAATGTCACCCAAGGGGGTTTTTGGGGCGTTACAAAGTTGGTATCAGAGCTTAGGAATTAGGTCTTACATGGGAGCTGTAGGTGGTGGACTATCACTGGAGTATTAGTTTAGGATAAAGAAACTTTAAGTTTTGATTTGTTTGAAGTTCTATGTTTAGAAGATAAGTGTGATTTGTTGTTTAGTTAGGTTAGGGATTAATTATTTGTTCGAATTCATGAATTATCTAGCTTTGAGGAGTTGACGAAAATTTTGGAATGGATATTGTAGTTTCATATCATGTCGTTTTGGGACTAGTCTAGGAAACGGATGATAATTTGGATTTTGGTTTTAAATGAGATTAAGCATGGATCTTGATTGCGAGTCATATTATTTATATTGGAGATGGGTATGAGATAGGATGTGTGACAAAGACACCCAAACTTGAGTTAGACAAGTATAAAGGTACCAAACAGTCCGGCAGACTACCTCGCACCAATTTGTTCATAACTCTTCATTGGAAAGTCCAAATTGTGCACCGTTATTTTTGTTATAACCCTAACTCGTATATCTTTCCAACCAAATAGGTCACGCATGCTCAAAATACTCGAGTCAAATCAGTTTATTCTTCGAAGTTGGTCAAAAAATTTGCATTGTGGTGTTCTTTGGACAGTAAAGTGTTGTACTATCTTTCTTAGATTCTGAAGGACCTATCCTTAAGTGAACTTCCACATTATTTAGGCTTTGATTGAGAGACACCCCCATATTGATTGAAGTGCTTTTGATGGATAACAATATAAAAGATGATTATGATTTGGTGCTTGTCAACTTTAAGTATTCTCTTCCACAAATAGTATTGCTCATATTTTCGAAGTCAAGGGATATGATAACCCAATTGGGATGTGTGGAGATAAGGTTTATTTGGATGTTTTTAAGATGGACTAAGTTTGAATAATAAGGTTACGGAAGGTTATGTGTGTTGCTTAAAAGTCATAGAAATTAAGGAATGAATGTAGTTTTGGTTTACGATATGAACCATGGGAGTGTTATGTTTTCCTCTAGGGTGATTACGATAATATGAGATAGTATAATTCTCGAATACGAGCAATTGAAGGAATGTGGTGAAGTAACCTTGAATGGGAGCTTATTTTTTGAATCATGATTGGAATTGTGGCTATAGATCTTAAATCTATAGGAGGTTGTTTCATAACCACTTACTTGAGGTTCCCAATATTAGTTTGAAAATATTACGGAGAGTTGATTAAATTTACTTTGAAAGTATTGATGGTTTAGAAGGGTCATACATATGATACTCCTTGAGGATGTTATACTTAGGTAATCTTATTTTGTTGTGGACTTAGTTCACTATAGTTAGACTCTCTAAAATGTTAACAATCAAGAATCTATTGGGTGAGTGTGTAGTTAATAGTTGACTTGTATTTAAAAATATGGATTTGAAATTGAGGTCAAGTTATGGAAACGAATTTATAGACATGGAAAAAGGGAAATCTAAGAAGCATGACTAAGTTGTAGTAATTACCTTTGACCATTGATATTGTAGGATTAAAGATTATAGATGTTAAAAGCTTGATGTCATATATAGTAGACAATTATGAAAAGATGATGATATCCCAAATTTGAGGTGAACTTCTATTGTTCTAGGAAACCTTTTAATGTCATTGGATTTGTGTTGGGGGAATAGGACGTTCTTCTTCTTGTCTCTTTTAGTACCTTGTTAAGATCGGAATGATTAGTTATACTTGAGGAATGTTAGTATGAGTATAGAAGATTAGAACTTATGGTTGATGGTGATAATGGTAAAGAAGTAAATTGAAGAATCAAGGATGATGCCTATGAAGATTTGCTTTGACATGGTATGAATCATCGAGAGTCCTATTTTAGTTTAGATTATTTTAGTTTTGGGATCCTTGATAGTCTATCCTCACATTTTGATATGTTACAAGAGGTACATTGTAATGAATGGTATCAGAAGGATTCGAAGTATAGGTATCATGAAAAGAGTTGTGATGTGAATGAAAGCCACTAAGAATTGATTAAACGGTTATTAGTTCTAGCTCAAGATTGTAGATCGAGAGCAAATATCTTGGAGATATAACTTGATCCTTAGCTTAAGTATTATAGCTGGTTAATTACCAAAAATTCCCTTTTGAATGGATTTGATGGATCGTTAGTGTACACATTTTGGAAGCTATAATTGGAAAACAAGTGCGGTTAGGTTTCACTTGTATACTTTGGTAGAATCTAAGATATTCTCTCAGAACTTTCAAATCTATGCGAAGTCCTTATCTTGTAGCATATTTTAATTTGTGAATCGGTGGATTATAATTTATACCAGAGTGCGCAGCAAGCTATTGGATTAATGACTATAATGGTGACGGTAAGGAGTATTATGAGAAAGTACAAATTGATGTGAAATCTAAGAGTTGATCTTAGAACCTTGACTTGTGTGGAGTGTGTAGTTATGAATTGAAATTATGGTAGATTTCAAGATTGTGAATTCCTCTTGGGTTGTGAGAGACGAAATCTTGAAGAACGTTGTATCTATTTTCAGGAATTGAGATAAATCTTACCGTGATGCCATTAACAAATTTTGTGTTACACCATGATGTTAGTATAGGAAAGATGAGTAATCCTAATGGTGGAATTGCATTTGAGTTATTTTGATATGCTTATGAAGAAGCTACATGTAAGAAGCAAATATGAGGTTGATTAAAATGAGTGGTGAAATTCAAAAGAGAAGTGATATTTGATGAGTACACAATTAAGTATTATGATCTAGTAGTTAGGCCTGAAAAGAAATTAGTTGGAACAATCGTGTACAATTATTAAGAATAGAGGTGATAAATGAATTCTAGTGAAGGAATGTATTTTGATTCTAGTCTCTCAAATTATTGAGAATTTGAGAGACTAACTCGACGATTAAGTTTCGAGGACGAAACTTTCTTTAAGGGGGGTGGATTGTAACACCCCGCATTTTTATTTTATATATGTATATAGATATATAGTAAATAATTGTTGTAAAAATGTGGATATGTGTAGTGATGTGTGTTTGAATTTGGTAGATTGGAAAAGTAGAGATTTAAAATGTTAGTGGAAATAATAGTTGAAATTTGGTTTTTAATAAGTGAAAATAGGAAATTTTAGGTCCTAGAACTTGTATTAAATAGGTTTGGTGTAGAAATATGTGTTGGAGAGGTCTGGGATGGATTTGGTTGGCTTAGGAAAGAATTGGAAATGGAAAAAAAAAAAGGGGATGAAACAGGCTGGGAACAGTGCATGTGAACAGTGCACTGGCTGCAACTTCAAGCGCGAATTCGACCTTGATGCAGTCAATATCTCTCAAAACTCAAAACATGAAAGTTGTATAGCTCTTTCTTATCATTCCATATCATCTTGAATCATCTCAATCGGAGCTCGGATGAGAGTGTTATGCCCATTCTACGAAGACTGGTCTGGAGCAGAAAGTGTTTGCCGAAACAGTAAAAAAAATTGGGATTTTTGGGTTTAAAACACCACCTCAAGCCCTCATTTGCCCCATTCTTCATTCCAATCTCACCCTAAACACTTCATAACCCTAGGATAGAAAGATAGGAAGAGAGAAACTCAAGATCAAAGGGGAAAAACACAAGAGTGAAGGGTGATTCAAGATTCAAGCCCTAGATTTCAAGAACACCAAGGTAGAGGATTTTCTCTCAATCTCTCACATTGAGGCTAGGTATATATATATGTTTCTTCACTCTCCTTCTCATATATATAATATGAAATACATGATTCTTGTTCTATTTGTAATAAATGTCATGTTTTGAACAATATGAAGGGTGGGTAACCACCAAAGCTCTATTTTTTTTTATCTTCAAAACCCTAGTTTTCAAGAAAAGGGGATTTTCTCCTAATTTTTTCTTTGTCTTTGATTTCAAAACTTTAGTGTTGAATATTGTATAACAAAATGATATAGATTACGATCTCTTGCATATTTTCTTGGATTATTCGATTATATGACAAATGTGAAAAATTGGGGATTTTTACTATATTTGGGAAATTGCTGTGAATTGTGAATATTCTTGGTTTCCTCATTGTATGGTTGTTGTGATGGACTTGGATTACCTTCGAGAGATGCCGTAGAGTGTTAGAGGTTAGTCTATCCCAGTGGGGGTGAGATGGTTGCCTAATGCTCGTAGTGGATCGTTGTTGTGACCGCGATCACTATTGTTCACATATATATCGAGGAAAAGGGTTAGTATACTAGACACCTTGGGAGGATTTCGTCAATGCCGTAGGAGACTGTACACGCCCTTCCTAAAGAGATTTGTGATTGTTGGTTGGAATTGGTGGACTAGGTATGATCGTTGGGTAGATTCACGGGAAGCAATCAACATACATGGTACGGGGATGAACAAAAAATACATGGAATCAGGAGTTGGGTCGTTCTTGCCGATGCATTGGTATGGGACAATGCATAGGGAGAAGTCCTTCTTAAATAGCTTAAATTGGAATTTTGTTTATCGATGCTAAACTCACTTTATTCTTTTAATTGATTATTGCTACTGTTTAAACTTGAGATCTCTTTTAAAATGTCACTGTTTTCATTCAAAATCTATATATATGTTAGTTGTGAAATGAGACCGACCGTTTTCTGTGTTTTCCAAACCTTGTTTGAGTTGAGAGGATTTTGCTACAGAGCTTCGTGCTCACCCCCTACAAATAACATTTTCAGATTTCACACTTGAGGAGGAGGTAGGAGCCGAGGAGCCCGCCCATTGGGAGACTCCGCTTGACGGGAGTGTGGATCCTGAGGTGGACGCTTAGAGCGACACTTTTATTTTGTTCTAGACTAGATTATGCTTAGAATATCCTTTTGAAGTGTAGTTCTTTTTTGTTATTTCCGCTGCATTATATTATTGCATTTTGGAGATGTAAAGGCCAAGATTGGGCCTATTCTTTTGGGATGATAGTGTGGATATGATATATAGTGAATGAAAGTTTATTTTATGATGGATAAATGGACCCGGTGTGGTCAATAGTTATGCATATGTGGACCCGGTGTGGTCAATTGTAATATAATTGTACAGGTTGTGTTTTGGGTAGAGCTCCCCGTACAAAGGAGACTCTGCCCAAATTTTGTTAAAATATGAATGGTTGATGAATGAAACTTTCGTCGTGATGGATTTACTTAGCGCTCTCATGCGGTGAATGGTTTTAGAATGTAATGTCACCCAAGGAGGTTTTTGGGGCGTTACAAAAACGATCTCCCTTTTTACGGGATTTCCAGTCTAACACCATCACTCTTTATTTCTTTTTCTTCTTTTCCTTAATATTTTCCTTTTTCTTTGATCATTCTTTCTTCTTACAGCCCTTTCTCTCTCCTTCTTGTTGGATTTCTCATTCTTTTTCATTTAACATTTTTGAAATCCACATCATTCATCCCTTTTGCTTTGTTTCCACATCACCATTCCTTCTCTTTTATGATCAATCATGGTCAGCTGTCGGAACAACCAAGGTGTGGTAATTTTTTATCATTTTGCACCGGCTTGGTTAAATGTGTGGCATGGAAACGAATTTTCAGCAAGGCTCAAACATGGCACTAGGGATATAATTTCACAAGAAAAAGGCTAAGGCTCAAAGAAATAAAAAATGGCCTAAGATCATCTGTAGATAAGCATGGGGGAGCATTATGCATTTTAAGACAAAGTCAATCAACTACCCAAATGCACATAACCAAAACAAGCATAATAAGATTATTGAACAAATTTGGAATTTGAAAAATTGTTCCTTGAGTAAATGTAAGTTCCCTCAAGCAAGGGTTGGCACAAAAGCTCTCATGGGTACTTATTCATCTCCACTATTCGTGTTTAGCTCTAAAATATGAATCCAATCCTTAAATTGCCAAAATTACAAGTTCATGGTGCACTTATGGTTGAGTTCAAAAACAAACAAGTATGTGATACTCTTAGGATAGGATAACCTCTATAATGTGCTCATGTATTCACAATTCAAAGCAAAGATCAAAACTATCCATAAACCCACAACACTCTAAATAGGGGAATATAGGTCAACATTTAGATATTTTTCACAAAAATTTTCAAAATTTTCACATATTTCTCAGCTATTCTTGAACAAAAATCTGTAGAACATGTGAAAGGTGAATTTCACCACAAAATTGTTATTATCAACAAAAAATTTCACAAAAATTGGTGTATCATACAAATGGTGCACCTCACCCCCGCCCCAACTTGATTCATGCATTGTCCTCAATGCAACAAAAAAGATATGATATGTAATGACGGACTTTTAAAAGATAAGTAGGGTTAGAGAACACCTCATATGGAGCTTTTGACAAAAACACTGTAATATGTACATTAAAAGAACGAAAACTACACAAGGATGAAAGTAAGTAAATGACATAACTTGGAAATTAAATGATAAAAGAAAGCGAATGTACACTAAAATCTATACGAACAGTTAATCCTCCAAAAGATCCGAGTAAACCGGATCCACCAACTCTTCCTCCACCTTTTAAACCTCAAAACCCTCAAAGAATGGCTTAAGTCTTTGGCCATTGACCTTGAATGTTTTACCATCCTCTAAGTTCATGATTTCCATGGCGCCATTGGGGTAGGCCACCTTGACAAGGTAGTGACCCCAATGGGATCAGAGTTTTACTTGAAAGATAGAGAGTCGAGAATTGTACAAGAGCACTTTCTTTCCGGGCTCAAATGTCTTTCTTAAACTAGATTTGTCATGAAAAATCTTAGCCCTCTCTTTTAAAATTTTTGAGCTCTCACACGCATCTCTACGGATCTCCTTTAATTCATTCATCTCCAACTTCCTATTCTCTCTGGCCATTCTGAAGTTGAAGTTTAAAGTCTTGATGGCCCAATAGGCCTTGTGCTCCATTTCAACTGGCAAATGGCAAGCTTTGCCATAGACTAGCCTATAGGGTGGCATACCTAGAATGGTTTTGTAAGCAGTGCGGTAAGCCCATAGGGCATCAGTCAACCTAAGTGACCAATCTGTCCTATTAGGGTTCACTGTTTTCTCTAGGATGTTCTTGATTCCCTATTGGCCAACTTGGTTTGGGCATTGGTTTGTGGGTGATAAGCGGTGGACACCTTGTGTGTGACGCCATACTTATGCATTAAAGATGAAAATGGCCTATTACAGAAATGAGAACTACTGTCGCTTATCATTGCTTGAGGTATCCCAAACGTCGAAAATATGTTCTCTTTTAAGAACTTAACCACGAACCGGTGGTCATTAGTCTTGGTTGGAATGGTCTCTACCCATTTGGACACATAGTCCACTGCCAGCAAAATATACAGGTAGCCAAAAGACATAGGGAATGGACCCATGAATTCAATGCCCCAAAAATCGAATATCTCAATTACTAACACGGGGGACAAGAACACCATATTCCTACAGGTCACACTACCCAATCTTTGGCACCTATCGCATTCCTTACAAAATAAAACACAATCCTTAATTAAAGAAGGCCAATAAAAACCGGATTGCAAAACCTTAGCCGAAGTCTTTTTGGAAGAGAAGTGTCCACTGCACGCTTCCGAATGGAAAAATGCAAGGACATTCCGTTGTTCATTTTCTGGTATGCATCTCCTCATGAGTTGGTCAGGGTAGTATTTGAACAAGTATGGGTTTTCGAAGTAAAAGTACTTCACATCCGCCATAAATCTTCGTCTATCCTCCAGGCTCCAATGCGGTGGAATTTGTCCTGTAGCAAGATAATTACAAATGTCTGCATACCAAGGACAAACAAAATGAATGGAAAATAAATGCTCATCAGGAAAAGAGTCTAGGATATGAATATGCTCATCAACATCTTGAACCACAAGTCAGGATAAATGGTCTGCCACCACGTTCTCCACTCCCTTTTTGTCTTTGATTGTCAAGTTGAACTCTTGGAGTAGGAGGATCCATCTGATGAGTCTAGGTTTTGCATCCTGCTTAGACAAAAGATACTTCAAAGTAGAGTGATTGGTATAGACTACTATAGGTGAACCAATGATGTAAGACCAAAATTTATCCATTGCAAATACTATCACTAGCAACTCTTTTTTAGTGGTAGTGTAATTCATTTGTGCCTCATTTAGAGTGTTACTAGCGTAGTATATTACATGATTAACCCTAATTAGTGTGTAAATTAAAATAGATTAATAAGTTAATTATGTAGGTTAAAACAGTTAAAATCTGTAAATTAGGGTTAGTATGTAAGTTAGAGTTAATGCGTGGAATGTTTGTTATTTCAGGGTTTTGTGCGGAAATTATGGGGAGCAATCTATTAAAGCTTAAACCAGCAAGGGATGCAAGTGTAATATCAACAAGAATCTGCCAGAATAGTGTGGAGAATCACCACCACATTCCAGTACATCAGCACCGTCCGGACGGTGGTGATGACGTCCAGACGGTTGCCTAAGGCGGTTCAACTTCTTCTCCTTCATTCCAGACATTCTCTTGGCCTATAAATAGGCCTAGCCAACATCCAAAATTGGGAGTTAGAGAGAGAGAGCTTGGGAGAGAAACTAAGGCATAATTCAAGAGAGATTCAAGAGAGATTAAGAGAGAATCCAGAGAAAGATGCTATCCAACCTACTCTCCAGCCAGAATTTCTGTTATTTCTACATTTTTGTTATACCTCTCTGATTCGACTTGTTTTATATCATACACCCAAGTATAAGTGGTCAAATTATAGTTTTCTCGGTTTAAGTCCAAGATCGATCCCACGAAGAGTTTTAATAATTCGATTTTAAAATAAAAACAGTAAAGTTGTTGTTAATGTAGCGGACATAAGATAGCTTGTGGTGTGAGCTTAGATTTATAACTAGTCTGATTAAATAAATTGCGTAGATAGATTGTTAAAGACAATAATATGAAAGATACTCTTCAGTTTAAGGATCTCATATGCTTTATATTGGTTGAGTACTGGAAATGCCACCTTATAACAATTAACTTCTCTGTCACTTGGAAAGTTAACCGATATGTTTGATGTATATTAAACCATAACACATCAACTTCTTAGGTTAGCTGGTAGTATATGTAACAATTGACTAATTCAAGTAAACTAGAAGGACAAGTCATTCAAGAGGAATACTGGAATTATTCATTTGTTAGGTTTATATTATGTATCAGTTAAAGAACCCTAGGGAACCAGAAGGTGAAACCATTTAGGAGGATTACTTGGGTTATTAATCTGACAGTTCTATGTACCAGTTAAACAACCTTAGTGAACCAAAAGGTCAAGCCATTCAAGTGGATCACTTAGGTTAATCATCTGACAACTTTATGTACCATGCAATAGTAAAACATCCTCAGTGCACCAGAAGGTCGAGCCATTCAAGTGGAGCACCATAGATATTCAGCCGGCAGGTTGATGATTCACTGATGACATAATTCTGGGCTACGTAGTAACACCCAATTACGTACATCATTATATCATGCATGAAGTTCATAATAATATATAGTATATTATAGCTATAACCATCCATCAATTAAGGGAGGTATATATATATATATATATATATATATATATATATATATATATATATATATAAAATATAATTAAACATCGGCATTTCCATAACTTAACCAGTATTATACATATGTTTACCCCTCACTGAAGGGTATAAGTAAACTACTCACACCCCATTGCTATAAACAAACAAGACGTGCAGGTAATTTCCATTACATAAGTAAATATAATACAGACCCTGACAGTTCTTTCGCAACGAACAGTTGAAATACAACCACCCTTAATGTAGAGACAAAGGTGACAGTAGTTCAAATCTCCAAGTAGAATGACATAACAGAAATGTAGAGATACAGAGTTTTGGCGGAGAGTAGGTCGAACCGGATCTTGAATATTTCTATGACTTTCTCTCTTTTCTTTCTCTTCTTTTTGTCTCCTTTTCTATTCTTTCCTGGAGCTCCTCTCCCATTTCTAGCCGGCTGCAATTGAAGATGGCATGCCATATATATAGGCAAAGGAGAAGCATGAGGTGGAGGATCAACACCAACCGCCTAACACCACCGTCCAGACGCCACCACCACCGTCCGGACTGTCCTTGTTTGCTGGTGGATGTTCCATGTTGTTCTTGCATGTTCCTATGTTGGAATAACACTTGCCTCCTTTATTGTTTCAAGCTTTGACAGATTGCTCCTCCTGATTTTCGGCAGTTCCGCACAAAAAACCCTGAAATTTCAAACAATGCACACATAAACCCTAGTTTACGAACAAACCCTAATTTACAGTTTTTAACTGTTTTATCTTACAAAATTAACTTATTTAACTATTTTAATTCACATACTAATTAGGGTTAATCACTCTCTACTTGGAGAGTTGAACTTCTGCCACCTTTGTGTCTTAATTGATATTAAGGGTGGATGTATGAAGGGTATAAGTAAACTACTCACACCCAATTGCTATAAACAAGCAAGAAGTGCGGGTAAGTTTCATTACAATACTAAATAAAATACTGACACTCCTTTCCCAAGGAATAGTTGAAATACAACCACCCTTAATATCAATTAAGAAACAGAGGTGGCGGAAGTTCAACTCTCAAAGTAGAGAGGTATAACAGAAATGTAGAAATAACATAAATTCTGGCTGTAGAGTAAGTTGGATAGCATCTTTCTCTGGATTCTCTCTTAATGTCTCTTGAATCTCTCTTGAATTATGCCTTAGTTTCTCTCCCAAGCTCTCTCTCTCCAACTCCCGATTTTGGATGCTGGCCAAGCCTATTTATAGGCCAAGAGAATGTTTGGAATGAAGGAGAAGAATTTGAATCGCCTTAGGCAACCGTCCGGACGCCATCACCACCGTCCGGACGGTGCTGATGTACTGGAATGTGGTGGTGATCCTCCACACTGTTCTGGCAGATTCTTGCTGATATTACACTTGCATCCCCTGCTGGTTTGAGCTTTAAAGTGATCCAACTAAATGGCTTGACCTTCTAGTTCACTAAAGATGTTTAACTCATGCATGGTATAAAGTTGTTAGATGAATAGCTAAAGTGATCTTGCTGAATGGCTTGACCTTCTGGTTCACTAAGGTTGTTTAACTGATACATAATACAAAATTGCCAATTGAGTAATTTCAGTATTCCTCCTGAATGGCTTGACCTTCTGGTTTACTTGAATTAGTCAATTTTTGCATATACCTACCAGCTAACCTAAACAGTTGTTGTGTTATGGTTTAATATACATCAGATCTACCGGTTGACTTTCCAGTGACTTGGAAATTAATTGTTGTAAGGTGGCATTTTCAGTATTTAACCAATATAAAGCATATGGGATCCTTGAATTGAAGGGTACCTGATGTCATTGACCTGATGTCTTTGACGACGGTAAAAATCAGCATGGCCAAGAAACGACCTGATGTCTTTGACGACTTTTGGTGTGGGGAGGTTGGAAATTGCATCAACCTTGAATTTGTTGACTTCAATCCCTTCTATCGAAATGATGTACCCGAGCACTATCCCTTGTGTCACCATGAAGTGGTCCTTCTCCCAGTTGAGAACCAAATTCTTCTCCTCACATCTCTCAAGTATTTTCTCCAAGTTCTCCAAACAACCTTCAAATGAGTCCCCAAATACGGAAAAGTGATCCATGAAGACTTCCATAATTTTCTCCCCGATGTTGATGAAGATTTCCATCACACATCTTTGAAATGTTCCCGGGGCATTACACAACCCAAATGGCATTGGACGATATGTGAAGGTGCCGAAGGGACATGTGAATGTAGTCCTCTTTTGGTCTTCCAAAGCGATCTCAATTTGATTGTAGCCAGAGTAGCCATCCAAGAAACAATAGACCAAGTGTCCAGCTACTCTCTCCAATACTTGGTCGAGGAATGGTAAAGGGAAGTGATCATTTCTTGTGCAAAAGTTGAGTTTCCGATAGTCGATACACATTCTCCATCCGGTGACTACTCTAGTCTGAATCAACTCTTGTCCTCATTTGCAACCACGGTGACCCCCGATTTCTTTGGCACTACTTGAGTGGGACTCACCCATTTACTGTCGGCTAATGGAAAGATGATATGCACATCAAGTAGTTTGAGTACCTCATCCCTCACCACATCCTTCATGATCAGATTCAACCTTCTTTGTGGTTGTCGGGACGGCTTGGAGTCTTCTTCTAGATAGATGCGGTGTGTGCAAATGAGGGGGCTTATCCCCTTGATATCGGCAATCATCCAACCAATTGCTCCCTTGTGCCTCCTCAACACTTTCAATAGATCTTCTTCTTGCTTCGACTCCAATGAAGAACTTAGGACCACCGAAAAAGTATTGTGCTCCCCCAAGAAGGAATATTTGAGGTTTGATGGCAAAGGCTTCAACTCCAAGTTCAGAGTTTGTACAGTGGATGGAAAAATTTTCTTCTCTTGATGTGGAAGCTTCTCAAATGTAGGGGTCTATTTTTCTACCCCTTGTAAACTTTTTGACTCCTTTTGATCAACAATCTCCTCCTCCCCCAATTTCAACGTGCTCAATAGCTCCAAGTGGTCCTCCACCAAAGTATCAATCATATTGACTTCATGCACTTCCTCATCGTCCCCCAGTTGTTTGCACAAATTGAATACATTGAGGTCCATTGTCATATTCCCGAATGCAAGCTTCATTAGACCATTCCTACAATTAATCACGGCATTAGATGTAGCAAGAAAAGGTCTACCTAGTATGACAGGAAATTTCAAGCTAGGGTTAGCAACCGAATGAGTATCAAGTACAATAAAATCAACAGGGAAATAGAAATTATCAACTTGAACTAAGACATCCTCAACTATTCCCCTCGGTGTTCTAACGCTTCGATCCGCCAATTGAAGAGTGATTGAATTTGACTTCAACTCTTCAAGTTGGAGTTGTTGGCACACCGAATAGGGTAGGAGATTGACACTTGCCCCCAAGTCAATAAGTGTTGGCTCCACCAAGCAATTTCCTATTGTGATGGTAATGGTTGGACAGCCGGAGTCTTTGAACTTTGGTGGGGTGTAGGTCTTCAAGATTGAGCTCACTTGCTCGGTGAGGAACTTTCTTGTGTACATTCAACTTCCTTTTCACGGTACACAAATCTTTCAAGATCTTGGCACATGAAGGGATTTGTTTGATAGCATCGAGGAGCGGGATGTTGATCTTAACTTGCTTGAACATCTCAATAATGTCAGAATAATTAGCCACCTTCACGGGTGGCTTCAAATGATTGGGAAAAGGGGACGGAATGGGACATGCATGCACATTAACATCAACAATTTTTTCTTTCTCACTCACCTCACCCGCCTCGAAGTCATCCTTAGTCTCTTTCTCTTTTTCCAATGTGGCATTTGGTGAGACTTTTGGCACAATGGTCTTGTCAATTTTTTTGCCACTCCGAAGAGTGGTGACCGCCTTGAGTTGCTCACAACTCTCTTTAGTGGGCTTGGATGACTCAATCACATGTTGGCCCCTAGGGTATTCTTGTGGTTGAGCGAGAAATTTTCCTTTCTCTTGTTGTGACAACCCTATGGCATTGGTCAATTTTGTGATTTGAGTCCGAATGTCATTAAAAGCGGTGGCGGTTTGATTGTTGATGGTAGTTTGGATTTGGATGAACTGGTGCACCACATCCTCCAAACTTCTTTTATGAGGCGGTTGGTAGGTGGGTGAGTTTGATGGTCCTTGTTGACTAAAACTTTATAGAGGCAGGTTTTGTGAAAACCCTTGTGGATTGGACCGGGGGTACTGGGAGCTAGACGAAGGACCTTGACCATGGTATTGGTTTTGCTTGGGAGGCATAGGAGGTGAATATGAACTAGACCTATGAGGAGTGGGGTTCTCATTCTTCCAACTGAAGTTCAGGTGATTACTCCAACCTGAATTGTATGTATTAGAGTGTAGGGAGAATGATTGTCTACTTTGATTGAAGGCATTGACTTGCTCATGGTACACTTCTTTAAGTGCCGGAATGTTGGGGCACTCCGATATGGAATGCTCAACACTCTCACAAATAGAGCAAAACTCCTCGGTCTTGGAAATATTGGACACCTCATGTCTCCTATTGACCTCAAGACTCTCCACTTTCCATGACAATTTGGCGATTTTGGAAAGCAAGTCTTCCCGATCCCTTAAATCATACATCCCTCCCCCATTTGGTTGATTACAACCCGGAGAGAACCTCGGTACATCGGCGGGATCCATAATATCCCAAGATTGTGCATTTTATGCCAATGTATTGAAGTCTTCTAGGGCCTCATCAGGATCCCTTTTTAAAAAACTCCCCATTGCGCATCATGTCTATGAACTGTCGATGGTCCAATGTATTCCCTTCATGGAAGAAACTCAACAATTGTCATGGTTCAAAGCCATGGTGTGGAATGGATTGTAGCAATTCCTTGTATCGATCCCAACATTGGTAAAATTGCTCATTGGTCTTTTTCGAAAAATTCTGGATTTACTTTTTAAGAGCGGTGGTTTTAGGCACCGAAAAAAATTTGTTCAAAAACTCAGAAAGCATTTATGCCCAAGAGCTTATTGATCGAGGCTTCAAGGAATTCAACCATGTTTTGGCTTTGTCTTTAAGAGAAAAAGGGAACAATTTCATGCGAGCTATGTCTTCCATGGCATGATTAGTGAGGAAGGTTGCAACTATTTCCTCAAACTCCTTAATGTGCAAATAAGGATTCTCCCTTTCAATTCGATGGAATTGAGGAAGTAGTTGTAACATTCCTGGTTTAACTAGAAAGGCATGAGCTTGGACCGGTAAAAGAATGCATGAGGGAGTGGTGGTACGAGTGGGTTGGAGATAATCCTGCATTGACCTCGTCGGATGATCAATTGGGATATGGTTTCCCTCATTCCTAGGAGGGGGAAAATGCATTCGGGGGTTTGGAATTCTAGGTTTTTGCATTCCCCCACCCCTTGGAACATTAGCCTCCCCATCCTCGAAATTATCACCGGCATCCTCGAGTGGGTCTTGGTCAAGATTCATATTAGGTTCTAGGGGTCGTCTAACCAATCTATTTTGGTCGTCCCGTCCCCACATGCAAAAACAATATCTACAATTGAAATGAAAAGTAAACAAAACTATATACAAGGAGCAACGTACCTCGGCCCATGATGAGAATCACGGGACTTACCTCCGTTGTCCGAAATCACCTTCTAATTCAACGCTTTGCCTTCCCCGGCAACGGTGCCAAATATGCTTGATGGCGTTCACCCTAATCTCAAAACACTAACCCGGACCAAGTGTATATGGCTTATAATGATAGTTGAGTGTCACTCTCCCTCGGGTTTGGTGCTAGAAATGGGGAAAACGTGTGGGTGGATGAAAATGTGTGTGCGTGCAAAAGTGCTCTCCAAACGAAGAGAGACTTTTGAGTGTCGTGTTTTACTTGGAATTAAGTATTCCAAGGTCATCTCCCCAGGGAAGGAAGGTTGAATCATTTGAAGGTGATTTTGTGAAAATGGAAAAGTGTAAAATCTTGTGAGTTTGTGTTTTGCTGAGTGGAGTCTTTCCTAAAAATGCAATGGAAACAAGGTTGGCTAATCCGAAGAGGTCATTCCAATAAGAATTCCAAATCAACTCAAGACATTCTTCCAATGGTGCATAGGTGTTCGATTGATTCGTAGGAAGTGAGGGACTAAAATGGAGGTGTAGGCTCAAGCATACCCCGTAACAAGTCTACGGTGTATCAAGAGCTCACGACCACGTCCGCACTCAACCTAGTCAAACCGAACACTTTGCACTACGAGGGAGAATGGAGAAGAGTTGATTTAGCATACCCAAGAGGAAATCTTCCTAGGATTAGCCAACATAAAACTTAGCTACTCATATTAAATGCAAAGACGTACAATGTAGAAAGAGACATGGTAATGAAATGTAGAAATTTTTTTTTTTTTTAATGAAATGGAGATTAAAACTTGTATTAATGTAAAGAAAATTTAACTACAAAGATAAGTGCATTTAAAACCCAACTAAAAAGCTTGAAGTGAGAAACTCATATTTAACAATGGTAGATTCAAAGATACAGGAATAAACTTGGAATACTCTTGAAATAAATGACAATAGAGTGCAATAAATGAAGATTACAAGAGTATTACAAGTTACTACAAGTGAAATGGGTAAGAAAATGTAAAAACCAAGCTTTCTCTCTCTAAAACTATGTCTTCTTCCTTTGAGTTTCTCTATCTAAAATACGGAATAATGGTCTACAATGGTGTAACTCTTTGCATTTTCATCCATGAGGCCCTATAGCCTGTGTGTGCGGGCCTCCCATCTATGGGGGGCTGAGTTGATGGTTTGGACAGGTTAGGACAAGCTTAGCCTGCACCCACCATGCCTCCTTCCTTATCTTTCCTCCTTTCCCATCTCCATCTTCCAAAGCTGACTTTAGGGTGTAGGTAGGCATGTATGTATGTTGAATGTGTTAGGGGATAAGTGGGAGAATCATAGGCGGGACTCCCCAAGTGGCAGAGCTTTAGTTGCAGGTATCTGGCATTTCTGGGCAAAAGCTTCGGGAAGGTTTTGGCAGGGGCAGAGTCTTTGCCTTCCAGTGTGCAAACCTTCTGGAAGGTTTTCTCCTGACTTGCTTTTTTCTTGATCTTTTCACCTTCCAAGCCTCCCGTTAAGCCACCCTCCCATCTCCATTGACTTTGAGCACTACGATGGGGGCTTAACTTAAGTCATATCCAACTATTTACCTACAATCACGCAACAACTTCATTAATTGTTTGATTAATTGCATTTCTTCCCATTTTCACCACAAAAGCAAGTATGAAAGGGTATAAAAGCATACATAATGTGCAATATTTTTATGCTAATCATTATCATAAGTACCGGTACCTAAGCATACTGGAATTTTGGTGCCAGTACCCACACCATTTGGTAGCAGTACCTCGGCATTCCCCATTTTTTTACCATGATCCACTTCGAATCTGAAAAAGTGTAAAACATGAAATTTGTATATCTGGATGTCCTCTGTCTTGTGCATATTTCAGCTCAATTGGACGATGAGATCAAAAGTTATGACAAATTTACGAAAGCTAAAAAAGACCTATCGGTAAAAGACATGGAAGACCTACTGGTAGAAGACTTAAAACCAACTGGTAGAAAAACCTACTGGCAGATACCTACTGGTAGGTTACCCACGACCTACCGCTAGAACAAGCCCAAAAAGCCCAGACACTTCTCCACACGACTCCACCAACTACGGGGGCCCACCTTTTGTCACCTAATCCATGTTTTGACATTTCTGACACTCCATGATGATCTCCTAACCCCTATATTCAGATTTTAAACAGGAGGGAGTGGGTGGCCAATGTAGAGAGAGGGAGTGGTTGGAAAAGCATGGGAGGACCATGCTTTGACTAATTTTGCTTGCTTTTGTGGATAACCTATCTCCAATCACTTCAAGTCAGTCACTCATGACAAAGAGAGAGGGGGATGGACGAAAATATAGAGTCTTCCTACACACATTTTTTTAGATTACCAAGCTTTTAGAAAGAGAGGGAGGCTACCTAAGCTTAAGAGTAGTGTAGAGAGAGAAAGCTAGGGTTCTTGCTTTTCCTTCACCATTTTTATTCTTGTAAGCTTCAATCTACATGTAATCTTTCTTTCTAACACTTTAATCTCGTTTATTTCAAGTTGTATTGAGTTTAGCTAGGGTTTACTAGTTTACTAGTTTTATTGCTTGTATTTGGGTATTTTCTTTTTAAGCTTTACATTTTGTGCATGAATTCTATTTCTTTTGTAGTTTAAACTTCTTCTTACATTAATGCAAGTCTATGTTTGATTTCATTACCATGTTTTTCTCTTTAATGTTTGTTGCTTCCTTTATCATGAGTAGCTAAAGCTTTAGTTGGCTAATCCAAGAGGGATTTCCTCTTGGGTATGTGAATTCGACTCTCTTTCATTCTTTCTCGTAGTGTAAAGTGTTTGGTTTGACTAGGTTGAGTGTGGTGATGTCATTTCAGGCCCTAAACTGAACAAGGACTGAAGAACAACAAGTATCACACCTGAATGTAACACCAGCACATTAGGGCACAAAATTGGAGAAGCTTGGAGCACAGCCAGAACGTTCGAACGTCAACTCACGTTCGAAGGTCCACATTGAACTGTAGCAGACCTGACTGCTGAGAGAAGGCATGTTGCAGCTAGGAAAGAAGACTCTGAAGCTCTGAGGCACTTAAGTGTCACGTTCGAACGCCAACTCACGTTCGAACGTGCACTTGAGTTGGTTGAAGACCAGACTACTACATAGAGTGAGGAAATGAACTTCACAGAAGACCACAGGCCACTTGAGTAAGAAGATCAGACCACATCTGGCGTTCGAACGCCCATAATGCAAAGACAGAAGAAACGTTCAAACGACAGACAACGTTCGAACGACCATAAAGCAAAAACAGAGACAACGTTCGAACGCCAACTCACGTTCGAACGTTCTCCACAAACTGACTGCAGAGTAGTTGGTTTTTCACTCGGACTTGGGCGGCATACACTATTCCTTCACCCCCTCTTGTCTCCTCCTCTTGCCTATAAATACTCCCATTGTTGGAGAACATAAGGAGCAAGTAGAGAGGTTGATGGAGGCTTAGACTCCCACTCATATTGTAGATTTAGCTTACATTTCCTTGTATGAAGTAGTTATTTTAGAGATTAGTTTGGCTTTAGTCCAACATCTCTTAGCTTGTTATAAAAGTAGTTTTATGCTTATGCTTTCACTTACATCATAAAAGGGAGTTAGTTCATCTTTTGGTTGAGGAAGCAACCCTCCATTCCTTGGTTGAGGAAGCCACCCTCCAAATATGACTAGCTTTCTTCTACTTTTATTCTTTATGTACTTCACTTCCATTGCTTGAGCTTCTTTCTTTCTTAGAGGAGTGAAACTCTTCCACTTTTCTAAAGCTTTACCAAAGCCGTGAAGGGTGGAACGTGATTCACTCATTCTTTGTTAAAGATTGGCTCCTTGTTTATTGCTATTTCATTTTGTAAGTCCTCTACTTGGAGGGATGAGCATCACTCACTTTTCTAGCTTTACCAAAGCCATGAAGAGTGAGTAGTTTCTCATTCACTCTTTAATAAGAGGAGAAGGGCATGTATAAATTATCCGGAAAATATATTTGTGCATTGTTCTTATGCTTAATGTCTATTTCTCCTTGCGTATTGGATGATTGATTGTATCTAGCAAAGCTAAGGTACTTTGTATAACCGGGGGCTCTTTCTATGACACGGATGACTCTTGCATAGAAAGACTCATCAGTTCGAGGCAAGTACCCCGGCTAGATCTTCATGAATACCCTTCAATCCTCCCCATGATTGTGCTTCACTTAAATAATGGAATATTAATGTCATGATTGGATGTCTTGTAGAAACACTTGCTTGTTTGTAGACGGGTTAAGTCTCGGCACAGACAATTCTTGTAAACTTCTAGAAAGACATCGGAATCATGTTCTTAATTCTCACAGTCCATCTTTATCTTTCGATTAACTTGCTATTGACACGGGAGTTAATTGAGTTACCAAGCACAAGTATAACAAACCGGATAATTAACTACATGTCCAGATCCTTGAACTAAAGAGTGACTCTTTTTCATTAGAGCTTATCTCATATTTTGTTAAGAAAATTCTCTTGGAAATAATCTTATATTCTGTCCAGGAAATCTCTCACCTCACAACAAATCTCAAGGGTTACAATCAATAGGTCTCCACCACTGCTTATCTCAAAAAAATACCAACAAAAGTTCCCTGTGGATTCGACTCCGGACTCAAACCGGATTATTACTACAGCTTGACCGCCTGCACTTGGGTGTACACATTTCGGATCAAGTCAAGTTTTTGGCGCCGTTGCCGGGTAGCTTTGAAAGGTGTTTTAAGGTAAAAGGTCAAAAGACCTTCATCTTGGTATATATTCTTTGGTTTACTGTGAATAACTTTGTTTTATTTTCTTTATGACTGAGGGCACTCCTCACTATCAAAATTTGCCGGCAGAATCTTGCGAGTCTGTGAATCAGCCTGAACCAAATTCACCTAGATCAGTAGCAGACTCTTGTGAGAGTAATATGGAAAATAATGAGAGGAACGGAGAAGTCCCTATGAGAGAGGAGGAAGTGTCTAACATTCGAACTTTGCAGGATTACTTAAATCCCACAAGAAACAATGTCCCCTCCTGTTTTATATTTCCTGAAAATGCTCCCCTCTTTACTGTAAAGTCGGGGACAGTGCAGTTATTACCCGTGTTTCATGGATTGGATGCAGAAAATCCATATCTGTATATAAAAGATTTTGAGGAAGTGTGTAGACCATTTCAAGACAATTTTGAACTAGCCAAGATGAAACTATTTTCTTTCTTTTTAAGGGATAGAGCTAAACAATGGCTGAATTCTTTAAAATCTTTTTCAATACCTAACTGGCAGGCATTACAAAATAAATTTTTTAGCAAGTTTTTTCCTCTACACCGCACAAATGCACTGAAAAGGCAAATCATGAATTTTGCGGTTAAAGAAGGAGAAATTTTTTACCAAAGTTGGGAGAGATTCAAAGATCTACTCCAATCCTGCCCACATCACGCTTTTGAGAATTGGACTTTGGTAGGATTTTTCTATGACTCCTTACCCTCTAGACTACGTCAGTTTGTCAAAATGATGGCCCAAGGAGAATTTATGGGAAAAAGTCCGGAGGAGGCATTCAATTTTTTTGACACCATATCTGACAGTTCTCAGATGTGGGACTCAGCCTCTCCTACCACTGTAGAAGCCAGACCATCTACTTCCCAATGAGGTAAGTATGTCTTGAGAGAGGATGATGACTTGAGAGCAAAAATGTCTACGTTGTCTCGAAAGCTTGAAGCTTTAGAGATGAAGAAAGTCCATCAAGTTGATGTTAGCTCTTCCACAAAATAAGTGTGTGGAATCTGTGTGCTAACAGGACACCCTACTGGGGAGTGTCCTACCATCCCAGCGTTCAAAGAGGTCTTGTTGGAATAAACACATGTAGTTTCCAACTTCAACAAGCCTTACTCCAACCCATACTCTGAAACATATAATCTAGGGTGGCAGAACCACCCTAACTTCAGTTGGAAGAACACACAATCAATGCCCATGAACCAACAACAAGGTTCATACCCACCACCTCAAGGACCTCCCGCCTATTAACCATACCAACCACCACAAAAGAGGAGCCTTGAGGACACATTGAGTCAGTTCATGCAAAGCCAAATGAACTATAACAATAATTCCACACAGGCTTTCACTGATTTCAAAACCCAGACCACTCAATCTTTCGAGGATCTTAAAAGCCACATCCAAAAGTTGACACAATCCATGACCACACACGAAAAGGGCAAGTTCCCTGCCCAACCAAAGCAACCACAAGGCCAATTCCATGTGAGGAACCCTTCAACAACAGGAAACACACAAGACCAAGCCCAAGTTGTCACTACACTAAGAAGTGGCAAGGTAATTGACAAGACTATCAGAGACATACGCATTCCAAAGCCAAGACCTGAGTCAATCCCAGTCAACCCATCATTTGAGCCTGAACCAATTGAGACTGAACTTGAGGAAGAGCCAGAACCTTCTGAGGAAAGAGAACCTTTGTGTTCCATTCCTGCTCCTTTTCCTCATAGACTAAAAACCAAACAGAAGTTGAAAAATCAGCCTGAAATTTACGAGCTTTTTAAGCAAGTAAATATCAACATCCCACTTCTGGACGCAATCAAACAAGTTTTATCTTATGCCAAGTTTCTAAAAGACTTGTGCACAGTCAAGAGGAGCCAGAATGCCCAAAAAAGAGCCTTCCTAACAGAACAAGTCAGTGCCCTTCTTCAACACAAAACCCTTCCAAAGTAAAAAAACCCAGGGTGTCCGACTGTGTCATGTATCATTGGAAATTTCAGAATTGAACAAGCACTGTTAGACCTTGGAGCCAGTGTTAATTTGCTACCCTACTTTGTCTACCAGCAGTTGGGTCTGGGTGAACTTAAACCCACTTATGTCACACTCCAGTTAGCCGACAGATCTGTCAAAACCCCCAGAGGGATTGTTGAAGATGTGCTTGTCCAAGTGGACAACTTTGTCTTCCCTATTGACTTCATTGTTCTGGATACTCAACCAGCAATACATTCGGAGAACCAAATTCCCGTCATTCTTGGTCGACCTTTCCTAGCAACTTCCAATGCACTAATCAATTGCAAGAATGGAGTCATGAAATTAACCTTTGGGAATATGACTCTCGAACTGAACATTTTCAATATTGCTAAGCATCCAGAAGAAGAAAAGGAAGAAAGAGAAATAAACTCCATTGAATCTTTGATACAGGAACATCTAAATGACACATTTTGTGAGGACCCTACTGAATCTTCTCTGTTAGAGTTCATCTCATCTGAAACAACAAATGATGGTCCAAATCCACAAAGTTTCCCTACTCATGTTGTTGAGACATGGGCCCCCAAATTCGAAGAGATTTCACCAAGTGGCACAAAGCCAATCTCATCAAGTGTTAGGCCACCACAACCTGAATTGAAACCTCTCCCATCTGACCTCAAATATGCATTTTTAGGAGAAGAGGAGTCATACCCAGTGGTAATTTCATCTAAGCTTACAGACTTGCAAGAGTCTAAACTGATTGAAGTTCTTCAAAGCCATAAAAGCACCATTGGATGGACCATCGCTGACTTGAAAGGTATAAGCCCGTTAATCTACAATCCTGCTATATACCTTGAAGAAGATTCAAAACCCTCTCGTCAAATGCAGCAACGACTAAACCCTCACATGAAGGAAGTTGTGAGAACTGAGGTACTCAAGCTCTTAGATGCATGGATAATCTTCCCCATCTTTGACAGCAAGTGGGTTAGTCCAACCCAAGTTGTGCCAAAAAAGTCTGGGGTCACAGTGGTAAAAAATGATGCAAATGAACTAGTACCAACTCGAGTCATCACAGGATGGCGAATATGCATTGACTATCGAAAACTCAATTTGGTCACTAGAAAAGATCACTTTCCTCTTCCATTTCTTGACCAAGTCCTAGAGAGAATTGTAGGCCACGCATTCTACTGTTTCCTAGATGGGTATTCTGAATACAATCAAATTGAAATAGTACTAGATGATCAGGAGAAAATAACCTTCACATGCCCCTTTGGCACCTTTGCATTAAAAAGGATGCCATTTGGACTTTGTAACGCTCCTGCAACATTCCAAAGATGTATGATAAGCTTATTCAGTGATATGGTTGAAAATTTTTTGGAAGTATTCATGGATGATTTCTCTGTATATGGTGATTCCTTTGATTTGTGTCTGACCAATCTGGAGAAAGTGTTAATCAGATGTAAGGAAGCCAATCTAGTGCTCAATTGGGAAAAATGTCATTTCATGGTAACACAAGGCATTGTCCTTGGTCACATTGTGTCGTCTGAGGGCATGAAAGTTGACAAGGCAAAAATAGATCTGATTGGAAATTTGCCTACTCCTAAGACTGTAAAGGATGTGCGATCATTCGTAGGGCATGCAGGTTTTTACAGGAGATTCATAAAAGATTTCAGTACCACAGCAAAACCCATGTGTCATCTTCTAAGTCAGGACGTAATCTTTGATTGGAATGAAGCATGCCAGAAAGCCTTTGACAAGCTGAAAGGCATGTTAATTTCTGCTCCAATAATGCAACCCCCTGACTGGAATCTACCTTTTGAACTAATGTGTGATACAAGTGATTATGTTGTAGGTGTTGTATTGGGACAAAGGAAAGATAAGAAACCCCATGTGATTTACTATCTAAGCAAAACTTTGAATGATGCTCAAATGAATTATTCAACAACTGAAAAAGAATTGGTTGTTGTAGTTTTTGCTCTGGAAAAATTTCGTTCTTATCTAGTTGGTTCTTCTGTTACTGTATTCACTGACCATGCAGCCCTCAAATTCTTGCTCACAAAGAAGGACGCCAAGCCAAGACTCTTGAGATGGATACTCTTGCTCCAAGAGTTTGATCTTGTCATCAAGGACAAGAAAGGTGTCGAGAATGTGGTGGCAGATCATCTGTCCAGACTAACATATGAATTTCGTGAGGATGGACTGCCAATCAATGAGAAATTCCCCGATAAACAACTGTTCATGATTGATAAGACACCATGGTACGCGGATATTGCTAACTTCCTTGCTACTGGTACACTCCCTCCATCCTTTACCATGATGGACAAAAATAAATTTCTGAGGGTGGCTCGTAACTGCTTTTGGGAGGATCCCTACGTATTCAAGTACTATAAGGATCAAATCATAAGGCGTTGCATCCCCGCTCATGAAAGCAGCCAAGTATTAACATTTTATCATTCTGAAGCATGCGGTGGCCATTTTTCATCAAGAAAAACCGCTGCAAAAATATTGCAGTGTGAATTTTACTAGCCCACACTTTTTAAAGATGTACATACCTTTTGTTTAACTTGCGATAGATGTCAAAGTTTGGGAAACATTTCTAAAAGAAACATGATGACCTTAAACCCCATTCTGGTAATTGAAATTTTTGACCGTTGGGACATCGATTTTTTGTGACTGTTTCCCCCTTCCTTTGGCTATCTATACATTTTAGTGGCTGTAGATTATGTATCCAAATGGGTTGAAACAATTCCATGCCGAAACAATGATCACCAAACAGTGATCAAGTTTTTGAAAGAAAATATTTTGTGCCAGTTTGGAATTCCGAAATCAATCATAAGTGATGAGGGTGCTCATTTTTGCAATCGTCCCTTCTGGAATTTGATGAAAAAATACTTGATTTTTCATAAAATTGCAACCCCTTATCACCCACAGACCAGTGGACAAGCTGAACTAGCTAATCGGGAGATCAAAATAATTTTGGAAAAAACGATGAATCCAGACCGCAAAGATTGGTCGTTAAGACTAACTGATGCACTATGGGCGTATCGTACTACTTTTAAAACAATTTTAGGCATGTCTCCTTATCGATTAATCTATGGGAAGCCGTGTCACCTACCTGTGGAATTGGAACATAGGGCATACTGGGCTATTAAAGCAATGAATTTTAACTTGGACAAGGATGGACTAGCAAGGAAACTTCAGATAAATGAATTAGAGGAATTGAGAAATGAAGCATATGAGAATGCTAAGATTGCTAAAACCAGGATGAAAATTTTTCATGACAAAAACATTGTGCGGAAATCTTTTGAGCTTTCTCAAAAAGTCCTGTTATTTAATTCAAGACTCCGCCTCTTTCCTGGTAAGTTGAAGTCAAGATGGACTGGGCCTTACATTGTCAAGAAGGTATTGGGACATGGAGCAGTTGAAGTGGAAAATCCATCAAACGGTAATATCTTTACTGTTAATGGTCAGCGGTTGAAACCATTTTTGGAGGATTTTGTTAAAAATGTGGAAACCATTCTTTTAATGAAACCAGAATACTCCTCCGAGATTCGTGCCTGTCGACACTCAAGTGGATCGGGTCAGGAAAAATCTAACCCAACCCGACCCACTGGGGCGCCTTTATAAGGCAGCCACTCTTTTTCTTCTTTTTTCTCCCAGCCGCCGCTGTTGCCCCCCCCCCCCCCCCCCATTTCTTCTTCTTCTTCTTCTTCTTCTTCTTCTTTTCTTCTTCTTCTTTCTTTTCTTCTTCGTTTTCTCTGTTATCTGATAAACAACCCATGACCACACACTCTACAAACACAATCTTTTGCTTCATGTTTTGCATTTTAATCTTATATTTGCTCACGGGTGTCCTTCTCTTGTTCGCACTCGCACACAAGGATTTTCAGCCTACCCGAAACCCAAATCTACGCACGGATGAGTAATTCATGTATTTTTATTTGTAGGTTTCAGCAGATGAACAGATCTCTACCATTCAACCTCATCTCCAAGATCCGTGAAATGGTAAATTCGAAACATTGGGGACAATGTTCAGTTTAAGTTGGGGGGTGAGAACTACAGTTCATATTTGCCCATAAATTTTTAAAATTCTTGTTGTTTTTTTTGCTGTTGTTGTTGTTATTCTGATCATTTTATGTACCTTGCCTTGTATAAATTGATGATTATGTTTGTGAGTCAGCTTCAATCGTCTTTGTGACTGACAGACGTTAAAGAACCAGATAGTGAGTCTTAAAGCTTAGAAAGCATGGATGTTAAACTTTTTTGGTTTAGTCTGAGAGTTCTACGCACTTTTCCATCTGATGTGCATACTGTAATCATGAGAAAAGCAAGACTGGTAAGGAAGGCCGAAATCCAAGAAAAACAAGCGAAACCCCTCTGTGGCAGAAACACCTTTGCCAAACGTCGTTGTGCCAAAAGACTTGGTGCTTGTAAACAGTGTGGCAGAGTCTTTCACGAGAAAAGATACAATCAGTGTTCTGAACCAATCTTCGGTCGTGCACTCGATCGATTAGACTGGATAGTGAATAGGCTAAGTAAAGATTACCCTGATACGCTATGCTATTCCGGTAATTCGTTTAACCAGTTTGTGAGAGAGGAAATTGGAAGAGTCACTGGTTGTCCAAACTACACAGACACAGAGGGAGACTCGGATTAGATTATTTTCTGTAGGAAATTGTACTTTTGTTTGGGATGAAAGTCGAAGGTCCGAATTTTTTGTAAAAAGTGTAAAAATCTTTTTGTACAAACTCTTTTTGACTAAAATGAAAAAAATGGGCCGAGTAAGGAATGTCCCAAAATACCAACCTGAAGCGTGGGTAGGGGCTTATCCTAAGACGCCATAGGTTTTGGGTTTAAACTTGTGTGTTTAGCCCTCTTTGGTTGTGCATAGTGTAGTGCAGAAATTATTTTTGTTTTTTATTCAACGTTCGAACGCCAGTTTACGTTCGAACGTCAGCCACTTACAGTACTCAGCCTCTGATGAAACTTAAAAGTACTGGGAGCTCAGCCCGTTCAAACGCCAATAGACCGTTCGAACGAAGGGAACTTACAGTACTTTGGCCTCTGACAGAACTCAAAAGTACTGGGAGCTCACCACGTTCGAACGACAACCACGTTCGAACGATCTGTTTAAAATCCTTCTAGACACGTTCGAACGTTACCCACGTTCGAACGTCACGACTCAGGTTATAAAAGCCTGGTTCGTCTTCTTCATTTCAAAACCACCCAAAAACCCACAAAAACCAAAAAACCCTTAGTGACCCTTCACTACCCAGACCCCAAAACACCTACCATTCTCCATTTTGACCAAAATCAACCCTCCCAAGACTATTCCCATATCAAAAAGATCCATTTTCACAAAGAAATCCAAGATTTCAAAGCCCTCAAACTCAAAAACCGAAACCACCATGCCAAGAGTCAAGCTCCCTGCCAGGCGCAACCCAAACAACCAAGAACCCAACTTCGTCGAGGAGGTGGTCGAAGTAAGAGAGGGGAGGCCACCACTTACGCGAAGATACGACAAGATCCGATTCCCCACAGCTTTAAAAGCTGACAAGTACGATAACTTCTATCAAAAACATGTTGTGGTATGTGAGAGGGATGTTGTTTTAACTGATTTTGTTGAGCTGGGTTTGTTTGTGGAGATGGAGAGGAGGGGTTGGATTTTGTATTCGCAAAACGGCGAAGAGGCCGTAGTAGACTTGGTGAGGGAGTTTTACTCCAAAGCCGAGATCGTCAATGGGGAGTTGAAAAGCTATGTAAGGGGAATCCACATTGATGTGGATGAGGATTACATAAGAGAAATTAGGCAAGAGGTACCTCGGGTACCAAGACCCGCCTATCCCTCGAGAAAGAACGTGGCAATGAATGAGGTGGGGAAGGAACTGACTGGAGTGCCTAATTTTTCTTGGACTGGGAAGAAATTTTTTAAACAAGGGGAACTAACTGACAAATACAAAATGTTAAACTTGATTGCGGTGTCAAACTTTGCTCCAATAGGAAGAAAAAATGAAATTCTACCTGACATGGCCCGCCTTCTCTACACTCTTGGGAAAGGCCACAGTATCGATCTCCCCTCCCTCATATTGACAGAAATGAAGAAAGGGTGCAATGTGAAGCGGAACTCGCTCCCGTTTGGCACCCTAGTGACTGAGATGTGCAAAGATCACTGGGTAAGGGTGAGACCAGAGATGGAGATTCAAAAGCCAATGGGGCCACTTAACAAGGCATCCTTTGGGAGGAGCCAAGGCCATAGTGGCGGCCCAGCGGTGAGACAAGAGGAGCCCCCTACCCATGGAGTGGACGAGGTGCAGGAAGAGCTTGATGTGGAGGAGGAGAGAGAGATGGAGGAAGAGAGAGAGCAGCCACAGGAGGCAGGCCCCAGCACCAGCAGTCGGAGATCACTGAGAGACATTATGATTGGCATCGAGGCCAACCAAGACAAGATTCTCTGACAGCAGAAGGAGATCCTTGGCCTTCTGAGGGGTGGAGCTAGTGGACATGGAGGAGAGTGAGAGAGGGGGATTCCTGTTCTTGATTATAGTTTTTGTGTGTTTATTGCTTCTTTTTATGAGTTTCTTCTTTGGTAGTTGTTAAAGATATTGTAAGTTTTTGTGTGATTGTGGATGAATTGGATCATTGATGTTGATGTTAAACGACAATATTTTGTGAAATGAATGGTTCAATTTATCACTTTTATTTGTTTTAAATGCATATGTAGATTTAGCTTAATATTGATATATGATGGAACGAATGTGGATGTTAAGAATGTTTGTTAAAGTAACTACGCACATGATCGATTTGACACCTCAACCTATCAACCGAGACTTAAAACCACATTTCTTGGAAAATTAGTATTCTTTCTATGCTTAAATTGTCAAATGTGCATCGATATTTGTTATTTTCAAGGAACAGGATGATCGGACTCGAAAATGGAATCGGTATATAACCGACATTCCCTGAAAAACCCGACATAATCAGTGGAGATAACAAAGGATACCATGGTAAGTTTAGAGCCTTACGATGCTTTCGAGAGACAATCAATGTTTACTCAAGTAAGGTCTTTCACTCTCAATTTTTGAATAATCTCATTAACCTTGCTTTGATTGACGCACTTAAAAGTGATCTATTGACATATCCCACAAGGAACCTTCGCATACGACGCATACATGTTCACATGCTTGAGAAATGATCTTAGGCCATCTTTGATCTGATATTGAGCCTTAGCCATTTCTTTTACAAAATATATCCCTTGTTAGCCATGCTTGAGCCATCAATGTATGATTTCTTCTTCGATAAACCCGTATGATTACCAAGCCACAAGAAAACATACTTGACATACCTTTGCCATCTAATTTTCTTGCACCCTCTTTTAAATCAATATGATACAGAAATACAAGAAAAAAAAAAGGGAAAGAAGCATTCGAGGCTACCATTCAAGAAGAATCGATGGGAACAATTGAAACAGCAAAGAAGCAAAAAGACAAGAAATTGCCAAGAAAGTGAAAAATGAGAAAAATGAAAGAAAGAAATATCATCTTTGGGCAAAATATCGAAAAGCTAGGAAGAGGTGTGCTACACTACATAAACAGAGGATAGTTCTTGAATACTTTTGACGTCATTTCGTTAGCCACTGACCTCTGGCCACGTTACAACCTATGAAAAGCCCTAATTGATCTCAAGTCTGTTGCATGCATACGTCGTCAATCAAAACTGGGTATGGTAAATGGTATTTCTTTAAATTGCGTCAATATTCTTTCATGAGATTATGCCAAACATGATTAGTTGCTTCCTTAAAATTTCACTCCCTTCCTAATTGTGCATGTGATTTTTCGATTGGCCACCTTCTGATCACATGACCCGTGAGAAATAAGTCACTATAATCAGAGTGAACTTTTGCTGAGAGCATTCTACGAGAGGTTTGTGAAATCGAAACTATCCATGGAAGGTGGTAAAATGGAGTGTTTGTTATATAACGATTCTTGCTGCTAGAATGATCATTCCTACTACACAGGGAATTCCAAATACCAATGTAACAGATGCTAATTTTTGCATATAATAGATACCTATGAAAGAGGGACATGCGGGATTTAAGTCGAAATTGAGAGTTGGGTGTCCCAACGACCATGATGCTAATTTAGTTTAATCAGCAATCTCACATACACATCTGTTCGACTGAAGTTTGTGGGTAGCTTCACTGAAAACCCTCACGAGACAACACTCATCCGCTAGGGTAAACCTAGTGGTTCAACGGCTTGTTGCATAAGCTAAATGCAACCGGATGACCTACGAAAATGGCATTAGGAGTAGATTTTTTTTTTTTTTTTTGTATTACTAGAGACTAGCAATATTTAGGTTGGGGAGTGTGATTAGCACTTAAAATTAGCATTTTACTATGCCGTTTTAAGACTAATTGTACATTGATGGAGTTTAAGTGATGTCATTTCAGGCCCTAAACTGAACAAGGACTCAAGAACAACAAGTATCACACCTGAATGTAACACCAGCACATTAGGGCACAAAATTGGAGAAGCTTGGAGCACAGCCAAAACGTTCGAACGCCAACTCACGTTCGAAGGTCCACATTGAACTGTAGTAGACCTGACTGCTGAGAGAAGGCGTGTTGCAGCTAGGAAAGAAGACTCTAAAGCTCTGAGGCACTTAAGTGTCACGTTCGAACGTGCACTTGAGTTGGTTGAAGACCAGACTACTACATAGAGTGAGGAAATGAACTTCACAGAAGACCACAGGCCACTTGAGTAAGAAGATCAGACCACATCTGGCGTTCGAATGCCCATAATGCAAAGACAGAAGAAACGTTCGAACGGCAGACAACGTTCGAACGACCATAAAGCAAAAACATAGACAACGTTCGAACGCCAACTCACGTTCGAACGTTCTCCACAAACTGACTGCAGAGTAGTTGGTTTTTCACTCGGACTTGGGCGGCATACACTATTCCTTCACCCCCCTCTTGTCTCCTCCTCTTGCCTATAAATACTCCCATTGTTGGAGAACATAAGGAGCAAGTAGAGAGGTTGATGGAGGCTTAGACTCCCACTCATATTGTAGATTTAGCTTACATTTCCTTGTATGAAGTAGTTATTTTAGAGATTAGTTTGGCTTTAGTCCAACATCTCTTAGCTTGTTATAAAAGTAGTTTTATGCTTATGCTTTCACTTACATCATAGAAGGGAGTTAGTTCATCTTTTGGTTGAGGAAGCAACCCTCCATTCCTTGATTGAGGAAGCCACCCTCCAAATATGACTAGCTTTCTTCTACTTTTATTCTTTATGTACTTCACTTTCATTGCTTGAGCTTCTTTCTTTCTTAGAGGAGTGAAACTCTTCCACTTTTCTAAAGCTTTACCAAAGCCGTGAAGGGTGGAACGTGATTCACTCATTCTTTGTTAAAGATTGACTCCTTGTTTATTGTTATTTCATTTTGTAAGTCCTCTACTTGGAGAGATGAGCATCACTCACTTTTCTAGCTTTACCAAAGCCATGAAGAGCAAGTAGTTTCTCATTCACTCTTTAGTAAGAGGAGAAGGGCATGTATAAATTATCCGGAAAATATATTTGTGCATTGTTCTTATGCTTAATGTCTATTTCTCCTTGCGTATTGGATGATTGATTGTATCTAGCAAAGCTAAGGTACTTTGTATAACCGGGGGCTCTTTCTATGACACGGATGACTCTTGCATAGAAAGACTCATCGGTTCAAGGCAAGTACCCCGGCTAGATCTTCATGACTACCCTTCAATCCTCCCCATTATTGTGCTTCACTTAAAGAATGGAATATTAATGTCATGGTTGGATGTCTTATAGAAACACTTGCTTGTTTGTAGACGGGTTAAGTCTCGGCATAGACAATTCTTGTAAACTTCTAGAAAGACATCGGAATTATGTTCTTAATTCTCACAGTCCATCTTTATCTTCCGATTAACTTGCTGTTGACACGGGAGTTAATTGAGTTACCAAACACAAGTATAACAAACCGGATAATTAACTACATGTCCAGATCCTTGAACTAAAGAGTGACTCTTTTTCATTAGAGCTTATCTCATATTTTGTTAAGAAAATTCTCTTGGAAAGAATCTTATATTCTGTCCAGGAAATCTCTCACCTCACAACAAATCTCAAGGGTTACAATCAATAGATCTCCACCACTGTTTATCTCAAAAAAATACCAACAAAAGTTCCCTGTGAATTCGACTCCGAACTCAAACCGGATTATTACTACAGTTTGACCGCCTGCACTTGGGTGTACACATTTCGGATCAAGTCAGTATGCTTTTGTCCAATACAACTACATTAGTCCCTCACTTCCTACGAGTCAATCAAACACCGAGACACCATTGGTTGAATGAAATGAGTCGATTTGGCATACCTATTAGAATGAACTCTATGGATTAGCAAAGTCTCTTTTTACTTGCATATGTCTCAAAACACAAATCACCAAACTTCAAATCACAATATTTTTCATTTTTCCCTTTCACAAATCACTTTTGAAAACACTTGACATTTCCTTCCCTAAGGAGACGACCTTGGAATACTCATTCCAAGTAAAACACGACATTGCAAGTCTCTCTACACTTGGGAGCACTTTTGCACACACATCCACATTTTTGTTCATCCACACATAATTTTTTCCACTTCTCGCATTGAACTCGAGGGAGAGTGACACTCACCAATCTCTATAAGCCCAACACATAATTCGGGTTCGTGTTTGGAGGTCAGGAAAAACCATCAAGCACTTCACTTGAACTCTCCACTACAATGGATTGTTTAGGCCTCGAGTAATCTTCTCCGCAAATATCCTTGGAATGCACACCTCTTCAATGGTTGATCTCCTAAACTAGATCGTCTTCTCCAATTTGGAAAGTTGGATTAGAATCTCAAGATGGATTTGCCTTAGTCTTCATGGATCTAGGGTTAGTTCACAAGCTTTCGAGGTGTTCAATAGGCAGAATTTTCTCTCAAAAGGCTTGCCCTAGCATAGGAATACCTTTCTCTATTTATAGGCTCAGAACAGGGTTTATCTTGGGGAACAAGTAAACCAAAATTCGCAAAGGAATACTCTAGCAGTAGGAGGATGGTCAAAGGCCAGTTGTCACTGGAGTGAAAAGAGGATTCAAACTAGAATGATAGAGTAAGGACTACTCTACTGACCTTAGGACCGCTTGAGCCATCTTAAGACTGCTCAAGCGGCACGAAAGCCACCCAAAGAACAGTCTCCACTGCCTAACTCGTTAGACTTTCTCAATTTTATATCTAAGTGTTCAGAGACAACTCTAGCTGAAGGCAAGCGAGCAGAGGGCGGTCTCTAGTGATTTTTAAGCCGAAAACTAAGTAAAAACATATCCTCTTGAACACTAAAGGGTGTTGCTCAAATGGGGTCTGATAAATGACTCAAATTATATTTTCAAAATGCATTTAAGGTTTAGAAAAAAAAATTAATAAACAATCCTAGGAATCATTTTTGGATATTCCAAATTCAATTTATAACACTAATCATTGATGTTGATATGGCATTGTAGCTTGATTTCCTTTCTTTCCTTGTCGCTTGCGGGTAGAGATCTTTGAAACTTGATGACCATGGAATTCGGTAGAGATTACATAAGACTTCATGAAATCAGCCAATTTCAAACATGATCCTAACATAATTCCTCTAGAGAAAAGCTTGCATTAAAATAGTCTATAGGATCTGTAAATCTATCAAGTCTATCCACTACTCGATTTATCACATTTACTACATTTGAAATTAGTGTAGTTAGACACAAACGACTAATAGAGAAGAATTAGTCAATGGTCAACTGGGTAGAACACTTGGGGATTATTTGCATCATGTTTGCAATAGTCTTCCATCTTGCTTCATACTTCCTACGCATGCACATAGCTTTAACATTGAACATGGTTCCATACAAATTTTACCTTAATTCCATAGATTAGAGTCGAAAAACCCATATTTTCATGTCAAAGATTTTGAGGAGTATGTAGTAGTTTCCAAGCTCCCATTGCCAACCAAGAGATAATTCGTTTAAAGCGCTTTCCTTTTGCCTAAAGATAGAGCTAAAATGTAGCTTAACTCTTTGAGACTACAACCCATCACAAGTTGGCAGGATTACTTGCATGCAAAAATGGCCTCCTTGACTCAAATACTAAAGGCAACGAAGATGATGAAAGTTAATGAAGTGTCAACAGCTCCTCCAATGGAGCAAGTTTGTGGTATTTATGCTTTGTCAGTATATCCTACTGAGGAATGTCCTACCATTCCAACTTTCAAAGAGGTCATAATAGAGCAATCCAAACCTATATAAATTGGACCCATCCAAATGTGTCTTTGGAGTCTCCTCTAAATTTTTTTTGTGATTCTTGGTATCACTAAGAGTGATAGGCAAAATCCAAAAAAATCCAAGATCTTCTAAAAATGCATCCACCTCGGAACATTGAGGAGGTGCAATGCCTAACTAGGAGAGTAGCAGCGCTTAACAGGTTCGAGAACTAGTGATCGATGTTTTCCCTCCTTTAAAACTTTGAGAAATGCTTTCGAGTGGACACCAAAATGCAATTTAGCTTTCAAAAATTTGAAGCAATACCTAGGTTCCCCACTGATCCTCTCAGCAACAGTACCTGGGAAAAGTTATACTTATATCTGGCTATCTTAGAAATTGCTACTAGTTTTGCCTTGATCAAAGAGGAGCAAAGGATTCAAAAACTCATCTATTACACAAACCAGATCCTTAGAGGAGTGGAGGTCAAATACTCCAAGTTGGAGAAGGTGGTCCTAGCATTGGTCACAACAGCTATGAAGTTACGCCCTACTTCCAAGCTCATACCATCATAGTAATGAAAGACTCTCCAATAAGAAAAGTGCTACAAAGGCTAGAGATATCAAGGCATTTGGCTAAGTGGTCCATGGGTGCTTGACTTATTTCCCTACCTCGATGGGTATGGGGTTTGGAACATACGCGGTTTGATAAGAAAACCATGCGCTTGCATAGGTAAGAGTATGCATGATAGGGTGGTGCTTCGTCTGGGTTGGAGATAATTTCTCATTGATCTCACTTGGGGATCAATAAGGAGATTATTTCCCTCATTTCTTGGAGGGGGAATTGCATTCGGGGTTTTGTACTCAAGGGTTTTGCACTCCCCCACCCCTTGGATTGTTAGCAATATCATCTCCAAAATTATCTCCAGCCATCTTCATGAGGGTCTTTGTTTATGTTCATGTTTGGTCCTTGGTCACGTCTGACAAGTCTATTTTGGTTATCACGTCCCCACATGCAAATGTACTAACTACAAATAACTAAAAATGACTAATTACAATCAAAAACTATGCACAATTATATAAAAGGGACAACGTACATCGGCCCGTGATGAAAATCACAAGACTTAACTTCGTTGGTCCGAATCACCTTCAATTGCTTAGCATTTGTGCCTTCCCCGGCAATGGTGCAAAAAATGCTTGATTTATTTCCCTACCTTGATGGGTATGGTGTTTGTTTGAGGGGTTATGGTTGAATGTATGTGAACACCCAAAAGTAATGTGCCCTCAAGATTGTGGTGATGCAAAAGTTGCTCCCCAAGTGCAAGTAGTCTTACGTGTCATGTTTTAACTCGACAAAATTTCTGAGGTCGTCTCCTCAGGGAAAGTCAAGACTAAGTGTTTTGAAAGTTATTTTGAAAATAAAAATTGAAAATTTATTTTTTGAAGATGTGGTTGAATCGTGAGATTCGGTGTTGAAAATCTATAAATAAAGAGGGTTGTCTAATCCTCGGAATTCTTTCCACCAGGTAAGGTTAATCAATCCCAATTATAACTCAATTGAATTCAAAAGTTTTTTTGTTCAATCGAAAGATAGGAATTAAAAATCAAGAATTACCAAATGTGTGTATTGGTGTTGCATTGATTCGTAGGAAGATTGATTTGTATAAATCTGAAGGGACGATAAGCATGCCACGTGACAAGTCCACGGTGCATCAAATGTGTACAAATTTATACATTTGAATCTACCTAGTCAAATTCAACACACTACACAACAAGGCAATGTGTGTAAGGGTTGATTTTTTCATACCTGGATGGAAATCCTTCCTTGGATTTCGCCAACCAATGCCCTAGTCAGCCATAGAATAGAAATGCTAAAGAATATGGATAACATTGCTAAGGAAGTAACTACTAACTTAAACTAAAGAAAACAAGAGACGAACAAACTTAAAGCTTCATTCAAACACTAAGAACATAAACTCAAAACATACAAGCTCAAATATTGAAAATGGAAATTCCTTAAAACATTGGGTGTGGAAGAACTCTAACAAAAATCATGCATACTAGGAAATGGAAGGTATATCTAGTGTAGAAATGAAGATTACAAGCCTTATGAACTTACAAGAATGGAAATGTGCAAGGAAAATGTAAAAACCCTAGCTTTCTCGCTCTAGAACTATCTTCTTCATCCTTGGAGCTTCTCCCTCTAAAAGCTTAATAAAAAGTCAAATGTAAGTTGTAATTTTCGTCCCTTCCCCTCCCCTACTCTTGAGTGTGCTGAGATAGGTTTCCTTGGGGAGAGGTTGTCAAAAAGACTTCCAAAGTCAGTCAAAAAGTATGCCCCTTCCTTTTCCAACCACTCTCTCTCCTCTTCTTTAATCATTGCCCTTCTTCCACTCTTTCATGCAAATAGGCTAAATGCAGAGGTTAGGAGGTTGTGGTGGAGTGTTGAAGTGGTCAAAAACTTAATTAGATATAAAGAAATAGGCCCTTGTAACGGGTAGAGTCATGGAGAAAGAAATCTGGGAGTTCTGCGCTTTGGATACCGGTACCAAGTGATGAGGTACTAGTACCTCGATGGCAGTAGGCTCAGGTACCGGTACCAAGTGATGAGGGTACCGGTACCTCCTTCATTTCTTCCATTTTGAAAGGCTAAGGTACAGTGCCAAGTACCGGTACCTCAATTCCAATAAGCTCATGTACGGTTACCTAGTGATTAGGGTACCAATACCTCCCTTACCTTCTTTGAGTTTTTTGCATTTCAAGGTCCCAAGCCATTTTTATTGAATTCCCTTATTATCCATTGTCCCCGATCACGTTGCAAAGTGATTAACACTTATATTTACCATCAAATCACCTGAAATCAATATATTTCTCCATTAATCTCCAATTTAAACCAATTTCCAATAATACATTACAAAAACAAGTTAAAATGGATGTAATAAGGCCGTTAAATGTGCAATATTCCGCACTCATCACCGGGGAGTTTGACATTGTGTACCATCAAGGACCTCCATCAATGGCTAGTCGACTTCATCATAGAAAGCACGAGTGAGGAACCAGAAGGAAATCCTTCACCCCTGCTAGAGCAGTAGACTTGGATATTGTACATAGATGGCTCCTCCAACACTGATGGAGGAGTCGGGCTAACTTTGGTCTCACCATATTAAATAAAAGTACGCATTAAAATTTGGATTCAAATTCACAAACAATGAGGCTGAGTACGAAATCTTGATAGCAAGCCAAAGGTTAGGACAGGCTCATGGAGCAAGATGCCTACAAGCTAAGGTGGACTCCCAGTTGGTGGCCAAGCATATTCAAGGGGAGCATGAGGCAAATAATGAGAGAATGGCAGCCTATCTTTCTAACATTAAAAGTCATACTGCTTAGTTCAAAAACTTTGATATAGTGTAGATTCGATGACCAGATAACTCTCATGCAGATTCTCTAGTGCGACTGGCCTCTTCTTTTCATGACAACCTCCCTCGAATGATCCCAATAGAGATCCTCCCAACGTCCAACATAGAGGAGGAAGTTGTTGAAGTTGAAACAGCTCAACAACATGAGGGTTAGACTTACCTTCTTATTCAGTACTTGGAGCATAGAACTCTACCATCAGAGAGGATAGAAGCTAAGAAGCTCCGACGAAAGGCAAGTAGGTATGTTTTAATAAATAGAAGTTATATAAAAGAGGTTTCTCTTTGCCCTACCTACATTTCCTGGAACCAGAAGACACCGAGTATAAGAAATTCATGAGGGTGTTTGTGGAAATCAGTCTGGAGGAAGAGCATTAGCCTATAAGGCTTTGAGCTAGGGATACTACTGGCCCACCATGTACAAAGATGCTCTAAAATTCTCCAGGAAGTGATAAATGTTAGAGGGTCACTAATGTTTTAAAGAACACTCATCAAGATCTAACCTCTATCATTATCCCTTGGCCTTTCGCACAATGGGGAATTGACATAGTTGGACTCTTGTCTATTGGAAAAGGGTAGAATAGATTAGCAGCAGTGGTATTGACTACTTCACGAACAGAGCAGAAGTAGAGCCTCTTGCTACTATCAACAAAGAAAAAGATCAGGAGCTTCATATAGAGGTCAATTGTCTACCGATTTAGGGTCCCCAAAATCTTGATAATTGATAATTGGCAAGCGATTCGATAATGAAACCTTTACAGAATTATGTGTAAACTTGGGGATTCAAAATCATTATTCATCCCCTATCCATCCCCAAGAAAATAGGCAGTTTGAGGTCGCAATTAGAACACTGCTCAAGGGTTTGAAGACGAGATTAGAATCTGCAAAGGCATTATGGGTAGAAAAGCTCCCAAATATTTTATGCGCATATAGACCCACTGTGAGGTCCCCCATAGGAGAAACTCCATTCTCCTTGGCGTTTGGAGCTGAGGTAGTAATCCTTAGTGAAATGTTGCTACAAACACACAGAATTTAACATTTCAATAAAGGAGACAATGAGAAGCTGCTCAGAGCTAACCTTGACCTTCTTGACTAAGAAACCGAGTTGTCCTAGATTAGGATAGCTGCCTACCAAAGCCAAACTGTGTGATATTATAACAAGAAAGTCAAGGTCCAGGAATTTTCTCTAGGAGAATTGGTCTTGAAGAAGGTAACCCCAACTTCCAAAGATCCTAAAGGGAAACTGGGGCCCAAACTGAGAAGGACCCTACCAGTTCAGGAATATGATAAGGTCAGGGACTTATAAACTCTAGACTATAGAATGGAGGTTTCTGACGCATGTCTGGAATGTAGAGCACCTCATGTATGTAACTTTTTCCTTTCGAGAAAATTTTAATAAAATTTTGTCTTTCAAAACTCTAAGTAACTTGTGAGCATATCAAAACCTTGAGCTAGCTCAGCTCGGGGAAACTAGTTCCTATCATGGAAGGACACCTCCACCATATGGTTGAGGAAAGAAGGGTATCCCAAAAGCTAAGGCACGTAGCTCAATGGAAAAGCAGGAACCTGGGACCTTCGACTCACGAGTGAAAAACCTAACCCTGCCTAGGCTCATTGGGGATCAACTTGACTAACCACCAATAAACACTGTTGACGTTACTAAAACTCAATGGAACACTCTTCATAAAATAAGAGAATGGAGAAAAACACTGCTAGGGTTAGAAATCCAACAAGATGAACCTCCGAACCAAGGGTGAGAAATTAAAAAGCCTTGAAGAACGACGCGAAAAGTAAAGCATACAATCACATTACACATGAGTATGCAAAAAGCTCTGAAAAGGAGAAATGTTATTAGTATTAGCAACAAAAGGTCATATTTACATGGCTTTCCCTAAAAAAAAATATAAAGGAATGTAGAAGCACTTTGGGATTACACTTCGTCACCCTCACCAAAAACATCTAAGGCAACAGTGGAGCTCCCATCTTCCCCAACAACTTGCTTAGGGGGATTGTCTTAACATCCAGTTTAATTGAGGACATGTCCAGATCAAGAAATTTAGCTATAGCTTGGTGGTGGAACTCCTCAGCCCTCATCATAGTAACCTATACCAAACTGGGTGTACTCGAGATAATTTTGAAAGGCAGCCACGACAACAACCTTGGCCTCCTCAATCAAACATTGGGAGTTCTCTGCAGAGGACTTCAACTGATTGGTCAACTCCCTTACCTTCTCCCCAAATCTACTCGCCTTCTCTTTGAAAACTCTTAAGGCTTCCTCCAGCCCACTCCTCAAAGCACTCTCGAACCCTAGGGAACTCTGGATATGTTCTAATTCTAAGCAAATTTGCACTAGTTCCTCCTTGCGAGATAGCAACTTTGCTTTGGTGGACAGGACACCTTGAGGAGTAGCTTCTAATTTGTCTTTCCAAGTTTTTTCCTCCAAAAAGGTAGAACAAGTCATTCTGATAATAATTATGGCCATTTGACCAAAGTATAAGTCAGATTGCTAAAAAACAAGGGATAGTAACACTAAGTAAAAAAGAGAGGATGTGAAGATCACATGCTGATGAGCATAGAATATTACACATCATGCATCTCTATTGCGCCCATTTTACTTGTTTTGTGGTGAAATTTGAGGGAATTTGTTTCAAATTTATAATTAATGAAGATTTGTGTGATTGTAGGTAAGGAGCGGGTAAGGTCATGTATAAAACACCCCATCAAGTGCTCAAAGTCAATGGGGAAGAAGGGACTGCTTAATGGATGGCTCAGGACCTCAAGGAACCAAGGAAATCCCAAGGCAGGACAAAATCTACCGGTCGAAGACAATCAAGACCTACCGGTAGAAGTCATTCAAGACCTACTGGTAGAAGACTCAAGACCTACCGGTAGAAAAGGCCGCTGGAAATTTTCTACCTCTGCCATGCAAAAACCTACCGGTAGAAAAACTTACTGGAAAAAACCTACTGGTAGGTTTTCTACATTCTACATGTAGAACATGCCCAGATTTGCTAGACACCTCTTCACATAACTCCACCTACTCCGGGGGCCCACCTCTTGTCCTCTAAACCATACCCTGACATGTTTGACACACCATAATGCTCTCCTAACCCCTAAAGTCAGATTTGAAGTAGGAGACAGGGGAGAAGCAAGAGAAAGAAGAGGGGTGGTTGGAAAAGCATGGAAGGACCATGCTTGGACTGAAATTGCTTGTTTAAGTGGGAAACCTCTCTCCAATCATTCCAATTCAGTCACACATACTAAGGGAGAGAGGATGGACAAAAATTAGAGAGTTCTTACACCATTATTCAGATTTCGTATGCTTTTAGAGAGAGAAGCTTCAAGGTTCAAGATGAAGTTTTAGAGAGAGAAGCTGGGTTTTTACATTTTCCTTCACCATTTTCATCGTAGTAAGCTCTATTTTACTTGTAATCCTTCCTTCTTACACTCTAATCTCTTTTATTCAAGTTGTAATCAAGCTTAGCTAAGTGCTCTTGTATTTTCCTTTCTACATTTGGGTATTTTCTTTACAAGCTTTGTATTTTGGGTATGAATGGCTTTGCTCTTGTAGTTTGAACCTTTTCTTGCATCAATACAAGTTTCATGTTTGATTTCACTACCATGTTTCTTTACATTATGTTTGTTCTTGCCTTTATTATGAGTAGCTAAACTTTTAGTTGGCTAATCCAAGAGGACATTCCTCTTGGGTATGTGAAATCAACTCTCTTTCATTCTTCCTCGTAGTGTAAAGTGTTTGGTTTGACTAAGTTGAGTGCGGACGTGATTTTGGGCTCTTTCATTCCAATGGGTATGCCTTTTTCCAACACAACCACATTAGTCTCTCACTTCCTACAAATCAATCAAACACCGAGACATCATTGATTGAATGAAATGAGTCGATTTGGCATTCCCATTGGAATGACCTCTATGGATTAGCCAACCTTGTTTTCTTGCATATTTCTCAAATCACAACTCACCAAAACACAAATCACAAAGATTTTCCAATTTTCACTTTGCACAAATCATCCTTCAAAACACCGACCTTTCCTTCCCTGAGGAGACGACCTTGGAATACCCATTCCAAGTAAAACACGACATTGCAAGACTATCTCCACGTTTGGGGAGCAATTTTGCGCACACACGTTTTTGTTCATCCACACACGATTTTTTCCATTTCTTGTATTGAACCTGAGGGAGAGTGACACTCACCAATTTCTATAAGCCATATACACATAATTCGGGTTCGAGTGTTTGGAGGTCAGGGAAAATAATCAAGCACATGCCCTGCAGAAATGATGGGCTAACATCTTGGACATCCTTATTGTCCCCAACTTCATCACCTCATGGACCTCAGGATTAGACACAAAGTCCTAAAACTTCTCCATGGCGAAGTTTGGATCATTTCACATATTCCTTGGAGCTTCGCCAGGCTTAATAGCAGGGTAAGGTGTAAGAAGGCTTCCCACAGGTTCAGTTATGGGACATTTCCCCTCAAAAATCTTATTCTTCTTACTTACAGAGTTATTAGGGGACGATTCCACATCTAGAGGAATCACTTCAATAGAAACTGTAGAGGAAATCTTTGCTAAAGGAGATCCTCCAGATCTCAACCTCTTGGCGATTGGTAGAGGAGGGCAAGATAGACCTTTAGCTTTGTAAGCCATGAACTCCCTTAGAGCTTTTTTATCAATCTTGGGAGGGAGACCTACAAAGACAAGAAAAAAAGTTAGACCTGATCAGAAAATAAAAAATGTAAAGAAATGAGTTTGGCAACCTACTCTTGAGCTGCACAACAACTGCAACCACAATGGTTGAAGGCGATGGTCCAAGCTGGAATTTGAAGAGATTGGAAACGGTCACCAAGAGACCGAATCTTTAACTTTGTGGTTCTAAACCACCTTTTTCTTATTTTAATGCACCTCTAGTATGGTCATATTATCAACCGCAGCAAAAAAAATTATTGGTCAAATTTCTTCCTGTATAAAAGGAGAAATTCAAGAATCAACTGAAAGATCACTAGAGAAGGAAGCCACTGCACCCCATTGGGTAATAATCCTAGTAGGATTAGCCACCAAAGACTATAAAATGATGAATTCCCAACTAGAGCCAAAACGAAGAAGAAACGGTCCTTCCATTCTTTGGGAGGGGAAGGAATCTTGGTTAAGAGGTCAACGATTGTAGGTTTCTTAATTAGGTAATACCAACCATAGCTTGAGCCAACGCCAGCCTTAACCTAAAACAAATGCAAAATTTCAACCCATTGAGGGTAACACACTGGCCCCTATAGTGGAGCCCAAAAGAATGCCTAGGCCTATCAAGATCCTCCAACTATGGATTGGGTTGATTCTTGAATTTCTACGAATGAAGAGGTGAATAGCAATCCTCAACCCAGAGATCAGTGCAACTTCATAAAAACAAACCTTGCCTTCGAGGGAATCACATTTCCTCTCGTCATTGGTAGGAATTCTCAAATGGATGGAGTCAAGGATGGAGAACTAAGTCCTAATATTCTCAAGATCCTTCTCAATAACACTACTTCGGACCCCTTTGGTGTAAAAATTCAGTTGTGAAGGTTGCTCTATCAAAGCCTACTCTAAGAAAAGCTTTGGGTCCTCATTCGCAAGGTCTGCCTTGCGCACCAGAAGGAGGACATGCTCAGAAGAAGTTCTTTCAAAATCCATGGAATGGAAAAAACTATGATGAAAGTAAAACAATGGGGAAGCAAGATGATCAAAGAATTGAGAATGGTTTGAACAAAGAGAAAAAAAAAATTTAAGAACAACAATGGATTGGGGATTCAAGAAGAACCCTAATTTGCTATAGAGGATTTCTTAGAAAGAAAGAAAAATCTATAGAATAAAATTTGAAAAGGGAAGGCCCAACCAAATACTCCAGAATTAGAAATTCAAAATCAGTCAGAGAATGTGAGAGTTGAAGTTATTCAGAACGAATAAATTTCAAGGCCTAATGGAGTCTTGAACAGAGCTTCGAAGGGTTTAAATAGTCCAAGAATGGCGATTAAAAAAACTACCTCATTTAATTGACGAGACGTTTGCATGTAAGTTGTTTCCATCTCCCACTGAAATAATGGACAAAAAAAATGCAGCACACAAACTAGCCATGTTAGATAGACCTGATTTGGGGAAACTGGTGAGGGAAAAAATTAATTGCACCATTGGGAAAGCTATGCAAAAGGTCATCTAATTAAAAAGTATATGTTGGGAAGGTTGTCGACCTCCAGAGTGGATTGGAAAAGATGATAGTTGTTCCTGTCCTAGTAATCAGCTCCACCTCACCTGGCTGCCTCATAAACTCACAAAAGAAGATAAGATTATCCATTATTTGAAAATCAAAAGGCCTACTAAGCTGAACCACCAACCATGTTTTAGAGAGAAAGGAGTTGAGACACGTCATCCTAAGGGAGTCTCAACTCCCTTATCAGCATTAGTGGAATTCAAATGATTCCTCAAGCACCCAGAGTCTCGCTCATCTGTAGTTACAAATTAGGAGTCTAGACTCCTCAATAGTGGATAAGGGCGCCTAGAGTTCACTCATTTACAAAAATTGACTTGCAACTATAAAAGGGAGCCTAGGAGAAAAGGCCAAGGTACACAACTCTTTCTCTAAACATTATCCCTCAGCTATCATCAATTACTAAATTAAGCACTAGAGGGTCTACCCCGGGAGCTCACCCTCTAGTCTCCAACTTCTTTTCAGGTCTACTTGCACTTCTGAGATCTCACTTGGAGCCTTGGGGAGCTAATACAAACCACCAAAAATTCGACACTAAGGTGAACAGACTTGTTTTTTTTGTATACACTTGCAATTTGATGCACACACGGGCACTGTTTGTTTGATTTAATGCTTGATTAAATATTCATAATTGATTGGTTGGGTTTGGTGATTTAGTTGGGATTCCCGTAATAGATTGAGTATTGAGTATTGAGTGATTAATTAATAAAATTAATACAGTAATCTACATGGGTTCAAGGGGTCGTTGTGGTTGAAAAAGGGTTTCTCACACTTAATTTCCATATCATTTGTGTAAAAAGGTAATTATGGTAGACATAAGTTAAAAATTGGTGGTCATCCGAACTTAATTTTAATTAACCTATTTACCCCCCTTATAGGTAGTGCCATGCAATCCATGTATATAATCGTGAAAGAAGATACATGCAGTGTATCTCCCCTCCCAGGGCAATAATTGGTATCAGAACGTGATTGCCTTGAGTTGTAGAAGACACATTGTAAGTATATCTTGTTTTTTCTTATATACCTAGTCTTTGCTTCCTAGAGATCTACTAATTACAAGTTAGGATCGAATGGAGTCTCAAAAGGAAAGAGGTTCAATTGCATGACCACCTCTCTTTGATGGTTCTGATTTTGTATATTGAAAATCTCGTATGGGAGCATTTCTAAAATTTATCGATGAGAGAGTATGGGTTTGTGTGCAATAAGGTTGGAACCCTCCCACCACTACCACTCTAGTTGAAGGCGATGAAGCGGTGGTTGAAGTGAAATTCTTAGTGTCGTGGACTACAGCTGAAATTAAATCGATAGGGTGGAACTCGAAAGGCTTGAATGTAATATTCAATGTCGTAACACCAAACAAGTTTCAAAGGATAGCTAATTGTGAAACCTATAAGTAGGCATGGGACATTCTTGTGGTGTCCCACGAATGGACTTTCATGGTCAAGATGTCTCGTCTCCAAAGGTACACCTCACAATTTGAAGTGTTGAGGATACAATAGGAATAAATCTTTTGCGAATTTTATGATAAGTTGTGTGATATCGTTAATTCTTCCTTTACATTAGGTATCAAAATAGATGATGTCGCAATTGAATGGAAAATCTTGAGATCTCTATTGGAGAAATTTCATGCTAAAGTGATCTCAATAGAAATGAGTTTCAACATAACATCAGTATCGGTGGCAGACCTAGTTGGGTCAATTTTGACATTCAAGATGAATCTCCAACCACACAAGAAAGTAAAGGAGAAGAAGGAAAGAAATTCAAGTCACCCCAGTTGGGAGAAGAGGACATAGCCTATCTTGCTAGAAAATTCACAAGATATTTTAAGACTAATGGTGTCAAGTCTTCAAGGTCGAAAGAAAAGCCAAGTACACCCAAAATTCCTGAGGGAAAAGAGAGGGGGGATAAAACTTCTCCACAAAAGGTTGAGAGGAAAGGGAAAGATCTCAAATTCTATGAATGTCATAGTTTTGGACATGGCTATGGAATGTCCAAGTGCAAAGAAAAAGGACCTGCCTAAAGAAAGGAAAAGAGCAATGAAGGCTGGGTTGAACGAGAGTGAAAGTGAGTCTACTTCCAGTGAGAACTCATTTTCTCAAAGGGATAAATAAAAATTTACGGCCTTCGTTAGTTATTAATCTCCCCCCCCCTCCCCCCCCAAAAAAAAAAAAAGAAACTTCAAATGGAGAAGTTGAGTCAAGTCCTACAACGAAGGTAGATGACTTGGATGTTGAAGTCTCTACCAGTGAGAATGAGACTGAGAGTATTGAGTACCTTCAAGATGCATATAACCAATTCAATGAAGAGTTTCTTAAACAAAAGAAGAGGATGTTGTCATTGAGCACAAGACTCAAAACGAGTGAAGATGAAAAGAAAGTACTTCATGTGCATTTGATAAGTCCAGGGCTCATATTTGTGAGCTTAAAGAAGAGAAGAAATCTCTTTATGACAAAGTGAGCTTCCTTGAGAGTGAACATAATGGGCTTTTAGAGTTAAAGAAAGACCTTGAGTTTAAACTTGTCAAACCTGATAAAGATCTTCATCAATTGAATGAATTCTCATAGAGACTATCCCTAAGCTCTGAAAATCTTGATAAAATGTTGCCTATGAGAAAGGGTGTAGGTGATAAGTGTGGTTTAGGCTACACATATGAACAGACCACCAACACTTCTTCCAAGACCGTGTTTGTCTTCTTATAAAAAAACCCAAAAAAAAAAATTAAAAACCCAAAAGTAGTTTTGATGTCAAGTTTGACATTCATTTTAGGATTTAAAGTAATTGCTTTATTTTTCCTTTGTTTATTACATGTCTATGCATATTTTTCTTGTATACGTTATTTCAAAAATACAAAAACATTGAAAACAAAAATACAAAAAGATTTTTTTTTTTTTTTTCTTTGTCATTAATCATGGTAATTCACACTTTGGTTTACTTCATAATAATTTCATCTTTGAATCAAAGTTGAAATATGTATTACCATGAGTCATATTAGGGGATAGAGAACTTAGTGGTCATAAATCTTAGTGCATGATCCATGAACCAAAGTCTCTTTCACCCTACCGTACTTGGATTGTGACGCCCCAAAATCTAGAGATCCTTTCTCAACTCGTTGATCACCCATCAACCCGTGGATACCGTATAGCCTGGTACCACATCGTTACACCACAATCATCCAGATCATAACAAAACGGAATTTGTGCAGAGCCTCCTTTGCACGGGAGCACTACCGAATACATAACTTGTGTCAATATTAATCATACGACCACTCCAAGGTCCACATCCCAAGTCTAGGACTTAAAATTTAACCATTTATACCATCCAAAGAAAAGAGCTCAAGATATGAAGGGTCATAAGTGTTCTAGTTAAAAATTTAATTTTCGAGAAGAGGTACCGATACCTCTATTAGGTAGTACCAATACCTGAGCCCTCGGGAAGTCAGGTACCAGTACCTGTAAGACTTGTTACCGGTACCTAGGCCCACTATCAGCAGGGTACCAATACCTGTGAGCATTGGTACTAGTACCTGAGCCCACTAGAGATTGGTACCTATGAGGTATCAGTATCTAGAGCCCAGATTTTCCTAATTTTTCCAAATTTTAACTTTTAACCATACAACTCATACAACATCACTCATATTGAGATTATATGTCCAAATACAAAATACCCTTACAAGTGTTTATCAAAATACAAGGTTTACATTACAAAATGTACAAGGGTCTTCCATTCCAAATCAAGAGCCACAACCCAGCTCTATCCTCAAAGTGGGCCCGTAGGAGGGCCTTCAACGCAAGCTCGTCCAATACCTGAAAAAAGTTCCCACACGGGGTGAGCCAAAGCCCAGTAGGGTATCTCTTATAGAGAATACCTCTCAATCCTAATGCATACGATATGAATGCACATCAACACATCAAGCATATATCCTAAGCAACATATATATATATATATATATATATATCTAATCATGAATAATTTCTCATAAAAGCTTGTCCAAACTCTGAACCCCGTCTCGAGTTCCCATACACGACATATGATACTATGCCATGACATGAACTGAGCATTCCAAGCCCTTTTCATTGATGTCATCCATCCAACGACCATTCATCAACTCTTGTGTCTTTGTTGTGCAAGAAATTTGTGGACATCACACCAATGGCCTACCAAATTGGCACGGTATTTAAGGGCATCACTTCCCCGGCTCCTAGTACGCCGACACACTTTTTTGGAATTGCACTGCCGATCACGTGAGTGCACCAATTAACCGGGTCTTGCACCCGAGGGAGAATCTATCCCTTCTTGCTATACCCGACACAAGTTTTCTATGCAATGTTTCATGCGACTCAATTGGACCTTGGTCCAAACTTCCCAAGTCCACCCATCAATTCACCATGTGGTGATTGATCAACCCATACACCCGCACACTCACACTCACACTCACACTCATGCCAATGTCCATGAATGTAGTTCAACTCGTGCATATGCAATGTAATGTACATTTGTCATTTTCAATTCATCATAAGCTAACCATGACATGTGAGTGTATGACAAACATCTCATAAACATCAAAATGTCAATTATATCATGAAGCGTATAATAACATTTCGTAATATCACTAAGCATGTTATAACATTTTCCATTCAAATAACATACTTGAACATCCATAGGCATTTTATCAAGCACCTTTAAGGCACAAATGTAAATACATAGCATGTCAATATATATTACACATAATTCATATATTCAAGCCCAAACCAAGTGGACATAGGCATAACATGCTCATCAAATTACCCAAACATCTAACTAGTTACACTAGTTACATAGTAGCTATGTAAATATTCTACATAGTCATGCCCAGAACATATACTTAATTGAAATTGAAAGTAATCCTAAATAGGAGGAAACTCTCACCTCTTCAACTTAATCAAGGAAGCAAACCACCAAGAATACCCAAGAAAACTTCCTCCAAGCTCTAGCTCCTAACCCCTTGATTTCCGAAAATGGAAGAAAATGGATTTGGTTGGTGTTTATGTGTAGGCCTCGTCGAGTAGAACAACTTTAAGTCTTGGCTCGAAGCGATCCAACGGTTTGATCTTCGTAGATCGGAGAAGAAAGGTGGAAGAACTTGAGATTTTTCTCGCCCCTCTCTCTCTCTTTTCCAGAATTGGTTTGACGAAGAATGGGGGAAAATCAGATTTTCCCCCCTTTAAATACCCTCAATTGCTTGGCCCTCGTAGCACCACACGTCTCATTTTGATTAGTCCAATTTTATGCCAAATCAATTAATCTTGTACCGTGCTTAGTGTATTTTTATCGAACTAACTTTAAATTATTTTTTGGGTCCCGCGAATAAAATTTGATCGCGTTCGTGTGACGCCCAATCGCCTCGTAAAACATGAAAAATCCGATTGTCTAAAAATTCAATAAAAACTAATAGGGTAGCTAGATTTCGCGATACGAATATAACGGTGAGGTCCATTTCATTATCCGAGTTCTAAAAAAATTCAAGTTTTCAACCCGCATCGTAACATCTAATTACCACTTTGCCTTTCTTAATCAAGTTTTAATTTTCTTGGGTTTTACATGGATAGTGTTTCCCTTTCAAAAATTCAAAAACTTAGTTTATATGATTAATGACCTCATGTGACTCTAAGTGATGATTATAGGTGAACACATGACTAAATCTTAGTAAAGCTCCAATCCCTTAAAACATGCCAAGAGCTAAATGTCAAAAAAAGAGCCCAATGAGGCAAAATTTGAAAAGAGGTGTAAATAAATAGCTAAAAACAATTACACTTGAATTGTTGAGAATGCATATGCTTAATATTCATTGCTCATTTGTAAAGCTCAAAGAGCTCATATAAACACATTTAGAAGCATATTTGTCAAGTACGAAATTCACAATCGTGCTAATTGAAGCCACAAGAGTCGAAGGGATGAAAGATAGGAGAGTTATCTAAAAGAAAAATGATTAGAACATTCACTAACTGGCCATTTCTTCACTTAGACGATACATTAGGATTTCATGTAGAGATTTATGTTTTGAACTAAGCAAAATCCTAAGGATGTCGGAGTTTGGTTTCGCACACATCACATTTAAATTTCTCAAAATTGAACACGTGTGAGTGGAATTGAACTAAAAGTGAGGGGACATTATTCTACGATGCATGAAATTGAGTTCTATATTCTTGAATATTTCTTAGAGTAATGTAATGAGATGATAAAATTTGGATGGAACTATTATAATGTAAACATATGTGATTTTCATGATTGGTAACATTGTGCATTTTAATGTTTAATTAAAAAAATTGCATTACATTTAGATCCAATTTCATCCATGCATGTGCATTTAATTGATTTTAGGATGTACATACACGCATGCATGTTAATTGAGGCACAAATGAGACCATTGGAGGTGAGAAGAGCATCGGGAACAAGCTGAAGTATACAGTAATAGGGACTGCTTTAGGGACAGCTCGAGCGTCCCCCTATACCGCTCAAGTAGCATACAAGAAATGTGTCTGATAACTTTAGCATACGGTTTTTCCATTGTCAAGACTCAATTTTTCTCACTCCATACACGAGCCCATTACCTCTCTTGCATACCCAAGGCTATTTCATGCTCTGAAAGTCCATATAAAGTGATTTTGGGTGTGAACCAACTGTAGATTCTAGATATTCACTTGCATTTGCACCTTCTTACCGTTCAAATTTGGAACTATGCCTCCAAGAGCCGAGAAACAAGTTAGGGTGCGCACTTTTGATGAGAGGATTCATTTTTAGGACCCACATTATCGTGAGCTATACCGAAGGCAGTTCACTTCTCGACCTGTGATGATAGAGAGTGGTATTAATCTCATTGGGGTAAGTAATACTTCTGTCTCTAAAAACTTTGAGAGTAGGGGGTGGACTGAGCTATTCATTACCCCAGAGCCAATGAATGAGACTATTGTAAAGGTTTACACACACATTAGGAACACCACTATGAGTAGTGAGTATTTCACGACTTACGTTCGAGGTGTCTTGGTTGAATTCTCTTCTGACTTGATTGCCACCGCCTTACACCTACCCTAAGTCGCACATGATGCTCATCACTTCAGACCTGGGAGAGCATTACCTAGGCTTAGTCATGTTGAATCCGAGATATACGTAGCTCCCTATCCTGATGGGTAAAATCAACAGAGATGGTACCACAAGGATTTGACGAGGGAGTATCAATTGATTAATTTGATTATCAATTACAACATTGATACAAAGACTCGTGTATCTACCTTTTCTATACCATGAGTTTATCTTTTACATGTTGTTGGTATGGGTTTGGAGATTGATTTGCCATGACTTATATTTTCGATCATTCAGAACCTTTGATGATGGTAGGATTGGTGATGGATGCCTTTTGGATCTCTAATCACCTAGATTTGTTTAGGTAAGGGTGTAGTAGCCTTAGAAACTAATCAGACGTAGAGACCAAAGAGACCTCTGGGGAATGAGTAATTGAAACAGAGTGAGACTCTTGAGAGTTATACATTTGATCCTAGAGAGGTAGAGGCAAAGGATGAAGAGATGGAGCCTGAGACACCAACTCTGTATCTCAAGCTCCTAGTATCTCAATTTCTGTCAAACTTTCTGTCAGACACCAAAGTAATGTGACTAACTGGTGTTCGAATGTGATTTGCATTCGAACGTAAATCCAGTTTTTTGCATCCACTTCCAACACAATTTTGACCTACCTAGAAGTCGATTTGCGAAATTCTTATAAAATACACTCTTGTGTCTCTTGGGATCTAGTTTCCACTTTCAAAATTTCATATCAATCTAATGTCAAACTAAAAAGTTATAGATCAAATACTAAGGCAGTATCTTATTATCCTCTTCCTACTTCTCCCTAACTCATGATTTATACATACAACACATAACTTATTATCTATATAATTATAAATACACGAGAGTTTACAAGCTCCCACTTCAGATCCAAGGCTATTGAGTCGTACACCACCACAAAGACACACACGTGCTGGCACCTCACATGCACCACCACCTAGGGCCCCTCATGCTTCCTCACTTGATCAGTGCACTACTCTTACAAAATGCTCTATGTCATTTAAAGAGTTGTATTGTTGAAAACATAGTCTCACAACTCTCAGACTAGATTCACTTGACGAGAGAGTGTTTAGGATTGAGAGAGATCAAAGATCTATTCATAGAGAGATACGGCATGTCAGGCAGATGCTTCAAAATGTTGGATTTATCGATGAAGATGATGAGACAGAGACGTAGCCACAGGACGATCACGATAAAAAGGGTGGTAATTGAGATGGTGGAAATGATGCGGCCACATGAGCTGTTTAGGAGACTTTAGTATAGGGCCATATGGGAGATTTTATAAGTGTTATTTATTCATGTTCTGTAACTAAAGTACTCTAGTTTTCTTGTTGACTTTTCTTTTTCATTTGTTGTGGCATACTCTTAGTTAGCTGCTATTTGATACTTTATCTTTTGAGACTTTGAGTTAAGTGTCATATTTATTCTTTCTAGTAGGTTGGTATTTATACCTTCTTATTATACCATGATTCTATGTCATGTTTGCTATGGTATGTCATTGGATTGACAATTTGTGACAAAAAGAGAAGGATATTTTGGGATGACTTGATTTTGTACCATACTTGTTATGATATGTCATTGGTTTGGCACGTTGTGAAAAAAATGGGAGAATATTTTAGGTACATATGGGAGAATTCGGGGAGATTTTCTCTTGAGCAAGTTGCATGTGATTAGAGTAAGGGGGAGTTTGTTCTTAGTACATACACAAACTTGACATAATGTCAACTATTTTATATTTGTTTATTTTTCACTTATTATTTTACTTGTGAACACCAACTAAGGGGAAGAACTTGTTATGCATTGTCATGCTACATCTACAGGTTCTAAAGCATATTAGTCAATGTAGTTCTTACATATGATACATATTTGCACTTGCAAGATGTTAACATGAATATGCCCTATGCTTCTCTTGGTATTTTCATTGATTTAGTGGTGATGTGCAGAACTATGATCTTTAAGCCTACATCTAAAGATAACTCTTGTATTTAGAGATTAAGAACATAGATATTAGTGTTGAGATTTATTTAATTTTATTTTTTTTCAATGGTTTGAAGATTATCTTCATTTATTACCAGTGTATTTTATCACAAAATTGCTAAAAAGGGAGCTTGTTAAATTATATTTTGTAATTGGATAATATTCATGAAGTACTTATAAATCTCAACCTATTCCATTGTCTTTTCTTGACCAAGTATTGGAGCGGGTGGTAGGGCATTTATTCTACTACTTATTGGATGGTTATTTAGGCTACAATTAGATAGAGATAGCCATGGAAGATCAAGAGAAGACTACCTTCACATGTCCGTTCGGAACGTTTGCCTATATAAGAATGTCATTTGGGCTTTCCAATGCACTTGGCACATTCCATTGGTGCATGATGGAGATTTTCAGTGATATGGTAGAAAAGGTCGTCGAGGTTTTTATGGACGATTTCTCAATTTTTGGCAACTATTTTGAAGGGTGTATTGGAGAATCTTGAAAAAGTGTTGGTGAGGTGTGAAGAAAAAGGGTTGGTACTTAATTAGGAAAAGTGCCACTTTATGGTGACTTAGGGAATTGTGTTGGATCACATTATGTCTACCAAGGAAATAGAGGTAGAAAAGGCAAAGGTGGAGTTGATTTCTAACCTCCCTACTAATGAGTGGGTTTTTATACCTTCGAATTGAGTATTTTTGGCTTGATAAAATTGCGAGTTTCCAAGTATTTTATGTTCCTTTTTATTCGTTTTGTGAGTTTTAATTTTATTTTGTAGGGATCATAATTTGGAAGGAAAAAAGTTCATTTGGTAGCCTAAGTTTTGGATTAATTGAGGACTAAGCAACAAAGGCAGCTACGCCCATGGAAAGTGATCAGCCCTGTAGCGCTAGTTATAGGGCTACAACACTATAGGTGCAAAATTTCAGCGCTGCTGCGCTATTTTGCGGGGCTGCAGCGCGGGCTTCAGCTTGGGGTGTGGATTCTAACTTGTTTTTTAGTAGAAATTGAACTCTCATGCTACACACATGTTAGAGTTTAAGCAAAGATATATATATACTGTTCAGGAGGGCTGCTAACATATAGAGAACCTAGGATTGATAGTAAATTGAAAGCAAGGATCGAAGTAAACAATGCGAAGGAGATCGAAATTGGAGGCTAGAGAGAGATTGAAGATTGCAACACAGTTTTCATTCTTTTCTCTTACTTTTGGTTTTTGATTTTCTGAGATGATTAATTTGAGGATGATATTTTTCAATTACGTTATGAACTAATTTTTTTATTAAGATTGCAATGGAACCTGATGTTTAGTTAAATTAATTTGCTCTCATTTTCAATTATTATTGATCATACATAAGTTGTTTATCATATTTTGTGTTTGACTTATGATTGTTTGGCCAGCAATTAATTTAATTTCCTAGATGACATTGGAAGGAGAATTCTAAGGTCTAGATCTGAATATGATAGCATGCGTCTAGTTATTTATTCTTAGGATTGGATAGCTGGGTTTGTGTATAGGATAGGAATATACATATATGTCGTGTGTAACTTTTATGAGAGTTTGAGCTTAATGAATTTGTTCCAATTTATATTGCATAGGAATATAGTGATTTAATTGGGAGAGATATTTTTATCTAACAATCGGAAGAGGTTTAATAAATAATTTTGAATTCTCAGTTAACAACTTATTTTGATTAATTAACTGGAAGGAGAGTAAAAAGATTTATACGAAGCATTAGGGGAAGTTGTAATATTAAATTCTTTTATCTAGTGAAATCAGTCCTTGATTAGTAATTTTAGATTTAATTTTTAATTAGTAATTTCATAGTTAAATTTCAGTTGTTTAAATAAAATTGAATTGATATAAAGTTAGTACTTGAAAATTATTAGTAATAATTCTCTGTGGGAACGATATTCTACTCATTACTTTATTACTTGTTGATCGTGTATACTTGCACGTAAATTGTCAATATCAAATTCGGACAACAAGTTTTTGACGTCTTTGCCGGGGAATTATTCTAGTAATTATTTCAATATTAATTTCAATCAATTTGATCTTAGTTTAAACATATTTAATTTTTTGTTTTAATTGCTTTTGCAAGCATTCTTGTATTTTGTATGCAAACACGATCTACAGGTCAAGAACCACTACCGTACGAAGACAAAATCGAAAGAAGGTTCCGAAACTTGCAAAAGCATTGTCAAGAAGTAAAAAATCAAGAAACTATGGCTGAAGATGAACATAAATCGCTAAGGGATTATGTTATGCCACTTGTTATGAAAATACAATCGAGCATTCAAAGGCCCGCAATTCAAGCAAACAGTTTTGAGATCAAGTCGGCTACCAACCAAATGATTTAGAATTCAGTGCAGTCTAGAGATTTGCCTAACGACGACCCAAACGATCATTTGGTGAGTTTTCTGGAGATTTGCGAAATGTTCAAATACAACGGGGTTACCGAAGATGCGATTAGACTCTAACTTTTCCCTTTCACACTTCGTGATCAGGCAAAGAGTTTGTTGCATTCATTGCCGCCGGGATCTATCACTACGTGGACAGATTTAGCTCAAAAAATTTTAGCTAAATTCTTTCCGCCAGCCAAAACTGCGAGGATGAGGAACGACATCACTTCATTCGCACAGCATGATTCTGAAACTCTTTATGAAGCTTGGGAGCGATTCAAATATTTACTCCAGAAATGCCCTCGCCATGGCATTCCTAAGTGGTTGCAAGTTCAAACATTCTACAACGGGTTGTTTAGTGCTACTCGGACCAGTATCGATGCAGCTGCAGGTGGGGCATTGATGGGAAAAATTTTTGATGAAGCCTACGAGTTATTGGAGATGATGCTGCTAACAATTATCAGTGGCCCTCTAAAAGGATCAATAAGCCAAAGGTAGCAGTGATTTATGAAGTCGATGCAGTTACTGCATTGGCTACACAGGTTGCTACATTGACAAAGAAGATTGATGCTTTAGGGGTGCAACCTATTCAAAGTGTGGCAGTTGTTTGTGAATTTGTGTGCAGGGAACCATCCCAGTGATCAATGTGCAATTAGTTCAAAGTCAGTACAATACATTGGTAACCACAACAGGCAGCAATATAACTACAATTCCAACATTTATAACCCTGGTTGGAGGAATCATACGAACTTTTCTTGGAATAATAATCAAGCTCAACCTTCTGCTCCAAGAAAATCATACCCACCAGGCTTTCAGAATCAAGCTCCACCACAGCAGGAAAAGAAGTCGAATTTGGAGGAGCTGCTTTCCTGGTACATAGCACAGAATGAGACAAGGATGAACAGTCATGAAGTATCAATCCATAACCTGGAAAATCAAATGGGTCAGCTTGCTAATGCCATTAACAACCGACCTCATGGCACTCTACCTAGCGATACGGAGATTAATCCGAAGAGATAAGGTAAAGAGCACTACAAGGCTATTACATTACGTAACAGAAAAGAGTTACCTGAAGTTGTTGATGGAACTCCAAAACAATCACGTGGAGATGATAGTGAGGGTGAAAAAAAAGATAGCAAGAATGTGGAACATGAAAAGAAGGAAGAAGATCCAGTTGTAAGTTCTAATGGAGGCAATCCGAGACCTATTGTGCCTCCCGTGTTGTTTCCACAACGTTTGCAGAAACAGAAGTTGGATAAGCAGTTCTCTAAATTCTTGGAAGTGTTTAAGAAGCTCCAAATAAATATCCCTTTCGCCGACGCATTGGAGCAGATGCCTAGCTATATGAAATTTATGAAGGAAATTCTGTCAAATAAGAGAAAACTAGGCAATTTTGAGACAGTGGCACTTACGGAGGAGTGCAGTGATATTCTTCAAAAAAAGCTACCACCAAAGCTCAAAGATCCGGGTAGCTTTACAATTCCATGCACAATAGGCAGTCAGTTTTTCGGGAAAGCATTGTGTGACTTGGGAGCTAGTATTAACTTGATGCCGCTCTCAATTTATCAGCAATTGGGTTTGAAGGAAGCAAAACCTACTAATGTCACATTGCAGCTTGTAGATAGATCACTCACTTATCCAAGGGGCATAGTTGAGGATATTCTAATTAAAGTGGATAAGTTCATTTTTCCAGCTGATTTCATAGTATTAGATTTTGAGGAAAATTGGGAAATACCTATTATTCTTGGGCGACCATTCTTAGCAACGGGGAGAACACTCATTGATGTACAGAAAGGTGAGCTAACTATGCGAGTCCAAGATCAAGAGGTTACATTCAATGTATTTTCAGCTATGAAATTTCCAAAGGAAACAGAAGAGTGTTTTCGGTTTGATTTGGTTGAAGAGGCAGTGAATGAGGTATTCATAAGAAGCTGTATTTCAAATCCTCTTGAGACATCACTTGTTAGTCCCACTGCTTCGAACTTTCCTACTCCTCTAGAGTATGTGCAGTTGTTGAACGCTTCTCCGCGGTTTGTCAAGTTCAAGCAACAGTTTGAGACTTTGGATCATTCAGGAAGCTCTACTACTTGTGCAAAGTCATCTTTGGAGGAACCACCTTTATTGGAGCTTAAACCTCTTCCAAAGCATTCACGGTATGCATATTTGGGTGATTCTTGTACTTTGCCTATTATTGTTTCTACTTCACTTGACGAATTTCAAGAAAGTAAGCTATTGTAAGTCCTTCGTGAGTACAAAACGGCTGTAGGATGGACTATTGCAGATATTAAGGGAATCAATCCCTCGATTTGTATGCATAAAATCCTTCTTGAAGATTATGCTAAGCCCGTGATTGAGCAACAACGCCGATTAAATCCTATCATGAAGGAGGTGGTCAAGAAGGAAATTATTAAGTGGTTGGATGCCGGACTCATTTACCCCATCTCAGATACTTCATGGGTAAGTCCAGTTCAATATGTTTCGAAGAAAGGAGGCATGACGGTAGTTCCAAATGAGAATAACGAGTTAATTCCAACACGGATAGTGACTGGGTGGCGAGTATGTATGGATTATCGCAAACTCAATAAGGCAACTCGCAAAGATCACTTTCCTCTACCATTCATTGATCAAATGCTTGACAGGTTGGGTGGGCATGAATTTTATTGGATTATGCAACGCACCTGCAACGTTTCAAAGGTGCATGATGGCAATATTCTCCAACATGGTCGAGCAAAATCTTGAGGTATTTATGGACAATTTTTCGGTATTCGGAGATAGCTTCGACCTATGTTTAGAGAACCTAATTCTTGTGCTAAAAATATGTGTTGAAACAAATTTTGGTGTTAAATTGGAAAAAGTGTCACTTCATGGTTCAAGAAGGCATTATTTTGGGGCACAAAGTTTCTGCTAATGGGATAGAGGTAGACAAGGCAAAAATAGAGACTATTGAAAATCTACCACCACCAACATCCGTCAAGGGAATTCGGAGTTTTTTTGGGCCATGCAAGATTTTATAGGCGATTCATTAAGGATTTCTCCAAGATCACAAAGCCTCTTTGCAATCTTTCAGAGAAAGACGTGCCCTTCAATTTTGATAGGGCATGCCTAGAGGCCTTCGAGGTGTTGAAAAAGAAGCTCATAGTCGCCCCTGTGATAGTTGCACCAAATTGGGATTTGCCCTTTGAGCTAATGTGCGATGCTAGCGACTTTGCGATTGGCGCGGTCTTAGGCCAACGTAAAGAAAAAGTGTTTCATGCCATCTATTACGCTAGCAAAACATTATCGGATGCACTACTTAATTACACAACCACTAAGAAAGAATTATTAGCAGTTGTTTTTGTTTTCGACAAATTCTGATCTTATCTCATTGGTACAAAGGTGATAGTGTTCATGGATCATTCTGTCATTAAGTATTTGATCTCGAAAAAGGACGCTAAGCCACGCTTGATTCGATGGGTCCTTTTGCTTCAAGAGTTTGATCTAGAGATTCGAGACAGGAAGGGGACAGAAAAGCAAGTGGCGGATCATCTCTCCAAACTTGAGAATACCGTACAGCAAAAGAAAGATGGTGTAATGATCAATGAATCCTTTCCAGATGAGCAACTATTCTATGTCGCAGACGAAGCACCATGGTATGCAGATTATGTGAACTATATAGTGAGTAATGTGCTTCCCCCTAAAATGAGCAACCAACAACGGAAAAAGTTCTTGCACAAGGTGAAGAACTACATCTAGGATGAACCATTCCTATTTAAACAATGTGCGGATCAGATGCTAAGAAGATGTGTACCCAAGGAAGAAATCGAAGGCATCCTGCATCATTGCCACTCATCAGGTTATGCGGGACATTATGGGGGAGAGAGAACAGCAGCAAAAGTACTTCAATCAGGTTTCTATTGGCCAACTCTCTTCAAGGATGCCCATTTTTTCGCCCTAAAGTGTGACAGATGTCAACGAACTGGAAATATTTCAAAGTGACATGAGATGCCCTTAAATAGTATTTTGGAGGTTGAGATCTTCGACATTTGGGGTATAGACTTCATGGGCCCGTTCCCATCATCCTACAATAACCTTTACATACTTGTTGCAGTGGATTACGTCTCGAAGTGGGTTGAAGCAACTGCTTTGCCTACCAATGATTCAAAGGTGGTGTTGAATTTTCTCCAGAAAAACATCTTCACAAGGTTTGGTACACCGAGAGCGATCATTAGCGATGAAGGCACACATTTCTGTAATAAATATTTTGTTGCCCTTCTCGCTAAATATGGAGCTACCTATAAGATCGCCACAATTTATCATCCCCAGACTAGTGGCCAAGCCGAAGTTTCAAATAGAGAGGTGAAGCAGATTCTGGAGAAAATTGTAAATCCCAACCGAAAAGACTAGTCGAAGAAGCTTGATGATGCCTTGTGGGCCTATCGAACCGCATACAAAACGTCAATTAGGATGTCACCATATAGGCTAGTATATGGTAAAGCTTGTCACCTGTCGGTTGAATTAGAACATAGTGCATATTGGGCTATTTGGAAACTTAACTTTGACTTGCATGCAACGGGTGAGAAGCGTCTCTTGCAATTGAATGAGATGGATGAGTTCCGTCTCCAAGCGTACAAGAACGCCAAGCTATATAAAGAGAAGATAAAAAGGTGACATGATAAGAAGATCATTGAGCGAAAGTTTGAACTGGGTCAATCTGTACTCATTTTCAATTCGTGGTTAAAGCTCTTCCTAGGAAAACTCAAATCAAGGTGGTCAGGGCCATTCATTATTACGAAGGTGTTCTCACATGGAGCAGTCGAAGTCGAGGAAGCCAACTCGAAGAAAACTTTCAAGGTGAACGGGCAGAGACCGAAGCACTATTAGGGCGGCGACATTGATCGCCAAAAGACCTCAATTAATCTTGCCGACCCGGAATGAAATAAGAAGTAGTCAGGTTGAAGACTATAAAACAAGCGCTATTTGGGAGGCAACCCAAATTTTAGTTTTTAAGTTTTATTTCATTTTATTTCAATTTAGTTTTTTATGAGAAGTTATGATATTGGATAGATATTGCATTTTAATTAGTGTGTCAATTGCTTATAGGTACCAAGGATCGAACATAAAAATGGAGCATGCACAAAGCCTCACTATGAGTAAGCGCTGCAGCGCTATATTCTGAAGCATCAGTGCTAACTTACTGGAAAAACAAAGCAACAAAGCAACAACGCTAAGGGAATCGGTAACATAGCGCCGCAGCGCTGGAGTGTAGTGCCTCAGCCCTAACCCACTAGATGAACAGTGCAACAGCGCCGCGCTATAGCGCCTCAGCTCTTACCTTCTAGAAAAATAGAGCCTCAGTGACACAGCCTCAACACTGAGTTAATGGACAAACAGCGTAGCAACGCTGTCCACAGCGCCTTAGCGCTAATCTACTAGATAGTCAGCTCCTCGAACAGCGCATCAGCGTTGTCCACAGCACCTCAGCGCATACTTTCTGCAAAAACCAGCACAGCAGCGTTACTCCATAGTGCCATCTTCAGCGCCTCAACGCTAAGCTGTTGCCTGGTCAACACCTCGGCGCCATCCACAACACAGTAGCGCTACACACCGAATTCAGCAATAAAAAAAGGGACAACAAGCTTTGATCATAACTTTTGATCCATTTGGAGTTACGGGGCCCATAATATATCAAATCGAAGCTTATGATGAACCCTGCAAGAATTATTGCCTTTGGCCACGATGGACACCGTTAAAAGCCCAAAAAAGGCCAGGAAACATATGTTTGGGCCTTCCAAAATTTACTCCTACTCCTAAATTTCAAAGCTCTAAATCCTATTCTCTCCAACTCCTAATCACTCATAATTCCGTTGAATCATCTTGAATTTCCCAATCTCCTATATATAACAATCTTCCCTCTCAAGTTGCATCAATTAGTATCAAGTAGCAACAAGGGTTCCTCCATTATCTCCACAGTATTCGAAACTTTGCAAAGTAAGGTAACAAACTTGTTTCTTCACAATTGGTAAAGATTAATCTTGTTGAAATGCTTGTGGGAGATTGTTGTGCGGTTTATTTGGTGGAGATTATGAGATTTGGGGTGGCTTAGTAATGAAGAGTTGGGCATTGCACATAATGTGTTTGATAAATTGCCTAAGTGGAAACAAAGATTAGTTGGCTAGTTTGTGGAATTTGTTTTTGGTTTTGTTGGGCTACGTAAGTGATTATTCATCATGTCTTCAAAAAGAGAAAGAGGTGAAAGCTCTAAATCGTCCAAGTCATACGACAAAAAGAGGTGTGTTAGTGAAGCGACTTCAGAGCGATTTCATACATTGTTAGCGAAAAAGGCATTGATTCCCGAACTAGGCCTTCGCCCAGATGAGACATATGATGGGTGCGTACATGAAATGATTATGGAGCGGGGTTGGTTAGACTTCACAGAACAGTCGGAGGCCACTGTAGTTCCCGTTGCAAAAGAGTTTTATGCCAATGCCAAGGAGGCCGAAAACCATGTGGTTCCAGTCCGGGGCAAAGTAGTGTCATTTGACAAGGCACGCATCAACGCTTATTATAATATAGAGAATATGTCAGACGATGATGAGTTTACGAAATATAGGACTAAAGAACTCGACTTAGCTGAGGTGATTAAGTGTCTGTGTAAGCCGGGCGCTGAGTGGACACTAAAGGGAACTGAAATGCTTCACTTTTCACACAACGAGCTGAGCCGGTTTGAAAAGTCATGGTACTACTTTATTTGTGCCAAGCTAATGCCTACCACACACATTAGTGATGTACTCGAGGACAGGGCGATACTGCTCTATTGCATAGTTAAGGGAAAAAACATTAATGTGGGCCAAGTTATTCAAGACTCAATCACACACGCTATTAAGGGGAGTTCAATTAGCGGGATGCCTCATCCATCATTAATTTGTGAGTTGTGTAAGAAGGCAAAAGTCACATGTAGTGACGATGAGTTTATTCAACACCCAAAAGTGCTAATTGACCATCAAATCATCAGCCGCTTTAAGGTGTGGAAGGGTGGTTTTTCTGATCATAGGAGTGCCGGTTATTATTTAGTTGATATGCCTCAGGATTCTAGGGAACCATCGAAGCCTCTTCAGCCTGTTGCTGCTTCATCTCAGTCACCTATGGAGATTCTAGTTGATGAAATGTGAGGATTATGTTGACAAACACAGGAGTTATGCAGGGAGACTCAAGAGTTACGTAGGGAATCTCGACGTCAATCTAGAAGCAATGATCGACTTGCACATCGACTGGACTCGTTCATGGAATACTCAACAGAATTCAATTCTGTGCTAGCCCAGATGTTTAATAACTTTGGTTTCAATTCGAGCACACCTCCACTGCAGTTTCCTAGTCCACCTATATTTCCCGAATACACTTCATACTCAGCGGACGACGAGGACGCTGACAATGATGCCAACTAGCGTAGTCTCAAGGAAGTCCTCTATCTTAATTCTTCCTATTTTATACATTGAGGACAATGTTTAGTTTAAGTTTGGGGGTGTATTCTTGTTTGAATTAGGTATGCATTTAGATAGCATGTTTTGCACTTAGATAGCATGTTTTAGTACAACTTAGCATGTTTTAGTACAACTTGAGCAATGAGTTGATTGAATTTGATTATGGCCAATGATGAATGCGATTAATTATTAATTCAAGGAAAATTGATGAACATGTTGAGGTTGTAGTTTAACGTACTAGTTGGTTTTACACTGTTTGTGATCCTTTCATTCATGAACACATATCCATTTGTTTGGTTAGTTATTATTTAGATAATTTATTTGGTTAAATGCTTGTGGGAGATATCATTGAAACTCTAGAAAACTTATTTAAGCATCGTTCAAAGCAAATTGAGGTATTCATATAAGTTTGGGGAAAATCTTGGATATGATGGATTATTTGAAGAAAAAAAAAAGGAAGTTTTTGAAAATTATTTTGATTTGATCCTTCATGAGTTAGAAAAAAAAATGGGGCATGTGGTGAGTAGAGATGGAACGTAAAACGCACTCACTCATAAACACATGTTGAGAACGAGATGGAGCGTAAAACGCACTCGTTCAAGAGAAGGCAAGATGGAGCATAAAATGCACTCACCGAACAAAGAGAGAAAAAAAAAAAAAAGAGATGAATTGTACCTTCTAGTTATATGTTTTGCCTTAATTAGCAGAGATTGATGTGAAACGTAAATTCATAGAGTTGATATTGAGTATCTTCCATGAAGCATTTGATTACGTAGATTAATCTGGGTTATGACTAGTTTGAACAGTTCGGATGTACACATGCATTTAGAGGGTCATGAGTAGAGTTAAAAGTAAGGAGTATGTTGAATTTTTAGACTTTGCACTGTTGTGAAGTTTCCTATGAATTATTAGATGTAGTAATTTTTGGGGCTTTTATTCAGATTCATATTAATCCATTGTTTGAGTAGTTGGTTGTTAGAGTTAATTTTTATAGTTTTTGTTCTTAGTATTTTGCTTCAGGACAAGCAAAGATTTAAGTTTGGGGGTATTTGATGAGTGGGTTTTATACCTGCGAATTGAGTATTCTTGGCTTGATAAAATTGCGAGTTTCCAAGTATTTTATGTTATTTTTTATTCATTTTGTGTGTTTTAGTTTTATTTTGTAGGGATCATGATTTGGAAGGAAAAAAAGTCATTTGGTAGCCTATGTTTTGGATTAATCGAGGACTGAGCAACAAAGGCAGCTGCACCCATGGAAAGTGATCAGCGCTGCGGCTCTAGTTGTAGAGCTGCAGCGCTACAGGTGCAAAATTTCAACAATGTTGCGCTGTTTTGCGGGGCTACAACGCGGGCTTCAGCTTGGGATGTGGATTCTGACTTGTTTTTGAGTAGAAATTGAACTCTCATGCTACACACATATTAGGGTTTAAGCAGAGATATATATATACTGTTCAAGAGGACTGCTAACATATAGAGAACCAATGATTGATAGTGAATTGAAGGTAATGATCGAAGTAAGCAACGCGAAGGAGATCGAAATTGGAGGCTAGGGAGAGATTGAAGATTGTAACATAGTTTTCATTCGTTTCTCTAACTTTTAGTTTTTGATTTTTTGAGATATTGATTAATTTGAGTATGATGTTTTTCAATTACGTTATAAACTAATTTTTTTATTAAGCTTGCAATGGAACCTGATGTTTAGTTAAATTAATTTGTTCTCGTTTTCAATTATTATTGATCATACATAAGTTGTTTATCATATTTTGTGTTTGATATATGATTGTTTGGCCAGCAATTAATTTGATTCCCTTGATGAAATTGGAAGGTGAATTTTAAGGTCTAGATTTGAATATGATAACATGCGTCTAGTTATTTATTCTTAGGATTGAATAGTTGGGTTTGTGTATATGATAGGAATATACCTATATGTCGTGTGTAACTTTTATGAGAGTTTGAGCTTAATGAATTTGTTCCAATTTATATTGCATAGGAATATAGTGATTTAATTGGGAGAGATATTTTTATCTAACCATCAGAAGAGGATTAATAAATAATTTTGAATTCTCAGTTAACAACTTATTTTGATTAATTAACTAGAAGGAGAGTGAAAAAATTTATACAAAGCATTAGGGGAAGTTGTAATCTTAAATTCTTTATCTAGTGAAATCAGTCCTTGATTAGTAATTTTAGATTTAGTTTTAAATTAGTAATTTCATAGTTAAATTTCAGTTGTTTAAATAAAATTGAATTGATATAAAGTTAGAACTTGAAAATTATTAGTAATAATTCTCTGTGGGAACGATATTCTACTCATCACTTTATTACTTGTTGATCGTATATATTTGCACGTAAATTGTCAGTATCAAATTCGGACAACACCTACCCCCAAATCTGTTAAAAATGTCAGGGCGTTGGATTTCAGGTCGTTGAACTTGATAGGAAGAGAAAAATGTTGGATTTAAGGCATGAAAGGAGACTCTATCTGCTAAATCAAGGCCTCTGTTGATACTGGAGCTTGGTTCTTGACTATGTTCTTCACATTTCCCAATTCATTCTAGACTTCCTAAATTGTTTCCTCCCAGTATTGGTTCAAGGGATTTCTGTTGGGGCTAAGGATGGCAGTGGACCGAAGCAGGGGTGGGGGGTGTAGTCTCCATCCCCGTACCCGCTTAAAAAAATTCCGTCCATCCCCAGTCCACCCCCATTAACGGGTATAGTTTTCATCCCTATCCCCGTCTACGGGTAAATTTGTAATCTTCGCCCCCGCCCAAGCCTAAGCCCAACATAATCTAACATTGTAAATAATCCAAAAAATAAAAAATAAAAATGCATGTCACCAACTGAAAATTACAACATAATTCTTCTCATTAATAAGGACTAGCATTTGGTATAGTGAGTAGGTAAGAAGTCTATCCAGCACTTTTCAAGCAAAAAGTCTATCGAACAATTTTCAAAGAGCAAAAACCATATTCAAGTAGAATAAACTCAAAAATCAGCAAAAATCATATCTAACACTATAATCAGAATTCAACAAAGACCATATTCAAGTAGCATATAATTAGAAAATTCAGAATATTGCATATCTAACACAGAAAATAAGATGCAACACATGAAAATTGCAGATCTAAAAAAAAATTAGAACAAGCAACATCTAAAAATTTCGTATCTAACGCACCATAAATCTGAAACAAAAACTCTCAATAGCTAACACAACACAGACCCTTAGATCTAACAAAATCCATCACAAAATCTAACAAAAAAAATCACAGATCTAACAAAAGTCATCAAAAAAAACACAAAGGTAATAGATCTTACCTTATTGGACAAAGAAAAAAAAGTGGGCCACTGAATTTTGAAATAAACTTTACGGGTTCATGGGTGGGAATGGGATTGGGGTTTATATATCTAATGGGTTAGTAGGGGCGGGGAGGGGACGGAGCGGGGGGTAAGTGTCAGTCCATCCCCGCCTCCATCTCCGTGCGGGTTTATACGGGTATTCCCGTATACGTCCACTGTCCAATACGTATGGTTCATCCCCGGTCCAAACGAGGCAGGTTTGGACGAATACCCATTTTTCTCCGGTCCACTGCAATCCCTAATTGGGCTGAGGCTGAGGATTTTTCCTTCTTTCCTCCCTAGTTCTACTATGAGCCTCATTGTTGCAGTCTTCTTGAGCCTGACGGTGGTGAACGTTCTAGTCTAACTGGCTCCTACGGTCCTCTCCTCTCTCATCCCATTAAGAGGTTGTGGAGGAGGAGGATTTTGAGGGATTGGTGGTTGCTGAGTAGTGAGAAAGGCAATGATCTATTGATTTTGCCTGAGAAGGCGCATCATAGTTTGTTGGTAAGTCTCTGGTTCCTCCACCAGAGGCGAATCTGCAAGTGGAGGTGGTGGAGGAGGAACCCGTTGTAGGTTTTCTAGGTTCTGACTCATGCCTCTCGTCAAGACCATAAATTGAATAGAGAAAGAGATAATTTGAGGGTAGAACGATGACTATCGTTCCCACAGACAACGCCAAACTAATGGTATGAATAACTGAGAGGTACAAGCATTGACTTTGTTTGAGCAAACTATCACCTATCTATGATGCCTTGGTGGGTAAGGTGTGGAGATAGGGGCAGAGTGAGTTCTAAAGTCACTTAAAATAGATAGAGAGAGCTTAGTAAGGTCGGTGTTTTGTGTACAATGTATGTGGATGCTTGTTGTAGTAGCTTAGTAAGTAAAGACACAAGGTGAGTGTTTCACCAACTGAAGAGCTAGGTTAATCCACTTTAATAGAGGTTCTAGATCCTTTTTTATGTGTATTGCTGAAAGAAGAAGAAGCTAGTTGATTATAGAAGGATCGATCCCTTTTCAGCAGGGCATCTCTTTCTATTTATACAAGGGTAGGCTTTTGTCTTCTTCCATAATTGTGTAGTCCTCTCAATCCATTAGAGTTATTGAGAAATATTTGGCCGTTAGAAACAATCATATCCGTAGGACACATGAACTTCTAGAAGTAATGAGGTGACATTCTTAGAACTGTAGCTTGCCGCCCAAGGTATTGTAGGCTTGTTAAGTTCTTCCTCTTCTTCTAGTAGCTAGATCTGAGCTGGCACGGTTGTAACCGAGCTACTTCGATATCAATTGGTAATCTGTGAGTAATGTTGAGCTGTAATGGATTAAGCTAAACTATAGCTTATGGTGTTATCAGTATCCAAGAGAACTCATTGCCTTGAGATCTGAGAATTGCATATCCTATGCATTGGCTTGGAGTTCTTTTTGTAATTGTTCCCCCGAATTGCTCGCTAAGGAAGGAAGAACAATCTTTGGTTTGACCTTAACGCAATTAGGATCAGGTCATAATCCTTGCTTCTTGTTTGTTCTTATCTTTCTAATTGGACTTATCTGATCCATTGTATTCGTTGTCCTTCTCTAATTATACTCTTGCAAAGCTAGACTGAACTGACGTGTATAGTATGAGCTGAGCAAAACTGCACCTTCAGAGTTGAGTTTCCTTTGCCTAATCAGTCTGGTTTGCCAGGCAGAGGTAGGCATACACGCTGCTAATCGTAACAAATATTTCCTCCATCACCCGTCACTATGTAAATAAAGAAAACTGCCCCTCATTTGACTTTGATCAACAGCCAGCACCCAGAGACAAAATGCTTTCACTTGTTGACAACCTGCAAGATTATGCCCCCTTTATGGGGAAATTTTTTTTTACAGACTCCGTAACGTACACACAACTTGGGACAAGCTACGAACCAACAAATATAAATTCCTAGTTTTTTGAATCGATCCTAACTTAACTCGATTGTGTCGTAACTTATCCCATTAAGTTGCAACTTAGCCTTTAAATTGGATCATGGCTTTTGGTCCAACACCAAGAAAATTACCGTAGAAAATCCCCTTCTTCAATTGAGCTGTAATACCATCTCGGTTCACAAGCACGAGAATTGAGTTCACAAGAATTAATTTCCACTGCAGGGTCGATCACATTGTCTTTGGCCACAAACACTATGATGTTTACATAGTCATTTGAAGCACCTGATGGACGTTGCCACCGCAAATTCTAAACTACACTTTTTTCCCCCTTTTCATACAATAGAAAGACAAACGTGTGGCTTCAAACAGTGCTATATAGTAGCGGATTGAAATGTCAATGACACGAAGCATTCCTGGTGTAACAGACAAAATCAACCCATTCACGCATAGTATATCATATCCCAGAACTACATCACAAAAGAGGATAGGGAAGTTCAAGATAATCATTCTCCACAATAGGCAAACATTGCTGCTAACAGTGGAGTTTCCTCTTTTGGGGTGGTGGTTGCTAAAGCTAACAGTAGTTACTTGCAGATGATCAACTTCAAAATATCAGGGATTGGGGCTATGTGATATACACCAGTCATCAACAAAGAAGCAAGGTAATCACAATGCATAACTACTAATGTTCCATGGCTTCCTAGATTTGGCAAGACAGATTATAATCAATCTGCAAACAAAAACAAAGTCAGAACAATGTGGCTGATCCAGGCTGATCCCTCTGGATTAAAGTTGCCAATTTATGGGAGAAACTCCATTTTTCTCCAAGATCTCGTTTGTGTGAGAAAAATGCCTGCATACAAAATAACCAATTGAGATACAATATATAATTTAGTTTCCGCGGCTTGCAAAGACTAGAAACTTCTGCACAATGCTAACCATTAGGACCCTCTGCATGCCATGTTAAGTTTAAATCAAGGAATGCTCACAAATGCATGAGCATAAAAAAATCTGCACACAGGGTGAGACTGTGTAGATCAAATTCTCCCCACAGTGGTGGAAGCCTTGCATACTGAGCTGTCCCCCTTTTTTTTTTTTTTTCAATCTGACCATTCTCAAACTTGCAAATGCCACCATGTGGGATGCAACAATTCGATGTAAAGAAGAGAATTAAATATCAATACCGTTGCACACCTCGTTAATAAGAATAAAATCTCTGCACATAGAATGCTCAGATGTCAAGACACAAGTCACATTTGCCATGATTATCATATCTTTGTTGAAAAATTAGACATTGGCATGTGGGCGGATGCCCAAAACCTTTATGCTCATTAAGCCCATTGTCTACCTCTTCCACCGATGGCATGTATCTTCTTCCTATAAAAAAGGCTTCTTCACTTGGAATGAAATACACACTAAATACAAAAGCAAAAATCTCTCTTTTCTATTTGCTTTTCGAATTAGTTATTTACACCTAAATAATTTGCTAGTTTTATAACACATTATTAACACGAAAGTTGGCCAACTAAATCACAGCCGAATAATATTCTATAATTGAAAGGTAAAATCAGGTATATAAATTTATCAGTTTTAATTAACATCGTACATGTTATGAGAGAACATGATGTATGTGTTTGTTGTCTTATGTTTAAATTGCCATTATATTTGAATTAGTGCCTGAAGTATTATAAATTGTGTACTTGAAGTACAAAAAGATTTAATATAAATTATGTTTTTGACAAACATGAAAAAAAAAAAAGATTTTAGTACCTAAAGTACAAAGAAATTTATGTGCTAGAAAAAGGCACATAAATTACAGACCTGAAGTTTGTAAATTATCATGATACCAGAAGATCATAATTTTATTTGTAGAGCCTGAAACTCGTAAATTATTAAACGCATAAAATTACCAACAACACTTGAAATATTAATTAATGTTTGCAACATTTTCTCATTATATTCATGGATATTTATATATTTTTTTTGTCAGATTTGTTCAAACCTACAGGTCTATCCGATTTAAGCCTACCTTGAAGGAGTTGAAGTCATCGATTTGAATCTGCTATCTAATAATTATAATAATAAAAAAAAAAATTCACTTAATCTGTATGAAAAGTAATTATATTGAAACTCAAAATTATTGAAGGAATCAATCCAATAGCTTTAGAGATTGATCCCACGCTTGCTGAGAGTTGAAAGACTGCAATGGGCTTAATATAATAAATTTTACTTTTTGACCCCATTATCTTATAATGAGTACTAGTTAGGTCCCTTAATTTTTGAAATTTCTATTTTCAACTGAAATTTCTATTTTCAACTGTAATCTAATTGAAGATGTATATATAAATTTCTTTGATGGCAAAGTAATATAAATACATAATATTTTTTATTAATGATACAAGTTTACAAGAAGTACTAGTAAAAACACAAATAAAAATAAACTACAAACGACTCTTCAATTAGATTACATCAAATAAATTTATAGGAATCATGAACATAGTGAGATATGATTAGATACAGGAAAAAAAAAGAAATTATCACCACTCAGAGACTTAGAATACAAAAGAGATAACAAAAAAGAGTTTGGAAGAAATTTATTTCAGAAGATATAGAAGAAAAATTTACTTTCTATGATCTGTATTCTACAATATATATATACACATGATCGAAGAGATAAATATCTATATATGATCTTAAAATTCACACCCAAATTTAAATAAAAATATTGAATATTTGGTGTACGCGTGATCAGCCACTACTACTGACGGCGATTTACCAAACATATTTTATTTTTATCTAACTCAATTATTGTGTTTTATATAGCTTTGCGAAAATGGCCAACATCACAAAATTAAAATTTTCGGCTCTAGACATCTCAAGTCACAGCTACATGTCATGGGCTCTTGATGTTGAGCTTTTCCTAGATTCAAAAAATCTTGGTGACACCATAATGGACAAGAACAAGACAACTCCTAAGGATCGTATAAAGTCGTTGACTTTTCTTCGTCATCACATCAATGAAGGATTAAAAAATAAGTACCTTACTTTCAAAAATCCTGTAGACTTATGGAAATATTTTAAGGCCAGGTTTGATCACTAAAAAACTATTATCCTTCCAAAGGATAGACATAAATGTTTCAGCCTTCGATTCTAAGATTTTAAGACCGTACGAGAATACAATTTAGTAGTACATAGAATCACTGTTACACTGGAATTATGTGGTCAACCTGTATCGAATTCAAAAAAATTAAAGATATATTCCATATTCCACGCGTCAAATATTTTATTACAACAACAACAACATAAGCAACATGGGATCAATATAATGAACTCATAACATATCTTTTACTTGCCGAGAAGAATAATAAATTACTAACGAAGAATCATGAGTCTCATCCAACTAGCCACTAAACCTTTCCAGAAGTGATGTCACATCTTTTCGTGGTCAATGACGAGGTCATGGTTATGGTCATGGTAAAAATAAAAACAATTATTCTCCCAAGGGTTCCCATGGAAGCCCGAAGTTCTTCACACCAATTCAGATATGGAGCAATGTTGCACACTACCAAAAGTAGAACAACAACCCACACCACCAAAAATGAAAAAACCATAGCAAAAAAGAGAAAAAAAAAAGAGTTCCCCCAAATAAACTCTATAAGAAAACTGAAGATAGTTATTATAGATATAGAATGAAAGGACACTTGTCGCGTATCTGCCTTGCACCGAAACATTTGGTAGATTTCTATCAAAAATCCATTGACAACAAAAAAAAAGTTGACAGAGACGAATTTTGGTGAGAGGACATCAAACACCGCCCTTATCGATTATCCATTAAATTTTTTTAGTCTCGATGTTTCTGACTTCTTTATGAACCAAACAAAAATGAAATGGGAAAATATATTAAGAATATTATCTTAAAGTACTGAATTGTATGTCAGTGTGACATTTATTATTTTCTTATTATCCATCTCTATGTATCTTCTCCATTAATAAAATCAGATGTATATTTTTCATTTATTGGTTCACTCAAAGATGAACAATAAAGATAAATGTCTATCACATAGTGCTACGACACATACAATCCTTCGCAATAAAAATTATTTCTCAAAACTATCTTTAGCTAAAACAAGTGTTAATACAATGTCATGTCTTGCAGACTTGATTGAAGGCTGTGGCAAAGCGAATATGATGCTACACCGAGGAACAATTTTTTTTACTAAAAATGCATTATACTTTAATAGATCCAGCATAAATCTACTAAGTTTTAAAGATATACGTCATAATGGATATCACATTGAAACGACGAATGAGGGTGATAGAGTATTTATGCATTATATCTAGTGTATAATGCCAGAAGCATGTACTAGAAAAACTTCGTACTTTCTTCTGGGTTATACTATACCAGAATAACATTTGTAAAATCAAATATTATGATGCACTAGAAATGCTCTGATCTAAAGAATTTTATACTTTTGCATGATTGTCTTGGTCATCCAAGATCAATAATGATTCGTAGAATCAGTGAAAACTCACGAACATTCTCTAAAGAACTAGAAGATTATTTTATAAAAAAAAAAAACTAGAAGATTATTTTATCAAATGATTATCTATGTTCTTCTTAATCACGAAGTAAATTGATTATTAGATCATCCCCCTCGAACGTGATTTCTCAATCTCCGAAGTTTTTACAATGAATTTAGGGAGATATATGTCGGCCAATACACCCTCCGTATGGGTCATTTCGTTATTTCATGGTTTTAATTGATGCATCAACAAGATGGTCACATTATGTGTCTACTTTTTACACAGAATGTCGCATTTGCAAGACTTCTCATTCAAATAATATGGTTGCAAACACAATTCTCAGATTATTCAATCAAAACAATTTGTCTAAATAATACTGGGAGTTTACTTCATATACATTTAATAACTACAAGATGTCAATAAGAATGGATATTAAGCATCTAGTTGCACACATACTCAAAAATGGTACGACTTGAGTTTTTTATTAAGCGTATTCAATTGATAGCTTGACTTATACTTATGAAGACGAAGTTACTTATTTCTGCTTGGGGACATGTTGTATTGCATGCAACATCTTTAATTCATGTTCAACTAATTGCATATCATATATATTCACCACCACAACTTGTCCTTTGGTCAGCAACCAAATATTTCTCATCTACGGGTTTTTGGTTGCGTTACATATGTTCCAATTACACCACCACAACGGACCAAGATAAATTCACAACGACGACTTGGGATTTATGTTGAATTTGACTCTCATTCGATAATTAGGTACCTTGAACCTTTAATCAGTGATGTGTTTAAAGTACGTTTTGCAAATTATCATTTCGATGAGTCAATTTTTCCATCATTAGGAGGAGACAATAAAAAATCAGAAGTATAGCGTGAAATCACTTGAATGTTCTAACGTTAAACTGGTGAACTTGAATTTCAAAAAGATCATTTATTTGCAAAGTATTGCAAATAATTTACATGATGCATTCACCGATACAAATAAAGTAATAAAGTCATGTGTGTCAGCTACAAATACACCATCGAGAATTCATTTCCCAACAGAACAAACTGGTAGTACAACTGCAAATTAATCTAAGACACGCCTAAAACATGACAAACATGTTCGTGCAAAAGATATTATCCCCAGAAAAAAGAGAGGACGAGAGACCATAAATATTATATAAGTTAATGCTTCAGATGAGTATACCGAACCAGAAGTTTATACTAGTGAAGAGAGTCATCCCACAAAACAATTAACTCCTATAGAGACTCACTTAACTACTGAAGAGTCCCAAATACTTCTGAAAGAGACTCAGGTACTTGATAATGATGAGATCTCTATAAACTATGTGATCGCTCTTGATATTTTAAGAGATAATGAGGAGTCTAAACCAAAATTTGACAATGAATGCCGACAAAGAAATGATTGACCAAAATAAATAAATAAAACAATTCAAGCAGAGTTAAACTCACTAACAAAACGCAATGTATTTGGACCTACAGTCCAAACGCCACAAGGTGTTGAACCCATAAGATACAAATGAGTGTTCATGCGAAAGCACAATGAAAAAAATAAAATTATGCGATTTAAGGCACGACTTGTGGCGCAAGGTTTCTTACAACTAAATGACATCGATTTTGAAGAGACATATTCTCCCGTAATGGACGCCATCACTTTCAGATTTTTTATAGGACTTGCAGTTTCTGAAGGACTATATATGTGCTTGATGGACGTAGTTATTGTGTATTTATATCTCATTGGATAATGAGACATACATGAGAATCCTAAAGGGTTCAAAATGCAAGAAGCATATAATTCACCGCTTCGAATGTTGCATTCCATTAAACTTCAACAATCGTTGTATTGAGTAAAACAATCAGGACGGATGTGGTATAATCACCTTAGTGAATACCTCTTGAAAGAGGGAGATGTCAATGAATCGACATGTCCATGTAGTTTTATTAAAATATCTAACACTAGATTTTCTATTATTGCTATATATGTTGATGAATTAAATCTAGTAGGCATTTCAGAAGAGCTCACAAAAGCCACCAATTATTTAAAAAGTGAGTTTAAGATGAAAAATTTTGGACAAACAAAATTTTAACTTGGCCTACAGATTGAGCATTTCTCTGATGAAATTTTTGTGCATCAATCAACATACACAAAAGAAGTCCTGAAACAATTTTTATGGATAAATCACATTCATTAAGTTCACCAATGACCGTCCGATCACTAGATACAAAGAAGAATTCATTTCGTCTTCAAGAAAAAGGTGAAAAACTTTTTGATCCTGAAACACCATATCTCAATGCAATTGGTGCACTAATGTATCTTGCAAATTGTATAAGACCAAACATATCATGTGCAGTTAACTTACTGTTAAGATAGAAATCAACACCAACTCGAAGACATTGAAATAGGATCAAGCATGTATTATGGTATCTCCGTGGAACGGTGGACATGGGATAATTCTATGCAAATGACCAAAGTCCACAATTAGTTGAATATGCAGATGTCAGTTATCTTTCTAATCTACACAAAGCTTGATCACAAATTGGATATGTGTTTACTTATGGTAGTACGATTATATCATGGAAATCGGTTAAATAAATAAAAATTGCTACATCATCCAATCACTCCGAATATTAGTAATCCATGAAGCAAGTCGAGAATGTATTTGGCTAAGATCCATGATCTAACATATTCAAGAATAACATGGACTACCTTCAATCAAATGCATTCCAACAATATTATACGAGGACAATACAACTTGTATTACATAGATCAAGGAAGGATATATCAAATATGACAGAACAAAACATACCTCACCAAAATTCTTTTATACCTATGAGCTAGAGAAGAATCGTGATATTAATGTTCAACAAATTTATTCGACAAAAAATTTGACAGATTTGTTCATACCTCACCAAAATTCTTTTATACCCATGAGCTAGAGAAGAATCGTGATATTAGTGTTCAACAAATTTATTCGACCAAAAATTTGACAGATTTGTTCATACCTCACCAAAATTCTTTTATACCCATGAGCTAGAGAAGAATCGTGATATTAGTGTTCAACAAATTTATTCGACCAAAAATTTGACAGACTTGTTCACTAAAGCACACCCACTGACTACATTCCAAAATTAGTTAACCAAATCGGAATGTGATGTCTCACAGATCTATCAAGCTAAATAATCATCCTTTTGACCGGATGTCAATGGGGGAGACTAGTACTTTTTTTTCCTTCGCTAAGTTTGTTTTTTCGCACTGGATTTTACTTAGCAAGGGTTTTAACGAGTCAGTACTTAGGATTCCAACTATCAAGGGAGAATCTTATCAGGAGGAGCATCCACATCAAAATATAGGACAATTTACACGTACTCTTTTTCCTTCATCTAGATTTTACCCACTGGGCTTTATTGTAAGGTTTTAATGAGACAACATTCGTGCATTCATCACTATCTTAGTATAGTGATCATCCAAGGGGGAGCTTTGAAAAATTAGACATTGGCATGTGGGTGGATGCCCACAGCCTTTATGCTCATTAAACCCATTGTCTACCGCTTCCATTGACGGCATGTATCTTGTACCTATAAAGGCTTCTTCACTTGGAATGAAACACACACTGAATAGAGAAGCAAAAATCCTTCTCACTTCTCAGTATTTTCTCTATATTTGTTTTTCGAATTAATTATTTGCACCTAAATAATTTGCTAGTTTTATAACAATCTTTAGTTCCATCCTTTTTTTTCTTTGTTCTTTTGGGAGGGGGATGATCAGGTAGTGGGAGTGATTTTCCAGTCGGGACTGCAGCCCAACAAACAAAATAGTAGGCTCAATAAATGCAAGCAGGAGTTCTCCATACGGAGTAGTTGAACCCTCTGAGGGTGATAGCAAACAGTCAGCCCAAAGCGGAGATTGTCCAGGCAGCCAATCTAATCGAGCATTGGCTTCTCGAGGAGTGAATGACTGGGCATTTCCCAAAATTTCAAGTTCTCTGCAGCTACATATCAGGCTTCAGTTTTATTCAAAATGGGAGGTGAGATTCCTTCAGGCTTTGCATAATTGTTTGCAAGCCTGACTCCATGATTGAGTCTGTAATTCCCCCTCCCAAATTGTTTCAACGCCTGAAATGTGACCCAGAGTTCTGCAGTCAGTCAGATCCCATCCACCAATTTTCAGGTGTAGCCACATGTTGTGCTAAAGCCATATTAGATAAATTTAATCAAAAGAAAATAAGTAATTAAGAAAAAAGTGCAGAATTTGCAGTAAATAAACATAATCTGGCCAATATGAACCCGCAACTAATGCTCCTTACAAACTCATGCTCACAGTTAGAGCAAGATTAGTCTAACAACAGACTTCTACCTAGGATTTAATATGTCGAAAGTTAAACATTATTGCTGATCCATATTTCAATGAGCTGTTCCATAATTTTTTGGAGCAGTAGGAGAAAATAGTATAAAAAAGATTGGAGGAATGACTTCAAATGATTTTCACAAAATTTTCATTTCCAATGTGTAATAATTATGTTCATCATGGCACAAACAAACCTGCATCCAAAGAAGCCTCTGTTTGCTGATAAACCAGAAGGATGTGCTGCTTTAAGAATGTGGTGCTTTTTCTCATCGATCAACCTGTATTACATCTTCACCATAAGCATGGAGCAAAAGTTCAAATTTATTCTTAAATTATCCCATATCATGCTTAAATTTCCTAACAAGCAAACAAAAGCCAAAACACCCAGCTATGTCAATTTTCTCTCCTTACAACTTAATGAAGGCCCTTTACCCGTTTGGTCCCCAATATTAGAAGGACGGGGCGTGCCGCAGGATGTTCTGGGTATAGACCTAACTTTTGGTGTTATTTGCAACAATTGACTTCCAATCTGGTTATGCTTACAACCCTACCAGAACTCCACTCTAATCTCACTTAAGGTCTGTTTCTATGAAACATTCCTCTCTTCCGCATATGAAAATTGATCTCCACAACGAAGTTTGAGGGCATTAACAGCGAGATGGAATGTCAAATTAAATGAAATACTTGTTGAAAAGATGCATGATGAGGATAGCATAAAGAAACAGCCATCTGCAAGCTCTAAGAAAAAACAAAATTTGATAGGAAACAATAAATTTTATCAGTAAATAATCAGAAAGAAAAAATTACAAAATCATATTATCACGTGGATAAGACATCTTTAATAGAATTAGGGTCTAGAGAGAAGGAGAATAGTGAAGGCAGAAAACATATCTCGCCCACTCTCATCCATGTATATATATGCTGATAAAAAACAAGTAAAATTCTCCTATATACTCTAACAACATCCAACCCAAACATTGATGAAGACAACCATTATAAAAGCAAGAAAACAATGGGAGATGATTATGCTATATTCCACACAAGGCTGTCCAACTCGCAGTAATTCAGAAAAGTGGAATATTTGCAAATTCCTCCGATACGGATGTCCAAAAAGAAGCCAAGAAAAACATAAGGTCCTATAAGTCTTCCAGCTCCTCACTTTTGTCCTCAAATATCCTTGTGTTCCTCTCAAACCAAATGACCCAAATAGTAGCGAAAAAAGCACACAGCCAAAGGGTTTTCATCATCCTATTTCCTCTCCACCCCGGAGCATCCAAACCAAGCATTGCACACATGGATCTAGGTGCCACCCAACAAAGTCCCACAAGATTAAACAACTTGTTTCAAAGTGAGAGCGCCGTGGGACAAATCAAAACTAAATTATCCACACCTCACCATTGTTTCTACACATTATACACCACTGCGGAAGAAAACAAGTCTTAGGTCTCCTTCTCTTCTGTGGGCAATCAACCATCCATAAAGGTGCACCTTCAAAGGCATCCAGGCTATCCAAATCCTTAATACTGGAAGAAAATACTGGAGGAGTGGAAACATCCATTAAAGACACACAGAAATATTTACATGAAAACACACCCATTGGATCAATAACCCAACATATATTGTAAATCTGATGTTGGATCAAAGAAACCCTACTAAGCGTAGAGAGAAGCACCAATAACTCCGAACATTCTCTATCATTAAGACTCCTACAGAATCCAAAGTCCAAAGAAACTGAGAAAGAGGAAGACCGAACAAGAGAAGCAATGCAATGACCATTATAGCAGGAAACTCTATAAAGATGATAAATAAACTTCCATGCACTCTGAAGGCTTCCCCTTTCAACCCCATTAGCTTGTAACCCATACTTACTCCTAATAATCGTGTGCCACAATGATTCTTGCTCCAATGGGAATATCTAAAGTCATTTACCAACCAGAGCTTTGTTCCTTTCCAACAAATTTCCAATCGGAAGGCCACCCTTAGCTTTAAGCCTAGTCATAATCTCCCAACAAATTAAGTGATCCTTGCTATCGTCTCCCACCCTTTCCCACAAGAAATCTCTCATCAATCCTTCAATACTCTTAGCAACCATACAATGCATCTTTAAAAGAGACATAAAACATATTGGTGTACTAGCCAAGACGGATTGAAACAAGGTTAATATACCTACCCTTAAAATAAAGGTTTTCTTCTATCCATCTAATCTTTTTTTCATTTTCTCTGTGACAACATTCCAAAAAGATCTAGACAACGGATTACCTCCAAAGACGAGACCTAAATATTTTAAGGGCCAACTAGCCACTAAGCATCCCAACTCCCCAGCCAACCTATAAATTTTTTGTTATGCTTGGCATCATATATGTATATGTTGCTTATGATATATACTTGGTGTGTTGATGCGCATTCATATCATATGTATTGGGATTAGGAGGTATTCTCCATATGAGATACCCTACTGGACTTCGGCTCACCCCGTGTGAGAACATTTTTCATGTGTTGGACAAGCTCCAGCGGACGGGTTGTGGTTCGTGAATTAAATTTTCTAGTCCATTGTATAATTTTGTTTTGGCCTTGTATAAATTATGTACAAAACTTGTACTTTGACAATAGCATGTAATGGGACACTCTTGAACATTATTATTTTGTAAACAAATGAATGTAAGGGATGTTGTATGAGTTGGTATGATCAAAGGTTAAAAATTGAGAAATTTGGAAAAATCTGGGCTCGAGGTACAGGTACCTCATATGTACATAACATCTAGTGGGCTCAGGTACTGGTATATAGGTTTACAGGTATCAGTACCCCGATGACAGTGAACTCAGGTACCGGTACCTATACTCATAGGTACCGATATCACGCTGTCAAGACCCCAAGTACCGGTACCACGTCTTACAAATATTGGTACCTGACAACTAGACTGGCACCACTTACCCGAGCTACCGGCACCTCTTCCCAAAAAAATTAAAATTTGAACTGTAACATTGCTGAACCTTCACATCTTGAACTCTTTCCTTTGGATGATATAAATGGTCAAATTTTAAGTCCTAGATTTGGGGTTTGGACCTTGGTATGGTCATATAATTAATATGTGAATAGGTTATGTGTTGGGTAGTGATTCCGTACAAAGGAGACTCTGCCCAAATTCTGTTTTAGTTATGATACCGGTGAATAGGGTATAACGACATAGTATCGAGTTATACGGTACTCACGGGTATTTCTACGGGTTGATCGGTGATTAACGGAATAAGAAATGACCTCCGAATTTTGGAACCTCACAACTCACCGATGGATGATGAAGAATTTCAGAGACTAACGAGAGGTCAACCAAAACGTAAACAATCTGTCATTCTCACTACTAGTACTGATAATGATCATAATGGTGATAATAGCAATGATGATGAAGGTCAAGATGATAGTGGTGGTGGTGGTGACAGTCGAGGTGGTGATAGTCTTGGACATGGTGATAATGGAGGTGGTGGTGGTGGTGAAAGTACAGGATGCCAAAGTCCACATGGAGTTATATTCACTATAGAGGAAAGATTTACACATGCTACAAAAGATGAGGATCGCTCTCGATGAATTCTTCAATATGAACAACGCTCAAGTCGAAATCATTGACGTGAGCGTACTCAAAATTCAATCACTCCACATGATATGGATGCTATTAGGCATGGAATTGATATGATTAATGATAATTTTTCTACTATGAGTGTAAGTAGAAGTGGACGTGAACACCATAATTATGGTTCGTCGTCTTTATATGGTTATGGTTCTGGATATGGCATTCCCTCATATGATTATGGATCGGGGTATAACTCATGAGGATACAAATATGGATCCTCAACATATGGCTATGGATCTAGCCATGACTCCCGAACATCCTCCTCATATAGGCAAGATGAAGGTTAGGCAGGGACTAGTGCATTCTTTTCCCAGCAGATTGGATGTAGTGTTACGGACTATCAGAGGTTCAAGACAAAGTATGATTTAAATTATCATAATAATATGAGTTGGACTAACTATTGTCATGATATTTCTACGACATATGGAGTTCCTCTAAGTGACTACCTAGAGCCTACACCGATGTATGAGTCTGCTTGACACTCCACAACAGGATGGATGTAACCATGTAATTATATACTCATTAGCACTTTATTTGTATTATGAGACCTTAACATTATGTAAAAATATATTTGCTTGATGAAAATTAAGTGTTTGAAACTAATTGAAGTGACTTTTGCCTCGTGCCAAGTTTTTTTTCCCTCCAACTTGATATTATCTTGTATAAATAGATGTTAACTCAATAAACATGCTCAATTAATCAATTATTAAGCTTATTTGTATAAATAAATAGATTGTATTTGTGTTTTTACATGTTTCCATATTTTTTTCAGCGTTTTCAAAACGTTTCTATTTTCGAGCTGACCAAAACGGTATTCCGAAACGTTATTTCGATCATTACTTTAACTAAATAAAACATACAAAAAAAAAAAAATAAGCCGGTAACATATTGCCCAAAAGTTAACTGTATAGAATTCAAAAATCCAACTATTACAGAAGCTGACTATACAAAACATGATGCTGGCACCAAGTAGAACTCTCCTTTTTTCCTTAAGATACTTTATGTCCTCTGCCACATACGCATCTAGAGTTCTGCATCTTAACAGCCTGTCAATTTCCTTGTATTTTTTTAACTATGTAAATTAAGCAAGTGATGCAATCCATAAGATGTTCAAGAAAACGCAAATTCGAAGATGTGAAAGATAATAGAATTGGCTTTCCATCAAGACAAAGATTCATATGGAACCTTACATTATTGTATTTTAAATCTTATTTTAAGTCAATTTGCTAGTATTAGTATTTTATATGTCCTTTTAATATTTTTAGTGTCAAGGGTATTTTTGTAATTTTCAAAATTTCTGGCACAAGTCATATTTTTTAGTCAAATTCTAGTATTGAATTTTCTAGAATTTAAAGTCCTAGTTCTAGTTAATTTTAGTTTTCTAATTTGTAGGGACTTAGTGTCTTTGAAGTTCTAGAGACTTTGGAATCCTAATCTTTTGGGATTAGGATTACTTAGAACTCTATATATAGTTAGTGTTACTTTTAATAATAGAGGGAGAGATATTCAGAATTTTCAGCAATTATATGCTTCTTGAGTTGTGTGATGCAATTCTAACCCTAGGGGTGATGCCTACGGAACCCTAGGAGTGATTCCTAGCCAAAATTACTGTTCACGGGTACTGTTCACAGCCCCTAAACAGTCCCTATTTTTATTTTACAAAGTTGTCCTACATCAGCAAGTTTCTTCCAGTAACGAAGAGATGTTACTACGTCAAAAATGCTATAACTAGCAGTTATGTTGATGCTTTCAAACAAGTCCATCATGGCAAGTGTAATTTTTGGTATCTTAACTATTTTTATTAATAAGACTTCACAATTTCGTGGCTAATTAGCATGAAACATTGATAAATGTAGTATAGGAGTAGCTCCTATTTGAGATCTAATGGCATTTGATTTAAACAGAAAATAAAATTCTCTACAAAGCCAAGCTTGCCAAGTGAAAATACCTGGTCTTTGCCTGAGCATAGTTTCCCCATAGAAGGAATACAATTCCTCTTTTCTTTTTTGAAATTGTTTCAATGACAGCATCAGTGAATTGCTCCCACCCTTTTTTTGCATGAGAGTTTGCCTGATGCTGCCTAACTGAAAATGTTATTAAAAAATAAATGAAACAAAAAGGTTAATATGACAAATCAAAACAGAGAACATTATTGTAGCCCTAAACAATGTCATAACAAAGGAAAATAAAAAAGGAACTACAAAAAGATTCTCAGATAATAGCATTGAGGTCGAGAAACAATGGATGGAAGTAAATGTGAATACAATATCAGGTCCTAAAAGAAGAGAAAGGGGGAAGGGAGGGGGGAGGGGATAGGACCACTCTAAATTTACTCCTATTTGAATGTTCTCTCGTTTTGCTTGGAGTTTGGTTCTTTGACTTCTTTCTTAATTAATTCCAACCAAAGGCATTTTGTTCATGTTATCTTTTCACTAAGTATGCTCAATTCAAATAATGTGTGGGCGATAGGATGACCACAAGCCTAAGTTAGATCAGTCAAGTCCAAGGCAGAACTCCTGTTCATCAGAAGCCAGTCAATCAACTCTGGTCGACTAGCTAAGAGCTAGTCAACTGCCCAGATTCTAGCAGTCCCCCTATTTCTGTTTAGGCACTTTTTTTTTCGATTCAATTCTAATCCAATTCCGAAGTGCTCCACACGTGGCATTAAATATGTTCCAACATATGACTCAAATATGATACCATATTAATCCACAATACTTAATCAAATTAAGCTCAAATAGTATTTTACATAGATTTCACATCCATAAAGAAATATCATCATACATGATACAATTTGCTCAAGTGGACATGGTTAATATAAAAATATACAATGACCAATAAGAAACACATGATGTATAGCAATTTGGCTAATCTTCTAGCCTACATCCACTCTTTCACCTACAAGACTCCCCTAAATGGGATTAAATAGGGCATGGTGAAGGTTTTACTCTTGTAACCTGCAACCTAAAACACAACCACAAACTCTACACTCTATATTGAAGACCTAGTACATATTTTGGACCGTAGAGAACAAGTATTGCATAACAGGACCATTCCATTGATAAAAGTTTTGTGGAGAAGCCTCTAAACATAATGCAAAACATAATGCAAAGCAAGTGTACGGCATACAAGAGTGTCACTAATACACAATTAAGTGAAAGAGAATCACGTTTAAAGTGAAAAGCTTAGGCCAAGGATGTCCTCTTCATAGTGAACACCAGACTCTCTTTGGGTTCAGGGGAAAAATGGTCTTCTTTCCTCTTTCTCTTTCCTAGGTCTTCAATGTGGTGTATGGGGACCCCAAAATCCATCAACCTTCCTCTGTTGAAGATTGTATTTATAGGCTGGAGGTCCAATGGTTAGCTAACCGCTAGTTTCCTAAACCTGATGGACCTAGTCGACCGGCTTCAAGGCTGATCGACTAACCCTGGTCAACCAGCATCAGGGTTGGTCGACCAGAATCTGTCCAAAAGTCAGCAGCCTACTGCCAATTTCAAGGACAGACCAGTCTGAACCTAGGTAAGTTTGCTTAACTTACAAATGTGATCTCCTACACCTAGACACAGCATGCTATGAGCTTGAAGGTTTCCAAAAATGATGAAGTCTGCTGAGCTATATATTCTTTCTTCTTTGTTATCACCATGCATCCATAACTCTTCCGAATGGTGTTTTCATGACAGTACAACCTAGAGCTACAATACAAGCCATGAAATTGCCAAGCTATGGTCCTCAACCTAACATACAATAAGTAGCACAAATCTTCCATACAAAACATAGTATGGCTCTGATGAATTTGACATGTAGATTGAGTATGGCTCTGGTGAATTTACATGTACAGTCAAATTCGGCAACATACCTAACATGATGCATTGGGACAAAGCCAAAGCATCACAGTTGTGAGTTATCACTCGGCAAATTCTCTGATCTATTAAGTTGATAAGGCATCTGGTAATTTAACTTCCTCTCTCTGCTGATTTTTTAAATTTTCTGTCCTATAAAGATGAATTGCAGAAGTTTTCCTGAGGCACTTTAGTCAAGAAAAAATGTACTCTTTCTTACATCAAACATACCCATCAGAAATGATCCAATAGCAGCCATGTCCAACACAAACGACATACCTACTGATGGTGTAAACCTCCGGATACGAGCTAAGGAACCAGATTAATTGGCGTGAACAGTTTGCATGGGGACTAATATGGCATCTGAGCTACAAGGCTCATGAAGTGGAGAATGAAAGCTCTAATTAGTCGTGTATAATGTGTGAAATACGGTGGAAATATAGTGGTTCACCGGCCAGTGAGCTCGGCTAGTCCACTCTCTAATGGAGGCTCTTGCTCCTTCTTCTTTATTGATGAATTGAAGGTGTTACAGTCGAATACTCAGGGAACTAGGGTTTCAAAAAATCTCTCTCCTCTAATGGGGGATATCTCTTTCTTTTTATAGCCTCATATTTACCTCTAATACGGGACTATCCTACATTGAAGGGATCGTGCCCTATCTTCATCCACAATTCCGGAGTTACCTAAATTCCTTATGGCTGGCTTTAAACGGAGAGATCTTTGCCTTCTTCTGTGGGATCCTCCTTAGTTTTAGGAGGAGATCATGGTTAAATACGGGTTTTCTGCCTCGGATTGGATTCTACCTCCTTAATAAGGGTATCCGAGTCATCTTGTTGTTCCCTCAGCATTTCTCCTCTCGCGCCTTCGACTAGGAGCTCTTAGTGCTGACTGGATGAGCTCTGCTCATGGCTAGGGGAGCTCAGCTTATTTTGCCTGAGCTCCCGAGCTGAGCTCTCTTACTGAGCACGTGCCAGTTTTATTCTGGGTATCATCAGTTGCCCCCCAGCCCTTGCCTTGAGTTAGCTCAGGCAGGGGATGACTTGTACAAGACGAGTTAGACGTGCGTGTGGCTGGCACGTGGCTGTAGGATTTCTGACGGTTTTATAGCCATCATGACTTTCCTCGATTCCCGCGCACGTCTCAGCCCATGTCTCCCAGGCTTTAAATGCTTAAAACGGCTATCTAAACTGCTTCTTCGCACTATTCATCTTCTTTACTGCCCTCGTCTCCGCTCTCTCTGTGATTCCAGTCCTTCTTGCCTTGGTTTTTCTATTTTCTTGCCTGAAATCGAATTTTCGGACCTCGTTTCGAAGACTTGCGACGCCTCCTTTTCCGATTTCGTTCCAAGTTCCTGTTTGCCACTATCCCTGGGTTAGGTACGTCCTTTGCCCTTATTTCTTCCTTTTTTGCTCTGGATCCCTCGAGTTCGAGGTGGTTATTGCATTTTTGGGCTTTTCGGTTCTTTTATTTTTGGAATCGTGACCATTGTCTAGCCCCACTTCACCACTTCGTGGATTGGGGTTCTGTAGTTCATATCCTTGCTGTTGGGAGCCACTGTGTTGATTCCCGGGTCATTAGAGAGTGTCTGACTAATCCCCCTTTGCTCTATCGCTCTTTCCATCTTCCTTTTTCTCTCCCTATCATGTCTGCTTCTTCTGAAGCCACTCGCTCCTCTGTTTCACTTCTAGGATCTAGGTCAGCCGGGGAAGATACGGATTTAGGGGAAGTTGGTGATGAGATTGATAATTTTCCGGGTGTAGAGGCTGTAGAGGCTGAGGTTTACGCCGAGGAGCCTCCCTCCACCTCATCTTCCCTGCCCCCCAGACCTGACAAAGGCAAAGCTAAGATAAGTGGAGTCGGGGTGGAGGAAAAAACCTCGTATCTAGGGCTTGCCTTTAGGCATGCCGAATCTGTGGGCTGCAGTAAAGAGGCCCCTAGGCTAATGAAGTCTTATAAAGTTCGGTATGGTTTTCCCCCTGGGGTCGAACCCTGGTGCCCAGATCGATCCGTTTGTTATGTAGAAAAAGTTCATAACAGAGTCTGCTTCTTTCTTGCTGCTTTTGACAACGGCCTTCGCTTTCCTTTGCATCCCTTCATCAAGGCTGTTCTGCAACATTTTCATGTGTGCCCTTCCCAGATCTCCCCCAACTTCTATGGCGTCATGGTTGGTCTGTTAGTCCTGTTTAAGAAGCATAAACTTGGGATTCCTAGCATTCCTTTGTTCTTAGAGCTCTTCAATGTAAAACCGACCTCCGGAGGCTTCTTGTATGCCTCCAAGCGTGCCAGCGTTAGGCAGCTCATCTCTGACATTCCGACCTCCCATAAACACTGGAAGGAACATTTCTTCTTTGTCGGGGGCACCAATTGGGAGTACAACCCTACTGATAAGACAGACACACTCGGTATCCCTACGGCCTGGGCTGAACCAGATAATTTACGTGAGTCCTTACTTGAGTTCGAGCTCTGATCTGGAACCTGCCGGCCTCTTATCTTTTTCTTATTTGCATACTTTCTTCCTCTTAGGTGAACGCTACGAGTTCAGCCCTGAGGACAAAAAGTTGCTAGCAAAGTTGGAGAAGATCAAGCCAGAGAAGTACGCCGACTTGATTGAGTCAAGGAACCTGGTACAGCTAGGTCTGAGTCTTCCTGTAGCGACTTTAGCGATCCCCTTGTCTGTTTTAGGGGCTGACGAAGGTGATTTCAACGCCATTCTTTTTCCTTTCTTCATTATCTTTCCTTCCTTTCTCTTTTTCTTTACATTTTCCTACTTCTTCCAGATCTTCCAGGTCCTTCTACCATGAAGGTTATTCCAGAAGAGCTTCAGGCCAAAATTGCAGAGCTGATGGAGGGTGGCAGGTCTAGGAAACGCAAAGCTCGGGTAGGCTCTGGGAGCGGGCCAAACACTCGAGCTAAGATCCCCAGGCTGGAAGCATCTTCTCCCCCCTCTGCAGCTGAAGGACAGGTTCCAAGCAAGGCTCCGCCCTCCTCCTCTGGAACTCCACAAGCTGCAACCACCTCTTCTTCCCCTCCAGTGGCCCCTTCTAAGTTGGCGTCTGCTCAGGAGAGGGATCAGGCTTCCCCTTCTTCTTCTGAGGTCAAGGAGGCTTTGGAATTGGTTCCCGACCTTCAACCCGGGAAGTTCGAATACAGTGCTTCTGGGAAGGTGACTGAAAAAGAGAGAAAGTCTGAGGAGGAAGATGAGGACTCCTTTTTTGACAATATAGACCTTGCTGCTGGAGCTCTTTCCTCTATCTTTTCTGAATCTGATGTCCTGAAGGCCGCTTCCATGCCCCTGGAGGAATCCATCTCTTTGGCCCTTCAGGGAGCTGCTACTGTGAGTGTTAACCCCCTGTCTCTCTTTGCTTGTTTGTATTTCGTGGTCTGACATTATTTGCTGTACTTTCCTTATATTCTCAGGCTGCCTTTCATACGAAAGGTCTGCTGCACCGAGTTCGCTCTCAAGAGAGCTCTTTCCAGGTCTTAAAGAAATACAAGACCAAGGTTTCAGAATTGTCTCTTGAGAATGAAGACCTCAGAGCTCAGGTGGAGAGCCTTAAAGTGCAGATGGAGGGTCTCAACGAACAGATGGTGAAGCAAGCCTCCGATCTCAAACATACACTGACAGTCAAGGCCAGAGCTGAGGAAGGGGAAAAGAAGACTCGGGATGAGCTGAAGGCGGTTAAGGAAGACCTGCAGGCTAAGGTTGAGGCGTGGTCCAAGGCTAACCAGGAGGCCTTTGACGCTAAGAGGGAGCTCATCCAGGTTAATCAAGATTATCTTGCCCTCAGTGAGGCTAACGGCAAACTCTGTGAGGAGCTCGAGGAGCAGAAATATTTGGTTCAAGAGAGAGAGAAAGAGTTTGCCGAGCTTAAGGATGAGGCCACCACTTCATGGGCTACTGGATGGCTTGCTTTTAGGCGTAAGGCTACCAAAGCATATCCAGACCTTGATTTCAATCTCCCTATCCCCACTGAGGAGGAAATGGAAGAATCTGGCACTGACAATGAGGGAGATATCTCAGACTCCCCAGCTGCTGCCTTAAGTCAAGACACACCCGCCCCTGGGACCTCAGAAGCTATTATCGCGCTCCCTGAGCCTTCAACAACGATTCCTGAGCTTTCTGCTGCAGCTCCTGCTGTTCCTGTTTCTGCATCCTTTTCAGCTGTCGTGGTGTCTGAAGCCCTTGTTCAAGGTGAGCCCTCAGCAACAGAAGCAAGGGACTCCTCTACTGAGCTGCTAGATCCTTCAATCCCTCTTCTTCCAGAATCCTAGGTCTTTTTAGTTGTAATTTCTCTGTAAAGAATTTTTCGTGATGTAGTCTTTGACTTCATTTATTGCTCTTTTGCTGGCTTAGTATATATATACATATCTTTCAATTTCAGCATATATGTATTTTTGGATTTTGATTCGACTTCGACTCGAACCGCAACGGTGCACTTATTTGCCTGGCTTTGCATGCACTCAACTTTGTATACTCCCCTTGCCCCCTTTTGCTTTGAGGGGTGCTGTGCACTTCTTGAAGCAAAATTACTAGGTTTGAAGAGTACAGGGGACTTGGTGTTATGTTCGACTGCTTTTCCCGAGCCTTTTAAGCTCGGTAGTTGGTACCCTAGGGGTCCACTCCTTATTCTTCTTCGTCCTAAGCTGCTCAACTCTATATTCTGAATTGGCGTGCTCCTTCAGAGTTGCATAGCTCGTGCTTGTGAGCTTATAAATTATTGCTGAGCTAAGACGGTTCTTTTTTCGAACTTGAGAGCTCTGAGCTCTTTGTCTTTTCTGTATGAACTGAAGAGCGTTTTCTGAGCTATTTGGCTCTGTTGTCTGATCTTAAAGTTTATTTCTGAGCTTCGTGGTTCTTTTGTCTGAATTTACGGGTTCTGTCTGAGCTTCATGATTCTTTAAACGAACCCTTCTCTAGATCAGATAATAAATTTCGTTGCTCCATTTCTCTAAGAGTAGAAGACCTTCTTCTACGTTTCACCTCTCTTTTCCCCACATCTTGCTTTGCGGAGTGCTTTAGGCCTTCCTTAAGCGAGGTTTTGAGCTTTCACACCTCAAAGATTTGGTATACAAGTGCTCTGTTTTTTACTGGGCTGAGCTCAAATATGGAGGGTATATTGCTTGGTGGGGTCAGAATTTTCGTTGGTCGTTTTGAGTGCAAATAGGAGGGGTAGTATCTGGTTTCTTTTCCCGCGTTTTTCTCTCAACCGCTTCCCATAACCGCCACATCTTTCCCTTTTCCATAACCGCAACCACTTTCCATAACCGTAGCCACTTTCCATAACTGCTGCTACCTTTATTAATTAAGAAACTGAACAGGCCACTTGATTCCCTCTTTCTTGGCTCTTAGTTTCCTGAAAAGCTCCCAAGTGCATGACCTATTCTTGACTTTCTTCCTGATTTCTTGCATCTTTTTCCTTACCAGCATTTTCGATGGCTGCCTCCGCTTCTTCTTTGTTCCAGGAACGATCCTCCTTTGGAATCGAACGGGAGTGGCATTGTCGCTATCTGTCCCCTTCAATACTTGAATCTTCTGACTTGGCGGGCATCAAGAAACGGTTTTTCCCTGATCTTGACTTGCCTATGCGAGTCTCTTCCTCCGACGAGCCTTGTAACTACCTTCCCCGAGGGGAAGTCTGTTTCTTTGAAGGTGCTATGGACATGGGACTTCGCCTTCCCATTCATCCGGCCATTGGGCGAGTTTTTGCCTATTATGGCCTGTGTCCTTCTCGCCTTTCTCCACGAGGATGGGGTGCTATGGTAAGCTTCTTCTTGTTCTGCCGCCTGCATGCTCTTGGCAGGTTCCCCTTTGTCTCTGAGTTTCTATACTTCTTTGAGATTGAGGAAGATAATGCCCCTGCTTCAGTTTTTTCCGTTGGTGTCTCCACGGAGCGTTCAGCCTTGAATTTGACTGTTGGTGTCTCCAAGAAGCATTCAGCCTTGAATTTGACTGTTGGTGTCTCCAAGAAGCGTTCAGCCTTGAATTTGGCTATTGGTGTCTCCAAGAAGCGTTCAGCCTTGAATTTTGTACGAGCTGAAGAGCTCGTCTTTAATTTATAAACTTTGAAGCTTATCGTGTTTTTATGAGCTAAAGAGCTCATCTTTGATTTATAAGCTTTGAAGCTTATCGGGTTTCTATGAGCTGAAGAGCTCATCTTAAATTTATGGGCTGAAGAGCTCATCGTTTGTTTATGAGCTGAAGAGCTCATCTTGCATTTATAAGCTTTGAAGCTTATCTTTTGTTTATGAGCTGAAGAGCTCATCTTGCATTTATAAGCTTTGAAGCTTATCGTTTGTTTATGAGCTGAAGAGCTCATCTTGCATTTATAAGCTTTGAAGCTTATCGTTTGTTTATGAGCTGAAGAGCTCATCTTGCTACTTTGGAGACCATTGGAGGGTGAATAAAAGGCTTGCTCTTTCTTATTTAAAAGTAGTTCTATTACAAGTAACACTTACTGAAAAAACTTCTTAAGGTGCTCGGCATTCCACGAGTGAGGTAGAACCTTTCCTTCCTCTGTTTGCAACTCGTAATTCCCTGGTCTGATTATCCTTGACACGATATAGGGCCCCTCCCAATTGGGTCCCAATTTCCCATGCGTGGGATCCTTTCTCGCAAGCATAAGCCTCCTAAGTACCAAATCTCCAACCTTGAAACTTCTGTGTCTTACCCTCTTGTCATAGTACCTTGCAGTTTTCCTTTGGTATGTACGGACACGGTGCAGAGCTCTGTCCCTCTTTTCATCCAAGAGATTGAGGTTTAGCAAGAGAGACTCATCATTGTGCTCGGAATCCGCAAACTCCACCCTTAGTGATTGGAGCCCTATCTCCACTGGGGCCACTGCCTCGGTCCCAAAGGCCAAAGCAAAGGGGGTTTCCTGAGTCGCAGATCTGGCGGTGGTCCTGTAGGCCCACAACACCTCCGGAATGTACTCCACCCACTTGCCTTTCAGGTTTTCTAACTTGGTCTTCAAAGCTGACTTTATGGTTCTTATTGTGACCTCTGCCTACCCATTAGACTGGGGATGGGCAGGAGCTGAGAAATAGTTCTTGATTCCGAGCTCGGCACAAAAACTTTTGAACTTTGAATTATCAAACTGCTTTCCATTGTCAGACACGAATGCTCTGGGAACTCCAAACCTGCAAACTATCGACTTCCAAACGAAGTTTTGAACTTTTTGCTCTGTGATCGTTGCCAAAGGTTCAACCTCCGCCCATTTAGTAAAGTAATCCACTCCTATGATGGCAAACTTGCACTGCCCCACACCGGTGGGAAGGGGTCCCAGAATGTCCAACCCCCACTGCTGAAAAGGCCATGGGCTTACCACCGAGGTTAAGAGCTCGGGAGGACAGTGGGACATATTAGCATGCTCTTGGCAAGTTTTGCATTTTCTTACTAAGTCGGTGGCGCTTGTGAGCATGGTGGGCCAATAATATCCTTGCCTCAGTACTTTTCCTGCCAAGGCCCGAGCTCCTATGTGGTTGCCACATATCCCCTCATGTACTTCTCTGAGTATGTAGTTAGCATCTTCGTCTCCTACGCACTTAAGGAGAGGCATTGAAAATCCATGCTTGTACAGTTTCCCTTGCATCAGGGAAAATCTGGCTGACCTGGCCCTTAGCTTGGATGCCTCCTTGGCATTATTTGGCAAAGTTCCATTCTGAAGGTACTCTACGATGGGATCCATCCAGCTCGGCTGAGCTTCAATTGATAGAATTTCCTCTTCTTCGATGCTTACCGAGGGCTTTGGAAGGTGCTCTACTGGAATTAGCCTATCCAAATCCTCCTGCGAGGCAGTTGCTAACCTTACCAGAGCATCTGCTCGTGAGTTCTCCACTCTAGGCACGTGTCTGACCTTAACCTGCACGAACTGTTTCATTAGTTCTCGTACCTTTTTGAGGTACAGGACCATCTTCTCGCCTCTTGCCTCGTAACACTCTTCTATCTGCTTCACCACCAGTTGAGAATCACTGCAGATCTCCAGCTGCTCTGCTTCCATAGAATAGGCAAGATTAAGCCCAGCGATGACGGCTTCATATTCTGCCTCATTATTTGAAGCTTTGAACCCAAATCTGAGGGCATATTCGACGTCTATTCCTTCTGGGGAGGTCAGGATCATTCCTGCACCGCTTCCCTGAGCATTGGCAGCTCCATCCACTGAAAGCTTCCATATGGGAAGGTCCGGTACTAAATCCGTGGTTTCCATAGGCGCTGCTGCTGTGAATTCTGCAATAAAATCTGCCAAAATTTGCCCTTTGATGGCAGCTCTTGGCTTGTACCTGATATCAAACTCGCTGAGCTCTACGGCCCATTTAACCAACCTCCCTGAGGATTCTGGCTTGTGTAGTACTTGCTTCATTGGCTGATCTGTTGGAACCTCAACAGTATGAGCCTGGAAATAAGGTCTAAGTCTCCTAGCTGTTGTAACCAGAGCTAGAACGAGTTTTTCCATCCTTGGATATCTCTCCTCTGCCCCCCTCAGAGCTCTGCTACAGTAGTAGACTGGTTGCTGAGCTCTGTCTCGCTCCCTAACTAGCGCTGCACTTGTTGAAAAATCTGAAACTGCTAGGTAGAGGGTGAGAATTTCCCCTTCTAGAGGGCTCACCAGAACAGGGGGAGAGCTCATATATCTCTTTAGGTCTTCGAATGCTTCTTCACACTTGGCATCCCAGTGGAATGCCTTCTTCAAGATTTGAAAAAATGGCTGGCATTTATCGCTAACCCTAGACACAAAACGGCTCAGTGCAGCTATCCTGCCTGTCAAACGTTGCACCTCTTTCGTGTTGGATGGTGATTGCATTTCCATCATTGCTCTAACCTTTTCTGGATTGGCTTCAATCCCTCTGCTGTTGACTATAAAGCCCAGAAATTTTCCTGCCGAGACCCCAAATGCGCATTTCGCAGGGTTTAACTTCATTTTGTATTCCCTTAGAATTCGGAATGACTCAGCTAAGTGCTCGATGTGGAGCTCTGCTTTCAGTGACTTCACTAGCATGTCATCAATGTAAACTTCCATGGATGCTCCTATTTGCTTCTGGAACATTTTATTTACTAACCGCTGGTAAGTGGCTCCAGCGTTCTTCAATCCGAAGGGCATGACCTGATAACAATATGTTCCCTGTTCAGTCACAAAGGAGGTCTTCTCCTGATCGCTGGGATCCATCCTGATCTGGTTGTAGCCTGAGAAGGCGTCCATGAAGCTGAGGAGCTCGTGCCCTGCAGTGGCATCCACTATTAGGTCAATCCGAGGTAAAGGAAAACTGTCCTTGGGGCATGCTCGGTTGAGATCAGTGAAGTCGATGCACAATCGCCACTTCCCATTGGTTTTCTTTACAAGAACTACATTTGCTAACCAAGTGGGGTAATGAACCTCCCTAATAGCCTTGGCATGGAGGAGTTTGCTGACCTCCTCATTGATTGCCTTTTGCCTTTCAGAAGCAAAGCTCCTCCTCTTCTGTTTGATGGGTTTGCAAGTTGGGTTAACGCATAGCTTGTGGGTAATAACCGATGGGTCAATCCCTTCCATGTCTTCTTGCTTCCAAGCGAACACTCCTATATTCTCTTTTAGGAATTGAATGAGGAGTCCTTTGAGCTCAGCGTTCAGTTTGGAACCCACATAAACGAGGTGTTCTGGCTTCTCATCAAGCTGAACTGGTTCCAGCTCTTCCGATGGCATTGGTCTTGTCTCCATTTCATCTCTCATGTCGAGCTCATCCAGTTGGATGTTCTCAACCTCCTTCCTTTTTATAGAAGCCATGTAGCATTCCCGTGCTACGCGCTGGTCTCCTCGGACCACTCCGATTCCATTCTCTGTGGGGAACTTCACGACTAAATGATAGGCAGAAGGGATTGCCTTCATAGAATTTAAGGATGGCCTTCCAAGCAAGATGTTGTACGCAGATGGTGCATCGACTACTAGGAATTTGACAGTGGTAGTGGCTTGGCAAGGTGGGTCCCCCAGGGTGAGCACGAGCTGGATTGAACCCAGGGGGAGCACCCTTTCCCCGGAGAATCCTAGTAAGTGAGTGCTTACTGGTTCAAGCTTCTGCCTTCCTATGTCCATCTTGTCGAACGCAGGTGCGAAAATAATATCTGCCGAGCTCCCGTTATCAATTAGAACCCGATGAACGGTTCTATTTGCCACCACTGCTCGTACCACCAATGGATCATCATGAGGGTATTGGCACCCTTCTAAATCAGCATCTGAAAAAGTGATAGATGTATCCAAACGTGGTGCTTTGGATACAGCATGCACTTCGAGAGCTTCTTCGGCTCTGATCCGTCGGAGGTGCGCCTTCCGAGCTGAGCTAGACTCTCCACCTCCGGCGAACCCTCCAGATATCACTCTGATTTCCCCTAGAGGCTGCTGGTGTGGTGCTGGTGCCTGCTGCCGGGGTGGTGGAGGCGGAAGAGCTCGGTTCTGGTCATCGTTGGCTATAAAACGACGTAGCTGACCTCGCTGGATCAAGAACTCGATTTCCTTCTTTAATTGAATGTAGTCATCAGTGTGGTGCCCATGATCCCGGTGATAATCACAGTACTTCGTGGGGTCTCTCTTTGCCGGGTCTGCCTTCATCCTAGGTGGCCATTTTAAAAATTTCTCGTTCTGGACCTCATACAGTACTTCTGACACAGCAGAGGTGAGTGGGGTAAACCGCTGAGGCCCATACCTGGGTTGTAGTTCAGGTTGCATGGGACCCAGCCGATCTCTGACATTTCCTCTCCTTTTTGGCGAGCGGTCTCTGTCTCTCCTTGGGGACCTCTCTCGTCCTTTTTCCTTCCTAGGGCTTCTGTCCCTTTTCTTTTCTTCTTTTTCTTTTTCCTTTCGTGAAGTCGTACCGACCACCTTAGAAAGGAGTGCATCTTCACCGTTTATATATTTCTCTGCCTTGGCTAACACCTCAGCCATACTTGCCTGAGGGTTTTTTGATATGGAGAACATCAAATCCTTTGATTGCACTCCCAATCCTACAATGAAAGCAGTTATGGCGAATTTTTCATCCGGGACGTCTACTTTCAATGTCTCCGAGTTAAATCTTTGGACATAAGTCCTCAGGTTTTCCTGGGGACCTTGCTTCACATTCAGCAGGTGGTAGCTCGGCTTTCTGTGTATCCGGGCTCCTATAAAGTGAGAGACAAAAGCAATGGAGAGTTCTTTAAAGGATGAGATCGAGGCTGGTGGGAGCCTATGAAACCAGTTTAAGGCGGAGCCTTTCAGCGTGATGGCAAAAGCTCTGCAGCGTACAGGATCCTGGTACCCATGTAACTCCATCTGGTTCTTGTAAGTGTTGAGATGATCCACGGGATCTTTCGATCCGTCAAAGACCTCCATTTGGGGCATCCTGAACTTTGATGGGAGAGGGAAGTGTAGCACCCCCGTGGTGAATGGGGATTCGGTTTGCTGAACCAAAACATCCATTGTAACCGGGGCCTTACTCTTTACGGCCTCTTTCATATGACTGAGCTCTTGCTGGAAGTCTTTGAAGCGTTGCTCCCAGTGCTGCTCTCTCCTGTCTTGCGGATAAGGGAGAAAATCACCTCTCTCACCCCGGTCGTTCCGACTTTGCACTTCGTCGTTATGGCCATTACCAGGGGGTACGTAAGGGACGTATCCCCTGGCCTGGCTGCCTTCTCCCCCCTCGCTGACCTCTCTAAGGGGGTCCCAGTATCGAGGTTCCCTATGAGGGGGATTATTCTGGCCTTCTTGGGCCGGTGGTGCCTCCCGTGGGCGTTGTACGAGTTTTGACAGCTCTTCGTTTTCCTTTAGCAAGCGTTGGTTGACGAGACGAAGGGCCTCCAACTCGTTATTAATGGGGGAATTCGCCTCCTGGATGTTCCCGGGTTGTCTGCCGTGGGCAGTTTCCGGCTGATCTTGCATTCGGGGTAGGTTCGTTTGACTTCTGCTCATATTTCGAGTTATTACCATCAGTCACTGAGGAATCAGCTTACTTGTAACAGGAACAGTCGTTCCCACAGACGGCGCCAAACTGATGGTGTAAACCTCCGGATACGAGCTAAGGAACCAGATTAATTGGCGTGAACAGTTTGCATGGGGACTAATATGGCATCTGAGCTACAAGGCTCATGAAGTGGAGAATGAAAGCTCTAATTAGTCGTGTATAATGTGTGAAATACGGTGGAAATATAGTGGTTCACCGGCCAGTGAGCTCGGCTAGTCCACTCTCTAATGGAGGCTCTTGCTCCTTCTTCTTTATTGATGAATTGAAGGTGTTACAGTCGAATACTCAGGGAACTAGGGTTTCAAAAAATCTCTCTCCTCTAATGGGGGATATCTCTTTCTTTTTATAGCCTCATATTTACCTCTAATACGGGACTATCCTACATTGAAGGGATCGTGCCCTATCTTCATCCACAATTCCGGAGTTACCTAAATTCCTTATGGCTGGCTTTAAACGGAGAGATCTTTGCCTTCTTCTGTGGGATCCTCCTTAGTTTTAGGAGGAGATCATGGTTAAATACGGGTTTTCTGCCTCGGATTGGATTCTACCTCCTTAATAAGGGTATCCGAGTCATCTTGTTGTTCCCTCAGCATTTCTCCTCTCACGCCTTCGACTAGGAGCTCTTAGTGCTGACTGGATGAGCTCTGCTCATGGCTAGGGGAGCTCAGCTTATTTTGCCTGAGCTCCCGAGCTGAGCTCTCTTACTGAGCACGTGCCAGTTTTATTCTGGGTATCATCACCTACATTCATGTCGTATTGCAAATGTATTTCACATGTTCTAAATGGGTCAAATTTCTCCTTAATCTTTCTCTTACACCTAAATCCCAACATGGTATCAAAGGAACCAACATCCTACCCTCCTTTTTCGTTTCTTTTCTTTTTCCTTTCTATTCGTAATTCCTATTTCTGTTTGATCCCCTATTGTTTCCTGTTTAAGCTTCACAGTTTCTGGTCATCGGCGAGTCATAATTTCAACCAGGCTACTGTCACAGATTTCGTCGTTGGCAGCATCCACAAGCTAAGCCAAGACAGCGAGTCACATATTTGATCGTCACCACAGATTTCTTGTCTTTGTGCCTTCTCCAATCATTTATGTGCATGGCTATTTGGAAACATTGGTAGTTTAGCCTCTAGAAAAACTGATTGCTGAATACTTGTACACACCAGAGAATATCATCATAAATACAACACCATTACAGGTAAAACTAGGATGCAATTTCAATATCAAACTAGATTTAGATGAAAAGTAACCATGAACTAAATCAGCCTGCAACTTCAGAAAAATAACAACACTTGCAGTGGAAATCAAGCGGCAGCACCACATTTTTAAGATCATCAGCATACAGCCTCGTAAGTTGACGTAACCAAACTGGTTTAAATTAAAATGTTAAAGAAAATGGCAGAAATATGACAAATTATGATAGCACCAGGTAGAAATGGAGATGCAGGTAAGAAAACGGTTCCAGAAATGCTAGAGTTATCATTCATTTCATGTTAAAATTTACAGCAATAACAAAATAACAATACAATCAAATATCTGAATTTCATTTTGAAACTGTCAAAAAGATTCTATTTTATAGAAACAGAACGAATTAGGACCGGATGTCGAATTTCTATGTTTCAAGATGTTTCGTAATATTTTCGAGTGTTTCAGAAATTTTCGAAAACAAATTTTTAAATTTTTTTCCTCGTTCTCATTCTGTCGCTGAAACGTTTCCGTTTCCTAGGTAAATGAAACAATGCACCAAAATGAAATTTTGATCTACTAGGATCATGTTTATAATTTGGCTAATTTCGTGAAGGTTAGGACAAAAGTAATAATCTTAGAAACCTAGAACGCTTGGTTTCATTTTAGATTTAAGATGATTAAAATGAATAAAATAGAATTGAGATATTATCTGAAAATGACTCATAGGGTTTTTATTGAAAATATTTTCTAAACATTAAATGTGTTTTGAATTAATAATTTGAGTTCAAAAAAATTAATAATTTGAGTCATTTATTGGATTCTACTTGAGCAACACCCTTGAACAATACCCTCTAGTACTTAAGAGGATAAGTTTTTGTTTAATTTTTGTCTTAAAATCTAGTAGGGACCGCCTTCTCCTCGCTTGTTTTCGACTAGAGCGCTCTTCGATAACTTAGGGATAAAATAGGAAAAACTTTCGAGTTGGACTATAGAGACCACCCTCTGGGTTGCTCTTTAGCTTGAGCGGTCCCAAGAAGGCTCGCGCATTCTCTACTTGCCAAATCTAGTCTAGATCCTTTTTTCATTCCAATGACAACCGCTATTCCATTGTTTGAGCAATCGTTCGGGAATTTAGGTATACTTGGCCTTCAAACTCGACCTAATTCTGAGCCTATAACAAAGGAAGTATTCTAGAGCTAGGGCATCTCTCTTGTGAGCCTAAATTCAGCCAATCATACATTTAGAGATCACCATAAACCCTAGATCCTAAGAGACTAAGGCAGATCCATCTTAAGACTCTTATCCAACTTCACACATTGGAAAAAAAAGACCTTATTTGGAGATTTACCAAAACCCACTTTGAAGAAGTGTATATTCCAAGGATCTTCGCGGAGAAGATTCCTCGAAACCTAAGCGATCCATTGCGATTGAAGCATTCAAGTGAAGCTATCCATAACATCGAACATAAACTTTCGGTGGAGAGATCTATTGAAGGAAATGAGTATCTAATCATGTTATTAGTTGATGTATAAGATTTGAGTACTTATAGATTAATCTTGGGATAGTGGATTAGGCTTTGGTGAACTCCAAGTAGTTTTTTCCTTTTTAAGTTTCCGCGTCAACAATTGCTTGAAATCTTATTTACTTTAAATTTACTTGCACACTTGCAATTTTACACACGCGCACTATGAATTTGATGGTTTGATTGTTTATCATTCAATCATGAAAAATGGTGGTTCTGGTGAGTTTGCCTTGATTGGGATTGTTGCGAGAGATTGAGTGTTAATAGTTAATCGAAATATCATAACATTCAATCTACATGACGGGGTTTATAGGTTTGTAAAAGGGGTTCAATTACTTAATTGACAAATCATTCGTCGAAGGAAAATGCTATTTGGACCTAATTTAGGGACCTAATTCAATATAACAATTGGATCGGTAGTGGGTTTCATCTAACATGGGAACTCACAACTAATTCAATGGTTGCATTGAACCTACATCATTAGGTCCTCAAATTAGGTCCCCAAATTAGGCCCTAGTGCATTGCTCTTCGTCGAATTGGTAATTGTGGTGTTTTAGGTTAACATTGGTGTTTGTTCTCACTTAAAATTAGATTAATCTATTCACCCCCTCCTCTACGTTGTGTCTTAATCTCACGTGTTTCATCGTGAGAGACAATCCCCGTACATCGTGTTCCCCCATGATCCATAAATACAATTATTAGAGCTATCAGAGTTTTGTTGAAGGGTCTCAGTTGACATCTCCCAAGTGCCATAGCACAAGCATACGAAAGAATTCAAAACAAATCAGTTGCATCACTTCATAGTAAACTCATAAATGATGAAAAAAAAAAAAGATGAAGAATCTTACCGGTAAGAACAGCGTTAAGCAACAAAACGCCCTGAAAAATCATGGTAATAATGTCATGCAATAATTTTTTGTAACAAATACCAGTTAAACTTTACATGACATTTCATATGAAATAGAATATAATAGAATCTAAGAATAAAAAGATTTACTAGCAAACGCAAAATATAATTCACCTTAATGCCAAAAAAGTAACAAAAATAACAAACAATAAACAATTGCCTTGATATGATTCCTGCTATGTAATGATTCAGTTATGGATTTATATTATCTCAATGTTTGTTCATATGTTTTATATTGCCTATCATATCACAATTCAGTGCATTGACCTCTTCTAATAAACCTAGACACAATACAGTACAAACATGACAATCAAACAATGGAAAAATATAAAACAGTACGAAAATAATCAAGAAATAGAACTTAAAAAATTTCACTGATTGAAGATTTTGCTTGAAAACAATTTAAAAAAAAAAAAACAAAACCAACATTAAATACAAAAAGTAGTACACATTAGTGGACAAGAAATACACCCGATGAAAAACTTAAAAAAAAAAAAAAAAAAGATACATGGAAAAGTTACAACACTTTTATAGCCAAAGAAGGTAGTCATCTAGCTACACATCCTTGAATTCTTTAGCAGTCGACATCCAATAGGAGGCCAAAAACTTTACTCTATCCCAAAGGGAGGCCACACTTTAGAGCCAAAAACTATACATTTTGGATCAATTTAAATTAAACAGGGGAAATTGAATTCATCTTCAAGTATGAGGCTGGAAGGGCATCAGATTTGATGAAGTAAAGAGGATCTGGAAGGAGTGTTACCATCTAGTGATTGAGAAGAAGATGGTTGAGAAGGAGAGTTTGAAAGGATGTTTTAACAGAAGAGAATTGAACGGGACAGAGGTAGGTTGCCCAAGGGGAAATTATTTCGAGATTCCAAAAAGGGAAATTTGTAAATTCACTCTCTGAAGAGGAAATCTGAAGATGTTGCAGAGATCTTAGTGTATACAATCCGTTAAGAGAGAGAAAAAATAAAAAGAAGCATAAATTGTGCCAAGGACAAAATAAGAGAACATAATAATCATCAAATCTTATAGTAGCCAACTCCAAAGCTTTTTACAAAGCTAAATTATTGGAAGTTCTATCCCAATTGATTAAACTGAAGCTGAGGATGGTGCTGATTTCACCTACTATTATGTTCACAGCAATGACGATGATTCTTTTGGGATTCCTCTATAAAGGCTAAGCCCAACAATGCAAAATTATTGGAAGTTCTATCCCAATTTGATTAAACTGAAGCTGAGGATGGTGCTGATGTCACCTACTATTATGTTCACAGCAATGACAATGATTCTTTTGGGATTCCTCTCTAAAGGCTAAGCCCAACAATGCAAACGGTCAAAAGTGTGTTTCCCAGATTAAAAAAGACTAGCTAAACCACTAGTCAAGAGTTTGGTTGATATTGTTTTCCATTAGTAAAAAGTTAATTGATTAGTCAATGTGACAACTTTTGCATTCATTCTCATCACCTACATAAGATGCATGGTATACTTAAGCAAATTGAAGTTTAATCGATTTTCAAGCTGTGAGCTGAATGTTCTCCATAGATCTCGTATCGGGCATTTTTATGTTTGACATATTGTTCAAACAGACCTTCCATCAATGAACTCTTGTATGTTTTATTTTCTGATTATATCTCAATCGTGATTTTATAATGTTTCTTTCTTTTTTTTAGCATGTGCATATTATACAGCATATCTATACCAAGGCTCCTTTATGGGAAAATAGTGCCTTACGATGGACAGCCTGCCTATACTATACCATACATGCAAAGCCCCACCCATACTTGCTGCCTTGCATTGTTTGATAGTTTTATAACCTGGACCAAGTTTTATTTTTAAAATGTTAGTCTTTTTGTTTTCTTGAGTGTTGTGTTTAATGCTTATACTAGTAGACGTTTGGGCTCTATTGACTGATCTTTTAACTACTGTAGGAACTATTCCACCAGCATGTATCACCCTTGGGCTACCGCAGAGCAACTATACAGGATATCATACACCTGCTCATTGATGGGATGATACCAGTTGATCCAAACAACCATTAAAGTTTGAGGATTATGCCGTCTACAAGAAATTTCACATCAATAACTTGCATTTGTTTGCTAATTGCTGAAATAACTGGACAGCAAAGTCTGAAAAGACTACTAAAATTTCTTTGCATATCAATAAAAATCCATAGATCTTAGCATTGACATAGTGGATAAATTTACAAAACCACATGATGCACGACTTAGCAATTAAGCTTGACTTGCATAGAACACATATTGATTATGAATTTCAGACAGGGTATAAGAACAGAAATTTGGTTGCCATTGTCTCCCAGTTCAAGATTTTACTTCACTCCAATGAAAAAAAAAGTGATTAATAAGATGCCAACTCAAAATAAAACAGCAAATAAATTGAAATCACATCGGTCGAGGCATCGCGGCGCAGTATCGGGCGATACCGACCTAAAAGAAAATGTTGAACATAACGAGAGATTCAGGTCATATCGCGGCGTCGCGGAACCGTTTCGGTCGATTCAGTGACGATATCTCGGCGACTCAAGACTCACTCAAATACCAGACGATTCGCCCAAGTTGTGGAAGCCTCAGGGTTTATACATATCGTGTAATGGTATCGTCTCGGAAGGTACTGAGTCAGCCGACTTGTATCGACATCACCGATACTTTGAACCATGTGAATCACATGGTTCAAAGTATCGGCCGATACCGATACGAGTTGGTCGAGTCGTATCCGTCTCGACACCTTTGGAGATGATACCGTTACACGATACGTATAAACCCCGAGTCTCGCACAACTCAGCCGAGTCGTCTAAGTTGTATCCGAGTCAATCGCGAGTTGCCGAAATATCGCCACCGAATTGGCCGATACGGTTCCACGACGCCGTAATATGCCATGAATTTCTCGTCATGCTCAACATTTTTTTTTAAGTCGTATCGCCTGATACCGCGCCGCGACTGATGTGTCTCAGAGCTCTCCGAGTTGATGGCCTATACCGTGACCTTGAACCATACATGTAATAACTACAAATGCGGGGAGAGAAAAATGCACAGTAACATTGAGATGAAATTGCCACCTGTATAGCCCATCTTTCCAAATTTCCATGAGATGCAATCAAACAGTTCAGATCTTCCCCAAGTTCTTTGTATATGTTCATCAGACTTGAAGGGACTTGCACACCTTCTGGCACAGAGAAAGAAAGGCCCATTGCTTGACCAGGTCCATGATAAGGATCCTGACAAATGAAAATATCATCCACAGTAATTTACTTCACCAACGATTAAAAAAGTCAGCCCAGATAATCATTGTGGTCACCATCACCCAATGGAAATTAATATAAGGAAAAAAACACAATACTGAAATTACTGACAATAATAGATTGATCAGATACTGACACAAGGGATCAGAGAAGAGAGAACATGAGCAGACTTGCAGGGAACAAAGGAAAAATCAATTAAACCATCCAATTAGTGTAGCAATTGCAAAGAGATAGAAGAAAGCCTCAGCAGCAGTGTTCCCTCTTCAGAAAATCTCAAAACAAAGCACCAAAATCCAATGAAAACCCTAACCTTGTCACCTTCACAACCCTAGTCGAGACCAAAGTTATGCAAAGCTCGCCTTAAAGAGCTTGAAGTAATATCACTGTTAAGTTACTTTAATGGTCTATGTGGGTTTTGTATGACAACTTTCAGTTTGCTAATTTGAGTGTGTGCAAGGATGGCGTATTTCATACTCATATACTTAACAAAGTTCCATTGTGAACCCAATGATGAATCCATTGAAGACATACGTGAAGCTCTCTACTGATCTCATAGGTTATCTAATTAATGTTTTCCAAAGAAGACTAAAAAAATGAAATCTTGAATCTTTGACCTCAATTGTTGCCTTGATCACTCCAAAAAGGAAAGTTTTAGTTTGTTATGTTATATGGTTGAGTTAGGGCAGAGTTGATGCTACTTCAAGTCATTTTCCCAGGCCTGAACATTGGTGAATGTGGTTTTTCAAAATTTTGATTCCTCTGTTTTGCTACATTTTTCTTAATATGTACTGAACCCTTTTGGGGTATCCAGGATGAGTTTTGTGTTTAGTTTTGTTTGATGATCACTTCAAGATGCTGAATGTTAAGCACTTTACTTAGCAATGTTTTCTCAAGAAGCTTATTGTTGAATTTGAATTAGTAGTAGTATGCATTTCTCATGGTAGGAATTTTATTTCAAATATGGTGTTTGAGTTTTGTATTTGAAGTCACACATCTTTTTTATAAACAAAATACTAGAGTTGTAATATAACTATTTATTTTGTTTGTTACAGAAATACTCGTCCCAGATACTGAATTGGTTCACCCTCTATAATCAGTAGAGAAAAAGGAGATTAAAATGAAAAGAAAGTGTATGTTCGTTTCTATTATTTTTTCTATCTACTCTACATCCGACAAAGTCCACTTCCGAATAGCTAATAAGATTATTGTGGGGCTACTAGACATACTGAAGATTATTGTTGGAATAAGCATGGGAGATCGACGAATGCTAATCAAGCCTCTGATGTTTCAATTTCACTTGTGCCTCAGCGAGCTACTGTTGCATCTACAAGATCTACATCTGGCTTTCATGATGTTCTTACTTCTCAGTCCAGTCAACTCATTCAACAGTTACCATCTTTTTCTCCCCAAGCTGTCTCAATGCCGGCAGTTCTGCACATGTGGCAGCCCACTTAGCTTCACAGTCTTGGATTATTGATTGAAGAGTTAGTGCTCATATGTCTAATACTTCCTCCTTGTTTTCTAATTTTCACTCTTCTACCTCCCGTATTGTCTTACCTGATGTTTCTTTTCGACTAGTGCGTGGGACCGGTGATCTTCACCCTAGTTAGTCCATGCCTTTGACATTTGGTTTATTTGTTCCTCATTTTCCCTTTAACTTATTATCTATGAGTCAATTGACTAAATCTTTACAATGTTCACCGACATTTTTTTTTTTTTTGATAGGAAGCAAAAATTTTATTAATAAAAGTAAATTTACATCAAAAATGTATGGATAAGAAATCTAACGAATTACAGAAAATCATAGTCAAAAGAAAACAAAACACAGCCATTTCAATCCCACCAAACTAAATAACTTGTACCACAACGACAACGCAATAGGGCAATGTAAAAATAAATGATTAATGCTCTCATAATCCCCTTTATACATGACACACCATTACGGAAAAAGACAAGAGTGAGGTCTCCTCTTTTGAAGCATATCCACAGTATTAATCTTACCATGAACAACAATCTATGCAAAAAATTGCACTTTTTTTTGACACTTTAGCCTTCCAAATTATCATAGCAGGTGTAAAAAAAGGACACAAAGGATCATCTATAAGAGAATCTTAAAATGATTTACAAGAAAAAATACCCGAAGAATCAAGAACCCATCTTCTTCGATCACACGACTCTTGACACAACAAATGACCATTAATAATATTCAAGACACATAAAACATCACCCATATCTCTGTCATCAAGATTCGTACGGAAACCAAAATCCCAAGAATACGGTTGATTATAAGAACCAATCATAAAAGCAATATTCGACTCATGATACAACAACAAATGATATAGCCGTGAAAACAAACCGGATAGAGATGACTCTCCTACCCAAATATCCTCCCAAAAACGAACTCTCATCCCATTACCCACAACAACCCTGAGCTGTGGGGAAAATCTTGTCACTTCCACGGGCTTCGAAAACTTCCCTTTTCAACTTTATTAGTGTCTTATCCATTTGTCTATAATCCATATTTGTTCTTGATAACTAAATGCCACAAAACATTTTGTTCCAAAGAAAACCGCCAAAACCACTTACCTACTAAAGCAATATTTATTGCATTCAAATTCCTAATAGACAGACCACCTTTATCCCTAGGTCTAGCAACTACCTCCCACCCAACCAAATGATCATTTCTCCCTTCACCATATCTTCCCACAAAAAATCTCTCATCATTTTTTCAATCTTCATAGCAATCTTACTTGGCATCCTAAATAAGGATAAAAAATACGTGGGAATACTAGCAAGAACAGATTGCACTAACACTAACCTCCCTTCCCTAGATATAAAAGCTCTCTTCCACCCATCTAATATTTTCCCCATTCTCTCCACCACCGAATCCCAGAAAGATAATGCTAATGGATTTCCACCCAAGGGAAACCCTAAGTACTTAAAAGGCGAAACCCCTACTTGACACCCAAAAACACCTGCAACTCTACTAATTTTATTCTGATTTGAATTTATACCCACAAGTAGACTCTTATCCATGTTCACCTTCAATCCAGACACAATACTAAATACTTTCACAATATTCTTGAAATTTAAATTTTTTTTCCTTATCACCTCACAGAAGAATATTGTATCATCAGCAAACTGAAAATGTGATACTATTATCCTATCCCTTCCGACTTGAAATCCTCCAACAAGATTTCAGCTCTCCGCCCTCTTCATTAATTCATCAATCCATCAGCAACTAAAGTAAAAAGAAATGGTGATAGTGGGTCGCCCTGTCTCAAACCTTTAGTTGCTTTAAACTTACCCTTAGGCTTTCCATTAATCATGACTGAAAAATTCATAGAATGTAAACAACCTAAAATCCACCTACTCCATCTACCACCAACACCTTTCACCTTCATGACATAATCTAAAAATTTTCAATGCATATGGTCATAGGCCTTCTCAAAATCAATCTTGAAAATAAAACCCTCATTTCCTCTATCTCTATAATCCTCGACCACCTCATTAGCCACCAAAGCAACATTAAGAATTTGTCTATCCTGCACAAAAGCCCACTGATATTCAGAAATAGTCTAGCTAAAAACCTCCCTTAATCTCATAGATAAAACTTTTGCAATGATCTTATACTGGCTAAACACCAAACTAATTGGTCCAAAATCATTCAATTGCAAGGATTTATCCTTCTTTGGAATTAAACAAATAAAAGTCTGAGATATTGCATTCACCACTCCATTTTGAAAGAACTCATTGAAAACTCTCATTAAATTCTCTTTGACAACATCCCAACAATCTTGATAAACATCTAAAGTAAAACCATCCGGACCTAGAGCCTTATCTCTGCCACACTCCAAAATAGTCTTCCTCAACTCTTCTACCTCAAACAGCCTTTCTAACCACCTATATTTACCCTTATCAATAGGACTCAACTCTAATCCCTCACGCCCAGGTTTAAATTCCCCCCCCCCCCCCCCCCCGGCGGAGAGGAGTATAACTTGGTAAAAAACTCCACAATTTTACTTTCAATCATTCTTTCTTCCTCAATAATCACACCATTCTCTATTTTCAACTTGTCAATAGACTTCTTATTTCTACCATTTGCTATTCTATGAAACAACTTAGAAATATTATCCCCCTCTTTTAACCACTTCACCCTTACCTTTTACCTCCAACTAATTTCTTCCTTAATCACCACTTCCTCAAACTTATTTCTAAGCCCCATAAGGAACTTGTGAATCCTATCCTCCTGTTCTCGAGTATGCAGGAATACCGCTCCCTCTAACTCTATCCTCAGAATAGCAGCAAGAGGACGTAAAGTCTCATACTCAAGCCAACGCTGAGTCAAATAGTCATATTAATTCTAAACTGTCATACCTCCCGGTCGAGCATATGAGAGCTCCTAAGAAAGCACATAGACACGAACTTCATGGCCTGACTGTGAATACATCTCTGATAATACGCTCCATAACTACGGAACAAAGCTATGAAACTGATGAATCCTACAAACAGATGACTCTATAGAGCCAAATAACCATCCAAAAATAACGCAGTTCTTAGAGAACCACGCCGAATATCCAAGGTCGTCATCAGCTGGCTTGGGGTGCGATCCTGTCAGCCAACCAAACTTCCCAACACGCCCTAAAAAAAATAGAATGAGCGTGACCAGTCAGCAAAGTTACAGCCATTCAACAACTGTGTCGTAACCTTCTAAGAGATCATACCTGGCATCACCGATAATGCAACTGTGCTCGTAGGTACTGTATACTGGTCAAACATAAAAGTAGGAAGAGTAATCCCTGCCAGCGATACATTCCAAGTGGAAGTACTAACGGTAGGAGTCTCAAGTCCCTCACTCATGTCCATAGCAACAACAATAATATGGCAACCGTGACAGAAACAACTCTAAGACAGATAGAGGAAAAAGGAAAGAAAAAACAATATACATTCAATCGAACAATAACAACAAATAAAGAAGGTTCAAAAAGTTCCTAAATAACAGATCACGGTACCAAGAAATCTAGAAAATATGTGGATGATCTACGACATCAAAAGTAGATCAACAGAGAACCCTAGGAAAAAGTGGAGGAAGCAGCGCAAAGAGATGGCCTAAGGGCACAGCAGCAGCACGAAGAGGTGGCCAGAGGGACTGGGCGCTAGCGTTGGCTGGCCTGGGCACTGGTTACCTTAGGTGCTAGCGATGGTTGCGGCTTGGACACTGGCTACCCTGGGCGTTGGATGCCTTAGGAGCTGGCAAGGTGGCTGGGCAGTAACGAGGCGGTGGGGCTTGTGGCGGCTAGGTGGTGGTTGCTAGGGTTAGGGTTTGGTTTAGGGTGAGGAAAGGCTAGGGTTTTGCTCTGATACCAACTAGAATTATTTGAGAGTCAAAAGGAATACACAAACTGAGTGCAGAGTCCCGTATATATAGTCAAATAAGAGTACAAATGACCTGAACATCCATCTGGTCTGGGTAAGACATAAAAGTCATAGTAAGGGCAAAAAAGAAAAAAAGAAAAAACCCTTATAAACTATACTATACCTCCAACACAAACTATACTATAACTCCAACACAAACTATAAATGAGGCTAAGGGGAATCTGAAGAGGGACGTTTGGAGCTTTGACCTATAAGAAAAAACAAAAAGAGAGACCATTTTGCTTTATCTTCATCTTGTAAAAGAGATTCTTCAAGAACATTATATTCTCTTTCTCCTACTCTCTTGTGCTTTGTGAGGATCTTGTACTAAGAGAATATTTTTGAGAAGTATGTGTTGTATATTCTTCTTAGAGTGAGCTAAAAACGATTACTCTCTTTGTATTAAGAAATTGTAATGATTTGACTTTCACTCATAATCAAGTCGTTGTTCATATAATATCTAATCCAACGTTTCATGAACGAAATAAAGGTACTGGGGTTTTTTATTTTTATTTTTGGTAAATGAAAGGTACTGAGGTTGATTGACAATTTATTTGAGAAAACATTTTGTGTGTAGACATTATTACACTACTTGTTAGATATGAGGATCAACTTGTTGATATGTGGATTATATGAGATACCATCTTGAGCGGGAGTGTCGGAATATATAACAGTAGTATTATTGTAACTAAAGGCATATATTCATTTTATACTCACTTCCCATTCATAAAAAATACGCAAAAGGGAGGTGTGCTATAAGCTCTTAGCCTCCTCTATTTTTCTTTCTCATCTCTATTCTTCTTTCTCTACAACCCATAACTTCAACATTCACAGACATTTTCCATAACATGGAAGGTTAGAAGACAGGAGACTTTCATATTTTATTTTTTGTGCATGACTTATTTATATCAATTTTTTTATAGTTGGTCATAGCTCTGGTTTGTCTTCCTAGATCACGCTGCCATTTTCATTCTTGAGAAAATTCTCGGTTAGTTTATCTAAGCAAAGAAAAAATAATAACTGAGAAATGTGCATATCTCAAGCAATGGCGGAGCCACTCTTTGGCCATGGCCCCGGTCAAATTTTCACATTTTTACTAGATACCTTCCAAATTGGTCCTCTTAACTTTTTGAAATTATACTTTAATCCTAAAATTATGTTGGTGATATCATTTTACATGGAATCTCAAGTTTTCAAAATTGTAGTTTATATCCTCAAATTATGATCTTATTTATACTTTACCTCTTGATTACGTATATAAATAAATTGCACCACTAATCATTATAAAGAGCCCCATGGACTATTTTCATCAAAAATTCAACGATTGTTTCGTCAAAATTCAACAATTATGTAAAATCAAATTTTAATGATTAATGGTGCAATATGTTCAAATTATTATTCAAGTAGGTACAGTTAAATCAAGGTCATAATTTCAACAAACCAAAGTATAATTTACAAAAATCCCATATCTTTTTAGATTTTCATTCTTCACATGATCTTATCTGAAATTATTTAACATCTAATTAATTTTCAAAATTTTGAATTATACAATTTACCGTGTCAAAATTTGTTTTAATAAGTCCTATACGACTGAAATTTGATAATAATGATAGCTCATTAAATGACCTATTGACTAAAAAAAATTTGTTACATCACTATTTGACCCTTCTCAAGATAAAATTCTAGCTCTGCTCCCTCTCTGGGAGGAAATACGTATTAACAGCTCATGCCTGAATTAAGATTATACCATTCTTCTTCAGTAGATGACAACAATAATGGGGATTGATAATTGTTTTTGGTCACCAAATGCATTATCCAGTGGTTGCTATGAGACTAGGAAACCTATTTTTCATGAGTTTTTTAAATGATGATTTTAGTGAGAAAGGTTTGGCTGATATTATGTATTATTTTTGGGTTTGGCTTATTCTACTTCAACTACGAGTGTAAATATGATATAGGTGGGATTCACATTTGACTGTGCATCGCACGAGGTCCTCCTAGTTTGTTCTACGTTACTAAAATTAGCTAAAATGAATTGTTTCTGCTGCACTTGCCTGTAATTAGAACTTATGGCATTTAATTGTATTTGTGGTATAATTCATGCACCTTGAATTGATGAAGCATGTGCATTACCTCGCAGCTTGCCCTTGGGCCCCAAAAATTACTAAAACACTAAGAACAGCCCTAATCTCATCATCTTTACAAAGCCTAAGTTAAAATTATTACATAACCAAAACACTAAGAACAACCCTAATCTTGTCATCTTTACAAAGCCTAAGTTAAACTTATTACCAAACTTCTCAAAACACCCACCTAAATACTACAAAAATTTCCCAATCTTAGCCACCAATTATAATGAAACAAAAAATAGTCTTCTAAGCAACTAAATCCAACTTAATAACTCTTGAAACTTGCAGAAACTAGCGTAAACCAATTGCTGGTCTCGCTGAAACTACTCCGACTAAGACATCATTGCACTCTGCCTATGCACTACATTAGATTATGACGAATATCTAATAACGACAACATTTTGATGTAGAACAAGTTGTTGAAGACTTCATGGTGGAGTGGGATAACCAGTTGTCAAAGAAAGCAAAATAGCAGTTGTGGACAGTTCTGTTTTTCTCTTTTGTTTTGATTAGGATTCCTAGATAGGATAAGTAGAATTACTAATCTCCTTAATGAACTCAATACTGCTTTTTAGTCGTTGGTATTTTATCTAGAATCGTAGTCCTAGAAGATTTAGGACTTTTTTCTACATTTGTAGTCCCATTTCAGAGGAGTTCTAGAGGAAATAAAATTTGTTTTCAGAGAATCTTTTCTCAAATTTTTGGTGGATTCCAGATTTATTTTCCTAGTTTGCTAGGGCATTCGTCCAGCTAGAACGATATCTAGTCTACTGTGTGTTTCGTTTTGTCACATTTTCAGGGTAAGTATAATTATTGGCAAAAAAAATAGAAAGTTCTTCGTTTCACGATCACAATAAATTATTGTGATGATTACCCCATAAAATTGCAGTAAAGTTAAACCAATCAATAAAAATAGGGCAAACTTCACTTTACCTCCTTATGGTATATCCCAAATGCACTTTACCTTCCTGATATTTAAAAACCTCCACATAACCCTTACGTAATTTGTGGACTAAAATGCAATCCAAACACCGTTAACGGAAAGATTAAAATGAATTTAATAGCCCTACTTGTCTTCTTCTTTCTTCTCTTCTTTGAAGACTTTTTAGGCTGCCAAAATCCTCTTCTTCTCCGACAGACACTCTCACGCTCTCATCCTGCTCTCCGTTTCAAACACACACTAACGAACCAAAAAATGAATCGAAATCGAAATGAAAACGGAAACCAAAACCAAAACAAAATCGAAAACAACGCGTGTTTGTGATAGAGACTGTGTGTGTGCAGACTGTGTGTGTGCAACGAGGTGGCGTGTAGAAGAAGTGGGTTTTGTGAGTGTATGTGTGCAAAAGAAGGTATGCGTGTGTTCTCTGTGTGTGTGGGTGGGTGTGTGTGTTCTCTGTGGGTGGTTGCATGTGTTTTGTGTGCTTGTGTTGTGTGTGGGTGTGTGTGTTCTGTATGTGTGGGTGGGTGGGTGGGTGGGTGCGTGTATGTTGTGTGCTTGTGTTATGTGTGTGTGTGTTAAGAGAGAGTGAGAGAGAGAATATCGGAGTTGGGACACTGGAGAGAGGATCAGAGATGGTTCAAAGAAAAAGACAATGGTGTTTGGACAAATTTCAAATTTAACAAGGTTAATTTTGCGTCAAAATTTCAAAAAAAACAAAATTTAGACAGAACAACTCTTGGATCCTGCGCATGGGACACACCTCATATGTTAAGTTGGATGGAAAGTGTGACATTGCATTTTAGTCCACAAACTGCGTGAGGGTTATGTAGAGGTTTTTAAATGTTAGGGAGGTAAAGTGCATTTGGAGTATACCGGCAAAGTGAAGTTTGCCCGTTAAAATATAAACATCAATGCCCCTCAGAATTATAGGACCAGAACAAATGGGAGAGTAGTTTAAACAGAAGATGCTGAACTAAACAGACAAAATGTTGTTATGTGATGATACCAAGAATAAATTCCAAATATGAGCTCGGTAAGGGAGGTCAGCTAGGACCTTCAGAGCTCAGGTGTCCAGACCTCAAGTACCCCCCCCCCCCCCCCAAAGAGCAAACAATCAGGAAAATGAGAAGGAAACAACTGTATAACAGAAAGCACCCCCGAAACAATAGCCAAGCTGTGTTCAAGGCGCAAAACTCTCAATTGGCCAAGATCCTCTCCCTAAATCAAGGGAGATCCCACGAATGCAAGGCAAGGATCTCGCGGCAGACCCCTTAGATATAGGAATTTCATTATAAATACTGTATAGAGCCTCCATTGAAGGAGGGAGGCCAGAGGAACCCTAGTTGCATGAAAAACACACTGTAAACTCTATACACCATTAATAAAAACACAAGGAGCAAGAGCCTCCATTAAAGAGTGGACTAACCGAGCTCCCGAGCCGGTGAACCACTATACATTCTCTGTGCTAGATATCCCAACCCCCCAAGTCTTTTATCACAATCCTCACGAGCCACGTAGCTCAGATCCACGTTGTTCAGCATAATCCAAACGTTCTGCTCGTCTACACTAGTTAACACCATCAGTTTGACGCCGTCTGTGGGAACGACTGTTCTTATTACAAGTACGCTGGTTTTTCCAGCAACTGATGGTCTCCACACGTAATATGAGCAGAAGCCAGATGAATCCCCACGGGTGCAGAACCAGCAGGAGGCCACTAGCAGCAGGCAACACAAAAATCTTCAAGATTTCTTCCCCGCTGCTGAGACCAATCCTCTTGGGACGATTCCCCAAACGAATAACGAAATGGAAGCACTTTGCCTAGTCAACCAACGTCTGCTCCAGCAAAACAAAGAGCTCTTGAAGCTTCTGCAAGACCCTCAACTGGCGAGACCCACTCAATGAGATCCCCCACAAAGGGAGCGTCAACATCTCGATCCCCTCAACGAAGATAACGAAAGAGGGGAGAATAGCCAGCCCAGGAGGCAGGCTCCCCACCAAAATGGTGATAATGAAGAGGTGCATAATCAAAACGATAGGGGAGAGAAAAATGATTTCTTTCTTTTCCAACAGGAAAGAAGGGAGCAGTACTGGGAACAACGCTTCAGAGGCATCCAGCAGGAGCTCAGTCACATGAAGGAGGCTGTGAGGGGCAGGACCCCAGTAACAATGGACGCTCTAGTGCAGCAGACTGAATCCCCATTCACTGTCGGGGTGCTGCACTTTCCCCTCCCCACAAAGTTCAGAATGCCCCAAGTAGAGGCCTTTGATGGGACAAGGGATCCTATGAATCATCTCAATACCTACAAGAACCAGATGGAATTACACGAATACCAAGATCCTGTGCGATGTCAAGCCTTCGCCATCACGCTGAAGGGTTCAGCTTTGGCATGGTTCAACAGACTTCCCCCTGCATCAATCTCCTCCTTTAAGGAGCTCTCCATATCATTCGTGTCTCACTTCATAGGAGTTCGAACCTACCGAAAACCGAGTTACCACCTACTAAATGTGAAACAAGGACCTAATGAAAACCTGCGGTCTTATGTCCAAAGATTCAATTCAGAATCCCTTAAGGTGGACGTCCCAGATGAGAAATTCGGCATCACTGCTTTCATTGCTGGATTAGGGGTGCAATCGAAGGACTTGATATTCTCTATTTCAAAGAACCCGCAAGCAAGCATGGCAGAGGTGTTGGCCAAAACAGAAAAGTATATTAATGGTGAGGAAGCCCTCCTCTCAAAGGTAGGGAGCTCTTCCTCGCAGAAGGAAAAGGTAAAGGAAGAAAGGAAGGGAGACCGAAGTCCCAGGAAGGAAAGAGGACGAGAGAGGTCCCCAAGGAGAGACGGGGATCGCTCCCCAAAAAGGAGGGGGGATGTCAGAGATCGCTTAGGTCCTCCCCAACCAGAGCTGCAACCAAGGAATGCACCTCGGCAGCTCACTCCTCTTACTGCCTCGGTATCACAGATCCTGTATAAGGTACAGAATAAGAAGTTCCTCAGATGGCCACAACGAATGAAGGCGGATCCTGCAAAAAGAGATCCCACCAAGTATTGTGAATACCACAGGGATCATGGCCATCACACCGACGATTGCATCCAGTTAAAGAAGAAAATCGAGTTCCTGATCCAACGAGGACAGCTGAGGCGTTTCGTAGCCAATGACAATCAAAGCCGAGCTCAACCACCCCCTGCACCTCGGCAACAAGCCCTCACGCAGCGTCAGCAACCTCTAGGGGAGATCAGAGTAATATCTGGAGGATTTGCTGGAGGCGGAGAATCCAACACAGCCAGGAAGGCTCATTTACGCAAAATCAGAACTGATTAGGCACTAGAGGTGCAAACCGTGTCCAAGGTACCACGACTAAGCACGGCTATCACTTTCTCAGATTCAGACCTAGAAGGCTGTCAACATTCCCACGATGACCCCTTGGTGGTAAGAGCTGTCGTTGCCAACAGAACTGTCCACCGAGTTCTGATCGACAATGGGAGCTCAGCAGACATTATTTTCGCGCCAACATTTGACAAGATGGGAATAGGTTGAGAGAAGCTCGAGCCAGTAAGAACCCATTTGTTAAGGTTCTCAGGAGAGAAGGTGCTACCCTTGGGATCAATACAACTTGTGCTCACAAGGGGCGATCCTCCCTGTCAGGCCACCACTACTGTGAAATTATTGGTAGTTGATGCGCCCTCGGCGTACAATATGTTGCTTGGAAGACCTTCCTTCAACGCAATGAGGGCTATACCATCTGCCTATCACTTGGTTATGAAGTTTCCTACAGAAAATGGAGTTGAAGTGGTCCGAGGAGACCAGCGAGTAGCACGGGAGTGTTACATGGTATCTATCAAGAGAAAAGAAATCGAAAATATTCAACTAAACGAGCTCGACATGAGAGACGAGCTGGATACCAGACCCATGCCGTCAAAAGAGCTGGAGCCCGTCCAACTTGACGAAGAGCCAGAGCACCTAGTAAACGTAGGATCAAAGTTGAGCAGAGAAATCAAAGACCTCTTGATTCAGTTCCTGAGAAGAAACGTGGAAGTTTTTGCATGGAAACAAGAGGACATGAAAGGAATCGACCCCTCGGTCATCACTCACAGGCTCAGTGTGAGTCCTACCTGCAAGCCTATTAAACAGAAGAGGAGAAGTTTCGCCCCAGAACGCCAAAAAGCCATTAATGAGGAGGTCAGCAAGCTTCTGCATGCCAAGGCCATTAGAGAAGTGGACTACCCAGCTTGGCTAGCCAATGTGGTTCTCGTTAAGAAGACCAATGGCACATGGCGCCTCTACATCGATTTTACTGACCTCAACTGTGCATGTCCTAAAGACAGCTTCCCTCTACCCCGGATAGATTTGATTGTGGATGCCACCGCTGAACACGAGCTCCTCAGCTTCATGGACGCCTTCTCTAGATACAACCAGATTAGAATGGATCCCAATGACCAAGATAAGACCTCCTTTGTGCCAGAGTAAGGGACGTACTGCTACCAGGTTATGCCTTTTGGATTGAAGAATGCTAGAGCTACTTACCAGCGACTGGTGAACCGGATGTTTCAAAAACAGATTGGGACGACCATGGAAGTCTACATTGATGATATGTTGGTCAAGTCATTAAAGACAGAGCTCCACATAGGGCATCTAGCAAAGTCATTCCAGGTCCTAAAAGAGTATAGGATGAAGCTCAACCCTGCCAAGTGTGCTTTTGGGGTATCCGCGGGAAAATTCCTGGGCTTCATAGTCAACAGCAGAGGAATTGAAGCCAATCCGGAGAAAGTAAAGGCAGTAATGGACATGCAACCGCCATCCAATACAAGGGAGATTCAACATCTAATAGGGAGAATAGCAGCCCTGAATCGTTTCGTGTCCAGATCAAGTGACAAGTGTCAACCCTTCTTTCGGGTCTTAAAAAGGGCATTCCAGTGGGATACTCAATGTGAGGAGGCGTTCAAAGACTTGAAGGACTATTTAAGCTCCCCTCCCGTTTTGGTAAGCCCCTTAGAAGGGGAAGCACTTACTCTCTATTTAGCGGTATCAGATTTCTCAACTAGCGCAGCGCTAGTAAGGGAGCGAGACAGAGCTCAGCAACCAGTCTATTACTGTAGCAGAGCTCTAAGGGGGGCGGAGGAGAGATATCCGAAAATGGAGAAGCTTGTCTTGACTTTAGTCACAACTGCTAGAAGACTTAGACCATACTTTCAAGCTCATACTATTGAGATTCCAACAGATTAACCGATGAAACAAGTACTACATAAGCCAGAATCTTCGGGGAGATTAGTTAAGTGGGTCATTGAGCTCAGCGAGTTCGACATCAGATACAAGCCCAGAACAGCGATCAAAGGGTAGGTTCTAGCAGATTTTATCGCAGAATTCATATCAGAAACGCAGGCGGAAGCAACACAGCTAGTACCTGACCTCCCTACATGGAAGCTTTCAGTAGATGGAGCCGCCAACGCTCAAGGGAGTGGTGCTGGGCTGATTCTGACCTCACCAGATGGGATAGATATAGAGTACGCTCTCAGGTTTGGGTTTAAGGCTTCAAACAATGAAGGCGAATATAAAGCTGTCATTGCTGGACTAAACCTCGCACTCTCAATGGAGGCAAAACAGCTTGAGATCTGTAGTGACTCCCAACTCGTGGTGAAGCAGATAGAGGATTCTTATGAGGCCAAGGGCGAAAAAATGGTCATTTACCTCATAAAAGTGCAGGAATTAATTAAGAAATTTGTGCAGGTGAAAATCAGACATGTACCTAGAGCTGAGAACTCGCGAGCAGATGTATTGGCGAAACTGGCGACAGCCTCGCAAGAAAACTTGGATAGGCTAATCCCGGTGGAACACCTAGCAGAACCGTCTGTAAGTACTGAGGAGGAAGAAGTGCTCCCTGTTTTGGTCCCTTCAAGCTGGATGGATCCCATCTGAGGGTATCTTCAGAATGGGACCTTGCCAGAAGATCCCAAAGAAGCCACAAAACTAAAAACCAGGTCAGCCAGATTCTCTATTCTACAGGGGAATTTGTATAAGCGAGGTTTTCCGAAACCTCTCCTCAAATGTGTGGAAAATGAGGATGTTAACTGCATACTCAGAGAAATTCACGAGGGAGTCTGCGGGAACCATATTGGAGCTCGGGCGCTGGCAGAAAAAGCCTTGAGACAAGGATATTATTGGCCCCCCATGCTCAAAGACGTCATGGACCTGGTCAAAAAGTGCAAAATCTGTCAGCTACATGCCAACATCTCCCATTGTCTGCCGGAGCTCTTAACTTCAGTAGTGAGCCCCTGGCCATTTCAGCAATGGGGCCTCGACATCCTTGGACCCTTGCCCATGGGAGTGGGGCAATGTAAGTTTGCTATCATAGGGGTGGATTACTTCACCAAATGGGCGGAAGTGGAACCCTTGGCAACGATCACAGAGCAAAAGGTACAGAATTTTACGTGGAAATCTATAATATACAGGTTTGGAATACCCAGGGCTATCATCTCTGACAATGGGAAGCAATTCGACAATTCGAAGTTCAAAAAATTCTGCGCTGAGCTAGAGATAAAGAATTACTTTTCGGCTCCAGCTCACCCGTAATCTAACGGACAAGCAGAGGTCACTATCCGAACCATAAAGGCAGCCTTGAAAACTAAACTAGAGGCCCTAAAGGGGAAGTGGGTAGAGCACATCCCAGAAGTACTATGGGCTTACAGGACAACTGCCAGGACAGCGACCCAGAAAACGCCATTTGCTTTGGCTTTTGGAACTGAAGCAGTGGCGCCTGTCGAAATCGGGCTCCTATCCCCCAGGGCCGAATTCGCAGAGTCTAAACACAATGACGAGTCACTTTTGCTGAACCTTGATCTCCTGGACGAAAAAAGAAACGAAGCCCTGTAGCGTATCAAGAACTACCAGAGAAGGGCGGCAAGATACTACGACAGGAAAGTCAGATACAGGAGTTTCAAAGTAGGAGATCTGGTGCTTAGGAAGCTTCTGCTTGCGAGGAAAGACCCCACCCACGGGAAGATGGGGCCTAATTGGAAGGGCCCTTACATCATCTCAAGGGTGGTCAGACCCGGAAACTGAGTTACAAACTGAAGAAGAGAAGATCCTACGTCATACTTGGAATGCAGAGCATCTAAAAAAGTTTTTCCAGTAAATCTCTTTTGTAATAAGACTATTCTCAATAAAACAGTAAAGTTTTTCTTATGTGACTGCTTGAAATAGCTAAAAAGCTAACAATAAGCTCTTCAGCTCATAAAAACTAAGATGAGCTCTTCAGCTCATAAAAACTAAGATGAGCTCTTCAGCTCATAAATCTAAGATGAATTCAGCTCATAAAAACTACGATGAGCTATTCAGCTCATAAAAACTAAAATGAGCTCTTCAGCTCATAAATCTAAGATGAACTCTTCAACTCATAAAAACTAGGATAAGCTCTTCAGCTCCTAAAATTTAAAAATGAGCTACTCATTTTTAGAATCTAACGATGAGCTCCTCAGCTCATAAATCAAAGACGAGCACTCCAGCTCATAAATCTAAAATGAGTTCTTCAGCTCATAAAATTCAGAAGGGTTGATCAGTCCGTGTAAGCAATAAGCTCTGAGGGTCGCAGAATACAACTAGAAGTCACAAAGCAGCAAAAAGAGGTCTGTATTTCAAGCTTTCAAAAAGTACAAAAAGAAAAATGAGCAGTCACCACAAGAGACATACAAAAAAGCCATAAAAGTCCTCTGAGTGAAGCAAAACATATGGAAAGAAAGCAGAAACTTCTAGCTCTCCCCAAGTCGCCTAGTTAACTCGGTCACCTCTTCCCTTAAGCAAGCATTCTCCTCTTTCAGCTCATCTCTCTCCTTCTCTGTCTCCGAAAGCAGCTTCAAGAGTTTCTGACCAGCGGAAGAGAACAAAATGTCCCAAGTAAAGACCCGGAGGAGGCAGAAGAAGAGCTGCTCGAGGTACCACTCCTCCTACGCTTTTTGGAAGTTGTCCCAGCATCCTCATCCTCATCTGATTCGGGAGGGAAGGAGATTGGAGAGTCTGGGATGGAAGCAAAATCCAGAGATGCTGAAACAGCGCTGAAAAGGAAAAGATTCTCAGAAGTCACCAGTTCAAAAAAGGACATTGGTTCAGCATGGATCACCTGCTCAATGTTCATCATCTCAATCAGATTTGGCTCAGGCCCACCTGCGCAACAAAAATACAGTTTGGAACCCGGCATTATAAAAAATTGCTCAAGAAAGTTCCCAATATACCTACTTGTATGAGAAAAGCTTTTCCAGGAACGTGGGACCCTGTTCTGAGAGCAGCGATACTTAGTAGACTCCAAAGATCTCCAGAAACGAAGAAAAAACGCTGAGTCCACCCTTCAGGAGAGGGGGAAAGTTGAGAATTAAAGGACGTTCGCGAAAATGCCTCCACAAGAAATTATTGAAGCAAGGGACCTCGTCATCCTCAAGAACAAAAAAATAAAGAAATTCAGCAATCGTAGGGAACTCCTTGCCTTGTAGGTGCCAGAAGAGGAAAAAGCTAATCATGGTAGCCCATCCTCGAGGAGAAAGACGAGAAGGGCACAATCTATAATGAGCCAAGATCCACCCAATGGAAGGATGGATGGGAAGGCGAAGGCCCATATCCAAAGCACCCTCAAAGAAGCAAACTTCCCCTCGAGGAAGGTAGTTACAGGGCTCATCAGAGGTTGGAACTCGTAGGGACAAGTCTAATTTAGGGAAGAATCGCTTCTTGATACCGTCCAGGTCTAAAGGTCTCATCATTGAAGGGGTTAGGTAACGAGAATGCCACCTCCAGTCGATCCCAAAGGAAGTTCGTTCCTTGAACAAAGAATAAACAGAGGCAACCATCAGGAACTCGAGGGCAAGGAAAAACAAAGAATGTGAAGTCTTCAAGATTCAAGAAGAGGCTCCAAGATTTGTAAGCAATGAAGAAAGCCCAAAGAAACCCCAGATTTTAAAGGACCAAGAATAACCGTTTTCTTTTGGAAACCAAGAAACACACGGAAATTAAAGTCGATGGTCCCTTGAATTTCCAAGATCATGATGGCGGTTACAGTTTTGGGAAGTAAATATGCACGTGCAATAAAGAGAAAGTGGGGGTTTAGCTCTATCAACCCAACTCAGAGAGCTAAAATCAATAAGAGGAGATAGCAAAACATGATCAGAATAATTCTGGATTTCTTGGGACTGAGGTCAGCTCGTGCGACTGCGTGGACCTCCTGGTACATCTCCTTAAGGCCCTCTGCCTCAAGACCCTTCTTGATGTACTGACTAAAATGCGGCTGGCGTTTCTCAAGCTTATCTTCCATCAGAGTTCTTAGGTATGCTGCAGTATGACCTCCACAGATGAACTTGTGTTAGAAATCAGAATCAAGTTGCTTACTCTCTTTGCCAAATCCAGCAAACCTCTTGTCATTGTGAGGAATAACAAGTCTATTATCCAGCACCCCCTTGAGGGCACCAAACAACGGAGGCGAGCTCCTTAGCTCTTGGACCTGAGAAGAATCTGGTCCACCATGTATGAAACCTCAACTTTACGCATCACCAGTTTTTCAGTTTCCCTAGACCTATTATTCTTGCTCTAAGGAAAACCCTAGCATTCCTCAAAGCAAGGGGGGCAAGGGGTGGGGAAGAGGAATACAAAAGCAAGATCAAAATGGTGAAACACAACATAACCACAATAGCAACTCAGGAGAGAGCAGAACAGATTGTGTTTAACAGTTACAACAGTATATCAAGAAGGCAGCACAGATGTGCACAAAAAATGTGTGTACATTTTCAAGAAAGAAATCCTAAGTTTGTTCAAAAGGAACAGAAGAGGAGTCCAATCGTTCAGAGGACGGGGTATCGGCAGGAGTAGGAGAAGAGCCTGGTAGATCAGTAATAGGAGCCTCAGAGTGTCCAGGGGCAGGAACCTCAGCTACAGCAAGAGCTCTCTCCACCAGGTCAACTGAGAAAGGAATAACAGCAGGGGTGACAGAAGATGGAGTAGGGAGCTCAGCAGTCACCGAAACTGGGACATTCTCAGAAGTAAGAGTTGCGGAGGGGACTGGAGAAGAAAGGGCATCTTGAGTCATGTCCTCAGTAGGCAGGATAGGTGCCTCAGTACCTTTAGGAGCTCCCTCAGAAGCAGAGGGGGGTGCCCTGACCCCTTCACCAGCCGGGATCGCAAAATCAAAATTCAGGTCAGGATATGCTTCTTCAGCTGTATCCTAGAAAGCAATCCACTATTTGGCCCACCTGGTGATAACATCATCCTTCAGCTTAGCAATCAGATCATCCTTTTCTTTAACAACTGTTCTCTGCACCTCAAGCTCACCTAGAGTGGCATCATGCGTCTCTGCCAACACATCATACTCCCTTTTTATGCCGTTATAAGAGCCCAAAGCCTCAAAGGTCTCCTGGCTGGCTTTAACCAAGCTTCGGTCTTAAGTTTGAGCTCCTCCTTGACCTTTTTGAGCTCATCTCTGCTCTTCTTCTCTTCATCTTCAGCCCTCTCTTTCTCCACCTCCAAACTCTTGATGGTAGAAGCTTGCCTCTCCATTTGCTCTTGGAGACCCTGGAGTTGAATTTGAAGGTTATCATTAGCAAAGGCTAGCTCTGCGACTTTAAATTCGGACGCCTTGGCAGAGCTCTCCAAGGAGCGGATTCGACTCATCAAACCCCTCACATGTATGGCCAGCTGGGGAGAGATATGATTAGAAACGAGAAATAACATAAAATGGCAAGCGTAAGGTGAAAACTTAAGCAGAGCAAGAATAAAGACTTACAGTTGTAGTTCTATGAAGGGCTGAGTTGATGGAGCTCTCAAGAGGCATCGTGGCAGCCCTCTGAACGTCAGAGTCAGGAATGATGGAAGTAATGGCACTAGCCGCAAGATCAACATTGTCGAAGAAAGAGTCTTCGTTCCCTTCCACTTTAAGAGACTTCCCTTTCTCTAACTTGGAGCTCGGTTGGGGTGGCTGGGAGAGTTTCTCAGACGACCCGAGAGGAGGAGAGACAGGCTGGAGGTGAGGAATCAACTCTATGGCCCTCTCAACCTCAAATGAGGAAGGTGAGGTCAGGCCCTGCGCAAGAGCTTTACCAGAAGCACGCAGAGCCCCTTGGAGAGGAGGGATCTCTGTGACTTGTGGGGCGCTCAATGGTGGAACAAATGCTCCTGTAGTTGAAGCAGGAGAGGTAAGGGACACTCCGGACTTCTGCACCTTAGCTCGGGTAACGGGGCTACTACCAGAACCGACCTCAGTCTTGCGCTTGCTCCCGCTCCTGCTCTTCTTTAACTAAACTACCCTAGCCTGGAGTTCTTCTGGGGTAGGCTCCATTGAGGAAGAACTTAGAAACTTAAAATGAGCAACTTAAGAGGGGGTAGGGGGAATAAAAATTAGAGATGAATGGAGAAAGTATCACCTGCTATCTCCTCAGCACCAACAATGGATATCGGAATTGGAGTCTCGATCCTTACCTTTGGAAGGCTGAACCCTTGCGATACGAGAACCCAAGGCTTAACGAGATCAGAGTACTTCTCTGAACCACGGCCCCCCAAGGTCCGCAAAACACGCTTATCCCCAGCACTAAGCTCAAGACGGGAACCTGAAAGGCAAAGCAAGCGAAAGAAGGTCAGTATGGAAAGGAATCAAAAACGATCTCAGCTCGCTCAGACAAGAACTTACCCAAGTTATCAGGGGCATTCCAAGCCCGAGGGATTGGCAGAGTGTCGGAAGTATCAGTAGGATTGAACTCCCACTAACTGCCCCCCACAAAGAAGAAAAGTTTCTTCCAGCCCTTGTGAGAGCTCGGGAGGTCAGAGATAATAAACTTAGCTTTAGTCCGTTTGGAGATATACAAAAAACCATCAGTAGAGGTAGGCTTAACGTTGAAAAGTTCTGTGAGTAAGGAAACTGTGGGAACCCCAAGTTTATTTTTCTTAAAGAAAACAAGTAGCCCCACTAGAACACCCAGAAGTTGGGGGAAAACTGGGCAGGGCAAACATTGAAGTACTGCAGAACACTCTTAATAAATGGGTGTAAGGGGAAGTGAAGGTCGTTCTCAAAGGCAGTCACAAAGAAACAGACATTCTTATGAACTTGGGAGACATAGGGAGTGGATGCATCGAGGCACCAGTATTGTACACCTAGAGGAAAGCCAAAACGAGCACTAAGAACCTTTATAAGAGAAGGAGAGACCTCACTGGCACCCGAGCGCTCTACAGCTCTGAAGGCAGCCCCTACACCCTCAGTGCTGCCTGAAATTCCTACGCCACTCACCTTGGCTTTACCTTTACTGGGGTTTTTAGGCACTAAGGGGGATGAAGAAGGGGGCCCTTCAACTTTCTCCTCGATATCGACAGAATCAACACCAAGAAAGTTGTCAATATCGTTACCAACTTCACCTAAATCAGAATCCTCTTCGACAGACCTATCTCCAAAGAGGGAAACAGAGGAAGGGGTAGCTCCGGAGGAAGCAAACATCGCAGGACCGGAGAAAGGAAGATTAAAAGATCTGTAAAGAGGGGGAACCTCAGAGAAGCAATCTCTAAGGGTCAAGGGGGCAACACAATAACTGCCAATAAGGAAAACCCTAACCGTAGAATAAGGGTCCAAGAAGAAGGGAATTCGAGACAAGGAACAACCCCGGTTCCTAAAATAACATAATCGAAAAGTCCAAAAATGAAGAAACCACATCAGACTCGAGGGATCCAGAACGAAAGAACATGTAAGGAGCCAAGAACGTACTTAATCGAAGGCGAATAGCAAGCCAGAGTTTGAAGCGAGAAGCAGAAAGCAAGCCTTGCACACCAAATCGAAGAGATATGCGATTCAGCAAAACCCTAAATTCGCCGATAAATTGGGGAAAACCAGAATCTGTTAAGAGGAAGAAGGTGAAGAGCTTGAAGGAAGAGAATTCAAAGGGGGAAGCCGTTTCCATCAACTCAAAAGACATTTAAAGCTAACGGTACGAAGTGGAGAACGTGCGCGGGAAACAATGGGGGTAAATGATTACCTAAAATCTTCAAAAACCTGTTCGCATGCAAATCGAGGTCTGCGTGCGGAAGTCTGCCTTAACTAAACCTCAGCTCAGCCCCAACCCAAGTTCACTTGGACTAAGGGCTGGGGGGCAACTGATGATACCAAGAATAAATTCCAAGTATGAGCTCGATAAGGGAGGTCAGATCAGGAGGTCAGCTAGGACCTCCAGAGCTCAGGTGTCCAGACCTCAAGTACCCCCCAGAGCAAACAATCAGGGAAACGAGAAGGAAACAGATGTATAACAGAAAGCACCCCCGAAACAATAGCCAAGCTGTGTTCAAGGCGCAAAACTCTCAATTGGCCAAGATCCTCTCCCTAAATCAAGGGAGATCCCACGAATGCAAGGCAAGGATCTCGCGGCAGACCTCTTAGATATAGGAATTTCATTATAAATAATGTATAGAGCCTCCATTGAAGGAGGGAGGCCAGAGGAACCCTAGTTGCATGAAAAACACACTGTAAACTCCATACACCATTAATACAAACACAAGGAGCCAGAGCCTCCATTAAAGAGTGGACTAACCGAGCTCCCGAGCTGGTAAACCACTATACATTCTCTGTGCTAGATATCCCAACCCCCTAAGTCTTTTATCACAATCCTCACGAGCCACGTAGCTCAGATCTACGTTGTTCAGCATAATCCAAACGTTCTGCTCGTCTACGCTAGTTAACACCATCATTATGTAAAGAGACTCTTTAAGCAAACTTATGGTTCAGTACCTCCTATTCCAAAAGATTTGATTGCAATAACCCTTTAGTCAGGATCTTACAGTCCGAACAGAACAACAGGGTAAGATGCAACCAATAAATCAAATTATATTGAGGACCAACCAGAATAAATTAATCATACCTACTCACTCACCAAAAAGAACAAAAAATCAATCTGATTAAATACAAAGCCACTCTTTTCTTTTTTTTTCTAAACATACACTGGTTCCTTAGAAAAAACCATTTACGGAAAAGAAAAAAAAAATAAGCAGCTAAAAAATAAAGAAAGATAATAGAGACATGGTTCGTGATTTATTTCTTTCTTAGTCAGAACCAACAAATACAGGGCAAGAGCAACTCTAGATAAAATATACAAGCAGCCTAAATGGGTAAGAGTACCTGCCCAATGATGACAGCTTTGACTCTGTCAAATGGGGTAGTGTTAAGTGCGTTGAAAATCAAATGCTGTGGGGGATAAATGGGGACGCCGCCATTGCATATTTCACTTCTCACAAAGTCACACAATTTCTTAGCATACGGCTTCTCTAGCTCCCCCGGAAGCGCTTCCAACCACGTCTCCTCCACCAAAAGGTCTATCAACCTCACATACCGCACCCCCTCACCTAACAAGCGCACACGCACAAATAAATAAATGCATGCAAACCCATAATATATGTATACAAATTGGGGTCATCACCCTGATTGGTGCCTCCAATTGGACGTAGTCACTAGCTAGATTAGAACTCAATTGCTCAAAGTGATTGCCTATTCTTGAGACAGTTATTTCATGCAAACAATATAAAGGTTATCTCTGTACCCAGTATATCTCTCCGATACTCTCGATCAACAGAGAAAAACGGGGTAATGACCCTATTGTGAAAGGTAGAAACTTATTATTTAAGGAAATACAGAAAACCCATCAACCTGCAGCGGATGTGGAGAGTTTTTCTGAGCAGATTTTGAGGTTTCGTCTCGATTTTGCAAGGGATTTGTTGAATTCGACTCTGCATTTTTGCTCAGGGGTGAGGCAGCTGGAAGAAGAAGAGTCCTTTTTGGCGGTTGTGTCATGATCGTTATCGAAGGATGATGAGATGATGTTGGTGGTGGTTGCGATGAGCTTGCGAATTGATGAGGACGACGGCGTCGAAGAGACTCTTTTCAATCGTTTGGCCGGATGGGAAATATCCATTAGGTTTTTGGAGGTGGCCATTCTCTTACCTTTTCCTCTGTACTGGAGTGTCAAGTTTTGGGAAAGCCGTATGTCAGGCTTATGTTTTCGGCGGCAAACTGAAGGAACGCATGGGTCCGTTTCGTTAGGAAGAAAGGCACACTGGTGTCCTGTTTCGCACCCTTCGTACCCGATTATTAAAATTTCGTAAAATTTGGATTGGTTAAATGGAAGAAAATTGTAATATTCGGTAGAAATGCGAAATAATCATACAAATTTCGTATTCCTCTTCGACCTGCATATATATTTAAGTTTTTTTTAAAAAATAATATTTTTTAATATAAAACGACATTATTCTGCTCTTAAAATGACATGCAAGAAAATTCAATATTTCACAACACTATGACTAAAAAGGATAAAACTGTACTGCACAAATTTGTTTATCAAATCTTGTATTCCAAGTGATGTGTCAAAATCTCATACATTAAATATTTGGTAGAATTAGTGGATCTTACTAATCTAACCACCTATGATGATGTACAAAAGTGAATTTATGCACAATCAAATCAGTCGAGTGTGTGGTGTAAAACAATTAATGAAACAATTAATAATAAGAAACAAAGAATTGGTGGTTAGGTTTGGGTTACCTAACCACTGAAGGTAGTAACGGTGGCCGAAGAACTCTATTAATGAGATAGTACAAGGTTGTAAGAGAGAAAACAAGAGTACGCTCAATGTGAGGTGTGTGAGATCTCTTACCCCCATGTGTAGGGGGCTTACAATTTATAGGTACATAGCCTTAGTTGTGGTTGTGACATTAAAGTCAAGCTACTATTTTATCGCGGATGATAACTACTATTAGGGATAGGCACTATCTTAGTGTAATAGTTATCCCGATAATTGTTCTCCCACGTGTGTTGACTTTCTTTAGATTCTTGAGCTTTGGATTGGACTGAAGCCATAAGTTAAGTCTAGCCTGCCTTTTGATGATTTGGGCTCAACCCATAAACTGGGTCCAGGTCTGATCTGAATCTGGGCTCGTCATTTGTCCCCCAAGCCCTAGTAGTGATAAGGGGTTGAGGGCATGACTTCATTTTGGTAGACAAAAGTGTCTTGTTCCATATGGTAGCTTCTTCAGTTTTCCACTCCATTGCATTTTAAAAGTTTATTTCTCCATTTGGTAGCGCACATTGCTGGACTTTCTTTCAAAACCCCTCTTTTTCTAACTAGAGCAAGGACAGTGTCATTCTCTTTATTATTTCCACAAGCGACAGAGAGAGGATGAAGAAAGGCATAGACGCTTCTGTGCGAGGAGATGTAGATGCTTTGGCGAGTGGGGCATCTGGAAAGGGAGAGAAGCTTGGGAGGCGCCATGGAGATAAACCTGAGTGATACTAGGGAAGGCGCGAGGCTAGGCGGCACCATGGACAACACCATAGAAGACCTAGGCTACTGATGATATTTTTGATTTTTGAAAATTATCTTTTTCACGGGTGATCCCCGTAGTTGATAGATTAATGGTGGAGGCTCTCTATAACTCTAGAATGGTGACTTCCCCTCCTCCTAAGAGGGTGATGTCTGATGCCCCCAGTGCTTTCTAACTGAGGTTGAGTCCTAGGGTTAGTCCTAGGACTATTTAGGACTAATTTAGAGATTAAGACTCTTGTGCAGACTTCCACTAAGATAGGAGCTCCGTATAATTGTCCTATTTCCAATAGTGGCTCGGTGTCCATACTACAGGACATGAATTTGGCCAACGAGCGTCTTTGGAGGTTTCTGACACCCTCGGAGATTAGAAAGGTTAGCTCCCAGGGTCCTGAGAGTATCATCGATACCGCAATGGATGACTTTGCTATGGTATCCTTCTTTTTTGTGCAACCATGTCCTATGTATGTGTTTGGTCATACTGACATTCTTGCTTTTGGATATTCGCAGATGTTTGCTGCTTTTCTGTGCCTTTTTTTGAAGACGTTCAATCTTGATGAGGTGATGAAAGCTTTGACGAGAGAGAGATGAGCGTGCCAGGCTATTGAGAAGCAGTTAAGGTTGGCTTATGACAGAGTAACACCTCTTGAGGCCAAGCTTTTAGGAGACCGAGGTAGGCCATGCTTCTTGTGACTCGTGAGAGAGCCGCTAAGCTAGAGACTAGGTTGTTTGCATGAGAACAGATGTAGAGTTAGGCCAAGCTTGTGGCGACTTGTGAGAGAGGCGTTAAGCTATAGACATAGGTTGTTTGCGTGAGAACAAAGACAGAGTGAGGCTGAGCTTTTAGCGACTCGTGAGAGAGCCACTAAGCTGGGGACTGAGGTTATTTGCGTGAGAGCAGAGGCAAAGTTAGGGTAAGCTTGTTGCGACTTGCGAGAGAGGCGCTAAGCTGGAGACTAGGCTGCTTGCATGAGAGCAGAAGCAGAGTTAGGCCAAGCTTGTGGCGACTCGTGAGAGAGGCACTAAGCTGGAGACATAGGTTGCTTGCGTGAGAGTAGAGACAAAGTTAGGACGAGCTTGTGATGAATCGCGAGAAATGTGCTAAGTTGGAGACATAGGCTGCTTGCGTGAGAGCAGAGGTAGAGTGAGGCCGAATTTTTGATGACTCGCGAGAGAGGCGCTAAGTTGGAGACTGAGGCTGCTTGCATGAAAGTAGAGGCAGAAGAGACCAAGCTTTTTGGCGACTCGGAGGCTCTCTCCTAAGAGACGGAGATGAGGAGGGACATGATAATGAGGGTAGCCAGGGGCACCGGTAGGATAGAGTCGGCGCAGCGTGGGCTGCGATAGCAGGAGGCGAGGTCGCCTGATGTACCAGGAGGGGTGACACTGTAAACCAAGGACACTGTTAGAGTAGTTGGGCACACGATACGGGCGGTGTGCCTAGGGTGCACAGGCGAGAGAGGAGGCAGGCGTCAAGGCAATGGTGCGCAGATGGGCAAGGACGCAAGCATCCACCACTTAATTATAATACATGTATATCTATACACACACACACATATAGATGTATCCACTATTGTATACAAACACATGTATAAATGTATATATGTCCACTAAACTTTTATTACATTTACATATTTTGTCTTCCTTTAGCTAACTCATCACATCCTACATTTTCCTCCCAATTCTGAAATTAAATTGAAAAATTATTATCGATGCCCAAACTTAAATTCTTGTGTTTTCCAATAGTTTTTATTTGGATCTCATAACTAGAATCGACATGCACTTTTAAACCTTCGACACTATATAAAATGCCCAATTATGCAAGTGCGGGTCTCACAGGACACCCCTCATTCGAAGCCCAAACATCCAAACCATGTAGATCAAATTCTCCATGGCCGAAACTTCACCACCACCATTACACCAAACCACTCCTTGACACCCCCATAACACAACACCATAATTTAAATCCACAAACTCATTTCATGATATCCTAAAATTTGAAACTTTCAAATGGAAATTCATGCAACTATAGTATATAAAACCAAATTCTAATGATACCACAAGGTTCCTAATAGCCATATTAGTCTAGTAGTAGACCTCTTGTTGCTCGAACATCCCTCTGGGGAAAACCCGAATATTCAAGCTTTGTTGTTTCTCTCTAACCTCCCTCTCTTCTCTCTCTATCTCTCTCTTTCTCTATCCCAATCGATTTTCCTCCACTTCTTATACTTCAAAGCAGCTGAGTCACTCCACCAGCTGCTCGATGGACAGCATGCAAGCCAGAAGAGTTTCCAATTGCCACCAAGCAACCATGGGAGGTGCTTGTAACTTCAAGGGCAATGTTGTAATTTCTCATTTTGACTGAATTTCGAAAATTAATTAAAAATATTATATTTTTTAAAATTACAAACATATTAAATAAGTCACTAAAAAATTTCCAATTAAATTATTAGAAATCAAATCAACCTCCGATTTGATCCATGCATATTATCTTGACACCCCTAACTCCCCGGTACACACTTACCTAATTCATTTTGATGTCTTTTCCGACTCATTCCCTCTTCACCAGTCATACTCTTACACCCATTTAACACCCTAACCATCTTCAGAACCTTCACGCACCCCCTTTCAAGCAATGAATGCATGGTCCAACTCTCTAGACTCCGAGCCCTTAACCACTCACGCACTCTTTTCCATTTCAATTTTGATCACCGAACTTCGGGTCGTTACAAATCCACCCACCTTAAAGAGAAATTTCATCCTTGAAATTTAACCTTACATACACTATTCAATCTTTAAATAAATACACTAATATCGAGATATCAACTCATAACGTATCCTTACCTTAACCTCTTAACGTATCCCGATTCACCGTCATCATAACTACACACCCCTTTTATCACGTTCACTTGGTTTCCACTCAGTTATTCCACTGTGCAACCATTGCGCAACTGATAAACTACTTATCGTATTTGTGTGACCCCAATCACAATATAGCCCATGTATAAATTATCCATGAAAGTCATCTCCAATAAAATCAAAGTTAATCCACAAATAGATATAAAAATCACCACAGGTAAAATATTTGATAAAATAAATCTTTGTTCATCACAAATTAATTTCCTCCACTACCCATAGGTCGCCATCCTAAGTAACTAAACCTAGGACAACTTACAGAATCTCAAACCTAAGCTCTGATACCAAATTGTAATGCCCTAATCTATTTCCATAATATTCAGAGTGCTAAAAGCCTTCACAAGTAGTAAATGATACATTCTCCAAATAAGTGAGTAAGTTCTGACACCAAATTGTAAATACTCCAATCCAATTCCATATACATAATGAGCTTTTGTTATTAAGCTCACATAGATAAATATACTATACAAGGCTATGGTGCAACTCTGTCGTAGATGATTAATTCTTAAAAGTTGCAATTCAATATGTTTTGGATGGGTTAATTACATTTAATTCATGTTTAGTTTTGTATAAATGCAATGAACCCTTTGGGGTGGTCCAGTGGTCAAGCCTACCTTCTTGCAAGCAAAAGGTCTCAGGTTCAATATTTCTGTAACACCCCAAAACACACCCTGGACGGCATTACATTCTAAAACATTCACATCATGAGAGCACTAGAATAATCCATCAATAAATAAGACTTCATAAAGTCATCCATAAAATTTACAGCATTATCCCAAAAGAATAGACCCATTTTGGCCTTTACATTCCAAAAATCACATAATGTAGTGCAGCGGAAATAACAAAAGAAAACTAGACCTTACAAGGTTCAAAATGAATATCCTAGTCTAGTACAAAAGTAAAGGAGGTCGCTCTATGCGTCCACCTCGGGGTCCACGTTCCCTTCTACGGGAGCTTCCCAATGTCCCGGCTCGTCAGTTCCGAGCTCCTCCTCTAGACAAAGACCTGAAATATGTTGTTTGTAGGGGGTGAGCACGAAGCTCTGTAGCAACATTCCTCCCAAACTCTAACAAGGTTTATAAAAGCATATAAAATGGCCGGTCTCATTTCGCAAATAGCATATATAATCTTTGAAGTAAAACATGGACATTTTAGTAGATCTCAAGTTTAAGGAACAACAGTAATTGAATGAATAAGTGAAACCACTATACAGTTAGCAAACCATTTCCAAATATAATCCAGTCCACCATACACAGTTTCCAACAATTCTTTCGGTAGGTGGCATACTTTAGGGTAACCTCCACCTCCGTTTAGATCGTCTTTGATTCTCAAGCATCCTTATAAGGAACCTCTTGAGAATGGGTGAGCATCCTTACCAGGAACCTCTCACAAATCATTACATGGCTTCCCAAGCATCCTTATAAGGAACCTCTTGGGAAGGGGTGAGCATCCTTATAAGGAACCTCTCACAATTCATTACATGGCTTCCCAAGCATCCTTATAAGGAACCTCTTGGGAAGGGGTGAGCATCCTTATAAGGAACCTCTCACAATTCATTACATGGCTTCGCAAGCATCCTTATAAGGAACCTCTTGGGAAGGGGTGAGCATCCTTATAAGGAACTTCTCACAATTCATTACATGGCTTCTCAAGCATCCTTATAAGGAACCTCTTGGGAAGGGGTGAGCATCCTTATAAGGAACCTCTCACAATTCATTACATGGCTTCCCAAGCATCCTTATAAGGAACCTCTTGGGAAGGGGTGAGCATCCTTATAAGGAACCTCTCACAAATCATTACATGTGTATCTCAAACAACCCAACCAAGAAAAATACATGAGATCGCAATAACATTATTTTACTCCCCAACACAAAGCACTAAAGTTTCGAAATCAATAAGAAAGAAGGCATTTAGGAAGGAAATACATCACTCTCCCAAAGACTAGAGTTTTTCAAACCAAAAAGAGATTTCATGGGTATTCAACCCTAACTTTGTGTAAAACATGTTAACAATTGCAAAAGAACCAAGAAACAATGAAGCCATAGCAAATACATATCATTAAGAATCAAAACATACATATTTATTAACCCTAACATCAATGTAAGAGAAAGAGAAGAAATCCCCTACCTTGATGTTCTTGAAAACTCTAGGGTTTGATCCTTGAATCACCCTTTAACCTTGTGTTTTTCCCCTTTTGATCTTGAGTTTCTCTCTTCCTTTCTTTCTCTCCTAGGGTTCTAAAGTGTTTAGTGTGAGAGTGGAGATGAAGAATGGGGCAAATGAGGCTAAAAAGGGTGTTTTAAAACACCAAAATCCCGATTTTTACTGTTCGGCGGGCGTCAGATAAATCGTACTGGTACGCGGTACCGGTACGATATGGTACCGGTATGCGGTACCGGTACGGTTAAGCTACTGGAGTAGTCGTACCGGTACACGGTACCAGTACGGTATGGTACCGGTACGCGGTACCGGTACGGTATGGTACCGGTACGCGGTACCGGTACACTTCGGCTACTTCAACTTTCAGGGAAGTTTTGACCCATTTAGAGGTCGAATTTGAAAATTTTCATGAGATACACTTTTGTAGCCCTAGATGTCTACTATCTACTGTCAAAATTTCAGATCAATTGGACATAAGGATAAAAAGTTATGACCAAAATACTAGAAGGTGTCCCAACTCCTTTTTACCCAAATTTTCTCTAAGTGTATTTTCACTCCGGAATACTTCATAACTTCCAATACACCTCATATTACCTCTCCCAAGGTTGTTCGACCTTCCGGATTCAATGGACACCTTATTTTGACCTAAAAATATTTAGAAATTCGTCTAGTCACCCTTTCCAAGTTTAAGCGTCTTGGAAACTCCAACTTCCCAATCCATATTTATCTCTAGTATTTCTCCTACTATTACAATCTATATAATTTATCCTTACATCCTTACACATATCCACATTTTTTTACAACCATTATTTACTATATATCTATATACATATATATAAACGAAAATGCGGGGTGTTACAATTTCTTACTCCCTTAAAGGCTAGCCACCCTTATTCCTCAAGGGACATGTCCTTAAACTAGCTAGTTCGAGTTACGATGGCCGGCTCAGAGCTCGAGAGAGTAGTCAACGTAACCCTGAACACCCTCTAGCCAAAAAAAAGTATAAATGTAATGATTTTAATTATACTGGGTAAATTAGAGTACTAACATGAATTATAGGGTAAAAAGTGCAAATAAGCATATGTTTAGCCAAACAAGTGGAGATAATGGAAAAGCAAAAGGGATGAATACAAAATACCCCCTTAAGTTTAGGCCACATTTAATGAACTACCCCTAGTTTTAGTTTCAAAAATTTACCTCAAATTTGAATATTTATAAATTATGTCAAGCCAAAATGAAATAAAACATTCATTTGCAAAACATATAATCTCAAATTTTACAAAGAAACGAGATTACCCATTACATCATTTTGTCTTGAGAAGAAAAATAGGGGTAATTTGTTGAAATTCAAACCATAGAGAGCTAATTGTAATTTGATCCAAACATGAAAAGGAATTTTGTAAATTCTCTTCTGATTGCAACTTGTCACATGCTATACATTCAAATGTTTTCTAGTCAAGCCAAAAGTAGCAAACAAACAGCAGCCCACGCGCATCAAATGATGAAAAATGGCAAAAAATGATGAGGAATGATGCTTGTATCAGTACAACTTCCTTGTACAGGTTCTCAAATTTGGGTAGCTTAGAGCAACTCCAACGGGAGTTGCCATCAGGGGTGACATCCCTATAACCGTTAAAATGGCACCCCAACTGCAAAAATTCGGACTCCAACAGAGGTGGCATTAGAGGTGGCAAAATGGCATCTAGGGTTTTGGGGTGGCATATTGGCAACTTTGGAGAGAGAATTGAGAGGTTGCAAAATAGCCGTTGGTGGTTACTGTTCCTCTCAACGGCTATATTCCACCCAAAATTTCTATAAAAATACAAAGAGAGGAAAGGGAAAGGAGACTTGCCTGAAAATCGATTTTTGTACTGCTCCCAGAAAATAGCTTCCCTGAATCCTTGCCTTTGATATCGAATACCCTAGCTTCCCTGAACCCTTGCCGTTGGTGTACTGCTCGCATAGCCCCGTTGCCGTTGTAAGTTGCAGAAAGGCACAGGGGAAGGGGTAGAAACCGTTTTATTTAGGGGAAGGGGAAGACGTTGTAATTTATAATTACATCTGCCCCCTGTTCCTATTTTAATTTATAATTTGTAATATAATTTATAATTTATGGCAGATTTATTTGTTTTAATTAAGGGTAATTTTATTTATTTTTTAATTGATTATTTTATGCTCATTCTTTAAATTGATTATAATTTTTTTTTATAATTTTAAATTTTTACTATAAAAATATATCCGTTAAATTGCGATCGTTATGAAAACTATACCCGTTAAAATATAACTGTTAAGTTTAATTATATTTTTTAATAAAAAAATATTAAAATATTAAAATGGCACCCCATTTTGGCACCTACCATTGGAGCAGAAACACTGTTTAGGGGTGCCAAAACACTGTTCAAGGTTGCAAAATGGCATTTGGCACCCCATTTTTTGCAACTCCCCTTGGAGTTGCTCTTATACCAGTTCTCCTTATTTGTATTGTTAGAGCAACTCCAACGCTCTCAACAAATGCCATCTTTTAGCTATTTTGCTGAGCCAATCCAAAAAATTCCTCCCCAACCGATTCTCTATTTCACTCGCTAATCTGCCTCCCCCCATTCTCACTCATCAGTTCTGGCTAGCAAGGCTCTCTCTCATCAGAGCTCTTTCCCCCCAATTTTGGGTTGTTCTTCATCAGAGTTGTCTTCACTGTGGTTTCATCTTCACCCGGTATGGATCTCTCTCTATCTCTTTATCTCTCTCTGTGTGCTTGAGTGTAATTTGTTAATACTAAGTTATGGGATAAATTATAGTTAATGACATTGTGGGAAGTAAGGTATGATTGTGGTTAATAAATTTTAGGGTTGAATTATTAGACGTCAAGGTGTTTGGTTATAATTTAAATGTTTAGAAAAATTAAGAGTTATGTGTATGAATATAAGAAAGTAAGAGGGATTTAAGTGTAATTAGCCATGGAGGGTGAGTTAGGAGGACACCCGACTCATGTATAGCCTTCCAACCAAAGAATTATGGCTTTATCTAGAGAGTTGTAGGGAGTTCCCTTGGTCTTGTACCGGTTCATGAGAGTAGTAAAATTTTAGTTTGAAGGGGTTCGGAAGAAGTTCTAAACTTTCGGTTCCAAATCGGCGAAGAGTGGAAGAAATTTCTTGCTTCCTCATAGTAAAACAAAACGTTTATTTTACATACCTCTCATAATATTTAAAGACTTTGAGTTATTTTGAGTTGAGTTGAAGAACACAAGAACGTTGGGTTGCTTTTTATTCGAAGGTTTCAGCAGATTTCAGTAAAAAAGTTCACATTGATGGTAAATTTTTCCTTTGATTTAACATGTTCTTAAGCTTTTGAATTCTTAAGAGTAGTGTGTTACATGGTTAATATCTATTGGGGAATGAAGAAAATGGTGGTAGGAGGAGCTGGAAACTGAGAAAATGGCCTCTGTTCAAGGAAGAATCGGTACAAAATTGTGTTGTACTGGTAAACCTATAAATCATAGTACTGGCACAACTTGTACTGATAAAAGCAATAGGTGCAACTTGAGTGTACTTGGGAAAATTGCGATAACTTTATTTATAAAATTTTGATTGATGTGCCATTTTTTTTGGAACCTAGACTCATATAGGATACAATACCTAATTCTATTTGTGTAAAAACTGGTGGCCTTTGAAAGTGGACTGAAATTTTGTGATTGTTGAATAGGCAACCAACTTGGAGCTTTTTAGGAAAAATGAGATAACTTTTCACATGGGAATCCAATTTTAGCTAATGACTTTTGGTTGCAAAGCTTAGAAAAGTCTAATTTAAGATAACATTGGTTTTACCACGCAATTCAAAGTACATGGAGAGTTCTAACTAGAAGATTATGTGTTGGTCAATCTAACCATTAAATGTGAACGTGAAAATTAATGTGTTTGTTTGTATAATCTAATCTAAGATTTGGGTCCGTTTTCACCCCGAAACGATTAAATTTCGCCCCGGTTCAAGCTTAAAATATTTTATTTCAACCTGCTTTAAATTATTTTCTAAATTTCAAAATTTTATTAAAAATTCCGTTTTTGGGTCACCTGAGACCCGACTGCCTCGTAAAACGCGAAAAATCCAACTATCTCGGAATTCGACAAAATTTGACAGGGTAACTAGATTTCGCGAGACGAATCCAACGGTGAGGTTTGTTTCGTCATTCGAGTTCTAGAAAAATATAGGTTTTCAACCTGTACCGGAATAACAATTTACCGTTTTGTCATTTTTCATTAAAGTTCAAATTTACCCGGGTTTTACAGACGAATATAGCCTAAAAGGCAGATTTGTGGCCTTATTGGCTAATATAGCCTTAAAAGTGAATGTATGGCCTTAGTAATGGATATTGTCTTAGTGTTGGATATAGCATGTGTGACGGATATACCAATATGGCGAATATACTGTATGTGGCATATATATATATGTTTATTTGTATATGGTGGCTTCTATGGTGGTTATTGGTTTATTATATTGTGATGATGTTAGCATGTGGAGTATATTTTCATTATTATTTGTTATATGAATGTGTACATTCACTGAGCATGTTGTGCTCACTCTTCCCCCCCCCCCCCCCCCCCCCCAATACTTTGTGTTTTCACATAATCGAGTGAAGATGGATGGATGTTGACTGCTGAGTCTAGACAGTTGGGAAAAAGATAGAGGGTGGGTCTTGTTATATCATTATGTATATGATGAAGTCTTGTAAATATGTGTAAAGTTTTTTTTTTAATTCAAGGTTGTTGAATTTAGAGAGTGTTATGAGTAAATGTTATGTTCACATGTATGAATCTTGTTTATGTGTTGATGCACCTAATCAGTGTTTGCATTATGAGTTTATTATAATAATGCGCAGGTTAATAAGGTTTGCTACTGTAGTGGGGTCCACTCTACTGGAGTAGGTGATATATATACTATCTTCCATGTTAGGGTGTGGCGGCTTTTGTACCGGTTCTTGAAGGCTTGTACTGGTTCTCCCACAGACAAAAGTCAAATATTACAGACTTCGGATTTCAAGGCTCCATTGTGACTCCATTACAACTCCTCTCCCCGTATAAAATACCTCCTCCTCTTCAACCCTTGGGACATTTTTCTAGAGAAAGATTTTTTCTCATTTTGCTTACCTTTAAATTTTCTCTGTATTATAGTAAGCTTCTTTTTGTATTTTGAAGAGACTTCTCTCAATTTTCACTCTCTCTTCCTACCCTTGCCATGGCAATGAAGAGAGTAATTTCTTTATCTCTTTAGTTAAAGGTGAAGGTATATAAATAAGGGTTTTGATATTGTGATTGTGCAATGCCCTTCACTTGGTTTAATGCAATATCTTTTTATTTACCGATTGATTGAATGGTTTTTAGTAAAGCTTAATACTCTATATAATTCTTTGATCACTCACAGACAAGTTGAGTCTTGGCATGGTTGATGCTTAATTCACTGCGAGTATTTCAAGCTGGATCTTCATTTCTTATTTTCAAATTTTCACCATTTTTTATCTTCATATATGGTTGAACAACTAAACAAAGCTAGACATTTTATTTAATTTGTTTGATTGTTTATAGACAAGCTTACTCTTGGCATATGCAATGCTTACGATTTCCTACAAGTATGTCAGAGCTATATTCTCAAACGTTAGATTCAACCATCATCTTCTAGTTAATTTGTTGCTGATGAGGGGTTATAACTAAATTGCACAATACAATATCTACCATATATAAGCATATTCCGAATCCTGAAACTAAAGAGTATTTTTCCTTAACATTTTCATTATTTTATTTGTTTTATATTCACCACCATCTCCTCCATTTACCTATTTTTAGAGTAGATTTTCTTCTTTCATTCCTTTTATTCAAAGCCAAGACATTTTTCCCTGTGGAGACGACCTCGATAATTCTGAGTTACTACATGATAAATATTCCTATGCTTGGGAAGCACATTGACACATAACAAAAATAGACAAAGTAGTAGACTTATTACATTTCACACGCATATGTGAAGCTTATTACAATTTACATGCCTCAACAACACTGTTTAGCACTTAGATAAAAACCAAGAAAAAATTGTCAATTCAAAGATTCGCACACTTCGCTGCCACTTGGTAAGCTAAAAAGGAGGAAATAATGTAGGGTGCACATCAACAGTTCAGTAGAGTAACTCAATTCCAAGCACACGAGTTTGAAAATAAGTAATTTAACATGATTGAGAATCAAAACAACTCATTTCATACATAAATAGTAGAGCAGTAAATATTGAGCGAAAATAGTTAAGTTGAAAATAGTAACACGATCAAAACATCAATATAGTGCCACATCGGAGAGCAAATAATTCTAATAGACCACTCAAGGTCGATACCACTCATATGAACCAATCATTTTTTAGGAATTGCACCCCAAGGAAGATATGCTCCCTAATTCAATACAATCCAATTCAGTATCAAAGTCCAAAGATTAACTGGACCATCCAAGCATTTACGAACTCAATAAAACCCTCTACAGTCTCAACCTGGAATGTAAACCCTCCGCCACTCGATCCTGTGTGAACTTACATTTCATTCTAAAGGATCCCGGAGTTTAGTTCAATACGAATAATACGATCATTTTGAGCATTTGTGGCAACTGCACTCAAAAACCTTATTCCGGGTCTAGATCCCAAGTCAACATTTAAACACCCAAAAATACATTTTAAAACAAGTTAAACGAATAAATAAGGTATGGAATAATTTAAAATTGAATTTCAAAAGCTTCGTTTGTTCCGAAATTGAGAAACCCAACCAGTCGCAGTGTATTGATTCGAGTCAATTTAACTATCTAAAAGTGAATATAATTTTTTTTTGACCAAAATCACCCAAAAACTTGGTCAAATCGACTCTGGAGGGAAAAACATACATTTTACACCTCAAATTGACTGGAGTATCGAATTATGATGAAATTTTATGAGGACCTCCATATGAATGTTAGGGAACTTTTTGGACCCACCAGAGGTCATTTGGAGCATGGACGCGACCACACGCGCTGTTGGGGTGGTCAGTGGTCTCCTTCCCCACTTCATCTTCTTCTTTCGGCTATTTTGACCAAATCCCTAGGTTCCTTTTTTTGTTTCAAACCCCTTACTTCCACCTCTTGTTTCTCCCTCCTCTGTACTTATTTTCTTCTCTTTTCTAAACCTAGACACTAACCTCGCATCCCTCTATCAAACCTCATAATTTGTATGCTTCGAATTAACCTTAAACCCTATCAAAAATAAGGTCAAAGTTAACAAAAAATAAAGTTTTCAGAATAAACCCAAACCTGTAACTTCCATTTTCACCCTCTAAACAACACCCAAATCCATTTCTGAGGCCATAAATTGAGTTCCTAGGGTACAACTTAGCTAAGGACACCCTTCATTCGAAGCCCAAACATCCAAACCATGGAGATCAAATTCTCCATGGCCAAAACTTCACCACCACTGTTACACCACCACCAGCCACGACAAGCCACCAAACCACTCCTTGACACCCCCAAAACACTTTAAATCCACAAACCAGTTTCATGAAAACCTAAATCAAAAATTTTCAAATGCAAATTCATGCAACTACAATACATAAAACCAAATTCAAATGATACAACAAGATTCCTAGCATCCATATTAGTCTACTAATATACCTTTGGTTGTTCGAAGATCCCTTGTGGAAAACCAGATTAGTCAAGCTTTAGTGTTTCTCTCTCTCTCTCTCTCTTAATTGATTTTCCTCCACTTCTTATACTTCAAATCAGTTGAGTCACTCCACAAGCTTCTCAGTGGAGAGCATGCAAGCTAGAAGAGCTTTCACCTGCCACCAAGCCACCATGGGAGGTGCTTGTCACTTCAAGGGCAATCTTGTAATTTCTTATTTTGATTGAATGTCAAAAATTAATTAAAAATATTATATATTTTCTAAAATTAAAAACATATTAAATAAGTCACTTGAAAATTTCCAATTAAATTACTTTGACTCAAATTGACCTCTGATTTGATCCGTGAATACTATCCTCACACCTTAACTCCCCGGTATGCACTTACCCCAATTCATGCGGATGTGCTCTCCGGCTTGTTTTCTCTCCACCAGTCATACTCTTATACCCAATTAACACTCGAACCATCTTTGGAACCTTCACACACCCCCTCCCGAGCTATGAATTCATGGTCCAGCTCTTCGAACTCCGAACCCCTAACCACTCATGCACTCTTTTCAACTTCAATTCTTGATTGCCGAACTTCGGGTCATTACAATATCAGTCAAATGAACTTTTATGTTTGTAGAGAGAAAAATGGAATTCTGGTTTCTTAGAAGTGGAAGTTCATTGACTTCAAGGGATATAAAATAGTAGCAAACCAGCTTTTCATGAGCAAAAATTATAGAATTCTTGATTAGAGAGGGGTTTGGAACAACAGTACAATGATTTCTGGTGGTTCTCATAAGGAAGCGAGTCTTCTGGCAGATTATAAGGAGAGATTGACTCCTCTCATTTTATCTCCATTATTTTTGCAACTTCCCAAAATAGGAGCAGTTAATGGACTATTGGATAACGAAAGATCTTGGACTATACGATACTTTTTTGGGGTCAGTCCACCTTATTGGTGGCTATTTTATGTTTGAAAAATAATAGGCTACTACAGTCCTTTTAGTCTGGGATTTAAATAATTTTTTTGGTTGCTATGTGTGGGGAAAATATTACACTTCGCGTGAAGGATCTTTCCACTTGATTATACACGAGGAATCACATGTTAGACCTAGAGGGGGGGTGAATAGGTTAATTAAAATTTAAGCTCGAATGACCAACAATTTTAACCTATATTTACCACTGTCATTCCCCAATTTCCACAAATAGGCATGGACCAACTAATAACCATCAAACCTATGAGAGCATAACTAAAAACCATCCAATAAATCAAACCTCAATAAATATCCAATATCATTTAACTAAAAATCCCAAAAGAACATAAATTAACCATTAACCATTAACTGTACACAACCAGAAATCCAAATAAAACTTATTAATCCTTCCAAATTAATTAAAACCCATAATCATAAAAAAATCAACCATCCATAAGAATATAAAACTAATAAAGCAATCTCTACGCCTAAAAATTTGGATCACCCTCTAGGTCCATCTCAACCTCAAAGTCCTCGTGCTCACCTATGTTCATATCAATCTCAATACCCAAATCTAAAAGATGTCAAAAGATAAATCTACATAACCCTAATCCCCAATGAATAAATTTGGAAAGAAACTGTAAGCGCCCATCTATTTATTTAAATTACATTAGATTATGAGTTATGGTGTTCATATAAAATGCATTAAAGACAAATACATGAGGGAAATATGATGAGTTAAGAACTGGTTATGAAAGAATTGATACCACCTTAGTAATTTAACCATAACTTTTTACCCCAATGCCCAATTGAGTTAATTCTTACGAAATTAGAAACTAGACTTAGAAACTACAAATGTGTATTTCACGAGAATTTTTTAAATCATCTCCTAACTAGGTCAAAATGGGCTAGGAAAAGAGTGATAAGTTATAGTATTATGGGGAACGTTCGAACACAATTAGCATTCGAACACAGCTTAGCCACATAAGTTTAGGCCTGAAAGGTAGAGCTGACAGAACATGAGATACTAGGAGTACAACACATTTAAATGCAATTTACATTCGAATGTGGCATGTTTGAATGCCAATCACGTTCGAATGTGAGCACGCATTTCGCTGTGATCAAGCTCGCACCAACTGAATAGTTTTTGACCCTATAAATACCCTAAGGACATTCTTTAGCTCAGTTTTCAACATTTTTTAACCTTAGAAGGCTACGGAGATTTTGGAGAATGGAAAAAGGAGAGATTTTGAAGGACTAGTGTTAGATCATTTTTGTAATTGGCTAATTTTCGTGGAGTCCATTGTAAATCTCAACCTATTCCATGGTCAAGATGCTATCAAGTTCAAGATCTGAAAACATCATTGAATGGAGGAGATCAAGCATGAAAGCAACAACATTCAACCTCCGTACGCACCTTCATGCTTAGGACAAGGTAATAATCTAGACACCTAAGATGAACCCTTAGTTATTTTTAACTTAGGTTGATTAGGATGAAAATGGAATTGTAAGCAATTTGACTATGACTCCTAGGTGATTTTAAAAGAAAATATTTTCTAAAGTATATTTATGAGTTTTAAAAACAAAGTTTGAGTCCTAATCGGATCCCTCTTTGAGCAGCACCCTTTGGTGCTTAAGATGACAAATTTTTGCATGGTTTTATGCATAAAAACTTATAGGGACCAATCTATGCTCACTAACCTTTGCTAGAGTCGTCTATTTATGACTTAGGGAACGAAATGAGAAAAGGCCATGGAAGGTAGCACAAGGCTCGCTCTACGAGGTCACTCGAGTGGTCCTTCATGTTCACTCAAACAATGCTCATGGTCACTCGAGTGGTACTTGCCTTGGTCGGGTTTGAAAAGTGTTTTTAATTCTAGCAACAATCGCCCTATGACTGCCCTCCCATCAATCGAGTGGTCATTCACGAATCTGAGTTTTCTTATTTACTATGAGTATCCTTATTCTGGACCTATAAATAAGGAGAGTCTTTCTCACACCTAGGTTAAGCCCCTTGTGAGATTTCTAATAGAGAAAGTCATCTTTCTACCTTGATAGCTTCCACCACAACTTAAATCTCTTAGACCCAAAAGGGTACCACGAGAAATTCTGTGTATGCCGAGGATCGTTGGTGTGCCCATGATTGCTTGAGGCCTAGATGAACCATGCGACGGGGATGTCCAAGCGAAGTTACACTAAACATCGAAGGAGGGCCTTTGAAGGAGAGATAGTAAGGAAAGGAGTATCTAACCATGGTATAGGTTGAAGTATAAGACTCAAGTACTTGTATGTTGACTTAGAGAGTACTGTATTAGACTTTGGTGAACCAAGAAGGTTCACCACAATTTTTTTCTAGGAGGGTTTTCTGCATTAACAAATCACTCGTGTTATTTATTATTTATTAATGAGGGCACAATATTGCATATTTTATATCTCATATCATTTATTTTAGCTTTGCTTGTTAGCTATATGTTTAGTTTTGGTTTTATAAGAAATTGGGTATGTTTGTGGAAATTGAATGTGTTCATAATATGCTCATGATATGATGAACATGATATTGTAATTGAAATTGTACATTACATTTGCATATGTATGGGTAGCATTGCATTTGTGGGCATTGACATGACTATGGGTGTGTGTGCATGGTTTTTATCAAACCCCATCCTTGGTGGGTTCATACGTGGGTACGAGAAAGTTGGCCTTTATTGCAAAACCATTCCTGTGCTCCAAAACTCACATCCAACCCAACTTATCCCAACTCCTAGACATTCTAACAACCTATCTATGACATCTACTCTGCCAAAAACTTGAACCATAAATATGAACCACAATTGAGTGATCATGCCTAAAGTCATTTCCGAAATTGCAATATGATTTAAAATTTTGATGATTTAAAAATACAAGACATGGATTTCTAAGTTTAACTATCAAAATGAATACCCAAAATGTAAAACATAGATTCAATTGACAAGGGCATTCCTAAATCTTATCAAATATCGAAATTTGAGCAATATTCCCCCACCTCTTAAGCATAGGGCTACGAAACACATTGCTCAAATGCCCGAACTAAGCACACATGAGCATCACCATGACTTTAAATGCTATTCTAGAGTATGCACCTACACATTCATTTTCAAACTCGTGTGTGTGGAATGGACATGTAATTTAAACATTTAGCCAATGGAATTCACATTCACTTGGCTATCCAAATTTAGCTTCGATGCGAAACTCACCAAGGGTTTCTCTCAACAATGAATCATACATTGGTTATCCTGGCATGCTCTCCATGTGTATATGTGAGATAAAATCTTGTGCAAAAAATGAAATATACTCACATATAATCCAAAAATGAAGTGCGTACATAAGAATAAAACAACCTTGGCATAATCTCATGAAAGGAATGCTAGGGCATTAGATAGCAAAATCAACCTTTCTTTTTCTTTGAAATTATGCTATCCCCATGCTTTCTCTAGATCATTTAGGACTTTCAAGGGTTATAATGGGGCCTTGGGATGATATTGAGGCAATTGAAATGAAGGATATAGGATAACAAAGAGAGTTGTTCTGAGTGCATGACATTTATTTCAAAAATATCTCCCTTTTTATGGGATTTTTAGTCTACACCATCATTTCACTCTTTATTTATTTTTCTTCTTTTCCTTAACATTTTCCTTTTTTCTTTGATCATTCTTTCTTCTTTCACCCCTTTTCTCTCTCTTTTTTCTTGGATTTCTCATTCTTTTTCATTCAACATTTGAATTCCACATTATTCATCCCTTTATTGAGTTACCGCATCACCATTCCTTCTCTTTTTATGATCACTCATCTTCAGCTCTAGGAAGAACCAAGGTGTGGTAGATTTTTATCATTCTGCATTGGCTTGGTCAGATGTGTGGCATGATAACGAATTTTCAACAAGACTCAAACATGGCACTAGGGATAATTTCACAAGAACAAGGCTAAGGCTCAAAATAGATCAAGGACGACCTAAGATCATTTCTAGATAGGCATAGGGGAGCATTGTATATATCAAGACAAAGTCAATCAACTACCCAAATGCACCTAACCAAAACAAGCAAAATGAGATTATTGAACAAATTTGGAATTTGAAAAATTGTTCCTTGAGTAAATGTAAGTTCCCTCAAACAAGGGTTGGCACTAAAGCTCTCATGGGTTCTTACTCATCTCCACTATTCATGTCAAGCTCTAAAATGTAAACTTAATCCGTAAATTGCCAAAATTACAAGTTCATTGTGCACTTATGGTTGAGTTCAAAAGCCAATATATATGTGATACTCTTAGCAATAGGATAAACTTCTATAATGTGCTCATGTATTCACAATTCAAAGCAAAGGTCAAAACTATCCATAGACCCACAACACTCTAAATAGGGGAATATATGTCAACATTCAGATATTTTTCACAAAAATTTTCAAAATTTTCACATATTTCTCAACTATTCTTAAACAAAAATCTATAGATCATGTGAACGGTGAAGTTCACCCCAAAAATTAGTATTATCAACAAAAATTTTCACAAAAAATTGGTGTATCATACAAGAGGTGCACCTCACCCCCCAACTTGATTCATGCATTTTACCCAATGCAACAAAAAAAAAGAAGAAGATATGATATGCAATGAAGGACTGTAAAACGATGAGAAGGGTTAGAAAACACCTCGCACTTGAACTTTGACAAAAATACCAATATCTGCACTAAGAAGTAAAACACTGTACGCAAAGATAAAGTAAGTAAACAAAATAACTAGGAAATTAAATGATACAAGAAAACAACTGTACACTAAAATCTACACAAACAGTTAATCCTCCAAAAGATCCGGGTAGACTAGATCCACCAACTCTTCCTCCACCCTTTGGCCTTCAAAATCCTCGAAAAATAGCTTAAGTCTTTGGCCATTGACCTTGAATGTCTTGCCATTTTTGAGGTTGGTGATTTCCACGGCTCCATTGGGGTAGACCACCTTGACAAGATAGGGGCCATCCCAACGGGATCGGAGTTTTCCTTGAAAGATAGAGAGTCAAGAATTGTACAAGAGCACTTTGTGTCCAAGCTCAAATGTCTTTGTTAAAATGGATTTGTCATGAAAAATCTTAGCCCTCTCTTTTGAAATTTTTGAGCTCTCATACTCATCTCTACGAATCTCCTCTAATTCATTCATCTCTAACTTCCTATTCTCTCCAACCATTCTCAAATTGAAGTTCAAGGTCTTGATGGCCCAGTAAGCTTTGTGCTCCATTTCAACCGGCAAATGGCAAGCCTTGCCATAGATGAGCCTATAGGGTGAAATGCCTAGAATGGTCTGATAAGCATTGCGGTAAGCCCATAGGGCATCGGTAAACCTAAGTGACCAATCCTTCGTATTAGGGTTCACCATTTTCTCTAGGATGTTCTTGATCTCCCTATTGGCCAACTCGGCTTGGCCATTGGTTTGTGGGTGATAAGCGGTGGGCACCTTGTGTGTGACGCCATACTTATGCATTAAAGATGCAAATGACCTATTACAGAAATGCGAACTGCCGTCGCTTATCATTGCACGAGGCATCTCAACCTCGAAAATATGTTCTCTTTTAAGAACTTGACCACGACCCGGTGGTCATTGGTCATGGTTGGGATAGCCTCCACCTACTTGGACACGTAGTCCACTGCCAACAGAATATACAGGTAACCAAAAGACATGGGGAAGGGACCCATAAAGTCGATGCCCCAACAATCAAATATCTCAATAACAAGTACATGGGAAAGGGGCATCATGTTCCTCCGGGTCACACTACCCAAACGTTGGCACCTATCACATTCTTTACAAAAAGAAACAGTCTTTGATTAATGAAGGCCAATAAAAACCTGATTGTAAAACCTTAGCCGAAGTCTTTTTGGAAGAAAAGTGTCTACCGCACGCTTCCAAATGGAAAAATGCAAGGACATCCCATTGTTCATTCTCAGGTACAATTCTCCTCATGAGTTGGTCAGGGCAGTACTTGAACAAGTATGGTTTGTCGAAGTAAAAGTACTTCACATCCGCCATAAATCTCCGTCTATCCTCCAGGCTCCAGTGCAGTGGAATTTGTCCTGTAGCAAGGTAATTGCATATGTCAGCATACCAAGGACAACAGAATGAATGAAAAATAAATGCTCATCAAGAAAAGAGTCAGGGATAGGAATATGCTCATCGGCATCTTGAACCACAAGTCGGGATAAATGGTCTGCCACCATGTTCTTGACTCCCTTTTTGTCTTTGATTGTCAAGTTAAATTCTTGTAGGAGGAGTATCCGCCTAATGAGTCTCGGTTTTGCGTCCTGCTTAGACAAAAGATACTTCAAAGCAGAGTGATCAGTGTAGACTACAATAGGTGAACCAATGATGTAAGACCGAAATTTATCCAATACAAATACTATGGCTAGCAACTCTTTTTCAGTGGTTGTGTAATTCATTTCTGCTTCATTAAGAGTTTTACTAGCATAGTATATTACATAAGGTCTCTTGTCTTCCCTTTGACCTAGCACAGCGCCAATTGCGTAATCACTCGTGCCGCACATGAGCTCAAATGGTAAATCCCACTTAGGTGGTAGCATAATTTGAGGTGTAGTGAGCATGCTTTTGAGTTTTTTAAACGATGCCTCACAATTATCTGACCACACAAATGGGACATCTTTAGAAAGCAAGTTGGTCAAGGGTCATGCCAATGCACTAAAATCTTTTATGAAACGACGGTAAAAACTAGCATGGCCAAGAAACGACCTAATATCTTTGACGACCTTCGGTGTGGGGAGGTTGGAAATTACATCCACCTTGGATTTGTCGATTTTGATCCCCTTTGCCGAAACGATGTGCCCGAGCACTATCCCTTGTGTCACCATGAAGTGGAACTTCTCCCAGTTGAGGACCAAGTTCTTCTCCTCACATCTCTCAAGTACTCTCTTTAAGTTCTCTAAACAAACCTCAAATGAATCCCCAAATACGGAAAAGTCATCCATGAAGACTTCCATGATCTTTTCCACCATATCACTGAAAATGCCCATCACGCATCTTTGAAAAGTCCCTAGGGCATTACACAACCCAAATGGCATGCGTCGGTAGGCAAAGGTACCGAAGGGGTAAGTGAAGGTGGTATTTTCTTGATCCTCCAATGCGATCTCAATTTGATTGTAGCTGGAGTATCCATCCAAAAAATAATAGAGCAAGTATCCGACTACTCTCTCCAATACTTGGTCGAGGAATGGCAAAGGGAATGGTCCTTTCTTGTGCAAGAGTTGAGCTTCCGATAGTCGATACAAACTCTCCATCCGGTGACTACTCTTGTCGGAATCAACTCTATCTCCTCATTTGCAACCACGGTGACCCCTGATTTCTTTGGGACCACTTGAGTGGGACTAACCCATTTACTTTCGGCAATTGCAAAGATGATGCCCACATCAAGTAGTTTGAGTACCTCATCCCTTACCACATCCTTCATGATCGGATTTAGCCTTCTTTGTGGTTGTCGGGACGGCTTGGAGTCTTCTTCTAGATAAATGCGGTGTGTGCAAATAAAGGGGCTTATCCCCTTGATGTCGACAATTGTCCAACCAATTGCTACCTTGTGCCTCCTCAACACTTTCAATAGATCCTCTTCTTGCTTCGCCTCCAAAGTTGAGCTTATTACCACCGGGAGGGTCTCATTCTCCCCCAAGAATGCATATTTGAGGTTGGATGATAATGACTTCAAATCCAAGATGAGATTTTGCACAGTTGACGGAAAGATCTTTTTATCTTGCAAAGGAAGTCTCTCAAATGTTGGGGTCCATTTTTCTACCCCTTGTAAACTCTCCGGCTCCTTTTGATCAACAATCCTTTCCTCCCCAAACTCCAAAGTGCTCAATAGCTCCAAGTGACCCTCCATCAAAGTGTCAATCCTATTGACTTCATGCACTTCCTCATCATTCCCCAGTTATTTGCACAAATTGAATACATTGAGGTCCATTGTCATATTCCTGAATGCAAGCTTCATTAGACCATTCATGCAATTAATCACAGCATTAGATGTAGCAAGAAAATGTCTACCTAGTAAGACGGGAATTTGTGAACTAGTATTAACAACCGGATAAGTATCAAGTACAACAAAATCAACAGGAAAATAGAAATTATCAACTTGGACTAAGACATCCTCAACTACTCCCCTTGGTGTTCTAACTCTTTGATTCGCTAATTGAAGAGTGATTGGAATTAGCTTCAGCTCTTCAAGTTGGAGTTGTTGGTACACCGAATAGGGTAGGAGATTGAAACTTGCCCCCTAGTCAAGAAGTGCTTGCTCCACCCGGTAATTTTCTATTGTGATAGCAATGGTTGGGCAGCCGGGGTCTTTGAACTTTGGTGGGGTGTTGGTCCTCAAGATTGAGCTCACTTGCTCAGTGAGGAATGCCTTCTTATGAACATTTAACTTGCTCTTCATGGTACACAAATCCTTCAAGATCTTGGCACATGAAGAGATTTGCTTGATAGCATTGAGGAGCGGGATGTTGATCTTAACCTGCTTGAACATCTCAATAATGTCAGAATAATTAGCCACCTTCACGGGTGGCTTCAAACGATTGGGAAAAGGGGCCGGAATGGGACATGCATGCATATTCACATCAACATTTTTTTCTTTCTCACTCACCTCACCCCCCTCGGAGTCACCCATAGTCTCTTTCTCTTTTTTCAATGTGGCTTTTGATAAGACTTTTGGCACAATGGTCTTATCAATTTGTTTGCCACTTCGAAGGGTGGTGACCACCTTGAGTTGCTCACAACTCTCCTTTGTGGGTTCGGATGACTCTATCACATGTTGGCCCCTAGGGTTCTCTTGAGGTTGAGCAAAAAATTTTCCTTTCTCTTGTTGGGACGACCCTATGTCATTGGTCAATTTTATGATTTGAGTCCGAATGTCATTAAAAGCGGTGGTGGTTTGATTGCTGATGGCGGTTTGGCTTTGGATGAATTGGTGCACTACATCCTCCAAATTTCTCTTATGGGGAGGTTGGTAGGTGGGTAGGGTGGATGGTCCTTGTTGACCAAAACTTTGTGGAGGTGGGTTTTGTGAAAACCCTTGTGAAGCAGGGTTTTGTGAATACCCTTGTGGATTCAACTGGGGGTATTAGGAGCTAGACGACGAACCTTGGCCATGGTATTGGTTTTGCTTAGGAGGCATGAGAGGTGAATATGAACTAGACCCACGAGGAGTGGGATTCTCATTCTTCCAACTAAAGTTCGCGTGATTACTCCAACCCAAATTGTATGTATTAGAATGTGGGGAGAATGATTGCCTACTTTGATTGAAGACATTGACTTGCTTATGGTAAACTTCCTTAAGTGTCAGAATGTTGGGGCATTCCGAGATGGAATGCTCAACACTCTCACAAATAGAGCAAAACTCCTCGGTCTTAGAAATGTTGGACACCTCATGTCTCCTATTGACCTCAAGACTCTCCACTTTCTAAGACAATTTGGTGATTTTGGAAAACAAGTCTTCCTGATCCCTTAAATCATACATCCCTCCTCTGCTTGGTTGATTACTACCCGGAGAAGACCTCGGTACATCGGTGGGATCCGTGATATCCCAAGATTGTGCATTTTGTGCCAGTGTACTAAAGTAATCTAGGGCCTTATCGGAATCCTTGTTTAAAAACTCCCCATTGCACATCATGTCTATGAATTGTCGATGGCCCGATGTAATCCCTTCGTAGAATAAACTCACCAATTGCCATGATTCAAAACCATGATATGGAATGGATTGTAGCAATTCCTTGTAGCGATCCCAACATTGATAAAATTGTTCATTGGACTTTTTCAAAAAGTTTTGGATTTACTTTTTAAGAGCAGTGGTTTTAGGCACCGAAAAGAATTTGTTCAAAAACTCGAAAAATATTTGTGCCCAAGAGATTATAGATCGAGGCTTCAAGGAATTCAACCACGTTTTGGCTTTGTCTTTAAGGGAAAAGGGAAACAATTTCAGGCGAGCTATGTCTTCCATGGCATGATTAGTGAGGAAGGTTGCAACTATTTCCTCAAACTCCTTAATGTGCAAATAAGGATTCTCTCTTTCAATTATATGGAATTGAGGAAGTAGTTGTAACATTCCCGGTTTAACTAGGAAGGCATGAGCTTGGACCGGTAAGAGAATGCATGAGGGAGTGGTGCTACGAGTGGGTTGGAGATAATCCCGCATTGACCTCGCTAGAGGATCAATTGGAATACGGTTTCCCTCATTCCTAGGAAGAGGAAAATGCATTCTAGGGTTTGGCATTCTAGGGTCTTGCACTCCCCCGCCTCTTGGGACATTAGCACCAACATTCTAAAAATTATCACTGATCCTCAGGTGGGTTGCTTGATGGCGTTCACCCTAATTTCCAAACACTAACCCGGACTAAGTGTATATAGCTTATGTGTGTAGGTGAGTGTCACTCTCCCTCGGGTTTAATGCTAGAAATGGGTGTGTATGTGTGCAAAAGTGCTCTCCCTCGCGTTTAAGACTTTCGAGTGTCGTGTTTTATTTGGAATTAAGTATTCCAAGGTCGTCTCCTCAGGGAAGGAAGGTCGAAATATGGTGAAGGTGATTTTGTAAAGAAATGAAAAGTGTAAAATCTTTTGAGTTTGTGTTTTGGTGAGTGAAGTTTGTGATAGAAAATGTAATGGAAAAAGTGTTGGCTAATCCGAAGAGGTCATTCCAATGGGAATGCCAAATCAACTCACAACATTCTTCCAATGGTGCCTAGGTGTTCGATTGATTCGTAGGAAGTGAGGGACTAATGTGGTGTAGGCTCAAGCATACCCCGTGACAAGTCTACGGTGCATCAAGAGCTCACAACCACGTCCGCACTCAACCTAGTAAAACCAAACCACCTTACACTATAAGGAAGAATGAAAATGAGTTGATTTAGCATACCTAAGAGGAGTTCTCCCTTGGATTAGCCAACTTAAAGCTTAGCTACTCATATTTAATGCAAATACATACATAAAATGAAGAGACATTGTGAAGAGATGAAGATTGAAACTTGTTTTAATGCAAGAAAAGTTAAACTACAAAGAAGTGCATTTAATACCCATTTGAAAAGCTTGAAATGAAAAACTTAAATACAAACATGGTAGAATCTAGAATGTGTAACTAAACTTGAAATACACTTGCAATAAATGAGATTAAAGTGCATTGAATGAAGGTTACAATAGTATTCTAGCTTACAACAAGTGAAATGGGCAGAAAAAATGCAAAAAAATTACAACTTCCCTCTCTAAAACTATATCTTCCTCCTTGAGCTTCTCTCTCTATATTGCTAAATAATGCTGTAAAAAATGTCAAGAAGTCCTTTGCATTTTTGTCCATGGAGGTCCTATAGCCTGTGTGTGAGGCTTCCCATCATTGGGGGGCTGAGGTGATGGCTTGGACAGGCTAGGACAAGCCTAGCCTGCAACTCCCCATGCTTCCTTCTCCTCTCTTTTCCTCATAAATGCTTAGGCCTCCAAAGTCCAAACTTAAGTGTGGGGAGTCATGTATATGTGTAAGAGATGTCAGGGGACAAGTGGGAGACTCATAGGTGGGACCCCCAAGTGGCAGAACTTGAGTTGTAGGTTGTCTGGCTTTTTCTGGGCAAAACTTTCCGGAAGGTCGATGCAAACCTTCCGGAAGGTTTTGGTAGGAACAGGGGAAAATGCAGTCCAGTGTGTCAAACCTTCCAGAAGGTTTATTCCAATAGGCCAAACTTCCGGAAGGTTTTGGCAGGGGCTGAAGTAGTTCAAAGTGCAAACCTTCCGGAAGGTTTATGACTAAACCTTCTGGAAGGTTTTCACCAGAATTGTTTTTTTCTTGATTTCTTCACCTTCAAAGCCTCCCTTTAAGCCTCCCCCTCATCTCCATTGACTTTAAGCACTACGATGGGGGCTTAACTTAAGCCATAATCAACTCTTTACCTACAATCACACAACAACATCATTAATTGGTTGCTTAATCGCATTTCTCCCTAATTTCACAACAAAAACAAGTATAAAAGGGTATAAAAGGCATACATAATATGCAATATTTTGTGCTAATCATGGGTCTTGGTCAAGATTCATGTTAGGTTCTAGGGGTCGTCCAACCAATCTATTTTGGTCGTCCCATCCCCACATGCAAAAACAATATCTACAATTGAAATGAAAAATACACAAAAGTATATACAAGGAGCAATGTACCTCGGCCCGTGATGAAAATCACGAGACTTACCTCCGTTGTCCCGAAATCACCTTCTAAATTCAACACTTTGCCTTCCTCGGCAACGGCGCAAAAAATGCTTGATCCGCTTTGGCCCTAATCTCTGACTATGATTCCGGTAATGTGTATGTGACTTATACGATTAGGTGAGTGTCACTCTCCCTCGAATATCATGCAAGAAATAGGGAAAACGTGTGTGGATGAACAAAATGTGTGTGTGCAAAAGTGCTCTTCAAGCGAAGAGAGAGTTTCGAGTGTCGTGTTTTACTTGGAATGGGTATTCCAAGGTCGTCTCCTCTGGGAAGGAAGGTTAAATTGTGGTGAAGGTGATTTTGTAAAAAATGGAAAGGTGTAAAAATATTTTGAGTTTGTGTTTTGGTCAGTGAAGTTTTGATTTAAAATGTAATGGAAAGAGGGTTGGCTAATCCGAAGAGTTCATTCCAATGAAACTGCCAAATTAACTCACAACATTCTTCCAATGGTGCCTAGGTGTTCGATTGATTCGCAGGAAGTGAGGGATAAATATGGTGTAGGCTCAAGCATACCCTGTGACAAGTCTACGGTGTATCAAGAGCTCACAATCACGTCCGCACTCAACCTAGTCAAACCAAACCACCTTACACTACAAGGAAGAATGAAAAAAAGTTGATTTAGCATACCCAAGAGGAATTCTCCCTTGGATTAGCCAACTTAAAGCTTAGCTACTCATATTTAATGCAAAAACATACATAAGATGAAGAGACATTGTGAAGAGATGAAGATTGAAACTTGTATTAATGCAAGAAAAGTTAAATTACAAAGAAGTTCATGTAATACCCATTTGAAAAGCTTGAGATGAAAAACTTAAATACAAACATGGTAGAATCTAGAATGTGTAACTAAACTTGAAATACACTTGCAATAAATGAGATTAAAATGCATTGAATGAAGATTACAAGAGTATTCTAGCTTACAACAAGTGAAATAGGTAGAAGAAATGCAAAAATTACAACTTCTCTCTAAAACTATACCTTCCTCCTTTAGCTTCTCTCTCTATAATGCTGAATAATGCTATAAAAAATGTCAAAAGTTCTTTCATTTTCGTCCATGGAGGTCCTATAGCCTGTGTGAGAGGCTTCCCATCATTGGGGGGCTGAGGTGATGGCTTGGACAGGCTAGGACAAGCCTAGCCTACAACTCCCCAGGCTTCCTTCTTCTCTCTCTTCCTCATAAATGCTTGGGCCTCCAAAGTCCAACCTTAAGTGTAGGGAGACATGTATGTGTGTAAGAGATGTCAGGGGACAAGTGGGAGAATCATAGGTGGGACCCCCTAGTGGCAGAGCTTGAGTTGTAGGTTGTCTGACATTTTTGGGCAAAACCTTCTGGAAGGTCGATGCAAACCTTCCGGAAGGTTTTGGCAGGAACAAGAGAAAAAAAAGTCCAGTGTCTCAAACCTTCCAGAAGGTCGATGCAAACCTTCTGGAAGGTATATTCCAGTAGGCAAAATCTTCCAGAAGGTTTTGGCAGGGCAGAGGCAGAGGCAGTTCAATATGCAAACCTTCCGAAAGGTTTTCACCAGATTTGCCTTTTTCTTTATTTCTTCACCTTCCAAGCCTCCCTTTAAGCCACCCCCTCATCTCCATTGAATTTAAGCACTACGATGGGGGCTTAACTCAAGCCATAATCAACTCTTTACCTACAATCACACAACAACATCATTAATTGGTTGCTTAATAGCATTTCCTCCCATTTCCACCACAAAAGTAAGTATCAAAGGGTATAAAAGGCATACATAATAAGCAATATTCTATGCTAATCACTGTGTTGGTTAGGTACTCGTTGGTGGAAGTCTATAAATACCCATATGCTTGATTGTTTTCCCTAACTTCTCACACGAACCCGGTTGTTTGTGTATATGGCTTATAGTGTATGGTGAGTGTCACTCTCCCTCAAGCTCAATGCAAGAAGTGGAGAAATTTATGTGTGGATGAACAAAAAATGTGTGTGTGTGCAAAATTTCTCCCCAAGCGTAGAGAGTCTTGCAATGTCGTGTTTTACTTGGAGTGAGTATTCTAAGGTCGTCTCCTCAGGGAATGTGAGGTTGGGTGTTCTTGAAGAGTGATTTGTGAAAAAAATTAAAAATTGGATAATCTAGTGATTTGAAATGTGGTGGGTTGTGAATTGAGAAATATGCAAGAAAACAAGGTTGGCTAACTCATAGAGGTCATTCCAATGGGAATGCCAAGTCGACTCATTTCATTCACCCAATGGTGTCTTGGTGTTTGGTTGATTCGTAGGAAGTGAGGGACTAATGTAGTTGTGTTGGACAAGAGCATAACTCGTGACAAGTCTACGGTGTATCAAAAGCCCACAACCACGTCCGCACTCAACCTAGTCAAACCAAACACTTTACACTACAAGAAAGAATGAAAGAGAGTCGATTTGACATACGCAAGAGGAAGTCCCTCTTGGATTAGCCAACTAAATGTTTAGTTATCTATGGTGAAAGCAAGAACAAACATGAAGTAGAGAAACATGTAGTGAAATCAAACATGAACTTGTATTAATGTAAGGAGTTTAAACTACAAAAGGAAAGACATTCATTTCCAAAATGTAAAGCTTGAAAGGAACAAAAACCCAAATGTAGAAATGAACCACAAGAAACTTAACTAAACTTAATTACAACTTGATTAAAAGATATTAAAGTGCAAGAGGAAAAGATTACATGTAATGGAGCTTACTACAATGAAAATGGTGAAGGAAATGTAAAACTGACTTTCTTTTTCTAGAACTTCATCTTCTTCCTTGGACCTCCTCTCTCTAAAAGCTTGATGATTTGAAATTGCATGTAGGAAGTCCCTATTTTCGTCCATCCCCCTCTGTCTTAGCATGAGTGGCTGACTTGGAGTATTTGGAGAGAGGTTGTCCACAAAAGCTTCCAAAATCAGTCAAAGTATGGTCCCCCATGCTTTTTCCAACCACTCTCTCTCTCTCTCAATTGGCTACCCACTCCCCTATGCTTAAAATCTGAATGTAGCGGTTAGGAGGTCGTAATGGAGTTTTAGAAATGTCAAAACATGGTTTAGATAACAAAAGGTGGGCCCCCGTAGTTGGTGGAGTCATTTGGAGAAGAATCTGAGTTTTCTGGGTAACTGGTACGGGTAGTTTGTTGAGCTGGTACCGGTAGCTCGACATTCCTCATTATTGAGTCAGTAAGGGACATGTGGGAGGTACCGATAGATTAGGCACGGAGGTACCAGTATCTCATTTCCAGTAGGGTCTGGTACTAGTAGCTAAGGCAGGTAAGTACCGGTATCTGCTTTCTAGTAGCATTTCAGCCAGCTGAGTTCCAAGGACTAGGTACCGATAGCTAGAAGAGCTGGTACCGGTAACTCATTTCCAGAGAGCTTAGGTACTGGTAGCTCACCAGGCTGGTACTGGTAGCTATTCTTCTTGTCTTGAGATTCTTGGTTCTTTGAGCTCCTGAGCAATCCGTCTTGAGATCATTTCTTTCCCATTGACCTCGATCACTAAATGAGGTGCTTTATGCCTGCCCTTTCCATCCTATCACCTGTAATCAAGACATTCTCTATTAATTATCGATTTGAATCCATTTCCCCAAAAATTCACTACAAAAAAAGTTAAAATGGATGCAATGAAGATGTTTAATATGCAATGTTCCACAATCATCAGACACCAGATTGAGCTTTGCTAGTCCCTAACAAACCTTATTTCAAAAATCTATACAATGCAAGTATAACAATCCCATTCATGTTAATCAGTTCATGGACCAAACAAAATGCTCAAATCACATTGCAATTATGTAAATGAACTTGGGGTACAATTTAAACAAAAGGTGATGTTCTTTCATTCATAATCTTTCTCAAGGAGTACAAAGACCCCAAAAAAAATGACCTACTTTCCTAGGGACTCTTCTACGAGGCTGATAACTCCTAGACTGCTATCCCACATATACAACCAACCAAAAAAATCAACAAAAAAAACAAGACTAGACTTTCTCTAATCCTCTTCCTCCTCATCATCATCGTCATCATCATTGTCCTCGTCCTCGTTCTCGTCATCAAACTTAGCAACATCCACAATAGTCGAACTGGCTGGGGAGGACGTCCAAATGTCAGCACTAGTCCCTGGAGCTGATGGTGGGAACTCTAGTGCGGTGGCCGGTGGTGGTGCCATCTCGGGAAGAGGCTCTCCAGGTAATGTCCTCTCAAAGATCTTGGTAACCATCATCTTCAGCAGCTACATAGTCCCCCCGAAATCATCCAACCGCCTCTCGATCCTAGCTAGACACTGAGAGACCAAGAGGTGGAGCAGCAGTAAATGGCTTGGCTATAGATGGTCCAGCTGTAGATGGCCTAGCCCTTTTTTCCCTCTGCCCGGGCTCTCCAGTCATAGTTGTCCTCTTCATGCTGCTCGGCTTGCCTATAGAGCCAAAATCAAGCGGGAGTGTCACGTCAGTAGGGATGCCCTTGACCTTGTTCTGACGGCAGATCTTGGTGACAAGGTGGGTGTAAGGCAGGTTCGCCCTCGGCTTCGTAGCCTGGGCGTAGTCCTTCATCACCTCCCAAATCATCAAAGCGATGTCCATCTTGGTGCTGGCCATGAATTCAAAGAGGAGGCCCATTTTCTCCTCCCCCGATGTCTTCTCCGCTCCCCGAGGTAAGACATTGTAGTGGAGGACTTTATTCATCACTCCGTAGGAATGCTTGAGTCCCCCGACTTGAATTTTCCTATTGAACTGCGAAGGGTCCTCATACATAAGGCTTGCATACTCCTTAAGTGATTTCCTCCCTCGGGTGTTATGGGGAAAGACAAGGGTGTTGGCCGGAGGCCTCTGATACTGCAATGCCTCAGCGATGATTTTCGGAGTGACCTCGATCGCCTTTTCCCTCAAATTCATCTTTAGCAAGCACAAATCCTCATCCACCACCGCCAATCTTTGATAACATTCCTGACAGTAAGGAAGCACATACCCATTCACTGTCTGGAACCAAAAGTGTAGCCCATGGCCCTTAATCGCTCGGGCCACGTCATCGTGTGGCCTGAGGGTGGACCTATCCACTAGTTGCTCACACGCCACATTCTTGATTCCAATGCTCTCCATGTCAGGGTCGTGCTTCTTCTTCTTCCTTTGCTCCCCACCACTAGGGGCCGTCTCCTTCACCCTCTTTTGGGACCCGATGCCCACTTATTTTGATGTGAAAGGGCCCGCTTGTTTGGTGCGGGCCATCAAAATCAAAAATGCCCCAAGGGCAAAGAACGAGAACTCCCATCCCCAAAATAACTCAAAAAGGCCAAAAGACGAAGGTGGATACTTACCCATTCTAGCCATTGTCCAAAAATCCAAGCTTTGAGTGAAGGGTTTTGAGACTTTGATGGAGAATCTTGGCTTTGGATGGATTTGAGGGTGTTTTATGGAGAGGAGAGGTTTTTTTTAGAGAAGAGAATTGACAGAAGTGAGGAGAAATCAAACCTTGAGGGAGAAAATCGATAAAGATGAAGATGCCCAAGGGTTCTTTGAAGGTTTGGAGGGTTTTGATGGAGAGGAGAGTGTTTTTGAGGGGAGAGGAATGAGAGAAGTGTTGCAAATTTTTGAAAAAAATGACTTTAAAATCCTCATTTTTGTGATTCTGAGCACGAGCTACCGGTAGCTCGTAATCTAGAAAACAGTCACCGGTAGCCCTTCATGCTGGTATCGGTAGCTCAATCCTCTGGTACTAATAGCTCTTCATTTTGCTTTTCTGGTCATTCTGCCTCAGAGGTACCGGTAGCTCTATGAGTTGGTATCGGTAGCTAGTTCAATTTCTGTAACACCCCAAAACACACCCTGGACGACATTACATTCTAAAACATTCACATCATGAGAGCACTAGAATAATCCATCAATAAATAAGACTTCATAAAGTCATCCATAAAATTTCCAGCATTATTCCAAAAGAATAGACCCATTTTGGCCTTTACCTTCCAAAAATCACATAATGTAGCGCAGCGGAAATAACAAAAGAAAACTAGACCTTACAAGGTTTAAAATGAATATCCTAGTCTAGTACAAAAAGTAAAGGAGGTCGCTCTATGCGTCCACCTTGGGGTCCACGTTCCCTTCTACGGGAGCTTCCCAATGTCCCGGTTCGTCAGTTCCGAGCTCCTCCTCTAGACAAAGACCTGGAATATGTTGTTTGTAGGGGGTGAGCACGAAGCTCTGTAGCAACATTCCTCCCAAACTCTAACAAGGTTTATAAAAGCATATAAAATGGCCGGTCTCATTTCGCAAATAGCATATATAATCTTTGAAGTAAAACATGGACATTTTAGTAGATCTCAAGTTTAAGGAACAACAGTAATTGAATGAATAAGTGAAACCACTATACAGTTAGCAAACCATTTCCAAATATAATCCAGTCCACCATACACAGTTTTCAACAATTCTTTCGGTAGGTGGCATACTTTAGGGTAACCTCCACCTTCGTTTAGATCGTCTTTGATTCTCAAGCATCCTTACAAGGAACCTCTTGAGAATGGGTGAGCATCCTTACAAGAAACCTCTCAAAAATCATTACATGGCTTCCCAAGCATCCTTATAAGGAACCTCTTGGGAAGGGGTGAGCATATTTATAAGGAACCTCTCACAAATCATTACATGGCTTCCCAAGCATCCTTATAAGGAACCTCTTGGGAAGGGGTGAGCATCCTTACAAGGAACCCCTCACAAATCATTACATGGCTTCCCAAGCATCCTTATAAGGAACCTCTTGGGAAGGGGTGAGCATCCTTATAAGGAACCTCTCACAAAGCATTACAAACAACCCAACCAAGCTTACAATTCCATTATTTATTTCAATTCACAATCATCTATCCAAAATCCCCCAAAATATATCATGTAATAATTCCACAACCAACAAAGAAAATACATGAGATAACAATAACATCATTGTTCTACCCAACACAAAGCACTAAGGGTTCGAAAATCCATAATAAAGAAAGCATTTAAGAAAGAAATACATCCCTCTCCAAAAATGAGGATTTTAAAACTAGAGAAGAGATTTCATGGGTATTAAACCCTAGCTTTGTTCAAAACATGTAATCCTTGCCAAAAACCCTAAGAGAGGATGATTTCATAGCATATATATACCATTGATAGCCAAAACATACATATATAAATACCCTAGCCTCAATGTAAGAGAGTGAGAGAAAACCCATACCTTGATGTTCTTGAAAACTCTAGGGTTTGATCCTTGAATCACCCTTTAACCTTGTGTTTTTCCCCTTTTGATCTTGAGTTTCTCTCTTCCTTTCTTTCTCTCCTAGGGTTCTAAAGTGTTTAGTGTGAGAGTGGAGATGAAGAATGGGGCAAATGAGGCTAAAAAGGGTGTTTTAAAACACCAAAATCCCGATTTTTACTGTTCGGCGGGCGTCAGATAAATCGTACCGGTACGCGGTATCGGTACGGTTAAGCTACTGGAGTAGTCGTACCGGTACACGGTACCGGTACGCGGTACCGGTACACTTCGGCTATTTCGACTTCCAGGGCAGTATTTACCCATTTAGAGGTCGAATTGGAAAATTTTCATGAAATACACTTTTGTAGCCCTAGATGTATAATATCTACTGTCCAAATTTCAGATCAATTGGACATAAGGATAAAAAGTTATGACCAAAATACTAGAAGGTGTCCCAACTCCTTTTTACCCAAATTTTCTCTAAGTGTGTTTTCACTCCGGAATACTTCCTAACTTCCAATACCCCTCATATTACCTCTCCCAAGGTTGTTCGACCTTCCGGATTCAATGGACACCTTATTTTGACCTAAAAATATTTAGAAATTCGTCTAGTCACCCTTTCCAAGTTTAAACGTCTTGGAAACTCCAACTTTCCAATCTATATTTATCTCTAGCATTTCTCCTACTATTACAATCTATATAATTTATCCTTACATCCTTACACATATCCACATTTTTTTTTTACAACCATTATTTACTATATATCTATATACATATATATAAACGAAAATGCGGGGTGTTACAATTTCTGCAAAAAATTCCCTATTTGCTCATTCTCACTCCCACTCTCCTTTTCCAAATTTATTCAACTCCAAAAAATTCTAGCAAACTATTTCCCAACTCGACTTTCCAAAGACATGATCCATGCTACTGAATCACCTTGTATAACTATGCCCAAATTCATTTAAGAAATTGCAATGCAATTTGAGTCTTGATGCTTTCAAAACTCATGACATGGAATTTTTAATTAAACAAAATGAACACCCATCAAGTAAAACACGAACTAAAGTAAAAAGGTATTCCAAATTCTTTTCCATAACTAAAATTTGAGCAATATTCCCTTATCCTACTAACTCTGGGTTTTCAAAAACAACTTTCTCCAAACACCCGAACTAATCACACATGAATTTCATCATAGCATTAAATGTTATTCTAGAGGATACACCTACACATTTCCTTTCAAAACTCGCGTGTGTGTGAAATGACAATGCAATTTAAACCTTTACTCAATAGAATTCACATTCACTTGGCTATCCAAATTCAACTTTGATGCAATACTCACCAAGGGTTTCCCTCGAAAAATGAATAACTCAATGATTATCCTGACATGCTCCCAATGCGTATATGTGAGATAGAATCTTGTGCACAAACCGAAATATACTCACATATAATCCAAAAATGACATGCATGCATAACAATTGAAACGACCTTGACATAATGATTAGCACAAAACTTTGTATATTTTTATGTGCTAATCATTTTATTTTAATTGCTTTTGGAGATTAAATGATGGGAGTTAGGTTAATTGAGTTCTTGATGAGTGAGTTTTATACCTACGAATTGAGTACTTTCGGCTTGAGGAATTTGCAAGTTTTTAATTATTTTATATTCTTTTTTATTTATTTTGTGTGTTTTGATGTTATTTGATAGGAATCATCATTTGAATGCAAACAAGATCATTTGGAAGGAAACAATGTCAATTTGGAGCCTAAAAGTTGGATTTTTGAAGGCTAGGCAACAAAGGGAGCTGAAGGCTAAAACAGTCCAGCGCTGTTTCAGCGCCCCAGCGCGCCCCTATTGAAGTTGGACGCGAATTATGACTCCTTTTTGACCCGAAATTGGATTCTAATGTCTCCTATGTGCTAGGGTTTGAGGAGAATATAAAAATACTGACTTTGGGGGCTGAAAACATAGAGAAGAAGACCAAAGTATTGCAAAAAAATTGAAGGCAAGAATCGAAGAAACCGACACGAAGAAAATCGGACTTGAAGGCTAGAGAGAGATTGAAGCTTGCAACTAAGTTTTCATTCTTTTCCCTTACTTTTTTCTTCTTGATTTTCTAAGATGTTGTTTAATTTGAGAAGGATGTTTTTCAATTACATTATGAACTAAATTTTTATTAAGATTGCAACGGAACCTAATGTCTAGTTAAATTTACCTACTCTCGTTTCTAGTTCTTGTTGATCATATATGAGTTGTTTGTCATATTTTGTGTTTAATATATAATTGTTTGGCCAACAATTAATTTGATAACCTAGATGAAATTGGGAGATGAATTCTAGGTTTAGATCTGAATATGATGACATGCGTCTGGTTAATTCTTCTTCGGATTGAATTGCTGGGTTTGTGTATAGGATAGGAATATACCTATATGCCGTGTGTAACTTTTATGAGAGTTTGAACTTAATGAATCTATTCCAACTTATTTTGCATAGGAATATAGCAATTTAATTGGGATAGATATGCTTGTCTTACTATCGGAAGAGGTTTGATAAATAATTTTGAAGTCTCAGTTAACAACTTATTTTGATCAATTAACTGGAAAGAGAGTGGAGAGATTTATACGAAGCATTAGGGGAAGTTGTAATCTTAACTTCTTCTATCCGTTAAAATTCAATCTTTGATTATTAAATTTAGGTTTATTCTTAAATTAGTGAATTCATAGTTGATTGCAATTGTTTAAATAAAATTGAATTGATATAAAGTTAGTACTTGAAATTTATTATTAATAATTCTCCGTGGGAACGATACTTTACTTATCACTTTATTACTTGTTGATCGTGTATACTTGCACGTAAATTGTCAATACCAAATTTGGACAACAAGTTTTTGGCGCCGTTGCCGGGGAATTATTCTAGTAATTATTTCAATATTAATTTCAATCAGTTTGATCTTAGTTTGAACTTATTTAATTTTCTGTTTTAATTGTTTTTTGTTGTTACTCTTGAATTTTGTATGCAAACACGATCTACAGGTCAGGAGCTAGTGTCGTACGACCCAGAAATCGAAAGAAGGCTGCAAACTTGCGAAAACAGTGTCAAGAAGAAAACAACCAAGAAGTTATGGCTGAAGAAGAACAGAAATCGTTAAGAGATTATGCTATGCCTCTTGTTACAGAAATACAATCGAGCATTCGAAGGCCCGCAATTCAAGCAAACAATTTTGAGATCAAGCCGGGTACTATTCAAATGATTCAGAATTCAGTGCAGTTTGGGGGTTTGACTAACGATGACCCAAATGATCATTTGATGAGTTTTCTGGAGATATGCGACACATTCAGATATAATGGGGTTTCTGAAGATGCGATTAGACTCCGACTTTTCCCTTTCTCACTTCGTGATAAGGCGAAGAGTTGGTTGCATTCATTGCCGTCGGGTTCTATTACTACATGGTCAGATTTAGCTCAAAAATTCTTAGCTAAATTCTTTCCACCAGCTAAAACTGCAAGGATGAGGAATGACATCACTTCATTCGTACAACATGATTCTGAGACTCTCTATGAAGCTTGGGAGCGATTCAAGGACTTACTTCGAAAATACCCTCACCATGGTATTCCTAAGTGGTTGCAAGTTCAGACGTTCTACAACGGGTTGTTTAGTACTACCCGAACCAGTATCGATGCAGCTGCAGGAGGGGCATTGATGGGGAAGAATTTCGATGAAGCATACGAGTTATTAGAGACGATGGCTGCAAACAATTATCAGTGGCCTTCTACAAGGATCAATCAGCCAAAGGTAGCAGGGATTTATGAAGTTGATGCAGTTACTGCATTGGCTGCACAGGTTGCTACGTTGTCAAAGAAGATTGATGCTTTAGCAGTGCAACCTATTCAGAGTGTGGCAGTTGTTTGTGAATTGTGTGCAGGGAACCATTCGAGTGATCAATGTGCGATTAATCCAGAGTCGATACAATACATTGGTAACCACAACAGGCAACAATATAGTAACAATTCCAACAATTATAACCCTGGTTGGAGGAATCATCCGGGTTTTTCTTGGAACAATAATCAAGCCCAATCCTCAGCTCCAAGACAATCATACCCACCAGGCTTTCAAAATCAAGCTCCACCACAGCAAGAAAATAAGTCAAATTTGGAGGAGTTGCTTTCCAAGTTTATAGCACAGAGTGAGACCAGGATGAACAGTCAGGATGTATCAATTCGAAACCTGGAAAATCAAATGGGTCAACTTGCTAATGCCATTAACAACAGACCTCAAGGCACTCTACCTAGTGATACGGAGATCAATTCTAAGAGGGAATGTAAGGAGTACTGCAATGCTATTTCATTACGAAGTGGAAAAGAGTTACCTGAAGTTGTTGGTGGAACTCCAAAACAGTCACTTGGAGATGATAGTAAGGATGAAGATAGCAAGAATATGGAACACGAAAAGAAGGAAGAAGATCATGTTGCATGTTCTAATGGAAGCAAACAGAGTCCTATTGTGCCTCCCGTGCCATTTCCACAACGTTTGCAGAAACAGAAGTGGGATAAGCAGTTCTCCAAATTCATGGAAGTGTTTAAGAAGCTCCAAATAAATATCCCTTTCGCAGAAGCAGTGGAGAACATGCCTAACTATGTGAAATTTTTGAAGGAAATTCTGTCAAGGAAGAGAAAACTAGGTGATTTTGAGACAGTGGCACTTACGGAGGAATGTAGTGCTATTCTTCAAAAGAAGCTACCACCAAAGCTCAAAGATCCGGGTAGTTTTACAATTCCATGCACAATAGGCAGCCAATTTTTTGGAAAAGCATTGTGTGACTTAGGAGCTAGTGTTAACTTAATGCCGCTCTCAGTTTATCAGAATTTGGGTTTGAAGGAAGCGAAGCCTACTAATGTTACATTGCAGCTTGCAGATAGATCACTCACTTATCCAAGGGGCATAGTTGAGGACGTTCTAGTTAAAGTGGATAAGTTCATTTTTCCAGCTGATTTCATAGTCTTAGATTGTGAGGAAGATAGAGAAATACCTATTATTCTTGGGCGACCATTCTTAGCAACGGGGAGAACACTTATCGATGTACAAAAAGGTGAGCTAACTATGCGAGTCCAAGATCAAGAGGTTACATTCAATGTATTCTCAGCTATGAAATTTTCAGAGGAAGCGGAAGAATGTTCTCGGGTTGATGTGGTTGAAAAGACAGTGAATGGGGTATTTGTAGGAAGTTGCAGTTCAAGCCCTCTTGAGAACGCCAAGCTATATAAAGAGGAAGTGTTCCTACATGGAGCAATCAAAGTTGAGGAAGCCAATTCGAAAAGAACTTTCAAGGTGAAAGGGCAAAGACTTAAGCACTATTGGGGCGGCGACATTGATCCTCAAAAGACCTCAATTACCCTTGCCGACCCGGGATGAAACAGGGAGTAGTCAGGCTGATGACTATAAAACAAGCGCTAATTGGGAGGCAACCCAAATTTTAGTCTCTATGTTTTATTGCATTTTATTTTAATTTAGTTTTTTTTTTTTTCTCTAAGAAAAATTGTTTTTAGATTATTAGTGCATTTTAATTAGTATGCCCATCGTTTGTAGGTACCACAAATTGAACAATGGTTGAAAAGATGAAGAAACCAGAGCTGTTTCAGCGCTGTCCCAGCGCTGTTCCAGCGCCCAGGCGCTCAAAATCTGCCTTTTAAGCGCTGTTCCAGCGCTGTTCCAGCGCCCAGGCGCTCAAAATCTGCCTTTTAAGCGCTGTCCCAGCGCTGTTACAGCGCCCAGGCGCCCAAAAACTGCAGTTTCAGCGCTGTTTCAGCGCCGTTCCAGCGCCCCAGCGCGCCTCCACAGCCCTCCAAGCGTTGTTCCAGCGCTGTTCCAGCGCCCCAGCTGTTTAAATACAGCTCCAAACTCAAAAGTCAGCCTTTTAAACACTCTACACCTCTCCAAACTCAAAATTTCAGCCTTCTAAACACTCCACACTGCTCCTAACTCAGAATTTCAGCATCATACAAAAAAAAAAAAAAATCTGCTCCACATACAAGAACAACAAGCCATCCAAATAAACTCCTACCACTCCCAAAAATCTCAAACTTCTAAAACAAAATACATACACCCCAATTCTTTACATCCCAACTCTCAACTAGCACCAATGATTTCTTCATTCTCCATGAGCAACATAAGGTATCAAATTCACTCATTCTTTATGGGTAAAGTTTAAACATTATTTGGTTACATGCTTGTGGGAAATGGTTTTGTGATTGATTTGGGAGATATTAAAATCTTGAGATGGTGTGGTAGTGCAAGGTTTGACATTGCACACAAGGTGTTTGTTAAATTGCCAAAGTGACAACAAAGCTTAGTTAGCTAGTTTTTCTACTTGGTTTTTGGTATTGTGGAGCATCTTCCTTAAATATTCATCATGTCGTCAAAACGCCAAAGAGGGGAAAACTCTAAATCTTCCAAGCCATACGACAAACAGAGATTTGTTAGCAAAGCAGCGTCGGAGAGATTTCATACATGGTTAGCAAAAAAGGCATTGATTCCCGAACGCGGCCTTCGCCCAGATAAGACGTATGATGGGTGTGTACACTCCCGACTCAGCGGACGACGAGGACGCTAATGATGATGCGAACTAGCGACGTCTCAGGGAAGTCCTCTGTCTTAATTTTTTCTACTCTATACATTGAGGACAATGCTTAGTTTAAGTTTGGGGGTGTTTTCTTGTTTTCTTGTTTGCATTTGCATTATTAGGTTTGCATTTAGATAGCATATTTTTGCATGTTTTAGTACAACTTGAGCAATGGGGTGATTGAATTTGATCATGGCCAATGATGAATGTGATTAATTGTTAATTCAAGGGAAATTGATGAACATGTTGGGTTTGAAGTTTGACATACTAGTTGGTGTTACACTGTTTATGATCTTTTCACACATGAGCACATATCTATCTGTTTGGTTAGTTATCATTTAGAGAATTTATTTGGCTAAGTGCTTGTGTGAGATATCAGTGAAACTCTAGACAATTTATTCTAGCATCAGTCAAAGCGAATTGAGGTATTCATATAAGTTTGGGGGAGATATTGATTATGATGGGTTAGTGTATAAAAAAAAAAAAAAAAAAGAGTTTTTGAAAAAAATTATTTAGATTTGATCTTTCATGAGTTAGAAAAAAAAAAAGGAAGACAAGAAACAAGAAATGGGCATGTGGTGAGTAGAGATGGAGCGTAAAACGCACTCACTCATAAACACATGTTGAGAACGAGATGGAGCGTAAAACGCACTCGTTCAAGAAAAGGCGAGATGGAGCGTAAAACGCACTCGCTCAATAGGAAGTGAGATGGAGCATAAAATGCACTCACCAAATGAACGAAAAATAGAGAAAAATAGAGAGAGAAAAAAAAAATTCTTTGTACCTTCTAGTTATATGTTTTGCCTTAACAAGCAGAGGTTGATGTGAAACGTAAGTTTATAGAGTTGATATTGAGTATCTCTTATGGAGCGCTTGACTACGTAAATTTATCTGGGTGATGGCTAGTTTAAACAGTTAGAATATGCACATGTATTTAAAGGGTCATGAGCGGAGGCAAAATTAAGGAGTATGTTGAATTGATAGACTTTGCATTGTTTTGAAGTTTCCCATGAATTATTATGTGTAGTAACTTTTGGGGCCATTATTCAAATTCATATTGATCCATTGTTTGAGTAGTTGGTTGATTAATTTTTATAGTTTTTGTTCTTAGTATTTTGCTTGAGGACAAGCAAAGATTTAAGTTTGGGGGTATTTGATGAGTGAGTTTTATACCTACGAATTGAGTACTTTCGGCTTGAGGAATTTGTAAGTTTTTAATTATTTTATATTCTTTTTTATTTATTTTGTGTGTTTTGATGTTATTTGATAGGAATCATCATTTGAATGCAAACAAGATCATTTGGAAGGAAACAATGTCAATTTGGAGCCTAAAAGTTGGATTTTTGAAGGCTAGGCAACAAAGGGAGCTGAAGGCTAAAACAGTCCAGCGCTGTTTCAGCGCCCCAGCGCGCCCCTATTGAAGTTGGACGCGAATTATGACTCCTTTTTGACCCGAAATTGGATTCTAATGTCTCCTATGTGCTAGGGTTTGAGGAGAATATAAAAATACTGACTTTGGGGGCTGAAAACATAGAGAAGAAGACCAAAGTATTGCAAAAAAATTGAAGGCAAGAATCGAAGAAACCGACACGAAGAAAATCGGACTTGAAGGCTAGAGAGAGATTGAAGCTTGCAACTAAGTTTTCATTCTTTTCCCTTACTTTTTCTTCTTGATTTTCTAAGATGTTGTTTAATTTGAGAAGGATGTTTTTCAATTACATTATGAACTAAATTTTTATTAAGATTTCAACGGAACCTAATGTCTAGTTAAATTTACCTACTCTCGTTTCTAGTTCTTGTTGATCATATATGAGTTGTTTGTCATATTTTGTGTTTAATATATAATTGTTTGGCCAACAATTAATTTGATAACCTAGATGAAATTGGGAGATGAATTCTAGGTTTAGATCTGAATATGATGACATGCGTCTGGTTAATTCTTCTTCGGATTGAATTGCTGGGTTTGTGTATAGGATAGGAATATACCTATATGCCGTGTGTAACTTTTATGAGAGTTTGAACTTAATGAATCTATTCCAACTTATTTTGCATAGGAATATAGCAATTTAATTGGGATAGATATGCTTGTCTTACTATCGGAAGAGGTTTGATAAATAATTTTGAAGTCTCAGTTAACAACTTATTTTGATCAATTAACTGGAAAGAGAGTGGAGAGATTTATACGAAGCATTAGGGGAAGTTGTAATCTTAACTTCTTCTATCCGTTAAAATTCAATCTTTGATTATTAAATTTAGGTTTATTCTTAAATTAGTGAATTCATAGTTGATTGCAATTGTTTAAATAAAATTGAATTGATATAAAGTTAGTACTTGAAATTTATTATTAATAATTCTCTGTGGGAACGATACTTTACTTATCACTTTATTACTTGTTGATCGTGTATACTTGCACGTAAATTGTCAATACCAAATTTGGACAACAGTTCTTAACGATGATATTTGGTGTTTGCAGTTAACATGTGCTAAATGAGGCTTCTTAAGGCCTTCCCAAACCATTTGAGACAAATGAGGACGAAAATGTAGCTTGAGGATAGCTCAGGAGAGGAGGAAATCAGAAAATCAAGAAGTCAGCCAAACCGTACTGGTACGCATACCGCTACGCTAAGGCTACTGGAGCTAATCTCAGAAAATCAAGAAGTCAGCCAAACCATACCGGTATGCGTATCGGTACGCTAAGGCTACTGGAGTTAATCGTACTGGTACGCGTACCGGTACGCAGAAGCCACTGGAGTTCGCCGTACCGGTACGCTTTGCCTGATCTGCCCAAATGCTCTACAACTCATGTCTGCTGCTTTGAGGGTCCCACCAACAGACCTCCCATGCTCCCCTGACACGCCCACAATACTATTCATCCCTTTCACACCTTTGATTGCAAGTTTGGAGTCTAGGTGATCAATGAGGAGAGAGAAGAGAAGAGAAGAGGAGCTGGGTGTGCAGACAAGCTCTGCAACCCCTATGTCCAGCCATTCCTCCTGCACCCCTACAGATGGAGGTCACTTTTGAAGACTAGGGCACCTCTCCAAGCACGTTTTTGGAGGGAAAGGGATCTCCAGCATTGGCATTGAGACATTAGGAAGAGATAGATAGATATAGAGATAGAGAGTCTGGAGAAGATGATGAATAGTGTTCTAGAGAGATAAAGTGAGATTTTTGCATTTCTTTCAATACATTGTCTTGTAATCCCTTGTATGAATCTTTAGAACTTCATTTAATAGCATTAATGTTATTCCCCATGAAGTTCATTGCTAGTTTAATGCTCTTGTAAACTTCTACCATTAATGCAACAAAGCTCTTCATTTTCTTAGCTGTAAAATGGCTTTTAAATGCATTCTCTTCTAGCTTATGTTGTCTTGCATTTATGTACTCAATAACTTCATCTCTTTGAAATGCATTCTCATTACCTTGTTGATTTCATTTCAAGCATGAGTAGCTAAATCTTCTAGTTGACAAAACCAAGGGGAACCTCCACTTGGGTATGCCATTTCAACTCATTCTCCTCCCTTTTTCAGAGATCAATGGTTCGGTTTGACTGGGTTGAGGGTGGATAAATTGGTGAGTCTTTGATATTCCGTAGGCCTAGTCACGATTTATGCTTAGATACTCACCCTTCTTATCCCCAACTTCCCACGAATCAATCGTTCATTCATGCTCTATTTGAGGAGGGATTCAAGTTGAGATGACATTCCTATTGGAGTAACCTCTTGGGTTTGCCAACATTTGTTTCTGACTTCATTTGCATCAACACACACTCACCAAACAACTTTCAACCACAAAGATTTTATATTTTCTTTTACTCAAAATCACCTTCCCCTTGGTTTACTTCCTTCTCCGTGGAAACTGATGATGCACAAATCGGTCTTCGTGCAAGATAAACAGTCAAGAATATCAACAGGTGTGATTAATAAGCAATTAATGAGCAATCAATGACGATCAATGGCTAAGCAGTGAATATAGAGGCAAACACAAGAGATTTATAGTGGTTCGGTCTCGGATGACCTACGTCCACTCTCTGGAATGGCAGCGATGGCCGGTGCTCTTTATTAATGAACAAGGATACTCCGGAGAGTTACAATGCTTCTAGAAAGAGAGCAGTGTGTGAGGGTAAGTGTCTGGGTTTCAAGGTATGCCGAGGCTCTTAGATGTGTGTTGAGGTATTCAAGGTGTGTCCTTCACATGGAGAGGACTTACATTTATATAGGTTGAGAGAGGCGGTGAGGCGGTCGCTATAATTTAGCAAGTACAGTTATGGTAGGACTCTACCATTTTGGAAGGTTCTATTTAGGTAGGACTCGATCTTCTCAATCTTCATCCCGGTATTCTCTCCCTCGTGCTCCTATTCAGTCGGAGGAGGTCCTGAGCTGGACTGGGCTCATCCTTGATCTTGAGACTGGACTCGGGGTTCATCTGGGCTTGCACTGAAGTGAAAGTGGACGAAGCAGGACGGACCGGGAGACCTTGCACTGGGCGGCGCCCAAGGGGGGCTAGGTGGGCGGCGCCCACTTGGAGCAAGGTGGGCGGCGCCCATTTGGGGCTTAGGTGGGCGGCGCCCACTTTGGTCCTTGGTGTCCTGGCACTTGCCTCCTAGTGCTTTGGTGCATTGGGCTTGCAATGGGTTGACCCATCTCTGATTTGGGAGTCTCTTTGGGCTTCCTCGGTTCATTTGAGTTGGGCTTTGGCCCAGTGGAATTCGGACTCGTCATTTGCCCCCCATGCCCCGAGCCTTTGATTTTTTTGAAAGGCAAGGGTCGAGGGCATGTGCTTCATCTCCACTCGGTTGAGTCGGAATTCTTCTTGCTCTTCACAGTATCCTCTGATTCTCGGAGACTCGCTGTTTAGGGGCTTTGCTGACTTTCCCGGTACCGAAAAATATGTACATATATATATATATATATATAATTTTTTTTTTTATTATATGAATAGAGATTACTATTTCATCGTCTTCATCCTTGCCTATCTCCTGAAATTTTTTCCAAAGGGTGTTCTTCCGAATTTATTCAAGAAGCTAAACTCACTTGGCTTCCTCAAGAAGATTAGTAAGGCTTCTTCTAGAAGCTTTGTAAGGCTTCCTCTCCAAGGCACTCCTACTCTATTTAAGGAGCCTACTGTTCATGTTCATTTCCCATTCCCATCTCCTCCATTTCTTCCTCTCATTTCTCTCTTTGAAACTCATGAAGACTAGGCGCTCAAATCTTGGGGAAGACACCGAAGGGGGCGGCGCCCATGGGGAGCCTGGCTTGGGCGGCACCCATGGGGAGCCTGGCCTGGGCGGCGCCCATGGGAGGCCTAGCCTGGGCGGCGCCCATGGTGCTGCGACAGGCGGCGCCCATTGTGCTGCGGCAGGTGGTGTTCATGCGGCTGTCTCGAAGATTCTTAGGATGACCGGAGCTGGCCATCACACCGAAGGAGGGGGCGGCGCCCATGGGGAGTCTGGCCTGGGCGGCACCCATGGTGCTGCAGGCGGCGCCCATGTGGCTGCAGGCGGCGCCCATGTGGCTGGCAATACTCCTCTTGGTTCATGCAGCGGCAAAGAGGGAGATGGAGGGTCTTCTATGGGCGGTGCCCATGCTGTGGGCGGCTCCTCTTTGGGCTTCGGAGGTTTGGGCTCTATTCCTCGCGGTGGTTTCGGTGCAATGCCGGTGGCCAATGAGAGACCCTTTGGTACCATCTGTGGGGGGTCAGGCGTGAGCACGAGGATTTCAGATAATCCTTTTGGCGTACCTAAAGGGACCCTACGCCTAGGCAAGCAGCGGTGTGCATCTCCAAGAAGTGCAGAGGACGTCCGTTTTGGACTGGGTAGTGCCACAGGCACTTCAGGCGGCGCCCAGGATGCATTGGACGGCGCCCCAGGCATGGTTCAGTCTTCACCTCTCAAGTCCAGGAAGCGACCGATCAACGACGCGGATGGTCCTGGCTCTCCAGGTAGGTTCCCGGTACTTCCTTTTTTCTTTCATTGGTACGGGTATTCTTTTTAATCAGAATGTAACTTTTTTTTTTCTCTTGATGAATCTTTACCCAGATGAGCGGGAGACTGCCAAGGATCCCGAGGAAGGTCCGATTGATGACGGAGGCAGTCGTCCTAAGGTAGCCTCTCTCTTTAGTTATTTCAAGTATGACGAGGATATTTTAGAGCTAGTTTCCTTGTACCGTATTCCTCCCTCGGTACTGTGCCGTCATGCGGAAGCTGATGAGTCAGCTTGCTGCGACTCCCCGGATGATATAGTACTTTATGAGGGGGCCTTAGAGGCAGGTCTGAGGTTCCCGATTCCCGGGCCTATATGTCGGATCTTGGAGCGTCTTTCATTAGTTCCCGGAAAGCTGGCTCCGAATGGTTGGAGAGTTTTACTAGCTTTCTTTACACTGTGGCGGTTGACACACGGAGCTAGTGCCCCTCCACCGTTCGAGGAGTTCTTGGTTACTTATATACTTCTGGAGAACCCCGTTCCACACCAGGGGTGGTACCGATTTTCCCCGAGGTTAGGGAAGAGGAAGTTTATCACTGGGCTTACCTCCAATCATCATAACTGGAAGAAGAAGTTCTTTTTTGTTGGGGGCGAGTGGGCCTCCGAGTCCGATCGCGCCGGGGTGCCTACCAGTTGGAGTACGATTCCGAAGACTAAGCAGGGTGAGGATTCTAACTTTTGGCTTCTGCTTTGATTGTCAAGTGTAACCATGTGCTTATTCTTACGATGATTGTTTTCTTGCAGCTCCGCCAACCCTTACTGAGGACCAGAAGAGTCTACTTGAGATGGTCATGAACAACCCATGCAGGGAGCACTCCGAGATCATGTCAGCAGTTGGTTGTTCCACAGCTTCCTTGAGACCGAAGAAGAAAGGTATTTGACCATCGACTAATCCCTTTGAATAGACTGTGTGGTAGGATCTATTGGCTTATACTGGTTTTTTCTAGGCCCTCCACTTGTCAGGTCTTTTGTGGAAGAAGTGTGTGTCTCCAGGACAGTTCCTTCTCCTTCTCCTCCTGCCCCCAAGAGGGCGAGGACCGATGCCCCTAGCTTGGGTGGCCCTGCGGAGGCAGAGCCTGGCGGTGCTCTTCCTCCCACTCTAGCTGATATTCCGTCACCTCCGAGGGGCGGTCCTAGCGCCGTTGAGGCCGAGGTTCCGGTGCCATGCTCTACTAGGGCGAAAGGTCCGCTTGTTTCTCAGGGCGCTGCCTCGTCGTCCATGCTCCGTAATGTGGAGTTGGCAAAGGAAAGATTTTGTACCTTTGTGACCGGCGCTGAGGCTCGAGAGATTTCCTCCCTAGGTCCACAGGGAGTAGTCAACGCCGCCGTGGAAGGCTTCGCTTTGGTATGTCTTACATTTTTGCTTTGTACATGGCTTTCTTCGGTATACCTTGGCCTAGTTCTTCATCTCTCTTTGTTTTATCTTTGACTGTCAACAGGTGGCTGCTACCTTGCCTTACCTCTTCAACCACACTCTGACTATCGGGGATGCAGTCCAAGGTCAAGCGATGGAGAGGCAGGCACGTGAGACTGCCGAGGATCAGCTTCGGCATGAGCGGCAGGCACGGGAGAATGCCGTGGAGCTAGCTCGACAAACGCGAGAGGATGTCGAGAAGCAATTAGAGCTCGAGCGGCAGACACGAGAGAGTGCTGCTGAGCAGTTGAGGCTGTCACAGGCGAAGGTTACTCAGCTTGAGACTGACCTTCGAGTAGCACTTGAGAGAGCTGTCAGAGCGGAGGCCCAGAGGGATGCTGCTGAGAGGGCCAGGGCTAGCACTTTTGTTGACGGCTATGAGGAGCTCAGGAGGAAGGCATTAGTAGCATATCCTTATAATGATTTTTCTGAGCTCAAGCCTTATGAGGCCCCTGAGTCTGATGACGACGGTGATTATGTGAGTGGAGACAGTGAGGGTCAGTAGGGGTGCGACTCTTTGTATTTTTTGCTTGACAAACTATGTTTTTACTCTTTTGTAGAAGCTTCTAGAATACTCTTTTGTAAAAGCTTCTAGAATACTCTTTTGTAAAAGCTTCTAGAATTTTGAATGAAACACAACCTTTTGAGAAAATACTAGGAAATTTTATTTCATAATCCAAAGTGGATACTCGGAGAAAAACCAACTAACATGAGAAATTGACTAAGGAAAAAAGGTAAATAGTCTAAGCAGTGGACACCACCTCATGACCCACTGCCCCCAGCTACTGATAGTATTTCTTTAAATGTTCTGCATTCCAAGGGTGGCCCAGGACTTTTCCTTCAAAATTCTGGATTCTGTAGGTACCTGGTCTCACTACCTCTGTGACCGTGTAAGGTCCTTCCCAGTTGGGTCCCAGCTTTCCTTCCCTGGAGTCCTTGGTAGCCAGGATGAACTTCTTTAGGACCAAGTCCCCGGGTAAGAAGGAGCGAGGCTTCACCCTCGAGTTGTAGTACTTGGTCATGCGACGCTTGTACTCTGCATTCCTGAGCATGGCTATTTCCCTTTTCTCCCCTACCAAGTCGAGGTTGATGCGGAGACCTTCTTCGTTACTGGTAGGGTCATGAAACTGAACCCTAAGGGAGTGTACCCCGATTTCAACGGGTATCACAGCCTCTGTCCCATAGGATAGGGAGAATGGTGTTTCGCCTGTAGGACTTCTTGGTGTCGTCCGATAGGCCCATAGCACTCCTGGGAGTTCGTCTACCTACTTCCCTTTCGTGGCTTCGAGTCTGGCTTTCAAGTTGCGGAGTATGGTCCTGACAGTGACCTCGGCTTGGCCGTTTGCCTGTGGATGGGCAGGGCTGGAGTGGGGTTGCTTGATTTGGAGATCTGCACAGAAATTGTTGAGTAGTCTGTTATCAAACTGCTTGGCGTTGTCGCTCACAATGGCGTGTGGTACTCCAAAGCGACAGACCAGACTTCTCCATATAAAATCCTTTATTTTCTGGTCTGTGATCCTGGCTAGGGCCTCAGCTTCAGCCCATTTAGTGAAGTAGTCTATGGCGATGACCACGAATTTGCATTGGCCTCGGCTTACTGGGAGGGGACCCAGGATGTCAATTCCCCACATGGAGAAAGGCCATGGGCTCTGGATGGTGGTGAGCTCTTCGGGTGGTTGCCTGGACACAGTGGCGAAGCGTTGGCACTTGTCACATCTCCTGACAAAGTCTTTAGACTCTCTGATCATGGTGGGCCAATAGTATCCTTGCCTGACTACTTTATGGGCCAATGCTCGCCCTCCTGAATGGTTTCCACATATTCCCTCGTGAATCTCTCTCATGGCATAGTCTGCCTCCTCTGGCGTGAGACAGCGGAGTAGTGAGAGAGAATGACTTTTCTTGTAGAGGGTATTCTGTAGGATGACGTACCTGGATGATCTAGTTCTCAACTTCCTGGCTTCCATAGGGTTGTCTGGGAGTGTACCCTCCTCAAGGTAGGCTCGGATGGGGGTCATCCAGTTGGACTCCGAGGATGTGCAGTGGACATCACCCTCTTGAGTTTTAAGGGTGCTGGGCTCATACTGGTGACCTGTCAATGCCGGGCCCATAAGCAGATTCGCAGAGGCGAACTTGGCGAGGGCATCGGCCATGACGTTTTCTTCTCGAGGTACATGATTGATATGGAAACAGGTGAACTTTGTGAGCAGAGCTTGTACCACTGAGAGGTACTCCTGCATCCTTTCTTCCTTTGCTTCGAAATCTCCTCTCACTTGGTTGACTATGAGTTGAGAGTCACTGAAGACCGTAAGGTTGAGGGCTTCCATCTCCAATGCCAGTCTTAAGCCTGATATGAGTGCCTCGTACTCAGCCTGATTGTTAGACGTGGCAAAATGGAGAGAGACGGCGTACTTCAACGGAGTACCATGAGGGCTGATCAGTACTAGTCCAGCTCCCCCACCCTCGTTGGTGGATGACCCATCTACATAAAGCTTCCAGAAGGTTGTAGTGGGTGATGGGGAGGGAACCAACTTTGCGGGCGAAGGCAATAGGTTGCTGGGTGACTCTTGATGAGAGGGGGGCGAGGCAGGAGAGGAGGATAGTGCTTTGGGCAAGGTGGGCGGCACCCTAGGGGTGGTGGGCGGCGCCCAAGTCATGGTGGGCGGCGCCCAGGCCATGGTGTGGGGTGCCTTGGTCTGCTCGGCCCGCTGCTGCTCCTCCGAGCTGTTATGTTCTCCCAGGGCCGTGTCTAAATCAGTCTCCTGGTAAGTGGAGTCAGTGTGCACCGAGCGTATGGGCGTAAGGGCTTCTAGAAACTCTCCTTGAGACTCTTGTGAAGGCGTAGACTCCGCAACGAAATCTGCGAGTGCTTGTGCTTTTATGGCTGATCGTGGTTGATACTGCACATCGAACTCGCTTAACTCGATGGCCCACTTGAGTAACCGTCCAGATACATCGGGCTTTCCCAATATGCCCTTGAGAGGTTGATTTGTGACTACCCTGACGGTGTGGCTCTGAAAGTAATGGCGCAAACGTCTTGCGGCAGTGATAAGGGCGAGGGCCAACTTTTCCAAATCCGAGTACCTTACCTCTGCCCCTCGATATGCCCTACTTACATAGTATATGGGCTTCTGGATGCCTCCTTCTTCTCTGATAAGGACAGAGCTGACAGCAGAGGGCGAGGAGGAGAGGTAAAGGTAGAGGACCTCCCCTAGAACGGCATGAGAGAGTAGTGGTGGTGTGGCCAGGTAGGCTTTGAGCTTCTGGAAGGCTTCCTCAGCGTCTGGGCCCCACTGGAAGGACCTGCGGAGTATCTTGAAGAAAGGAAGACATTTATCAGCGGACTTAGAAACGAACCTGTTAAGGGCTGCTATTCTCCCATTAAGGCGTTGGACCTCCTTGGTGGATGTAGGAGACTTCATCTCCAATACAGCTCTGATTTTGTCCGAGTTTGCCTCTATTCCCCTCTTATGGACCATGAAGCCCAAGAACTTTCCTGAGCTGACACCGAAGGCACACTTTTCTGGGTTCAGCTTCATTCTGTAGGCTCTCAACACTTTGAAGGTCTCCTGGAGATGTGCTACATGGTCTACTGCAGCTATGCTCTTCACTAGCATGTCGTCAACATAAACCTCCATGGTCTTCCCAATCTGGCTCTCGAACATTCTGTTAACGAGGCGCTGGTATGTAGCTCCGGCGTTTTTGAGCCCGAAAGGCATCACCCTGTAACAGTAAGTGCCTCTCGGGGTGATGAACGAGGTCTTCTCCTGATCAGGGGGGAACATGCTAATCTGGTTGTACCCGGAGTAGGCATCCAGAAAACTTAGTAGCTCGTGTCCCGCAGTGGCGTCGATGAGGAGGTCGATGCGGGGGAGAGGGTAACTGTCTTTGGGACAGGCCTTGTTAAGTTCTGTGAAGTCCACGCAAAGGCGCTATTTCCCATTGTTCTTTGTTACCATGACCACATTGGAGAGCCAGTCAGGGTAGGCCACCTCCCTCACTGATCCATTTACCAGCAACTTGTCTACTTCTTGTTCCATGGCTTGCCCCCTTTCGGTGCTAATGCTTCTCAGTTTTTGTTGGATAGGCTTGTATCTGGGGTCAACATTGAGTCGGTGGGAGGCCACCTCGGGGTCAATGCCCTCCAAGTCGTTGGACCAGGCGAAGATGTCTATGTTCTGCTTGAGGAAGTTTACTAAGGCAGATGCCAGCTCCTGGGAGAGTGAGGAGCCTATGTAGACCTTCCTCTCTGGAAGGCTGTCGTCGAGTACTACTGGTTGGAGCTCTTCTGCAGGTTCACCTCTTTCCAAGGTGCTGTCATCCCTGGGGTCGAGTATTTCGATCTGGAGAGTCTCGTGCGGTCTCTTAGCCCTCATAGAGGCCACATAGCACTCTCTGGCTGAGACCTGATCCCCTCTTATCTCCCCGATCCCATTGCAGGTTGGAAACCGAAGGAGAAGGTGATAGGTAGAGGGTACTGCCCTTAAAGCATTGAGAGCAGGACGTCCAAGAATTATATTATAAGCAGAAGGGCAATCAAGTACAAGGAAATTTACCATTATGGTAGAGCTTCTAGAAGCAGTCCCTGCTGTGACAGGCAGAGTGATGGATCCCAAAGGCTGGACTCTCTCTCCCGAGAAACCCACCAAGGGAGTACGGACTGGCTGTAACCTCTCTCTGCCGAGGTGAAGGCTGTCATAGGCAGTGGCGAATAGGATGTCGGCTGAGCTGCCGCTGTCGACCAGGACCCTCTTGACTTGGTAGTTGGCCACCATCAGAGTCAAGACTAGAGGGTCATCGTGTGGGACCTGGATTCCCTCAAGGTCTTTATCTGAGAAAGTGATGACCTCCTCCTCCCCATGTCGGGGGGTCTTCAGTGGGCGAGAGTCATAAGTGTCTGTCTGTCTGGCTCTACGGGCATGCACCTTCCTGGCGGAGTTGGAGTCACCTCCTCCTCCTAACCCTCCGGCGATAGTCTGAATCTCACCGAGGGGCTGTTGTCGCTCACGTTCTTCGTTCGGGGGAACTGGTCCTCGACCAGCCACATACTGTCTGAGATGACCCCGCTGGATAAGTTCCTCAATCTGCTTTTTTAGTTGGAAACAGTCATCCGTGTCATGTCCGTGGTCACGGTGGAAGCGACAATATTTACTGGGGTTCCTCCGTTTGGGGTCAGACTTCATCTTTCCGGGCCAACGGACGGTTGGGTCATCCTGAATCTGGAGCAGGATGTGTTCCACTGAGGCATTGAGTGGAGTGAATGGCTGTCGGTCTCTCGGGGGCAATGGCCCTAAACGGTATTTTACTGAAACTCTGTCGGCCTTCTTTCTCTTGTTCTCGGTCTCTCTTCTTTCTTCTCGGCTGTCCTTCCTTTTCTCCCCTCCCCGTGAGGACTCACCTCGGCGGGCCTTAGTGACGTCCTCGGCGTTCATATACTTTTGTGCTCTGGTCAGCAACTCAGGCATGCTGGAGGGTGGTTTTTTGAGGACTGAGAACATGAAGTTGGAGGTGCGGAGGCCAGCGATGAAGGCAGCTAAGGTTACCTTATCATCTGGCTCCTTGACCTGGAGGACCTCGTCATTGAAACGGGCGAGGTAGCTTCTGAGGCTTTCGTCCCTTTCCTGCTTCATGGTGAGCAGGTGGGTAACTGGCTTCTGATAACGGCGTCCCCCAATGAAATGGGAGACGAAAGACTTGCTAAGCTCTGCGAAAGAATGGACGGACGAGGGCTTCATCTTGGAGAACCACTGGCGAGCAGACCCCTTCAGGGTGGTAGGGAAAGCTCTACACATGATCTCCTCAGGCACATTGTGGAGTTGCATGAGGGACTTGTAGGTGTCCAAGTGGTCTAGAGGGTCTTTGGTGCCGTCGAAGATCTCGATGTTTGGCATCTTGAACTTCGAGGGCAGTGGGTAATTTACTATATCAGCAGTAAAAGGGGAGTCGGTACGTCTCACCAAGTAGTCCAAGGTCTCCGACGCCTGTGCCTTGATAGCATTGAGGGCATCACCCAGTTGGTTTTGCACCTCTCTGATCTTTTCGTCCCACTGATTAGGGACATCCTTGGTCAGGTATTGGCTTTCGTGGTCTCCATACTGACTCTCTCCTGCGTCCTCCTGGGCAGGCATATGCAAAGGGGGAACGCGTGCACTCCCTGCATGTTGAGGAGGGACTGCCGGAAGAGGGGCTCCTTGGCGTGGCCCTGGAGCACTATGGTGAGGAACCCCATGGTGGGGGGCAGTCTGGCGTCTAGAAGGGACAGGCTGTTCTTCTCGTGGTGGAGGGAGTGGGACTCCTCCTTGAGAGAGCATGAGTTGGATGATCTGCTGGTTCTGGTTCACCAGCAGCTGCATGGTCTGAAGGAGTTGTTGTTGTCCAGTGGCGGGAGTAACAATAGAAGGTTCCCCAGGCACGATGGGAGGGGGGACCTCCTCCCGGTGAGTCTGGTTGTTTTCTCCCGGTTGCTGGCTCATTGATCGGGTAGTGATTGCCATGGATTGGATGAGAGTAGGAAAACTAGTCGTTCCCACAGACGGCGCCAAACTGATGATGCACAAATCGGTCTTCGTGCAAGATAAACAGTCAAGAATATCAACAGGTGTGATTAATAAGCAATTAATGAGCAATCAATGACGATCAATGGCTAAGCAGTGAATATAGAGGCAAACACAAGAGATTTATAGTGGTTCGGTCTCGGATGACCTACGTCCACTCTCTGGAATGGCAGCGATGGCCGGTGCTTTTTATTAATGAACAAGGATACTCCGGAGAGTTACAATGCTTCTAGAAAGAGAGCAGTGTGTGAGGGTAAGTGTCTGGGTTTCAAGGTATGCCGAGGCTCTTAGATGTGTGTTGAGGTATTCAAGGTGTGTCCTTCACATGGAGAGGACTTACATTTATATAGGTTGAGAGAGGCAGTGAGGCGGTCGCTATAATTTAGCAAGTACAGTTATGGTAGGACTCTACCATTTTGGAAGGTTCTATTTAGGTAGGACTCGATCTTCTCAATCTTCATCCCGGTATTCTCTCCCTCGTGCTCCTATTCAGTCGGAGGAGGTCCTGAGCTGGACTGGGCTCATCCTTGATCTTGAGATTGGACTCGGGGTTCATCTGGGCTTGCACTGAAGTGAAAGTGGACGAAGCAGGACGGACCGGGAGACCTTGCACTGGGCGGCGCCCAAGGGGGGCTAGGTGGGCGGCGCCCACTTGGAGCAAGGTGGGCGGCGCCCATTTGGGGCTTAGGTGGGCGGCGCCCACTTTGGTCCTTGGTGTCCTGGCACTTGCCTCCTAGTGCTTTGGTGCATTGGGCTTGCAATGGGTTGACCCATCTCTGATTTGGGAGTCTCTTTGGGCTTCCTCGGTTCATTTGAGTTGGGCTTTGGCCCAGTGGAATTCGGACTCGTTAGAAACGACCTTGGAATACCACCAAATAAAGCACGACCCGCGAAAGTCTCCTTGTGCTTGGGGAGCACTTTTGTGCGCACACACACACTTTTTGTGCATTCACATTTAACATTTCCACCATCTCATTTTCCTTTCCTCTTGCCCTTTCTTTTGACACTATCCCAAGGGAGAGTGACACTCCCCTTTATCCATACACTACACATTCTAAGGGATGGTTTTTAGAGGTTAGAAAACAACAATATTTTTCCTCAAGCACATAATCTCACGAATGGAATGTTAGGGCACTAGATAGCAAAACTAACTTTTCTTTTTATTTATAGTGTGTTATCACCATGCTTTCTCTAGATCATTTAGGGATTTCATGGGTTGTAATGAGGCCTTGGGGGTGATATTTGGGTTGAGTGAAATAAAGGGTAGAGGGAGACAAAAAGGGTTATTCTGAGGACATGACCTTTATTATCAAAAATCTCATTTTTGTGGAATTTTCAGCTTTACACATTCACTTCAACTTTTATGTCTCTTTTTTCCTTCTTTCCTCAACATTTTTCTTCTCTTTTTCTTTTCTTTTCATTTCTTTCTTTTTCATTCCTTTTCTTTTTGAACCCCCTTTTTCTCCTTTTTCTTGGCTTTCTCTCTTCTTTTTCATTCAATGCCATTCATCCCTTTTTGGGTTTCCTCACCACATTTCACTTTCTTCATGATTAATCATAGTCAGTCTCGAAAAAACCAAGGTGTGGTAATTGTAATCATTTTGCACTGGCTCGGTAAAACATGTGGCATGTAAACAAATTTTCAATTAAGGCTCAATCACGACACAAGGGATAAATTTTTCACAAGAAAAGGCTAAGGCTCAACGCAATTCAAAGATAGTCTAAGATCATCTCTAGATAAGCATGGGGAGATATATTGGCATTTTAAGACAAAGTCAATCAACTATCCAAATGCACTCTAACCAAAGCAAGCATAATGAGATTATTGAATAGATTTTGAATTTGAAAAAATTGTTCCCTTGAGTAAATGTAAGTTCCCTCCAACAATGATTGACACTACAACTCACATGGGTACTAACTTCATCTCCACTATGTATGTCAAGCTCTAAAATGTGGGTCTAATCAGTAAATTGCCAAAATTACACATTCAAGGTGCACTATGGTTGGGTTTCGAATGAAAACACGTATGTGCTACTCAGGCATATGATAAATTTCTATGGTGTACTCATGTGTTCAAAGTTTAAAGCGAAGATCAAGCAATCACAGACCCCATAACAATTTGAATAGGGGAATATGGTTCAACATTCAGATATTTTTCACAAATTTTTTTTTTTTCACATTTCCAACAATTCCATACAAAAATTGATAGAATATGTGAATGGTGCATCTCACCACAAAATGGTATTATCAACAAAAATTGGTGTATCATGCAAATGGTGCATCTCACCCCCCAACTTAAACTACGCATTGTCCTCAATGCAACAAAAAGACATGCAATGAGATGATAGAATTTAAAAGACAAGAAGGTTAAGAGAACACCTCGCAATGAGCTTTCAAAAAAAATGCCACTATCTGCACGCATGAAGAAAGAACACTATATACAAGTGAAAGTAAGTGAACAATTTAACTTGTAAAGTAAAGGACAAAGGAAAACAATTGTACACTAATATCTACTTGAACAGTTATGCCTCACCAACATCCGGATAGATCGGATCAGGTAACTCCTCCTCCACTTCTTGACCTTCAAAACTCTCAAAGCTTGGTTTAAGTCTTTGGCCATTGACCTTGAATGTTTTACCATCTTCGAAGTTTTATATATCCACAACTCCATGTGGGTAGGCCAACTTGACAATATAGGGGCCATCCCATCTTGATCGAAGTGTTCCTTGGAAAATAGAGAGGCGAGAATTATACAAGAGCACTTTTTGACCAAGCTCGAATGTTTTTTCTTAAAATGGATTTGTCATGAAAAATTTTAGCCATTTCTTGGTGAATTCTAGAGCTCTCATATGCATCTCTGTGAATTTATTCTTGATGAGCCCGAAATTAACTGGGTCAGGCCCAATGAATTAAGAGGGGCCCACGTCACCAAAGTCATCAAGGAGGAGTATAAGGAGGAGCCTAAGTCATCAAGGAGGAGCCCAAGGGAACACCCCCAAGGGGGCGCCGCCCAAGAGGTCACTGCTTGATGAAAAACGTTGTTGTTTCCTACCCTCTAAAAACCATCCCTTAAAGTATGTAGTGTATGGATAAAGGGGAGTGTCACTCTCCCTTAGGATAGTGTCAAAAGAAAGGGCAAGGAGAAAAGAAAATGAGATGGTGAAAATGTGAAATGTGAATGCACAAAAATTGTGTGTGTGTACAAAAGTGCTCCCCAAGCGCAAGGAGACTTTCGCGGGTCGTGTTTTACTTGGTGGTATTCCAAGGTCGTTTCCACGGGGAAGGAAGTAAACCAAAGGGGAAGGTGATTTTGAGTAAAAGAAAGTGTAAAATCTTTGTGGTTGAAAGTTGTTTGGTGAGTGTGTGTTGATGAAAATGAAGTGAGAAACAAATGTTGGCAAACCCAAGAGGTTACTCGAATAGGAATGCCATCTCAACTCGAATCCCTCCTCAAATAGAGCATGAATGAACGATTGATTCGTGGGAAGTTGGGGATAAGAAGGGTGAGTATCTAAGCATAAACCGTGACTAGGCCTACGGAATATCAAAGACTCACCAATTTATCCACCCTCAACCCAGTCAAACCGAACCATTGATCTCTGAAAAAGGGAGGAGAATGAGTTGAAATGGCATACCCAAGTGGAGGTTCCCCTTGGTTTTGCCAAGTAGAAGATTTAGCTACTCATGCTTGAAATGAAATCAACAAGGTAATGAGAATGCATTTCAAAGAGATGAAGTTCTTGAGTACATAAATGCAAGAAAACATAAGCTAGAAGAGAATGCATTTAAAACCCATTTTACAGCTAAGAAAATGAAGAACATTGTTACATTAATGGTAGAAGCTTAAAAGAGCATTAAACTAGCAATGAACTTGAAGGAGAACAACATTCATGATATTAAATGAAGCTTGAAAAATTCTTACAGCAGATTACAAGACAATATAATGAAGAAAATGTAAAAATCTCAAGTTTATCTCTCTAGAACACTATTCATCATCTTCTCTAGACTATCTCTCTGTATATCTATCTATGTCTGTCCAATGTGCTGAATGCCCATGCTGGAGATCCCTTTCCCTCCAAAAACGTGCTTGGAGAGGTGCCCTAGACTTAGAAGTGACCTCCATCTGTAGGGGTGCAACAGGAATGGGCTGGACAGAGGGGTTGCAGAGCTTGTCTGCACACCCAGCTCCTCTTCTTTTCTCTCTCCTCATTGATCACCTAGACTTCAAACTTGCAATCAAAGGTGTGAAATGGGTGAATAGTGTTGTGGGCGTGTCAGGGGAGCATGGGAGGTATGTTGGTGGGACCCTCAAAGTAGCAGACATGAGTTGCAGAGCATTTGGGCAGATTAGGCAAAGCGTACCGGTACGCGTACCAGTACGGCGAACTCCAGTGGCTTCAGCGTACCGGTACGCGTACCGGTACGATTAACTCCAGTAGCCTTAGCGTACCGGTACGCGTACTGGTACGGTTTGACTAACTTCTTGATTTTCTGATTTCCTCCTCTCCTGAGCTATCCCCAAGCTACCTTTTCATCCTCATTTGTTTCAAATGTTTTGGGAAGGCCTTAAGAAGCCTCATTTAGCACATTTTAACTGCAAACACCAAATATCATCGTTAAGAACTCAATTAACCTAACTCCCATCATTTAATCTCCAAAAACAATTAAAATAAAATGATTAGCACATAAAAATATACAAAGTTTTGTGCTAATCAGTCACCCAAGAGGGCGCCGCCCAAGGGATACCCCAAGAGGGCGCCGCTCAAGGGGGACACCCAAGGGGCGCCGCCCAGGCGTTGGTCCTCTGCCTCTCCTTCGCCCTCTTGACTTCGCTACTCCAACTCGAAGTTCGACCCAGCTCAGAGAGGAGCACGAGGGAGAGTATATCGGGATACGCACGGAGATCTAGTCCTACCATGATTATTCTTACTAAAGTGGTAGAGTCCTACCTTAATTGTACTTACCAAAATAGTGGTGACCGCCTCAACTCACCGCCTCACCATACCTATATAATGTAAGCCCTCTCTACATAGAGAGCATATCCAATGACCTTGACATCTCTAGACCTTGAGATCCCTACACACACTACACCTCCCTACACACATTATTTTTCTCTCCTAAAGCACTGTAATACTCTCGGAGTTACTCTCCCGGTAACATTGTTCATCAATAAAGATCTCCGGCCACTGCAGCCTTTTCCGAGAGTGGAGTAGGTCACCCAGACCGAACCACTATAAATCTTTGTGTTGACTCTATATTTATTGTTTTGCCATTGATCTGTCATTGATTGCTCATTAATTACACCTGTTCATATACTTGACTGTTGATCTTGCGCAATACCAATTTGTGCATCATCAGTTTGGCACTGTCTGTGGGAACGACTAAGTGTTCTACTACCTTGTTATTCTATGGCAATCACAACCAGGTCGATGAGTCAACAATCGGGAGACAACAACCCGCCCCCCTGGGAGGAGGCTCCGCCTCCCCTTACACCCTCGAAACCGTCTGCTACGGTGACCCCCGTCGTCGGGTAACAACAGCTCTTACAGACCATGCAGTTGCTGGTAAAACAAAACCAGCAGATAATTCAGTTGATGCTCGCCCAAGGAGGCGTCGCCCCTCACCCTGTGGGAAGAGCCCCACTCCCTCTAGCAGGAGAGAAGCAACAACCTATTCACTCAGGGCGCCAAGCAACACCCCACCATGGGGTCCCCCACCAGAGCGCCCCAGGACCACGCCCGGGTGCCCCTCGCCCAACAGTCCCTCCTCATGTACCTGCGCAGGAGGACGAAGGCAAGAGCCAGTATGGCGATCATGGAAGCCAGTACCACCACCCGACGGAGGATGTCTCCAACCAGTGGGACGAGAAGATCAGAGAGGTACAAAACCAACTCGGCGACGCCCTCAACGCTATAAAGGCATAGGCACCCGAGACAGTGGACTACCTGGTAAGACGTACCAACACACCTTTTTTTGCTGATATAGTTAACTATCCCATACCCTCGAAGTTCAAGATGCCTACCATTGAGATCTTCGATGGTACCAAAGACCCCCTCGACCACCTTGACACATACAAATCTCTCATGCAACTCCACAACGTGCCTGAGGAGATTATGTGTAGAGTTTTCCCTACCACCTTAAAGGGGTCTACTCGCCAATGGTTTGCAAAGATCAAGCCCTCCTCCATCCACTCCTTCGCAGAACTGAGTAGATCCTTCGTCTCCCACTTCATTGGGGGACGCCGACATCAGAGGCCCGTAACTCACCTGCTCACCATCAAGCAGGACAGGGATGAAAGCCTCAGAGACTACCTCACCCGTTTCAACGAGGAGGCTCTCCAGATTGAGGAGCCAGATGATAAGGTAGCCCTGACTACCTTTATCGCTGGTCTGCGCTCCTCCAGTTTTATGTTCTCCGTCCTCAAGAAGCCGCCCTCCAACATGCCCGAGCTGCTGTCTAGGGCACATAAATACATGAATGTCGAGGACGTTACCAAAGCCCGTCGGGGTGAGTCCTCCCGAGGGGGGAGAAGAGGAAAGACACCCGCGAAGACAAGTGGGAGGTAGAGAACAAAAGAAATAGGACAGAGATAATCTCTGCTAAGGACCGCCTTGGTCCCCCACCTCTGAGAGAGCGGCAAGTCTTCACGCCGCTCAATGCTTCTATGGAGCACATTTTATTCCAGATACAGGATGACCCCACACTCCGCTGGCCCGAAAAAAAGAAGTCCGCCCCAAACCGCAGAAATCCCAGCAGGTACTGTCGCTTCCACCTCGACCATGGCCACGACACTGACGACTGTTTTGATCTTAAAAGGCAGATTGAGGAGCTCATACAACGTGACCACTTGAGGCAGTACGCTACTGGCAGAGGATAAATCCCGTCACCTGGTCGGGACCAAGATGACAGAGAACGCCAGCAACCCCTCGGAGAAATCCAGACGATCGCCTAAGGGCTAGGAGGAGGTGACTCCAACTTCACCAGGAAAGTCTCGACCCACCTACGGGACACCGAGCACCTGAATAATTTATCCATCCTTTATTAGTTGATTTATCTTGTTATTTGTTATTTTATGAAATAAAATTCTGCGGAGATTATTGTGTCCCGAAATGTCTTGTTTTCCTAAAATTTACAAACAGCTCCCAGCAGTGCAGGCGCTCAGACGAGGGGTCTCGCCTTCTCCACCTTGGGCGCCTCCCATGATGCTGCCCAGACGAGGGGTCTCGCCCTCTCCACCTTGGGCGCCTCCCATGATGCCGCCCAGATGAGGGTCTCGCTCTCTCCACCTTAGGCGCCTCCAATGATGCCGCCTAGATGATGGGTCTCGTCCCCTCTCACCAGGCGCCCATCACCTCGGGCGCCCACCCTTCTCATCTCCATCTCAATGAGTTAGTCTCTGCTACGGCAGCCATCTCTCGAGACTACACGTAGCTCGGCCTCTATGACTCTACTCTCGCGCAAATAGTCAGCCTTTGCTACGACAGCCATCTCCCGAGACCACACGTAGCTCGGCCTCTATGACTCTGCTCTCGCGCAAGTAGTCAGCCTCTGCTACGGCTGCCATCTCCCGAGACTATACGTAGCTCGGCCTCTACGACTCTGCTCTCGCGCAAGTAGTCACCTTGTAAGCCTCTGCTACGGCAGCCATCTCCCGAGACTATACGTAACTCAACCTCTACGACTCTGCTCTCGCGCAAGTAGTCACCTTGTAAGCCTATGCTACGATAGCCATCTATCGACACTATACGTAGCTCGGCCTCAGCTCATGCGGCCTTCTCTCGAGACGCCCACAGCTCTGACTTTGCTCTCATGCAAGCAGCCAACAAGTAATCATGTTAGAAATTTTAATGTTGGGATAACATTGTTTTTGCTAGGTACACTTTTGAAACTCAAGCCATCTGCACTGGAGCCCCAACTCCTACAACAGTACAACAACTAGCTTTGATACACACATGAGTCACAGTCAGAGAAGGAGTGGGGGCACCACCGAATCTCGCTCCTAGGAAGCAACCTAGCTGTCGGACCTCAGCCAAAAAGTAGTGGGGGCATCAAACATCATCCTCTTGGGAGGAGGAGAAGACACCAACTTAAAAGCACAAAGAGTCTCCATCATTGCCCTATCAATAGGAAGCCTGTAATCAGAGACGAGGTCAGCTAATGACCAAGCACTAAAGAGGCGCCGCCCACAGCAAGACTCAAAGTGTAGATACCAGCCTCCAGGTGGCGCCCACAACAGCTCTCCCTCTAATCCAAAGGAGGCCAAAAAAAAAAAAAAAAAAGAGAAGGAGGCGGCGCCCAAACAAAAAAAAAAAAAAAAAAAGAGGAGGAGGAGGCCAGTGCCCAAGAGGCCAACACCCAAGCAAAAAAAAAAAAAAAGAGGAGGCGGCGCCCAGGGAGGCCAAGGGAAAGGAAAAAAAAAAAAAGAAGGGAGGAGGCGGCGCCCAGCCAAGGGAAAGAAAGGAAAAAAAAAAAGAAAAAAAAGAAGAAGGAAGGAGGCAGCGCCCAGCCAAGGGAAAGAAAGAAGAAAAAAAAAAAAGAAGGAAGGAGGCGGCGCCCAGCCAAGGAAGAAAGAAAAAAAAAAAAGAGGAGGGGTCCAGGCCTAAGAAAGAAAAAAAAAAAAAGAAGGAAGGAGGCGGCGCCCAAGCCTAAGAAAGAAAAAAAAAAAAAAGAAAAAGAAAGAGGATGAAGGAGGCGGCTCCCAAGCCAAGGAAGAAAGAAAGAAAAAAAAAAAAAAAAAGAAAGATCAAGGAGGCAGTGCCCAAGCCCAAGCCCAAGGAAGGAAAAAAAAAAAAAAGTGCAGGAGGCCAACGCCCAAGAAAGCAAGGAAAAAAAAAAAACCAACGCCCAAGGGGGCAATGCGTCTAGGCCCACAAAAGAACACCCCATTTCCTTTTCCTAGCGTCGCCATCAGCAAAGGTTACCCAGTCTCCAAAGAATGGAAAACAAGCTACTATGCGGAGTAAGAAAATTCCTACTCAAGTGAAGACGAAGCACATGCCCTCAACCCCTTCCTTTCGTAACCTCTCGTAAAAGTCAGAGGCTTGGGGCATGAGGGCCAAATGATGAACCCGAAATTAACTGGGTTAGGCCTAATGAATTAAGAGGGGCCCACGTCACCAAAGTCATCAATGAGGAGCATAAGGAAGAGCCTAAGTCATCAAGGAGGAGCCCAAGGGAACACCCCTAAGGGGGCGCTGCCCAAGAGGTCACCCAAGAGGGCGCCGCCCAAGGGATACCCCAAGAGGGCACCGCCCAAGGGGGACACCCAAGGGGCGCCACCCAGGTGTTGGTCCTCTGCCTCTCCTTCGCCCTCTTGACTTCGCCACTCCAACTCGAAGTCCGACCCAGCTCAGGATCCTCCTCCGACGGAATAGGAGCACGAGGGAGAGAATATCGGGATACGCACGGAGATCTAGTCCTACCATGATTATTCTTACCAAAGTGGTAGAGTACTACCTTAATTGTACTTACCAAAATAGTGGTGACCGCCTCAACTCACCGCCTCACCATACCTATATAATGTAAGCCCTCTCTACATAGAGAGCATGTCCAATGACCTTAACATCTCTAGACCTTGAGATCCCTACACACACTATACCTCCCTACACACATTGGTTCTCTCGCCTAAAGCACTGTAATACTCCCGGAGTTACTCTCCCGGTAACATTGTTCATCAATAAAGATCTCCGACCACTACAGCCGTTCCCGAGAGTGGAGTAGGTCACCCGGATCGAACTACTATAAATCTTTGTGTTGACTCTATATTTATTGTTTTGCCATTGATCTGTCATTGATTGCATATTGATTGCTCATTAATTACACCTGTTCATATACTTGACTGTTGATCTTGCGCAATACCGATTTGTGCATCATCACTTCCAATTCATTTAACTCCAACTTCCTATGTTCCGCAGCTAGTCTTAGGTTGAAATTCAAGGTTTTTATGGCCCAATATGCCTTGTGCTCCATCTCCACTGGCAAGTGACAGGCCTTGCCATAGACTAGACGATAGAGAGACATACCAAGAATGGTCTTATAAGCGGTGTGGTAAGCCCACAAGGCATTGGTCAACCTAAGTGGCCAATCCTTTCGATTCGGGTTAACCGTTTTCTCAAGTTTGTTCTTTATCTCCCTATTGGCCAACTCAGCTTGGCTATTAGTCTATGGGTGATAAGCGGTGGATACCTTGTGTGTTACGCCATATTTATGCATCAAAGAAGCAAATAGTCTATTGCAAAAATGTTAGCCACCGTCACTTATCATTGCACGAGACATCCCAAATCTCAAAAAAAATGTTTTCTTTAGATACTTGGTCATAACTCGGTGGTCGTTGGTCTTGGTCAGGATTTCTTCTACCCACTTGGACACATAGTCCACTGCTAGGAGTATATAAAGGTAGCCAAAATATATAGGGAATCGACCCAAGAAATCGATTTCCCTACAATCAAAAATTTCAATGACAAGTACGGGGGAGAGGGGCATTATGTTTCTACGGGTCACATTTCCTAAACTTTGACACCTATCACATTACTTACAAAATGAGACATAATCTTTAATCAGTGTTGGCCAATAAAAACCACTTTGTAAAATCGTAGCTGAAGTTTTCTTAGAAGAGAATTGCCCGCCAGACGCTTCAGAATGACAGAAAGAAAGGACATCCCGCTGTTCATTTTTCGGTACACACCTCCTCATGACTTTGTCAAGGCAATACTTGAACATGTACGGGTTGTTGAAGTTGAAGTACTTCACATCCTCCATGAATCTTCTCTTATCCCGTGGGAAGAAAATTGCAAATGTCAACATACCACAGACAAACTGAATGGTTAGAAAATAGATGCTCATCAGGAAAAGAATCAGGGATAGGGATGTGCTCTTCGGTGTCTTGGACAACAAGCCGTGACAAATGATCTACCACCACATTCTCAATTCCTTTTTTGTCCTTGATTATTAGGTTGAATTATTGAAGGAGGATGATTCACCTAATGAGTCTTAGCTTAGTGTACTGCTTAGACAACAAATACTTCAAAGCAGAGTGATTAGTGTAGATTATAATAGGTGAACCAATGATGTATGACCTAAATTTATCCAATGCAAACACTGCGGCTAGCAAATCTTTTTCAGTAGTGGTGTAATTTATTTGTGCTTCATTTAAAGTTTTGCTAGATAGTATATTACATAAGGTTTTTTATCTTCCCTTTGACCTAGCACTGCGCCGACGGCGTAATCACACATGTTGCACATGAGCTCAAATGGGAGTTCCCACTTGGGTGGTCGCATGATTGGAAGTGAGGTGAGCATACTTTTAAGTTTTTTGAAAGATGCCTCATAACCATCCGACCACAATAAATGAGACACCCTTTGCTAGCAAATTTGTCAAAGGTCTTGCCAATTGCTTGATCTCATTTTCCCTAACTTCCAACTTGAACCCGATTGTGTGTATATCTTATAGACATTGGTGAGTGTCACTCTCCCTCGAGTTCAATGTAAGAAGTGGGAAAATTGTGTGTGGATTAAAAAAAATGTGCGTGTGTGCAAAGTGCTCCCTAAGCGTAGAGAGTCTTGCAATGTTGTGTTTTACTTGGAATGAGTATTCCAAGGTTGTCTCCTCAGGGAAGACGAGGTCGGGTGTTTTTGAAGAGTGATTTGTGAAAAAGTGAAAATTGAAAAATCTTGTGCTTTGCAATTTGGTGAGTTGTGAGTTAAGAAATATGCAAGAAAGTAAGGTTGGTTAATCCATAGAGGTCATTCCAATGTGAATGCCAAATCGACTCATTTCATTCAACCAATGGTGTCTCGGTGTTTGATTGATTCGTAGAAAGTGAGGGACTAATGTAGTTGTGTTGGGCAAGAGCATATCCCGTGACAAGTCTACAGTGTATCAAAAGCCCACAACCACGTCCGTACTCAACCTAGTCAAACCAAACACTTTACACTACGAGGAAGAATGAAAGAGAGTCGATTTCACATACCCAAGTGGGAATCCCTCTTGGATTAGCCAACTAAAGGTTTAGCTATGCATGGAAGAGGAAAGAGCAAACATTAAGTAGAAAAATATAGTAGTGAAATCAAACATAGACTTGTATTAATGTAAAAGAAGGTTTAAACTACAAGAGAGAAGATATTCATTTCCAAAATGTAAAGCTTAAAGGAAATAAAACCCAAATGTAGAAATGAACCACAAGAAACTTAGCTAAGCTTAATTACAACTTGATTAAAGGAGATTAAAGTGCAAAAGGGAAAGCTTACATGTGAAATGGTGCTTACTACAATGAAAATGGTGAAGGAGAATGCAAAACCCATCTTCTCTCTCTAAAACTTTTATGATCTGAAATTGTGTGTAGGAAGTCCTTATTTTCGTACATCTCCCTCTTTCTTAGCATGAGTGGCTGACTTGGAGTGATTGGAGAGAGGTTGTCCACAAAAGCTTCCAAAATCAGTCAAGGCATGGTCTTCCCATGCCTTTTCAACTACTCCCTCTCTCTACATTGGCCAACCCACTATGAATGATAGGAAACCATGGTACCCCTCAAGGTATCATAAACATTTAAACACTCTACGATACCTGGTCGAAGGAAACCCACATGTATCTTACCCCAATACAAGAGAAAATTTCCAACATCTTTCATCAAATCACTTTCTTAATAGAATACTTCACGAAAACATGCAAGAGATCTTTAAATCATATTTTTTTTAATCAAAATTGTGAATTGGTAATTCAAGAACTAGTGAATAGCATGTGTAATTACTCTATGTATTCAAAGTCCAGGGTTTCCAAAGTAAGAACAATAGTTTTTGAATTATAAAACACAAACCCCGTTAAAAGCATTATAGTGATTACAAGAATGCTAAGAATCAATGAATATTTATCTTATAACTAAAATAGGAAGTGAAATCATACATTCATAGTTACCCTAGCATCAATGGACAAATTTGGGAAAAAACCCCTACACTTTGATCCATCTTCTACGTGAAAATCCCTTCAAATCCTTGTGTTTTTCCATCTCTCTCACTCTCTATGATTTTCTAGGATTAAAAGCTCATGACCTAAGGGGTGTCCTTAGGGTATTTATAGGGCTACAATTTGAACAATCATCGTCAGTCTGATCGTTGTTAAAAACGCACCTACGTTCGAACGGAAGATTGGGTTCGAACGTGACTGGCGTTCGAACGTTTTTTGCTCCCAGTATCTCGATTTCTATTACGCCTCTAAAATCGGGGGTCCTTTGTCAACCCGTTGATCATCCATCAACTCGTGAAAATACCCGTGAATACCGCATAACCCGACACCCCGGCACAACATCCCCTTTACCGGGATCACGAAAACACAAAATTTGGGCAGAGTCTCCCTTGTACCGGGCACTCCCAAATGCACAACATGTGTACACTTCGATCACATGACCCATCCGAGGTCCAATATACAACAATTTATCCTCATTTAATGTCCATTTATATCATTTGAACAAAAGAACCCAAGACCCATAGGCCTAGTAAAAAATTTCAAAATTTGAGATTTTAACAAAACCTACCGGTAGAAGATGTGCAAGACCTATCAGTAGAAAAGGCTACTGGAAAAGTTCTACTGGTAGGTTTATCAAAGTTCTACAGGTAGGTTTAGCCCATTGGAAAAGTTCTACCGCAAAACTTGAAGTTTTACCGATAGGTTTAACCTACTGGACAAGTTCTACTGGTAGAAGAGCTCGTCGTTCTACTGGTAGATCTTACCAATTTTCGCCCATTTCCATCCTTTTTCAATTCCAATTCCAATTCATTCCAACCTTGTACAACACCAACCCAACTCATATAACATGACATTTTAAACAAAATACAGTTCATACGAGTTCGATACAATACTTTACATACAATTAATGTCCCAAAAACTAGATAACATCTTTGTTTTACAAAAATATGATTTAAAGCCACATTTCGGCTCTTCTTCATCAATGAGGGCCCGAGTGAGAGCCGTCCACCGACGCATATCCCACACCTAAAATGTTGTCCCCATAAAGGGTGAGACACGCTCAATAGGGTATCCCCTAAAGAGGCTACTCCCCAACCTAGATGCATATGAAATGTTCACATGCAAATTCAACAAGCAACAATCATCCATTCAAGAATATGAAATTCAATGATGGATCCTTTATGCCATGCCATGTTATGATATGAGACTTACACATGCAACTCAACCTGAGCCTTTACCAGCTCCCATCACCCATGCAATGCCATGAGTATAAAACCGGGCTTTCCAAGCCCTTGCCATTGATGTTGCACATCCAATGAACTTTTTAAAAATAAACCATGTGTCTTTCTTGGGTAGCGGGATTTTGGTGTTTCACTGCCGGTTCTGCACACCGATACACTTTTTTGGACTTTCACCGGTTGAAGTGTATAAACCAGTAACCGGGTCTTGCACCCGAGGGAGTATCTAGCCCTTCTTGCTATACCCGACACAAGTTTTTCATGCAACCGTACGACTCTGTCGAACCTTGGTCCGACTGTACCGAGCCCACTTATCAACCACAAAGAATGGTGTTTGATCCAACAACATGCACACACCCACACTCATGTTAATGCCCACGAATGCGATGTTTCCCGTGCATATGCAAATGTATATGTACAATTGTAATTCTCCATGTTCAATATGTCATAAGCATAATATGAACAATTTCAATCTCTAATGAACATACAACATGGTCAATTACATTAATAGCATATAACCACCATCAATAGCTTCAATGTCAATATATCACATGCATATACCAACATTTTTCAACATCAATTTCCAAGCATGTTACAACATAGTCAATGTAATTAATACACTTAATCCACATAGGCATTTAATCAAACACCTTCAAGGCACCAAATCATGTAATCACATAAAATGCCCAATTTCATCACATAACTCAAGAAATCATCTCAAGTAATTTCTACATACCCAATTCAAGTTAGAATTGATTTTACCCATTTCTATATCCATTTTCCACATTTCAACAACAATAGACAAGTGCTAAACATGAGATTACATCTCTAACACCCTACTCATTTCATATTTCAAACCTAAGTTGGAAATAAACCTAGTTAGGATGAAAACCCTACCTTCTTGAAGTGTAAAAACGAGTTGTAGAAACCTTCAAGAACACCACCCAAGCTCAAACCTTGATTTTCCCAAAATTTTGTTTTTGAATCTTCGGTGAAATCCGTCCTTTTTGGTACGTAGGCGTAGCCCTCATCGCGCAGATCAACTTTAATACTTGGCCCGAAGGATTCCGACCAAAGGAACTCTGTAGATTGTAGAGAGAAGTTAAAGCTTTTCTCTTTTTCCCTCTCTGCCTCTCTCCAACGAAATCTGATGGTTAAATGGGGAGAAATCTGATTTTCTCCCCTATTTATACCTCTTGAATGCTTGGCCCTCGTTGTGCCACACGACCTCCATTCCCGGGTCTGATTTCGTCTCGAAACGATTAAATTTCGTCTCGGTTCAAGTTCAAAATTTTTTTATATGAAATTCCTTTAAATTATTTTCCAACTTTCGAAATTTTATTCCATATCTCGTTTTTAGGTCACACGACACCCAATCGCCTCGTAAAACATGAAAAATCCAACTATCTCAGAATTCGACGAAAATTGACAGGGTAGCTAGATTTCGCGAGATGAATCTAACGGTGAGGTCCGTATCGTCATCCGAGCTCTAGAAAAATTTGAGTTTTCAACCTATACCGAAGTGGCAAATTATCGTTTTGCCCTTTTTATAAAAATTCAAATTTACCCGGGTTTTACAATTTCTGTCTGAGTTTTTGTCAGACACCAAAGTACTATAAGCAAGCTCTGTTCGAACGAGACTTGGCGTTCGAACGTGGACCCAGTTTTCTGCCTTAACTTCCAGTATAGTTTTGGCCTATTTAAAAGTCGATTCATGAAATATTTGTCAAATACACTTTTGTAGCACTTGGGATATAGTTTCTACAGTCCAAATTTTAGATTAATCTTATGTCAAATTAAAAATTTACACTTAAAATGCTATGAAAATATCTAGTTCTTCTCCTCATACCTTCTCTTTATAATGACAATAAGACGCAAAATGACTAATATCTTCTAATACGATCAATATAACCTATCCCTAATTTATTATTTATACTTGCAACATAGAGGGCTTAATATACATATAATTATAAATACATTGGGGTTTACAATCTAAATTTGGTCATGTAGTTGTAGGCAAGGTAGTCTATTTAAGTTTTTCTTTTAGCTCAATAGGATGTTTTAGGGAGCTTAAGGAATGGACGGATGGGAAATTAGAGAGTTCTTGGCAAAACAGGAAATCTCCCTTGCTGTACCGATACAAATCAAACTAGTTCAGTGATGTATCGTTGTATCGGTTCGTCACAGGTCAGAAACCTTTGTATTGGTACAATTGTACCGGTTCTTCCCTGAACCGAAGCAATGAAGCTTGGTTTTAACACCTTCTTTCACCTTTCATTTCACACTCAAACACCTATATCCATTGAACCACCCAGTCCCCAACATTCCATGACTTAAAATTCATGAATTGTAAGATAAAGAGGTTACCTACATAGGGTATTTCCTCACTGGAATTCCATTAGAAACCACCGAATTATCCTCTATAACTTCCTTGAAGTTCTAATTATACCCAAAGCAACCCAAAGGCTTGTGTTTAGCTTAGAGATATGGAGATTGTGGAGAGAAGGAGGACATATTGTCTTACCTTGGTTGAGTAAGAACTTCTGCCCCTAAGCCAAAGCCTTCCACCAGAAATTAAAGACTTCAACTTCTTAGCTCTTCTCTAAGACAAGGGAAAATTGCACACAAAAGAGGAGTCCTCCACTAGCTTATAAACTCCACCGAAATTCAGCTAGGAGACTTCTAAAGATGCCAAGTAACATGCATAGTGCTCTAATTACATGTTTACCCCCCTTGATTTGCTCTTTTCACCAATTCAATTTCTACCCTCTAGCAAAATCACCCTCCATTCTTTTCTAGTATATATACTTAAATCTTAGGGACAACTAACAAAATTCATACTTTATTTTCCAAGTTTCCAATAATCTAGATTTTACCCCATAACCAACATCAACAATTTATACTCTAAACATAGGTCAGTTCCTCCTTTAGCTCTATAGGCTCCATTGATAATATATGAGAAGGTTCAAATATGTACTTGCGAAGCATTGACATATAAAAAACATCGTGTAATCGGGATAAGTATGATGGTACCGTTAGATAATATGCCATAGCCCCAATTCGCTCAAGTACAATATATCTCGGACTCAACTTTCCTTTTTTACCAAACCTCATCACCCCCTTCGACGGTGAAACTCATAGAAACACTTGGTCACTAATTGAAAATTCCCATTTCATTCTACAATTATCCGCATAACTTTTCTGTTTACTTTGAGCAATTTTTTATCGCTCCTAAATCACTTTCACTTGGTCTGCAGTCATTTGCACCAACTCAGGTCCCAATATCCTCATTTCCCCGACGTCACTTCGACAAATTGTTGTCCTACAACGCCTATCATATAGAGCTTCATATGTTGCCATATCGATGCTTGATTGATAACTGTTAATATAAGCAAATTCTATCAACGGTAGATGGTCGTCCAAACTGTCCCTGAACTCCATCACACAAGCTCTCAACATATCATCCAAGATTTGAATAACGCGCTCTCACTGTCCATCTATCTAAGGGTGGAAAGTTGTATTAAATCTCAGTGTAGTACCCATTGCCAATTGTAAACTTAGCCAGAAACGAGATGTAAACCTTAGATCCCCGTCTGCAACAATAGATAAAGGTGCCCTATGTAATTGCACAATTTTATCTGCATATAGTTGAGCATACCTATCCAACTAGAAATTTGTTTTAATAACTAGGAAATGCACAGACTTCGTGAACCAATCCACAACTACCCAAATGGAATCATGAACTTTCGGGGTTTGGGGTAAGCCGATTACAAAATTCATCGTGATATTCTCCTATTTCCATTCCGAGATAGGGAGTGGTTGGAGCAATCCTACGGGACGTTGACGCTTCGCCTTCACCTGTCGACAAAAATTAACAAGAATGAACACAAGCAATTCGTTGATGCGGAAACCCTCCTCGGAAAAAACTGCAGGGAATTCGTCGGGGTTCACTAAAGTCTAATCTACTACCTGAAAGTCAGTTTAAAATTTTTTGAGACTTATATCTTAACCAATACCATGGTTAGACCTCATTTCCTTCAATAAACCTCTCCACCGGATACACCCATCAATGTCTTGAATAGTTTTACTTTAACTCCCCACTGCACTGTTCGTTTAGGCCTTGAGAACTCTTAGGATGCACCCAAGAATCTTGGTATCCCCTCTGCACACACGAGTATCCTTTTCCTAAAATTTTTGTAAGTCTTTTAGAGACCACTCTAGCGAAGGCTAACAATCATAGGGCGGTCCCTATTGTTTTTTAAGACTAAAACTAAGCAAAAAACTTGTCATCTTGAACACTGAAGGGCGCTTCTCAATAGGGGTTCACTAATGGCTCAACCTATGTTTTCAAAACACACAAGAGGTTTAGAAAAAAATTTTCTTTAAAAAATAAATAGGAGCCATACACGGATCAATTATCCATTTTATTCTAACACTAATCATCCAAAGTCTAATAAATTAAACCAAGGGTTCTTAGGTCTCTAAGTTCATTACATTTTTCCTAAGCATGGATGTGCATGCGGAGAGTTCAATAGATGTAGCTTGAAGCATAATCTCCTCCTTTCCATTTGAAATTTTTGGATCTCCATTGTTGTAGCATTATGACCATGGAATATGTTGATATTTACAAGGACTTCATGAAATTAGCCAATAACAAAATATGATCTAAAAATCTCCCCCTTTGGCAATTTCGTAACAAAATACACAAGTAAGAAATTAAGATTACCACCCTCAGACCACTGAAAAAAAAATAATTGTAAAAAAATATCAGCACTTGTGTCTACGTCCCTAATCTCTAAGTATAAGAACTATCTTTAGATATAGCTTTGAAGATTATAGTTCTGTGAAAAGTATCATATGTAAGAAAGACATAACATAATCACAAATATGAAAATCACCAAGATAAGCATTGGGCATATTCATGTTAACATCATGCAAGTGCAAATATATAACATATTTAAGACCTACTTTGCCCAATATGCTTGAGAACCTATAGATATAGCATGACCATGCATAACAAGTTCTCCCCCCTTGGTGTTCACAAGTAAAATAATAAGTGAAAAATAGGTGATATCATGCCATGTTTGAGTATGTACTAAGAGTAAAATCCCCTTACTCTAATCACATTCAACTTACTCAATCTAGTCAACTTAAAATCTCTCTGAATTCCCCCATATGTACCTAAAATATTCTCCCCCTTTTTGTCACAATGTGCCAAACCAATAACATATCATAACAAGCATGGTACAGAATCAAGTCGTCCTAGAATTTTCTTCCCTATTTTTCACAAAGTGTCAATCCAATGACATATCATAGCAAACATGACATACAATCATGGTATAACAAGAAGTTATAAATACAAACCAACTAGCAAGAATAGACATGTAAGTAAACCAAAGGACAAGAATGACGCTTAACTCAAAGTCTCAAAAGATAAAGCATCAATTAGCATCTAACTAGAAGTACGTCACAACAAAGTGCAAAATACAATAAAAAGAAAAAGTCAACAAGAAAAACTAGAGTACATTAAGTACAGACCAAAAATAAATTACATTAAGAAAATCTCTCATATGGTCCTATACTTTCAATTTGATACACACACGGCCATTATGTGTTTGGACTATAGATTAGCTTTCTTTTATCTTACTTTACCTACTCTAAACTCTTTAGCTCATTAACTGAAGCTACTTTTTTGGAACTTTACCCTTCTTTAGGTTGATTTATCAGGATTTCTTTATTGCTTGCTTGCATATTGTGTGCTTGCGGTTTTAATGCTTGATTGAATACTTATAGTTACTTGATTGGGTTTGGTGCCTTGGTAGGGATCCCATGAGAGATTATGCTGAGTGATTAATTGATAAAATCAATACACTAATCTTCATGTGGTAGAAAAAGGGTTTCTCACACTTAACATCTATATTATTATGTGAAGAGGTAATTGTGGTAGACATAGTCAAAACTTGGTGGCCATCTAAGCTTAGTTTTTAATTAACCTATTCACCCCCCCATTCTAGGTAGTTTATTATAATCCACGTTCGTGAGGGAAGATCCACTTCGTACATCTCTCCCTCCAATAACAACAAACCCATTAAATCAAGTTTAAAGAACAATATAGGGTTTCATGGTTCTCACTACACACACCATGGCTATGTTTGAATAGTTTGAAGGATGGTTGCCTATTCACAAAGATCCAAAATCGAGCCTCAACTTTTTCTCTCTCCTTTTCTTTCTCTCTCTTTGGTTTCTCTCTTCCAGGCTGCACACTCAGTTAGAATTGATCCTTAGCAAGATCCTTATGATATTTATAATCCCATTCAGTTGAGTCATGCTTTGCATGGTTGGAATTAACTTGGTGACGACAACTCCACCTACCTAGGTGAAAGAAGACCATTCAGGGGCAATTTCATAATTTTTTTAAATTTCAAATTTAATGTTTTTTATTCAATCCAATTATGAAATTGTAACATACAATAACTTCCTAAATCCAAGAATCTCCCATTTTTCACAAAATTAAGTTCAATCATTTTGTAGGACAGTTATACTCCTAGCGTATTTGTGTGGTTTCACATCCGACACTTCACCACACATTTCCAAACACTTCACATAACATATATTCACCCTTGCTTTGTTGAATTTCTTTCATTCTCCCCCAAGGTTTGATCCAATAACTTCATCGAATGATTTCTCCATTAACACGGTTCTGCACAATTTCAAACCAAGTGTGTCTCCCTAGCTTATTCAACCCATCATAGTTCACACTCAAACCCTTGTTAGATATTACACAAGCTTGGGTGTTACAACCTATCTTCCTTAAAGAAGTTTCATCCCCAAAACTTTCATACCTCACATTTAATCACTATATATCCCAACATTGATAATTGAGGAAAAAAACTTATACTTACTTGGTACACACTATTTATCCTTGTTAGTCGCTATCATGTACATGTGTCCCTTGGCATGTCGCCTGGTTTCCACTCGATTGATTCTTACCAAGTGGTTGATTCGATTTCGCAAGCTGTTGTGACCTTCACCCACTTGAAATTGCTGATAAAAATTTTGACCCTCTTGTAGCAACATTAGCCATATGCTTCTTAAATGACTCTCTTTTCCATACTGGTAACAGTAATATAGTTGGGTAAGTTCCTTGTGCCACATTTCCCCCAAATTAGTGTTATTCCTTCTATTACCGTTGCTCATTGACCGGGCATGTGAAACCCCGGAAAATTTAAACTTTGACGAACAAGGGCAATAGGTGAATTGCCACTTCGGTACTAGTTGAAAAACTGAAATTTTCTAGATCTCGGATGAAGAAACGGACCTCACCATTGAATTCGTCTCGCAAAATCTAGTTACCACGTAAATTTTCGTCGAATTCCGAGATAGTCGGATTTTTTGCGTTTTACGAGACGAGCGGACCCCGGGTGACCCTGTACACGAAATTTTTTATAAAATTTCCAAGTTTGGGGAAAGATTAGAGACAAGTTAAAATAAAAATATTTTGAACTCGAACCGGAGCGAAATTTAATCGTTTCGGGATTAAAACGAACCCGGAATTAAAAAGGGACGTGTGGCCAATTGTGGGCCAAGTATTCTAAAAATATAAATAGGGGGAAAATCTAATTTTTCCCACATATTTGCTCATTGCTCAGCCGATAGAAAGGAGAGAGAGAGTGAGGGTTCTCCAAAACTTCTCTCTACGATCTACTCCATTTTAGCGCTCAAATCGACTCGGGCCAAGAACAAGAGTTGCTCTACGCGTCGAGGGCTACACGTGGGTACCAAAAACGACGGTTTTCACCGAACGTTGGGAGGCCAAAAAGTTGGAAGTGGAGGATTCAAGCTTGCTTTGAGTTCTCGGAGCTTCCCACGGCGATTCTACACGCTACAAGAGGTAGGGTTTTCTTCCTACTTAGGTTTATTTTCAACCTAGGAAGGTTATATGGAATGGGTAGGTGTATATATATATGTATCACTTGCCTATTGTGGTTATTTGGGTGGAATGGGTATTGAGAATGGGTAGCATGATTAAATCACATTCTCTAGTTTAATGTACCACTAATGCATTTCATGTGTGGGAAATGGGTACCAAATGTGCTAAGCAAGGTTGGTATGAAATGGGTATATAAATTTACTTGATGGGTAAATTTAATAAAAAGTTAAAGGAACTTTAAGTGTGGAAAATTGATATGGGAAATTGGGTAAAGTAAATTCCTAAATGAAATGGACATCTAGGAATGGTTGTTGATAATTTCTTGAGAAATTATGACATATGAGGTTATGTTATGGGTAGAATGAATTCTATCTTAGTATAATTGTGTAGAAATCAATTAATATGATTTCTTGAGCTTTATGATGAATTTGAGTATATTATGTGATTACATGATCTTGGATGCCTTGTAGGTGTTGAGTAAATGCTTTGATGAAAATGTGAAGTATGTTTTGCATGAACTATGTATAACATGCTTAGATATTCTGATTAAGGAAAACTTTGATATACACATGCTTACGAGGTGTTGACAAAGTGTTAAATTATGGTATTTATATGCATATGCTTATGATATGAAGTACCATGGATATGTGGATTTATTGTTGAGTTGTTTATATGGCATTCATACATATTGAACATGTGGAGAAGATGCAAGGGTACATTACATTGCATTCTCATGGGTACATCACAGTCATGGTTATAAGACATGAGTGTGTGTGGGTGAGTTGACATCGCATTCATGGGTCATAGGCATGAGTGTGGGTGTGTGTGCATGTGTTGTGGATCAAACACCAAATCTTGGTGGTTGGTATGTGAACTCGGGAAAGTCGGGATCGAAGATCCGACTGAGTTGCACGGTTGCATTACATAAGGAAAACTTGTGTCGGGTAAAGCAAGTAGGGCTAGACACTCCCTCGGGTGAAAAACCCGGAACCACTGGTTCATACACTCCTACGGTGCAAGTCCAAAAAGTGTAGATAGGCCCACGGAGCCGGTGGTGCGATTCCAAAATCCGTTGCCCAGGAAGACACAAGATTTTGTTGTATAAAAACACCCATTCAATGGGTAGCCTCAAACAATGATTGGGTTTTTATAAAGACATAACTTTTAATTTAAACGATCATTGAGAGGGTTTTTCCGTCAATAGACGGGTTCATACACATTGGCTTTTGCATTGTGTTGTGTGAGTCGGGGAAGACTCGGGATAAGGTGCGTGAGTGAGTTCCATCTCATATCATGGCATGACATAGAATAGCATGGTAGCTTTCTAACATTGAAGTGTATACTCTTGTTGGATTGGTTGATGCTTGTTGATTGCTGCATGTGCGCATTTCATATGCACTTAGGTTGGGGAGTAGCCTCTGTAGGAGGATACCCTATTGAGCGTGGCTCACCCTTTGTGAGAAAAATATTTCAGGTGCGGGGTTCACACCGACGGACGGCTCCCATTTCGAGCCCCAAAGTTGAAGAAAGCCGACTTGTGGCTTTTATGGTTATTTTGTAAAGTTTTTGAAAGAATTCCATTTTGATATGTAAATGTATGGAATCAATTGTAATAGAACTTGTACAAACCATGTTTTATATGGAAATCCTTGTCAAACATGTATTTGATGAATTGGGAAGGGTCTTGAATGGATTGGAAGTGAAAAACAAAGGAAAAAGACAAAAGTGGCAGAATCGTACCGGTACGCGTACCGGTACGGAGACAGCCAGGAGGTAGAGCGTACCGGTACGCAGAGGTCCAGTGGGCATAGCGTACCGGTACGCGTACCGGTACGCCCTCCAAAATTTTCTGAAATTTTATTTTTTTTTCTTTTTCTTGCCAAACCCTTAGGCTATGTCTTCCTCCCTTCTAATGTTATAAATGGACTATAATGAAGTATAAATCATGATATATTGAATATTGGTTGAACCCAATGAATAATCGAATCCGGTTAACAATTATGAGTTAAGATCCCGGTTAAGGGGATACTACTACCGTGGTGTTAGGTTGAGTGACATCCACGGGTATTTCCGCGGGTTGACGGGTGGTCAACGGTTAATAAAGGACCCCCGGAAATTGGGGCGTCACAGGGCATATGGATGATTCCTATGATTCATGTTTGTTCTATTAGGAACATATTTGTGATTGGCTAATTTCACGAAGTCTTATGTAATCTTAACTTAATTCCATGATCATCAAGCTTCTAAGATCAAGATCCATAAGAGACAAGGGAAGGAGATCAAGTTACAATGCCACATAAAGATTACTCTGATGCTACACCTTCAAGCTTAGGACAAATGTAATGACCATTGACAATGATTAGTGCTATAAATGGAAGTGGGAAAATCTTGAAATGACTCCTAGGTTTTTATTGGAAAATATTTTTTAAACCTTGAATATGTTTTGAAATGATAGGTTGAGTCATTTATCGAACCCCACTTGAAAAACACCCTTTACTACTCAAGGGAAAATGTTTTCGTTGTTGTAAATACTATTAATTTGGATTACTACTATACATAAATAGTAGAAAATAGTATTTAGACATGACCATACAATGCACAAATAGTTACCACATTTAATGGGTATGAGAGTCCTCAATTTTTTTGCCAACAATGCAAGAGGGCTATGTGTTTTGCCTATAAATAGGCTTTGTACTTTTGAATGAAAGACACACCGGATGAAATATATCTCTCTATTCCTCTCTCACTTTCAGTATTGCTTTTCTATCTCTTAATTTGTTTGAGTTAGTTATTTGCACCTACATAAATGTGCTTGTTTTACAACACGTTATCAACACGAGAGCTAGCCAACTAAGTCATCATTGAATAATTTTCTATACCAGAAAAGTAAACTCAGGTATATAAATTAATTAGTTTTAATGTAATATTATACATGTTATGAGAAAACATGATGTGTGTGTGTTGATTTTAAAATTGCTATTATAATTTAATTGGTGCTTGAAGCATTTAAATTGTGTACCTGCAGTACATAAAGAATTTTATACAAATTATGTTCCTGAAGAACATAATAGAAAAATCTAAGTACCTGAAGTACTTAGAAATATTATTATGCTGGAAAAGGGAATACAAATTATAGACCCGAAGTTTGTAAATTAGAATGTAAATTACAATCTTGAAGTTTATAGATTATTATGATAACAGAATTGTAACACCCCAAAACACACCCTGGACGGCATTACATTCTAAAACATTCACATCATGAGAGCACTAAAATAATCCATCAATAAATAAGACTTCATAAAGTCATCCATAAAATTTACAGCATTAACCCAAAAGAATAGGCCCATTTTGGCCTTTACATTCCAAAATCAACTAATGTAGCACAACGGAAATAACAAAAGAAAACTAGGCTTTACAAGGTTCAAAATGAATATCCTAGTCTAGAACAAAAGAAAGTGTCGCTCTAGGCGTCCACCTCGGGATCCACACTCCCGTCCAGTGGAGTCTCCCAAGTAGCGGGCTCCTCGACCCCTATGTCCTCCTCTTGTAGGAAATCTGAAAAATGTTAGCGGTAGGGGGTGAGCACAAAGCTCTGTAGAACAATTCTCTCAAACCCATACAAGGTTTAGAAAAGCATTCAAAACGGTCGGTCTCATTTCACAAATATCATACATAACTTTTGAAGTAAAGTAGTGACATTTAATAGATCTCAAGTTTACGGAACAACAATAATTGAATGAGTAAATGAAGCCACTATACATTTAGCAAAACATTTCCAAATATAATCCAGTCCTCCATTCACAATTTCCAACAATTCTTTCGGTAGGTGGCATACTTTAGGGTAACCTCCACCTCCCGTTTAGGTCATCTTTGATTCTCAAGCATCCTTACAAGGAACCTCTTGAGAATGAGTGAGCATCCTTACAAGGAACCTCTCACAATCATTACATGGCTTCCCAAGCATCCTTACAAGGAACCTCTTGGGAAGGGGGTGAGCATCCTTACAAGGAACCTCTCACAAATCACTTCATGGCTTCCCAAGCATCCTTACAAGGAACCTCTTGGAAAGGGGTGAGCATCCTTACAAGGAACCTCTCACAATTGTGTATCACAAGCAACCCAACCAAGAATACAATCCCAATATTTATCTCCATTTACAATCATTTATCCAAAATCCCCAAATTTATGCATGTGACATTTTCCATAAACAACCAAGAAAATACATGAGATCACAATAACATTATTTTGCTACTCAACTCAAAGCACTAAGGTTTTTGAAGTTCATAATAAAGAAAGCATTTAAGAAGAAATACATCACTCTCCCAAAAAACTAGGGTTTTAAAACTAGAAAAGAGATTTCATGGGTATTAAATCCTAACTTTGTTCAAAACATGCAATCTTTGCTAAAAAGCCTAAGAGAGGATGATTACATAGCATATATATACCATTAATAGCCAAAACATACATATATAAATACCCTAGTCTCAATGTAAGTGAGTGAGAGAAAACCCCTACCTTTTAAGCCAAGCTATAAATCCAAGACTCAACCAACAAAACCTTCTTGTTCTCCTTCCTTTTCCTCTTAATTTCCTCCTCCTAGGGTTTTAAGAGATTTGGGTGAGATTGGGTGAAGAAGGGAAGAAAAGAGAATGAGTAGAGAAGTGAAATCTTAGAAATCTAGGGTTTTAATCTTCTAAAATGGTGTATCTCTCCTTATCTTTGATGTTCTTCTCTCCCTCTCTTGCTCTCTAAGGGTGCCTAGGGTTTGGATGGGTGAAATGAGGCTTAAGGAGGCGGCATTAAGTATTTATAGTGGAAGAAATGGAGAAAGACCCGAAGTCGGATCGGGCTGGGATTTATCGGGCGTACCGGTACGATTGAGCTACTGGAGTCCTGCGTACCGGTACGCGTACCTGTACGATTTGACTGCCAGATTTTTGTTTCAACTTCCAATGCAGTTTTGAACCATTTAGAGGTCGAAATAGAAAATTTTCATGATACATACTTTTGTAGCCCTAGATGTCTACTATCTATTGTAAAAATTTCAGATCAATTGGAATTAAGGATAAAAATTTATGGCCAAAACACTAAGTAGTGTTCAATACCCATTTTTACCCAAATTCTCGTTAAAGTGTATTTTAACTCCGAGACACTTCCTAACTTCCAATACATCCATATTACCACTCCCAATGTTTTTCGACCTTCCGAATTCAATGGAATCATTATTTTGACCTACAAACTTTTAGAAACTTGTCTAATCACCCTTTCCAAGTTTAAACATCTTCGACACGTAACTTCCCAAATCAAATTGTCTCCATAGCATTTATTCCTACGGTTTCTTCTTATGTCACTACATATATCTACATATTTAAAAATATTATTTACTATATATATATATCTCTATAAATATATAAAAGAAAATTCGGGGTGTTACAAGAATACCATAATTTAATTTATAGAGCCTGAAGCTCATAAATTATTAACTTGTACTAGCAGCACTTTAGATATCAATTGATGTCTGCAACATTTTCTCATTATATTTATACATATTTATTATTATTTATATTTCCTCAAATTTATTTTTAGTTTCAAATATATTGAGATGATCAATCACTCACCTTAAATATGTTGTGAGATCAATCCCTGCTTTTCAAGACAGATCCCGTTTAATAAACTTGAAAGCAGTGACTAAATATAAGTGGTTTTATTCTTTGACCCCCTTATATTTTGATGAGCAACACTTTGACCTCTTTATCTTTTGATGAGTAATACTTTGACCCTTTTATCTTTTGATGAGTAATACTTTGACCCTTTTATCTTTTGATGAGTAATACTTTGACCCTTTTATCTTTTGATGAGTAATACTTTGACCTCTTATCTTATAATGCGTATTGTTTGTCCCCTAACTTTTGAAAATTTTGCTTTTACCCAGATATTCTTCTAGTAGATTTATAAATAGAGCCATTTGATGGAAAATCAACATAAATAAATAAGATCTTTGTTACTAATACAAGATTACAAGAGATTATTACTAACTTGAAAAAAAGGGGGAAAATAAAACATATAAATAAACTACAAGTGATACTATTACATCAAGCAATATAGTAATCACAGTCGCAGTGATGCGTAATTACATAAACAAAAATGAAAAACATTACTAAATAGAGGATGAGAATACAAAAGAAGTCATAAAGGATTTTGAAGATGAAATTAAGGGTTTTTCGAGAGAGAGAAGAGAAAAGGCGGAGCTTTCTAGAGAGAGAATTGAGGTGTGAAATCTAATGCCATTTTAAGATTTTGATGCTTATATAGACAAGAAGTTTCAGGTGAGTCAGGTTCTCGGTCTGTATCCACTCATAATCTAAATCGAATACATGTCCATCCATTTGCCTTCGGTTCAATCGGTTTAGGGTCGGATAATTATTTTGTTTTCATATAGCTTTGAAAAAATAGCCAACATCACGAAATTGAAATTTTCTAGCCTAGACATCTCGGGGTACAACTACATGTCATGGGCTCTAGATGTCGAACTTTATCTTGATTCAGAAAATCTTGGAGATACCATAAAGGATAAAAACTCAGCAACTCCTAAAAATCGCGCAAAGTCATTGATTTTTCTTCGTCGTCACAACAGTCCTTTATAGTTGTTGAAAAATTTATAGGCCAGATTTGATCACCAAAAGACCATTATCCTTCCGAAGGCTAACATGAATGGTTTAGCCTTCGATTCCAAGATTTTAAGAGCGTACACGAATATAATTCAATAGTACATAGAATTACTGCTAAGCTGGAATTATATGGCCAGTCTGTACCGGATTCAGAAAAATTTGAGAAGACCTATTCAACATTTCACGCATCAAACATTTTATTACAACAATAATATAGACAACATGAGTTCAAGCCACATAATGAATTCATATTATGCCTTTTAATTGTTAAGGAAAATAATAAACTACTAATGAGGAACCATGAAGCTCGTCCAACTGGCCACCAAGCCTTCCCAAAAATAAATTTCACATCTTTTCATGGTGAAGGATGAGGGCATGGTTACGGTCATGGAAAAAATAAAAATAGTCATTTTCACAAGGGTTATCGTGGAGGCCTGAAGTCCTTCACACCAAATTAGAAATGGAAAAATACCCCACATCACTAGAAATGGAAAAACTATCCACACCACTAGAAGTGGAACAACTAGAAAAAAGAAAAGAAAGAGAAGGATTTACTAAACAAACTCTCTAAGAAGATTAAAGATGGTTGTTATAGATGTGGAATGAAAAGACACTGGTCGCGTACCTATCGTACGCTGAAACACTTGGCAGATATCTATTAAAAATCCAAAGAAAAAAAAGAAAAATTGATAGAGACAAATTTTGGTGAGGGAACATCAGGCATCACCCTCATTGATTATTTATCTGATTTTGCTAATCTAGATGTTTCTGATTTTTTTGTGAACCCAAGCGAAAATGAAATGGATAATGTAGACTAAGAATGTTATCTTGTATTTTCTACAAATAATTTGAGTGCATATCTGTAAGTGTTGTCTTTGTGTGTTATTTAATATTAATGTATATGTATTATCTTTATTAATAAAATCATGTGCATTTTTCATATAGAGACATGGATCATGGTGATTCATTGGTTAATTCCAAGGTGAAATATGGAGATCTATGCCTAGCAAATAGTGCTATGACTCACACAATCCTTCGTAATAAAAAGTATTTCTTTGAACAAACATTATCTAAAAGCTAGTGTCAATATAATATCAAGTCCTGCAGACTTGATTGAAGGCTCTAGTAGAGCAAATATGATACTATATATCAGTAGGAATGCTCTACTACAACAAATATATGGATAATGCTAGTGTCAATATAATATCAAGTCCTGCAAACTTGATTAAAAATGCATTATATTTTAATAGATCCAGTAGAAATCTACTAAGTTTTAAAGACATACGTTGTAGTGGATGTCACATTGAAATGACGAATGAGGGTGGTATAGAGTATTTATACATCATATCTAATGTATCATGCCATAAGTATGTACTAGAAAGACTTCATACTCTCCCTTCTGGATTGTACTATACTAGAATAAAATTTGTAGAATCAAATATTGTGATGCACTAGAAGTGCTCTGATCCAAAAAATTTTATGCTTTGGCATGATCGTCTTGGTCATCCAGGATCAATAATGATGCGTAGGGTCATTGAGAATTCACATGGACATTCTCTAAAGAACTAGAAGATTCTTTTACCAAGTGATTACCCATGTTTTACTTGTTCACAAGGTAAATTGATTTTTAGACCATCTCCTTCAAAATTGATTTCTGAATCTTCTAATTTTCTACAACGAATTCAGGGAAATATATGTGGTCCAACACACTATCTGAGTGGACCATTTTTTTATTTCGTAGTTTTAGTTGATGCATCAACAAGATGGTCACATGTGTGCCTACTTGCTACTCGAAATGTCGCCTTTGCAAGGCTTTTCGCCCAAATAATTCGGGTGCGAGCACAATTCCTAGATAATCCAATCAAGATAATTTATCTGGATAATGCTGGTGAATTAACATAAAAAACATTCAATAGCTACTGTATATCAGTAGGAATGGATATTGAGCATCCAGTTGCACGCATTCACACACAGAATAGTCTAGCTAAGTCTTTTATTAAATTTATTCAATTGATAGCTCGACCCATACTTGAGAAGACAAAATTACACCTACTTCTACTTGGGGACCTATTGTATTGCATGTTGCATCTTTAATTTGTGTTCAACCAACTACAAATCATGCATATTCACCGGCCCATACTTAAGAAGACAAAATTACACCTACTTCTACTTGGGGACCTGTTGTATTGCATGATGCATCTTTAATTTGAGCTCAACCAACTACAAATCATGCATATTCACTGGCCCAACTTGTTCTTGATCAACAAGCAAATCTGTCTCACTTACGAATTTTTAGTTATGTTGTATATGTTCCAATTCCACCACCACAACAAACCAAGATGGGTCCATACCGTCGACTTGGTATTTATGTTGGATTAACTTTCCTTCAATAATTAGATACCTTGAACCTTTAACTCGTGACATATTTAAAGCACGTTTTACAGATTTTTATTTCGATGAGTCAATTTTTTCACCATTAAGGAGAGACAATAAGAAGCCCGAAGAATAACGTGAACTCACTTGGAATGTTCCAGTGTTATCTCATTTTGATCCCTGAACAAATCAATGTGAATTGGAAGTTCCAAGAATCATTCATTTGCAAGGTATTGCGAATAACTTACCTGATGCATTCACAGACAGAAACAAAGTAACAAAGTCACATGTGCTAGCTGCAAATGTACCAACAAGAATTGATGTCCTTGTAGGACCATCTGGTAGCACAGTTGTAAATGAATCTAAGGCATGCCTAAAGCATGGTAGAATTGTCAATGCAAAAAGATATTGTCCCTAGAAAGAGGAGATGAAAAGAGAGAGTAAATAAAGAATTTAATGCTCTCGAAGATAATAACAAACAAGAAATTTATGTCCCTGAAGAGAGTCATCCCATAAAACAATTACCATGTAAAACCCCAGATAATTTGAATTTTTATGAAAAAAGGCAAAATGATAATTAACCGTTACGGTACGGGTTGAAAACCTGAATTTTTCTAGAAATCAGATGAAGAAATGGACCTCACATTTGGATTCGTCTTGCAAAATTTAGTTACTGAGTCAATTTTCATTAAATTCTGAGATAGTCGAATTTTTTGCGTTTTACGATACGATCGGGCGTTGCACAGCTAAAATAAACACAATCGGGTTTAATTTTCAAAATATGAAAAATAATTTAAATTTAGTTCAAATTAAATATATTGAACTTAAAACAGGACGATATTTAATTGATTCGGGATGAAATCAGATCAATAAAAGGAGGGACGTGTGGCACATTGTGAGCCAAGTATATGGGGAGTATAAAAAGGGGGAAAAATCAGATTTTTCCCCCATTTCTCATCCTTGCATCCTGATAGAGAGAGAGAGAGAAGAAGAAGAAGAAGAAGAAGTATAAGAAGAAGTATAAGAAGAGAAAGAAAATTCAAGAAATCTCCACCTTCTTCTTGTGATATAGAGTGATTCATTCATCGGAATCCTTTGGACCAAGAACAAAAGTTTTTCTACGCGATGAGAGATACACCTACATACCAAAAAACACGGATTTTGACGAAGTCTGAAGAACGGGATTTTTGGAAATCAAATTCTAAAGCTTGAGTTGGGTTTTCTTGGAGCTTCTACCATTTGTAGTACGCTTCGAGAGGTAGAGTTCTTCTCCTAGTTAGGTTTATTTTCAACCTAGAGTTTCGTATGAAATGGATAGCACGACTTGAGATGAAATATATTGTCTAAATGTATTTCTAGTGTAACTAGAGAATGAGAAATGAAATGAGAATGAATAAAACCAATTTTGCATGAATTGGGTTTGTTGAGAATTGCTCATTGCGTGATTTCATGAGAATGTGATAAATTGGGCATGATTATGTGTTAATATGATTTTGTGCCTTTTGAGTGTTTGATAAAATTCCTAGGTTGATTTAACATGGTTGTTTCATTGAAGGTGTTATAACATGCTTGGTGAGAGTATGGATTATAATTATATGCTTATGATATAATTGACAATTGGGAATGTTGTTTGAGATGGAATGTTGTTCATATTGTGCTAATAACATGTTGAACATGATGTTGTAATTGCAATTGAGATCTTGGTTGCATAATGATATGAAATGCAATTGTATATTACATTGCATATGCACGGGAAGCATCATATTCATGGACATGTGACATGGGTGTGGGTGTGTGCGTGATTTTGATGAAATACCATCCTTGGTGGGTTGATATATGGGCTCGAAAAAGTTGGGCCAAGGTTGGACTGAGTCGCACGGGTTTGCATTGAAAATTGGGTCGGGGTTAGCAAGAATGGCTAGATTGCCCCTCGGGTGCAAGACCCGGTGATTTGCATATGTATTCAGTTGGTATTGAGTCCATAAAGTGTGTCGGCGTATGCGGAGCCATTGGTGGAAGTCAATAAATGTCATGTCGGTTGGGTGCCTGTTGGTGGAAGTCCATATATACCCACCCCAAGAAAGACTTGGGATTTATAAATGGTCATTGGATGTGTAATATCGACGATGGGGGCTTGGAATGCCCAAATGCATACGCATGACATTGCATGTGTTATGGGAGCCGGTTTAAGGCTCGGATTGCGTTGCATGTGTCAGTCTCACCTCATAACATGGCATGACATTATGAAATTCATTCTTGAAGTTGTATATTCTTGGATGAATGCTTGTTCGATTGTTGAATTGCATGTGAGCATTTCATATGCATCTAGCTTGGAGAGTAGCCTCTTTAGGAGATACCCTATTGAGTGTGACTCACTCTTTATTGGGTCAAACTTTTAGGTGTGGGACAAGCGCCGGTGGACGGCTCTCACTTGGGCCCTCGTTGATGAAGAAAGGCGAGTTATGGCTTTAGATTACATTTTTGTAAAACAATCGTGTAATGAATTTTGGATATGTAACGTTGTATAAAAGATTGTAAAACGAACTCATATGAACTATATTTTGTATAAAATCTGATGTTATATGAGTTTGAGTGAATGTTGTATGAGATTGGGTGAGTTTGTAACACCCCGCATTTTCTTTTATATATGCATATAGATATAAAGATATAGCAAATAATGGTTGTAAAGATGTGGATAGGGGTATTGAAGTGTGTTTGAACTTTGTAAATTTGAAAAGTAAAGATTTAAAATGTTAATGAAAATCATAGTTGAAATTTAGTTTTAGTGAGTGAAAATATAAAATGTTAGGTCCTATAACTTGTATTAGATAGGTTTGGTGTATATATATGTGTTGGAGAGGTTTGTGATGGATTTGGTTAGTTTTGGAATGGATTGGAAATGGAAAACAAAAGAAATAGGCAAAACTGGGTAATTGGTACCGGTACTGGGTACCGGTACCCCGATTCCAGAAGGTTTCTTGTACCGGTACTGGGTATCGGTACTGAATGGTACCGGTACTGGGTACCGGTACCATTTGTCTGACGCCCGCTAAACAGTTAAAAGTCGGGATTTTTGTGTTATAAAACCCATCCCACATCCCATTTGCCCCATTTCTTCATCTCCCTCTCACCCTAACCCTCCTAGAAACCCTTAGAGAGGAAGAGAGAAAGATAAAACTCAAGATCAAAAGGAAAGACAAAGGGTTCACAAGTGATCCAAGACTCAAACCCTAGGTTTCTTCAAGAGCATAAGGTAGGGGATTTCTTCATATTCTCTTATATTGAGGCTAGGATTAAATTATATGTATTCTTTTGGTTCAAAATCCTATATACTTGCTATTATTTACTTGATTCTTGATCCTCTTGCATTTATTGCCATGTCTTAAACATTGTGGTAGTTGGGTAACCATTAAAGGTCCATTTTTCATTCTCAAACCCTAGTTTTAAGAAAAATGAACCTTTCCTCTTTACATTTTCTTTGTTCTCACCATCACAACCTTAGTGCTTGATATTGTATAACAAAATGATGTTTATGGTGATCTCTTGCTCTTTTTCTTCAATTTTGCTATGGTACAAATTGTGAAATTTGGGGGAATTGTGGAGTTATTTGTTAATTGAGGAAATTGTGGATATCGTATGTCTTGTTTGGTTGTTTGGAGGAACAAGGGTGAGAGGTTCCTTGTAAGGATGCTCATTCCTTCTCAGGAGGTTCCTTGTAAGGATGCTTGAGAAGTAAGGCTTTGAGGGTGAATTGGGGACTTGTGTAATTGTTGGTTATGTGAAATAGTTATTGGTATTTTACTTCTTATGTGGTTGTACGATACGAACATGGATTACTATGGACCGGGTATCATGTAGTGGGTATACGTCTTTATATGCCACGCGGGTATGAACTTTTCCTACCACATGGAGTGGGTAGACGCCTTTGTACGCCGTGTGGGTATAAACTTTTCATATCGCTAATGATCACGGGTTAGTAACGTGGGTTGTATCGGGCACACAATGTGGGTCATCGTGCATTGTACCATAAATTGTTTTGACAAGAGTTTCGGGAAGTATGGGATTCTGCGAGAACTTGTTGAAAACGGTTCATGGTAGAATGAATTACCAATGGTATATGGTGTTTATTTATCCATTTCGATTACTATTGCTACTTAAACTTGAGATCTATTTAAAAGGTCCTGCTTTTCCTTCAAAATGTTATATATGCTATTTGTGAAAATGAGACCAACCGTTTTATATGCTTTCCTAAACCTTGTTTGAGTTTGGGAAGATTTTGCTACAGAGCTTCGTGCTCATCCCCTACAATTAACATTTTTCAGATTATGCTATAGAGGAGGAGCTTGGCGCTAATGAGCCGGGCCTTGGGGAAGCCTCATTAGAGGGGGTACCTGGATCCCGAGTGGGACATGTAGAGATGCCCCTTTTATTTTTATACTAGACTAGGAACCAATATGTACAAACATTGTAAAGTCTAGTTTCTTTTGCTATTCCGCTGTGCTATTTTAATTAATTTTTGAGATGTAAATGCCATGGTTGGGCATATTCTTTTGGATAATGATGTAAATATTTTATGGATGATGAATGAAGTTTAATTTATTTATGGATGATATTAGTGTTCTCATGATGTGAATGTTTTAGAATGTAATGCCGTCCAGGGTGGTATTTGGGGTGTTACAGAGTTGAAATTGAAAAATGATTGAATTGGGGGAAAACTAGCCTCATCTACCGGTAGCAAGTCTTGAGCTATCGGTAGCACAATTCCAGAGGACTCAGCTACCGGTAGCACATACACGAGCTACCGGTAGCTCTTCCAAAAATTTGCATTGGTAGCTTGTTGGCAGAGCGCTCAGCTACCGGTAGAACATACACGAGCTACCGGTAGCTCCTCCAAAATTTTTAAAAATTTAAAATAACTTTGTCAAGCCTTCGGGCCTTGAGTCATTTTGTTCAAAGGATATAAATGGAGTAATATTAAGGAGAAACTAATGTATATTGGTGTAACGCCCCAAAACACACCCTGGACGGCATTACATTCTAAGACCATTCACAACATGAGAGCACTAAGATAATTCCATCAATAAGAAAAATTTTCCATTCATCATCCATAAAATTTACAATATCATCCCAAAAGAATAAGCCAAGATATGGCATTTACATCTCAAATGATCAAACATAACTTAGCAGCGGAATAACAAAAGAAAACTAAACTTCAAATGATTTCAAAATAAATTCTCAAGTCTATTACAAAGGAAGCTATGTCTCTACAGGTCCATCTCGGGATCCACATTCCCTCCTATAGGAGCTTCCCGATATTCCGGCTCGTCAGTTCCGAGCTCCTCCTCTATACCAAGACCTGAAATATGTTGTTTGTAGGGGGTGAGCACTAAGCTCTGTAGCAACATTCCTCCCAAACTCGAACAAGGTTTATAAAAGTATATAAAATGGCTGGTCTCATTTCACAAATAGCATATATAATCTTTGAAGTAAAACATGGACATTTTAAAATGGATCTCAAGTTTAAGTAGCGACAGTAATTTAAATGAACAGTAAAAGAAACCAAGATCCAAGACATATCCATTTTCCGAAATATAAACCGGTTTCCCACAAGACCTTGTGGAATCCCATACTCCCACAAGTTCTTATAGGAAACCATTTTTCACAATACTACAATAATTCATAACTTGACATTAATGGCCATAAACAATTCCCAACAATTCTTCCGGTAGGTGGCATACTTTAGAGCAACCTCCACCCCCATTCTTCCGGTAGGTGGCATACTTAAGAGCAACCTCCACCCCCATTTATTCCGGTAGGTGGCATACTTAAGAGCAACCTCCACCCCCATTTATTCCGGTAGGTGGCATACTTAAGAGCAACCTCCACCCCCATTCATTTATTCTCAAGCATCCTTAGGAACCCTTGAGAATGGGTGAGCATTCTTACAAGAAACCTCCCACTCATTTGCATCACCAACAACCCAACCAAAAATAAAATCCCTATATTTATCTCCATTTACAATCATTTATCCAAAATCCCCAAATTTAAGCATGTGACATTTTCAATAACCAACCAAGAAAATACATGAGATCACAATAACATTATTTTTGCTACCCAACACAAAGCACTAAGGTTTCGAAAAATCCATCATAATGAAAGCATTTAAGAAAGAAATACATCACTCTCCAAAAACTAGGGTTTTGAAACATAAAAAGAGATTTCATGGGTATTCAACCCTAACTTTGTTCAAAACATGTAATCTTTGCCAAAAATCCTAAGAGAGGATGATTTCATAGCATATATATATACCATTGATAGTCAAAGCATACATATATAAATACCCTAGCCTCAATTGTAAGAGTAAAGGAGAAAACCCCTACCTTAATGTTCTTGGAAAAATTAGGGCTTTGATCTTGAATCAACCATTCAATCCCTTGTTTTCTCTTGATCTTGTGTTTCTCTCTTTCTCTCTTCCTCTCTTATGCTTTCTAGGGTTTGGAGTGGTGTAAGGAAGGCTAAGGAGGTGACAAAATGTATTTATAGTGGAGGAAAAATCGAGGGTTCGCGAACAGAAAAATTCGGGTTTTTACAGTGGCTACCGGTAGCTGATTTTGGCTACCGGTAGCTCGGACACACGGGACCCTCGACTACCGGTTGGCTACCGGTAGCTGATCTTTACTGGACCATTGACTACCGGTAGCTGATTTTGGCTACCGGTAGCTGATTTTTGGCTACCGGTAGCTGATTTTTGGCTACCGGTAGCTGATTTTTTCTACTTCCACTTCCAATGCATTTTTGACCCATGTAGAGGTCGAATTGGAAAATTTTCATGAGATACACTTTTGTAGCCCTAGATGTCTACTATCTACTGTAAAAATTTCAGGTCATTTGGAATTAATAATAAAAAGTTATGATCGAAATAGTAGACAGTGTCCAAAATCCTTTATACCCAAATTTTCTCTAAAATGTGTTTTAACTCCAAAATACTTCCTAACTTCTAATACACCTCATATTACCTCTCCCAAGGTTTTTCGACCTTCCGGATTCAATGGAAGCATTATTTTGACCTAAAAACCTTTAGAAACTTGTCTATTCACCCTTTCCAAGTTTAAACATCTTCGAAGCTGAACTTCCCAATCAATTCGCATCTCTAGTTTTTTATTCCTATCGTCACTACTCATATCCATGTTTTTACAACAATTATTTACTATATATATCTATATACATATCTATAAAAGAAAAATACGGAGTGTTACAATCCACCCCCCTTAAAAAAAGTTTCGTCCTCGAAACTTACCTCAAGTAACGAAGATGTACGGGTACTTCTCTCGCATTTTAAGCTCCGGTTCCCAAGTAGCTTCTTCCACTCCATGGTGTTGCCACAAAACCTTCACTAGTCGGATGACTTTGTTACGGAGTACCTTCTCTTTGGCATCGAGAATCTTCAACGGTTGTTCTTCATAGGTTGCTCCCTCTTGAATTTCAATATCTTCCAAGTTTACGACCGGCGTTGCATCCGATTGACACTTTCTCAACATCGACACGTGGAACACGTCGGGTACTCTGGATATCTGGGCTAGTAGTCGAAGTTGATACGCCGCATTGCCTACTGCTTTGATCACTTCAAACGGTCCGGTATATTTTGGCGCTAACTTCTCCTTCTTGCCGAATCGTAACACGCCCTTCTTGTGTGACACCTTGGAAAACATGTAATCTCCCACTTTTAATTCCAAGGATCTTCGTCTGTGGTCCGCGTAGCTCTTCTGTCTACTTCGCGCCGTGCGTAACCTCTCCCGGATGAGTTGAATCTTTTCCTTAGTTTCCCCACTGTAGTCCTTACTCCGTTTGTTCGCTGCGCACTCTGATATACATTACAATCCACCAAAGTTTACAGTTGAACCCTAACTAGACTTGTCCTCCCCTCTTAGCTTCCAAATTCATATACATTTTTCCAACAGAATAATTTAAGAAAAATTAACATAATATCATCGAAAATACCATTTTATGGGTCAATACCAATCTTTAGAATTTTGAATTAAGGAACAAATAAATAATCAAGCCTTGTAACCAAGAATAAATGGCTATCAAGCTTGGAAATCAAGAACAAAAGAACAAGCAAGGTTTGAAATTAATAACAAACGAATCTCAAGTTTTTGGAATCCAAAATAAAGGAACAATCAAGTCTCGAATTCCATAACAAACCCATATCAAGCTTTGGAATCAAAATAAGAAACAATCAAAGCTTGAAATCAAGAACAAAGTAACAATCGAGTCTTGGAGTCAATAACAGATGTATATCAAGCTTTGTAAGCAAGAACTAAAGAGTATCAAGTTTTGAACTCAAGGACAAGGAGAAATCAAGTATTGAATATCAAGAATACATGAATTACAATAATTAGAATCAATTAAATGAATATCAAATTTGGCTATTAAGAGCAAATGAATATTAAGCTTGGAAATCAAGAATAAAAGCGTATCAAGCTTGAAAGTCATGAACAAAGGAGAAACTAAGATTTAACGGAACAATCATTTATGGAAATCAATAACACACGACTATCAAGGTGTGAAATCAAGAACAAAGGATTATGAAGCTTAGAAATCAAGACCAAAAGAACACTCAAGTCTTGGAACCAAGAATAAAGAATATCAAGTATTGAATATTGAGAATAATTGAATCCCAAGGGTTATAGTCCCTACCAAGTGCATATCAAATTTAGATATCAAGAACACATGAATATTGAGCTTGGAAATCAAGAACAAAGGAACAATCACTTCTTGAAATCCATAACAACTAATATCAAGCTTAGAATTAACAATAAGGAACAATCAGGTATTGAAATCAATAACAAACAAATGGATCATCAAATTTAGATACCAAGAACAAATGGATCATTAAGCTTAGGAAATTAAGAACAAGGAAACAATTAAGTCTCGAGATCAATAACAACAGATATCAAGCTTGGGATCAGAGATAAAGTAATAATTATATATTGGAATCGATAACAAACGACTATCAAGGTTTGAAATCAATGACAAAGGCAAGATAAAAAGAAAACACCTCTCCCTTGAAAACTAGGATTTGAAGGACATACCAAAAGGATTTGGTGGTCACCCACCCATAGCATAGCTTAGAATAAATAATATTTAAGTTCGGGAATCAAGAGCAAATGAGAAATCAAGAGAAAAACACATCTCCTTTGTAAACTTGGGTTTGAAGGCATAAGAAAAGATTTAGGGTTTACCCAACCATAATATATTTTGAAACAAGGTAGTATTATCCAGAATGGCAAGACATGATGATTCCCTAGCAAGTAGATATAAATTAGAGTCAAAGATTACATATAAATAATAACCCTACTGGTATCCCCTTGTTCTCCCGTAGACAAATTAACCTATACCGTAAGTTCTATTTCCTCGAAACCCAATCCAAATTCTACAGCGTCCGCAGTACGTATAAAAGAATGAGTCGCATAGGAATCCAATAACATTCGGGCCCAAGAATCGTAGAAAAGAACGATACCTTCCACGATGGCGTTGGAGGCATTTTCCTCCGGTTGAGTCATAGCAAAAACCCTTCCTTGATTGGCGCCGCCGGGGGCATGAGCTTGTAACGGTCTCTATGGTGGTAATGGCTGTCGTAGCGGTGGCCTGTTTGCATTCACTCGCCCCGTTGCTTGGTTGGTCTTGGTGGAAAGCAATGGACAATTATCTTTGAAGTGCCCAACACTTCCACAGGCAAAGCATCGGCGTGCATCTGTGCCTACTCTCTCTGGTACGCCTCCTGCTCCTCGAGCTATCTGAGGTATCTTTTGTGCTGGCCTTGGTAGAGGTGGCTTATTTGTTGGTACTTGCTCGGTCCTTGGGGGAAACGAGGGGCATCCATGTTTGAAGTGCCCATACTCTCCGCATGCAAAGCATTGGTGCGGGTCAGTGCTTGTTCTAGTCTGAGTCACTTCATCTTTCTCGAACTATCTGAGGTCTTTGTCCAATCACGTCCACATCCACGTACACGTCCACGTTCAAGTTCACGTCCTCGTTCACGTCCACCGACACGTACACGTCCACGTCCTCGTTCTCGTCCACGGACACGTACTTGTATTCTCGAATTCAGCGTGTGACCCTCTTCTCGCGAATGAAAGGCCTCCAATCTTGTTCAAAGCGTTTAGCCCTCTTTGCATCCGGGGCCACAAACTCGATTGCGTAGCAAGAAAATTCATCGAATTTGAACAAATATAAATAATTAAATAAATCCCTAACCTAACTAAACAACAAATCACACCTATTTCATACACATATAACCTCAAACCAATTCAAGCTTAAGGTTTCTTCAACCTAGTCTTACTTTACTTGTGGTAATCCATAACCTACAGCTCCCATGTAAGACCTAAAGCCTAAGCTCTGATACCAACTTTGTAACGCCCCAAAACACACCCTGGACGGCATTACATTCTAAGACCATTCACAACATGAGAGCACTAAGATAATTCCATCAATAAGAAAAATTTTCCATTCATCATCCATAAAATTTACAATATCATCCCAAAAGAATAAGCCAAGATATGGCATTTACATCTCAAATGATCAAACGTAACTTAGCAGCGGAATAACAAAAGAAAACTAAACTTCAAATGATTTCAAAATAAATTCTCAAGTCTATTACAAAGGAAGCTATGTCTCTACAGGTCCATCTCGGGATCCACATTCCCTCCTATAGGAGCTTCCCGATATTCCGGCTCGTCAGTTCCGAGCTCCTCCTCTATACCAAGACCTGAAATATGTTGTTTGTAGGGGGTGAGCACTAAGCTCTGTAGCAACATTCCTCCCAAACTCGAACAAGGTTTATAAAAGTATATAAAATGGCCGGTCTCATTTCACAAATAGCATATATAATCTTTGAAGTAAAACAGGGACATTTTAAAATGGATCTCAAGTTTAAGTAGCGACAGTAATTTAAATGAACAGTAAAAGAAACCAAGATCCAAGACATATCCATTTTCCGAAATATAAACCGGTTTCCCACAAGACCTTGTGGAATCCCATACTCCCACAAGTTCTTATAGGAAACCATTTTCCACAATACTACAATAATTCATAACTTGACATTAATGGCCATAAACAATTCCCAACAATTCTTCCGGTAGGTGGCATACTTAAGAGCAACCTCCACCCCCATTCTTCCGGTAGGTGGCATACTTAAGAGCAACCTCCACCCCCATTTATTCCGGTAGGTGGCATACTTAAGAGCAACCTCCACCCCCATTCATTTATTCTCAAGCATCCTTAGGAACCCTTGAGAATGGGTGAGCATTCTTACAAGAAACCTCCCACTCATTTGCATCACCAACAACCCAACCAAAAATAAAATCCCTATATTTATCTCCATTTACAATCATTTATCCAAAATCCCCAAATTTAAGCATGTGACATTTTCAATAACCAACCAAGAAAATACATGAGATCACAATAACATTATTTTTGCTACCCAACACAAAGTACTAAGGTTTCGAAAAATCCATCATAATGAAAGCATTTAAGAAAGAAATACATCACTCTCCAAAAACTAGGGTTTTGAAACATAAAAAGAGATTTCATGGGTATTCAACCCTAACTTTGTTCAAAACATGTAATCTTTGCCAAAAATCCTAAGAGAGGATGATTTCATAGCATATATATATACCATTGATAGCCAAAGCATACATATATAAATACCCTAGCCTCAATTGTAAGAGAAAAGGAGAAAACCCCTACCTTAATGTTCTTGGAAAAATTAGGGCTTTGATCTTGAATCAACCATTCAATCCCTTGTTTTCTCTTGATCTTGTGTTTCTCTCTTTCTCTCTTCCTCTCTTATGTTTTCTAGGGTTTGGAGTGGTGTAAGGAAGGCTAAGGAGGTGACAAAATGTATTTATAGTGGAGGAAAAATCGAGGGTTCGCGAACAGAAAAATTCGGGTTTTTACAGTGGCTACCGGTAGCTGATTTTGGCTACCGGTAGCTCGGACACACGGGACCCTCGACTACCGGTAGCTGATCTTTACTGGACCATTGACTACCGGTAGCTGATTTTGGCTACCGGTAGCTGATTTTTGGCTACCGGTAGCTGATTTTTGGCTACCGGTAGCTGATTTTTGGCTACCGGTAGCTGATTTTTTCTACTTCCACTTCCAATGCATTTTTGACCCATGTAGAGGTCGAATTGGAAAATTTTCATGAGATACACTTTTGTAGCCCTAGATGTCTACTATCTACTGTAAAAATTTCAGGTCATTTGGAATTAATAATAAAAAGTTATGATCGAAATAGTAGACAGTGTCCAAAATCCTTTATACCCAAATTTTCTCTAAAATGTGTTTTAACTCCAAAATACTTCCTAACTTCTAATACACCTCATATTACCTCTCCCAAGGTTTTTCGACCTTCCGGATTCAATGGAAGCATTATTTTGACCTAAAAACCTTTAGAAACTTGTCTATTCACCCTTTCCAAGTTTAAACATCTTCGAAGCTGAACTTCCCAATCAATTCGCATCTCTAGTTTTTTATTCCTATCGTCACTACTCATATCCATGTTTTTACAATAATTATTTACTATATATATCTATATACATATCTATAAAAGAAAAATACGGAGTGTTACAATTGGACCTTGGAATAGTCAAGTGATTGAATTGTAAACAGGTTATACGTTTGGAAGTGCTCGGTACAAGGGAGACTCTGTCCAAACTCTATGTTGGTTACAATCCCAGTGAAGGGGATGTTATGACATGGTGTCGGGTTATGCGGTATTCATGGGTATTTTAGTGGGTTGATGGGTTATCAACGACATGACAAAGGACCCCCGATTTTAGGGGCGTCACATACCTCCTGTAGAAGCTCAATTAACTCCTGAAGATTCCAAATACCTCTGGAAGAGAATTAGGTACCTGAGAATGATGAGATCTCAATAAACTATGTGCATAATGGAAAAAGATGAGATCGAAATAAAGTTATTGTGGATGACATATTTTCATTTGTTGTTGCTCTTGATATTTCAAGAAATAGTGAGGAGCCTAAACCCAAAACTGTCGATGAATGCTGACATAGAAATGATTGGCCAAAAATGGAAATAAGCAATTCAGACAGAGTTAAGCTCACTAATAAAACGTAGTGTATTTGGACCTATAGTCCAAACACCATAAGATGTTGAACCCGTTGGATATAAATGGATGTTTGTGAGAAAAATAAAATTGAACGGTATAAGACACGATTTGTGGCACAAGGTTTCTCATAGAGACCTAGTATGGATTATGAGGAGACGTATTCTCCCATAATGGACGCTATCTGTTTCAGATTTTTGATAGGCCTTGTAGTCTCTGGAAGATTGGATATGCACTTGACGGACGTTGTTACTACATATTTATATGGCTCATTAGACAATGAGATATACATGAAAATCCCTAAAAGATTCAAAATTCCAGAAGCATATAATTCATAGCCCCAAAGGTTGTATTCCATTAAGCTTCAACGATCGTTGTATGGATTAAAATAATTAGCGGATGTGGTATAATTGCCTTAGTGAATATCTCTTGAAAGAGGGATATGTCAATAATTTGATATGTATTTTTATTAAAAGATCTAACAATGAATTTTCTATTACTGTTGTATATGTTGATGGCTTAAAACTAGTAGGCACTCCCGAAGAACTCACAAAAGCCGCTAGCAATTTAAAAAGTGAGTTTGAGATGAAAGATAGTGCCTTGGCTTGTAGATTGAACATTTATCCAATGGAATTTTTGTGCATCAATCAATATACATATAAAAGATCTTGAAACAATTCTACATGGATAAATCACATCCATTGAGTTCACCAATGGTTGTCAAATCATTAGATACACTTTTTAGTCCAAAAGTAACATATCTTAGTGCAATTAGTGCAATTGGGGCACAAATGTATTTAACAAATTATATGAGTCATGACATATCATTTACAGTTACCTTACTGACAAGATACAACTCAATACTCATTCAAAGGCATTGGAATGGGATCAAGCATGTATTATGGTATCTTCGTGGGACAGCGGACATGGGGTTATTCTACGCGAAAGACCAAAGTCCGTAGTTAGTTGGATATGTAGATGTCGATTATCTTTCTGATCCATACAAGGCTCAATTACAAATTGAATATATGTTTAATTATAATGGTACGACTATATCATGGAAATCGGTTAAGCAAACACTGGTTGTTACATCATCCAATCATTCCAAAATATTAGCCATCCGTGAAGCAAGTCGCGAATGTATTTGGCTATGATCCATGATCCAACATATTCAAGAGCAAAGTGGACTATCTTCAATCAAAGGCATTCCAACAATATTAAACAAGGACAATAAACCTTGTATCACACAGCTCAAGGAAGGATATACCAAAGGTGACAGAACAAAACATATATCACCAAAATTCTTTTACACCCACGAGCTGGAGAAGAATGGTGATATTAATGTTCAACAGATTCACTCGACTGAAAATCTGGCAGATTTTTTCACTAAAGCACTCCCACCGAATACATTCCAAGAATTGGTGAATCAAATTAGAATGTGGTGTCTCAAAGATCTGTCAAGCAGAACAATAACATTTTGAATGGATGCCTTCAACAAGGGGAGACATGTACTCCTTTTTTCCTTCGCTTAGGTTTTTTCCAACTGGGTTTTACTTAGCAAGGTTTTTAACGCGGCAGTGCTTATGATCCCAACGATTTTATCAAAATAGGATTTTCGACCCTAGTGTTATATAAATAGTCATCCAAGGGGGAGTGTTGTAAATACTATTAATTTGGATGACTACTATACATAAATAGTAGCAAATAGTATTTGGACATGACTATACATTGCACAAATAGTTATCACATTTAATGGGTATGACTTATAATGAAGGATGAGTGTCACACTCACTCAAACTTGTGCAAGATGCAGGGAAATTGTAGGTGGATGAACAAAAATGTGTGTGAATATGCAAAAATACTCCCCAAGTGTAGAGAGACTTATAGTGTCGTGTTTTAACTCGAAAAAAGTTATGAGGTCGTCTCCTCAGGTAAGGTTCGGTCAAGTGTTTTCGAAAGTGAATTGTGAAAGGGAAAATAGAAAATATTTTGATTTAAAGTTTGATGGTTTGTATTTTGAGAAATTTGGACGTAGAAAAAGGGTTGGCTAATCCATAGTGTTCATTCCAATGGGTATGCCAATTCAATTCATTACATTCTACCAATGGTGCCTAGGTGTTTGATTGATTCGTAGGAATTGAGAGATGAAGATAGTTGCTTGGACAAGAGCATACCTCGTGAAAAGTCTACGGTGTATCAAAAGCCTACAACCAAATTCATCTGCACTCAACCTAGTGAAACCAAACAGTTTACACTACGAGGAAGAATGAAATAGAATTGATTCCACATACCTGAGAGGAAATCCCTCTTGGATTAGCCAACTAAAGGTTTAGCTACTCATGATAAAGGCAAGAACAAACATGAAAGAGAAAAACATGGTAATGAAATCAAACATGAGCTTGTATTAATGTAAGCGAAAGTTAGACTACAAAGGAAATGACATTCATACTCAAAATTTAAAGCTTAAAAAAAAAAAAATACCCAAATGCAAATAATAAAACTAGCAAACCCTAGCCAAACTCAATACAACTTCAAATAAATGAGATTAGTGTGCTAGAAAGAATGGTTACATGTAGATTGAAACTTACAAGAATGAAAATGGTGGAAGAAAAGAAAAACCCTAGCTTTCTCTCTCTACGCTACTCCTAAGCTTAGGTAACCTCTCTCTCTAGCCTTACTTCCACCTTCAAAACTCCTGGAAAAGAGATATATATAGATCTAGCGAAAATTGTAGGTTATTTTCAGACAAATCTCAACTTTGACCCAAGTTTTTTTTATTTTTTTAATTGTAGTACCGGTACCTAGTGATGAGGTACCGGTACCTCGATGGCAGTGAGTTGTAATGACAGCACATACCAGTTTTGGTAGATTTATCATATTTTTTTATCCCATTGTTTGATTGAGCTTAAACTTCTACACAAGATAGAGGACATCCATATCTACAACTCTCATTTTTTGTAATTTTTCAGATTTGAAGTGGATCATGGTCAAAAATGGAAAATACTGGGGTACCAGTTCCAAATGTTGGGGGTACTGGCACCTCCTTGATTTCTTTCACTTTTGAAGCTTCCAAATCCTCATATAATGCATCCATCTCTTCACCACTCAACCAAATTTAGTGGCAGGGTTCCAAAAACCATCATTTACCCTATGATTACCTGCAACATCAAAATTTTCATATTATTCACAAATTCGACTAACTCTAAGTAATTAAATGCAAAGTTGAGTCAAAATACATGTAATGAGGCCGTTAAATATGCAATATTACGTGATCATCAGCTACTCTTTAGTTCGGAGATCAAACATGCATTTTATTGCTTGATTATGAAAATGCCACCTTACAACAATTAATCTCTATATTATTGAAAAGGTAACCGGTGGGTTTGATGTGAAAACTAAACCATGTTACAACTGGTTAGGTTAGCCGGAAGGTCTATGCACCGTTGACAACCAAATAACCCCAGTATACCCGAAGGTGAACCATTCAAAAGGTTTACTTTAGCTTTTTGATCAGCAGGTCAATGATCAATGAAGATGAAGTTCCGATTAATTGATTGAATCAAAAGCATTAGCTATGGCGAGACTATTACATAAACTCCAAATACATGCATCATTGTATCATGCATGAAGTACGTAATACGTATAGTTAAATTGGTATATAACAATAAATTTAGCTCGGTACTCGTAACCATGAGCATATAGTAATACGACACCGAACGAAGATAATAATAACCATCCATTAGTTAAGGGAGGTATATAAACATTAAAGCATAGGTAAAACATCGACATTTCCATAATAAAAACAATATTACACATGTCTTCACCCTTCACTAAGGAGTATAAATGGATTACTCACACTTCATTACTATAGACAAGCAAGAAAGATAAGATAACATCATTACAACATAACACAAATATAAAAACTGACATAAGAAATATTTCCCCAAGGAATAGTTCAAACACCCTCACTCTTATTACTAGCTAGGGCACAAAAATGAGAGAGGTTCAACTCTCCAAGTAACAAGGATGTAAAACAAATGCAGAAGAAGAGCAATTCTGGCTTATGAGCGTTTAGGGTAGGGTTTCTTCTTCTCTGGCTCTAGCTTTCTTCTCTGGTGAAGTTCTCTATCAAAATAGTTAAACTAGCCTATTTATAGGCTCCAGGATGGGATTCAGAGGCGGTAAACATGCAAGACAACCAATCACAGTTTTTTGTTGCACATTTGGACTAATAGGGAAAGATGAAAGCTTAAGGCGGTTTACCCACCGTCCGGACGCCACCACCATCGTCCAGATGGTGTTAATCCATTGGATTTTTGCTTGTAGCCTCCCTTGTTGACTTGTTGGCATTGGGATGGTGGTTTACCATCCAGATAGTGAGTGCCTTATTCTGAATTATGATGTCCTCCCTCCTTTGTTAGTGTTCCGCACTTTTGTCCTTCTAAGTTTTGATAATTACATATGAAACCCTACAAAATATACAATTAAACATTAGCCATAATACTATTAAAATTAATCATTATAATTTAATTAACGCACACTATTAATCCTAAACCCTAATTCAATTCTGCACTTTTTAGGGTTAATCACAAATAATGCATAATATCACTTTCATAGATTTCATGATTGCATTTAGCTTATGCAACAAACCGTTAGGTGATTCCTAGTAGACAAGTTTTGTCTCATGAAACTTTCTAGTGAAGATACCTACAAACTTCAACAGTCAAGATAAAATAATCCTTATTTTCGCATATAAAATTAAATCATCATTCTATCTTTATGCCATAATATTTCCTCTCCTTATCACTATAAGAGTAACATACACCAATTGTAATCCTATACTAAATATTTTCAGAAAAAAACTCGTGTGTATGTGTGTGTGTGTGCGAGATTTCTTTATTTAAAAAACACTTAAGAAATATCACAATCCTTTGCTAAGCTGCACAAAAGTTAATTTCAATGTCAATCCTTTCCTGGAAATCACTCGGCAAAGAATACACTCAAGTTTTAGTAACTATCACTCAATAATTATATGTGGTAAGAATATTGAAATCAAAGCAAAATAATGACACATGTAATTTCCAAAAGAAGGTTATTTGAATAAAACTAGAATTTGACATAATCTCATGAAAAAATATTAACACTATATCAAAAAACATTATCATCAACACTCTCCCTTTTTAATGAATGGATGAAACTGATACACATGCACGACTTTTGGAATCAAAAAGAACTTTATAAGGGTTATAACGTGGTTACGGGTATTGGGTTTAAGAAACGACATCTAAGAGATTCAAAAAGCTATCCTTTTCAATCTGAGTAGCACACCTCTCCCTTTAACTTTTCTAAACTTGTACAACATCACTTTCTCCATTTTCCATTTTCAATCTCAGGCTTGGAATCTCTTGGCTATTCTTTTCCTTTTAATACTTCTTTTTTTCTTTTTTCTTTTTTTCCCTTTTTTTACAAATTCTTTCATTTTTTCCCTTCTTCTTTTTCTTTCCAGCCATATTCCTCATTTTTCGTTTCTTCTTTCTTATACATGTCTTTTTTAAGAGGGGGTGCAAGAAAATTAGATAGCAAGGCTTGGATAAATATATTTTCATTGGCTCGGTTAACATATGACTTTAAGAAAAGAAAATATATCTTAGGCACAATCACGATTTACTAGGATACAGTTTTGCAAAAAAAAAAAAATGGCTAAGGCTCAAAATATAATCACAAATGGACTAAGATAATTTTTCAAAATTCATACACCTACATGATTCTCATAAAAATTTAAAGGAGAATGCTAACATATCTTCACTATATATGTAAGCTTCACAAAGGATTATGCAAATTCAAAAGGTTTCTAGAAATAAAAAAATCATTACGTGCTCAAAATGATGAGTTTTCTATGAAATTATAAAGTAGAGCACAAACAGTGGATGAAAATCCCTTGTGATTTGGTTAGGGTTATACATTCAAATTAACATAATGATAATATAACTCTATTGTGAATAATATGAACTAATTATCTTAACACAGTAAAATTTATGTGAAATAACACAAACTAACTGAATTAACTAAATAAAACCATAATTCAAAACACAAAACTAAACTTCCAAAAACAACTAAAAATATTCAAAATATAGTGAGACTCGAACAAACTGATTAGGTATATTATTTTGTGTTAGGGGTCTAGGTGCAATTACTTATTTTAATCATTGGATTTAAAATTAAAATAGTTAGAAACATAAGGAAATAAGTATGGGTCCGATGATAAAATTTTAGTCACGGGTAAAGAACTCGAGAAAAATATATAAGGATTATGATAATTTTACGTGAATAGTAATTTTAGTTGGATGATTGAAAAGTAAGCTACCGGGAATACGGGAGATCGAGTACAAGTCTCAACATAAAAATTGGGTTTAATTTTTGAAAAAAAAAATCAAAGTTGTGGTGAACATACAAACATGTATGGAAGTATCTCATTTTCATTCGGGGATGAAATTCCTAAGGGGAAAAAAATTGTAAGACCCGAACACGCATGACAAGCATATAATATTTGTCATAAGTATATTCACATGTGACATGCATGCGTAGGATTGGCGATTAATATTTAAGTGTGGGTAATGATATGAGACCTGAACCTGAACTATATATATTTTAATATTTATAGATAATTTTATAAAGAATGATTATAGGGAGAATTATTTTATTTAAAGTGTGAAAAGTTAAATAAGAATGTTGACATGTGATATGACTTTATTATTTTATATACGTTAGCGCATGTGGAATTAATCGGGTGACAAACACGTGAAATCAATTTATTGTTATTAAAAAATAATAAAAATAAAATAAAATGTATTAGTATATAAAATGAGTGGTTAAAGGTCCGAAATACGAATTTGATAGATTGTCAATACTTTGAATATATGTATGTACATGTTTATGTATAAATATGCATACAAGAAAAAAAATGGGTGCATACATATAAGTGTATACACATATGTATATAAAAAATATAAGTATAAGGAATATATACATATATACATATCTATGTTAGGAATATATATATATATATATATATATATATATATATATATATATATATATATATATATATATATATATATATATATATATATATTAATGCATGAAGGATTCACCTTAATATTTATGTGGGTATGTGAAGTAAGTTAGAGTTGTTATATAAAAAAAAAAATTAGATGAGTGGAGTTGTTGTATATGGGCTGAATTTTGGTTAAGAAATATTATAGTTTACTGGGTAAGTAAGAATCTTGTGAATTGTTCTTCAATTTTCAAGAATTTCATGGGTATGAGGGGAAATTATGTAGATTCAAATATATTTTGGGTCACTACAATTTTATGAGAAAATTTTACATTGGATGTAATGGATTCGAGTAGTTCATTTCACTCACTATGAATAGATTATTTTCAAGTAACTCGAATTGATTATAACCACTAGTTTAATCGATTTGAGTAATTAATATTATTAGGTGTGGATGAGTTATTGAACGTGACATGATTAAATTGCGAAACTTGATTTGAGTAAACTAATTCGAGTAATTGGTATTATTTATTAACACTCGAATGAGATTGTGAATAATGGGTGCCAGGTCCGGGGACGAGCAAAGTAAAGAACGCGACTCAAAAAGCTTTGGCAGAGGAGTTATCCACGAAATAAATTTTCTGCAAAGTACATACGTTCGCTAGCCCTTGTTTTATCTACGTATAACTATTTGATTATTTATGTGACTGTCTATCTTATGAGTTCTATTGTGAATAAATGGCTTAAGTGTCATAATGTTACGATGGGAACAATATGTCTTCATGAAAGACTATAATATTATAGTTTAGTTGTCTGTATGACAAGCGGAAAGAAAAACTCAATGGCTTGAGACGATAAAGCGTTGGATGTCTAAGTGACGTATTTTATTTGCACAGTCAAGACGTCTAAGGGACGAAAGCTAATTGTTAGACTGGGTTGTCTACTGTAACGCCCCCAAAACCACCCTGGACGGCATTACATACTAAAACCATTTTCATCATGAGAGGACTAAGATAAATCATCCATAAATAAGACTTCATAAAAACCATTCCTTAATTTAACAAAATTTGGGCAGAGTCTCCTTTGTTCGGGGAGCTCTACCCAAAACACAACCTGTACAATTATACTATATTGACCACACCGGGTCCAAGTATGACTACATATTGACCACACCGAGTCCATTTACACATCACAAAATAAGATTTTATTCACCATAAATAATATCCACAATATCATCCCAAAAGAATAGGCCAAGCTATGACAATTACATTCCAAAAGAATTACACTCAAACTTAGCAGCGGAACAAACAAAATACTAGACTATACATGATCTCCAATTAAATTCCCTAGTCTAGTGCAAAAGAAGCTATATCTCTATATGTCCACCTCAGAATCTCGATTTCCCTCGGATGGGGCCTCCCAATACCCCTACTCGTCAACTTCGAGGTTCTCCTCTAACACCGTATCTGAAAAATGTAATTTGTAGGGGGTGAGCACTAAGCTCTGTAGCAACATTCCTCCCAAACTCGAACAAGGTTTATAAAACATGTAAAACAAGTCGGTCTCATTTCACAAATAGCATATATAATCTTTGAAGTAAAACATGGACATTTTAGAATGGATCTCAAGTTTAGGTAACAACAGTAATTTAATGAATAAATGGAACTAATTACACAATTAATAATACATTCCACCATAAACCGTTTCTCACAAGTTCTTGCGGAATCCCATACTTCCCAAAACTCTTGTAGAAACCGTATCTGGTAGAATGAACAAATACTAACCATTGCATTCGTATCAACATTATAAACATGTATCTCCACCATGATGTAAGGCAAACCCCATGAATCGACACATTGAGTAATATCTAGCCCACACACACGCACAAAAATCTTCTCAAAGATATCCATCCTTTAGGAAGGGCGTATGCCATACCAATGGCAGTGACGTATCCAACCCAGGCATTAGTATACTAACCCTCTGACACGGCACCCGTGAGCAATAGCGGTTTAGTCTTACCAAAGCACTAACTCCACTACGAGTGGTAGGAAAAATGCCAACCCACACGGAGCAAGCAACACGTCTACCCACTCTACGATATCTCGTCAAAGGCCACCCATGGTCATCCCACACTCATAAGAGATACAATACCAAACACAATTTCACAATTTACAAGTATAACTTAAAAACCCCCAAATTTATCACATGACAATTTCAATAAACAATTACAAAAATACAAGAGATCACCACAACATAATTTTATTACTCAACACCAAGAACTATGGTTTCAAAATCAATAATAAAGGAAGAATTTAAGAAGAAATCCATCACTCTCCAATAACTAGGGTTTTGAAACACAAAAAGAGATTTCATGGGTATTCAACCCTAACTTTGTTAAAAACATGTAATCTTTGCCCAAAAGACTAAGAGAGGATGATTTCATATCATATATATAAAATTTAGAGCAAAACATACATATATACATAAGCCCTAACCTCAATGTAAGAGAAAGAGAAGAAATCCCCTACCTTGAAATCAAGAATTTCAAACCAAAGCCCAAGCTTTAGAGACTCTCTTTCTCCCTTTTCTTCTTCCTTTTATCTTCTCCTAGGGCTCTAAGAGGTTTGTGGTGAGAGTGGAATGGAAGAATGGGACAAATGGGGCTTAAAATGGTGTTTTAAAACACAAAAATCCCGATTTTTTGTTACTGTTTCGGCAAACACTCTGCTCCAGACCAGTCTTCGTAGAATGGGCATAACTCTCTCATCCGAGATCCGATTGAGATGATTCAAGATGCTATGGAATGCTAAGAAAGAGCTCTACAACTTTCATGTTTTGAGTTTTGAGAGATATTGACTGAATCAAGGTCGAAATCGCGCTTGAAGTTGCAGCCAGTGCACTGTTCACGTGCACTGTTCCCAGCCTGTTTCATCCCCCTTTTTTTTTCCATTTCCAATCCATTCCTAAGCCAACTAAATCCATCCCAAACCTCTCCAACACATATTTCTACACCAAACCTATTTAATACAAGTTCTAGGACCTAAAATTTCCTATTTTCACTTATAAAAAACCAAATTTCAACTATTATTTCCAATCTACCAAATTCAAACACACATCACTACACATATCCACATTTTTACAACAATTATTTACTATATATCTATATACATATATAAAATAAAATGCGGCGTGTTACATCTACGTCACTAAAAGTAACCCAAGTGCTGAAGTTTGTCTTCTTGACGGAGATATGTTAAAGTTGATTTCATCTAGGCGATGAAAGCTGAATTTATTGATGTGATGTTAATTGTTCGAAAATTGAAAAAAATAATACACATTGTTGAGTTGTCCGAGTGAAGATCGTATACATATATGATGATTAAATTGTGTTGTGTTGTCGCCTAGGTGGCAGGACAGTTACCTCTATGTGAAACTGTAGAGCAACAGAACATGATATCGAGAATTAGTTATGGAATCACGAATATTAAAATTCCACTAATGAGCAAGGATGTCACATTATTTTCTTTGCTTTATTTCTTAAATCTTGAATGAGAACTCACTGAAAAATTTTCTTAAAATCATTTCAGGTAAAGTGTACACAAGCTTGTAGTCCACTGCCAAAACTAGGAGTCCAGTCAAGAGTTGTTGGGAAGGGCCCGTGTCAATTTCTTGTTTTTTTAAAGAAAAAACATTTTGGGCTGTACATGTTGTAAATATTTTTGTTCTCCCCCTTTTGGCATGTAAGCAACAATTGTAAACATTTTTTTTGGGTTATGTATATACTATATGGTAGCAGGCTGGTGTGCCGTGCGTGTGAGACTTTTATTTTACAAAAACAAATGATTCTAAAATAAATATTTTCAGGATGAGTTTTCTTTTAATACAAATTTTTTGATAGAGAGCGGGATTGCCTAAATTTATCTATATATATAAATTATTATTTTTTAAAAAAAATAATGTAGTGAGATTGGGGTGTTACATATAGTGCATGAATTGAAATGTAAATAAAAAGTTTGAAAAAAGTCGAGAGAGAGTAGAAAGATGAAGGAGCCTCTGGCTAACTAAGTTGACGATGATGGGCCACCACCGTATCTCCTCCCAAGTAGCCTTAGAATCTCATTCTGGTTCTCCTCATACTTGGTCATTCTTTGATCAAAGTGGGTCATCTTGGTCTTCAAACCCAACAAAATTTTTCTGTCAATCCGATTATCTACTGGAATATAGGGCTATTGTTCCTCCTGCTGCTGTTGGGGCTCCTCTGGTGGCTGAAAATCTGTACCTTGTGGAAACGGGTCCGTTTATGGTTCTGGCGGCACTTCTTGCCGCGTCTTTGCCTGAATTCCATGGCTCATTTTCAATGAAGTTTTATCCAAAGGTGTCAAATGCTCCACTATAGACCATGATGGATCTGCTATCGCTCCTTTAAGTCTACATAATTCAGATACTAAAACAGAAAAGGAAGTGAGGGCTTTTTATTTTTCACAGTCAATATCATTTGATCCATAATCAACGTTAGTAGGTTAATTGTATGTCTCATTCCAAGAGAATACATAAAATATGATTTTTTTATTGAAGACTTGATTTTTCTGGGATTAGGGCAGCAAATTGTTTACAATAATCAAATTCAGAATTTGATATTGTTAGTCAAATCTATTTACTTGATATACTTGTTTGGCTTTTCGCAGACATAATCTAGATTCCCAGTCAACTCAATCCCAATTGTAGACATACTAGGAAATGTAGTAAAGGGATATTGGGGATGACGGTGTCTCGGTATAGTGTAAAACCCGAGAAAATTTGAACTTTTGCGAAAAAGGGCAAAAATGTAATTTGCCACTATGGTACAGGTTGTAAATCTGAATTTTTCTAGAGCTCGGATGACGAAACGGACATCACCGTTGGATTCGTCTCGCGAAATCTAGTTAGCCTGTCAAATTTCATTAAATTCTGAGTTAGTCGGATTTTTCGCTTTTTACGAGGCGGTCGAGCCTCGGGAGACCCAAAAACGAAATTCTGATTTAAAATTTTAAATTTTGGGAAATAAATGACGGCAAGTTAAAATAAAAATATTTTGAACTTGAACCGGAGCGAAATTTAATCATTTCGGGGTTAAAACGGACCCGGGAAATAAAGGCCGTGTGGCACATTGTGGGCCAAGCATTTAAAGAGTATTTTAAGGGGAGAAAATCAGATTTCTCTCCCCATTTGCTCAGCCGGTTTTAACGTGAGAGGAAGAGAGGGAAAGAACAAGTTTTCTCCACCTTCTCTCTACGATCTACACCCATTGAGAGCTCAAATCCACTCGGGCCAAGAACAAAAGTCGTTCTCCTCGCCAAGGGCTACAAAACCATACCAAGGAGGTCGGGTTTTGGAGAGAATCCAAGGACGGGATTTTTGGAGGCTAGGGCTTTGGGATAGGATCGGGTTTTGGAGGCTTCCTACGGTTGTTCTACACGCTACAAGAGGTAGGGTTCCCTCCTACTAAGGTTTATTCCAAACCTAGGATGTTTTTATGAAATGGGTAAGATGGTAGATTGTATATCTCTTGTCTATTGTCGGTAATGTGTTGAAATGGGTAAAGGTCAATTCTAATTGGATTGGTAATTAGAAATTTTTAAATGAAATTTCTAGAATTGGGTATATGGGATTGACCCAATGAAATTCTTGGGTTATGTGAATTGTGGGCATGCTATGTGCTTATGTTATGCCATGAGAATTAAAGTGTGTTGTTACTTGATTTTGTGATGACATTCTTGGGTGTTATTCAAAATAATGTTGGTATATGTATACATGTTATAATATATTGACATTGTAGAGAATTATGGAAAATTATATGTTTATAATGTAATTTTGCCATGAAATATGTAAAATGTGATTGGAATGTTCATGTGTTCCTCATAGCATATTGAACATGGTAATATTGTTGCAATGGAGCATCACATTGCATATGCACGGGAACATCGCATTTAGTGGGTGTGTGTGCATGGTGGTTGTCTTCACCACGCATGGTGGATGACGAGTGGGCTCGGGTAAGATGGGTCGATGACCTAATCGAGTCGCACGTTTGCACGGTTGTTAGGGTTGGGGTAGCAAGAAGGGCTAGACTATCCCTCGGGCGAGAGACCCGGTGATTGGATACGCACTCCGTTGGTATAAGAGTCCATAAAGTGTGTCGGTGTACGCGGAACCGTTGGTGGAAGTCCATGAATTCCGTGTCGGTTGGGTGCCGTTGGTGTAAGTCCATAAATATCCACCCCAAGAAAGACCCTAGAATGAAATGTCATTTGATGTACAACATAAATGACGGATTAGTACACATTGACACTTGCATGTGTAGAGGAGCCGGGAAGGGCTCGGAGGATATGCATGAATGGGTCTCACCTCATTCCATAGCATGGCATTGCAAATTCCATCATTGAATAGATTTTCTTGCTTGGGATGTTATGAATTGTTGTTTTGTGGCATGTGAACATTTCATATGCCTATAGGTTGGGGAGTAGCCTCATTAGGAGATACCCTATTGAGCGTGGCTCACCCTTTGTGGGAAAAACATTTCAGGTGTTGGGTTTGCACCGGTGGATGGCTCACTTGGGGAGCATCAAGCATGAAGGGGGCCGACTTGTGGCCTTAATTTTGAGTTGTAAAGTTTTTACCAAAATTTCCATTTTGATGTATAAATTATGGGAAATTGTTGTAATGGAATTTTTATAAAGCATGTTATATGAACAATCCTATTACTCTGGTATTGGATGAGTTGGGGAAGGTTTGGAATGGATTGGAAATGAAAAATGGAGGAAAAAGGCAAAACTGGACAGAGAGTACCGGTACCGGGTACCGGGTACCGGTACCCCCTTTCCAGTAGGTTGACAGTACCGGTACCGGGTACCGGTACTGAATGGTACCGGTACCGTGTACCGGTACCCCCCTTTCCAGTGTAAAACCCGAGAAAATTTCAACCTTTGTGAAAAAGGGCAAAACGGTAAATTGCCACTACAGTACAGGTTGTAAACCTGAATTTTTCTAGAACTCGGATGACGAAACGGACCTCACCGTTGGATTCGTCTCGCGAAATCTAGTTACCACGTCAAATTTCGTGGAATTCCGAGATAGTCGGATTTTTCGCGTTTTACGAGACGAACGGGCCCCGGGTGACCCTGTACACGAAATTTTTATAAAGTTTCCAGGTTTGGGGAAATATTAAACACAAGTTAAAACAAAAATAATTCGAACTTGAACCGGAGCGAAATTTAATCGTTTCGGGATTAAAACGGACCCGGAATTAAATAGGACGTGTGGCGAATTGTGGGCCAAGTATTCTAAAATATAAATAGGGGGAAAAATTAGATTTTTCCCCATTGTTCAGCCGGTTTCAGCCGATAGAGAGAAAGAGGGAGAAAAGAGAGAAAAAAAAACTCACCTTCTCTCTACGATCTACGGCGCTACGGACCTCGAATCCACGCAAGCCAAGAATTAAAGTCGCTCTACTCATTGAGGGCTACGCGGCTATACCAAAAAGCACAAGTTTTACCGAAGGTCAAGGTACGGGATTTTCGGGAAGTGAGGGTTTTTGCTTGAATCGGGTCTTGGAACTTCCCTTGGTCGTTCCTCACGCTTCAAGAGGTAGGGTTTCTTCCTACTAAGGTTTAATTCCAAGCCTATAATGTTTTTATGGAATGGGTAGGATGATAGCCTATGTGTCTCTTGCCTATTGTTGTGAAATTGGGTGAATTGGGTATTGAAATGGGTAAAGGAAATCCTAGCTTGGATGGATATTTAGAAGTTACTAAATGTGATTTCTATGAATTGGATATGTGAAATGAACCCAATGTAAATTCATGTGTTATATGAAATTGTGGGCGTGTTATGTGTTTATATATATGCCTTGAAATTTTAGTATGTTGATAACATGCTTGGAAATTGTATTATGGGAATTATATGCTTTTGATATGATTTTGCCATGGAATATGAGAAATGTGTTGAGAATGTTCATATGTCACTCATATCATATCGAACATTGTATTGGTGTAGTAATGGAGCACCACATTTCATATGCACGGGAACATCGCATTTTAGGAGGTGTGTGTGCATGGTTGTTTGTCTTCACCACACATGGTGGATGACGAGTGAGCTCGGGTAATATGGGTCGATGACCTAGACGTGTCGAATGGTTTATATGTTGATAGGGTTGGGGTAGCAAGAAGGGCTAGAAAATCCCTCGGGTGAGAGACCCGGTGATTGGATACGCACTCCGTTGGTATAAGAGCCCATAAAGTGTGTCGGTGTACGCGGAACCGTTGGTGGAAGTCCATGAATTCCGTGTAGGTTGGGTGACCTTTGGTGTGAGTCCATGAACATCCACCCCTACAAAGACCCTAGAATGAAATGTCATTTGATGTGGAACATAAATGACGGATTGGTACACATTGGCACTTGCATGTGTAGAGGAGCCGGGAAGGGCTCGGTTGATGTGCATGAGTGAGTCTCACCTCATTTCCTAGCATGACATTACATGTTTCAACATGGAATATATTCTTGTTGTGGATTGTTGATTGATAGCATGTGACATTTCATATGCATTTAGGTTGGGGAGTAGCCTCTCTAGGAGATACCCTATTGAGCGTGGCTCACCCTTTATGGGAAAAACATTTCAGGTGTGGGTTTTGCTCCGGCGGATGGCTCATTTGGAGAGCATCAAGCATGAAGGGGGCCGGCTTGTGGCCTTAGTTTAAGTTTTGTAAAACCTTTAACAAAATTCCATTTTGATGTATATATATTATGGAATGAATTGTAATAGAGATTGTATGAGTTGGGTATTATATGGAAAATCTCATTAAACATGTATTGAATGAGTTTGGAGTGTATGGGGTAGCTTTAAGGATGGTTTGGAGGGGAAAGAAATCCATTTTTATGCTCACAGTCTGAAAACCTACCGGAAGGTGTGTGTCGGCCTTCCGGAAGGTTTTGCTAAAAACCCCAGCTTGCCTTGCTCACGGCTAATACCTTCCGGAAAGTTTTGCCCACTGGAATGAACCTTCCGGAAGATTTTAGCTACTGGAGTAAAACCTACCGGAAGGACGTGTCTACTGGAGTGGACCTTCCGGAAGGTTTTGCCTTGGGTTTCTTTTTTGACTGCCGAGTTCTTCCGGAAGGTTTGTTTTCTGGAATGAACCTTCCGGAAGGTTTTGGCTACTGGAGTGGACCTTCCGGAAGGTTTTTGCTACTGATGTCGACCTTCCGGAAGTTCTTGAAATTGATCCTTTTCATGTAACAGTTCCTTCAGCGACCTTCCGGTAGGTGTATATCGACCTTCCGGAAGGTTTTTCCAAAAACTTGAAATTTTCAAAATGCTTAGCCATGCTTTTGGGCTTTGTTTTCTTTGGTTTCTATGACATAAATGGACATAAATGAAGGTATAATTGACCTTGTGGATGGTAAATCCGATTAAAAAGCATGTGAATGACGTGGTGTCGGGTTATACGACTATCACGAGTATTTCCGCGGGTTGACGGATGGTCAACGGTTAATAAAGGACCCCCGGAAATTTGGGGCGTCACATCCAGTGGGTTGACAGTACCGGTACCGGGTACCGGTACTGAATGGTACCGGTACTCTCTTCAAAATTTTCAGTTTTTCACATTGCTTCGCCCTATTTCCAATCTACGTTTTTCCTTCCTTCCAATGATATAAATGGACTATAATGGAGTATAAATCATGGTATATTGAATATTGGTTGAACCCAATGAAAAATCGAATCCGGTTAACAATTGTGAGTTAAGATCCCGGTTAAGGGGATACTACTACCGTGGTGTGAGGTTGAGTGACATCCACGGGTATTTCCGCGGGTTGACGGGTGGTCAACGGGCAATAAAGGACCCCCGGAAATTGGGGTGTCACATATAGGGTCCAAATAATTGGCAATAGTAGATGCCATAACTTGAAATGCAATTCCCCTAACATATGCACACAATTTCCTTAACCCAGTTATTTGTGCATTACTATAAGAAAGACTCACAAGTTTCACATTATCCAACTATCCCCGTTCTGCTAAATTTTGCCTAACCCCAATCTGTTCAAAATCCTCATAAATCACAGGCATTTTAGAAATAACCGTTTTGTTAAAAAATGAGTATCATACCAAATTTGTAGCTCGATATTTTCAAACATAGCATTATTAAATTGATTTTGAACATGGGGTTGTTCCTCTTCCCGTGGTACTACTGGGGGCGGTGGAGAGACTCCTCGCCTTGATTGACTTGAAGAAGCACCATCCCTATGAGCTCTTGATTTTCTTCTTGGACCAAAGAAGATGATTCTTGAATTTCTTGATCAATATAGAATTTCAAAAGATTTTAATCGGTCAAAACCTATTAAATGGGATTGGTAAGTGTTTAATTGGAGTAGAATTGAAGAAAAACTTATGGGTGAGGCAGATCTAAAGAGAGAAATCAGAGAGAGTTGCTAAATGCGAGGGAACTACAAAACTGCTTGGTCGTGAACAGTCTGCTTTTACACAGGGCAGTATCGTCTGGACGCTACCAGAACCATTCAGACGGTGCTAATCCACTGGATTTTGCACAGGCTCCTCAGCTACTGGATTCTGATTTCCTCCTCCGTTCCAACTTTCAGTTACGGACTTGCAGTTACAAAAACTTATTTAAATTCAAAATTCCCTCATTAATCAACTAATAAACATAAATTACTTTAATAAAAATACATTAAACTATATCGAACTAACATGTCAACCTATATACATTCACAGCAAATCCTAAATTATACATTCTTGATCATAGTGAATTTAATGAGAATCTTCTAAGTCGAGAACATCAGTGTACCGATTAATCTCATGTCGTACATATATTGTGAGCATTCGACTGGAATAAGATGGTGTCTCAGGGTAATCCTTAATATGCCCATACTAAATTTGGTCAAGATGATCTAATGCTCGACCTGAAATTGGTTTGGAACATTGATTAAATTCTCTCATATGCATTAATCGACCACACTTTACACAACCACCAAATCGATTTGCTCGTCAGCGTTTAGCAAATGAACTTTTTCCACACAACGGTTTTGCTTGACTACCAAAAATTTCTAGTTTGCTCACAAATTTGTTTTTTCAATGATCAAAGCATGTATATGTTTTGGAAAAGTGCGTAACACACCCAAACTAAACCAAAAAAAATTTTCATCCATTTTTTGAAATTTTTTAAAAAGACTCACTATCCGGTCCTTTAAAGTCTACCGGTCATAAAGACGATTATGGATTGTTCCCTCCCCCAACCTAAATTTAACATTGTCCTGAATGTATAACATAATAAATAAAAATTTAAAGACAATTGCTAATAAGGTTTGGAAATGAAATGAATCCATTATGCAAAATCCTAATCTGGAAAACAAAAAACAAGACAGTTAGTTCTACTATTTACATAATATATTCTCAAAACACATATTCTGGTTCCATTAACTAAATGGACTCCACATTTTGAATGAATCCGTCATAGTATGGCTTAAGCCATTGACCATTTACTCTGAAAACATTTTCACTTAGTGGATTTTCAATTTCAATTGCCCCGCAATTCAAAAACTTGTTTGATAATGTATAAAGCCGTCCACCTTGATCTTAACTTTCCAGAAAACAGGTGGAGTCTTGAATTGTATAATAGGAATTTTTTAGATGGTAGAAAGGACTTACGTACAATATTTTTGTCATGAAAAATTTTCATTCTAGATTTGGCAATTTTCACATTTTCATCTGCTCCATTTCTTTGCTCTTCCAATTCATTGATCTAAATTTTGCGGGATGCACTTGCTTTGTCTATATCAAAATTCATCATTTTGATTGCTCAATATGCTTAGTGTTCTAATTCCACATGCAAGTGACATGGTTTACTATAAACTAGCCGATAAAGAGACATTCCCAAAATGGTTTTATATGCAGTACGGTAAGCCCAAAGCACATCAATCAGTCTCAAAGACTAATCCTTGCATTATGGATTAACTATTTTTTTCAAAATATGTTTTATCTCACTATTGGCTAATTTAGCTTGTCTGCTTGTCTAAGAATGATAAGGGGCAGATACTTTATATGAAATCAAATATTTTTTCATTAAATTTTTAAAAGATTTATTGCAAAAATGTGTACCCCCATCACTTATAATAGCTCAAGGAATTCTGGAACTAGACAAAATATTTTCTTTTAAAAATCTGATCATTGTTTCGACAAGAAATTGCCTCAACCCATTTGAAAACATAATCAAAAGCAACCAAAATTTACAGATGTCCAAAGGAGGGGGAAATGGTCCCACAAAATCAATGCCCCAATAATCAAAATTTTCAATAATCAAAATAAGATTTAAAGATAATATGTTTCTTTTTGAAATATTCCCCATCCTTTGACATCGGTCACAATTTAGACAAAAAACATGTGTATACTTAAAAAGAGTGGATCAATAAAATCCACACTGCATAATTTTTACAGAAGTTTTCTTTGAAGAGAAATGCTCACCACAAGCTTCAGAATGAAAAAAAGAAATAACATGACCTATTTCATGATTGGGTATACAACACCTTATTACCTGATCTTTATAGTATTTGAAAACATAGGGATCTTCCCAAAAGCAAATATTTTGTTTGCTTTACATAGGGATCAAATTTACATAGAAAATATCTTTTAAAGAAAATATTTTGTTTGCTTTACACAGGGATCAGATTTACAAAATATTTTCTTTTAAAAATTGAAATTTATCTAAAGCAAACATTATAGTCAGCAATTCTTTTTTCTATGGTAGAATAGTTCATCTATGCATCATTCAGAGTTTTGCTTGCGTGGTAAATCACATAGGGTCGCTTATCTTTTCTTTGACCTAAGACAACTCCAACAACATAATCACTAGTATCACACATTAATTCAAAAAGTAAGGACCAATCAGGAGGTTGCATAATTGGTGCTGAAATAAGCATGCTTTTAAGTTTATCAAATGCTATTTGACATACATCATTCCAATCAAATTGTATATCCTGACATAGAAGATTACACATTGGTTTGGATATTAAACTAAAATTTTTCATAAATCTCCTTTAGAATCCTACATGACATAGAAAGGATCAAACATCTTTTATAGTCTTAGGTGGAGGAAACTATTAAATCAATTTTTGACTTATCAACTTCAATTCCCTCTACAGAAACAACATGTCCTAAAACAATGTCTTGTGTGACTACAAAATAACATTTTTTCTAATTCAAAACAAGGTTTGTTTCATCACACCGAGTAAGTACTTTTGCAAGATTTTCTAAATACAACTCAAATGAATCACCATATATAAAAAAATCATCCATAAAAATTTGCAATAATCGCTCCACCATGTCACTAAAAATACTTATCAGATAACACTGAAAAGTGGCTGGAGCATTACACAACCCAAATGACATTATTTTATAAGCAAAAGTGCCAAAAAGATATGTAAAAGTGGTTTTCTCCTGGTCATCAATTACTATTTCAATCTGGTTATAGCTGGAGTTGTAAAATCCGGGTAAATTTGAACTTTTCTGAAAAAGGGCAAAATGATAATTTGCCACTATAATACGAATTTAAAATACGTATTTCTCTAGAGCTCGGATGAGGAAACGGACCTCACCGTTGTATTCGTCTCGCAAAATCTAGTTGCCCTGTCAATTTTCGTCGAATTCCGAGATAATCGGATTTTTTACGTTTTACGAGACGACTGTGTCGAATGACCTCACAAAGGTCCCCAAAAATAGAAATTATAAAATTTTCTTATAATTGAATTAAAGTTCAAATAAAAATAATTTGAACTTAAACCGGGATGAAATTAATCGTTTTAGGACGAAAACGGACCCGGACAAGGGGGCGTGTGGTGCGACGTGCACCAAGCATCAAGGGCTATAAATATCGGTAAAAATCTGAATTTTTGAAGGAAATCTCTTCTAAAACCAGTGTGTAAACGTGTGAGGGAGAGAGGAGAGGAAAAGGAGAAGAAAAACATAATTTCAAAGCTTTTCTCGACGATTCACGGAGTTCCGTGGGTCGGAATCATTCGGACCAAGAGTTAAAGTCGATCACATCGACGAGGGCTACGCAACCACACCAAGAACGAAAGATTTCACTGAAGATCCAAAGAAGAGATTTTGGGAAATCAACAGCTTAGAGTTGTGGTTGGTATTCTTGAAGGTTCTACCTTCCGTTTTACTCTTCAAGAGGTAGGGTTCCTTCCTACCTTGGTTATTTACAACCTATGGTGTCCATAGGGAATGACTAGGGGTATAGAACTACCTATGCCTTGTCTTTTGTTATGGAAAATAGTCCATTGATATGGAAAAGACGAAATGGGTATAGAAATGGCTTGAACCAATTTCTAGCTTGGGTTTGATGTATGGAAGTTACTTGTGTAATTTCTTGGAATGTGGTATTGTGTGGGCATGCTATTTGTTTAGATTGTGCTCTTGTGAGTGAAGTGTGTTTTGGACATAAATTGTGTAATAACATGCTTGTTATGATTGTTGAGATATGTTCATTGATGTGTTGACAATGTGATGGATAAGGGTGATTATATGCATATGATATAAATTGCCATGATACATGTTGATATGTGAAAATTGCTCACTTGGCATGCATTGCAATTTGGGCATAGAATTGACATCACATTCATGGGCATGAGTCATGAATGTGGGTGTGTGTGTGCATGGTTAATCAACACCATACTTGGTGATTGATAAGTGGCCTCGGGAAGATTGGATCGAAGATCCCCTTGAGTCGCATGGTTGCATGAAAAACTTGTGTTGGGTATAGCAAGAAGGGCTAGATTCTCCCTTGGGTGCAAAACCTGGCTACATGATTCATATAACACCCCACCCTCCACATGGCATAATATTGTCCGCTTTGGGCCCACTGGCCCTCACGGTTTTTGTTCCTCCCAATACCTCTGGGAAAAGGCCTTATGCCATGTAAGCCGAGGGGCTTACTTATAAGCCCAGCAACTTTTTTCTCCCTAACCGATGTGGGACACCAGGATCTCACAATCCACCCCCTCAAGGCTGAACGTCCCCGTGCAGCAGCTTGCCAGCTACCTGTCCGCCCACTACACGCGAGCACGGCAGGGGCCCACACTCGGTCCAGGCGAGAGTCGGCTCTGATACCACTTGTAACACCCCACCCTCCGAATGACATAATATTGTCTGCTTTGGGCCCACTGGTCCTCACGGTTTTGTTCCTCCCAGTACCCCTGGGAAAAGGCCTTATGCCATGTAAGGCGAGGGACTTACTTATAAGCCCATCAACTTTCCTCTCCCTAACCGATGTGGGATTCCAGGATCTCACAGTTCATACACTTACCGGCGGTGAAATTCCAGAAAAGTGTAACGGTGTACGGAACCGACGGTGAGACTCCGAGAATTCGATACCTAACAAAGACACTTGATTTTGTTTTATAAAATACCCATTCAATGGGAATCATCCAACAATGATTTGGTTTATTAACACATGATTTTTAGTCAAAATGATCATTGGATGGATTTTCGTCAATGACAGATTTACTTCACAAGTGCATTGCATTATGTTGTGGGAGTCGGTGAGGACTCGGGTTTGAAGTTGCATGAGTGAGTTTCATCTCAATTCATAGCATGACATGAAAATTCCTATCATGGGATTGCATTTTCATGATTGAAAATAATGTTGCTCGTAAATTGTTGTATGTGAGCATTCATATGCATCTAGGTTGAGGAGTAGCCTCTGTAGGAGATACTCTATTGAGCGTAGCTCACCCTATACGGGAAAACATTTCAGGTGCGAGATACAAATCGGTGGATGACGCTTACTCGGGGCCCCAAGGATGAAGAGAGGCTGATATGTGGCTTTATTTTGGGTTTTTATAAACTAATTATGAAAACTTAGTTTATGGCATGTAAATTTATACAAATGATTGTAATATAACTTATACGTATCATGTTTTATGTGAAAAACTTCATTAAACATGTGTTGGATGATTGTGGAAAGGTTTGGAATGGATTGGAAATGAAAAACAAGTGAAACAGGCAAAACTGGGCACGGCGTACTGGTACAGCGTGGTCCAGTAGGCCCAGCGTACCGGTACACTATGGTCCAGTAGGCAAGGCGTACAGGTACACTTTCCAAAAATCAGAAATTTTAAAATTGTTTTGCCAAGCTTTTGGGCTATGAGTTCCTTCCCTTAAATGTTATAAATGGACAATAATAGAGTACCAATGGTGGTATGTTGGACCTCGGAAGGGTCAATCAATCAAAAGCATATAGACCTTATATTTTTCTTAAATCCCGGCAAGGGGATGTGGTGCCGCGGTGTCGGGTTAACCGGCATCCACGGGTATTTCTGCGAGTTGATGGATGATCAACGGACTTATAAATGACCCTTGGTTTTAGGGGCGTCACAACTTGGTATCAGAGCGTATTGATATCTTAGTTTAATTCGAGTTAATCATGGGTTAATTATAGACACCTGAATTTTTGGGGTGTCACAGGAGTACCCATCCAAAAAACAATAATATGCATGTCCAACTATTCTTTTCAAAACTTGGTCTAAAAAAGGTAGATGAATGTTCTTTTCTGGTAAGAGAATTTTACTTCTGATAGTCAATACACATACGCCAACCAGTGACTGTACGCATATGGACTAATTAATTTTCTTGATTTCTCACTACCACAACACCAAAATTTTTGGGTACTACTTGTGTAAGGCTAACCCATTTACTATCAGATAGAGGATATATAATATCAGCATCTAACAGTTTAAACACTTTAGCCTGAAGAACTTTCTTTAAATGTGGATTTAATATTCGTTGCGGCTGGCAGGATGGTTTAGAGTCTTCTTCCAAGTATATACAATGAGTATAGAGAAGAGGACTTATTCCCTTAATGTCGGCTAATGTCCAACCAGTTTCACTTTGATGATTTTTAATGACTCTTATCAAGTATTTTTCCTGAACTTCTAACAACTTTGAAGATATTTCCATTGGATATGTTTCATCATCTCCCAAGAAGACATATTTCGAGTCAGTCGAAAGAGGTTTCAACTCTGGTTTAGGAGTAACAAAACTAGACTGAACAGAATTTGTTCTAGTGGGTAATAACTCCTCAAATTTTGGATCCCATGTTCCAATAGTGGACACATCTACAATAGACTCGAAATTATTTACAGACTCTAACAATGCATGTGACTCTTTTTTTATATATGCTTTTTCAAACAGATTTTGAGTTAATGACTCAATGCAATTTACTTCATCCAACTCTTCTTCCTCTCTAGGTTGCTTAGCAATATCAAATACATTCAACTCCACTGCCATATTTCCGAATGAGACTTTTTGTGATGCCCCAAAATCAAGGGGTCTTTTCTCAACCCGTTGATCACCCATCAACCCGCGAAAGTACCCGTAAGTGCCGTGTAAGTTGACACCACGTCATTACATCCCCTTTACCGGGATCATAACCAGACAGAGTTTGGGCAGAGTCTCCCTTGTACCGGAGTACTACCCAACACATAATCTGTACACATATCCACTGTATGGCCATTCCAAAATTCCAATCCCCATCAATTAAGACTTAACGTTTAACCAATTATATCATTCCAACAAAAGGGCTCAAGATCTGAAGACTTGACAAAGTTATATTTTAATTTTTGGAAATTTTAGAAGAGGTACCGGTACCTCTTGCACGTGGTACCAGTACCTGAGCCTTTTCTTTGAGAGGTCCTTTCCATTTGCTAGGTACCGGTACCTGAGTAACTTGGTACTGATACCTAAGCCCTCTGTTTGATAAGTATCAGTACCTATATGTTGTGGTACCAGTACCTGAGCCCATTGTCCATCGGGGTACTAGTACCTAAGCCCATTGGAATCCAGGTACTGGTACCCATAAGTCTAGGTACAGGTACCTGGGTCATCAGATAGCGTGATACCGGTACTTAATCACTTAGGTACTGGTATTGCTCCGATTAAACACTTACCCATAACCTTTTACATGTTTTCACCAATTAAAACTCTTTGAAACAGTTTATTTATTAAGAAATTCAAGAATCCATGGACCCAAGAGGAAGGACAAAATCTTCGTCGAGCCGAGCAAGGCGAGGGGCTCGTCATTGCCTGAAGCAGCATCGCAACAACAAGAACAACATTAGGGTCAGAATTTGTTTGACGCTTCCATGTTTGTGAATATTGACCAGCAGGTTTGGTATGATAGTTATTTTTATTGTAAGCTTATTATTGTTGAATGACCTATGGTATACAAGGATTTTGAACAAATAAGGATTAGGCAAAATTTAGGGGCAAGAGGTTGGCTTAATTATGTGAAATTGGTAGGTCTTGCATATGAATGTTTAGTCTGGGAATTTTATAGTAATGCAAAAGAAACCAGGCCAAGGCAATTTCGTGTTTATGTTAGAGGAGTTGTGTTTCAAGTTATATCGACTACCATTGCTAATTTTTTGAATCCAATCCCAAGGTATCAACATCCACAATATTCCTATACCGCATTGCTTGCTATGACTTTCATTGGGATTGAGTTGACTGGAAATCCGGAGTATGTTTGGGGTAGACCAAATAAGTACATTAATCAAGGGGACTAAATCGAAAAATACAGAATCCTAGACTTGATTACTGTGAACAATCTGTTGCCTCAGTCTCATAAAATGAATTAGTCCCTATGCGTACAGTCACTGGTTGGCGTATGTATATTGACTATCGAAAGTTGAATTCTCTCACAAGAAAAAATCATTTTTCCCTACCATTATTGGATTAAGTCTTAGAAAGAATAGCCGGTCATTCATATTATTATTTTTTGGATGGATATTCCGGCTATAACCATATTGAAATAGCAATTGATGATCAAGAGAAAATCACTTTTACATGTCCCTTTGGAACTTTTGCCTATATAAGAATGTCTTTTGGATTGTATAATGTTCTAGCCACTTTTCAGTGTTGTATTTTAAGCATTTTTAGTGATATGGTGAGCGATTTTTGGAAGTTTTTATGGATGATTTTTCTGTATATGGTGATTCATTTGCATTAAGTTTAGAGAGCCTTGAAAAAGTCCTTATTCGATGTGAGGAAACAAATCTAGTGGGTTTTAATTCTCCTAATCCTAACTGCTCATAGACAGAATATAGAAGTAAATTAACACTGGCTCTAACCTCAAGCAAAGCTTGCTCAATCAGGAAGTTCCTAATTATGTATGAAACTGTAGGACTCCCAGGATCTTTGTACATCAGAGGGGCCTTGTGCTGAATGATAGCACTAGCCTGTTCAGTTAAAAATATGATGCAGTGCAGATAGGAGGGCATCATAAAAGAAACCAACTAAAGTTCAACTTTCAAATGCATGATGTGGGCAAGCTTGGAGAAGATCCTTGAATCTCTCCCAACATTGATAAAAAGTTTCTTCTTCTTTCACAGAAAAATTCATGATTTGGCATCTCAATGCATTAGTGCGGTGCACATGAAATTGTTGTTTTGAAGAATTCAGTTTGCAGGACTTGCCAACTTGGAATAGATTGAGCCTTTAAAGAATTTAGTCACTGTTTAGCCTTATCCTTTAAAGAGAAAGGAAAAAGTCTGGGCCATTTCAAAATTATCTTGCAAAACACCACATACTTCCTCAAATTATTTCATATGCAAATAAGGGTTTTCAGACTCAAGACCATGAAACTGTCGTAAAAGCTGTATTGTCCCTGCGTTAATGTTAAAATTTGGAGCATTAGTGGGAAAAGTAAAACATGACGAGACACTAGTGCATGTGGGATGCAAGTATTCTCTTAAAGGTCAGACGTTCTGAACTACCTCTTGTTCCCTTTGATTATTATTAGTCATGCTTAACTCAAAAGAGTTGGAAGATGCTTGTGACGATGAAGATGAAGACTAGATTGATTTACAGACCCAACTGATGACTTAACAAACAAACAATGAAAATACGACAAACAATATACACATATATAATACAACTAGACAACTTCCCTGTTTGTTTTGGAATCACTGTAACTCCCGGGCAACGATGCCAAAAAATTTGATCTTACCTGATTTATGTCATACACCCAAGTATAAATGGTCAAATTGTAATATTTCTCAGTTAAGTCCGAGGTCAAACCCACAGGGAGCTAACTATCAGCATTCAAAACCGAAATGGTAAAGTTGTCGTGTATGTAGTGTGCTACGAAACAACTTATGGTGTGAGCTTAGAATTGTCAAATAAACACTTAACTAAAATGTTGAAAAACAATGATAAAAAGGTACTCTTCAGTGCGAGGATCCAACATGCTTTATATTATTTATTTATGAAAATGCCACCTTACAACAATTAACTCCCATTTTACAAGAAAATTAACTGGTAGATTTGATGTATATTGAACCATAACACAACAACTGGTCAGGTTAGCTGGAAGGTCTATGTACCATGCATCAATCAAATAACCCTAGTAAACGAGGTGAACCATTCAAAAAGTTTACTCTAACTATTCAGTCGGCAGGTTGATGATTCAATGATGACGGAGTTCCAGGTTATGCATTGAATCAAAAGCATGGCTATGGCGAAGTTAATGTAACACCCCGCATTTTCTTTTATATATATGTATATAGATATATAGTAAATAATGGTTGTAAAAAAATGTGGATATGTGTAAGGATGTAAGGATAAATTATATAGATTGTAATAGTAGGAGAAATGCTAGAGATAAATATGGATTGGGAAGTTGGAGTTTCCAAGACGTTTAAACTTGGAAAGGGTGACTAGACGAATTTCTAAATATTTTTAGGTCAAAATAAGGTGTCCATTGAATCCGGAAGGTCGAACAACCTTGGGAGAGGTAATATGAGGTGTATTAGAAGTTAGGAAGTATTTTGGAGTTAAAACACATTTTAGCGAAAATTTGGGTATAAAGGATTTTGGACACTGTCTACTATTTAGATCATAACTTTTTATTCCTAACTCCAATTGATCTAAAATTTGGAAAGCAGATATTAGACATCTAGGGCTACAAAAGTGTCTCTTATGAAAATTTTCCAATTCGACCTCTAAATGGGTCATCCTCTCTTAGGCTTTTTGGCAAAGATTACATGTTTTGAACAAAGTTAGGGTTTAATACCCATGAAATCTCTTTTCTAGTTTTAAAACCCTAGTTTTTGGGAGAGTGATGTATTTCTTCTTAAATGCTTATTTATTATGAACTTCAAAAACCGTAGTTGTTTGTGTTGTGTAGAAAAATGATGTTATTGTGATCTCATGTATTTTCTTTGTTGGTTGGGGAATTGTTACATAATATATCTTGGGGATTTTGGAGAGATGCTTGTAAAATGATATAAATATTGGAATGGTATGCTTGGTTGGGTTGTTTGTGATGCCTTGAGGGTGAGAGGTTCCTTATAAGGATGCTCATGCCAAGAGAGGAGAGTATGTGATTTCCCTCAAGAGGTTCCTTATAAGGATGCTTGAGTTTGTGATGCCTTGAGGGTGAGAGGTTCCTTATAAGGATGCTCATGCCAAGAGAGGAGAGTATGTGATTTCCCTCAAGAGGTTCCTTATAAGGATGCTTGAGTTTGTGATGCCTTGAGGGTGAGAGGTTCCTTATAAGGATGCTCATGCCAAGAGAGGAGAGTATGTGATTTTCCTTAAGAGGTTCCTTATAAGGATGCTTAAGAAACTAAGCCTTGAGGGTGAGAGGTTCCTTATAAGGTTGCTCATGCCAAAAGAGGACAGTATGTGATTTTCCTCAAGAGGTTCCTTATAAGGATGCTTGAGTAACCAAGCCTTGAGGGTGAGATGTTCCTTATAAGGATACTCATGCCAAAAGAGGACAATATTATATAATGTGTGGGAAATGGTTTATATTTTGAAAATGGATGTTTATTAGAATTGGTTATTATTGTTCATTTCTAGTACTATTGCTACTTAAACTTGAGATCCGTTGTAAAATGTCATTGTTTTACTTCAAAGATTATATATGCTATTTGTGAAATGAGACCGGCCGTTTTAAATGTTTTTCTAAACCTTGTATGGGTTTGAGAGAATTTTTCTATAGAGCTTCGCGCTCACCCCCTACCGATAACATTTTTCAGATTACCCGCTTGAGGAGGACTTAAGGGTCGAGGAGCCCGCTACTTGGGAGACTCCACTTGACGGGAGTGTGGATCCCTAGGTGGACGCATAGAGCGACCTCTTTTCCTTTTGTACTAGACTAGGACATTCATTTTGAACCTTGTAAAGTCTAGTTTTCTTTTGTTATTCCGCTGTGCTACATTAGTTGATTTTTTTTTTTTTGAAATGTAAAGGCCAAAATGGGTCTATTCTTTTGGGATCACTTTGTAAATATTTTTGAAGGACAAATGGAGTCTCGTTCATTGATGGAATTATGTTAGTGCTCTCATGATATGAATGTTTTAGAATGTAATGCCGTCCAGGGTGTGTTTTGGGGTGTTACAAAGTTGGTATCAGAGCCTAGGCTTTAGGTCTTACATGGGAGCTGTAGGTTATGGATTACCACTAGAGATGTAGGTTTAGGGTGGAGGAAATTGTTAAGTTAAATTTTGTATATGCCTTGTGCTTAAATCAAGACCTCCTACATATCACTGTAGTTTATATCTGGCACATCAAGGGAACTAAATTATGGATTGATGTGCAGGATGGACGGGACATGGGGACGCGGACGTGGGCGTGGCCGTGGAGGTCAAGCGAATCCACCACCACCACCACCTCCGGATGCCATGCAAGGCATTTACCAATGCTTGAGGGAGCTCACCACTTTGGTACAAAACCAAAATGGTAACAACAACCACAATGGTGGAGCTCATCCTCTCGCTCAAGTACCGGGCAATGAGAACGGAGACCGAAGGATGATAGCTCTTCGGGAATTCTTACGACAACGACCACCCAACTTCCAAGGGAGCTCCAATCCTTTGGAGGCGGATAGATGGATTCGCCGAGTGAAGAAGATCTGTGGCGGCATGGGAGTTGCCGAGGAGTTGAGAGTGGGTTTGGCGACCTACCTGTTTGAGGGGGAGGCCGACTATTGGTGGGATGCCATAAAGAGGAGAAGGGACACCGACATACTCACTTGGGAAGAATTCGATCAACTTTTCCAAGATAAATATTTCCCTGAATCAGTCAGAGACCGAATGAAGGCGGATTTTCTTGCATTACGACAAGGTGGTATGACCGTGGCTGAGTATGAGAGGCGGTTCGACGAGCTCTCTCGTTATGCTACGGGATTTATATCTACTGAGGCCGACAGGGCCAAGCGCTTCGAGCAGGGTCTGAGGCCGGCTATTAGGGAGAAGTTGGTGGCTCTCAGGATCCGTGAATTTGGGGACTTGGTGGACAGAGCTGCACTGGTAGAGAGAGACATAGAGGATAGCCAGCGGCGACAGGGCTTCTCGAGAGGAGGTCCGATACGGACGGGGGCTAGCACTAGTGGGGCACAAAGACCGACACCATACCGTCGCCCCGATCAGACAGGGGGACAGCGACTTTTGACAGCCCGAGGAGAGGGAGACACTCAGACTAGACCCGGTTTTATCCCACGATCCTACTTTGCATGCGGAGGTGTGGGACATCTTCGGATGCATTGCCCAGTCTATCCACCTCAGGGGCCGATCCAGACCGCCAGACAGGTACCAGCAGCCCAACCACCACCACCGAGGCCTACACCGCAGTGACCGATACAAGCTCACGCCCCCGGCGGCGCCAACCAAGGGCGAGTATTTGCTTTGACTCAACCGGAGGAGGACATTGCCAACGCCGTTGTGGAAGGTATCGTCCTTATTTATAATTCTTGGGCCCGCATATTATTTGACCCCGGTGCAACACACTCATTTGTACGCACGACATACGCACTTGATTTCGGATTGAGTTTCGCAAAGTTAGAGCATGTTATGAATATTAGCTTGCCCACGGGAGAACGGTTAGACTCTAGCCGAGTCTGCAAGGATTGCGTGCTTCGCATTGGGGATCACGAATTGATTGTGGATTTGATTGCTTTAGAGATAAAGGGGTATGATGTGATTTTCGGGATGAACTTGTTGTCTGCTTTCTGGGCGGTAATGGATTGTTTCCGCAAGCGGATTACATTTCAGTTACCGGGAGGAGTCGTTTTTAGTTTTGTGAATAACCGAGATTCTTTCCATCCATTTCCTACTACGGGTAGTAGTTTCTTAAAAGCGAAAGCGGGAAGTCAATTGAGTTTCTTAGCTAGCTTGATGGGAGATAACAAGGATAAACTCCACACGGATGTGGTGTTAATTGTATCGGAGTTTTCAGATGTTTTTCCCGAGGAATTACCCGGATTACCGCCACATAGGGAAATTGAATTCAAGATCGATCTCTATCCGGGAACCGAACCCATATCTATTGCTCCCTACCGGATGTCACCTTTGGAGTTGAAGGAGCTAAGGAAGAAGTTGGATCATTTGTTGGCGATTGGGTTTATCCGTCTAAGCACTTCACCCTGGGGAGCCCCGGTCCTCTTTGTGAAGAAAACGGATGAGACTCTACGGTTGTGCACGGATTACCGGAGGTTGAATCGGGTTACCGTGAAGAATAAGTATCCGTTGCCGAGAATTGATGACTTATTTGATCAGTTGAAGGGTTCAAAGTATTACTCCAAGATTGATCTTCGCACGGGGTATCATCAGCTGCGGATTAAGGAGGAGGATATTCCTAAGACTGCTTTCCGTACCCGGTATGGTCATTTCGAGTATACGGTGATGCCGTTCGGATTGACTAATGCCCCCGTAGCCTTCATGGATTTGATGCACAGAGTCTTCCGGCCTTACCTCGATCAATTTGTCATTGTGTTTATTGATGACATATTGGTTTACTCACAGACTCAGGAGGAACATGCTCGTCATCTCTCTATGGTGCTACAAACATTGAGAGAACATAAGTTATATGCAAAGATGAGCAAGTGTGAGTTTTGGATGAAGGAAGTGAAGTTCCTTGGCCATGTTGTGTCCGAGCAAGGAGTAGCGGTTGATCCTGCAAAGATTGAGGCCGTGATGAAATGGGAACCACCGAAGAACGTGACAGAAGTACGGAGTTTCTTGGGGTTAGCCGGCTATTATCGTAGGTTTGTGGAAGGATTCTCCAAGCTTGCGATGCCGATGACTCGCCTTACAAAGAAGGGGGAGAAATTTTCGTGGACTCAAGCGTGTGAACTAGCTTTCCGCACCTTGAAGGAGAAGTTGACGACGGTACCTATCCTCATCATTCCGAGTAGTGGGGAAGGCTACGATGTCTACACCGATGCTTCACTAAGAGGCTTGGGATGCGTTCTAATGCAAGGAGGGAAGGTAGTGGCTTATGGCTCGAGGCAACTCAAGGTGCATGAGCAGAATTATCCCACACACGACTTGGAGCTAGCTGCGGTGGTGTTTGCTCTTAAGTTGTGGAGATGTTATTTATACGGGGAGAAATTTCAAGTGTTCTCGGACCATAAAAGCCTCAAGTATATCTTCACACAGAAATACTTGAATCTCCGGCAGAGAAGGTGGATTGAGTACTTGGAAGATTATGAGTTCACGCTCAACTACCATCCGGGGAAGGCCAATGTAGTTGCCGACGCTCTTAGCAGGAAGTCTCGGGGTGAAATCAATTCTCTTGCGGTAAATAGGTGGAAAATGATTGATGCATTGGAGGAGTACGATCTATGGGTGGATGGACCGGAGTATCAACCCTATATATTCAACCTTATAGCTCAACCGACGCTTCTGCAACGAGTGGTGGAGTTGCAATGCCTGGATTCGGAACTCGATTTGATTAGAGCCCGATTGGAGAATGGAGAAGTGATGGAAGGATGGTCTTGGAAAAATGGAGAGTTGAGATATGGGGATAAGCTATGTGTTCCCAATGATTCGTCCCTAAAGGAGGAAATACTTGGAGAGTGTCATCGCTCCAAGTTTGCTATCCACCCCGGTAGCACAAAGATGTATAGGGACATGAAGCGGCAATACTGGTGGAGGGGAATGAAGCGAGATGTGGCCAAGTATGTGGCAAAATGTGCGGTGTGCCAGCAAGTGAAGATTGAGCATCAAAGGCCAAGAGGAGTCCTACAGTCTTTGCCTATTCCAGAGTGGAAGTGGGATCACATCACCATGGACTTCGTGTCGGGTTTACCACGGACGTCGCGTGGGCATAATGCAGTGTGGGTCATTGTGGATAAACTCACCTAGTCCGCTCACTTTTTGGGTATGAAGACCACGGATACATTCGAGACCTTGAGCCAGCTGTATATCCGTGAGATAGTGAGATTACACGGCGTTCCGCTCTCGATCGTGTCGGATCGTGACTGTAGGTTTGTGGCGAGATTCTGGCAGAGTCTACAACAAGCGATGGGGACGGAGTTACATTTCAGTACGGCTTTTCATCCCCAAACGGATGGCCAATCCGAGAGGGTGATCCAGATTGTGGAGGATATGTTACGCACTTGCGCGTTGGACTTCAAGGGGAGTTAGAGCGACCACTTACCGTTGGTGGAGTTTGCTTACAACAACAGCTATCAGGAAAGTATTGGGATGGCACCGTATGAAGCATTGTATGGAAGACCATGCCGATCACCGACGTGTTGGTTAGAAGCCGGTGAGAGTAGTTTGTTGGGACCGGACATTGTTCGAGAAACTACGGAGAAGATTCAACTCATCCGAGAGAGGCTACGGACGGCGCAAAGTAGACAGAAGAGCTATGCGGACCACAGACGAAGACCCTTAGAATTCAAGGTGGGAGACTACTTATTTCTCAAGGTGTCACCCAAGAAGGGCGTGTTTCGATTCAGCAAGAAGGGGAAGCTAGCGCCAAGATATACTGGACCGTTTGAGATAATCAAAGCGATAGGCAAGGTGGCATACCAACTTCGACTACCAGCCCAGCTATCCGGAGTACATGATGTGTTCCACGTGTCCATGTTGAGAAGGTGTCACTCGGATACAACTCCAGTCGTGAACTTGGAGGAGATTGAAATCCAAGACGGAGAAACCTACGAAGAACAACCGGTAGAAATTATCGACACCAAGGAAAAAGTGCTTCGCAACAAAGTTATCAGATTGGTAAAGGTTCGGTGGCAACACCATGGAGTGGAGGAAGCTACATGGGAACCGGAGCAAGAAATGCGGGAGAAGTATCCATATTTGTTCGCTACTTGAGGTAAGTTTCGAGGACGAAACTTTCTTTAAGGGTGGTGGATTGTAATACCCCGCATTTTCTTTTATATATATGTATATAGATATATAGTAAATAATGGTTGTAAAAAAATGTGGATATGTGTAAGGATGTAAGGATAAATTATATAGATTGTAATAGTAGGAGAAATGCTAGAGATAAATATGGATTGGGAAGTTGGAGTTTCCAAGACGTTTAAACTTGGAAAGGGTGACTAGACGAATTTCTAAATATTTTTAGGTCAAAATAAGGTGTCCATTGAATCCGAAAGGTCGAACAACCTTGGGAGAGGTAATATGAGGTGTATTAGAAGTTAGGAAGTATTTTGGAGTTAAAACACATTTTAGCGAAAATTTGCGTATAAAGGATTTTGGACACTGTCTACTATTTCGATCATAACTTTTTATTCCTAACTCCAATTGATCTGAAATTTGGAAAGCAGATATTAGAGATCTAGGGCTACAAAAGTGTCTCTCATGAAAATTTTCCAATTCGACCTCTAAATGGGTCAAAACTGCACTTGAAGTTGAAGCATAAAATCTGGGCAGTGACTACCGGAAGTCAACCGGTAGTCAATGGTCTAGTGTGCCCGAGCTACCGGTAGTCAACAGGTAATCGAGTGTCCAGTGTACCCGAGCTACCGGTAGTCAACAGGTAGTCAAGTGCCAATGTACCCGAGCTACCGGTAGTCGCTGTAAAGATCCGAAATTTTCAACTCGCCGAACAGTTAAAAAGTCGGGATTTTTGGGTTTAAAACACCACTTCAAGCCCTCATTTGCCCCATTCTTCATTCCACTCTCATCCTAAACACTTTAGAACCCTAGGAGGAGATAAAGGAGGAGAAAGAAACACAAGATCAAGAGGGAGTTACACTTCCAAAAAGATCAAAACCCTAGATTTCAAGAACACCAAGGTAGGGGTTTTCTCTCACTCACTTACATTGATGGCTAGGGTATTTATATATGTATGTTTTGGCTATCAATGGTATATATATATGTTATGGAATCATCCTCTCTTAGGCTTTTTGGCAAAGATTACATGTTTTGAACAAAGTTAGGGTTTAATACCCATGAAATCTCTTTTCTAGTTTTAAAACCCTAGTTTTTGGGAGAGTGATGTATTTCTTCTTAAATACTTCTTTATTATGAACTTCAAAAATCGTAGTTGTTTGTGTTGGGTAGAAAAATGATGTTATTGTGATCTCATGTATTTTCTTTGTTGGTTGGGGAATTGTTACATAATATATCTTGGGGATTTTGGAGAGATGCTTGTAAAATGATATAAATATTGGAATGGTATGCTTGGTTAGGTTGTTTGTGATGCCTTGAGGGTGAGAGGTTCCTTACAAGGATGCTCATGCCAAGAGAGGAGAGTATGTGATTTCCCTCAAGAGGTTCCTTATAAGGATGCTTGAGTTTGTGATGCCTTGAGGGTGAGAGGTTCCTTATAAGGATGCTCATGCCAAGAGAGGAGAGTATGTGATTTCCCTCAAGAGATTCCTTATAAGGATGCTTGAGTTTGTGATGCCTTGAGGGTGAGAGGTTCCTTATAAGGATGCTCATGCCAAGAGAGGAGAGTATGTGATTTTCCTTAAGAGGTTCCTTATAAGGATGCTTAAGAAACTAAGCCTTGAGGGTGAGAGGTTCCTTATAAGGATGCTCATGCCAAAAGAGGACAGTATGTGATTTTCCTCAAGAGGTTCCTTATAAGGATGCTTGAGTAACCAAGCCTTGAGGGTGAGAGGTTCCTTATAAGGATGCTCATGCCAAAAGAGGACAATATTATATAATGTGTGGGAAATGGTTTATATTTTGAAAATGGATGTTTATTAGAATTGGTTATTATTGTTCATTTCTAGTACTATTGCTACTTAAACTTGAGATCCGTTGTAAAATGTCATTGTTTTACTTCAAAGATTATATATGCTATTTGTGAAATGAGACCGGCCGTTTTAAATGTTTTTCTAAACCTTGTATGGGTTTGAGAGAATTTTTCTACAGAGCTTCGCGCTCACCCCCTACCGCTAACATTTTTCAGATTACCCGCTTGAGGAGGACTTAAGGGTCGAGGAGCCCGCTACTTGGGAGACTCCACTTGACGGGAGTGTGGATCCCGAGGTGGACGCATAGAGCGACCTCTTTTCCTTTTGTACTAGACTAGGACATTCATTTTGAACCTTGTAAAGTCTAGTTTTCTTTTGTTATTTCCGCTGTGCTACATTAGTTGATTTTTTTTTTTTTGAAATGTAAAGGCCAAAATGGGTCTATTCTTTTGGGATCACTTTGTAAATATTTTTGAAGGACAAATAGAGTCTCGTTCATTGATGGAATTATGTTAGTGCTCTCATGATATGAATGTTTTAGAATGTAATGTCGTTCAGGGTGTGTTTTGGGGTGTTACAGTTAACCCGTCTATAACCAATCTCTCGACTGTTGCATAAAGCCGAACTACGTGCATCACCGTATCATGCATGGAGTACATAATAATAATTGATAGAATGAAATATATCAATAGATTTTGCTTGGTGTTCATAACCATGAGCATATTATAAATGTAACCATCCATCAATTAAGGGTGGTATAAACATTAACACATAAATAAAACATCGACATTTCTATAACTTAAACAGTATTACACAAGTATTCACCATTCACCAAAGAGTATAAACAGACTACTCACGCCTCATTGCTATAGATGAGCAAAAGGAGTGAGATGATCCCATTACAACCGAAAACAAAAGTATAACACGTCCTTCCCCGAGGAATAGCTGAAACACTTCCACTCTTATCATAGGGTTTTTTTTTATCTTTTCTTTGACCTAAAACAGCTCCTCCTGTATAGTCACTAGCATCACACATTAATTCAAAAGGTAAATACCAATCAGGAGGTTGCATAACTGGTGTAGAAATAAGCATGTTTTTAAGTCTATCAAATGCTAATTGACATGCATCATTCCAATCAAATGATACATCATGACATAAATGATTACACATAGGTCTGGATGTCAAACTAAAATCTTTAATGAATCTTCTATAAAATCCTGCATGACCTAGAAAGGATCGAACATTTTTTATAGTCTCAGGTGGAGGGAGATTGACTATTAAATCGATTTTGGACTTGTCAACTCAAATTCCCTCTGCAGAAACTACATGTCCCAAAAGAATCCCTGTGTGACCATGAAGTGACACTTTTCCCAATTCAAAACAAGATTTGTTTCCTCACATCGAGTAAGGACTTTTTCAAGGTTCTCTAAACATAATGCAAATGAATCACTATATACAGAAAAATCAACCATAAAAACTTTCAAAAATTGCTCTACCATATCACTAAAAATGATTAACATACAATGCTAAAAAGTGGCTGGAGCATTACACAATCCAAAAGACATTCTTTTATAGGCAAAAGTGCCAAAGGGACATGTAAAAGTGGTTTTCTCTTGATCATCAATTGCTATTTCAATCTGATTATAGCCGAAATATCCATCCAAAAAATAATAATATGCATTACTGGTTATTCTATTTAAGACTTCATCCAAGAATGGTAGGGAAAAATGATCTTTTCTAGTGAGAGAATTCAACTTTTGATAGTTAATACACATACGCCAACTAGTGATTATACACATAGGGACTAATTCATTTTCTTGGTTTCTCAGGACCGTGACACCAGACTTTTTAGGCACTACCTGTGTAGGGCTGACCCATTTACTATCAGATATAGGATATATAATATCAGCATGATTTAAAGCAACTCAAAGATTTCAGCATGATTGTTCAATGGTTGAGGCTTCTTGACTCTTTAAGGAAAAGGTAAAGGAACAGGACTTGATTTTTATTTTTCATTTGGCAATTCTGTCTCCTTTTCAATCACAGATTCAGGCCCAATTAGTTTATTTACAGGGATTGACTTAGCTATGGCCTCTAAAGTTTTGTCCTTAATGGTCATGTCAATCACCTTACCACTTCTTAGTGTGGTAATTTCTTGGACTTGGCTATGGGAGTGTTCGAAAGACATGACATTAGCCTGGTTTTGACCCTGTGGAGGTTTAGGTTGAGATGAGAATTTCCCCTTCTCCTTTGTGTTCAAAGATTGGGTCAATTTGGCTAAATGACTCTTGATATCCTCAATATTCTGTGAAATTTGAGCTTTGAAATTATTAAATGAATGAGTGGTCTGAGTATTGAAACTCATTTGACTCTTAATGAACTGGTTCATGGTATCCTCTAAACTCCCCTTACGTGGGGGTTGATGAGGCTGATATGGCTACTAAGTTTGGGGTTGCGAAGAATGTGGACCTGGTGGTTGACTCATAGGTTGTGTATTTTTCCAGCTGAAATTCGGGTGATTTCGCCACCCTAGATTATAGGTTTCAGAATAGGGATTGGGATAAGGCTTCTTAAAATTTGAAATGACATTAGTTTGTTCCATCAAGACATTTTTAAATGTTGGGATAGTGGGACATTCCCCCGTGGGATGTCCTAACAATGCACAAATTCCACATGATTGCTCAATGGGAGACAACAGAAACTTTCTTGACTTTTTTCATTTCTAGGGCTTCAAGATTTCGGGACAAGGTAGTTATTCTGGCCCTTAAGTCATCATCATCTTTTAAAATGTATTTCCCTCCTTGGGATGAAGATGGATTAGTTTTCTATGATATTTGGTGAGGCCAAGTCTCACATTTGGGAACTCTTAGAAATGGTATAAAAAAACTCGATCGCCTCATTGGGACTCTTACCCATAAATTTTCCTTGGGCCATCATTTCAACAAACTAACATAGTGCGGACGGGAAGACATCATAAAAGAAACCAACTAAAGTACAAACTTTCAAATGCATGATGTGGGAAAGCTTGGAGAAGATCCTTGAATCTCTCCCAATATTGATAAAAATTTTCTCCTTCTTTCACATAAAAATTCATGATTTGATGTCTCAATGCATTAGTGCGGTGCACATGAATTTTTTTTTTTTAAAAAATCGGTTTGTAGGACTTGCCAACTTGGAATAGATTGAGTCTTTAAAGAATTTAGCCACTGTTTAGCCTTATCCTTTAAAGAGAAAAGAAAAAGTTTCAGCCGGACCATTTCAGAATCAGCTAGTTTCCAGTTAATGATAGGATTGACTGCTAGATTCTATTAGGGTTAGAGTCTAGCATACCCAGTTGGATCAAAGGATGGCTAGCTATGTGGAGAATCAGAATGAGATCCTGAGGTTACTTCAAAGACAGTATGGTGGAGGGCCATCAGCTTGGTGACTGGAGTTTCAGAAGTTTTTATGTTATTGCTACCTTTATTGAAAAAAAATCCTATGTGATTTATTATGCAAGCAAAACATTAAATGATGCACAGATGAATTACTATACCACATAAAAAAAATTGTTTGCTGTAGTATTTGATTTAGATATATTTCGTTCATATTTGGTTGGATCCTCAATTGTTGTGTTTACACATTGGTGCAGCCTTGAAGTATTTGCTTACCAACAAGATGCAAAACCACGTCTCTTATGATGGATACTGTTGCTTCAAGAATTCGATCTTATCATCAAAGACAAGAAAGGACTTGAAAATGTAATAGTTGATCATTTATCAAATCTGAATTATGATATAAAGGAAGAATTAATACCAATCAAAGAAACCTTTCTAGATGAGCAGCTATTTGCAGTAACAGAAGTACCATAGTATGCAAATATAGCCAATTATTTAGCCATAAGTAATATTCCTTTTTCATTATATCTAGACCGACACAAAGAAATTTTTTAGAGAGGTACGCAATTTCTTTTGGGAAGACACTTATATATTTAAATACTATAAAGATCAAATAATAAAGCGTTTTGTACTCAATCATGAAATAGGCCAGGTCATTTCATTATGCCATTCTGAAGGTTGTGGAGGGCATTTTTCTTCAAAGAAAACCACTGCTGAAATTTTACAGTGTTGATTTTACTGGCCTACTCTTTTTAAAGATGTACATGTCTTTTGTCTAAATAGTGAAAGATGGCAAAGAATGGGGAATATTTCAAAAATAAACATGATGCCTTTGAATCCTGTTTTGGTCATTGAAATTTTTGATTATTGAGGCATCGATTTTATGTTACCATTTCCCCCTATCTTTTGGACATTTGTACATTTTGGTTGCCGTTTATTATGTTTTCAAATGGGTAGAGGCTATTCCTTGTCGAAAAAATGATCACCGCACAGTGATCAGATTTTTAAAAGAAAATATTTCGTCTAGATTTGTTCCTCAAGCCATTATAAGTGATGGGGGAACACATTTTTATAATAAAGTTTTTGAAAACCTAATGAAAAAATATTTGATTTCTCACAAAATATCTACCCCTTATCATCTCCGTACAAGTGGACAAGCTGAATTCGCCAACAGGGAGATAAAATATATTTTGGAGAAAATAGTCAATCCAGATAGATATTTTACATTTACTCAAGTAAGAATTTTCGATGCAGCGGTAATACTCATTTGAATAATCTCATTAACTCGAACTGGAATATAACAGAATCGGCTAGTTTCCATTTTAGAATCAGATGTAAGAGCCTTATCGTAGGAGACATGGTTTTGCATCTTTCTTGGTAAGCAAATATTTTAAGGCTGCATGATTAGTAAACACAACAATTGATGATCCAACCAAATATGAACGAAATTTATTTAAAGCAAATACTATAGCAAATAATTTTTTTTCTGTGGTAGAGTAATTCATATATGCATCATTCAAAGTTTTGCTTGCATAATAAATCACATACGGTTTTTTGTATTTTCTTTGACCTAAAACAGCTCCTACTGCATAGTCACTAGCATCATACATTAATTCAAAAGGTAAAGACCAATCAGGAGGTTGCATAATTGGTGCAAAAATAAGCAAGCTTTTAAGTCTATCAAATGCTAATTGACATGCATCATTCCAATCAAATGGTACATCCTAACATAAAAGAGTACACAAAGGTCTGGATATCAAACTAAAATCTTTAATGAATCTTCTATAAAATCTTGCATGACCTAGAAAGGATTGAACATCTTTTACAGTCTTAGGTGGAGGGAGATTGACTATTAAATCGATTTTGGACTTGTCAACTTATTTTTCACAGATAAAATTAAATCACCATTCCTTTTTATTTCCAGGATATTTCCCTTCCCTCATCACTGTAAGAGTAACACACATTAGGTGTAACACTATTCCATATATTTTTAGAAAAACTCGTGTGTGTGTGTGCATGGATTCCCTTATTTCAAAAACACTTAAGAAATATCACAATCGTCTATTCTGTTGTACAAGAATTAGCCTCAATATCAATCATTTCCTGGAAATCACTCAGCAAAGAATACACTCAAGTTTTAGCGACTATCACTCAAAAAATTACATGTGAGGAGAGTATTGTTATCAAGGCAAAGTAATAGCACATGTAATATCCCAAATGAAGGTTATTTGAACAAAACTGGAATTTGGCATAATCTCATGAAAGAATATTAACACTGCATTAAACAACATTATCAACACTCTATTTTCTGATGAATAGGCAGAAATAATACATATGCATGATTTCTAGAATAAAAAAGGACTTTACCAGGGTTATAATGTGGCTAAAGGGTATTGGGTTTAAAGAAACGACGTTAAAGGTATTCAAAAAGTTATCCTTCCCGATTAGTGTAGCACACATCTCTTTAAAATTTTTGCATATTGTACTTCCCATTTCTCCTTTCAATTCCATTTTTGCTATTTTCTTTCTTTGCTTTTCAACTCCGGTGGATTCCCTTGTGAAATGACTGCAGCAGACTATTTATAGGCACCAGAAGGAGGGTTTAAGGCGCTAGACACCCAGGCTAGCCAATCAGGGCTTGTTGTTGCTTAAATGGACCAATAGGGAGAGAGGAGGGAAAAACGCCAATTTAGCCACCGTCTGGGTGGTCCGGACGGTGGCAAACCTCTGGTTTTCATGCTTGGCAACCTTCCTTGTTTGACCTTATTGACTTGATAATTTCACTTGCCTCCCCTTTTTCATTTAGCCTTTACACTTTGATCCTCTTGAATTTTTGTATTTTTACTTCAAACCTTGCAAAATGTAAAAAATACGCATTAACCCTAATACTTTATAAATTAATCATTTTAGCCTAATTTACGCACACAGCTAACCCTAAATCCAGATTCAATTATGCACTTTTTAGGGTTAATCAGATACCTAGGCCTAGATTTTCCCCAAATCTTTCCAAATTCCAATTCTTAACCATCCAAACTCACACAACATTCATCCATTCATTCATTACATCAAAATGTGGTCCATATGAGCCCATTACATGTCCCCTTAAGACAATTTACAAGTTCAAAACAAATTACATAATTGATTTACAAAAATTTAATTCAAAAGTCATATTTTGGCTTCTTCATCAACAAGGGCCCAAGTGAGGGCCATCCACCGGCGCTGGTACCACACCTAAAATGTATTTCCCATAAAGCGTGAGCCACACTCAATAGGTTATCTCTTAAGGAGGCTACTCCCTAACCCAGATGCATATATAATGTTCACATGCAATTCAACAACCAAAATTCATTTAGAAATATACAATTCATAAATGAATACCACAATATCATGTGATGTCATGAGATGAAACTCACACATACAATGCAACTCGAGCCCTCCACAAGCTCCCATAACACATGCAATGCCATGCGTATATATCCAGACATTTCAAGCCCATGTCATTGATCTTACACATCCAATGACCATTTTATAAATCCAGGGTCTTTCTTGGGGTGGGTATTTATGAACTTCCACTAACAGGTACCCAACCGACACAACATTTATGGACTTCCACCAACGGCTCCGCGTACGCTGACACATTTTTTGGACTCAATACCGGGTCTTGCACCTAAGGGAGAATCTAGCCCTACTTACTAACCCCGACCCTTGTTTTTCAATGCAACCCGCGTGACTGAGTTGAACCTAGGTCCAACTTTCTCGAGCCCACATATCATCTACCAAGGATGGTGTTTGATAAAAACATGTGATTCGACACTTTTTTGTGATCTGAATTATATTAATTATACACTCAAGTATAAGTGGTCAAATTGTAGTTTTCTCGGTTTTAAGTCCAAGTATCGATCCCACGAAGAGTTTTAGTAACTTAGAATTTAAAATAAAAACAAAATAAAAAGAACATTAAAATTGTTGTTTAAACCAGTGTAACAGTTGATAGCTTGTGATGTGAGCTTAGATTGATAACTAGTCTACTTTAAATGAAATGTGTAGATAAGCTTGTTAATGACAATAATATAAAAGATACCCTTTAGTTTAGAGGATCCCATATACTTTATATCGGTTAAATACTGGAAATGCTACCTTATAACAATTAACTTCCATGTTACTGGCAAGTCAACCGGTAGGTCTGATGTATATAAACCATCACACATCAACTTCTTAGGTTAGCTGGTGGTATTAATCATAACACAACAACTTCTTAGGTTAGCTGGTTATGATTTATGACAATTGATTAATACAAGCACACCAGAAGGACAAGTCATTCATGAGGAATACTTGAATTATTCAATTGATCTATTGATAGTAAGTGCGTATATAATAAACCATAACTCAGCAACTTCTTAGGTTAGCTGGTGGTAATAAGTCATAACACAACAACTTCTTCGGTTAGCTGGTTATAGATGTGGCAATTGACTAATTCGAGTGAACCAGAATGCCAAGTCATTCATGAGGAATACTTGAATTACCCAATAGGTCATTTGTGATATATATCTATACCAGTTAAACATCATCAGTGTTCCGATGGAGGACTAGCCATACCGATAGGAACACTGTGGTTGTTTGTAACACCCCGCATTTTATTTTATATATGTATATAGATATATAGTAAATAATTGTTGTAAAAATGTGGATATGTGTAGTGATGTGTGTTTGAATTTGGTAGATTGGGAAAGTAGAGATTTAAAATGATAGTGGAAATAATAGTTGAAATTTGGTTTTTAATAAGTGAAAATAGGAAATTTTAGGTCCTAGAACTTGTATTAAATAGGTTTGGTGTAGAAATATGTGTTGGAGAGGTTTGGGATGGATTTGGTTGGCTTAGGAATGGATTGGAAATGGAAAAAAAAAAGGGATGAAACAGGCTGTGAACAGTGCACTGCCTGCTACTTCAAGCGCGATTTCGACCTTGATTCAGTCAATATCTCTCAAAACTCAAAACCTGAAAGTTGTAGAGCTCTTTCTTATCATTCTATAGAATCTTGAATCATATCAATCGGAGCTCGGATGAGAGAGTTATGCCCATTCTACAAAGACTGGTCTGGAGCAGAAAAAGTGTTTGCCGAAACAGTAAAAAAAATCGGGATTTTTGTGTTTTAAAACACCATTTTAAGCCCCATTTGTCCCATTCTTCCATTCCACTCTCACCACAAACCTCTTAGAGCCCTAGGAGAAGATAAAGGGAAGAAGAAAAGGGAGAAAGAGAGTCTCTAAAGCTTGGGCTTTAGTTTGAAATTCTTGATTTCAAGGTAGGAGTTTTCTCTCATTCACTTACATTGAGGCTAGGATATTTATATATGTATGCTTTGGCTATCAATGGTATATATATGCTATGGAATCATCCTCTTTTAGGCTTTTTGCAAGGATTATCATGTTTTAAACAAATCTATGGTGGAATAACCATTAAATCCCTTTTTCTCATCTTCAAACCCTAAGTTTCAAGAGAAAGAGGTTTTTCTTTTGATTTCTCCCATGTTCTTGATTTCAAAACTTTAGTGTTTCATATTGAACAACAAAATGGTATTTATGATGATCTCTTGTACATTTTCTTATATTGCTCTTTGTACAACTACTTGAGAAAATTGGGGGTTTATGAATTTGTTTGTTAATTGAGGAAATTGTGGATATCGTATTTCTTGTATGGTTGTTTGGAGGAACATGAGTGAGAGGTTCCTTGTAAGGATGATTTTTTCTTGAATTTGGTCCGTTGGAGATATAACTTGTGAGAATTGAGGATTTTTCTTGGAAATTGCTTGTAAATTGGGGACTTGTGTAATTGTTGGGTATTTGAGAGAATAGTTGGTATTGTATTTATTGTATGGTTGTTGGACGAACATGGGTGAGAGGTTCCTTGTAAGGATACTCATATCAACGAAACTAAACCTTGAGGATGAGAGGTTCCTTGTAAGGATGCTCATGCCAAAAAGAGGACAGTATGTGATTTTCTCAAGAGGTTCCTTGTAAGGATGCTTGAGAAACCAAACCTTGAGGGTGAGAGGTTCCACGTAAGGATGCTCATGCCAAAAGAGGACAGTATGTGATTTTCTCAAGAGGTTCCTTGTAAGGATGCTTGAGAAACCAAACCTTGAGGGTGAGAGGTTCCTCGTAAGGATGCTCATGCCAAAAGAGGACAGTATGTGATTTTCTCAAGAGGTTCCTTGTAAGGATGCTTGAGAAACCAAAACCTTGAGGGTGAGAGGTTCCTTGTAAGGATGCTCATGCCATGGAGGACAATATTATATCATGTGTGCGAAATGGTTTATATTTTGAAAATGGGTGTTTATTAAAATTGGTTGTTATTGTTCATTTCTAGTACTATTGTTACTTAAACTTGAGATCCGTTGTAAAATGTCCTTGTTTTACTTCAAAGATTATATATGCTATTTGTGAAATGAGACCGGCCATTTTATATGCTTTTATAAACCTTGTTCGAGTTTGGGAGGAATGTTGCTACAGAGCTTAGTGCTCACCCCCAACAAACAACATATTTCAGGTCTTTGTCTAGAGGAGGAGCTCGGAACTGACGAGCCGGGACATTGGGAAGCTCCCATAGAAGGGAACGTAGATCCCGAGGGAGACGCTTAGTGTTCTATTTTCTTTTGTGATAAACTAGGAAGTTCCTTTTGAGGCAATGTAAAGTCTAACATTATTTTTATGTTTCCGCTGCCAAGTGTAATTTAATTCTTTTGGGATGTAGATGCCATTGTTTGGCATATTCTTTTGGATAATGTTGTAAGTATTTTTATGAATCAATGGACCCGGTGTGGTCAATGTAGCATAATTGCACAGGTTGTGTTTTGGGTAGAGCTCCCCGAACAAAGGAGACTCTGCCCGAATTTCGTTAAATTAAGGACCCCCGGTTATTTATGGATTTTTATTAGTTGCTCTCATGATATAAATGGTTTAGAATGTAATGCCGTCCAGGGTGTGTTTTGGGGTGTTACATTCTTAGACTGGCAATATAGTTATATATAGTAATTAAACAACCCTAATAACCCAGAAGGACAACCATTCATGAGGATCATTTAGGTTTTGTACCATGCATCAGTAGAACATTGTAACGCCCCAAAATCCCCCTTGGTCGGCATTACTATTTAAACCCATTCCCATCATGAGAGTAACTAATAAGATCTATAAATTAAGAAAATTTCATTCATCAACCATAATATCTACATCATCATCCCAAAAGAATAAGTCAAACCATGGTCATTATATCCAAAAGAATATGCTCAAATAGGACAATTACATCCCAAAAATCAACTATGAGTTTGCAGCGGAATAACCAAAATATTAGACATTACATTGTCTTCAAAATAAACTTCCTAAGGTAGAATCTAAGAGCATGTAGCTCTAGGCATCAATCTCGAGATCCACGTTCCCGTCTATTGGAGCTTTCTATTGTGCCGGCTCATCAACTCTAAGCTCTTCCTCCAAACCATAATCTGAAAATATATTATTTGTAGGGGGTGAGCACTAAGCTCTGTAGCAACATTCTCCCAAACTCGAACAAGGTTTAGAAAACATATAAAACAAGTCGGTCTCATTTTGCAAATATCATATATAACTTTTGAAGGAAAACATGGACATTTTAATAGATCTCTAGTTTACGAACAACAATAAAGTTGAAGGAAGAGGTGAAACCAATTACCAACATGGAGCCATACAATTTCCCAAGAGTAAACCAATAACCCACACATGATATAATATTGTTCTCTTTGGCATGAGCATCCTTACAAGGAACCTCTCGCCCTCAAGGTCTTGTTTCTTTGGCATGAGCATCCTTACAAGGAACCTCTCACCCTCAAGATGTGGTTTCTTTGGCATGAGCATCCTTACAAGGAACCTCTCACTTATGTTCATCAAAACAACCATACAAGAAATACAATATCCACAATTTCTCAAAAACAACAAGCCATTCCCAAAATCCCCAAATTTCTTATAAAGTAGCACAATAGAGACAATGTGAGAAAATATACAAGAGATCCTCATAAATATCATTTTGTGGCTCAATTTCAAGCACTAAAGTTTTTGAATTCAAGAATCAATGAAGAATTAAGAGAAAAACCCCTTTTTCTTGAGAACTAGGGTTTGAGACCAAGAAAAGAGTTTTAATGGTGATTCCACCATAGCATTATTTAGAACATGACCACATTTACATAAATATCAAGAATCAACAATTTCATAGCAAGTATATAAGATTTAGAGTCAAAAGAATGTATATATATGTATTCCCTAACCTCAATGCAAGAGAATGGAAGAAAACCCCTACCTTGAATCAAGATTTCCAAGCTAACCCAAGCTCTATAGACCTCCTTCCTCCCTTTTCTTTCTCCCTTAATCTTCCTTTAGGGTTCTAAGAGGTGTGGGTGGAGAGTGGTGTGAAAGAATGAGAGAAAAATGAAATGAAAATGGTGTTTTAAGCCTTCCAAATCCTGATTTTTACTGTTCACAGGGCCAAAAATTACATTTTTTCATGAAATTACAATTTTGCCACTAACTATCTCCGTTTTGATCTCTATAACAACCCTAAGGTCTTTAGACGTTCCGAATTCATTTTTAAAGTTATTTTATCCTAAAAACATTTAATTTTATGATTTATCATACTACTAAAGTAAATTTACCGAAATTTTAAAATACACGGCCTATGTATATTTTTAATCGATTGACCCCTCCTAGACCCAACATACCACCATCCATAGTATCTATAACATCATCCCAAACTATTTGAGACAAATAAGGATGGAAAGGTAGCTTGGGGATAGTTCAGGAGAAGAGGAAATCAGAAAATCAGGAAGTCCGCCAAACCGTACCGGTATGCGTACCGGTACGCTAAGGCTACTAGAGTTCGTCGTACCGGTACGCTTTGCCTGATCTGCCCCAATTGCCCTGTGCATTCACATTTCACATTTCCACTCCATTCCAAACCCTTCCAAAACCAACCCAAACTTATACAACATATATTTGTATATCAACATAGTTGGTATAAGTTTTATTACATGTGGGAGTTTACAAACATCCTCAGCGTTTCGGTGGAGGACTAGCCATACCGGTAGGAACACCGTGGTTGTTTAATTGGTAGGTTGATGATGCATTGATGACATAATTTCAGGCACAAAACCGAAATTACGTACATCGCTGTATCATGCATGAAGCGTATAGTTCATATATAGATAAATATAAAACATCAGCATTTCCATAATCTAACCGATAATATACACATGTTCACCCTTCACCGAAGGGTATAAACGACTACTCACGCCCCATTACTACTAACAAGCAAGGAGTGCGGGTATTCGTCATTATAACTGAAATGAAAATACAAACTATAAAACTTCTTTCACAAGGAACACTTGAAACATAACCACTCTTATTATTAATTAAAACAACAAAGTGGTAGTAGTTCAACTATCCGAATAGAAAGACTAAACAGAAATGTAGAAATACAGAATATCGGTGAAGAACAGACCGGCTAAGACTTTCTCTTTCACTTTTCTTTTCTTTTCTTTCTTTCTTTCTTTCTTTCTTTCTTTCTCTCTCTTTTTCTTTCTCTCTTTGTGTAAAACCCGAGAAAATTTGAACTTTTGTGAAAAAGGGCAAAAAGGTAATTTGCCACTATGGTACAGGTTGTAAACCTGAATTTTTCTAGAGCTCGGATGACGAAACGAACCTCACTGTTGGATTCGTCTCGCGAAAACTAGTTACCCTGTCAAATTTCATTAAATTCTGAGTTAGTCGGATTTTTCGCGTTTTACGAGGCGGTCGAGCCTCGGGAGACCCAAAAACGAAATTCTGATTTAAAAGTTTAAATTTTGGGAAATAAATGACGGCAAGTTAAAATAAAAATATTTTGAACTTGAACCGGAGCGAAATTTAATCGTTTCGGGGTTAAAACGGACCCGGGAAATAAGGGCCGTGTGGCGCGTTGTAGGCCAAGTATTTAAAGGGTATTTAAAGGGGAGAAAATCATATTTTCCTCCCCATTTGTTCAGCCGATTCCAACGAGAGAGGAAGAGAGGGAAAGGGCTTGGGTTCTCCATCTTCTCTCTACGATCTACGGAGATTGAGAGCTCAAATCCACTCGGGCCAAGAACAAAAGTTGTTCTCCTCGCCGAGGACTACAAAACCATACCAAGGAAGTCGAGTTTTGGGGTGATTCGAAGAACGGGATTTTGGGAAGCTAGGGCTTGGAGCTTAAATCGGGTCTTGGAGGCTTCTCAACGTTGTTCTCCACGCTTCAAGAGGTAGGGTTCCCTCCTACCAAGGTTTATTCCACACCTAGAATGCTTAGGTGAAATGGGTAAATGAATAGATATAGATATATATGTATGTCATTTGCCTATGGTTGTGAAATTGGGTGAAATGGGTTGAAATCAATTCTAATTGGATTGGTAATTAGAAGTTTCTAAATGAAATTTCTAGGATTGAGTATATGAAATTAACCCAATGTGACTCTTGGGCTATATGAAGTCTGGGCATGCTATGTGTTTATCTTGTGCTTGAAATTGAAGTATGTTATCTCTAGATAATGTGATGACATGCTTGGGTGTTGATTAAGATTAAATGTTGATATATATAAACATGCTTGTGATATATTGACATTGTAAGGAAATATGGAAATTATATGCTTATGATATGATTTTGCCATGAAGTATGAGAAATGTATTTGTAAATGTTCATATGTCACTCATACCATATTGAACATTGTAATATTATTGAAATGGGACATCACATTTCATATGCACGGGAGCATTGCACTTAGTGGGTGTGTGTGCATGGTGGTTGTCTTCACCACGCTTGGTGGATGACGAGTGGGCTCGGGTAAGATGGGTCGATGACCTAATCGAGTCGCACGGTTTGCACGGTCGTTAGGGTTGGGGTAGCAAGAAGGGCTAGACTATCCCTTGGGTGAGAGACCCGGTGATTGGATACGCACTCCGTTGGTATAAGAGTCCATAAAGTGTGTCGGTGTACGCGGAACCGTTGGTGGAAGTCCATGAATTCCGTGTCGGTTGGGTGCCGTTGGTGTAAGTCCATAAATATCCCCCCCCAAGAAAGACCCTAGAATGAAATGTCATTTGATGTACAACATAAATGACGGATTAGTACACATTGGCACTTGCATGTGTAGAGGAGCCGGGAGGGGCTCGGATGATATGCATGAATGGGTCTCATCTCATTCCATAGCATGTCATTGCAAATTCCATCATTGAATATAATTCCTTGCTTGGAATGTTATAAATTGTTGTTTTGGGCATGTGAACATTTCATATGCATATAGGTTGGGGAGTAGCCTCATTAGGAGATACCCTATTGAGCGTGGCTCACCCTTTGTGGGAAAAAAATTTCAGGTGCGGGGTTCACACCGGCGGACGGCTCCCATTTCGAGCCCCAAAGTTGAAGAAAGCCGACTTGTGGCTTTTATGGTTATTTTGTTAAGCTTTTGAAAGAATTCCATTTTTGATATGTAAATGTATGAAATCAATTGTAATAGAACTTGTACAAACCATGTTTTATATGGAAATCCTTGTCAAACATGTATTTGATGAATTGGGAAGGGTTTTGAATGGATTGGAAATGAAAAATGGAGGAAAAAGGCAAAACTGGGCAGAGAGTACCGGTACTGGATACCGGTACTGTATGGTACCGGTACTGTGTACCGGTACCCTCTTTCCAGTGGGTTGACAGTACCGGTACCGGGTACCGGTACTGAATGGTACCGGTACTGTGTACCGGTACCCCCCTTTCCAGTGGGTTGACAGTACCGGTACCGGGTACCGGTACTGAATGGTACCGGTACTGGGTACCGGTACACTCTCCAAAATTTTCAGATTTTAAACTGCCTTGCCCTATTTTCGGTCTGGGTCTTCCCTTCCCTCCAATGATCTAAATGGACCAAAGTGGAGAATACATTATAATATTTTGGATATTGGTTAAACCCAATGAATAATCAAATCCGGTTAACAATTGTGAGTTAAGATCCCGGATAAGGGGATGCTACTGCCGTGGTGTTAGGTTGGGTGACATTCACGGGTATTTCCGCGGGTTGACGGATGGTCAACGGTTAATATAGGACCCCCGGAAATTGGGGCGTCACAGCTTGGTATCAGAGCATAGGTATGCGATTTACCTAGGGCTTGATGGGGCATGGGTCTAGACCATTGCATTCATTGTACATTACATGTTATTTGCTTAAATTGCTACATGTTATGTGATATGTGATATGTGTATTATATGCATGGTAAAATGTGTATGGAAATGGACACACTAGGGTTAGAGAACTTAACCTTGGGAGTGGGAAAGCAAATGAACGGGAAAGTTCAAAGCGTAAGGGTCCACTATTGGAGGCATACGCTCTACTAGTGAGACAATGAGAAAGATTTGAACGTTTTAACTTTGATCCCTATCTAGGGATACTAAGTCGTTGTACCGTTGCCATTTGACGTGTGTGTAGATGGCAAGTGGAAGAAGAGGACGTCGAGGCGGTGGGCGGAACAATAACCAACCACCACCGGTCTTCGATCAACAAGCGTTTACGGAAACCATGGGCATGATGGCGGCTACTGTTGCACAAGCTAGTGCAAATGCCGGGCATGGAGGCGCGAGTAACCTCCAACTGTTTAAAGCACACAAACCTCCAGTCTTCATGGGAGGGGCGGACCCGATGGTGGCCGACCATTGGTTCCGACAAGTCAACAAGATCTTAGGGGCGATGGAGGTCACCTCAGACGCTACTAAGATAAGACTAGCTGCATTCCAGCTAGAGGGAGAAGCCCAATTGTGGTGGGATTGGGTGACGGCCTCGAAGAACTTAGAGGCCATGACATGGGGAGAGTTCAAGGAGCTCTTCACGGGTAAATATTTCCCAACGGCCGTTCGACATGCAAAGGCCCGAGAGTTTCTAGATTTGAAGCAAGGTTCAATGACGGTGATGGAGTATGTGGCTAAGTTCACCGAATTAGCCCGATTTGCTGATGATTACGTGGCCACGGATATGGCCAAGGTAAGAAGGTTCGAGGATGGGTTGAAGCTATCCATCCGGGGAAAGATTGTGGGCCTCCGCCTGCAAGACTTGGACTCTATGGTCGAGACAGCTATGGCCATTGAGATGGAGGTTGACGATGCACGAAGCATCTGTGAGGCGGGTGCTAAGGATAAGAAGAAGGAGGGCCAATCCTCTTCTTCTAGTTCGGGGAAGAAGCAGAGGACTTCTACTCCACAAGGACAACAAGGACAGGGCCGTGGCTATCAAGGCCAAGGCCAAGGTCAATTTTCCCAGGGCGGGAGAAACTTCAGGACTACTCACCAGGTAGGCCATAAGACATGTTTCCATTGCCACCAACCGGGGCATATGAAGCGGGATTGTCCACAGAGGCAAGGATCCCAGAGCTATGGGACACCTCAGTCCCAGTCATCAGTGGGACAGTCGCAGACACACCTTGTTCCTCCCTACCCCACCATGGGCCAGGGAAGCCAGTATCAGTTCCAGGGCAATACTCAGGCCCCTACCACTTTTCGAGCGGGGACTCCGCAGTCGGGCTAGATGGGCCAAAGCATGGGTCGAGGCCGAGGACAGGGCATGCAGGCCGGGACTTCGGGGACCCAGGGGCGTGTCTACGCCATTACACCTCAGGCTGAGCCAGTGGAGCAGTCGGTCATTCAGGGTACATTTCTACTTTCTCGCTTATGGGCTAAAGTGTTATTTGACTCTGGTGCATCACATTCATTCATTTCTGCATCATGTGTGAGGGATTTGGGCTTAGAGGTTGATGCCTTGGAAGAGCCGTTGTGTGTGAATTCACCCCTAGGAGCTAGGGTGTGTGTAAATCAGATATGTCGGGGTTGTGAGCTAGAGATCTCGGGGATTCTACTCATCGTGGACCTTAGGGTTATGGACATGTCGAAATTCGATGTCATCCTTGGGATGGACTGGTTGGCGGCGCATCGGGTCGTTATTGATTGTGATAGGAAGAGGGTCACTGCCTATACACCGGACGGTGTTTGTTTCAAGTTTCAGGGGGAAAAGCATGATGCTTTGCCTCAAGTCGTGTATGATTCACGATGGCATGGGCAATTGATGGGTTGGCTTGCGAGCCTTACCCTGGAGGACGAGGCAAGACAAGAATTGGGTCTACCTCGGGTGGTGTGCGAGTATGAGGACGTTTTTTCGAACGAGTTACCGGGATTACCTCCCCATAGGGATGTGGACTTTAGCATTGAGTTGCATCCGGGTACTTCGCCCATTTCTATGACTCCACATAGGATGGCGCCAGCTGAGTTGCAAGAACTCAAGGTCCAATTACAAGAATTATTGGACAAGGGCTTTATTAGACCGAGTACCTCACCTTGGGGCGCTGCGGTGCTGTTTGCCAAGAAGAAGGATAAGACCCTTCGATTGTATATAGACTATCGGCAGTTGAACCGGGTCACCATCAAGAATAGGTACCCTTTGCTGAGGATCGATGATCTGTTTGATCAGCTGAGGGGAGCGCAGGTCTATTCAAAGATAGATCTCCGCACAGGCTACCATCAGTTGAGAATTAGGGAGGCAGATATCCCTAAGACGACGTTCAGAACGCGGTACGGGCATTTCGAGTTCACGGTGATGCCATTTGGGTTGACGAATGCCCCGGCGGCATTCATGGATCTCATGCATAGGGTGTTCCAGCCCTATTTAGATCAGTTTGTCGTAGTGTTTGTTGATGACATCCTGATCTACTCCAAGATAGAGGAGGAGCATGAGGGTCACTTAAGGATTGTTCTCCAGACCTTGAGGGACCACCAGTTTTACGCCAAGTTCAGCAAGTGTGAATTTTGGCTTACGGAGGTGAAATTTTTGGGACACGTGGTGTCAGCTTCGGAGGTGTCAGTTGACCCGGAGAAGGTTGAGGCAGTTATGAGTTGGGAGAGGCCAAAGTCAGTCTTCGAGATACGTAGTTTCTTGGGATTGGCAGGGTATTACCGGAGGTTCATCGAGGACTTCTCCCGACTAGCCGCACCTATGACTAGATTGACCCGGAAGGAGGTCAAGTTCGAGTGGAATGATTCGTGTGAGAAGGCATTCCAAGAACTAAAGAGGAGGCTCACTTCAGCTCCTATCTTGATTGTTCCAGAGAGGGGGCAAAACTACACGGTGTATTGCGATGCCACCAAGGACGGACTGGGTTGTGTCTTGATGCAGTCCGGGAGAGTGGTGGCTTATGGTTCTCGACAGTTGAAGAATCACGAGCAGAATTACCCTACGCATGATATGGAGTTGGCGGCCGTTGTCTTTGCCTTAAAGGCTTGGCGCCACTATTTGTATGGTGAACAATTTGAGGTGTTTTCGGACCACAAAAGTCTGAAGTACATCTTCACTCAGCGGGACCTCAACATGAGGCAGTGTAGGTGGATGGAGTACCTAGAAGACTATGACTTCACTTTGCATTACCACTCTGGTAAGGCAAATGTGGTGGCAGATGCGCTTAGCCGGAAGTCACGGGGTGTTTTAGCTAGTGTAGCTTCCCGGGAGTGGCGGATGCTTGAGACCGTGGGCCAATTTGGGCTGCATTATCGGGGTCGGACTCAGGGTGTTTTAGGGAGCTTGGTGGCTACGCCTTCCCTACTGAGCAGAGTGATTGAGTCCCAAAAGACAGGACTCAGAGTTATCATCCATCAGGGAAAGAGTGCAGACGGGTACTGGTGACGAGGGTTGGGCCATTCACTCGGATGATAGTCTTCGGTTTAGGGAAAGGGTTGTGGTTCCCTAGTCGGCGGAGCTGAGAGAGGAGATCCTCAGGGAGTTCCATTGCTCTCGTTTTGCGGTGCATCCAGGCGGCACGAAGATGTATCATGATCTTCGTCGCCAGTATTATTGGAGCGGGATGAAAAGGCAGATTGGCGATTTTGTCAGTAGATGCCTCACATGTCAGCAGATTAAGGCCGAACACCAAACGCCAGCTGGTATGCTCCAGCCCTTGGAAGTGGCTGAGTGGAAGTGGGAGCACGTCACAATGGACTTTGTGACCCACTTGCCACGGACATCGCGGGGACATGATGCGGTGTGGGTGATAGTGGACCGGCTTACGAAGTCGGCACACTTTTTGGCGGTGCGGATGACCTTCACTCTGGAGGAATTCTGCAGGTTCTACATAAGGGAGATAGTCCGGTTGCATGGGATACCCGTATCTATAGTATCAGATCGGGATCCCAGGTTTACGGCTCACTTTTGGGAGAGTTTCCAGCGAGCCATGGGGACTCAGTTGAGGATGAGCACAGCCTTCCATCCCCAAACGGACGGTCAGTCAGAACGGACCATCCAGACATTAGAGGACATGCTACGGGCATGCGTCCTAGACCTCAAGGGTAGCTGGGAAGAACATTTACTCAGAGTGGAATTCGCCTATAACAACAGTTATCAGGCTAGCATACGGATGGCACCCTATGAGGCACTTTATGGGAGGCCTTGTCGTTCTCCGGTTTGTTGGACTGAGGTTGGAGAAAGACCCTCTACGAGTCCAGAATTGATAAGAGACGCCTCGGAGAAGGTGGATCTGATAAGGAAGCGTCTTCTCACGGCTCAAAGCCGGCAGAAGAGCTACGCCGATAGGCGGCGGCGACCTCTGGAATTTGAGGTGGGGGATCATGTCTTCTTGAAGGTGATGCCTAAGAGAGGAGTGGTCAGGTTCGGCAAGCGGGGAAAGCTATCGCCGAGGTATATTGGGCCCTTCGAGATACTTGAGAGAGTTGGCACTGTGGCCTACAGATTGGCGTTACTGCCAACTTTATCGGGCGTTCACGCTGTATTCCATGTCTCCATGCTCCGGAAGTATACTCCAGATCCGACGCATGTTGTGGATTGGGGCGAGCTTGTTGTTGATACGGATGGAACCTTCGAGGAAGGACCAGTGCGTGTCATGGATAGTCGGGATCAGGTTTTGCAAGGCAAGACCGTGAGGCTTGTGAAGGTGTTGTGGCAGCACCGAGTAGTGGAAGAGGCAACATGGGAACGTGAGGACACCATACGTGCCAATTATCCTTTCTTATTTGAGGATGGAGGTACATTCTTATAGTCATTCAGTATTATACGACTGCTGCATATGCATGTGGTTGTATGTGCATGAGTGTGTGAATTTCAGGGACGAAATTCTTTTAAGGGGGGAAGAATGTAAAACCCGAGAAAATTTGAACTTTTGTGAAAAAGGGCAAAAAGGTAATTTACCACTATGGTACAGGTTGTAAACCTGAATTTTTCTAGAGCTCGGATGACGAAACGAACCTCACCGTTGGATTCGTCTCGCGAAAACTAGTTACCCTGTCAAATTTCATTAAATTCCGAGTTAGTCGGATTTTTCGTGTTTTACGAGGCGGTCGAGCCTCGGGAGACCCAAAAACGAAATTCTGATTTAAAATTTTAAATTTTGGGAAATAAATGATGGCAAGTTAAAATAAAAATATTTTGAACTTGAACCGGAGCGAAATTTAATCGTTTCGGGGTTAAAACGGACCCGGGAAATAAGGGCCGTGTGGCGCGTTGTAGGCCAAGTATTTAAAGGGTATTTAAAGGGGAGAAAATCATATTTTCCTCCCCATTTGTTCAGCCGATTCCAACGAGAGAGGAAGAGAGGGAAAGGGCTTGGGTTCTCCATCTTCTCTCTACGATCTACGGAGATTGAGAGCTCAAATCCACTCGGGCCAAGAACAAAAGTTGTTCTCCTCGCCGAGGACTACAAAACCATACCAAGGAAGTCGAGTTTTGGGGTGATTCGAAGAACGGGATTTTGGGAAGCTAGGGCTTGGAGCTTAAATCGGGTCTTGGAGGCTTCTCAACGTTGTTCTCCACGCTTTAAGAGGTAGGGTTCCCTCCTACCAAGGTTTATTCCACACCTAGAATGCTTAGGTGAAATGGGTAAATGAATAGATATAGATATATATGTATGTCATTTGCCTATGGTTGTGAAATTTGGGTGAAATGGGTTGAAATCAATTCTAATTGGATTGGTAATTAGAAGTTTCTAAATGAAATTTCTACGATTGAGTATATGAAATTAACCCAATATGACTCTTGGGCTATATGAAGTGTGGGCATGCTATGTGTTTATCTTGTGCTTGAAATTGAAGTATGTTATCTCTAGATAATGTGATGACATGCTTGGGTGTTGATTAAGATTAAATGTTGATATATATAAACATGCTTGTGATATATTGACATTGTAAGGAAATATGGAAATTATATGCTTATGATAAGATTTTGCCATGAAGTGTGAGAAATGTATTTGTAAATGTTCATATGTCACTCATACCATATTGAACATTGTAATATTATTGAAATGGGACATCACATTTCATATGCACGGGAGCATTGCACTTAGTGGGTGTGTGTGCATGGTGGTTGTCTTCACCACGCTTGGTGGATGACGAGTGGGCTCGGGTAAGATGGGTCGATAACCTAATCGAGTCGCACGGTTTGCACGGTCGTTAGGGTTGGGGTAGCAAGAAGGGCTAGACTATCCCTTGGGTGAGAGACCCGGTGATTGGATACGCACTCCGTTGGTATAAGAGTCCATAAAGTGTGTCGGTGTACGCGGAACCGTTGGTGGAAGTCCATGAATTCCGTGTCGGTTGGGTGCCGTTGGTGTAAGTCCATAAATATCCCCCCCCAAGAAAGACCCTAGAATGAAATGTCATTTGATGTACAACATAAATGACGGATTAGTACACATTGGCACTTGCATGTGTAGAGGAGCCGGGAGGGGCTCGGATGATATGCATGAATGGGTCTCATCTCATTCCATAGCATGTCATTGCAAATTCCATCATTGAATATAATTCCTTGCTTGGAATGTTATAAATTGTTGTTTTGGGCATGTGAACATTTCATATGCATATAGGTTGGGGAGTAGCCTCATTAGGAGATACCCTATTGAGCGTGGCTCACCCTTTGTGGGAAAAAAATTTCAGGTGCGGGGTTCACACCGGCGGACGGCTCCCATTTCGAGCCCCAAAGTTGAAGAAAGCCGACTTGTGGCTTTTATGGTTATTTTGTTAAGCTTTTGAAAGAATTCCATTTTTGATATGTAAATGGATGGAATCAATTGGAATAGAACTTGTACAAACCATGTTTTATATGGAAATCCTTGTCAAACATGTATTTGATGAATTGGGAAGGGTTTTGAATGGATTGGAAATGAAAAATGGAGGAAAAAGGCAAAACTGGGTAGAGAGTACCGGTACTGGATACCGGTACTGTATGGTACCGGTACTGTGTACCGGTACCCCCTTTCCAGTGGGTTGACAGTACCGGTACCGGGTACCGGTACTGAATGGTACCGGTACTGTGTACCGGTACCCCCCTTTCCAGTGGGTTGACAGTACCGGTACTGGGTACCGGTACACTCTCCAAAATTTTCAGATTTTAAACTGCCTTGCCCTATTTGCGGTCTGGGTCTTCCCTTCCCTCCAATGATCTAAATGGACCAAAGTGGAGAATAAATTATAATATTTTGGATATTGGTTAAATCCAATGAATAATCAAATCCGGTTAACAATTGTGAGTTAAGATCCCGGATAAGGGGATGCTACTGCCGTGGTGTTAGGTTGGGTGACATTCACGGGTATTTCCGCGGGTTGACGGATGATCAACGGTTAATATAGGACCCCCGGAAATTGGGGCGTCACACTTTGGCTTTTGGGGTGGCCGGCTTGAAGAAAGGAAGGAGGGAGGCCTATTTATAGGCAAAATTGAAGCACGAGGTGGAGTTTTTAAAGCCTTCCACCTTGCTTGGCCGTCCCCTACCATCCCCTACCATCCGGATGGTGAATCCTTGCAGTAGGGGCACTTGTCAGGTTCTTGGAGTTTGGAGTGTCTTGCAGCAGGGGCATGTGTCGCAGGCTGGAGCTTCGTTGTTTCCAACTTTGCAATTTTATCTCATATTCTCCTGTATTTCTATATTAGACCTTGAAATTCAAACATAAAGTATTTAAAACTTTAATTTACGCACAATCCCTAATTCATAATGTTTAATTGTTTTATCTTACAAAGTTAATTACTTAATCATTTTTTATTACACACAAATTAGGGTTAATCACACCCCCAACTTAAACTTTACTAGTCCCTACTAAACACAAATTATAAAAATTATTTCACAAGATAAAAATAACATAACAGAAGTAAAATCATTTTCGTAGATTTTTTCGCGATTGCATTTAGCATATACAACAAGCCGTTAAACCCCTAGGTGATCCCTAGTGGACGAGTTTTGTCTCGTGAATGTTTTCAGTGAAGTTGCCTACAAACTTCCGTAGTTAGAAGTTTGTAACTCATTTTTTTCACAACTAAAATTAAATCAGTATTCCTGTGCATTGTTACAATACTTCCCTTTTTCTGATCACTACAAGAGTAACACACGTTAGTTGTAACATTATATATTTTTATAAAAACTTGTGTGTGTGTGTGTACTGATTTCTTTTGTTTCAAAAATACTCAAGAAATATTACCATCTTTCATGGTAGTCTTGATGTCAATCCTTTCCTGAAATACCCTCAGCAAAGAATACACATATGTTATAGTAACTATTCTCTCAATTGTTACATGTGATTTGGAATATTGTTAACAAAGCAAATAATATCACATGTAGTATATCTGAAGAACAGGTATTTGATTGAAATTTGACATAATCTCATGACTGGATATCAACACTATATTAGACATATTATCAACATTCTCATGTTTTGGATAGATAGATAGGATTAATATAGATACATAATTTCTGGAATCAAAAAGGACTTTCTTTGGTTTGTAATGTGGCCATTGGTTTAGGGTTTACGAAATGACGTCTATGTGATTCAAAAACTATCTTTTTTTTGTATTGTGGCACACCTCTTTTTAGCTTTCTAAGACTTTGCATATTCACCCTTTTTATTTTTTCATTTTTCACTTTCTTGGCTATTTTCTTTCTGTTTTTCTTTTCTTTGAATAACCAATACTCTTTTCTTTTCTCGTCACTGTTTTGTTTTCTTCTCCTTTTGTTTTTCTGTATCATACTGATTTAAAAGAAGATGTAAGAAAATTAGATAGCAAAATGTAGGTTTAATTTATTTTCATGTGGCTCGGGTATTTTTCGGGTTTCATGAAAATAATTTATATTCTTTTAGGCTCAATCATGGTTGACTAAGGATATAATTTTGTAAAAGAAATGGTCAAGGCTCAAAGATAATGAAAAATGGCCTAAGATCATTTTCCAGAAATTATTCATCTGTATTAATCCTATATAAAAGATTTTCAAGGATAATGCTAATAATATAATCTAACAAATGCTAATCAAGACAAAATTAATGAGATTATTCAAAGAAAGTTTATCATAGAATCGAAGATGTTTATTTGAGTAGATGTAGAATATCTCTCCAAGGAAGATTGGCTCAAATTCTTCAATTGGTTATACATCTCCACTAAATATGTAAAGAGTGTAATATTTCACAAGGTTTCTGAAATAAAGAAATCTATTTGTGCTGTTGCAGAATAAGTTCAAACAAAAATATTAAGATAATATACAACTAAAATATGAAAATCCCACGTGATTAGATTAAGGTTATTTTCAAAAAGCATAGAAATATTAACCTAATTCAACTGTAAATTATATGAGATAATTCTCCTAACGGAATTAACATGAGTTCCATATTAATTATTAAAAACTAGTTAAACACAAACAAGTTTAAAACAAACAACCTGGTTAAAACATAAAGTAACTTAAAATTTAAGTGCATAAAGTAAAAGTGCATAATGTAAAAGATGAGTGAAAGATAGCAAATTGTTTTGTAGAATCTCAAGTCTGTTTAGGAAGTAGAAGATCCTGCTTCGAAGTAATCTCTAAATATCTTTAAAAGCTCAGCTTGATTCTGGTCATATTCATCCATGCGTCTGTTGATCTGAGTAATATTGGTCTTCATCTCTAGTAAGATCTGTCTATTAGTTCTGTCATCTACCGATATGTATGGTTGATCCTCTTGTGGCTGCTGTTGTTCTTGTGGGAAAAATTCTTCAGGTATTTGGAATGGTTCATCTTGTGGTGTCGGTGGTGCTTCAGGTTGATCTTCCAGTTGTCCTCCGTGACTCTTTTTCAATGAAGTTTTATCCAATGCTCCAAACCGGTCCACTGTCTTCCATATTGGATTAATGATTACACCTTCGTTTATGCATAGCTGAAAAACTAACATAGCATATGAGAGTGATGGTTTCTTTTTATCCACAACAAGTATCATTTAGTCCATGATTAAGTTTGGCAAGTCAATTGTGTGTCCCATTCCAAATGCATATAAGAAATAAGCTTGATCCGTATAAATTTGATTATTTTGAGCTCGGGGTAGCAAACTGTACACGATTATCAAATTCAGAATGCGGTATTTGTCTGTTAAATCCCCTTACTTTATATATTTGTTTGGTCTACTCCAAACAAATTCTGGATTGCCTGTTACTTCTCTTCCTATGACATTTAAATAAGGTAATTCAGTGTACGGATATTGTGGGTTCTCTGGTCTTTGCATGAGTCGAAAAAAATCGGCTATAGTAGCCGGTGTAACTTGAAAAACAATACCCTTTACGAACACACGCAATTGTCTTTCCCCAATTATATTAGCATTACTATAAAATTCATGAACTAAACAATCATAGGCAGGAACAGTCAATCTAACATAGTGTAACCATCCTCTTACATCAAGAATTTGTCTTATTCCTATATTCTTAAAATCTTTATAAATAACAGGTCATTCAGAAATGATAGTTTTGGAGATAAAGTGAGCATCATACCAGATCTGTTGTTCAAGATTCTCAAACATCACCTCATTGTAGATATTTCCTGGATGAGGCTGTTGTGGAGGTGCCTGAGGTGGTGGAGATTGATCCCTTTGTGCTCGGTTTGAAGATCTTCTTGTTCTTTGTCTCGAATCCAGGTTCTTCTTGATTTCTCTTCAAACACTCCGTTTTAATTGATTCCAATCGGTAGATATTGATCGGGTTTCTGCATGGAGAATGTATATATATGGGCACTACTGTCCGGATGCTATTATCTGACTAGTTTTTGGTTTGCAACTGCAGACTGTTTCTCTGTATTTTTCTCTTTTTCCTGTAAATTCCTGCAGTTTACAAAATTAAACACTACTTTATATATTCTACAAAGCTTTGCTAACCACTCTTTTTCTTTTCAAAGAATTGGTTTTATTAATTTTTTATTTGTTATTTATTATTTACTGATTTCTTTACTTATTCTATAGTTATTTACATTTATTTACAACTATATACAGTTATTTTCAAAATTATACATCTTGTTGATCATATTTAGTCAGTATCAGAACTATCTGGATCAATAACACCAGTGACACGGTTAACTTCACTTCTCACGTATCTTGTTAACATTGGGGTAGAATAGGATGGCGCCTCAGGATAATTCTTACTCTGCCCATACCTAATCAACCGTAAACGATCTGACGCTCGACCTGAAATTGGTTCCGCACACTGATTATATTGTCTCAAATGTTCTGTACGACCACATCTTACACAAGCACAGAGACGATTTACTCGTCGGTGTTTAGCATATGTACTTTTTCCACACAGGGGTCTTGCCAGACTTTCGAATATTTCTAAATTTCTAACATACCTAGCTTTTTGCATGATCAATATATGTATATCTTTTGGAAAGTGACGTAGTAAAATTAAACTTAACCAAAATAATTTTTCGTCCATTTTTCAACTTTTAAGAAACAAAAGAAAAAAAAATGACTCAAAAATTATTGAAAATTGACTCACTATCCGGTTATTTAACGTCTGCCAGTTACGAAGACGAACATAATTTTTAAATCAAAATTACTATTCTAAAAACAAAAAGTAAATTCACACTCATATCTCCCCAACTTAAATAAAACTTTATCTGTAATGTAAAAACAGTAATAAACAACATTGATACTAAAAACCAGCAATTTGTTGTCTTTCAGCGATTAGGATATCTGACTTTCACTCAGGAGTTTTTAATCTCTCAAACAAATTACAAGTAATTAGTTATATTATTTATAATCAAATAACATTTAACACACATAGACTGGATCAAAAAGTTGCACAGAAGTTACATTTTGAGTAAATCCATTATAATAGGGTTTAAGCCTTTGCCCGTTTACTTTGAAGATATTCCCAGTTACTAGATTTTCAATTTCAATTGCCCCATAGTCAAAAATTTGCCTGACTATATAAGGTCCTGTCCATCTAGATCTTAATTTTCCAGGGAATAAACGAAGTTTAGCATTGTACAATAGAACTTTTTGAGATGGTTCAAAATATTTTCTCATGATATTTTTATCATGAAAAACTTTTGTTCTTGATTTAGCAATCTTTGTGTTTTCATAGGCTTCATTTCTTAACTCCTCTAATTCATTATTTGCAATTTATGTGATATTCCAGCTTTATGCATATCAAGATTCATCATTTTGATTGCCCAGTATGCTTTATGTTCTAATTCTACAGGCAAATGACATGGTTTACCATAAACTAACCGATAAGGAGACATTCCTAGAATAGTCTTATATGCAGTACGGTAAGTCCACAGTGCATCCGTTAATCTTAAAGACCAATCCTTACAATCTGGATTTATTGTTTTTTCTAAAATGTATTTTATCTCTCTATTAGCTAATTCAGCTTGTCAACTTGTCTGAGGATGATACGGAGTGGATATTTTATGAGAAATCAAATATTTTTTCATCAGGTTTTCAAAAACTTTATTACAAAAATGTAATCCACCATCACTGATGATTGTTCGAGGAATCCCAAATCTGGATAAAATATTTTCTTTTAAAAACTTGATCACCGTTCTCTGATCATTATTTCTACATGAAATTGCCTCTACCCATTTAGAAACATAGTCGACTGCAACCAAAATATACAGATATCCAAAGAATGGGGGAAATGGTCCCATAAAATCGATGCCCCAACAATCAAAAATTTCAATAATTAAAATAGGGTTTAAAGACATCATATTTCTTTTTAAAATATTCCCCATTCGTTGACATTTGTCACAATTTGAACAAAAGATATGGACATCTTTAAAAAGAGTTGGCCAATAAAATCCACACTGTAAAATTTTAGCAGCGGTTTTCTTTGAAGCAAAATGACCTCCGCAAGTTTCAGAGTGACAAAAATGAATTACCTGACTGATTTCATGATTAGGTACACAACGTCTTATTATTTGGTCTTTACAGTATTTAAACACATAAGGATCTTCCCAGAAAAAATTATGTACCTCACTTAAGAACTTATTTTTATCAGTCCAGGTATAATTAGAAGGAATAGTACCAGTAGCCAAATAGTTGGCTATATCTGCATACCATGGTACTTCGGTTATTGCAAATGGTTGTTCATCTGGAAAGGTTTCTCTAATCGGAGTTGGTTCTTCCTTTATATCATAATTTAATCTTGACAAGTGATCTGCTACCACATTTTCTACTCCCTTCTTATCTTTAATTATAAGATCAAATTCTTGAAGTAATAAAATCCAACGTAGGAGACGTGGCTTTGCATCTTTCTTAGTAAGTAAGTATTTTAAAGCTGCATGATCTGTAAATACAACAATTGACAATCCAACCAGATATGATCGAAATTTATCTAATGCGAATACAACAAGAAGTAATTCTTTTTCTGTGGTTGAATAGTTCATTTGTGCATCATTTAGAGTTTTGCTTGCATAGTAAATAACATATGGTTTTTTATCTTTTCTTTGACCTAATACAGCTCCTACTGTATAATCACTTGCATCACACATTAATTCAAAAGGTAAGGTCCAGTCAGGAGGTTGCATGATAGGTGTAGAAATAAGCATGTTTTTTAATTTATCAAATGCTAATTGACATGCATCATTCCATTCAAATATTATATCCTGACATAAAAGATTACAGATTGGTCTAGATATTGAACTAAAGTTTTTAATGAATCTTCTATAAAATCCAGCGTGACCTAAAAAAGATCGAACATCTTTTACAGTTTTCGGTGAAGGAAGATTAGCTATTTAGTCAATTTTTGATTTATTAACTTCAATTCCTTTTTCAGAGACTATGTGACCTAAAACTTCTAGGTGTCGTTCTACCATATCACTGAATATACTTAACATGCAACGCTGAAAAGTAGCTGGTGCATTACATAACCCAAAAATACATTCTTTTATAAGCAAACGTTCCAAACGGACATGTAAATATAGTTTTTTCTTGATCATCTATTGTAATTTCAATCTGATTATAACCAGAATATCCATTTAGAAAACAATAATATGCATGACCAGCTATTCTTTCAAGCACTTGATCTAGAAATGGTAACGGAAAGTGATCCTTTCTGGTGAGAGAATTTAGCTTTGTATAGTCAATACATACACGCCAACCTGTGACTGTACGCATTGGGACTAATTCATTTTCTTGATTTTTTATTACTGTAACACCAGACTTCTTTGGAACTACTTGTGTAGGACTGACCCATTTGCTATCAGATATAGAATAAATAATATTAGCATCTAATAGTTTAAGTACTTCTTTGCGAACTACCTCTTTCAAATGTGGATTTAATCTTCTTTGTATTTGACGAGATGGTTTAACATTTTCTTCTAAGTAAATACAATGAGTACATAGAAGTGGGCTTATACCTTTTATGTCTACTATTGTCCATCCAATAATAGTTTGGTGATCTTTCAAGACTTTTGTCAATTCTTTTTCCTGAATTTCAGATAATTTTGATGATATTATTACTGGATAGATTTCATTTTCTCCTAAGAAAAAATATTTTAAATTTGTTGGAAGAGGTTTTAATTTTGGCTTAAAAACTTTGACATTAGATTCCACAATTGTTGGGGACAATTCTTCACATTGTATATCTTTTACAGATATAATTTCAGATTCAGTATCAGGTATTGATTCCAATGCAAATAATTTTTTTTCTAGAAAGTTCTTTTCAAAAAAGCTCTGAGTTAAAGTCTCCACATAATTTACTTCTTGTATTTCTTCTTCTTCTCTTGGCCGTTTTTCACTTTTAAAAATATTTCATTCCAAAGTCATATTTCCGAATGAAAGTGTAACGCCCCAAAATCCACCCTGGACGGCATTACTATCTAAGACCATTCACAACATGAGAGCGACTAAATAAATTCCATCAGTAAATAAATTTCATTCATCATATATCATGTCCAGAGCATTATCCCAAAAGAATAAGCCAAATCATGGCAATTACATCCCAAAAGAATTAAACGTAACTTAGCAGTGGAATAACAAGGGATTATATTTTACATGATCCCAAAATAACCCTTCAATCTAATACAAAGAAGGACCGTCGAGATATCCCCCTCCGGATCCCCCTACTCGTCTTCTAACCGATCCTCTTTTACAGCATCACCTGAAAAATGTGTTGGTTTGTAGGGGGTGAGCACTAAGCTCTGTAGGAAAATCCTCCCAAACTCAAACAAGGTTTAGAAAACATGTAAAACAAGTCGGTCTCATTTCATAATTATCATATATAACTTTTGAAGTAAAACCAGGACATTTAAATAGATCTCAAGTTTAAGGAACAACAGTAATTGAATGAATAAGTGAAACCACTATACAGTTAACAAACCATTTCCAAATATAATCCAGTCCACCATACACTGTTTCCACAAGTTCTCGCGGAATCCCATACTTCCCAAGACTCTTGTAGAAACCGTCTATGGTAGAATGAACAATAACCAATATACAATAGATAATAATCCAGTCCACCATACACTGTTTCCACAAGTTCTCGCGGAATCCCATACTTCCCAAGACTCTTGTAGAAACCGTCTATGGTAGAATGAACAATCACCAATATACAATAGATAATACCTTCCACCATAACAATTTCCAACAAGTCTTTTGGGCAGGCGGCATACTTAACGGTAACCTCCACCCCCTCAAGATTCTCTTTGGCAGGTAGCATACTTAACAGTAACCTCCACCCCCTCCATGTTATCTTTGTTCCTCAAGCATCCTTACCGGGAACCTCTTGAGAAGGAATGAGCATCCTTACAAGGAACCTCTCACTCATCACGGTATTGTTTCCCAAGCATCCTTACCGGGAACCTCTTGAGAAGGAATGAGCATCCTTACAAGGAACCTCTCACCCATGTTCATTCCAACAACCATACAAGAGATACCATACCACCCAATTTCCTCAATTTACAAGTAACTCCACAAATCCCCAATTTCACATGTAACATTCCAATAGAACAATTTAAGCAAAAGTACATGAGATCATCAAAAATATCATTTTATTGTTCGACACAAACCACTAAAGTTTTGAAATCAAAACATATGAGTAATCAAACTTTGGAATCATTACAAATGAATATTAAGCTTGGAGTATAAAGAATAAAGGCGCACCAAGCTTGAAAATCATGGACAAAGGAGAAATTAAGATTTAACGGAACAATCATGTATGACAATAAATAACAAAAGACTATCAAGGTGTGAAATCAAGAACAAATGATTATGAAGCTTAGAAATCAAGACCAAAAGAACACTCAAGTCTTGGAACCAAGGATAAAGAATATCAAGTATTGAATATCAAGCTTAGAATTCAAAATAAAGGAGCAATCATGTATTGAAATCAATAACAAATGAGAAGTCAAGAGAAAAACACATCTCCCTTGAAGACTAGGGTTTGGTAGGAAGCAAGGGGATTTAAGGGTTACCCAACAATCACATTATTTTCCACATGACATTAATTGCAAGAATAGCAAGAATTAAGGATTGGATAGCATACATATAACATTTGGAGTTAAGAGATACATATAAATAAACCTAGCCTCAATGTAAGAGAATGGAAGAAAACCCCTACCTAATGTTCTTGAAATCTAGGGCTTGAATCTTGAATCACCCTTAAATCTTGTGTTTTTCCCCTTTTGATCTTGAGTTTCTCTCTTCCTTTCTTTCTCTCTAAGTGTTTCTAGGGTTAGGAGTGGAGTAATGAGACTAAAGAGATGTTTTGAGGTATTTATAGTGCTAAGTTTTGAGCCAAAACCCGACATTTACTGTTCAAAATATCGGTTTTTCTTTCGGGCATACCGGTACGGTTTAGCTACTGGAGTCGGGCGTACCGGTACTGCGTACCGGTACGGTTTGATTGACAGATTTTTGCTCCGACTTCCAGGGCAGTTTTGACCCCTTTAGAGGTCGAATTGGAAACTTTTCATGAGATACACTTTTGTAGCCCTAGATGTCTACTATCTATTGTCAAAATTTCGGATTAATTGGACATCAAGATCAAAAGTTATTACTTAAATACTAGAAGGTGTCCCTACTCCTTCTTACCCAAATTTTCCCTAAGTGTGTTTTCACTCCGGAATACTTCCTAGCTTCCAATACACTCCACCTTACCTCTCCCAATGTTTTTCGACCTTTCGGATTCAATGGAGAACTTATTTTGACCTAACAATATTTAGAAACTTTCATAATCCCTCTTCTCAAGTTTACACCTTCGAAACTTAAATTCCCAATCAATTTGTATCTCTAGTTTTTATTTTTTTATTCCTACCGTCACTACACATATCCACATTTTTACAACAATTATTTACTATATATCTATATACATATATAAAAGAAAATGCGGGGTGTTACAGAAAGTTTCATGACTCAATTCCTACAATTAATCAACGCATTTGATGTAGCTAGGAATGGTCGACCAAAAATTAGAGGTATGTATTCAGATGTACATGCCTGACAACATGACTCTGTGTCTAGAACAATAAAATCTGCTGAAAAATAGAATTGATCAACTTGGACAATAACATCTTCCATAACTCCTCGTTGAGTTTTTATTGATCGGTCTGCTAATTGTAATTTAATACTAGAAGGTTTTAGCTCACTTAATCCTAATTGTGTATATACTGAATGTGGCATTAAATTACAACTGGATCCAAGATCTAGTAGAGCTCGTTTAATTCAAAAATTTCCAATAAGGAATGTGACTGTAGGACTACCCGGATCTTTGTACTTAAGAAGCGTATCATGTTGTATTATAGTATTAACTTGTTCAGTTGAAAATGCTTTCTTTGGTACATTAGTTCTTCTTTTTATTGTGCACAGATTTTTTAAAATTTAGCATAAACAGGAACTCGTTTTATTGCATCCAACAAAGGAATATTAATTTTTACCTGTTTAAATAACTCAAGAATATCAGACTGATTTTTTTCAGATGAAAGTTTCTTGACCCTTTGAGGAAAAGGTAAAGGAATAGGACATGGAGGATCTTTTTCAAGTGGTTCGTTTACAGGAATTGACTTACGTATTTTCTTTGGAATCTTGGGTTTAATAGTTTTATCAATTACCTTACCACTTCTTAGTGTTGTGATCGCTTGTACTTGACTTGGCGAGGCTTCAAATGACACATAATTAGCTTGACTTTGACTTTGTGGAGGTTTAGGTTGAGATGAAAACTTTCCTTTCTCTGACGTGCTTAAAGATTGGGTCAACTTAGCTAGATGACTCTTAATATCTTCAATACTATGAGAAGTTTGAGCTTTAAAATCATTAAGAGCTTGAGTTGTTTGAGTATTAAAATTCATTTGACTTTGAATGAATTGATTCATATTATCTTCTAGAGTTCTTTTCTGAGGAGGTTGATACGGTTGATATTGTTGTTGATTTTGTAGCTGTGGTGGACCTTGTGTTTGATTTGTAGGTTGTGTATTTCTCCAACTAAAATTTGGATGATTTCTCCATCCTGGATTGTAAGTTTCAGAATATGGATTTGAATACGGTTTAGTATAAGTTGGAACAACATTAGATTGTTCAATTAAGACTTCTTTAAAGGCAGGTATAGTTGGACATTCCCCAGCAGGATGTCCTGACAATGCACAAATTTCACATACTTGATCAGTAGAAGAAACAATAGCTACTTGTTTAACTTTTTTCATTTCCAGGGCTTCTAGTTTTTGAGATAGATTGGCCATTTTAGCTCTTAAATCATCATCGTCTTTCAAAATATATTTCCCTCTTTCAGATGTAGATGGCTTATTTTCCACAATATTTGAAGAAGTCGAGTCCCACATCTGAGAACTCTCTGAAGTAGTATCAAAAAATTGAAATGCTTCTTCAGGGTTTTTATTAATAAATTCTCCTCGAGCCATCATTTCAACAAATAGTCGCATTACAGATGGAATAGCATCATAGAAAAACCCGACTAAAGTCCAGTTTTTAAATGCATGATGTGGACAAGCTTGGAGAAGATCATTAAATCTTTCCCAGCATTGATAAAAAAGTTTCTTTTTCTTTTACAACAAAATTCATTATTTGACGTCTTAATGCATTAGTATGATGCACAGGAAATTTTTTTTTAAAGAACTCAGTTTGTAAATCTTACCAACTTGTGATAGAATTTGCTCTTAAAGAGTTAATTCATAGTTTAGCTTTATCTTTCAATGAGAAAGGAAAAAGTTTTAATCTGACTATTTTAGAATTATCTTGCAAAGTTCCACAGACTTCTTCAAATTCTTTTTTATGAACATAAGTATTTTCAGTTTCTAAACCACGGAACTGTGGTAGTAACTGTATTGTTCCTGATTTAATATTAATATTGGGAGCGTTTGTTGGAAAAGCAAAACATGACGGGACATTAGTTCTTGCAGGCTGTAACTATTCTTTTAACGGTCGGACATTTTGAACTACTTGTTCTCTAGCTTCTTCCTCCCTAGGTATGTTTTGAGCCATACTTAATTCAAATGATTCTTGTGTAGATTGTGAGGATGAAGATGATGAAGACGAAGGAGTTGACTGATTTACCGAACCTACTGATGAATGAACAGACATAGACTATTAAAAACAAACAAACAAATTACAAACATACAATAAAGATAAACAAATATTTTTTTTTTCTTTTTATATTTTTTTTTCAAATTACCGTACTCCCAGGCAACGGTGCCAAAAACTTGATTCGACACGTTTTTTGTGATCTGAATTATATTAATTATACACCCAAGTATAAGTGGTCAAATTGTAGTTTTCTCGATTTTAAGTCCAAGTATCGATCCCACGAAGAGTTTTAGTAACTTAGAATTTAAAATAAAAATAAAATAAAAAGAACATTAAAATTGTTGTTTAAAGCAGTGTAACAGTTGATAGCTTGTGATGTGAACTTAGATTGATAACTAGTCTACTTTAAATGAAATGCGTAGATAAGCTTGTTAATGACAATAATATAAAAGATACCCTTTAGTTTAGAGGATCCCATATGCTTTATATCGGTTAAATACTGGAAATGCTACCTTACATCAATTAACTTCCATGTTACTGGCAAGTCAACCGGTAGGTCTGATGTATATAAACCATCACACAACAACTTTTTAGGTTAGCTGGTGGTATTAATCATAACACAGCAACTTCTTAGGTTAGCTGGTTATGATTTATGACAATTGATTAATCCAAGCACGCCAGAAGGACAAGCCATTCATGAGGAATACTTGAATTATTCAATTGATCTGTTGATAGTAAGTGCGTATATAATAAACCATAACTCAGCAACTTCTTAGGTTAGCTGGTGGTAATAAGTCATAACACAACAACTTCTTAGGTTAGCTGGTTATAGATGTGTCAATTGACTAATTCGAGTGAACCAGAAGGCCAAACCATTCATGAGGAATACTTGAATTACCCAATAGGTCATCTGTGATATATATGTACCAGTTAAACATCCTCAGTGTTTCGATGGAGGACTAGCCCTACCGATAGGAACACCGTGGTTGTTAGACTGGCAATATCGTTATATATAGTAATTAAACAACCCTAATAACTCAGAAGGACAAGCCATTCATGAGGATCATTTAGGTTTTGTACCATGCATCAGTAGAACATCCTCAACGTTCTGGTGGAGGACTAGCCATACCGGTAGGAACACCGTGGTTGTTTAATTGGCAGGTTGATGATGCACCGATGACATAATTTCAGGCACAACACCAAAACTACGTACATTGCTGTATCATGCATGAAGCGTATAGTACATATATAGATAAATATAAAACATCAGCATTTCCATAATCTAACCGATAATTTACATATGTTCACCATTCACCGAAGGGTATAAACGACTACTCACGCCCCATTGCTACTAACAAGTAAGGAGTGCGGGTTTTCGTCATTATAACTAAAATACAAACTATAAAACTTCTTTTACAAGGAACATTTGAAACACAACCACTCTTATTATTAATTGAAACAACAAAGTGGCGGTACTTCAACTATCCGAATAGAAAGACTAAACAGAAATGTAGAAATACAGAATATCGGTGAAGAACAGACTGGCTAAGACTTTCTGTAACACCCCGCATTTTTCTTTTATATATGTATATAAATATATAGTAAATAATTGTTTTAAAAATGTGGATATATGTAGTGACATAAGAATAAACCGTAGGAATAAATACTATGGAGATAATTTGATTGGGAAGTTTACGTGTCGAAGATGTTTAAACTTGGAAAGGGTGAATAGACAAGTTTCTAAAGGTTTTTAGATCAAAATAATGCTTCCATTGAATCCAGAAGGTCGAAAAACATTGGGAGAGGTAATAGGGATGTATTAGAAGTTAGGAAGTGTCCCGGAGTTAAAACACACTTTAGAGAGAATTTGGGTAAAATGGGTCCTGGACACTACTTAGTGTTTTGGCCATAACTTTTTATTCTTAAGTCCAATTGATCTGAAATTTTTACAGTAGATAGTAGACATCTAGGGCTACAAAAGTGTGTCTCATGGAAATTTTCCAATTAAACCTATAAATGGGTCAAAACTTCCCTGGAAGTTTCAGCAGACAAAGTGTACCGGTACTGCGTACCGGTACCATACAGTATCGGTACTGTGTACCGGTACTTCGACTCCAGAAGGTTTGGGGTACCGGTACCATCCGTCTGACGCCGCTAAATAGTTAAAAAGTCGGGATTTTTGTGTTATAAAACCCATCCCACATCCCATTTGCCCCATTTCTTCATCTCCCTCTTACCCTAACCCTCCTAGAAACCCTTAGAGAGAAAGAGAGAAAGATAAAACTCAAGATTAAAAGGAAAGACAAAGGGTTCACAAGTGATTCAAGACTCAACCCTAGGTTTCTTCAAGAGCATAAGGTAGGGGATTTCTTCTCTTTCTCTTACATTGAGGTTAGGGTATTTATATATGTATGCTTTGGCTATCAATGGTATATATATGTTGTGTAATCATCCTCTCTTAGGCTTTTTGACAAAGATTCCATGTTTTACACAAAGTTAGGGTTGTATACCCATGAAATCCCTCTTTTGTTTGAAAAACCCTAGTTTTCAAGAGTGATGGGTTTTCCTCTTGAACTCTTCCTTTATTCTTGATTTCAAAATCATAGTGTTTTGTGTTGAGTAATAAAATGATATTGTTGTGATCTCTTGCATTTTCTTTGTTGGTTATTGAAAATGTCACATGCTTAAATTGGGAATTTTTAAGATAATCTTGTAAATTGTGAAATTGGGTTTGGTATTGTATCTCTTATGAGTGTGGGATGACCATGGGTGGCCTTTGACGAGATATCGTAGAGTGGGTAGACGTGTTGCTTGCTCCGTGGGGGTTGACATTTCTCCTACCACTCGTAGTGGGGTTAGTGCTTTGGTAAGACTAAACCGCTATTGCTCACGGGTGCCGTGTAAGAGGGTTAGTATATGTAACACCCCGAATTTTTTTTTATATATATTGATAGAGATATATATATAGTAAATAATATTTGTAAAGATGTAGATATATGTAGTGACATAAGAATAAACCGTAGGAATAAATGCTATGGAGACAATTTGATTGGGAAGTTACGTGTCGAAGATGTTTAAACTTGGAAAGGGTGATTAGACAAGTTTCTAAAAGTTTGTAGGTCAAAATAATGATTCCATTGAATCCGGAAGTTCGAAAAACATTGGGAGTGGTAATATGGATGTATTGGAAGTTAGGAAGTGTCCCGGAGTTAAAATACACTTTAGAGAGAGAAATTGGGTAAAAAGGAGTTGGGACACCTTCTAGTATTTAGGTCATAACTTTTTATTGTGATCTCCAATTGATCTGAAATTTTGACAGTAGATAGTAGACATCTAGGGCTACAAAAGTGTATCTCATGAAAATTTTCCAATTCGACCTCTAAATGGGTCAAAATCGCATTGGAAGTTGAAACAAAAATCTGGAAGTCAAATCGTACCGGTACGCGTACCGGTACGCAGAACTCCAGAAGCTGGACCGTACCGGTACGCAGGACTCCAGTAGCTCAACCGTACCGGTACGCGTACCGGTACGCCCGATAAATCCCAGCCCGATCCGACTTCGGGTCTTTCTCCATTTCTTCCACTATAAATACATCCCTACACCTCTCTAAGCCCCATTTCACCACTCCAAACCCTAGGTAGCCTTAGAAAGAGAGAAAGGGAGAGAAAAACACAAATATAGAGGGAGATTTACACCATTCTTGAAGATCAAAATCCTAGATTTCTCAATATTTCCACTTCTATACCCATTTCCTTTTCTTCCCTTCTTCACCCAATCTCACCCAAATCTCTTGAAACCCTAGGAGGAGGAAATTAAGAGGAAAAGAAAGGAAAGCAAGAAGGTCTTGAAGCTTGGGTATTTGGATAAAACTTTTGAGCATTAAGGTAGGGGTTTCCTCTCACTCTCTTACATTGAGGCTAGGGTATTTATGTATGTATGTTTTGGCTATCAATGAAATATATATGCTAGGAAATCATCTTCTCTTGGGCTTTTTGACAAAGATTTTATGTTTTACACAAAGTTAGGGTTGTATACCCAGGAAATCCCTCTCTTGTTTGAAAAACCCTAGTTTTCAAGAGTGATGGGTTTTTCTTTTTGAACTCTTCCTTTATTCTTGATTTAAAAACTTTAGTGTTTCATATTGAACAACAAAATTGTATTTATGATGATCTCTTGTATTTTTCCTTCATTGTCTATTGAAATTGCCTCATGTTGGATGTGTGGAATTTTATGAAAATTTGCTTGAGAAATTGGGGATTTATGGTATTGTTGGTAATGTGAGATGTTTGTTGATATGTTATCTCTTGCGTAGTTGTACGATACTAACATGGTTTACTATTGACCGGGTGTCATGTAGTGGGTAGACGGCTTTGTATGCCACGCGGGTATGAATTTTTCCTACCACATGGTGTGGGTAGACGTCTTTGTACGCCGTGTGGGTACGAACATTTCCTAGCACTAATGATAACGGTGTAGTAACGTGGGTTGTGTCGGACATACAGTGTGGGTTATCGTGCATTGTACCAAAAATGGTTTCGACAAGAGTTTCGGGAAGTATGGGATTCCGCGAGAACTTGTTGGAAACGGTTTATGGTAGAATGGATTATCAATGGTATATTTTGTTTATTTATTCATTTCAATTACTGTTGCTATCTAAACTTGAGATCTGTTAAATGTCCTCATTATACTTCAAATGTTATATATGTTATTTGTGAAATGAGACCGACCGTTTTATATACTTTGCTAAACCTTGTTTGGGTTTGGGAGGATTTTTCTACAGAGCTTCGTGCTCACCCCCTACCGTTGAATATTTTTTTTTTCAGATTTTGTGCCAGAGGATGAGCTCGGTGCTCATGAGCCGGGCCATGGAGAGGCTTCACTAGAGGGATACTTGGATCCCGAGTGGGACATCTAGAGATGTCGCTTACTTTTGCTCTAGACTAGGATATTCATTGTAAACCTTGTAAAGTCTAGTTTTCTTTTGGTTATTTCCGCTGTGCTACATTAGTAGATTTTTGAAATGTAAAGGCCAAAATGGGTCTATTCTTTTGGGATAATGATGTAAATTTTATGGCTGATGAATGAATAATTTTCTTATTGATGAAATTATATTAGTGCTCTCATGTTGTGAATGGTCTTAGAATGTAATGCCGTCCAGGGTGTATTTTGGGGCGTTACAGTATACTAATGCCTGGGTTGGATACGTCACTGCCATTGGTGTGGCATACGCCATTCCTAAAGGATGGATATCTTTGATAAGATTTGTGTGGGTGTGTGTGGGTTAGATATTACTCAATGTGTCGATTCATGGGGTTTGCCTTACATCATGTTTGAGATACATATACATATTGATGGATTGTTGTATTATTGTGGAAAATAGTTTCCTACAAGGACTTGTGGGAGTATGGGATTCCACAAGGTCTTGTGGGAAAATGGTTTATATTTTGGAAAATGGATATGTATTGGATCTTGGTTTCTTTTACTGTTTATGTAAATTACTGTTGCTACTTAAACTTGAGATCCATTTTAAAATGTCCCTGTTTTACTTCAAAGATTATGTATGCTATTTGTAAAATAAGACCGCCCATTTTATATGTTTTTATAAACCTTGTTTGAGTTTGGGAAGATTTTGCTACAGAGCTTCGTGCTCATCCCCTACAATTAATATTTTTCAGATTTGGCTTTAGAGGAAGAGCTCGGTGTGAATGAGCCGGGCCTTGGGGAAGCTTCCTTGGAGGGGTACCTAGATCCCGAATGGGACATCTAGAGATATAGCTTATTTTGCTCTAGACTAGGAGATTTATTTCTGAACAATGTAAAGTCTAGATTCTTTTGAAACACCGCTGCGATATATTCATGTAATTCTTTTGGGGAATGTAATTGCCATATCTGGCCTATTCTTTTGGGATAATGTTAAGGATAGTATAGATGGTAAATATAAATTTTATTGTTATTGGATGGTTAAATGGACCCTGTGTGGTCAAGTTAATAGAATTGCACAGGTTGTGATTTTTGGGTGGAGCTTCCTGTACAAAGGAGACTCTGCCCAAATTTTGTTAAAATTAAGAATGTTTCTTATTTGATGGATATATATTTAGTGCTCTCATGATGTGAATGTTTTAGAATGTAATGCCGTCCAGGGTGGTATTTGGGGCGTTACACTTTCTCTTTCACTTTTTTTTTTTTCTTTCTTTCTCTTTTTCTTTCTCTCTTTGGCTTTTGGGGTGGCCGGCTTGAAGAAAGGAAGGAGGGCGGCCTATTTATAGGCAAAATTGAAGCACGAGGTGGAGTTTTTAAAGCCTTCCACCTTGCTTGGCCGTCCCCTACCATCCCCTACCATCCGGATGGTGAAGCCTTGCAGTAGGGGCACTTGTCAGGTTCTTGGAGTTTGGAGTGTCTTGCAGCAGGGGCATGTGTTGCAGGCTGGAGCTTCCATGTGTCGCTTTTACACTTTGGTCCTTCGTTGTTTCCAGCTTTGCAATTTTATCTCATATTCTCCTGTATTTATGTATTAGACCCTGAAATTCAAACATAAAGTATTTAAAACTTTAATTTACGCACAATCCCTAATTCATAATGTTTAATTGTTTTATCTTAAAAAGTTAATTACTTAATCATTTTCGATTACACACAAATTAGGGTTAATCAACATGCACTCACACACCCACATTCATGCAATGCCCACGAATGTGCTGACTTCCTGTGCATATGCAAATGCAATGTGCAATTGTAATCTACAATATCATGTTCATCATATCATAAGCACATTATGAACATATAAAATTTCCACAATAATTCCTCATCTCTTTCAAATGTCAATTATATTACAAAGCATATAATTACATTCCACAATCTCCACTAAACATGTTATATTATTTCCACCTCAAATAACACACTTAATCAATCAAGGCATTTTATCAAACACCTAAAAGGCACAAGGATTATGTGAACACATAACATGCCCAAAATATCACATTATCCATGAAATTCATAATCAAACAATTTCATCAAAACCCAACCATGCAAGATTTGGTTTAAATCATGTTCCGTATACCCATTTCATTTTCTAGCAATCCTAGGTATGCGTTATAAATGAGATTTCATCTCTAACACCCTACCTATTTTATATTTCAACCACATGTTAGAAATAAACCTAATTATGAAAGGAACCCTACCTTTTGTAATGTAATACCACGTAGGAAAAGTCCCGAAAACCCCAATTCAAGCCTTGAAGCTTTGATCCAAAAACTCCCATTCTTGAGACTTTGGTGAAACCCATAGATCGGAGGAAGAAGTCTTGGAGAACTTGGTTTTTCTCATTTTTCTCTCTTCTCTTTCTTTTCCAGAAATTTCAAGTGTAAAATGGGGAGAAAATATGATTTTCTCCCTTTTTTATACTCTCCATATACTTGGTTGTCATTGCGCTACACGTCCAGTCTTTTCTGATCCGACTTTGTCTCAAATCAATTAAATCTTGTCCCATTTTAGGTTCAAGATATTTTATTCATACTAAATTTAAATTATTTTTTGAGTTCCACCACTAAAATCTGATCACGTTTATTTTAGTCACGTGATGCCTGATCACCACGTAAAACGCAAAAAAAATCGACTGTCTCAGAATTTGGCGAAAATTGATTGGGCAGCTAGATTTTGCAAGACACATCCAACGGTGAGGTCCGTTTCGTCAACCGAGTTCTAGAAAAATTTGGGTTTTTAACCAGCATTGTAACGACTAATTACCATTTTGCCCTTTATAATAAATTTTAATTTTCCCGGGTTTTACATTCTTTCCCCCTAAAAGGAATTTCGTCCCTGAAATTACACACACATACACATATAATAACATGCATATGCAACAAGTCATGTACTACTGTATGACTTCAAGAATGTAACTCCATCCTTGAACAGGAATAGGTAGGTAGCATGGATTATGTTCTCACGCTCCCATGTCGCTTCCTCCACACCACGGTGCTACCACAACACTTCATCATCCTCACGGTATTGCCATGCCAAACTTACTCTCGGCTGTCCATGATAAGCACCGGTCCCTTCTAGAAGGTCTCATCTGCATCAACTGCCAGCTCACCCAGTCCACCACATGCATAAGATCTAGAGTGTACTTTTGGAGAATGGAGACATGAAACACCGCGTGAACACCAGATAGATTTTTCGGTAACACCAACCAGTAAGCAACTGTGCTAACCCTCTTGAGTACTTCGAAGGGCCCGATATACCTAGGTGACAGCTTTCCCCATTTCCTGACCTTACCACTCTTTTCTTAGGCATAACTTTCAAGAAGACGTCATCTCCAACCTCGAACTCCAGAGGTGTCTGCCGCCTATCGGCATAGCTCTTATGTCAGCTCTATGCCGTAAGAAAATACTTTCGTATTAAGTCCACCTTTTTCGAGGTGTCTCTAATAAAGTCCGGACTCGTGGAGGGTCCCTCTCCAACCTCTGTCCAACAAATCGGAGAAAGGCATAACCTCTCATAAAGTGCCTCATAGAGTGCCATCTGTATACTCGCCTGATAACTATTGTTGTAGAAAAACTCTACTAAAGGTAAGTGCTCCCCCAAGCTACCCTTGAGATCAAGGATGCATGCCCAAAGCATGTCCTCTAGAGTCTGGATGGTCCTCTCTAACTGACCGTCCGTCTGGGGATGAAAAGTTGCACTCATTATCAACTGTGTCCAAATAGCCTGTTGGAAACTATCCCAAAAATGGGTTGTGAACCTGAGATCCCAATCCGATACTATGGATACATGTACCATGTGCAACCAGACTATCTCTCGTATGTACAACATGCATAATTTCTCTAGTGTGAAGGTCATTCGCACAGTCAAAAAGTGTGCCGACTTCGTAAACTGGTCCTCAATCACCCACACTGCATCATGCCCCTGCAAAGTCTGTGGTAAATGGGTCCATAGTGACATGTTCCTACTTCCACTCAGCCACCTCCAAGGGTTGGAGCAACCATGCCCATCTCTGGTGCTCAGCTTTGACTTGCTGACATGTGAGACATTTGCTAACGAAGTCCCCAATGTGTCTCTTCATTCTGCTCCAATAATACTGGTGGCGAAGATCATGGTACATCTTCGTGCCACCTGGATGCACAGTAAAACCAGAGTAATGAAACTCCCTGAGGACGTCCTCTCTTAGATTTGGAGACTAGAGAACCACAACCCTTCCCGAAACTGAAGACTACCATCTGCGTGAATGGCCCAGCCCTCGTCACCCGTACCTGAATGTACCCGATCCCTGATGGACAATATCTTTGTGTCTTACCCTTAGGTCTCGATCACTCTGCTCAATATCTTTGGCCCAAAATGCCTTGAGCTTGATCCTTGTAATACAGCCCGAACGTTTCCACAGTCTCAAGCATCCACCACTCCCGAAAAGCTATACTAGCCAAGACTCCCCGTGACTTCTGGCTGAGTGCATCAGCCACTACATTTGCCTTACCAGGGTGGTAATACAAAGTGAACTCATAGTCTACTAAGTATTCCATCCACTTGTTCTGCCTTATATTGAGGTCCCACTGTGTGAAGATTTACTTCAAACTCTTATGGTCCGAAAATACCTCAAACTGCTCTCCATATAAATAGTGGCTCCATGCCTTGAAGGCAAAGAAAACACCCGCCAACTCCACGTCATGTGTGGGGGTAGTTCTACTTGTGGCTTTTCAACTACAGTGAACCATAAGCTACCACCCTCCTAGACTTCATCAAAACACATCCAAGTTCATCCTTTGAGGCATTACAATAGATCGTGTACCTCTGCCCCCTCTCTGGTACAATCAAAATAGGAGCCAAAGTAAGCCTTCTCTTCAACTCTTGGAATGCCCTCTCATATGAGTCATCCTACTGAAACTTGACCTCTTTCCTGGTCAACCTAGTCATAGGTGCGGCTAGTCGTGAGAAGTCCTCTATGAACCTCCGATAATACCCAGCTAATCCCAAGAAACTACGTATCTTTAAGATTGACTTCGGCCTCTCCCAATCCATTACCTCCTTGACCTACTCTGGGTCTACTCATACACCCAAAGCAGACACCATGTGTCCCAAAAATTTTACCTTTGTCAGTCAAAATTCACACTTGCTAAACTTAGTGCACAACTGATGGTCTCTCAGGGTCTAGAGAATGATCATCAAATGACCCTCATGTTCCTCCTCTGACTTGGAGCAAATGAAGATGTCATCTACAAACACCACGACAAACTGATCAAGATAGGGCTGGAACACACTGTGCATGAGATCCATAAATGTTGCTGGGCATTTGTTAATTTGAATGGCATAAAAGTAAGCTTGAAATGCCCGCATCGCGTACTAAACGTCATCTTAGGGATATCAGCCTCCCTAATACTCAACTGATGGTATCCCGTGCACAAATCTATCTTGGAGTAGAATCGTGCCCCTCTCAGTTGATCAAAGAGATCATCAATCCTCGATAGTGGGTGCCTATTCTTGATAGTGACCCGATTCAATTGTCGATAGTCTATACAAAGTCTAAGAGTCTTGTCCGTCTTCTTGACAAATAATACTAGAGTGCCCCAAGGTGAGGTACTCGGTCTAATGAAATCCTTGTCTAACAGCTATTGTAACTAGACCTTGAGTTCTTGCAACTTTGTAGGTGGCATCCTATGTGGTGTCATAGAAATAGGGGATGCATCGGGTTGTAACTCAATGGTGAACTCTACATCCCGATGTGGAGGTGATCCTGATAACTCATCTAGAAAAAAGTTTGCATACTCATACACTACCCAAGGTAGACTCAAATCCTGTCTCACCTTGTTCTCAAGTGTAAGGCTCGCAAGTTGACCCATCAATTTCCCGTGCTAACGAGAGTCATACACGGCTTGGGGTAGAGCATCGTGATTTTCCCCTTGAAATTTGAAACAAACACCTTCTGGTGTATAAGCAGTGACCCTCTTCCAATTACAATCAATGAGAACTCAGTGTGCCATCAACTAATATATCTTGAGGATGGCATCAAACTCTGACATGTCCATGACCCTAAGGTCCACAGTGAGTAGAATCCCCGATATCTTTGGCTCATATCCCTGATGATGAGTATAGAATATTGCATATCATGTATCTCTTTTGCACCTATATTACTTGTTTTGTGGTGAAAATTGGGTGAAATGCTTTCAAACTCACAATTAATGGACATTCATGTGATTGTAGGTAAATAACAGGTAAGGTCGTGTATAAAGCCTCCCATCAAGTGCTAAAAGGCAATGGAGAAGAAGGGAATGCTTAACGGATGGCTCGGGACCTCAAGGAACCAAGGACATCCCAAAGCATGACAAAAACATACCGGTAGAAGTCAACCAAAACCTACAGGTAGAAGTCAGTCAAAACCTACCGATAGAAGATCCAAAACCTACCGGTAGACAATGCTACTGGAATTCTTCTACCTCAGCCATGCAAAAGCCTACCGGTAGAAAATCTTACTAGAAAAAACCTACCGGTAGGTTTTTTTACGTTCTACCAATAGGTTTTGCCCAGATTTGCCAGACACCTACTCACACGACTCCACCAACTCCGGGGGCCCATGTCTTGTCATCAAAGTCGTCCCCTAACATATTTGACACCCCATGATGCTCTTCTAACCCCAAAAGTTAGATTTGAAGTGAGAGAGAGGGGAGAAGCAAGAGAGAGAAGAGGGGTGGCTGGTGAAGCAAGGGAAAACCATGCTTGGACTGAACATGTTTGTGGAAGTGTCCAACCTCTCCCCACTCATTCGAATTCGGTTCACACAGGCTAAGGAATAGGGTACAGACGAAATTCAAGGAGTCTTACACCATTATTCAGTTTTTACATGCTTTAAGAGAGAGAAGCTCCAAGGTTGAAGATGAAGTTTTAGAGAGAGAAAGTTGGATTTTTACATTTCTTTCACCATTTTCATTGTAGTAAGCTTTATTTTACTTGTAATCTTTCCCTCTTTCATGCTAAACTCTTTTATTCAATCTGTAATCAAGCTTAGCTAAGTGTTCTAGCATTTTCATTTATACATTTGGGTATTTTGTCTTCAATCTTTGTATTTTGGGTACGAATGAATTTGCTCTTGTAGTTTAAACCGTTTCTTGCATCAATACAAGTTTCATGCTTCATTTCACTACCATGTCTCTTTACCATATGTTGGTTCTTGCTTTTACTATGAGTAGCTAGACTTTTAGTTGGCTAATCCAATGGAAATTTCCTCTTGGGTAAGTGAAATTGACTATCTTTCATTCTTCCTTGGAGTGTAAAGTGTTTGGTTTGACTAGGTTGAGTGTGGAAGTGGATGTGGTCTCTTGATACAACGTAGAATTGTCACGGGGTATGCTTTTGTCCAACACAACCAAATTAGTCCCTCATTTCCTACGAATCAATCAAACACCGAGACACCATTGGTTGAATGAATTGAGTCGATTTGGAATTCCCATTGAATGACCTTTGCGGATTAGCCAACCTTGCTTTCTTGCATTTTTTTCAAAACACAACTCACCAAAACACAATTCACAAGACTTTCCAATTTTTAATTCTTTACAAATCAACATTCGAAGGATTTGACCTTTCATTCCATGAGGTGACGACCTTGGAATACCCATTCCAAGTAAAACACGACATTGTAAGTCTCTCTACGCTTGTGGAGCACTTTTGCACACACACACACACACACACACACACACACGATTTTCTCCATTTCTTGCATTTGAACCCGAGGGAGAGTGATATTCACCAACTCGTATAAGCCATATACAGGAAATCCGGGCTCATGTTTGGAGATTAGGGAAAACCATCAAGCATTTTTGGCACCATTGCTGAGGAAGGCTAAGCATCGAATTCGAAGGTGATTTGGGGACAACGGAGGTAAGTCCCGTGATTCTCATCACGGGGCGAGGTATGTTGCTCCTTAGTACATATTTGTGTATACACTTTTTCTTCAATTGTAAGTAGTTTTTTTGCATGTTGGGACATGACGATCAAAATAGACTAGTGAGACGTGCCCTAGAACCAAATATGAATATAGACCAAGACCCACTTGACGATGCCGGAGACAATTTTGGGGATGATGGTGCCAATATTCCCAGGGGTGGGGGTATGCAAAACCCCTGAGTGCCAAACCCCCGAATGAAATTCCCCCTCCAAGAAATGAAGGAAATAATCTCCCTATGGATCCTCCGGCGAGGTCAATGAGGGATTATCTCCAACGAACTTGAAGCACCACCCCCTCATGCATACTTCTACCCGTGCAAGCGCATGGCTTCCTTGTTAAACCGGACATATTACAATTACTTCCTCAATTCCATGGAATGGATCGAGAAAATCCTTATCTACACATTAAGGAATTTGAGGAAATTGTTGGAACATTCATTACAAATCATGCCATGAAAGACATGGCACGCATGAAATTATTTCCCTTCTCCCTCAAAGACAAAGCTAAAATTTGGTTGAACTCGTTGAAACCCCGCTTGATAAGTTCTTGGGCACAAATGTTTTCGAATTTTTAAACAAATTTTTTCCGATGCCCAAGACAGCTACTCTAAAGAAACAAATTCAAAACTTCTTGAAAAATCACATGAGCAGTTCTATCAATGTTGGGGGAGATACAAGGATTTGTTACACTCCATTCAACATCATGGATTCGAGCCATGGAAATTGGTGAGTTTCTTCTATGAAAGAATTACGCCGGGCCATTGACAGTTCATCGACATTATGTGCGACAGAGAGTTTCTAAGTAAGGATCCCGATGAGGCCTTTGAGTACTTTAACACATTGGCATAAAATACCAAGTCTTGGGATATCACGGATCCCACCGATGTGCCAAGGTCCTCTCCGGGTAGTCAATCAAGTGGAGGGGGGATGTATAACTTGCATGACCAAGAAGACTTGCTTGCTAGAAATAATGAAATTGTCCCGCAAGGTGGTGAGTCTAGAGGTGAATAGGAGGTATGAGGTGTCTAAAATCACGAAGGCTGAGGATTTTTGCTCTACATGTGAGAGTGTTGAGCATTCTATTTCAGAGTGCCCAAACATTCCGGCACTCAAAAAGGTATATCATGAGCAAGTGAATGCTTTCAACCAAAGTAGGCAATCATTCTCTCCACACTCCAACACATACAATCCGGGATGGAGCAACCACTCGAACTTTAGTTGGAAGAATGACAATCCTATTCCTCATGGGTCTAGCTTATTGTCACCTCACATTCCACCCAAGCAAAACCAATCATACTATGGTCATGGTCCCTCATCTAGCTCCCAATACCCATGGTCCAATCCACAAGGTTTTTCACAAATCCCACCTCAACAAGGGTTTGGTCAACAAGAACCAGCTAACCCGCCCACCTACCAACCTCCTCACAAGAGAAATTTGGAGGATGTTGTGTATCAATTCATTCAAAGCCAAACCATAATCAGCAATCAAACCGCCGTCGCTTTTAATGACATACGAACTCAAATCACTAAGTTGACCAATGCTATAGGATCACCTCAACAAGAGAAAGGGAAATTCTCCGGTCAACCCCAAGAAAACCTAAGGGGTCAACATGTTATTGAATCGTCCGAGGCTAACAAAGAGAGTTATGAACAACTCAAGGCGGTCATCACCCTTAGGAATGGCAAGCAAATAGATAAAACCATTTTGCTTAAAGTCTCACCCAAAGCCACATTGGAAAATGAAAAAGAGACTAAGGGTAGCTTCGAGGAGGGTGAAACACTTGATAAGCAAAAGATTGTTGATTTTAATGTGCATGGTTATCCTATCCCGGCCCCTTTTCCCCAATGTTTGAAGTCACCGGCTAAAGTTGCTAACTAATCGAATATTATTGAAATATTTAAGCAGGCGAAGATAAACATTCCGCTCCTTGATGCCATCAATCAAATACCATCTTGTGCAAAGATATTGACAGACTTGTGCATTGTGAAGAGGAAATTGAATGTGCACAAGAAGACATTCTTCACCGAGCAAGTGAGCTCCATCTTGAGGACCAGCACACCACCTAAGTTCAAGGATCCCGGCAACCCGACCATTGCCATAACCATAAAAAATTACAGTATAGAGCAAGCGTTACTAGACTTGGGAGCAAGTGTGAACCTCCTACCCTTTTCAGTGTATCAACAATTGCAACTTGAGAAGTTGAAGCCAACCCCAATCACTCTTCAATCAGTGGACTGAAGCGTGAGAACACCAAGGGGAGTAGTTGAGGATATTTTAGTCCAAGTGGACAAATTTTATTTTTCCGTTGAATTTATTGTACTTGACACTCACCCCGTTGCTAACCCTAGTTCACAGATTCCTGTCATATTAGGTAAGCCGTTCCTTGCTATTTCTAATTCTGTGATTAATTATAGGAATGGTCTAATGAAGCTCGCATTTGGAAACATGACGATGGATCTCAATGTGTTCAATCTTTGCAAGATACCGGGAGATGATGAGGAAGTTCATGAAGTAAATCGGATTGACACTTTGGTGGAGGATCACATGGAGTTACTTTGCAATTCCAAGTTGGAGGAGGAAGAGTTTATTCGAGATGAGGTGCCGGAAAGTGTGCAAGTGGTGGGGAATTGGACCCCAACATTTGAAAAACTTCCACCACAAGAGAAGAAGATTTTCCCATCAACTGTGTAAACACCCATCTGGGAGTTGAAACCATTGCCATCTACAATCAAGTATGCATTTTTAAGGGAGCACAAGACATTCCCAGTGGTGATAAAATCTTTTTTAGAGCCAAGGAAAAAAGAGGAGTTGTTGCAAGTTTTGAAGAGGCATAAAGGCGCCATCGATTGGACCATAGCCAACATTAAGGGAATTAGCCCTCTCATTTGTACACATAGAATTTACTTAGAAGAAGACTCAAAGTCATCCTGAAAACCACAATGAAGGCTAAATCCTATCATGAAGGATATGGTGAGAGATGAAGTTCTGAATCTACTTGACGTGGGCATCATTTTTGCAATTGCCGACAGTAAATGTGTTAGTCCCACACAAGTAGTACCAAAGAAGTTGGGAGTCACTGTAGTAGCAAATGAGGAAAATGAGTTGATTCTAACAAGGGTGGTTGATGAGCGCATAATATTGTATATTTAACGGCCTCATTACATGAATTTTAACTCAACTTTGCATTTAATTAGTTAGAGTTTGTCGAATTTGTGAATAATGTGAAAATTTCGATGTTGCAGGTAATCAAAGAGTAATTGATGGCTTTCGGAACCCTGCAACTAAGTGTGGATGAGTGGTGAAGATATGGACACATTACATGAGGATTTGGAGGCTTAAAAGTGAAAGAAATCAAGGAGGTATCGATACCTGGTAACATAGGTACCGGCACCCACACCATTTGGTATCCGTACCTCGGTATTCTCCATTTTTGACCATGATCCACTTCGAATTTGAACAAGTGCAAAAAATGAAAGTTATAGATCTGGATATCCTCTATCTTGTGTCAAAATGTCAGCTCAATTGAATGGTGGGATCAAAAGGTATGACAAATTTATGAAAGCTCATCCTGAGCTTGCATCCCCCTTATGACCTACCAGTAGAACCGTAACACTTACCGGTAGAAAAACCTACTGGAAGTTTTTTACCGGTAGGTTTTTGACGTTTTACTGGTAGGTTTTGCCCAGAAGTGCCAGACACCTCCACCAACTCTGGGGGCCCACCTCTTGTCATCCGAACCATACCCTAACATCTTTGACACACCATATGGTCTCTTATGCCCTAAAGTCAGATTTTGGAAGAGAAAAGCATGGGAGAGGCAAGAGAGAGAAGAAGGGTGGTTGATGAAGCATGGGAGGTGCATGCTTGGCTTGTCCTTACTTGTTGAAATGTCTAATCTCTTCCCATTCATTGCAACTCAGTTCTCACAGACCAAGGAGGGAGTATGGATGAATTTTGACCAAGCTTTACAAAATAATTCAGTTTTTTACACAAGTTTAGAGAGAGAAGCTCCAAGGAAGAAGATGAAGTTTTAGAGAGAGAAAGTTAGGTTTTTGCATTTCCTCCACCATTTCAATTGTAGTAAGTTTTAAATTACTTGTAATCTTTACATCTTGCACTTTACTCTCATTTATTTCAAGTGTAATCATATCTAGCTTCATGTTCTTTTAATTCCATGTCTACATTTGGGTTTTTCTTTCCAAGCTTTATATTTTGGGTATGAACGAATTTACTCTTGTAGTCTAAACCTTTTCTAGCTTCAATACAAGTTCAATGCTTCATTTCATCACCATGTCCCTTTACATTATGTTTGTTCTTGCTTTGACTATGAGTAGCTAGACTTTTAGTTGGCTAATCCAAGGGGAATTTTCTCTTGGATATGTGAAATCAACTCTTTTCTATTCTTCCTCCTAGTGTAAAGTGGTTTGGTTTGACTAGGTTGAGTGCGGGTGTGGTTGTGAGCTCTTGATACACCGTAGACTTGTCACGGGGTATGCTTGGGCCAACACCTCCACATTAGTCCCTCATTTCCTATAAATCAATAAAACACCGAGACACCATTGGTCGAATGAATTGATTCGATTTTGCATTCCCATTGGAATGACCTCTATGGATAAGCCAACCTTGTTTTCTTGCATTTTTAGCAAAACAAAACCCACCAAAATAAAATTCACATGATTTTCTAATTTTCTTTTCTTTAGAAATCACTCTTCCTAAACATTTGACCTTTCCTTCCCTGAGGAGATGACCTTGGAATACCCATTCAAGTAAAACACGACATTGCAAGTTTGTCTACGCTTGGGGGGCACTTTTGCACACACACATTTTTGTTCACACACACGATTTTTCTCATTTCTTGCATGAAACCAGAGGGAGAGTGACACTCACAACTTCTATAAGCCATACACACATAGTCCAGGTTCGTGTTTGGAGATTAGGGAGAATTGACAACCAAGCATTTTTTGTGCCGTTGTCGGGGAAGGTTAAGCGTCATGTTTTCGAAGGTGATTTGGGACGGCATAGGTAAGTCTCGTGATTTTCATCACGGGCCAAGGTATGTCGTCTCGATTGTAAATAGTTTGTTGTAGTTTGTGTTTTATGTTATGTTTCCTAATTTTTATGAAAATGTGTTAAATGCCCCAAATTTTGAAAACGTGTGTGAGATTTGTGATGGGTATAAGCACATCACTAGTGAGTTCCCATTAAATTTGTAAAATACGGAAAAATTTAAACTTTTTATGAAAAAGGGTAAAACGGTAATTTGCCACTTTAATGCAGGTTGAAAACCCGTATTTTTCTAGCGAAATCTAGTTACCCAGACAATTTTCGTCGAATTCCGGAATAGTCGAATTTTTCACATTTTTCGAGGCGATCAGGTGTCGGGTGACCTCAAAAATGACCAAAAAAAAATAATTTCTAAAATTTATTATAATTTAAAGAAAGTTCACATAAAAATATCTTGAACTTAAACTGGGATGAAATTTAATCGTTTCGGGGCGAAAATGGACCCGGGAATAGGGAACGTGTGGCGCGACATGGACCAAGCATTAAATGGTATAAATAGGAACAAAAAATCTGATTTTTACTAGGGGTGCAACTCGGGCGGGTTAGACAGTCAACCCTAGGTATATAATCTTCAACCCTAACCCTAACCCTACCTCGGGTTGAGGAACTCAACCCGAGCACTGCCCAAGTTTAATTCGGGCGGGCTCGGGTTGAATTCGGGTTCACTGCAAGAGAGACAGAAAGAGGGGGAAATAATTACAAATTCATAAAACAATCCATATATTTCATTCATAACAGTGCACGATTATTGATCATCTGCTTTCACACCAAAAAAACTAGTGATTTCAAAGAACAATCCTAGAAAATATAGAAATTAGACCCATAAAAACATTAAACATAAAACATCACACTATCACCACTAATCACGCATAATAGAGTAGCAAGCAACAAGAAATAGAGTACGATGGAGTAAAAATGAAAAAAAGTGCTAATACTTTATATATATATAATTATTTTTTAATTTGTCGGGTTCGGGTTGAAATCGGGTTGTCGATGCCTCAACCCGAGCCCGACCCAAATTGAATTCGGGTTTAAGTTTTTTGACCCAAGCCCAACCCAAGTATTAAAAACCCTTGCCCAAGCCCTAATTTTTTCGGGTTGGGCTCGGGTTGAAATCGGGTTGCCCAACCTAAGTTGCACCCCTAATTTTTACACACATCTCTCTGCTGAATTCCAGTGGGTTTAACGTTGGAAGAAGGAACAGAGGGAAAGGAAGAAAAAAATCAAGATTCAAGACTTCTCTCTACAATCTACGGAGTTCCGTCAGTCGGAATTCTTCGGGTAAAATATTAAACTCGTTCTACGCGATGAGGGCTACGCACCCATATAAAAAGAGAACTATTTCACTAAAGTTTCAAAAAGGAGATTTTGGGAAAAGCTTGGATTAGAGCTTAGGTTGTGTTCTTGGAGCCTTCTACCGTTGTATTACGCTTCAAGAGGTAGGGTTTTCATCCTAACTAGGTTTATTTCCAACCTAGGATGAATATATGAAATGGGTGGGCTGTTATGTGTATTTTAACACTACCTATTGTATTTGATTTAATGGAAATGGGTAGATTCAATTTAAGTATGTATTGGTAATTAGAAATTGCTAGTTTGTGATTTCTTGGAAGTTGGGTATGTGGAAATCACTTAATCTAATTTTTTTTGAGTTATGTGATGAATTTGGGCATTTTATGTGATTACATGATTTGGTGCCTTGAAGGTGTTTGATAAAATGCCAATGTGAAATAAAGTGTGTTAACTGCATGAGATTATGTGATAACATGCTTGGGAAAAATTATTGTTCAATGCAAATGTTGATACATGCTCATGATATATTGACATGATGAAGATTTATAAAAATTATATACTTATGATATAATTAATCATTGAATGTGTTGAAATTAGGTTGAGATTGTTCATATGACACTCGTACATATTGGACATGATATTGGTGTTGCAATTATACATCACATTGCATTTGCACGGAGGCAATGCATTCATGGGCATGAGGCATGAGTGTGGGTGTGTGTGCATAGTTGATCAAACACCATTATTTGTGAATGATTCATGGGCTCAAGATAGTTGGGTCGAGGTTCGACTGAGTTACATGGTTTGCATCAAAAATAGGGTTGGGGTTAGGAAAAAGGGCAAGAAAATCCCTCGGGTGCAAGACCTGGTGATTGGGATACGTACTCCCTTAGTTCATCCCATAAAGTGTGTGGGTGTACGCAGAACCCTTGGTGGAAGCCCATTAATTCTGTGTGGGTTGGGAATACCCACCCCAAGAAAGACCCGAGATTTATAATGGTCATTTGATGTGCGACATAAATGGCGGATTTATACACATTGACATTGCATTGTGTTGTGGAAGCCGGAAAGGGCTAGGGTTGATGTGCATGAGTGAGTCTCATCTCATTTCATGGCATGGCATGGTGATTTCCAACATTGAATTGCATATTCTTGATTGGATTGGTTGTTGGTTGTTGAATGTTGCATGTGGAAATTTCATATGCACTTAGGTTGGGGAGTGGCCTCTTTAGGAGATACCCTATTGAGCGTGGCTCAGTCTTTATAGGAAAATATTTCAGGTACGGGTTATACATCGGTGGACGGCTCGTATTTGGGGCCTCAAGGATGAAGAAAAGCCGACTTGTGGCTTTTAAACCTTGTTTTCTAAAACTTTTGTGAAATTCGGTTTTGGACATGTAAATCTATGGAAATGATTGTAATCGAACTTGTATTAACTATGTTTGATGCATAAATTTATGATGTGGGAGTATGAATTGATGTATATTGGACCCCGGATGGGTCGTGTGATTAAATGTTGTATGATTGTACAAGTTGTGTTTTGGGTAGAGCTCCCCGTACAAAGGAGACTTTGTCCGAATTTCATTAAATTATGGATCCCGGTAAATGGGGCATAACGGCGTGATATCGAGTTACATGGTATCCACGGTTATTACGCGGGTTGATGGGTTGATCAACGGGTTGACAAAGGACCCCCGGTTTTTTGGGGCGTCAAAGCTTTGTATCAGAGCTTAGGTATACGATTTACCTTGGGCTTGAGGGGCATGGGTTTAGACCATTGCATCTATTGTTCATTACATGTTATGTGCTTTAAATGCTACATGTTATGTGTTATTTGTTATGTGAATAATATGCATGGTTAAGTGTATGAGGAGAAAATACACTAGGGTTAGAGAACATAACCTTGGGGGTCAGAAAAAGAAAAGGAACGGGATGGTTCAGGGTGTAGATGTCTACTAGTAAGTGGCACACGCACTGCTAGTGAGAAAAGGAGAGAAATCTTAATGTTACGACTTTGATCCCTACCTTGGGATACTAAGTTAGTGCTCTATTGCTATTTGAAAAGTCATTGCATGTGAGTTCACCCCTTGGAGCTAGGGTATGCATTGATCAAATATGTCGGGGTTATTAGCTAGAGATCTCGGGGATTCTACTCACCGTGGACCTTCGGGTCATGGACATGTCGGAGTTTGATGTCATCTTTGGGATGGATTGGTTGACGACACACCGAGTCATCATTGATTGTGATCGGAAGAGGGTCACTGCCTACACACCGGAGGGTGTATGTTTCAAGTTTTAGGGGGAGAAACACGATGTTTTACCCCAAGTAGTGCATGACTCCTGTTGGCATGGGCAGTTGATGGGTTGGCTAGCAATCCTTACCCTGGTGGACAAGGCGAGACAGGAGTTTGGTCTACCTCGGGTGGTTTGTGAATATGAGGACATTTTTCTGGACGAACTACCAGAATTACCTCTGCATAGAGATGTAGACTTCACTATTGAGTTGTACCCCGGTACATCGCCCATTTCTATGACTCCGCATAGAATGGCACCTGCAGAGTTGCAAGAACTCAAGGTCCAGTTACAAGAATTGATGGACAAGGGGTTCATTAGACCGAGCACCTCACCTTGGGGCGCTCCGGTGTTGTTTGCCAAGAAGAAGGACAAGACCCTTCGGCTACGCATAGACTACCGACAGTTGAATAGGGTTGTTATCAAGAATAGATACCATCTCCCGGGGATTGATGATTTATTTGATCAACTGAGAGGGGCGCGGGTCTACTCCAAGATAGATCTACGCACGGGTTACCATCAATAAAGGATTAGGGAGACGGATATCCCTAAGACGGCGTTTAGGACGCGGTATGGTTATTTCGAGTTTACTGTTATGCCTTTTGGATTGACAAATGCCCCGGCGGCATTCATGGATCTTATGCATAGGGTATTCCAACCCTGCCTAGATCAATTTGTCGTGGTCTTCGTTGACGACATTTTGATCTACTCCAAGTCTGAGGAGGAGCATGAGGGACACTTGAGGGTGGTTGTCCAGACCTTGAGAGGGCATCAGTTGTACGCCAAGTTCAACAAGTGTGAATTTTGGCTGATGGAGGTAAAATTTTTGGGACACGTGGTGTCGTCTTCGGGTGTATCTTTGGACCCGGAGAAGGTTGAGGCAGTCATAAGTTGGGAGAGGCCGAAGTTAGTCTTCGAGATGCACAGTTTCTTGGGATTGGCGGGGTATTACATGATGTTCATTGAGGACTTCTCTCGACTATCTACACCTATGACCAGGTTGACCCGGAAGGAGGTCAAGTTTCAGTGGGATGACTCGTGTGAGATGACATTCCAAGAGTTGAAAAGAAGGCTTACTTCAGCTCCTATTCTGATTGTTCCGAAGAGGGGACAGAGGTACACAGTGTATTGTGATGCCTCCAAGGACGGACTTGGTTGTGTTTTGATGTAGTCCGGGAGAGTGGTAGCTTATAGTTCTCTGCAATTAAAGAACCACGAGCAGAGTTACCCTATGCATGATATGGAGTTGGCGGCCATTGTCTTTGCCTTGAAGGTTTCGCGCCACTATTTATATGGTGAGTAGTTAGAGGTGTTTTCGAACTACAAGAGTCTGAAGTACATCTTCACACATAGGGACCTCAACATGAGGCAACGCAGGTGAATGGATTATTTTGAGGACTATGACTTCACTTGGCATTACCATCCCCGTAAGGCAAATGTGGTGGCTGATGCACTCAACCGAAAGTCATGGGGAGTCTTGGCTAGTGTGGCCTCTCGAGAATGGTAGATGCTCGAGACTGTGGGGAAGTTCAGGCTACACTACAAGAGTCAGGCTCAGGGCACTTTGGGAAGTTTGGTGCCTATGCCTTCCCTACTGAGCAGAGTGATCGAGTCCCAGGGACAGGATACGGAGATATTGTCTATCAGGGACCGAGTACAGTTGGGTACATGTGACGAGGGCTGGGCCATTCATGCGGATGGTAGTCTTCGGTATAAGGGAAGGATTGTGGTTCCCCATTCTACGGATATGAGAGAGGAGATCCTTAGGGAGTTTCATTACTCCCATTTTGCTGTGCATCCAAGTGGCACGAAGATGTACCATGATCTTCGTCGCCAATATTATTGGAGTGGGATGAAGAGGCACGTCGGAGATTTTGTTATTCGATGTCTCACTTGTCAGCAGGTCAAGGCTGAGCACCAGAGACCCGTAGGGTTGCTCCAGCTTTTAGAGGTGGATGAGTGGAAGTGGGAGCACGTCACGATAGATTTTGTGACCCACATGCCACGGATATCGCGGGGACATGACGCGGTGTGGGTGATAGTGGACCGGCTTACGAAGTCGGCACACTTTTTGGCCATGCGGATGACCTTCACACTGGAGGAATTATGTTGATTGTACATACGGGAGATTGTCCGGTTGCATGGGGTGCCCGTATCTATAGTATCGGATCGGGATCTCAGGTTTATGGATCATTTTTGGGAGAGTTTCCAGTGGGCTATGGGGACACAGTTGATGATGAGCATAACTTTTCATCCCTAGACGGACGGTCAGTCAGAGATGACCATTCGAACTTTAGAGGACATGCTACGGGCATGCGTCCTAGATCTCAAGGGTAGCTAAGAAGAACACCTACCCTTAGTGGAGTTCGCCTACAACAACAGTTATCAGGCGAGCATACAGATGACATCCTATGAGGCACTATATGGGAGGCCATGTCGTTCTCCGGTTTGTTGGAGGGAGGTTGGAGAGAGACCCTCTACGGGTCCGGATATGGTTAGAGACACCTCAGAGAAGTTGGACTTGACACGAAAGCTTCTTCTCATGGTCCAGAGCCGGTAGAAGAGCTACGCCGACAGACGGCGACGACCTCTGGAGTTTGAGGTGGGAGATCATATCTTCTTGAAGGTTATGCCTAAGAGAGGAGTGGTAAGGTTCGACAAGCGGGGAAAGCTGTCGCCGAGGTATATCGAGCCCTCCAAGGTACTCAAAAGGGTTGGTATAGTTGCTTACCAGTTGGCGTTACCGACAAATTTATCGGGTGTGCACGCTGTGTTTCATGTCTCCATACTCCGGAAGTACACTCCAGATTCGACACATATGGTGGATTGGGGTGAGTTCATTGTTGATGCAGATGGGACCTCGAGAAGGATAGCTGAGATCAAGTTTTGCGAGGCAAGACCGTGAGACTAGTGAAGGTGCTGTGGCAGCACCGAGGAGTGGAGGAGGCAATATGGGAGCGTGAGGACACTATACGTACCAGTTATCATTTCTTATTCGAGGATGGAGGTACATTATTATAGTCATTTAGTATTATATGACTGTTGCATATGCATGTGGATGAATGTGCATGTGTGTGTGAATTTCGGGGACGAAATTCTTTTAAGGGAGGAAGAATGTAAACCCGGGTAAATTTGAACTTTTTATGAAAAAGGGCAAAACGATAATTTGCCACTTCGGTGCGGGTTGAAAACCCGTATTTTTTTAGAGCTCGGATGACGAAGCAGACCTCACTGTTGGATTCGTCTCGCGAAATCTAGTTACCCATATAATTTTCGTCGAATTCTGAGATAGCCGGATTTTTCGCGTTTTTCTTGGCGATCGGGTGTCGGGTGACCTCAAAAAATACCCCAAAAATAAAATTTTAATTTAAAGAAATTTCATATAAAAATATATTGAACTTAAACCGGGACGAAATTTAATCATTTCGGGCCGAAAACGGACCCAGGAATGACGAATGTGTGGCACGACGTGGACCAAGAATGAAAGGGTATTAGTAGGAACAAAAAATCTGATTTTTACACACATCTCTCTGCTAAATTCCTGTGGGTTTAACATTGGAAGAAGGAAGAGAGGGAAAGGAAGAAAAAAATCACGATTCAAGACTTCTCTCTAAGATCTACGGAGTTTCGTCGGTCGGAATTTTTCGGCCCAAGTATTAATGTCGATCTACACGACGAGGGCTACGCACCCATATAAAAAAGGAAGGATTTCACATATGTTTCAAAAATGAGATTTTGGGGAAAGCTTGGATTAGAGCTTGGGTTGTGTTCTTGGAGCCTTCTACGGTTGTATTACGCTTCAAGAGGTAGGGTTTTCATCCTAACGATGTTTATTTCCAACCTAGGATGAATATATGAAATGGGTGGACTATTATGTGTATTTTAACACTTGCCTATTGTAGTTGATTTAATGGAAATGGGTAGGTTCAATTTAAGTATGTATTGGTAATTAGAAATTGCTAATTTGTGATTTCTTGGAAGTTTTGATAATTGGGTATGTGGAAATTACTTAATCTAATTTTTTTTGAGTTATGTGATGAATTTGAGCATTTTATGTGATTACATGATTTGGTGCCTTGAAGGTGTTTGATAAAATGCCTATGTGAAACAAACTGTGTTAATTACATGAGATTATGTGATAACATGCTTGAGGAAAATTGTTGTTCAATGCAAATGTTGATACATGCTCATGATATATTGACATGATGAAGATTTATGAAAATTTATGAAAATTATATACTTATGATATAATTAACCATGGAATGTGTTGAAATTTGGTTGAGATTGTTCATATAACACTCGTACATATTGGACATGATATTGGTGTTGCAATTATACTTCACATTGCATTTGCACGGAGGCAACACATTCACGGGCATGAGGCATGAGTGTGGGTGTGTGTGCATAGTTGATCAAACACCATTCTTTGTGAATGATTCATGGGCTCGGGATAGTTGGGCCGAGGTTCGACTGAGTCACGTGGTTTGCATAAAAAATAGGGTCGGAGTTAGGAAGAAGGGCAAGAAAATCCCTCGGGTGCAAGACCTGGTGATTGGGATACGCATTCCCTTGGTTCAGCCCATAAAGTGTGTGGGTGTACGCGGAACCCTTGGTGGAAGCCCATGAATTACATGTGGGTTGGGAATACCCACCCCAAGAAAGACCCGAGATTTATAAAGGTCATTTGATGTGTAGCATAAATGGAGGATTTATACACATTGGCATTGCATTGTGTTGTGGAAGCCGGAGAGGGCTGGGGTTGAAGTGCATGAGTGAGTCTCATCTCTTTTCATGGCATGGCATGGTAATTTCCAACATTGAATTGCATATTCTTGATTGAATTGGTTGTTGGTTGTTGAATGTTGCATGTGGACATTTCATGTGCACTTAGGTTGGAGAGTGGCCTCTTTAGGAGATACCCCATTCAGCGTGGCTCAGTCTTTATGGGAAAATATTTCAGGTACGGGTTATACATCGGTGGACGGCTCGTATTTGGGGCCTCAAGGATGAAGAAAAGCCGACTTGTGGCTTTTAAACCTTGCTTTCTAAAACTTTTGTGAAATTCTGTTTTGGACATGTAAATCTATGAAAATGATTGTAACCAAACTTGTATTAACTATGTTTGATGCATAAATTTATGATGTGGGAGTATGAATTGATGTATATTGGACCTCGGATGGGTCCTGTGATTAAATGTTGTATGATTGCACAGGTTGTGTTTTAGGTAGAGCTCCTCGTACAAAAGAGACTCTGCCCGAATTTCGTTATATTGTGGATCCCGGTAAATGGGGCATAACGGCGTGATATCGAGTTACACGGTATCCACGGTTATTCCGCGGGTTGATGGGTTGATCAACGCGTTGACAAATGACCCCCGATTTTTTGGGGCGTCAAAGCTTGGTATCAGAGCTTAGGTATACGATTTACCTTGGGCTTGAGGGTCACGGGTTTAGACCATTGCATCCATTGTGCATTACATATTATGTGCTTTAAATGCTACATGTTATGTGTTATTTGTTATGTGAATAATATGCATGGTTAAGTGTATGAGGAGAAAATACACTAGGGTTAGAGAACATAACCTTGGGGGTCGGAAAAAGAAAAGGAACGGGATGGTTCAGGGTGTAGATGTCTACTAGTAAGTGGCACACGCACTGCTAGTGAGAAAAGGAGAGAAATCTCAATGTTATGACTTTGATCCCTACCTTGGGATACTAAGTTAGTGCTCTATTGCTATTTGAAAAGTCATTGCATGTGAGTTCACCCCTTGGAGCTAGGGTATGCTTTGATCAAATATGACGGGGTTGTCAGCTAGAGATCTCGGGGATTCTACTCACCGTGGACCTTCGAGTCATGGACATGTCGAAGATTGATGTCATCTTTGGGATGGATTGGTTGATGACACACCGAGTCATCATCGATTGTGATCGGAAGAGGGTCACTGCCTACACACCGGAGGGTTTATGTTTCAAGTTTTAGGGGGAGAAACACGATGTTTTACCCCAAGTAGTGTATCACTCCTGTTGGCATGGGCAGTTAATGGGTTGGCTAGCAAGCCTTACCCTGGAGGACGAGGCGAGATAGGAGTTTGGTCTACCTCGGGTGGTTTGTGAGTATGAGGACATTTTTCTAGACGAACTACCGGGATTACCTCCGCATAGGGATGTAGACTTCACTATTGAGTTGTACCCTGGTACATCACCCATTTCTATGACTCCGCACAGAATGACACCTGCAGAGTTGCAAGAACTCAAGGTCCAGTTACAAGAATTGGTGGACAAGGGGTTCATTAGACCGAGCACCTCACCTTGGGGCGCTCCGGTGTTGTTTGCCAAGAAGAAGGACAAGACCCTTCGGCTACGCATAGAATACTGACAATTGAATAGGGTTGCTATAAAAAATAGATACCCTCTCCCGAGGATTGATGATTTATTTGATCAACTGAGAGGGGCGCGGGTCTACTACAAGATAGATCTACGCACGGGTTACCATCTATTTAGGATTAGGGAGACGGATATCCCTAAGACGGCGTTCTGGACGTGGTATGAGCAATTCGAGTTTACTGTCATGCCTTTTGGATTGACGAATGCCCCGGCGGCATTCATGGATCTCATGCATAGGGTGTTCCAACCTTACCTTGATGAATTTTTCGTGGTCTTCGTTGACGACATTTTGATCTACTTCAAGTCTGAGGAGGAGCATGAGGGTCACTTGAGGGTTGTTCTCCAAATATTGAGAGGCCATCAGTTGTACGCCAAGTTCATCAAGTGTAAATTTTGGCTGACGGAGGTGAAATTTTTGGGACACGTGGTGTCGTCTTCGGGTGTATCTTTGGACCCGGAGAAGGTTGAGGCAGTTATGAGTTGGGAGAGGCCGAAGTCAGTCTTCGAGATACGCAGTTTCTTCGGATTGGCGGGGTATTACAGGAGGTTCATTGAGGACTTCTCTCGACTAGCTGCACCTATGACCAGATTGACCCGGAAGGAGGTCAAGTTTCAGTGGGATGACTCGTGTGAGATGACATTCCAAGAGTTGAAAAGGAGGCTTACTTCAGCTCTTATTCTGATTGTTTCGAAGAGGGGATAGAGGTACACAGTGTATTGTGATGCCTCCAAGGATGGACTTGGTTGTCTTTTGATGCAGTCCGGGAGAGTGGTAGCTTATAGTTCTCTGCAGTTAAAGAACCACGAGCAGAATTACCCTATATATGATATGGAGTTGGCGGCCAATGTCTTTGCCTTGAAGGCTTGGCGCCACAATTTATACGGTGAGTAGTTCGAGGAGTTTTCGGACTGCAAGAGTCTTGTAACTCCCCAAAATCCAACTTGGACGACATTAATATCTCAAGCCATTCACATCATGAGAGCAACTAATAAAATTCATAGATAAAGAAAATTTCATTCATCATATATAATATCTACATCATCATCCAAAAGAATATGCCAAACCATGGCCATTACATCCAAAAATCAAGTTTTATCTTGCAGTGGAATAAACAAAATATTATCCATACATTATTTCAAAATGCATCTTCTAGTCTAGGACATAAAGAGAGCAACTCTAGGCATCCCCCTCAGGATCCATGCTTCTATCCAATTGAGCTTCCCAAGCTATCTGCTCACCTACTCCGAGCTCCTCCTCTAAACCATAATCTGAAAAAATGTATTTTTTGTAGGGGGTGAGCACTAAGCTCTGTAGCAACATCCTCCTAAGCTTGAACAAGGTTTGGAAACATATATCAAACATTTCGGTCTCACTTTCTAAAATATCATATATAACTTTGAAATAAAACAGTGACAATTTACCCGATCTCAAGTTAACGCAATAGTAATAAATTAAATGAAGAGTAAAACCAATTTCCAAACAATAAACCATTCCAACATTAAACCGTTTCCAACAATAAACCATTTCGCCCACATTTGGATCTATATCCTCAATTTGTATCATTAACCAAACTTGTATATTTGTATATGTACTTGTATCATTACCAACATTATGTAACTGTATCTCAGGTATGATGTAAGACATCGCATGAATACACACATTGAGAATATCCTAGCCCACACTCACACACCCAATCCTCGCAAGGATATACAACTTTAGGAAGGGCGTATACCGACGCATCGGCAGTGACGAATCCAACCTAGGAATAGTATACTAACCCTCAGCCTCGATTCCACGTGAGTGAATAGTGGTTTGGTTCTCGCAAGGCACCAACCCCACTACGAGTGGTAGGGAAACTTCAAACCCGCACAGCGTAAGAAATGCATCTATACCACTCTACGATATCCGGTCAATAGTCACCCATGTTCATCCAAAGAACCACACAAGAGATACAATACCAACCATTTTCTCAAATCACAAGTAAATTCAAAACCCCCTAATTTCATAGGTATTTTTCCAATATAACAACTCAAGAAAAATAAGCAAGAGATCATCAAAAGATATAATTTAATTGTTCTAAACAAAACACTAGAGTTTTTGAATCAAGAACAAATGAATATCAAGTTTTGAAATCAAGAACAAATGAATATCAAGTTTTGAATTCAAGAACAAATAAATATCAAGTTTTGAAATCAAGAACAAATGAATATCAAGTTTTGAAATAAAGAACAAATGAATATCAAGTTTTTGATATCAAGAACAAATGAATATCAAGATTTGAAATCAAGAACAAATGAATATCAAGAAAAAAAATCCACATTGCTTGAAAAACTAGAGTTTGGATGTCAGGAACAATGGTTTTATGGCTATCAAGCAATAACTTCCATCAAAGCATGGTAAGATTTGCAAGAATATCAAGAAACAAGGATTCCAATACATATATATAAGATTTAGAGTCAAAACATGTATATATATAAGCCCTAGCATCAATGAACGAGAGTGGAAGAAAACCCCTACCTTCTTCTTCCTTAGTGTTCTTGAAAAACTTGAAGTTTTCGTCTTCTTCAAGGTGCAAATCCTCCATTGATCTTGTGTTTTCCCTTCTTTCTTCCTCTCTAAGTCTTCCTAGGGTTAGAAATGTTGTATTGGAGCTAAGGCAACGCCACTATGTATTTATAGGGTGAGAAAGAAGTCCAACCGACGTAAATCTGATGTTCTGATTCGTTGCCCACATTCGAACGTCACTTGCTCCCAGTACTTTTGTTTTTCCATCAGACAAGAGTACTGGAACGAACTTTCATTCGAACGTTTATTCACGTTCGAACGTCGATTCACGTTCGAACGGAATTCCTGTTTTTGCTGAAACTTCCAGTGAAGTTTTGGCCTATTTAGAGATTGATTTAGAAAATTTTCGGGAAATACACTTTTGTAGTCCTGGAAGTCTAATATCTACTGTCAAAATTTAAGATCAAACGGACATTAGGATAAAAAGGTATGATCCAAATACTAGGCAGTGTCCAAAATCCTTTCTACCCAAATTTTCTCTTAAGTGTGCTTTCACTCCGGAATAGTTCGTAGCTTCCAATACATACCCTATTACCTCGCCTAACATTTTTATTTCTACTCTTACAATCTACATAGGTCATGCATACATCATCACATATATTAGATTTTCAAAACATAATTATATTACTATATAAAGATACGAATGTGGGGGTATACAATCCACCCCCCTTAAAGAAAGTTTCGTCCTCGAAACTTACCTTAAGTAGAGAACAATTGAGGGTACTTCTCTCGCATCTCCAGATCTAGTTCCTAGGTAGCTTCCTCCACCCCATGATGTTGCCACAAGAGTTTCCCCAGTTGGATGGCTTTATTGCGAAGCACCTTCTCCTTGGTATCAAGAATCTTCACCGGTTGTTCTTCATATGTTGCTCCAACTTGAACTTCAATATCCTCCAAATCCAAGACATGCGTTGTATCCGATTGACATTGTTTTAACATTGAAACATGGAACACGTCGTATACCCCTGACAACTGGGCTGGTAACCGAAGTTGGTATGCCACTTTGCCCACCGCTTTGATCACTTCAAATGGTCCGATGTACCTTGGAGCTAATTTTCCTTTCTTGCCAAATCTAAACACTCCCTTCTTGGGTGACACCTTGAGGAACACATTGTCCCCCTCTTGGAATTCCAATGGTCTTCTTCTTCTATCCGCATAGCTTTTCTGTCTACTTTGTGCCGTGCGTAGTCTTTCCCGGATGAGTTAAATTTTCTCCGTAGTCTCCCGAACAATCTCTGGCCCAAACAAGCTACTCTCTCCAGCCTCTAATCAGCAAGTCGAGGACCTACATGGTCTCCCATACAATGCCTCATATGGTGCCATGCCAATGCTAGATTGAAAATTATTGTTATATGCAAATTCCACCAACGGCAAATGATCACTCCAACTTCCCTTGAAGTCCAACATGCAAGCTCGTAACAAGTCCTCCAAAATTTGTATCAGTCTCTCGGATTGGCCATCTGTTTGAGGATGAAAGACGGTGCTAAAGTGCAACTTTATCCCCATAGATTGTTGAAGACCTTGCAAAAATTGCGCCACAAAACGAGAATCACGATCCGACACAATAGAGAGTGGAACTCCATGTAATCTAAAAAAAAAACGAATATAAAGCTTGCTCAAAGTCTCTAAAGTGTCAGTGGTCTTCATACTCAAGAAATGAGCGGACTTGGTGAGTCTATCTACAATGACCCATACGGCATTATGCCCTCGTGAAGTCCGTGGAAAGCCAGACACGAAATCTATGGTGATGTGATCCCACTTCCACTCTGGAATAGGCAAGGACTATAGTAATCCTCCGGGTTTTTGATGCTCCACCTTCACTTGCTGACACACTGCGCACTTTGCAACGTACTTGGCCACATTTTGTTTCATCCCTTTCCACCAATATTGACGCTTCATGTCTCTACACATCTTGGTACTACCCGGATGTATGGAGAATTTTGGACGATGGCACTCACCCAACACTTCTTCCCTTACTTGGTCATTGTTTGGTACACATAGTCTTCCACGAAACTGTAACTCATTATTATGTATAGACCAGTGTTCAACAATTTCATTTCTCTCCAATCTACCCCGGATAGTTTCCAACTCTATATCTAATCGTTGCAACTCCACAATCCTTTGTCGGAGAATTGGTTGAGCTACAATATTGAATATGCGTGGTTGGTCCTCCTGTCTATCCACTAATAGATGAAATTCCTCTAAAACACCAATCATCTTCCACCTATGAACAACAAGAACATTGATTTCACCCCGAGACCTTCTGCTAAGTGCATTTGCTACTACATTAGCCTTCCCCGGATGGTAATTGAGTGTGAAATCGTAATCTTCTAGATATTCAATCCACCTTCTTTGCCGAAGATTCAAGTCTTTCTGTGTGTATATATACTTGAGGCTCTTATGATCAGAAAACACGTGAAACTTTTCTCCATGTAGGTAACACCTCCACAACTTAAGAGCAAACACCACAGCGGCAAGCTCTAAGTCGTGAGTGGGATAGTTCCGCTCATGAATCTTTAGTTGTCTCGAGCCATAAGCAACTGCCTTACCTCCCTACATTAGCACACATCCCAAGCCTCGCAACGAAGTACTAGTGTAAACATCGTATCCTTCCCCACTGCTCGAAATAATGAGGACAGGAGCTGTTGTCAACTTCTCCTTCAAGGTGCAAAAGGCTAGTTCGCAATCTTGAGTCCACAAGAATCTTTCCCCCTTCTTCGTAAGGCGGGTCATCGGCATCGCGAGCTTTGAGAACCTTTCCACAAACCTCCGGTAGTAGCCTGCTAATCCCAGAAAACTACGTACTTCGGTCACATTCCTCGGTGGTTCCCATTTCATCACGACTTCAATCTTTGTGGGGTCAACAGCTACACCCTGTTCTGACACAACATGGCCAAGGATTTTCATTTCCTTCATCCAGAACTCGCATTTACTCATCTTAGAATATAACTTATGGTCTCTTAAGGTCTGAAGCACTACCGAAAGATGGTGTTCATGTTCCCCTTGTGTCCGTGAATAGATTAATGTCATCAATAAACACAATGACAAACTGATCTAGATACGGCCGGAATACCCTGTGCATCAAATCCATGAAGGCTGCAGGAGCGTTAGTCAGGCCGAACGACATTACCATATATTCGAAATGAACATACCGGGTACGAAAAGCTGTCTTAGAAATATCTTCCTCCTTGATCCGCAGTTGATGGTACCCTGTGCGAAGATCAATCTTGGAGTAATACTTAGAACTCCTCAACTGATCGAATAAATCATCAATTCGTGGCAATTGGTATTTATTCTTCACTGTCACTCGATTCAACCTTTGGTAGTCCGTGCATAACCGAAGTGTTTCATCATGCTTCTTCACAAAGAGGACTGGGGCTCCCCAAGGTGAAGTGCTTAAACGGATAAACCCAATAGCCAATAGTTGGTCCAACTGCTTCCTTAGCTCCTTCAACTTCAAAGGTGTCATTCTATAGGGAGCAATGGATATGGGTTCGGTTCCCAAATATAGATCAATCCTAAACTCAATCTCTCTCTGTGGGGGTAACCTGGGTAGTTCATCTGAGAAGACATCGGGAAAATCTGACACTATTAACACCATATCCGAATGGGATTTATCCCGATCATCTCCCATTAAGCTGGCCAAGAAACTCAAATGGCTCCCCGCCTTAGCTTTCAAGAATCTATTGCCCGTAGTGGGAAATGGGTGGTAAGAATTTCGATCATTCATGAAACTAAAAACTACCCCTCCTGGTAATTGAAATGAAATCCGTTTACGAAAACAATCCATTACCGCACGGAAAGTGGACAACAAGTTCATCCCAAATATTATGTCATACCCCTTCATGTCTAATGCAACCAAATCTACAATTAATTCTTGCTCCCCAATTCGAAGCACACAACCTCTGCACACCCTTCTAGTATCCAACCGTTCCCCCGTAGGCATGTCAATACTCAAGGTATGTTCTAGCTTCTCAAAGTCCAATCCCAAATTAAGAGCAGATGTAGTGCATATGAATAAATGAGTAGCACCGGGGTCAAATAAAATTCGGGCCCAAGAATTATAGAGAAGAACAATACCTTCTACAACTGCATTGGAAGCATCTTCCTCCGGTTGGGTCAAAGCAAAGACTCTTCCTCGATTGGTACCGCCTGGGGCTATAGCTCCTAATGGTTTATGCTTTAGTGGCTTCTGTAGTGGTGGCTTAGTTGTATTCACATGTCCGGCCGTCTGGGTATTCCTTTGGGGTGGAAAGATCAGACAAAGATTCCGAAGATGCCCCAGACCTCCACATGCAAAGCAGGCTCGTGGGTCTACTCCTACCCTCTCCGATAAGCCTCCAACTCCTCGAGTTGTCTGAAATCTCTGTCCAACCACCCGGTCTGGGCGACGGTATGGTGCCGCCCTCTACGCTCCACTGCTACTAGCACCAGTCCAGATCGGACCTCCCCTTACAAAGTTCTGTTGTCGCTGGTTGTCCTCTGTGTCTCTCTCCACCAGTGCAGCTCTGTCAACAAGAGCCCCATAGTCCCGGATCTTGTGAGCCACAAGCTTCTCCCTGATGGCAGGCTTCAAGCCCAGCTCAAATCGTTTAGCCCTCTTGGCCTCAGTAGAGATGAACTCCGTGGCATAGCGGGATAGCTCATCAAACTTTCTCTCATAATCTGCCATCATCATGCCACCCTGTCTTAGAGCTAGGAAATCCGCACTCATTTTGTCCCTGACTGATTCAGGAAAATACTTATCTTGGAAGATATGATCAAAATCCTCCCAAGTAAAAGCATCGGTGTTCCTCCTTGTTTTCACTGAGTCCCACCAATGATCTACCTCTCCTTCCAGTAGATATGTAGCTAGGCCGACCCGCAGATCCTCGGCAACTCCCATACTATCACTCATTTTCTTCACCCGGCGAATCCACTTATCCGCCTCCAAAGGGTGAGAGCTTCCTTGGAAAGTAGGTGGGCATTGCCTCAAGAATTCTCGAAGAACTATCATCCTTCTATTGTCGTCCCCGTTGCCCGGTGATTGTTCAAAAACGTTGTTGTTTCCAACCCCTAAACATCACCGTTTGACATGTGTATATGGAATATGTGTGAAAGGGAGTGTCACTCTCCCTCGGGGTGATGCAAGAGATCAGGCAACAACGGATTGGTGAAAAATGGAATGAACAAAATGTGAAATGAAATGCGGGTGTGTGAACAAAAGTGCTCCCCAATCGCAAGGAGTCTTTTGCGTGTCGATGTTTTACTTGGAAAAGTATTCCAAGGTCGTCTCCTCAGGGAAAGAAAGTTCAAGTTGTGTGGAGGTGATTTTGCAAAAGGTAAAGAAAGTGAAAAATCTTTTGTTTGAGTTTTGTGGTTGTGTTTGTGAATGGAAATGCAAGAAAAACAAGTGTTGGTTAATCCGAAGAGGTCATTCCAATGGGAATACCAAATCAACTCAAGCCTTCCCCCAATGGTGCATAGATGAACGATTGATTCGTGGGAAGCTCGGGACTAAAGGGAGATGAGGATCCAAGCATAACCCGTGACAATGCCTACGGGATATCAAAGACTCACAACCACGGCCTCACCCCAACCCAGTCAAACCGAACCATCGTACACCGAGAGGAGGAAAGAAATTGAGTTGAAATGGCACACCCAAGAGGAGGTCTCCCTTGGATTAGCCAACTAAAAATCTAGCTACTCATGCATAAAGGAAAGACATACAATACGTAAAGAGACATCGTATTGAAATGGAGATTAAAACTTAACTCAATGCCAAAAATCGTAAACTATGAAGAAAAATATTTAATACCCATTTCAAAGCATGAAAATGAAGAAAACTTAAACAACAATGGTGAAATGTAGAACATGTAACTAAACTTGAAATATACTTGACATAGATGAGATTAAAGTGCAAGAGTTAAAGATTACAAGAAATTAAAGCTTACAACAATTGAAATGGAGAAGAGAATGGAAAAATCTAAGCTTTTCTATCTACTATTCATCATCTTCTTCCTTGGATTTTCTAAGCTTAGGTAGCCACCACATTACAATGTGCCAATGCTGAATATATTGGAGAGTTAGCCCTCAATTCTCGTGCATGGTGGTCCCCCCTAGCTGTGTGCAGGCCTCCCATCAATGGGAGTCTGAATGATGCTTGGATAGGCTAGGAGAAGGTTAGCCTGCAACTCCCCTGAGCAGCCCACTTCTCTCCCATCCTCATTTAATGTCAAGCCTTCAAAGTCTTCAAAATGTGTAAGAGAGGCATGAAGATGTGTAAGGAAATGTTGGGGGCAAGTGGGAGAATCATTGGTGGGACCCCCAAGCAAGTGGAGAAGAGTTTGCAGGTGTTCTGGGAGCGTACCGGTACTGTGTACCGGTACTCTAAACCTTCTGGAGTTCGAAGTACCGGTACGCAGTACTGGAACTGTATAGTACCGGTACTGTGTACCGGTACTGTTTTCTGCTCCGAACCACTTTTCGTAGAATCGGAATAACGTTTGATCCAACCGTTGGATTGAGGTGATATTTTGACATAATATAGAAGACATCCAGATCTACAACTTTCATGTTGTGAACTTTTTCAGATTCGATGTGGATCATGGTCAAAATGGAGGAAAACCGAGGCTTATCAACCCAGTGGTGTGGCTGCTGGCGCCTTTGTTCCCAAACACCAATACCTCCTTGATTTCTTCACTTTTAAGCCTCCAAATCTTCATGTAATGTGTCCATGCCCTCACCACACATCCATCATAGTTGCAAGGTCCTAAAATACATGATTTAAGCTATAAAACATGCAACGTCAAGAATTCAACATTATTCATAAAATCGGCTAACTCTAAGTACTTAGATGCAAAAGTTGAGTTAAAATGCATGTAATGAGGCCTTGAAATATACAATATTTTGTGCTCATCACCCGGTACAGGAGCTAATGGTTGAAACCCCCCGTTGTGGTTGTTATTTCCATTCTGGTGTTGTACCAGAGTGGTTAGCTCCCTTAGGCATTGATAAATGCCATTTATGGCATCTGGAGGTGGTGGTGGGTCTGCTTGACCTCCACGCCCACGTCCACGTCCACGTCTACCGTCAATCCTGCACATCAATTTATAATTTAGTTTCCTTGATGTACTAGACACCCTAACTATCACCTTAATCCAAATCATAAGGCTTGTATAAAATTTAGGTCGACAATTCATTCGACCTAGTCCTATCTTTCTAGTGGTAATCCATAACCTACAGCTCCCATGTAAGACCTAATTCCTAGGCTCTAATACAAAACCTGTAATGGCCCAAAATCCAACTTGGACGACATTACTATCTCAAACCATTCACATCATGAGAGCAACTAATAAAATTCATAGATAAAGAAAATTTCATTCATCATATATAATATCTACATCATCATCCAAAAGAATATGCCAAACCATGGCCATTACATCCAAAAATCAAGTGTTATCTTGCAGCGGAATAAACAAAATATTATCCATACATTATTTCAAAATCCATCTTCTACTCTAGGACATAAAGAGAGCAACTCTAGGCATCCCCCTCGGGATCCACGCTTCCATCCAATTGAGCTTCCCAAGCTATCTGCTCATCAACTCTGAGCTCCTCTTCTAAACCATAATCTGAAAAATGTATTGTTTGTAGGGGGTGAGCACTAAGCTCTGTAGCAACATACTCCAAAGCTCGAACAATGTTTGAAAAGATATATCAAACAGTTCAGTCTCACTTTCCAAAATATCATATATAACTTTGAAATAAAACAGTGACAATTTACCCGATCTCAAGTTAACGCAATAGTAATAAATTAAATAAAGAGTAAAACCAATTTCCAAACAATAAACCATTCCAACATTAAATCGTTTGCAACAATAAACCATTTCGCCCACATTTGTATATCCTCAATTTGTATCATTAACCAAACTTGTATATTTGTATATGTACTTGTATCATTACCAACATTATGTAACTGTATCTCAGGTATGATGTAAGCCATCGCATGAATACACACATTGAGAATATCCTAACCCACACTCACACACCCAATCCTCGCAAGGATATACAACTTAGGAAGGGCGTATACCGATGCATTGGCAGTGACGAATCCAACCCAGGAATAGTATACTAACCCTCAGCCCGGATTCCACATGAGCGAATAGTGGTCCTCGCAAGACACCAACCCCACTACGAGTGGTAGGGAACCTTAAAACCCGCATAGAGTAAGAAATGCATCTACACCACTCTACGATATCCGGTCAATAGTCACCCATGTTCATCCAAAAAACCACACAAGAGATACAATACCAACCATTTTCTCAACTCACAAGTAAATCCAAAAACCCCCAATTTCATAGGTATTTTTCCAATATAACAACTCAAGAAAAATAAGCAAGAGATCATCAAAAGATATAATTTAATTGTTCCAAACAAAACACTAGAGTTTTTGAATCAAGAACAAATGAATATCAAGTTTTGAAATCAAGAACAAATGAATATCAAGTTTTGAAATCAAGAACAAATGAGTATCAAGTTTTGAAATCAAGAACAAATGAATATCAAGTTTTGAAATCAAGAACAAATAAATATCATGTTTTGAAATCAAGAACAAATGAATATCAAGTTTTGAAATCAAGAACAAATGAATATCAAGTTTTTGATATCAAGAACAAATGAATATCAAGATTTGAAATCAAGAACAAATGAATATCAAGAAGAAAAATCCATACTTCTTGAAAAACTAGAGTTTGGATGTCAAGAACAATGGTTTTATGGCTATCAAGCAATAACTTTCATCAAAGCATGGTAAGATTTGCAAGAATATGAAGAAAAAAGGATTCCAATACATATATATAAGATTTAGAGTCAAAACATATATATATATAAGCCCTAGCATCAATGAACAAGAGTGGAAGAAAACCCCTACCTTCTTCTTCCTTAGTGTTCTTGAAAAACTTGAAGTTTTGGTCTTCTTCAAGGTGAAAATCCTCCCTTGATCTTGTGTGTTTTCCCCTTCTTTCTTCCTCTCTAAGTCTTCCTAGGGTTAGAAATGTTGTATTGGAGCTAAGGCAGACGCCACTATGTATTTATAAGGTGAGAAAGAAGTCCAACCGACGTAAATCTGATGTTCTGATTCGTTGCCCACATTCGAACGTCATTGGCGTTCGAACGTCACTTGCTCCTAGTACTTTTTTTTTTTCCATCAGACAAGAGTACTGGAACGAACTTTCATTCGAACGTTTATTCACGTTCGAACGTCTATTCACGTTCGAACATAATTCCTATTTTTGCTGAAACTTTTAGTGAAGTTTTGGCCTATTTAGAGATTGATTTGGAAAATTTTCGGGAAATACACTTTTGTAGCCCTGGAAGTCTAATATCTACTGTCAAAATTTAAGATCAAACGGACATTAGGATAAAAAGTTATGATCCAAATACTAGCCAGTACTTTCACTCCGGAATAGTTCCTAGCTTCCAATACATACCCTATTACCTCGCCTAACATTTTTATTTCTACTCTTACAATCTACATAGGTCATGCATACATCATCACATATATTAGTATTTCAAAACATAATTATATTACTATATAAAGATGCGAATGTGGGGGTTTACAATCCACCCCCCTTAAAGAAAGTTTCGTCCTCGAAACTTACCTTAAGTAGAGAACAATTGAGGGTACTTCTCTCACATCTCTAGCTCTAGTTCCTAGGTAGCTTCCTCCACCCCATGATGTTTCCACAAGAGTTTCACCAGTTGGATGACTTTATTGCGAAGCACCTTCTCCTTGGTATTAAGAATCTTCACCGGTTGTTCTTCATATGTTGCTCCATCTTGAACTTCAATATCCTCCAAATCCAAGACATGTGTTGTATCCGATTGACATTTTTTTAACATTGAAACATGGAACACGTCGTGTACCCCTGACAACTGGGCTGGTAACCGAAGTTGGTATGCCACTTTGCCCACCGCTTTGATCACTTCAAATGGTCCGATGTACCTTAGAGCTAATTTTCCTTTCTTGCCAAATCTAAACACTCCCTTCTTGGTTGACACCTTGAGGAACACATTGTCCCCCTCTTGGAATTCCAATGGTCTTCTTCTTCTATCCGCATAGCTTTTCTGTCTACTTTGTGCCGTGCATAGTCTTTCCCGGATGAGTTGAATTTTCTCCGTAATCTCCCGAACAATCTCTGGCCCAAACAAGCTACTCTCTCCAGCCTCTAACTAGCAAGTCGGGGACCTACATGGTCTCCCATACAATGCCTAATAAGGTTTCATGCCAATGCTCGATTGAAAACTATTGTTATATGCAAATTCCACCAACGGCAAATGGTCACTCCAACTTTCCTTAAAGTCCAACATGCAAGCTCGTAACATGTCCTCCAAAATTTGTATCACCCTCTCGGATTGGCCATCTGTTTGAGGATGAAAGGGGGTGCTAAAGTGCAACTTTGTCCCCATAGATCGTTGTAGACTTTGCCAAAATTGCGCCACAAAACGAGAATCACGATCCGACACAATAGAGAGTGGAACTCCATGTAATCTAAAAAAAAAACGAATATAAAGTTTGCTCAAAGTCTCTAAAGTGTCAGTGGTCTTCATACTCAAGAAATGAGCGGACTTGGTGAGTCTATCTACAATGACCCATACGGCATTATGCCCTCGTGAAGTCCGTGGAAAGCCAGACACGAAATCTATGGTGATGTGATCCCACTTCCACTCTGGAATAGGCAAGGACTGTAGTAATCCTCTGAGTTTTTGATGATCCACCTTCACTTGCTGACACACTGCGCACTTTGCAACGTATTTGGCCACGTCTTGTTTCATCCCTTTCCACCAATATTGACGCTTCATGTCTCTATACATCTTGGTACTACCCGGATGTATGGAGAATTTTGAACGATGGCACTCACCCAACACTTTTTTCCTTACTTGGTCATTGTTTGGTACACATAGTCTTCCACGAAACTGTAACTCATCATTATGTATAGACCAGTGTTCAACAATTTCATTTCTCTCCAATCTACCCCGGATAGTTTCCAACTCTGTATCTAATCGTTGCAACTCCACAATCCTTTGTTGGAGAATTGGTTGAGCTGCAATATTGAATATGCATGGTTGGTCCTCCTGTCTATCTGTTTGATGAAAAACGTTGTTGTTTCCTAACCCCTAAAAACCATCACTTAGAATGTGTAGTGTATGTGTGAAAGAGGTGTCACTCTCCCTCGGAATGATGTGGGAGATAGGGCAACAGAATGGTGGTAATAAAAATGTATGAAATGGAATGTGCGAAATGAACAAAAGTGCTCCCCAAGTGCAAGGACTCTTTTGCTTGTCGTGTTTTACTTGGAACGAGTATTCCAAGGTCGTCTCCTCAGGGAAGGAAAGATCAAGTTGTGTGAAAGTGATTTTGGTGAACAAAAAGGAAAAGTGTAAAATCTTTTGTTTGAGTTTTGGTATTTGAAGTTTGTGAATGAAAATACAATAAAAATAAGTGTTGGCTAATCCAAAAGGTTCACTCCAATGGGAATGCCCAATCAACTCGAAACCTTCCTCCGAGGGTTTATAGATGAACGATTGATTTGTGGGAAGCTAGGGATAAGATGGGTCACTATCTAAGCATAAACCGTGACTAGGCCTACAGAATATCAAAGACTCACCAACTTATCCACCCTCAACCCAGTCAAACCGAACTATCGTACACCGAGAGAGGAAATAAAATGAGTTGAATTGGAAAACCCAAGAGGAGGTCTCCCTTGAATTAGCCAACTAAAAATCTAGCTACTCATACTAAAAGGAAAGACATGCATAATGAAAATAGACGCGGTATTGAAATGGAAATTAAAACTTAACTTTAAGCAAGAAAACTTAAGCTATGAAGAAAAATATACAATACCCATTTTAAAGTAAGAAATGAAGAAAACTTGGAAGCAACAATGGTGGAATCTAGAACATGTGATTAAACTTGAAATGTACTTGAAGTAAATGACATTAAAGACATTAAATGAAGATTACAAGATCCTTACATTAAACTACAAGTGAAAAGATGGAAGAAAATGCAAAAACATAAACATTTCTACTATTCATCTTTTTCCTAACTATTCTAAGCTTAGGTAGTCACACCCTTCCAAGCTTGTGAATGCTGAATATATGGAGTGTAGAGACTTCAAATTTCGTCCATGAGGTTCCCCTAGCCTATGTGTGCAGGCTTCCCATCAATGGGAAGAGATTTGATGGCTTAGACAGGCTAGGAGCAGCCTACCCAGTAACTCCCCAGGCAGCCCCCTTCTCTCCCATCCTCATTAATGCTCTTGCCTCCAAAGTCTTCAAATTGTGTAAGGGAGGCATGGTTGTAGGTAGAACATGTTGGGATAGGTGTGGGAGAAGTGTAGGTGGGACCCCCAAGCAAGTGGGATATGATTTGCAGGCGTTTGGGCTGTTCTGGGCATTTTGGGCACAACGTACCGGTACGCGTACCGGTACGGTTTGGCTACTGGAGTTCGGCGTACCGGTACGGTTTGCCTAATCTGAACCAGTTTTCATAGAATTATCATAACTTTTGATCCAACATTCCAATTGAGCTGAAATTTTGACACAATACAGAAGATATCCAAATCTACAACGTTCATGTTTTACACTTTTTCAGATTCGAAGTGGATCATGGTCAAAAATAAGAAAAAAAGCGGTACTGTGTCAAAACTTTGGGAAACCAGTGGGCTAAACCTTCCAAATTTCATTGTTCTTGGTTTCTTCACCTTTAAGCCTCCAAATCCTCATTGAATGTGTCCATCTCTTCACCACTCATTCATCCTTAGTTTCAAGGTTATAAAATCCATCATTTACGCTATAATTACCTGCAACATCGAAAATTCAACATTATTCATAATTTCGGCTAACTCTAAGTACTTAAATACAAAGTTGAGTTAAAATGCATGTAGTGAGACCATCAAATATACAATATTTTGTACTCATCACTATCCACTAATAGATCAAATTCCTCTAAAGCACCAATTATCTTCCACCTATGAACAACAAGAACATTGATTTCACCCCGAGACTTTCTGCTAAGTGCATCTGCTACTACATTAGCCTTCACCGGATGGTAATTTAGTGTGAAATCGTAATCTTCTAGATATTCAATCCACCTTCTTTGCCGAAGATTCAAGTCTTTCTGTGTGAATATATACTTGAGGCTCTTATGATCAGAAAACACGTGAAACTTTTCTCCATATAGGTAACACCTCCACAACTTAAGAGCAAACACCACAGTGGCAAGCTCTAAGTCGTGAGTGGGATAGTTCCGCTCATGAATCTTTAGTTGTCTCCAGCCATAAGCAACTGCCTTACCTCCCTGCATTAGCACACATCCCAAGCCTCGTAACGAAGTATCGGTGTAAACATCGTATCCTTCCCCACTGCTCGGAATAATGAGGACAGGAGCTGTTGTCAACCTCTCCTTCAAGGTGAGAAAGGCTAGTTCGCAATCTTGAGTCCACAAGAATCTTTCCCTCTTCTTCATAAGGCGGGTCATCGGCATCGCGAGCTTTAAGAACCCTTCCACAAATCTCCGGTAGAAGCCTACTAATCCTAGGAAACTACGTACTTCGGTCACATTCCTCGATGGTTCCCATTTCATCACGGCTTCAATCTTTGTGGGGTCAACAGCTACACCCTTATCTGACACAACATGGCCAAGGATTTTCATTTCCTTCATCCAGAACTCGCATTTACTCATCTTATCATATAACTTATGGTCTCTCAAGGTCTGAAGCACTACCGAAAGATGGTGTTCATGTTCCCCTTGTGTCCATGAATAGATTAATATGTCATCAATAAACACAATGACAAACCGATCTAGATACGGTCGGAATACCCTGTGCATCAAATCCATGAAGGCTGCAGGAGCGTTAGTCAGGCCGAACGGCATTACCATATATTCGAAATGACCATACCGGGTATGAAAAGCTGTCTTAGAAATATCTTCCTCCTTGATCCGCAGTTGATGGTACCCTGTGCGAAGATCAATCTTGGAGTAATACTTAGAACTCCTCAACTGATCGAATAAATCATCAATTTGTGGCAATGGGTATTTATTCTTCACTGTCACTCGATTCAACCTTCGCTAGTTCGTGCATAACCGAAGTGTTTCATCATGCTTCTTCACAAAGAGGACTGGGGCTCCCCAAGGTGAAGTGCTTAAACGGATAAACCCAATAGCCAATAGTTGGTCCAACTGCTTCCTTAGCTCCTTCAACTTCAAAGGTGCCATTCTATAGGGAGCAATGAATATGGGTTCGGTTCCCGAATATAGATCAATCCTAAACTCAATCTCTCTCTATGGGGGTAACCTGGGTAGTTTATCTGGGAAGACATTGGGAAAATCTGACACTATTAACACCATATCCGAATGGGATTTATCCCGATCATCTCCCATTAAGATGGCCAAGAAACTCAAATGGCTCCCCGCCTTAGCTTTCAAGAAGCTATTGCCCGTAGTGGGAAATGGGTGGTAAGAATTTCGATCATTCATGAAACTAAAAACTACCCCTCCCGGTAATTGAAATGAAATCCGTTTACGAAAATAATCCATTACCGCACGGAAAGTGGACAACAAGTTCATCCCAAATATTATGTCATACCCCTTCATGTCTAATGCAACCAAATCTACAATTAATTCTTGCTCCCCAATTCGAAGCACACAACCTCTACACACCCTTCTAGTAGCCAACTGTTCCCCCGTATGCATGTCAATACTCAAGGTATGTTCTAGCTTCTCAAAGTCCAATCCCAAATTAAGAGCATATGTAGTGCGTATGAATGAATGAGTAGCACCGGGGTGAAATAAATTCGGACCCAAGAATTATAGACAAGAACAATACCTTCTACAACTGTATTGGAAGCATCTTCCTCCAGTTGGGTCAAAGCAAAGACTCTTCCTTGATTGGTACCGCTTGGGGCTATAGCTCCTAATGGTTTATGCTGTAGTGGCTTCTGTAGTGGTGGCTTAGTTGTATTCACATGTCCGGCCGTGTGGGTATTCCTTTGGGGTGGAAAGATCGGACAATGATTCCGAAAATGCTCCAGACCTCCACATGCAAAGCAGGCTCGTGGGTCTACTCCTACCCTTTCCGATAAGCCTCCAACTCCTCGAGCTATCTGAAATCTCTGTCCAACCACCCGGTCTGGGCGAGGTATGGTGCCGTCCTCTACGCTCCACTGCTACTAGCACCAGTCCGGATCGGACCTCCCCTTGCAAAGTTCAGTTGTCGCTGGTTGTCCTCTGTGTCTCTCTCCACCAGTGCAGCTCTGTCAACAAGATCCCCATAGTCCCGGATCTTGTGAGCCACAAGCTTTTCCCTGATGGCAGGCTTCAAGCCCTGTTCGAATCGTTTAGCCCTCCTGGACTTAGTAGAGATGAACTCCGTGGCATAGCGGGATAGCTCATCAAACTTTCTCTCATAATCCGCCATCGTCATGCCACCCTGTCTTTGAGCCAGGAAATCCGCACTCATTTTTTCCCTGACCGATTCAAGAAAATACTCATCTTAGAAGATATGATCAAAATCCTCCCAAGTAAAAGCATCGGTGTTCCTCATTCTTTTCACCGAGTCCCACCAATGAACTGCCTCCCCTTCCAGTAGATATGTAGCTTGGCCGACCCGTAGATCCTCGACAACTCCCATGCTATCACTCATTTTCTTCACCCGGCGAATCCACTTTTCCGCCTCCAAAGGGTGAGAGCTTCCTTGGAAAGCAGGAGGGCATTGCCTCAAGAATTCTCGAAGAACTATCATCCTTCTATTGTCGTCCCCGTTGCCCGGTACATGAGCTAATGGTTGAAACCCCCTGTTGTGGTTGTTGTTTCCATTCTGGTGTTATACCAGAATGGTTAGCTCCCTTAGGCATTGATAAATGCCATTCATGGCATCTGGAGGTGGTGGTGGTGGTGGTGGTGGGTCTGCTTGACCTCCATGCCCACGTCCACGTCCACGTCCACGTCTACCGTCCATCTTGCACATCAATTTATAATTTAGTTTCCTTGATGTACTAGACACCCTAACTATCACCTTAATCCAAAGCATAAGGCTTATATAAAATTTAGGTCGACAATTCATTCGACCTAGTCCTATCTTTCTAGTGGTAATCCATAACCTACAGCTCCCATGTAAGACCTAATTCCTAGGCTTTAATACCAAACTTGTAATGCCCCAAAATCCAACTTGGACGGCATTACTATCTTAAACCATTCACATCATGAGAACAACTAATAAAATTCATAGACAAAGAAAATTCCATTCGTCATATATAATATCTACATCATCATCCAAAAGAATATGCCAAACCATGGCCATTACATCCAAAAATCAAGTTTTATCTTGCAGCGGAATAAATAAAATATTATCCATACATTATTTCAAACTGCATCTTTTAGTCTAGGACATAAAGAGAGCAACTCTAGGCATCCCCCTCGGGATCCATGCTTCCATCCAATTGAGCTTCCCAAGCTATCTGCTCATCAACTCCGAGCTCCTCATCTAAACCATAATCTGAAAAACGTATTGTTTGTAGGGGGTGAGCACTAAGCTCTGTAGCAACATCCTCCTAAGCTCGAACAATGTTTGAAAAGATATATCAAACAGTTCAGTCTCACTTTCCAAAATATCATATATAACTTTGAAATAAAACAGTGACAATTTACCCGATCTCAAGTTAACGCAATAGTAATAAATTAAATAAAGAGTAAAACCAATTTCCAAACAATAAATCATTCCAACATTAAATCGTTCCAACAATAAACCAATTCGTCCACATTTGTATATCCTCAATTTGTATCATTAACCAAACTTGTATATTTGTATATGTACTTGTATCATTACCAACATTATGTAACTGTATCTCAGGTATGATGTAAGCCATCGCATGAATACACACATAGAGAATATCCTAGCCCACACTCACACACTCAATCCTCGCAAGGATATACAACTTTAGGAAGGGCGTATACCGACGCATCGGCAGTGACGAATTCAACCCAGGAATAGTATACTAACCCTCAGCCCCGATTCTACATGAACGAATAGTGGTTTGGTCCTCGCAAGACACCAACCCCACTACGAGTGGTAGGGAACCTTAAAACCCGCACAGAGTAAGAAATGCATCTACACCACTCTACGATATCCGGTCAATAGTCACCCATGTTCATCCAAACAACCACACAAGAGATACAATACCAACCATTTTCTCAACCCACAAGTAAATCCAAAACCCCCCAATTTCATAGGTATTTTTCCAATATAACAACTCAAGAAAAATAAGCAAGAGATCATCAAAAGATATAATTTAATTGTTCCAAACAAAACACTAGAGTTTTTGAATCAAGAACAAATGAATATCAAGTTTTGAAATCAAGAACAAATGAATATCAAGTTTTGAAATCAAGAACAAATGAATATCAAGTTTTGAAATCAAGAACAAATGAATATCAAGTTTTGAAATCAAGAACAAACGAATATCAAGTTTTATGATATCAAGAACAAATGAATATCAAGATTTGAAATCATGAACAAATGAATATCAAGAAGAAAAATCCATACTTCTTGAAAAACTAGAGTTTAGATGTCAAGAACAATGGTTTTGTGGCTATCAAGCAATAACTTCCATCAAAGCATGGTAAGATTTGCAAGAATATCAAGAAACAAGGATTCCAATACATATATATAAGATTTAGAGTAAAAAACATGTATATATATAAGCCCTAGCATCAATGAACAAGAGTGGAAGAAAACCCCTACCTTCTTCTTCCTTTGTGTTCTTGAAAAACTTGAAGTTTTGATCTTCTTCAAGGTGCAAATCCTCCCTTGATCTTGTGTTTTCCCCTTCTTTCTTCCTCTCTAAGTCTTCCTAGGGTTAGAAATGTTGTATTGGAGCTAAGGGAGGCACCACTATGTATTTATAGGGTGAGAAAGAAGTCCAACTGACGTAAATCTGATGTTCTGATTCGTTGCCCACGTTCGAACGTCACTTGCTCCCAGTACTTTTGTTTTTCCATCAGACAAGAGTACTGGAACGAACTTTCATTCGAACGTTTATTCACGTTCGAACGTTGATTCACGTTCGAATGGAATTCTTGTTTTTACTGAAACTTCCGGTGAAGTGTTGGCCTATTTAGAGATTGATTTAGAAAATTTTAGTGAAATACACTTTTGTGGCCCTGGAAGTCTACTATCTACTGTCAAAATTTGAGATCAAATGGATATTAGGATAAAAAGTTATGATCCAAATACTAGGCAGTATCCAAAATCCTTTCTACCCAAATTTTCTCTTAAGTGTGCTTTCACTCCGGAATACTTCCTAGCTTCCAATACATGCCTTATTACCTCGCCTAACATTTTTATTTCTACTCTTACAATCTACATAGGTCATGCATACATCATCACATATATTAGCATTTCAAAACATAATTATATTACTATATAAAGATATGAATGTGGGGGTTTACAAGTCTGAAGTACATCTTCACACTGCGGGACCTCAACATGAGGCAACGTAGGTGAATGGATTATTTTGAGGACTATGACTTCACTTTGCATTACCATCCCCGTAAGGCAAATGTGGTGGCTGATGCACTCAGCCGAAAGTCACGGGGAGTCTTAGCTAGTGTGGCTACCCGAGAATGGTAGATGCTCGAGACTGTGGGGAAGTTCAGGCTACACTACAGGAGTTAGGCTCAGGGTACTTTGGAAAGTTTGGTGGCTATGCCTTCCCTACTGAGCAGAGTGATCGAGTCCCAGAGACAGGAAACAGAGATATTGTCTATCAGGGACCGAGTACAGTTGGGTACAGGTGACGAGGGCTGGGTCATTCATGCGGACGGTAGTCTTCGGTATAGGGGATGGGTTATGGTTCCCCATTCTACGGATCTGAGAGAGGAGATCCTTAGGAGTTTCATTACTCCCGTTTTGCTGTGCATCCAGGTGGCACGAAGATGTACCATGATCTTCGTCGCCAATACTATTGGAGCGGGATGAAAAGGCACGTCAGAGATTTTGTTAGTCGATGTCTTACGTGTCAGCAGGTCAGCAGGTCAAGGCTGAGCACCAGAGACCCGCAAGGTTGCTCCAGCCTTTAGAGGTGGATGAGTGGAAGTGGGAGCACGTCACGATGGATTTTGTGACCCACTTGCCACGGACATCGCGGAGACATGACACGGTGTGGGTGATAGTGGACCGACTTACGAAGTCTACACACTTTTTGGCCGTGCGGATGACCTTCACACATGAGGAATTCTATCGATTGTACATACGAGATATTTTTCGGTTGCATGGGGTGCCAGAATCTATAGTATCGGATCGGGATCCCAGGTTTATGGCTCATTTTTGGGAGAGTTTCCAGTGGGCTATGGGGACACAGTTGATGATGAGCATAGATTTTCATCCCCAAACAGACGGTTAGTCAGAGAGGACCATCTAAACTTTAGAGGACATGCTACGGGCATGCGTCCGAGATCTCAAGGGTAGCTAAGAAGAGCACCTACCCTTAGTGGAGTTCGCCTACAATAACAGTTATCAGGCGAGCATACAGATGACACCCTATGAGGCACTATATGGGAGGCCTTGTCGTTCTCTGATTTATTGGACGGAGGTTGGAGAGATACCCTCTACGGGTCCGGATATGGTTAGAGACACCTCAGAGAAGGTGGACTTGACACGGAAGCTTCTTCTCACGGCCTAGAGCCGATAGAACAGCTATGCCGACAGACGGCGAAGACCTCTGGAGTTTGAGGTGGGAGATCATGTCTTCTTGAAGGTTATGCCTAAGAGAGGAGTGGTAAGGTTCGACAAGCGAGGAAAGCTGTCGCCGAGGTATATCGGGCCCTCCGAGGTACTCGAAAGGGTTGGTACAGTTACTTACCGGTTGGCGTTACCACCAAATTTATCGGGTGTGCATGCGGTGTTTCATGTCTCCATGTCTGAAAGTACGCTCCAGATCCGACACATGTGGTGGATTGAGGTGAGTTCATTGTTGATGCGGATGGGCCCTTCGAGGAGGGACCAATGCGTATCATGGATAGCTGAGAGCAGGTTTTGCAAGACAAGACCGTGAGACTAGTGACAGCACCGAGGAGTGGAGGAGGCGACATAGGAGCGTGAGGACACTATACGTACCAATTATCCTTTCTTATTCGAGGATGGAGGTACATTCTTATAGTCATTTAGTATTATATGACTGTTGCATATGCATGTGGTTAAATGTGCATGTGTGTGTGAATTTCGGGGACGAAATTCTTTTAAGGGGGGAAGAATGTAAACCCAAATAAATTTGAACTTTTTATGAAAAAGGGCAAAATGGTAATTTGCCACTCCGGTGCGGGTTGAAAACTCGTATTTTTCTAGAGCTTGGATGATAAAGTAGACCTCACCGTTGGATTCATCTCGCGAAATCTAGTTACCCATACAATTTTCGTCGAATTCCGAGATAGTCGGGGTTTTCGCGTTTTTCGTGGCGACCGAGTGTCGGGTGACCTCAAAAACTACACCAAAAATAAAATTTTAATTTAAAGAAAGTTCATATAAACATATCTTGAACTTAAATCGGGACGAAATTTAATCATTTCGGGCCGAAAACGGACCCGGAAATAGCGAACGTGTGGCGCGATGTGGACCAAGCATGAAAGGGTATTAATAGGAACAAAAAATCTGATTTTTACACACATCCTCTGCTGAATTCCTGTGGGTTTAACATTGGAAGAAGGAAGAGAGGGAAAGGAAGAAAAAAATCACGATTCAAGACTTCTCTCTACGTTCTACGGAGTTCCGTCGGTTGGAATTCTTCGGCCCAAGTATTAAAGTCGATCTACATGACGAGGGCTGCGCACCCATATAAAAAAGGAAAGATTTCACCTAAGTTTCAAAAGCGAGATTTTGGGGAAAGCTTGGATGAGAGCTTGGGTTGTGTTCTTGGAGCCTTCTACGGTTGTATTACTCTTCAAGAGGTAGAGTTTTCATCCTAACTAGGTTTATTTCCAACCTAGGATGAATATATGAAATGGGTGGACTGTTATGTGTATTTTAACACTTGCCTATTGTAGTTGATTTAATGGAAATGGGTAGGTTCAATTTAAGTATGTATTGGTAATTTGAAATTGCTAGTTTGTGATTTCTTGGATGTTTTGATAATTGGGTATGTAGAAATCACTTAATCTGATTTTTTTTGAGTTATGTGATGAATTTGGGCATTTTATGTGATTACATGATTTGGTACCTTGAAGGTGTTTGATAAAATGCCCATGTGACATAAAGTGTGTTAATTGCATGAGATTATGTGATAACATGCTTGGGGAAAATTGTGGTTCAATGCAAATGTTGATACATGCTCATGATATATTGACATGATGAGGATTTATGAAAATTATATACTTATGATATAATTAACCATGGAATGTGTTGAAATTTGGTTGAGATTGTTCATATGGCACTCGTACATATTGGACATGATATTGGTGTTGCAATTATACATCACATTGCATTTGCACGGAGGTAACGCATTCATAGGCATGAGGCATGGTGTGTGTGCATAGTTGATCAAACACCATTCTTGGTGAATGATTCATGGGCTCGGGATAGTTGAGTCATGTGATTAAATGTTGTATGATTGCACATGTTGTGTTTTGGGTAGAGCTCCCCGTACAAAGGAGACTCTGCCCGAATTTTCTTAAATTATGGATCCCGATAAATGGGGCATAACGGTGTGATATCGAGTTACACGGTATCCACGGGTATTCTGCGGGTTAATGGGTTCATCAACGGGTTGACAAAGGACCCCCGATTTTTTGGGGCATCACAAAATTATATAGTTCAAGACTTTGCATGTGAAGGATCAATTTTAATATTAGCCCCCAAAAAATTTTACCTCGACTATTATGTTGCAACGAGTTGTCCGAGTTATGGTTGGGAGAACGAACCTTAAAATTTTTCATCTGATCTTACACCACCAAATTAATTTTGCCACTGGAGCATATGAGGACTCAATAGAACAAGAATTGGAAAATACTCTTTGCGAGTTTATGCTATACCAAATGGAAGTCAATGCCCAAGTAGCCCAACAATTTTTTGAAATTAGAGATGACCTTATTGCATTGACTAATGTCATAATTATTAATTGTGAAGAACAACATCTTGAGCATAGTCAATATATTGAGGATGATCATTTCTATGGAATGAAAATTGATGTTGAATCTCCCAACACTCTTGATTGTGAAAATTTTAATGAAGTTATTATCTCACATGAGGATAATAAGCCCAATGTCAATTTTCCATCAAAGAGTGGTGTTGAGGTTCACAATTTTCAACTGAGGAGGGCATTGAAATGGATAAGTGTAGAAATTTATAAAGAGAAATTGTATACTCCATTGTTGGAATTGCATAAACTTGTGTGCACCTTTGTTTGGTTGAGAATTTTTAATGATTATATTTTGTATTGTTGGATAGATTGGTTAGGAAAGACATTTATACACCAACAAAATTTTAAATTCAAAAAAATCAATGGGCCCAAGCTCATATCCGAATTGAAGCCAGACTGACATGAGTCCTTTTTATTTTATTTTCTTGTACATAGTAGTTAGATTTCTTTTAATGTTATATTTTTATTTTCATGATGTTGTAGTGTAGATTTTAGCATGAAGTTGTTTACCTCTTCCTAATTTGGACTCAATTCATTTTGAGCATCATCATTACAAATCTTATTTAACATCATGTTCGAGTCTAAGTTGGGGGGTGTAAACAAGCTTTTTTGTGTTTCATTTTCCCTTTAATGTGTGTACTAAAAAAGAAAAAAAGTAAAATAGTTTATGCTCATGGTTCATGCAAGTACCGAGCTAGGGTTTATTGTTATTTCCATTCCATCCTTTTATTATGTACTTCATATATAATGCTTTAATGAATTACTAAGTTGGGTTTTATGTAAAAGTAGGGAGATTGATTATAGACGGGTTAAGTCTTGCTATATCCAATGCTTTTGATTCAATGCATAATTCAGAGCTATGTTTTTCATTAAACCTTGCTTTTGATTCAATGCATAATCCAGAGCTATGTTTTTCATTAAACTATAAATTTTCTGATCGATGATTCAAGTGAACTTTTGAACGATTGTATACCTTTAGGTTTGCTAAGGTAATTGGTTGTTGTATGGTGCACATACCTTCCGGTAAACCTAATCGTTGCTGTGTTATGGTTTTATATTAAATACCTTACGATTAACTTACCATTAACGTGAATATGATAATCTCAAGCAATGAAATGCATGTCCCGATCCCCAAACTAAAGAGTGCATGTTTTCATTTGTTGCAAATTCGTGTTTTTTAGCAAGTTTTTTTAAATTACTAAGCTCACACCATAATCCATTGTTTCACAATATTTTTTTAAGTTTCATTCACTCTTTTTTGTTCCAAGTTTCTAACAGATAACTCTCGGTGGAATCGATCTCGGACTTCACCGAGAAATATTACTATTTGACCAATTATACTTGGGTGTGTACGATTGAGATAACTACAAATTCACCGAGAAATATTACTACCGATAGAACTTGAATAACTACCTGCAGAACCCTTTCATGGCATAACCCTACCAGTAGGTTTCTTGCAAGTAGAACCTATCTTTTCTTGAATTGTTGCTCTACGGCTTTCGATTCCATCCCTAACTCGCCCAGCTTACTTCCAAAATTCTCCAAGGCATCAAAATGAATGTAATACCTCATCTTTGCATTGATTTTCTTGGAAACACAAAAATTCCCTATAAAATACAAAACCAAACTAAACTAAAAATATAAATAATAAACAAAGCTAAGATGAATGGTTTAACATATAAAAACATACAATATTATGTACTCATCACACCCCCTAACTTAAGCTTTGTTAGTCCCTAGAAAACTAAAAAAATAAACAAAAATCTAAATAAAATCTAAGTTACAAATGTGATGCCCCAAAATCTGGGGGTCCTTTCTCAACTCATTGGTCACCCATCAACTCGCAAAAATACCTTTGAGTATTGTATAATATGAAACCATTTTGTTACACCACATTCACCAGGATCATAACCAAAACGAAATTTGACCAAAGTCTCCTTTGTACGGGAGCTCTACCCAATACGTAACCTATGCATATAATAATCATATGACTATTCCAAGGGCCATATCCCAAAATATAGGCTTAATATTCAACCAATTACATCATCCAAATGAAAGAGCTCAAAATGTGAAGGCTCGACAAGGCTGTATTTAAAATTTCATTTTTTGGGAAGAAGTACCGGTACCTCGGGTAATTGGTACCGGTACCTGAGCCCTCTGGTTGTCAGGTACCTGTACCTGTAAGATGTAGTACCAGTATCTGGGTCATCGACAACGTGGTACCAGTACATGTGATCCTAGGTACTTGTACCTAAGCCCACTGTCAGCGAGGTACCGGTAGTTATGAGCCTAGGTACCAGTACCTGAGTTCACGGATGCCAAGTACCTATGAGCTACCGACACCTAGAGCCCAGATTTCCCATAAACTCCCCAAAATCCAACTTTTAACCAATAAAATCATTCAACACCTATTCCATTCATTTGTTTTACTAAAAAATAATGTCCCATTACATGCCTTTGTCAAAATACAGGCTTTGTACATAATTTACACAAGGCCAAAATAAAATCATACATGGGATTACAAAAGGTAATTTTGGAGCCACAACCCAGCTCTATAATAAACACTGGCCCAATTGAGGGCCATCCACAGAAGCTTGTCCAACACTTGAAATATATCCCCATAAAGGAAGAGCCATACTCAATAGGGTATCTCCTAAGGAGGCTGTTCCCCAACCCAAATGCATATGAAATATCACACGCAAGTCATCACATCAAGCATCCACTCAAATATATACATTTCATAAATAAATGCTACAATTTAATGCCTTGTCATGAGATGGAACTCACACATGCAATGCAAAACCTCCCCCTCCCTCAGCTCCCAGAACACATGCCATGCCATGCCATGCCATGCGTATGCACCCAAGCATTCCAATGACCATTTTATGAAACCTTGTGTCTTTGTTGGGTAGGTATTTATGGACTTCCACCAACGATCACCTAAGAGACACGACATCTATGGACTTCTGCCAACGGTTCCGTGCACATCAACACACTTTATGGACTCAATACCAACGGGAGTGAGTATCCAAAATTATTGGGTCTTGCATCCGAGAGAGAATCTTGCCCTTCTTGCTAACCTCGACACTTATTTTCAATGCAACTCATGCGACTCAATCGAACCTAAGTCCAATTTTTCCAAGCCCACATATCAACCCACCAAGGATGATGTTTTATCAAAAACATACACACACATCCACATTTATGTCGAATGCCCACGAATGCGATGTTACCTGTGCATATGCAAATGTAATGTACAATTTATATTTCATATAATTATGCAATCAACTTGTGCAATTGCAATTTCTATCACATGCTCATCATATCATAAGGCATATAATGAATATATCCATTTTTCATAAGCAATCCCAAGCATGTTAAATGTGATACCAATCCAACTAACATACTTGAATTCATAAGAATTTTATCACACACTTAATAGGCAAAATTATGTAAACACATAGCATGCACAATCAACATATTCTTCATGAAACCCAAACCAAGCAATTTTATCAAACTAAATCATACAAGAATTGGTTTTAACATATTCTTATACCCATTTTCCATATTCAAACAACCCTAGGTTTGTGTTATACATGAGAATTCATCTCTAACACCCTACCCATTTTATATTTCAACCCTTGGTTGGAAATAAACCTAGTTAGGAAAGGAACCCTACCTTTTTATAGCGTATATCCGTGTAGAAGAAGCTGCAAAAACCCAAAATCAAGCTTCCCCAGCTTTATCCCAAAATTTTCGTCGAGATTTTGAATAAAACCCTGATCTTTGGTATGATTTCATAGCTCTCGTCGCGTAGAACGACTTTAATTCTTGGCCTGAAGAAATCCTACTGTTGAATCTTAGTGGATCAAGGGAAGAAGTTTGGTGGAGTTTGAGATTTTCTCTTTTCTCTCTCTCTCTCTCTCACTCAGAATGAATTTTCAGAATGAATGAAGAAAAAACCCCGAAGAAATATGATTTTATTCCCCTTTTTATACTCCTCAAACACTTGACCCTCGTTGCGCCGCACGTCTCACTTCGTTTGGTTTAATTTTATCTCAAAATCTCGTTGTGTGTTAAGTTTGGTGTATTTTTTTGTTAAAGTAACTTTAAATTATTTCTCGAGTTTCTCAGATAAAATCTGATCGCGCTTATTTTAGTCGTGCGACACCCGATTGCCTCATAAAACACGAAAAATCTGATTGTCTCTGAATTTGATAAAAATTGACTAGGTAACTAAAATTCAAGATACGAATCTAATAGTGAGGTCCGTTACATCATCCGAGTTCTAAAAAAATTTGGGTCTTTAACCCGTATTGTAGCGACTAATTACCGTTTTGTCCTTTTTAATAAATTTTTAATTTTTCTGGGTTTTATAGTCTTCCCCCTTTAAAGGAATTTCGTCCTCGAAATTACACACATGCACATATAACAAAATGCATATGTAACAAGACCTATAATATTCTATGACTTACCTTCATTCTCAAATAGGAATAGATACGTAGCGTGGATAGTGTCCTCATGCTCCGATGTCGTCTCCTCCATACCTCAGTGCTACCACAACACCTTCACTAGCTCCATGGTATTGCCATATGATATGACCTGATTTATGTAATACACCAAAGTATAAGTGGTTAAATTGCAATATTTCTCGATTAAGTCTGAGGTCGGACCCACAGGGAGCTAACTGTTGGTATTCAAAACAGAAACGGTAAAATTGTAGTGTGTAATGTGCAACGAAATAACTTGTGGTGTGAGCTTAGAATTATCAAATAAATTCTTAACTAAAACTTGGAAAAATACCGATAAAAAGGTACTGTTTAGTGCGAGGATCCAACATGCTTTATATTTGTTTATTTATGAAAATGCCACCTTACAACAATTAACTTCTATTTCACTGGAAAGCTAACCAGTAGGTTTGATGTAAAACTGAACCATATCACAACAATTGATTAGGTTAGCTGGAAGGTCTATGTACCATGCATCAATCAAATAATCTTAGTAAACCAGAAGGTGAACCATTCAAAAGGTTTACTATAGCTATTTAATTAGCAGGTTAATGATTCAATGATCACAGAGTTCCAGTTTATGTATTGAATCAAAAGTATTGGCTATGACGAGATTTAACCCGTCTGTAACCAATCTCCAAATTGTTACATAAAGCCCAACAACGTGCATCACCGTATCATGCATGAAGTACGTAATAATAATAGATAGAATGGTATATATCAATATTCTTTGCTCGGTATTCATAACCATGAACATATTATAAATGTAACCATCCATCAATTACGGGAGGTATAGACATTAACGTATAAATAAAATATTGGCATTTCTGTAACTTAACCAGTATTACACATGCATTCACCCTTCACCGAAGAGTATAAATGGACTACTCACGTCTTATTGCTATAGATGAGCAACAAGAGTGACATAATCCCATTACAACTGAAAATAAGATACACAAAGTCATTCCTCGAGGAATAGTTGAAACACTGGCACTCTTATTACCAGGTAGGGCACAAAAGTGGGAGAGGCTCAACCCTCCAAGTAGAAAGGATAAACAGAAATGTAGAAGTAGAGAAAATTCTAGATGGGAAGTGATTAGGGCAGGGATCTGCTCGTTTTATGGTCGGAACACTCACTAAAGTCTTTCTTTCCTCCTTTCTCTCCTCTCTTGCACTGGATTGAGCTTTCATGACCTCCCCTGAAAAATAAGCTGAGGAGGGCTATTTATAGGCACCAGTAGAAAGTTGAAAGGTGGCAAACACCCTAGCAGACCAATGGGGTGCTTGTGTTGCTTGAATGGACCAATAGGAGAGGAGAGAGAGTTGAGACGGTTTAAGGACCGTCCAGACACCATCACCATCGTTCGGACGGCAGCAATTCTCTAGTTTCCTTGCTTGATAGCCTCCTTGTTTGAATTCTAATTGCACTTGCCTCCATTTCTTTATTTAGCCTTTACAATTTGATCCGCCTGAATTTCTGTATGTCCGCTTGAAGCCCTACAAAATGCACAAAATATGCATTAACCCTAAGTCTTTATAAATTAATCATTTTAACTTAATTCACGCACACAATGAACCTTAAAACCTAATTATTTTATGCATTATTTAGGGTTAGTCACCACGCCAAACCTGATCTCTGCTATACATGATACGCACCGGTCCCTCCTTGAAGGTCCTATCTACATCAACAACCAGCTCATCCCAATTTACCTCGTGCATTGGATCTGAAGTGTCCTTCCGAAGCATAGAGACATGGAACACCATGTGAACACTTGATAGATTTGACGATAATGCCAACCGGTAAACAACTGTACCAACCCTTTTATGTACCTCGAAAGGCTCGATATACCTCAGTGATAGCTTTCCTGGATTCCCGAACCTGATCATTCTCCTCTTAGGCATGACAGTCAAATAAAACGTGATCTCCAACCTCAAACTCCAAAGGTCTCCGCCGCCTATCAACGTAGCTCTTTTGTCGGCTTTGAGCCGTAAGAAGACACTTTCGTATCAAGTCCACCTTCTCCGAGGTGTCCATAATCAAATTCTGACCAGTGGAGGGCCCCTCTCCAACCTCCATCCAACACACTGAATAACGACACGACCTCCCATAAAGTACCTCATACGGTGCCATTTGTATGCTCGCCTGGTAACTGTTGTTGTAGGTGAACTCTACTAAGGGTAAGTGTTCCTCCCAGCTACCCTTGAGGTTAAGGGCGTATGCTCGAAGCATGTCCTCCAAAATATGGATGGTCCTCTTCAACTGAAAATCCGTCTAGGGATGAAAATTTGTACTTATTATCAACTGTTTCCGCATAGATCTCTGAAAACTCTCCCAAAGAGCCGTGAACCAGGGATCCCGATCCGATGCTATAGATACGAGTATGTCGTGAAATCGAACCATCTCCCGTACATACAACTTGCAGAATTCCTCCTGTGTGAAGGTCATCTGTACAGCCAAAAAATGTGCTGACTTCCTAAGTCGGTCCATGGTCACTCACATCGCTTCATGCCCACGCGAAGTCGGTGGTGAGTGGGTCACAAAATCCATAGTGACGTGTTTTCACTTTCACTCAGCCTCCTCCAAAGGCTAGAGCAACCCCGCTGGTCTCTAGCGCTTAGCCTTGACCTGCTGACACGTGAGACATCTACTAAAAAGGTAATCAACATGCATTTTCATGTCACTCCAATAACATTGACGGTGAAGATCATGATACATCTTCGTGCCACCAAGATGCACATCAAAACGGGAAAAATAAAACTCCCTAAGGATCTCCTCTCTTAGATCTATAGACTAGAGAATCACAACCCTTCCCCTATATCAAAGACTACCATCTGTGTGAATGGCCCAACCCTTGTCACCTGTACCCGACTGTACTCGGTCCTAGATGGACAATATCTCTGTATCCTGCCCTTGGGACTCGATCATCCCGCTCAATAAGGAAGGCGTAGCTACTAGAATTCCCAAAATGCCCAGAGCTTGATCTTTGTAGTGTAGCCTGACCTGACTCACAATCTCGAGCATCTACCACTCTTGTAAAACCCAGGAAAATTTAAATTTTAAGGTGAAAGGGTAAAATGGTAATTAGTCGTTATGGTACGGGTTGAAAATCTAAATTTTTTTAGAACTTGGATGAAGAAATGAACCTCACTGTTGGATTCGTTTCACGAAATCAAGATACCCAGATAATTTTCGTCGAATTCTTAGATAGTCAGAATTTTCAAATTTTACAATGCGACCGAACGCCGTGTGACTAAAATAAACGCCATCGAGATTTGATTACGAAACACAAAAAATAATTTAAATTTAGTTTGAATAAAATGTATTGAAAGTAACACGAGATGAGATTTAATTGATTCGAGACAAAATCAGATCAGAAAAAGACGGGACGTGTGGCTTCCTGATGGCCAAGCATTGGAGGGTATAAAAAGTGGGAAAATCAAAATTTTCCCCCATTTGGTGCTAAGATTTCCGGATAGAGAGAGAGAGAGAGAGAGAGAGAGAGAGAAAGAGAAGAGAGAGAAACACAAGGGTTCTCCAAGCTTCTCCTTGCGATTTAGGGCGATCCGTCCTTCGGATTCCTCCAAGCCAAGAACAAAAGTTGTTCTACGCAACGAGAGCTACGAGTACGTACCAAAGATCGTGGTTTTTGCCAACGTCTCAAGAACATGATTATTGGGATCAAGGCCTTGAGGCTTAAGTTGGGTTTCTAAGAGTTTTTACTACGTGTATTATGCTTCAAGAGGTAGGTTCCTTTCCTAATTAGGTTTATTTTCAACCTAGGGTTTTATATGGAATGAGTAGAATGATTAGATACAAAATCTCTTGTTTAATATACTCTTAGTATAACTAGAGTATGAAAAATGGTATAAGAATGTATAAAATCAATTCTAGCATGAATTGAGTATGTTGAAATTACTTGTGATTTCATGAAGAATGTGTTAAATTGGGCACGCTATATTTTTACATAATTTTGTGCATTGTAGGTGTTTGATAAAATTCCTAGGAATGATTACATATGTTACTTGAATGAGAATGATATAACATGCTTTGGTGATGTTGTGGATTGTGATCATATGCTTATGATATAATTGACAATTGATGAAGTTGGGAAATGTTGATAGACATTGAAATTGTTCATAATATGCTTATGATATTTTGAACATGATTTGGTAATTACAACGGTACACTACATTTGCATATGCACGGGAAACATCGCATTCATGGGAATGTGGCATGAGTGTGGGTGTGTGGGCATGATTTGATCAAACACCATCCTTGGTGGGTTGATACGTGGGGTCAAGAAGGTTGGATCTAGGTTTGACTGAGTAGCACGAGGTGCATTGAAAATAAGGGTCGGGGGTAGTAAGAAGGGCAAGATTCTCCCTTAGGTGCAAGACCCGGTAATTTTGGATACACACTCCATTGGTATTGAGTCCATAAAGTGTGTTTGTGTACACGAAGTGGTTGGTGGAAGTCTATAGATGTCGTTTCGGTTGGGTATCTGTTGGTGGAAGTCCATAAATACCCACTCTAAGAAAGACCCGAGATTTTGTAAAATGTTCATTGGATGTTCAAAATCCATGTCGGGGGCTTGGAATGCCCATATGCATATGCATGTGGTATGGGAGCCAGTGGAGGGCTCAGGTTGCATTGCATGTGTGAGTAACATCTCATGACATGACATGACATTTTGAAAGTCCATTTATGAGTTGCATATTTTTGAATAGATTTTTGATTGATTGTTGAATTTCATGTGAGCATTTCATATGCATCTGGGTTGGGGAGTAGCCTCTTTAGGAGACACCCCATTGAGCGTAGCTCACCCTTTATAGGAACAACATTTCAGGTGCGGGACAAGCACCGGTGGACGACTGCTTGATCATTTTTCCCTAATCTCCAAACACGAACCCAGTTTTGTGTATATGGCTTATAGGAGTTAGTGAGTGTCACTCTCCCTCGGGTTTAAATGCAAGAAATGGGGAAAATCGTGTGTTTGAACAAAAATGTGTGTGTGTGCAAAAGTGCTACCCAAGCGTAGAGAGACTTGTAATGTCGTGTTTTACTTAGAATAGGTAATTCAAGGTCGTCTCCCTAGGGAAGGAAAGGCCAAATTGCTTTGAAGGGTGATTTGTAAAGAAATGAAAATTGGAAAGTCTTGTGAATTGTGTTTTGGTAAAAATGCAAGAAAGCAAGGTTGGCTAATCCATAGAGGTCATTCCAATGGGAATGACAAATCGACTCAATTCATTCAACCAATGGTGTCTCGGTGTTTGATTGATTCGTAGGAAGTGAGGGACTAATGTGGATGTGTTGGATAAAAGCATACCCCATGAAAAGTTTACAGTGTATCAAGAGCCCACAACCACGTCCACACTCAACCTTGTCAAACCTAACACATTACACTACGAGGAAGAATGAAAGAGAGTCGACTTCACATACCCAAGAGGAAATTCCTCTTGGATTAGCCAACTAAAAGTTTAGCTACTCATAATAAAAGCAATAACCAACATAAGGTAAAGAGACATGGTAATGAAATGAAGCATGAAACTTGTATTAATGCAAGAAAAGGTTTAAACTACAAAAGCAAATTCATTCATACCCAAAATACAAAGATTGAAGAGAAAATACCCAATTGTAGAAATGGAAATGCAAAAACACTTAACTAAACTTGATTACAACTTAAATAAAATAGTTTAGAGTGAAAGAGGGAAATATTACAAGTAAAATAAAGCTTAATACAATGAAAATGGTGAAGGAAATGTAAAAACCCAACTTTATCTCTAAAACTTCATCTTCAACCTTGGAGCTTCTTTCTCTAAAAGCATGTGTAAATTGAAAAATGGTGTAAGAATTCTCTCAATTTTGTCCATCCTCTCTCCCTTAGCATGTTTGAACTAAATTGGAATGATTGGAGAGAGGTTTTCCACTTGAACAAGAAATTTTAGTCCAAGCATGCTCCTCCTATGATTTCCTAACCAACCCTCTTCTCTCTCTTGTTTCTCCCCTCTCTCTTACTTCACATCTGACTTTAGGGGTTAGGAGAGCATCATGGGGTGTCAAACATTTTAGGATATGGTTTGCAGGTCAAGAGGTGGGCCCCCGGAGTTGGTAGAGTCGTATGGGGAAGTGTTTGGGCTTTCTAGGAAACTTCTACCATTAGGTCGTGGGACTTCTACCGGTAGATAAATTCCAGTAGGGTCTTCTAACGGTGGGTTTTAAGGTTCTACTAGTAGGTCGTAAGGGGGGTGCTACCGGTAGGTAGTTAGGGGTTTGTTACCGGTAGCTCATGACCAGTTTTCGTAAATTTGTCATAAATTTTGATCCTATAGTCCAATTTAGCTGAAATTTTGACACAAGATAGAAGAAATCTAGATCCACAAATTTTATGTTTTTAACATTTTTATATTTGAAGTGGATCATTGACAAAAATGACAAATATCGGGGTTCTACTACCAATTAGTGTGGGTGTCGGTACCAAAATTCCAGTAGGATTAGATACCGGTACCTATGATATCAAGTACCGCTACCTCCTTGATTTCTTGCACTTTAAAGCCTCCTAATCCTCATGTAATGTGTCCATCTCTTCACCACTCATCCACACTTAGTTGCAGGGTTTCGAAAGCCATCATTTACCCTATGATTACCTGCAGCATCAAAATTTCCACATTATTCATAAATTCGACTAACTCTAAGTAATTAAATGCAAAGTTGAGTTACAATGCATTTAATGAGGCCGTTAAATATGCAATATTATGAGCTCATCAACGACCCTCACTTGGGCCCTCATTGATGAAGAAGTCGAGATGTGGCTTTGAATTACATTTTGTAAATCAATTGTAATTCGTTTTGAACTTGTAAATTTGTGTAAAGAGTTTTATAATGGACTCTTATAGAATATATTTTTTTTAATGAATGTATGGATGTGTTTGGAAAGATATTGGATGATTAAAGGTTGAAGATTTGAAGGAACTGGAGAAAATCTGGGCCCAGGTACCGGTACCTTGACTTATGAGTACCAGCACCTGGATTCCAGTGGACTCAGGTACTGGTGCCTAGGCACCAGGTAACGATACCTCGATGGACAGTAGGCTCAGGTATCGGTACCACGACATACAGGTTTTGATACCTAGCAAATAGTGGGCTCTGGTACCGGTACCTAGGTAATTAAGTATTTGTACCTGGCAAATGAGAAGACCTAGTAGAAAAAAGGCTCAGGTACCGGTATCACATGTCTGAGGTACCAGTACCTCTTAAATTTTTAAAATTTAAATATAACTCTGCCAAGCCTTTGAATCTTGAGCCCTTTTTTTGGGATGATGTAATTGGTCGAACATTAAGTCCTAATTGATGGGAATGGACCTTGGAATGGTCAGGTGGTTGATATGTGCACAGGTTAAGCATTAGGAGTGCTCTGGTACAAGGGAAACTCTGTCCAAACTCTTTATGGGTTACAATCCCGGTAAAGGGGATGTGATGAAGTGTTGTCGGGTTATGCGGCATTCATGGGTACTTCTGCTAGCTGATGGGTGATCAACGGGTTGAGAAAGGACCCCCAGATTTTGGGGCGTCACAACTCCCGGGAAACTATACAAGCCAAAACTCCTTGTGAATTCCGACTGAGTGCATCAGCCACCACATTCGCCATACTAATGAGTATAGAATATTGCATATCATGTATCTCTTTTGCAACCCTTTTGCACCCATATTACTTTTGTGGTGAAAATTGGGGGAAATGGTTTTAAATTCACAATTAATGGAGATTTGTGTAATTGAATGTAAAGAGCAAGTAAGATTGTGTATAAAGCATCCCATCAAGTGCTCCAAGTCAATGGGGAAGAACGGATTGCTTAACGGATGGCTCAGAACCTCAAGAGACCAAGGAAATTCCAAAGCAGGACAAAACCTACCGGTAAAAGGCAACCAAGAACTACCGGTAGAAGTCAGTCAAGACCTACTAGTAGAAGACCCAATACCTACTGGTAGAAAATGATACTGGAAATCTTCTACCTCAGCCATGCAAAAAACCTACTGGTAGAAAATCTTACTGGAAAAAATCTACTAGTAGGTTTTTTTACGTTCTACCGGTAGGTTTTGTCCAGATCTGCCAGACACCTATTCACACGACTCTACCTACTCCGGGGGCCCACCTCTTGTCCTCTAAGCCATACCCTGACATATTTGACACTCCATGATGCTCTCCTAACCCCTAAAGTCAGATTTGAAGTAAGAGATAGGGGAGAAGCAAAAGAGAGAAGAAGGGTGGTTGGTGAAGCATGGGAAGATCATGCTTGGACTGAACTTGCTTGTTGAAGTGTCAAACCTCTCTCCAATAATTCCAATTCAGTTCACACATGCTAAGGGAGAGAGGTTGGATGAAAATCAAAGAGTCTTACACCATTATACAAATTACACATGCTTTTAGAGAGAGAAGCTACAAGGTTGAAGATGAAGTTTTAGAGAGACAAGTTGGGTTTTTGCATTTTCTTTCACCATTTTCATTGTAGTAAGCTTTATTTTACTTGTAATCTTTCCCTCTTTCTCTCTAATCTCTTTTATTCAAGTTGTAATCAAGCTTAGCCAAGTGTTCTTGTATTTCCATTTCTACATTTGGGTATTTTATCTTCAAGCTTTGTATTTTGGGTATGAATGACTTTGCTCTTGTAGTTTAAGCCTTTTCTTGCATCAATACAAGTTTCATGTTTCATTTCACTATCATGTTTCTTTACATTATGTTTGTTCTTGCCTTTACTATGAGTAGGTAGACTTTTAGTTGGCTAATTCAAGGGGAATTTCCTCTTAGGTATGTGAAATTGACTCTATTTCATTCTTCCTTTTAGTGTAAAGTGTTTCGTTTGACTAGGTTGAGTTCAGACGTGGTTGTGGGCTCTTGATACACCGTAGACTTGTCACGGGGTATGCTTTTATCAAACACAACCACATTAGTCCCTCACTTCCTATGAATCAATCAAACACCGAGACACCATTGGTTGAATGAATTGAGTCGATTTCGCATTCCCATTGGAATGACCTCTATGGATTAGCTAACCTTGCTTTCTTGCATTTTTCTCAAAACACAACTCTCCAAAACACAATAAACAAGATTTTTCAAATTTCATTTCTTTACAAATCACCCTTCAAAAGCATTTGACCTTTCCTTCTCCGAGGAGACGACCTTGGAATACTCATTCCAAGTAAAACACGACATTGCAAGTGTCTCTATGCTTGGGGAGCACTTTTGCGCACACACACGTTTTTGTTCACAAGCACGATTTTCCCCATTTTTTTGCATTTGAACCCGAGAGAGAGTGACACTCACCAACTTGCATAAGCTATATACACACAATCTGGGTTTGTGTTTGGAGATTAGGGAAAACGACTCAAGCATTTTTGGCGTCGTTGCCAGGGAGAGATAAGCGTCGAATTCGAAGGTGATTTGGGGACAATGAAGGTAAGTCCTGTGATTCTAATCACGGGCTGAGGTACGTTGATCCTTTGTACATATTTGTGTATACTCTTTTTTCAATTGTAAGTAGTTTTTTGGCATGTGGGGACGTGACAACTAAAATAGACTAATGAGACGTGCCCTAGGACCAAATATGAATATAGACCAAGACCCACCCGAGGATGCCGGAGACAATTTTGGGGATGATGGTGCCAATAATCCGAGGGGTGGGGGAATGCAAAACCACCGAGTGCCAAATCCCCGAATGCAATTCCCCCTCCGAGAAATGAAAGAAATAATCTCCCAATTGATCCTCCGGCGAGGTCAATGAGGGATTATCTCCATCTTACTCGAAGCACCATCCCCTTATGCATACTTCTACCCGTGTAAGCCCATGACTTCCTAGTTAAACAGGGTATCTTGCAATTACTTCCTCAACTTCATGGAGTGGAACGAGAAAATCCCTACCTACACATTAAGGAATTTGAGGAAACAGTTGGAACATTCATTACAAATCATGCCATGTAAGATATGGCACGTATGAAATTATTTCCCTTCTCCTTCAAGGACAAAGCTAAAACTTGGTTGAACTCATTGAAACCCCACTCGATAAGTTATTGGGCAAAAATGTTATCCGAATTTTTAAACAAATTTTTTTCGGTGCCCAAGACAACTACTCTGAAGAAACAAATTCAAAAATTTTCGAAAAAACCAAATGAGTAGTTATATCAATGTTAGGATAGATACAAGGACTTGTTACACTCCATTCCACATCATGGATTCGAGCCATGATAATTGGTGAGTTTCTTCTATGAAGGAATTACACCGGGCCATCGACAATTCATCGACATAATGTGCAACAGAGAGTTTCTAAGTAAGGATCCCGATGAGGCCCTTGAGTACTTTAACACATTGGCGAAAAAAACCCAATCTTGGGATATCACGGATCCCACCGATGTGCCAAGGTCCTCTCCGGGTAGTCAACCAAGTGGAGGGCGGATGTATAACTCGCGTGACCAAGAAGACTTGCTTGCTAGAATAACAAAATTATCCCGCAAGGTGGAGAGTCTAGAGGTGAATAGGAGGTATGAGGTGTCAAATATCACAAAGGTCGAGGAGTCTTGCTCTATATGTGAGAGTGTTGAGCATTCCATTTCGGAGTGCCCAAACATTCCAGAAATTTAGTTAGAAGAATGACAACCCTATTCCTTATAGGTCTAGCTCATTGTCATCTCCTATTCCACCCAAGCAAAACCAATCATACTATGGTCATGGTCTCTCATCTAGCTCCCAATACCCATGGTCCAATCCACAAGGGTTTCACAAAACCCACCTCAACGAGGGTTTGGTCAACAAGGACGACCTAACCCACCCACCTACCAACCTCCTCACAAGAGAAATTTGGAGGATGTCGTGCATCAATTCATTCAAAGTCAAACCACAATCAACAATCAACAATCAAATCGCCGCTGCTTTTAATGGCATCCAGACTCAAATCACTAAGTTGGCCAATGTTATAGGGTCATCCCAACAAGAGAAAGGAAAATTTCCCGCTCTGCCCCAAGAAAACCCAAGGGGTCAACATGTGATTAAATCGTCCGAGACTACCAAAGAGAGTTGTGAGTAACTCAAGGCGATCACCACCCTTAGGAGTGGTAAGGAAATAGACAAAACTATTTTGCCTAAAGTCTCACCCAAAGCCACATAGGAAAATGAAAAAGTGACTAAGGGTAGCTCCGAGGAGGGTGAAACACTTGAAAAACAAAATATTGTTGACTTGAATGTGCATGATTGTCCTATCCCGGCCCCCTTTTCCCCAACGTTTGAAGTCGCTGGCTAAAGTTGCTAATTATTCTGATATTATTGAAATGTTTAAGCAGGTGAAGATAAACATTTATCTCCTTGATGCTATCAAGCAAATACCCAAATCAAGCTTTAACCCTTGATTTCCAAAAATCCCGTCTTTGAGACTTCGGTGAAATCCATGATTTTTGGTACGTAGGCGTAGCCCTCGACGCATAGATGAACTTTAGTTCTTGGCCCGAAGGATTCCGACCAATTGTTGGCCCTAGATCGTAGAAAAAAAATGAAGAACCCTTGATTTCTCTCTTTCCTCTCTGCTTTCTCTCTTTTTCTGAAAATCAGCAGGGTATGGGGAGAAAATCTGATTTTTCTCCCCTATTTATACCCCTTTGATACTTGGCCCTCGTTGTGCCACACGTCCGCTTTTCCCAGGTCCGATTTCGTCCCGAATTAATTAAATCTTGTCCCGATTCAAGTTCAATATATTTTTATTTGAAATAAATTTAAATTATTTTTCAATTTTCGCAATTAATTTCTGACCGCGTTTATTTTGGTCACGCGACACCTGATCGCCTTGTAAAACGCAAAAAATTTGATTATCTCGAAATTCAACAAAAATTGACTGGACAACTAGATTTCGCGAAACAAATCCAACGGTGAGGTTTGTTTCGTCATCTGAGTTCTATAAAAATTTGGGTTTTCAACCCGTAGCATAGCGGCTAATTACTATTTTGCCATTTTTCCATAAAAATTTCAAATTTTCCCGAGTTTTACATTCTTCCCCTTTAAAAGAAATTTTGTTCCCGAAATTTACACACATATGCACACAAAACCACATGCATATGCAACAAGTCATACAACACTTAAGACCATAATAATATAACTCCATCCTCGAACAAGAATAGATAACTGGCATGGATACTGTCATCACGCTCCCATGTCGCCTCATCCACACCTCGGTGTTGCCACATCACCTTCACTAGTCTCACGGTCTTGCCTTGCAAAACCTATTCTCGGCTATCCATGATACACACTAGTCCCTCCTTGAAGGTCTCATCCATATCAACAATCAACTAACCCCAATCCACCACATGCGTAGGATCTGGAGTGTATTTCCGGAGCATAAAAACATGGAACACCGTGTGAACACCTGGTAAATTTGGCGATAACGCCAACCGGTAAACAACTGTACCAACCCTCTCAAGTACCTCGAGGCCCCGATATACCTCGGTGACAACTTTCTCCGCTTCTTGAACCTGACCACTCCCCTCTTAGGCATCACCTTTAAGAAGACGTGATCTCCAACCTCAAACTCTAGAGGTCGACTCTGTTTGTCAGCGTAGCTCTTCTACCAGCTTTGTGCCGTAAGAAGATGTTTCCGTATCAAGTCCACCTTCTTCGAGGTGTCTGTAATCAAATATGGACCCATAGAGGGCCTCTTTCGAAACTTTGTCCAACAAACTGGAAAATGGCACGGCCTCCCAATTTTAGGGTGCTTTCTGTATGCTCGCTTGATAACTATTGTTGTAGGCGAACTCTACTAAGGGTAAATACTCTTCCCAGCTACCCTTGAGATCAAGGACACATGCCCGTACCATGTCCTCTAAAATTTGGATGGTCCTCTTTGACTAACTGTCAGTCTGGGGAGAAAAAGTTGTGCTCATCATCAACTGTGTTTCCATGGCCCACTAGAAACTCTCCCAAAAATGGGACGTGGACCTGGGATCCCGATCTGATACTATAGATACGGGCGCCCCAGGTAACCAGACTATCTCCCTTATGTACAGCCTGCAGAATTCCTCTAGTGTGAAGGTCATCCGCACTGCCAAAAAGTGTGTTGACTTCGTAAGCCAGTCCACTATCACTCACACCACGTCATGCCCCCGCGATGTCCGTGGCAAATGGGTCCTGAAATCTATTATAACGTACTCCCACTTCCACTCAGCCACCTCCAAAGGCTGGAGCAACCCTACTGGTCTCGGGTGCTTAGCTTTGACCTGCAGACACGTGAGACATAAACTAACAAAGTCCCCACCGTGCCTCTTCATCCCACTCCAATAGTACTGGTGGCGAAGATCATGGTACATTTTCGTGCCACCTGGATGTACAACAAAATGGGAGTAATGGAACTCCCTAAGGATCTCCTCTCTCAGATCCGTAGACTGGGGAAACACAACCCTTCCCCTGAATCGAAGACTACCATCCGCGTGAATGGCCCAGCCCTCGTCACCTGTACCCAATTTTACCCTATCCCTAATGGACAATATCTCCTTGTCCTACCCCTAGGACTCAATCACTCTGGTCAGTAGGGAAGGCATAGCCACCAAATTCCCCAAAGTGCCTTTAGTCTGACCCCTGTAGTGTAGCCTGAACTCCCCCATAGTCTCGAGCATCTACCACTCCTGGGAAGCCATACTAGCCAAGACTCCCCATGACTTTCGATAGGGCATTCGTCAATCCAAAAGGCATAACTGTGAACTTGAAATGCCCATACCGCATCTTAAACGCCGTCTTAGGGATGGTAACCCTGTGGAGTAGACCCGTGCCCCTCTCAGTTGATCAAACCAGTCATCAATCTGCAGCAAAGGGTACCTATTCTTGATAGTAACCCGATTCAACTGCCAGTAATCTATACATAGCCAAAAATGTCTTATCCTTCTTCTTGGCAAACAATACCGGAGCGTCCCAAGGTGAGGTACTTGGTCTAATGAACTCCTTGTCCAACAATTCTTGCAACTGGACCTTGAGTTCTTGTAACTTTGCAGAAGCCATTCTATACGGAGTCATAAAAATAGGGGATGTCCTGGGGTTCAACTCAAGGGTGAAGTCTACATCCCGATGTGGAGGTAATTCCGGTAGTTCATCCGAAAAAATATCCTCATACTCACTAACCACCCGAGGTAGACCCAACTCTTGTCTCACCTCGTCCTTTAGGGAAATGCTCGCAAGCCAGCCCATCAATTGCCCGTGCCAATGAGAATCATACACTACTTGGGATAAAATATTATGTTTCTCCCCTTGAAACTTGAAACAAACACCCTCCGATGTGTAGGCAGTGACCTACTTCCGATCACAATCGATGACGACTCGGTGTGTCGTCACCAATCCATCCCAAGGATGACATCAAACTTCAACATGTCCATGACCCTAAGGTCCACGATGAGTAGAATCCCCGAGATCTTTAGCTCACAACCCTGACATATCTGATCAATGCATACCCTAGCTCCTAGGGGAGAACTCATGTACAATGACTCTTCCAAGGTCTCAACTTCTAAGCCTAAATCTCTTACACATGATGCAGAAATAAATGAATGCGATGCACCAGAGTCAAATAATACCCTTGCCCAAAAGCGAGAGAGTAGAAATGTACCCTGAATAACCGACTGATCCACTGGTTTAGTCTGAGTAATGATGGTGTAGACTCGCCCTTGGGTCCACGAAGTCCCTGCTTGTAAGCCCTATCCTCGACCTCAGCCAATGCCCTGGCCCATATGGCCTCATTGCGTAGTCCCCGCTTGTGAAGTAGTAGGGGCTTGTGTAGCACCCTAGAACTGAAACTAGTTTTCTTGGCCCATGGTGGGGTAGGGAGGAATGAAATTAGTCTGTGGATGCCCCACTGATGATTGTGACTGAGATGCCCCACAACTTTGGGATCCCTGCCTCTGAGGACAATCCCACTTCATATGGCCCCTCTGGTGGCATATGAAACACATCCTCTGGTCTACCTAGTAGGAAGTCCTAAAGTTTCTCCCGCCTTGGGAGGATTGAACTTGGCCTTGGCCTTGATAGCCGCTGTCCTGTCCCTGATACCCTTGTGGGGTAGAAGTCTTTTACTTTTTCCCCGAACTAGAAGAAGAGGATTGACCCTATTTCTTCTTGTCCTTAGCACCCACCTCCCAGATGCCCTTTGCGTCTTCCACCTCTCTCTCAATGGCCATAGCTGTCCCGACCGTTGAGTTCAAATCTTGTAGGTTGTGGCCCATAATTTTTCCCCGGATGAACAATTTCAAACCATCCTCAAACCTCCTTACTTTGGCCAAGTATGTGGCCAAATAATCATTGGCAAAACGGGCTAACTCGGTGAACTTAGCCACATAATTTCATCACTGTCATAGTCCTTTGCTTCAAATCCAAGAATTCTCGGGCTTTCGCTTGTCGAAGAGCCGATGGGAAGTACTTGACCATGAATTGCTCCCGGAACTCTCCCCATATCATTGCCTCTAGGTTCTTCGAGTCCTTTGCCCAATCCCACCATAGATGGGCCTCTCCTTCAAGCTGAAATGCAGCTAGCCTTATCTTAGTGGCATCAGACGTGATCTCCATTGCCTCTAAGATCTTTTGAACTTGCTAGAACCAATGGTTAGCCAGCATCGGATCCGCCCCTGCAATGAAAGTCGGTGGCTTGAGTGCCTTAAACTTTTGGAGGTTAATTGAGCCTCCTTGGCCCACATTGGCATTGGCTTGCAAAAAGGTGGCAGCCATCATGCCCATAGCCTCCATGAAGGATTGTTGGTCAAAGGCCGGTGGCGGTTGGTTGTTGTTCCGCCCACCTCCTCCACCGTTCTGGTGTCCTCTCCCTCTATTTGTCATCTACACACATGTCAAATAGCAATAGAGCACCCACTTAGTATCCCAAGGTAGGGATCAAAGTCGTAACATTGAGATTTCATTCCTTGTCTCACTAGTAGTGCGTGTGCCACCCAAGGTTATGTTCTCTAACCCTAGTGTCTCTTTTGCATATAGATTTAATCATGCATATTGTTCACATAACACATAACACATAACATGTAGCATTTAAAGCACATAACATGTAATGCACAATTGATCCAATGGCCTAGAACCATGCCCCACAAGAACACTAGGTAAATCGAGAATCTAGGCTCTGATACCAAGCTGTGACGCCCCTAAAACCGAGGTTCTTTTGTCAATCCGTTGATCACCTATCAACCCACGAAAGTACTCGTGAATTTAGCATAACCCAACACCATGTCACAACATCCCCTTCACCGGGATCATAACCAACACAGAGTTCGGGCAGAGTCTCCCTTGTACCAGGCACTCCCAAACACATAACATGTGCACAATCCAATCACTTGACCATTCCAAGGTCCAATATACATCAATTTACCCTTAATGTTACTCCATTTACCTCCTTTGAGCAAAAGGACTCAAGGCCCGGAGGCTTGACAAAAGTATTTTAATTTTCTGAAATTTTAAGGGGACCTACTGTTAGATAATCGACGTTCTACCGGTAAAAGTGCCCACTGGAATTCTTCTACCAGTAGATACTCGACGTTTTACCGGGAAAAGTGTCTACTGAAATTCTTATACCGGTAGATACGCGGTGTTCTACCAGTAGAAGTGCGTACTGGAATTGTTCTACCGGTAGATAATCAATTTTCTACCGGTAGAAATGCCTAGTTTGCCCCCGATTCAATCCTTTTTCAATTCCAACTCTTCCAATCTCATACAACAACCACCCAAACTCATATAACATCAAATTTTTACACAAAATAAAGTTCATATGAGTTCGTTTTACAATCTTTATACAATATTACATATCCAAAAATAACTACACACTTGTTTTACAAAAATGTAGTTTAAAGCCACAACTTGGCTTTCTTCATCCATGAGGGCCCAAGTGAGAGTCATCCACCAGCGCTTGTCCCACACTTGAAATGTTGTCCCCATAAAAGGTGAGTCATGCTCAATAGGATATCTCCTAAAAAAGCTACTCCCCAACCTAGATGCATATGAAATGCTCACATGCAATTCAACAATCAACAAACAATCAATTTAGGAATATGCAATTCATAATGGAATACTCTATGTCATGCCATTTAATGAGATGAAACTCACACATGCAACACAACCCGAGCCTTCACTGGCTCTCATAACACATGCAATGCCATGCGTATGAATCTGGGCATTCCAAGCCCCCGCCATTGATGTTACAAATCCAATTACCATTATAATTCCCGAGTCTTTCTTGGGATGGGTATTTATGGACTTACACCAATGGGCACCTAACCGACACGACATTTATGGACTTTCACCAACGGCTCCGCATATGCCGACATAATTTATGGACTCAATACCAACGGAGTGCGTATCCAAATCACCGGGTTTTGCACCCTAGGGACAGTCTAATCCTTCTTGCTAACCCCGACCCTATTTTCAATGCAAACCCGTGCGGCTCAGTCAAACCTTGGTGCAACTGTCCCGAGCCCACGCATCATCCACCAAGAATGGTGTTTGATCAAAACCATACATACAAACCCACACTCATGCCGTATGCCCACGAATGTGATGATACCTGTGCATATGCAATGTAATGTACCATTGTCTTTCATGTCATTAAGCAACTAAGTTTCAATTGCAATATCAACATCATGTTCAACATGTCATGAGCACAATTTAAACAACATTTCATCTCAACAACATTCCCCATTGTCAATTTATATCATATGCATATAAATCAAAATCTATATTATCACCAAGCATGTTATAATATTTTCAATGGAACAACCATGCTAAATCAACCTAGGCATTTTATCAAACACCTTTATACCACATAATCATGTAACACATAATCATGCCCAATCAACACATTTCTCATGAAATTACCAAACAAGCAATTTCAACAAACTCAATTCATGCAAGAATTGATTTTTAACCATTCTTAAACCCACTTTCCATATTTCAACCACAATAGGTATGTGCCATACATGAGATTACACCTTGAACACCCTACCCATTTCATATTTCACCCTAGGTTGGAAATAAACCTAGCTAGGAGAAGAACCCTACCTCTTGAAGCATAATTCGAGAGGTAGAAAACTCCCAAGAACCCTAATCAAGCTTTAACCCTTGATTTTAAAAAATTCCGTCTTTGAGACTTCGGTGAAATCTCCGATTTTTGGTACGTAGGCATAGCCCTCGTCACATAGATGAACTTTTGTTCTTAGCCTGAAGGATTATGATCAAAGGTTGGCCCTAGATCATAGATAGAAGATGAAGAACCCTTGATTTCTATTTTTCCTCTCTCCCTTCTCTCTTCTTCCGAAAATCAGCTAGGTTTGGGGAGAAAATCTGATTCTTCTCTCCTATTTATACCGCTTTGATACTTGGCCCTCGTTGCACCACATGTCCGCCTTTCACGGGTCCGATTTCGTCCGGAATTAATTAAATCTCGTCCCAATTCAAGGTCAATATATTTTTATTTGAACTAAATTTATATTATTTTTCAATTTTTGTAATTAATTCCCGACAGCGTTTATTTTGGTAACGCGACACCCAGTCGCCTCGTAAAATGCAAAAAAGTCAACTGTCTCAGAATTCAACGAAAATTGACTGGGCAACTAGATTTCACAAGAAAATTGCCCCTTGTGTCTAAAATTCTACGAAGATGCTCCTTACTTCTTCCACCTCTCTCTCAGTGGCCATGGTCATCTTGACCATTAAGTCCAAATCTTGTAGACGATAGCCCACAATCTTCCCCCAGATGGACAACTTCAAACCATCCTCGAACCTCCTCTCTATGACTAAGTCTGTGGCCACATAATCATTGGTAAAATGGGCTAACTCGGTGAAGTTAGCCACGTATTCCATCACTGTTATAGTCCCTTATTTCAAAACCAAGAATTCCTGGGCTTTTGCTTGTCGAATAGCCGATGAAAAATACTTGCCCATGAAGAGCTCCCGAAAATCTCCCCATGTTATTGCCTCTAAGTTCTTCGAGGCTTTGCCTAATCCCACCATAGATAGGCCTCTCCTTCAAGCTGGAATGTAGCTAACCTTATCTTAGTGGCATCGGATGTGATCTCCATAACCTCTAAGATCTTATCAACTTGTTGGAACCAATGGTCAGCCACCATTGAATCCGCCACTCCCGTGAAAGTAGGTGGCTTTTGCACCTTAAAAATTTGGAGGTTACTCGAGCCCCTATGACCCACGTTGGCACTAGCTTGTGCAAAGGTAGCCACCATTTTATCTATAGCCTCCATGAAAGCTTTTGGTCAAAGGCCGGTGGTAGTTGGTTGTTGTACCGCCCACCTCTTCAATTGTTTCGGTGTCCTCTTCCTCTATTTGCCTTCTACACACATGTCAAATAGTAATAGAGTACTAACTTAGTACCCCAAGGTAGGGATCAAAGTCGAAACATTTAGATTTCTCTCCTTGTCACACTAGTAGAGCGTGTGCCACCCACTAGTAGACATCTATACCATGAATCGTCCCGTTCCTTCTCTTTTCGACCCCCAATGTTATGTTTTTCTAACCCTAGTGTCTCCTTTCCATATACATTTAATCATGCATATTATTCACATAACACATAACACATAACATATAGTATTTAGAGCACATAACATGTAATGCACAATGGATGCAATGACCTAGACCCATGCCCCGCAAGCTCTAGGTAAATCGAGAATCTAGGCTTTGATACCAAGCTGTGACGCCCCTAAAATCGAGGATCCTTTGTCATCCCGTTAATCACCCATCAACCCGCAAAAGTACCCGTCAATGCCGCATAACTCGACAACATGTCATAATATCCCCTTCACTAGGATCATAACAAACATAGAGTTTGGACAGAGCCTCCCTTGTACAGGGTACTCCCAAACGCATAACATGTATAGAATTCAATCGCTTGACCATTCCAAGGTCCAATATACATTCCTTTGTCCTTAATATTACTCTATTTACATCCTTTGAACAAAAGGACTCAAGACTCGAAGGCTTGGCAAAGTTATTTTAAATTTTTGAAAATTTTGGAGGAGCTACTGGTAGCTGAGCCCTTTGCCAACAAGCTACCAATGCAAATTTTGGGAGGAGCTACCTGACTTGATTCGAAATGTGTACACTCAAGTGCAGGTGGTCAAGCTGTAGTAATAATCCGGTTTGAGTCCGTAGTCGAATCCACAGGGAACTCTTCTTGGTGTTTTGGGGTAAGTAGCGGTGGAGACCTATTGATTATAACCCTTGAGATTTGAAGTTGTGTGAGGTATGAGATTTCCTGGACAGAATATAAGATTCTTTCCAAGAGAATTTTTTAAACAAAATATGAGATAAGCTCTAATGTAAAAGAGTCACTCTTTAGTTCAAGGATCTGGACATGTAGTTAGTTATCCGATTTGTTACATTTGTGCTTGATAACTCAATTAACCCCTTTGTCAATAGCAGGTTAATCGGAAGATAAAGGTGGATTAAGAGAATTAAGAATATGATTCTGATGTCTTTCTAGAAGTTTACAAGAATTATCTGTGCCGAGACTTAACCCGTCTACAAACAAGCAAGTGTTTCTACAAGACATCCAATCATGACCGTAATGTTCCATTTCCATTCTTTAATTAAAGCACAATAATGGTGAAGATTGAAGGGTAGTCATGAAGATTTAGCCGGGGTACTTGCCTTGAACCAATGAGTATTTCTATACAAGAGTTATCTATGTTATAGAAAGAACTCCTAGTTATACAAAGTACCTTAGCTTTGCTAGATGCAATCAATCATTCAATAAGCATGGGGAATATAAAGCATTAAGCATAATCGAAATTGCACAAATATAATGTCCGGATAATTTATACATGCCCTTCTCCTCTTACTAAAGAGTGAATGAGAAACTACTCACTCTTCATGGCTTTGTTTATGCTAGAAAAGTGAGTGATGCTCATTCCTCTAAGTAGAGGGATCAAAAAGCAAAGCAAAATAAACAAAGAGCCGATCTTCGACAAAGAATGAATGAATCACGTTCCACCTTTCACAGCTTTGGCAAAACTCTAGAAAAGTGGAAGAGTTTCACTCCTCTAAGGGAAGAAAAAAACTCAAGCAATGAAAGTGAATGATACACAAATTAAAATTAGAAGAAAGGTAGTCACTTTTGGAGGGTGATCCATAACCAAAGGTGAGCTATCTCCCTCTATGCATGTAAGTGAAAGCATAAGCATAAAACTACTTTTATAACAAGCTAAAAGATGTTGGGCTAAAGCCAAACTAATCTCTAAAACAACTACTACATACAAGGAAATGTAAGCTAATTCTACACAATGAGTGGGAGTCTAAGCCTCCATCAACCTCTCTAATTGGTGCCCTCAGCTCTCCAACAATGGGAGTATTTATAGGCAAGATGAGGGGACAAGAGGGGGTGAAGGAATAGTGTATGCCGCCCAAGTCCAAGTGAAAAACCAACTACTCTGCAGGCAGTTAGTGGAGAACGTTCGAACATGAGTTGACGTTCGAACGTTGTATCTGTTTTTGCTTTATGTGTGTTCGAACGTTGTCTGGTGTTCGAACGTTTCTTCTATCTTTGCTGGATGGGCGTTCGAACGCCAGATGTGGTCTGACCTTCTCACTCAAGTGGCATGTGGTCTTCTGTGAAGTTCATTTCCACACTCTATGCAGTAGTCTGGTCCTCAATCAACTCAAGTGGACGTTCGAACGTGAGTTGGCGTTCGAACGTGATACTCAAGTGTCTCAGAGCATCAGAGTCTTCCTTCTTGGCTGCAACACGGCTTCTCTTAGTAGTCAGATTTGCTCACATTTCAAGTGGACGTTCGAACGTGAGTTGGCGTTCGAACGTTCTTGGTGTGCTCCAAGCTTTTCCAATTTTGTTCCCTAATGTGCTGGTGTTACACTCAAGTGTCATACTTATTGTTCTTTGAGTCCTTGTTCACTTGAAGACCTGAAATGAAATCACTTAAACTCCATCAAAGTACAATTAGTCTTAAAAAGGCATAGTAAAATGCTAATTTTAAGTACTAATCACTACCGGTAGCTCATGTACGTGCTACTAGTAGCTGAGCCCTCTGGAATTGTGCTACCGGTAGCTCAAAACTTGCTACCGGTAGATGAGCCCAATTATCCCCTAATTCAATCATTTTTTAATTTCAAATCACCCAATCTCATACAACATTCACCCAAACTCATATAACATCAGAGTTTACACAAAATATAGTTCATATGAGTTCGTTTTACAATCCTTTATATAACGTTACATATCCAAAACCAATTACACGATTGTTTTACAAAAATGTAATCTAAAGCCACAAATAGGCTTTCTTCATCAACGAGGGCCCAAGTGAGAGCCTAAATGTTGTCTCCATAAAAGGGTGAGTCACGCTCAATAGGGTATCTACTAAAGAGGCTACTTTGCAACCTCGATGCATATGAAATGCTCACATGCAATTCAACAATCTAACAAGCATTCATCCAAGAACATACAACTTCAAGAATGTCATGTCATCTTATGAGGTGAGACACACATATGCAATTCAACCCAAGCCTTCACTGGCTCCTATAACACATGCAATGTCATGTGTATACATCTGGGCATTCCAAGCCCCCGCTACTGATGTTACACATCCAATGAAGATTTATAAATCTTGGGTCTTTTTTGGGGTGAGTATTTATGGACTTCCACCAACGGGCACCCAACCAACACGATATTTATAGACTTTCACCAACGGCTCCGCATACGCCGACATACTTTATGGACTCAATACCATTGGAGTGAATATCCAAATCACCGGGTCTTTGCTTGACTTATTCCGTTGTCCCTAATCTCCGACCATGATTCTGGTTGTGTGTATGGCTTATATGGTTAGTGAATGTCACTCTCCCTTGGATATCACGCCAGAAATGGGAAAACGGGTGTGTGAATGAAATGTGTGTGTGTGTGTGTATGTAAAAAAGTGTTCCCCAAGCGCATAGAGACTTTTGAGTGTTGTGTTTTACTTGGAATTGGTATTCCAAGGTCGTCTACTCATGGAAGGAAGGTGAATTGTGTTGAAGGTGATTTTCTGAAAAATGGAAAAGTGTAAAATCTTTTGAGTTTGTGTTTTAGTAAGTGAAGATTTTTGGTAAAATGCAATAAAAACAAGGTTGGCTAATCTGAAGAGGACATTCCAATGGGAATGCCAAATCAACTCAAAACATTCTTCCAATGGTGCATAGATGTTCGATTGATTCGTAGGAAGCGAGGGACTAAAATGGAAGTGAGGGCTCAAGCATACCTCGTGACAAGTCTACGGTGTATCAAGAGTTCACAAAGACATCCGCACTCAACCTAGTCAAACCAAACCACCTTTCACTACAAGGAAGAATGAACGAGAGTAGATTTCACATACCCAAGAGGAAATCTCCCTTGAATTAGCTAACTAAAAATCTAACTACTCATAATAAAAGGAAAGACATGCATAATGTAAAGAGACATGTAGAAGAAATGGAAATGAAAATGAGTTGAGAAAATGTGAAAATGCAAGAACAATGAATTAAACTTGATTGCACTTGAAATAAAGGAGATTACAATGCAAGAAATGAAGATTACAAGTGAAATACAACTTACTACAACTGAAATGGGTGAAGACAATGCAAAAATCTAAGTTTTCTCTATCTAGAACTTCATCTTCTTCATTAGGCACTTATCTCTCTAAAATTACTCATAAGCTTAGGTAGCCTTTTCTATTTCAAAGCTTGTGTGAATGCTGAATATATGGTGTAGAGCTCTTGCATTTTCATCCATGAGGCTCCCCATAGTAACATGCCTCCCTCATTCTCTCTCTTCATTTCCCATCCTCCATCCTCAAAAGTTAGCAACTAGGGTCTTGTAGGCATGGTTGTATGTAGCCAATGTCAGAAAATGTGTGGGAGAAGCAATGGTGGACCCCCCAAGCAAGTGGAGGATGAGTTGCAGAATCTGGCGTTTTTCAGCAAAACCTATCGGTAGGTCGATGACACAACCTACCGGTAGGTTTTTGTCCAGTCCAGTAGGAAAAACCTACTGGTAGGTTTTGGTTTCCTTCTACCAGTAGGTCGTAAATGAGAAGCTAGCTCAGGACCAGTTTTCGTAAATTTGTCATAACTTTTGATCCGACTATCCGATTGAGCTGAAATTTTGACACAATACAAAGGAAATCGAGATCTACAACTTTCGTGTTTTGAACGTTCTCGGATTGGAAGTGGATCATGGTCAAAAATTGGGAAAAACAGAGATACCAATACCAAATGGTGCTGGTGCCGGTACCAAAATTCAATTAGGCTTAGATACAGGTGCCTATGATACCAAATACCACTATCTACTTGATTTCTTTCACTTTAAAGCCTCCCAATCCTCATTTAATGTGTCCATCTCTTCACCACTCATCCAAACTTAGTTGCAGGGTTCCGAAAGCTATCATTTACCGTATGATTACCTTCAACATCAAAATTTTCACATTATTCATAAATTCGACTAACTCTAAGTAATCAAATGCAAAGTTGAGTTAAAATACATGTAATGAGGCCTTTAAATATGCAATATTACGCACTCATCAGTCTTGCACCCGAGGGACAATCTAGTCATTCTTCCTAATCCTGACCCTATTTTCAATGTAAAACCGTGCGACTCAGTCGAACCTTGACCCAACTTTCCCGAGCCCACGTATCAACCCACCAAGGATGGTGTTTGATCAAAGCCATGCACACACCCACACCCATGTCACATGCCCACGAATAGGATGCTTCTCGTGTATATGCAATGTAATGTACAATTGTATTTCATAGCATTATGCAACCAAGATCTCAATTGCAATTACAACATCACGTTCTACATGTAATGAGCATAATATGAACAACATTCCATTTCAAACAACATTCCCGATTGTGAATTATATCATAAGCATATAATTATAATCCATATTCTCAACAAGCATGTTATAACATCTTCAATGAAACAACCATGCTAAATCAACCTAAGCATTTTATCAAACACCCAAAAGGCACAAAATCATATAAACACATAATCATGCCCAATTGATCACATTCTCATGAAATCACCCAATGAACAATTCTCAACAAAACCAATTCATGCAAAATTGATTTTATTCATTCTCATACCATTTCTCATACTCTAGTTACACTAGAAATATACTTAAACAAGAGATTTCACCTCAAGTCATGCTACCCATTTCATACGAAACCCTAGGTTGAAAATAAACCTAGCTAGGAGAAGAACCCTACCTCTCGAAGCACAATACGAATGGTAGAAGTTCCAAGAAAACCCAACTCAAGCATTAGAATTTGATTTCCAAAAATTCCGTTCTTAAGACTTCGTCAAAATTCGCACTTTTTAGTATGTAGGCGTAGCTTTCGTAGTGTAGAACAACTTTTGTTCTTGGCCCGAAGGATTCCGACGAACGAATCACCCTAGATCACAAGAAGGAGGTGGAGATTTCTTGAGTTTTCTCTCTGTTCTTCTCTCTGTCACTCTCTATCGGGATGCAAGGCTGAGAAATGGGGGAAAATTTTGATTTCCCCCCCTTTTTATACTCCCTGTATACTTGGCTCACAACGCGCCACATGTCCCACCTTTTACTGATCCGATTTCGTCCCGAATCAATTAAATCTCGTCCCATTTATGTTCCTCACTCTCCCAAATTATTTCCTCCACTAAATTACTCCACCACAAAAATTTTAACCAATAAAATGGTCTTCTTTTAGCTTAAATTACTCCACAAACAACACAAGAAAATTCAAGTACATATTCCCAAGAACATATACATGGAACACATCATGTAGCCATGAAACTTCCAATAATAATGCTAAATGATAAGCCATCGGCTCAATTCACTCGAGATCCTCAAATGGTCTAATATAGTTCAGACTCAACTTACCCCTTCTTATAAAATCTCATAATCCCCTTTGATGTTGATACTCGTAAAAATACTCAATCATCAACTATAAATTCCCAATCTATTCTTTGATTCACTACATAGTCACTTGAATCAATTTCAAAACCAAATATTTTTTTTATGACACTATCACAATGGCATCGTCACACCCCATCCCGGAAGAGAGATAGAATTTAGGTAATTCTAAACTTGTTATCCTTTAATCCACAATTAACCAGAGTAGTTAACCTATACAATAATTTTCAAGCCATTACTTAAATATGAAAATATTACATTTACATAGTACAGGGTTACAACACTACTAGGGCACTACACCCTTTAAACACTCTTAACAACCAACAAAAGCTATGTACAATTATCCTACATGTCATATTATACATTCCGACGTCAACATCTCTATGTCAAGCTAGACAACCCAGCGGACCACCTTCTATTTCCCATGTTCCTAAAAACAAGCAATAGTGGAGGGGTGAGCAAAACAACTCGCTCAATGAGTATATTTGAAACATATAGAAAGAAAACACCCAAGCACAACACAATAATAACACATTTCCCGTATTAGGATTTAATATCAATATCCAATCAAACAACAAAAGTTAACGCTACCCATTTCCGCCCGAGTGTCTTGGCAATCTCTTCGCTACTGCTTATGCTCAACAGTCTCAACAAACTCATCGCTACCATCTATGCCCGAAAGTCTCATCTATTATATCGCTACTATTCATGTCTAGTAGTCTAAGCAGTTTTAATCACAGAAATCACATAATCCTTCAATTCATAACCAAACATCATCACACAACACAACATCCTTCAACTCACAATTAAGCTATAATCACATAAGGATAGCTTATAATATGCATACACATTTTCAATCAATATTAGACAATACACTCGCCTCGGGTTCAACTCCAAACCTGAACTGAAACCCTTTATGTAGTCTTGTGTGATTCCAACGCTAACATCGTCATCTCCACACCTAACATACATCGCCGCAAATCACATAAATATCATTCACAAAAAAAATGATGTTATGCTACACATGCATAAGTGATAATCAAGCTTAACCCGATGCCTTCCCAATATCCATTTTCATTTACTATAATATATTCAACCCTTAGGTTTAATGACATGTTTGTACGTAAATAAAATCAACTAAAATTGATTCAAACCCATTAAAATGTTTAAAGAAGGTTTGAGATTGAGTGGAAAACAATTTATAGACGTTACAAAAAAATGGTGAGAATTTCATGTTTCTACAGGTAGAACTATTTTCAAAATGTACTTCTACCGGTAGGAGACCACTTCCTACTGGTAGATCTTTTGAAAGAATATAGTTCTACCAGTAAGACACCACTTCCTACTGGTAGAACTTCTTACAGAATGGTGTTCTACCAGTAGGACACCAATTCCTTCTTACAGAATGTTGTTACTGGCGCAATTCAGCAAAACCTACCGGTAGATTGCGGAAAAATTACCGGTAGGTTTTACTCCAGTAGGCAAACTATACCGGTATTTCTTCAGTAGGTGCAGAACAGTAGCCAAAACCTACCGGTAGGGTCTACCGGTAGGTTTTTCCTGGTTTTGCTGATTTCTTGGTTCCTCCACCTCCTGAGCTATCGTCAAGCCTCCTCCTCATCTCCATTCATCTTAAGCATCATGAGAGGGCTCAACAAGCATCATTTAAGCCTTTTTATCTGTAATCATACCGAAACTTCGTTAATAGCTCAAACCATGCCATTCCATTCATTTTAACTTCAAAAGCAAGTGTAAAAAGGGATGTAATGGTGCATAAAATATGCAATGTTTTGTGCTAATCAGATATAAGACCGAAATTTATCCAATGTGAATACTACAGCTAGCAACTCTTTCTCGGTGGTGGTGTAATTCATTTGTGCCTCATTTAGAGTCTTACTAGCATAGTATATTACATATGGTCTATTTTCTTCCCTTTGACTGAGCACTGCGCCTACCGCGTAATCATTCGCGTCGCACATAAGCTCAAATGGTAAGTCCCACTTGGGTGGTCGCATGATCGGAGGTGAAGTGAACATGCTTTTTTGTTTTTTAAACGATTCCTCACAAATGGGACATATTTGGGAATCAAATTGGTCAAGGACCTAGCCAATGCACTAAAATCTTTTATAAAACGACGGTAAAAGTCGGCATGGCCAAGAAACGACCTAATATCTTTGACGACATTTGGCCTGGGGAAGTTGGAAATGGCTTCAACCTTTGATTTATCAACTTCGATCCCCTTTGCCGAAACAATATACCCGAGCACTATTCCTTGTGTCACCATAAAGTGGCACTTCTCCCAATTGAGAACCAAAATTTTCTCCTTGCATCTCTCAAGTACTCTCTCCAAGTTCTCCAAACACCCCTCAAATGAATCCCTAAATATGAAAAAGTCATCCATGAAGACTTCCACGATCTTTTCCACCATATCACTGAAAATTCCCATCACACATCTTTGAAAAGTCCCTGGGGCATTACAAAACACAAATGACATGCATCGGTAGGCAAAGGTACCAAAGGGGCAAGTGGAGGTGATCTTTTCTTGATCCTCCAATGCAATCTCAGTTTGATTGTAGCCAGAGTATCCATCCAAGAAACAATAGAATAAGTGTCCGGCTACTCTCTCCAATACTTGGTCGATGAAGGGCAAAGGAAAATGGTCCTTTCTTGTGCAAGAGTTGAGCATCCGATAGTCGATACACACTCTCCATACAGTGACTACTCTTGTCGGAATCAACTCATTCTCCTCATTGCAACCATTGTGACCCCCGATTTCTTTGGCATTACTTGAGTGGGACTAACTCATTTACTGTCGGCAAATGGAAAGATGATGCCCACATCAAGTAGCTTAAGTTCCTCATCCCTCACCACATCCTTCATAATCGGATTCAACCTTCTTTGTGGTTGTCGGGACGGCTTGGAGTCTTCTTCAAGGTAGATGCGGTGTGTGTAAATGAGGGGGCTTATCCTCTTGATGTCGGCAATTGTCCAACCAATTGCTCCATTGTGCCTCCTCAACACTTTTAATAAATCTTCTTCTTGCTTTGTCTCCAAAGTTGAGCTTATCACCACCAGGAAGGTCTCATGCTCCCCCAAGAATGCATATTTGAGGTTGGATGGTAATGGCTTCAACTCCAAGATGGGATTTTTCACAGTCAATGGGAAGATCTTTTTCTCTTGCAAAGGAAGTCTCTCAAATGTTGGGGTCCATTTTTCTACCCCTTGTAAACTTTTCAGCTCCTCTTGATCAACCATCTTCTCCTCCCCAAACTCCAATGTGCTCAATAGCTCTAAGTGCTCCTCCATCACAGTATCAATCCTATTGACTTCATGCACTTCCTCATCATCCCCCGGTTGTTTGCACAAATTGAACACGTTGAGGTCCATTGTCATATTCCTGAAAGTAAGCTTCATAAGTCCATTCCCGCAATTAATCATGACATTAGAAGTAGCAAGGAACGGCCTACCTAGAATGACATAAATTTGTCAGCTAGGGTTAGCAACCCGATGAGTTTCAAGTACAATAAAATCAACAGGAAAATAGAAATTATCGAGTTGAACTAAGACATCCTCAACTACTCCCCTCGGTGTTCTAATGCTTATGTCTGCCAACTGAAGAGTGATTGGAGTTGGCTTCAACTCTTCAAGTTGGAGTTGTTGATACACCGAATAGGGTAGGAGGTTGACACTTGCCCTCAAATCAAGAAGTGCTTGCTCCACCCTGCAATTCCCTATTTGTGATGGCCATGGTAGGGCATCCGGGGTCTTTGAACTTTGGCGGTGTGTTTGTCCTCAAGATTGAACTCACTTGCTCGGTGAGAAATGTCTTCTTTTGCACATTCAACTTTCTTTTCACGGTGCACAAATCCTTCAAAATCTTGGCACATGAAGGGATTTGCTTTATGGCATTGAGGAGCAGGATGTTGATCTTAACCTGCTTGAACATCTCAATAATGTCAGAATAATTAGCCACCTTCATTGGTGGCTTCAAACGATTGGGAAAAGGGGCCGGAATGGGACATGCATGCACATTTTCATCAACAATTTTTTCGTTCTCACTCACCTCACCCCCCTCGGAGTCACCCTTAGTCTCATTTTCTTTGGTCAATGTGGTCTTGGGTGAGACTTTTAGCACAATGGTCTTGTCGATTTGCTTGCCACTCCTTAGGGTGGTGACCGCCTTGAGTTGCTCACAACTCTCCTTTGTGGGTTCGGATGACTCAATCACATGTTGGCCTCTAAGGTTCTCTTGGCGTTGAGCGGGAAATTTCCCTTTCTCTTGTTGGGCCGACCTTATGGCATTGGTCAATTTTGTGATTTGGGTCCGAATATCATTGAAGGCGGCAGCGGTTTGGTTGTTGATGGTGGTTTGGCTTTGTATGAATTGGTGCACCACATCCTCTAAGTTCCTCTTATGAGGTGATTGGTAGGTGGGAGGATTGGATGATCCTTGTTGACCATAAATTTGTGGAGGTGGACTTTGGGAAAAACTTTGTGGAGGCGGGTTTTGTGAATACCCTTGCAGATTGGACCGGGGGTATTAAGAGCTAGACGATTGACCTTGGCCATGATATTGATTGCTTAGGAGGCATGGGGGGTGAATATGAACTGGACCCGTGAGGAGTGGGATTCTCATTCTTCCAACTAAAGTTCGGGTGATTACTCCAACTCGGATTGTAAGTGTTAGAGTGCGGGGAGAATGATTGCCTACTTTTATTGAAGGCATTGACTTGCTCATGGTAGACTTCCTTAAGTGCCAAAATGTTAGGGCACTCCGATATGGAATGCTCTACACTCTTACAAATTGAGCAACCCTCCTCGGACTTGGAAATGTTAGACACTTCATGTCTCCTATTGACCTTTAGACTTTCCACTTTCTGAGACAATTTGGTGATTTTTGAAAGCAACTCCTCCCAGTCCCTTAAACCATACATCCTTCCCCCACTTGGTTGATTACTACCCGGAGAAGACCTTGGTACATCGGTGGGATCTATGATATCCCAAGATTGTGCATTTTGTGCCAATGTACTAAAGTATTCTAGGGCCTCATCGGGATCTTTGTTTAAAAACTCACAATTGCACATCATGTCTATGAACTGTCAATAGCTTGGTGTAATCCCTTCATAAAAGAAACTCACCAATTGCCATGGTTCAAAGTCATGGTGTGGAATGGATTGCAATAATTCCTTGTAGCAATCCCAACATTGATAAAATTGCTCATTGGACTTTTTTGAAAAGTTTTGAATTTTTTTTTTAAGAGCGGTGGTTTTAGGCACCGGGAAAAATTTGTTCAAAAACTCGGAAAGCATTTGTGTTCAAGAGGTTATTGATCGAGGATTCAAGGAATTCAACCACGCTTTTGCCTTATCTTTTAGGGAAAAGGGGAACAATTTCATACGGGCTATGTCTTCCATGCCATGATTAGTGAGGAAGGTTGCAACTGTTTCTTCAAATTCCTTAATGTGTAAATAAGAATTTTCTCTTTTAATTATGTGGAATTGAGGAAGTAGTTGTAACATTCCTGGCTTGACTAGGAAGGCATGAGCTTGGACCGGCAGAAGTATGCAAGAGGGAGTGGTGCTACGAGTTGGTTGGAGATAATCCCGCATTGACCTCGCTAGAGGATCAATTGGGATATTATTTCCTTCATTCCTAGGAGGGAAATGCATTCTAAGGTTTGGAATTCTAGGGTCTTGCACTCCTCCTCCCCTTGGGACATTAGCACCAACATCCTCAAAGTTGTCACTGGCATCCTCGGGTGGGTCTTGGTCAATATTCATGTTGGGGCCTAAGGGTCGTCTAACCAATCTATTTTGGTCGTCCCGTCCCTACATACAAAACAATATCTACGAATGAAAAGTCAAGTAAACAAAAGTATATACAAGGAACAACGTACCTCGGCCCGTGATGAGAATTCACGGGACTTACCTCCGTTGTCCGAAATCACCTTCTTAATTCAACGTTTGGCCTTCCCCGACAACGGCACCAAAAATGCTTGACTTATTCCTTCAACCCTAATCTCCAACCATGATTCCGGTAATGTGTATGTGGCTTATAAGATTAGGTGAGTGTCACTCTCCCTCGAATATCATGTAAGAAATGGGGTGAACGTGTGTGCGTGTGTACAAAAGTGCACCCCAAGCGTAGATAGACTTTCGAGTGTCATGTTTTACTTGGAATGGGTATTCCAAGGTCGTCTTCTCAGGGAAGGAAGGTGAATTGTGTGAAAGTGGTTTGGTAAAAATGAAAAGTGTAAAAATCTTGTGAATTGGTGTTTTGCTGAGTGAAGATTGGTTGTAGAAATGCAATAAAAACAAGGTTAGCTCATCCGAAGAGGTCTTTTCAATGGGAATGCCAAATCAACTCAATTTATTCAACCAGTGGTGCCTAAGTGCTTGGTTGATTCGTAGGAAGTGAGGGACTGATGTGGAATGTAGGCTCAAGCATACCCCGTAGTGATAAGTCTACCGTGCATCAAGAGCTCACAACCACGTCCACACTCAACCTAGTCAAACCAAGCACTTTACACTACGAGGTAAAATGGAGAAGAGTTGATTGAGCATACCCAAGAGGAAGTTCCCCTTGGATTAGCCAACATAAAGCTTAGCTACTCATGGTTGAAGTAAAAGCATTCATGTAGAAGAAATGGAAATGAAAATGAGTTGAGAATGAAACTTAGAACATATATTAAAGCTAGGAAGAAGTAAACTACAAAGAGAAATTCATTTCATGCCAAAATGAAGAAGTTGCAGAGCATACCTAGCAGAAAATGTAAGAGTGCAAGAACAATAGATTAAACTCAATTACACTTGAAATAAAGGAGATTACAATGTAAGAAACAAAGATTAAAAGAGTCTTAAAGCTTGTTACAAGTGAAATGGGTGAAGAAATTGCAAAAATCTAAGTTTTCTCTCTCTAAAACTATGTCTTCTACCTTGGGAGCTTCTCTCTCTAAAAGTGCTGAACTATGGTGTGTAAAAAATGTATCACACCTTCCCCATTTTCGTCCATGAAGCATATAGTCTGTATGCTATAGAGATTCAATGATTTTGGGAGGTTTGGAAGCCTGCATAAGCAAGGTGCAGGCATGCCCTGTACTTCCTTACACTTTATCAGCCTCCCTCCTTCACTCTCCTCTTCTTCCATGCTTCTTCTTCCAAGTCAGAACTTTGTGTAAGAAATGGCATGGTTGTATGTGGAACATGTCGGGGAAGGTGTGGAAGAAGTGTAGGTGGGCCCCCTAAGCAGTTGGTGTTGAGGTGCAGAGTTCAGGCATTTTTTCAGCAAAACCTACTGATAGGTCGATGGCCAAACCTACCTGTAGGTTTTACTCCAGCAGCCAAAACCTTCTGGAAGATTTATGGCAGAACCAACTCCAGGACACAAAACGTACCGGTAGTTTTATGGACAAACCTATCGGTAGGTTTTTACTTGTTTTGCTCAAATCTTGGTCTTTTCACCTTCCAAGCCATCGTCAAGTCTCCCCTTCATCTCCATTGACTTTAAGCACTACGATGGGGGCTTAACTCATGCCATTTCCAACTCTTGACCTGCAAACACACCAAAACCTTATTAATTTTTAGAAATATTACAATTCCTCCCATTTTCACCTCAAAAGCAAGTATAAAAAGGGGTACAAATGTGTACATGATGTGCAATATTGTGTGCTAATCAGACATAGCGAAAGACAAGTCCTACTAGTGGCCCAACCCCCACTAAGTACCCTAGACTATACCAAGTGTCCCAAAAGTATGCTCTTGTGCTTGCAAAAATAGTCAAATGTCTCTGTGCAAGTGAGCCGATGTCTATTACAACTCACGTGATACAAATGTATGTAAAGCCTTAAATCATGCTAGCACAAAATATTTCTAAAACATTTATCACATGGCACGTTTTATTGAAAGAAAACATTTATAACAATAAAACTATTTTTCTCAATAATCACATGCTTTGCATAAAAACCTTTCTTTCACATTTCATAAAAACCATTCCCATACTTGCGGGTATCACAAAACCCATCCGGACAACTAGTGCCCTTAAACATCCCTACTCCACGTGAGTGGTTCGGTCAACACACAGATATATAGTAAATATTGAGTCAACACACATATATATAGTGGTTCGGTCCAGGTGACCTACTCTACTATCGGAAACGGCAACGATGGCTCTTTATTGATGAATAGAGTAAGAGAGAAAGCTTCGAGGGAGGTGTACTCCTGGAGAGGTACAATAGCTAGGAGAGAGAAGCTATGTGTATAGAGAGGTTTGGTGAGATGCTAAAATGTGTCCTCTCATGTTGAACGGACTTACAGTTTATAGGTATGGTGAGGCGGTGAGGTGAGGCAGTGACGTGAGTGTGAGGGTACTAATTCTTCGGGGAGGATAGTTATAAAAGGTAAGTACAATTAATTCTTGTGTATCCATCCCGATGATCTCTCTCCACGTGCTCTTTTCTTCATGGACTCCTTGGATCTTGGACTGGGTCGGGTTTGTGAATCGGACTTGGGCTGCCTTCTTAGTTGATCTAGGCTTGCTTGATTTACTGGGCCTGACCCAGTTAGATTTGGGCTCATCAAAGTCCATAAAGGAAATCGTCCAAAAATCCCAAGGAAGGGAAATCGTGCATATAAATTACAAAATCCATGAAGGAGATCGTTCAAAGCCCTAGGACGTGAAATCGTGCATACACGAAAACTCTCAACAGAGAATTCCCGCTTCCATATACACAAGAGAGAACGTTATAACATGACTATATAGTCTCAACACCAAAATACACATTGACAAGTATAAAATCATGTCCTTGTTCCACCATACACACAATATATGCATATAGCATTGAAAATATGCGTTTGGTATAGCATAAATACATGCATCACGTAATAAAGCAAGACATAAATATGAATCAGATTCCCACCTGAAAAGCTATTCAAAAGACCTAGAAAGAAATCTAAGTCTATGACCGTCGGACGAGAGGAGCCGGAGCTAGGGCCTTGTCCTCACCTAAAATATACAATAGACTACACATTACAATATATTTAACATTAGATATACATTTACAATACACAAGCCCGTGCACTTACAATGCATGAAATGTACGTTATGTGTTTTTCCAAGTTGGACACCCTTCATTTCAAATGGTCAAAACCCAAATAAAAAATTATTAAAACTAGATAAATTTTCATGATATGATAATAGACTGCAAGACCTTCGATTCAATAGGTGGTGAGATTAAAAAGGACCTCGAAAACTCAAGAGTTGATGGTCGGAACTTGGCTCATAAATTTTGTTTCTCAGGTTGTTAGTCAATTTTGACTTGTGTCTAATTTTCTTTTTTAATCATAACTCAAGTTCTACTGATAATTTTGACACGAAACCAATAGGAAATGAAACTATATATCCATAGCATTTCGTAAAATATATATATACCAAAATTCGAGTCCGGATGAGGGAGTTATGACAACTTGAAGTTTGCCCACAATATCAGTAATGGTGATGCATTTTTTTGGGCTACTCTTCCTCTTTCTTCAACCACCATCATAAATAATACCATTGATATAATTCCCAAAAACATTAAACCCCCAAATTTCAATACCCAACATTCATTCATCATTTGTAACTTTGATTTCACAGTAATTAACACTTCTACACTAACAATAACACCAAATTCTAAATACATTTCAACACTTTTAATCAATTTCCCACAAGAACACCCAATCATGTGGGTTTCTTCAAAACTCAACCAAATTCATTCAAACACCTAGTAAACTACTACCCACTCTCTCATATGTCTATAGTTTGAACAACAAACACATGGATTCTGCACTTTTCCCCCAAATTCCCTCAAGAACACCAATAAGTGGGTATTCTCAATTCAACACCAATCCATCTAAAATTTTAGTATGTTACTACCCATCATGCTACTAACAAATTATGTAAAGAAATTATGCCCTCCAATCACCCTAGCACCACCCTTTGACCAAATCTCTCAAACCTCATCAAAAGTTAGGTTTTTAAGAGATTTTTCCAAATCAAATGACTTCAAATGCTAGTATGTCAATCTAAAATGCATAATAAACACACACACACACACACACACACACACACACACACACACACACACATATATCATTTAAAACTCATTTCATTAACATGATTTGAAAAGTCCGAGAAAATTTAAAATTTTATGGAAAAAAAAGGGGAAAAAATGGTAATTAGTTGTTGCGATGCGGGTTGAAAACTTGAATTGTTTTAGAACTCTAATGATGAAACGGATTTCAGCATTGGATTTGTCTCATGAAATCTAGTTATTCATTCAAATTTCATCATATTTTCAGATAGTTGAATTTTTTGGGTTTTACGATGCGATCGGATGTCGCGCGACTAAAATAAATGCGCTCAAATTTTATTCGCGGAACCCGAGAAATAAATTTTGAGTTAGTTCAAATAAAATATATTGAACTAGAATTGGGATGAGATTTAATTGACTCAAGACTAAATCGGATAAAAAAAATATGGGACGTGTGGCTTAATGAGAGCCAAGCATTTCTCACATCAAAAGGGGGGAAAATCAGATTTTTTCCCCATTTGTGTTGCAGGGTTTTCTGGGTAAAGCCAGACAGAGAGAAAGAAGAGAGAGAAAAACTCAAGTTCTCCAAGCTTCCTTCTCCGATCTAGGGTGATCCGTCCTTTGGATTATTTCGGGCCAAGAACAAAAGTTGTTCTACGCGACAAGAGCTACAAATACATACCAAAGATCGCGGGTTTCGCCATAGTCTCAAGATCATGATTTTTGGGATTAAGATTATGAAGCTTGAGTTGGGTGATTTTGGACTTCTCCTATGTGATATTATGCTTCTAGCGGTAGGGTTCCTTTCCTAACTAGGTTTATTTTCAAAATAGGGTTGTATATGGAATGGATAGCATGATCAGAGATGAAATATCTTGTTTAATATACTCCTAGTGTAACTAGAGAATGGGAAATGGTGTAAGAATGTATAGAACCAATTTTGCATGATTGAGTTTTGTTGAGATTGCTTGTTTGTAGTTTCTTGAGATATGTGATGAATGAGGCATGTTATGTGTTTACTTACATTGTGCCTTCTAGGTGTTTGACAAAATGCCTTGAATGATTAAGTATGTTATTTGGATGAAAATTTTATAACACGCTTTGGTGATATTGTGGATAGTGATTATGTGCCTATGATATAATTGACAATTGATGAAATTGGAAAATGTTGATAGACATTGAAACTGTTCATAATGTGTTCATGACACATTGAACATGATATGAAAACTACAATTGTACATTACATTTGCATATACACGGGAAGCATCGCATTCATGGGCATGTGACATGAGTGTGGATGTGTGTGCATGATTTGATCAAATACCATCCTTGGTGGGTTGATACGTGAGCTTGGGAAAGTTGGACCTAGGTTCGACTGAGTTGCATGGGTTGCATTGAAAACAGAAGTCGGGGTTAGCAAGAAGGGTTGGTATTGAGCCCATAAAGCATGTCGGCGTATGCAGAGCCGTTGGTGGAAGTCAATAGATACTGTGTTGGTTGGGTACCCATTGGTGGAAGTCCATAGATATGCACCCCAAGAAAGACCCGAAATTTTGTAAAATGGTCATTGGTTGTTCAACATCAATGGCGGGGGCTTGGAATACCCGGATGTATATGCATGCCATTGCATGTTTTATGGGAGCCGGTAGAGGGCTCGGGTTGCATTGCATGTGTGAGTATCATCTCATGACATGACTTGGCATTGTAGAATCCATTTATGAGTTGCATGTTATTAAATGGATGATTTATGTGATGAATTGCATGTAAACAATTCACATGCATCTGGGTTGGGGGAGTAGCCTCTTTAGAAAATACCCTATTGAGCGTGGCTCACCCTTTATGGGAACAACATTTATGGTGCAGGACAAACATCAGTAGACAACCCTCACTTAGGCCCTTGTTGAGAAGAAACCGAAATGTAGCTTTTAGATTACATTTTTGTAACATGACATTTTTGTCCTTGATGATCAGATGGAATTCTTGAAGGAGGAGGATCCACCTAATGAGTCTCGGTTTAGCATCCTGCTTAAACAACAAATACTTCAATGCAGAATGATCAATGTAGACTACAATAGGTGAACCAATAATGTATACCCTAAATTTATCCAATGCAAACACTAGGGCTAGCAACTCTTTTTTAGTAGTGGTTTAATTAATTTGTGTTTCATTTAGAGTTTTTCTAGCTTATTAGCACAAAACATTGCATATATTGTATGTTATTATGCCCTTTTGTACTTGTTTTTGTTGTGAATTTGGGGAGAATTGCGTTTAATCTTCTCTTTAATGAAGTTTTGTGTGAATGTAGGTGAAAATGTTATAAAAGGCTTGAGTAAGCTACCATCGTAATGTTTAAAGTCAATGAAGATGAGGGGATAGCTTAAAGGAAGGATTGGAGGGTGAAGAAGCCAAGAAAAATGCAATTTGGATTAAAACCTTCCGAAAGGTTTGGCCATAAACCTTCCAAAAGGTTTGCACTTGATATGCCTATTCACTACCAAAACCTTCCTGAAGGTTTTGTCTACTGGAATGAACCTTTCAGAAGGTTTGCATCGACCTTCCAGAAGGTTTTGCTTACTGAACTGCTGTTTTAACTGTTCCTGCACAAACCTTCCGGAAGGTTTGCATCAATCTTCCGGAAGGTTTTGCCTAGACTGTCCAGACAACCTGTAACTCAAGCTCTGCCATTTGGGGGCTCCACCTATGCTTCTCCCACTTGTCCCCTGACATCCCTTACACATCTACATGCCTCCCCCCACACCCTTGCTTGTACTTTGGAGGCTCGAGCATTAATAAGGAAGAGAGAGAAGAGGCAAGCGAAGGGAGTTGCAGGCTAGGCTTGTCCTATAGCCTACCCAAGCTATCAAGTCAGTCCCCTATGGATGGGAAGCTTGTCACACACCTAGAGAAAGCTCCATGGATGAAAATGCAAGCATTCTTGGACATTATTCAGCATTGTAGAGATATAGAGAGAGAAGCTCTAGGAAGAAGAAATAGTTTTTAGAGAGAGAAAGCTTAGATTTTTGCATTTCTTCCATCCATTTCACTTGTAATCTTCTTGAATACTCTTGTAAGCTTCGTTTATTGTCTTTAATGTCATTTACTTCATGTACATTGCAAGTTTAGTTGAGTATCTTAGAATCTACCATTGTTGTATTTAAGTTTTCATCTCAAGCTCTTCAAATGGGTATTAAATGCACATTTTTGTAGTTTATGTTTTCTTGCATTAATTTAAGTTCCAATCTTCATTTCTTTACAATGTCTCTTTATTTCATCTATGTTCTTGCATTAAATATGAGTAGCTAAGCTTCAAGTTGGTTAATCCAAGGGAGAGTTCCCCTTGGGTATGCTAAATCAACTCTTTTTCATACTCGTAGTGTACGATGATTTGGTTTGACTAGGTTGAGTGTGGACATGATTGTGATTTCTTGATACACCGTAGACTTGTCACGGGGTATGCTTGAATCCTCACCTCTATTTTAGTCCCTCGCTTCCTACGGATCAATCAAACATCTAGGCAGCATTAAAGGAAGGTCTTGAGTTGATTTGACATTCCCATTGGAATGACCTCTTCAGATTAGCCAACACTTGTTTCCATTTCATTTTCATCAAGAACACAAATCACCAAACTCAAACATCAAAGATTTTTACAGTTTTCTTTTTTAACCAAAATCACCTTGAAAACAATTCACCTCCTTCCCTGAAGAGACGACATTGGAATACGATTTCCAAGTAAAACAGGACACTCGAAAGTCTCCCTACACTTGGAGAGCACTTTTGTACACACACACACACACACATTTTATTAATTCACACCCGTTTTCCCATTTCTTGCATCGAACCCAAGTGAGAATGACACTCACCCACACACATAAGTCATATACACATTGAGGGTTCATGTTCGTAAATTAAGGACAACGGAATAACTCAAGCATTTTTGGCGTCGTTGCAGGGGAAGGCAAAGAGTTGAATTGAGAAGGTGATTTTCGGACGACGGAGGTAAGTCCCGTGAATTCTCATCATGGGCTGAGGTACGTTGCTCCTTGTATATACTTTTGTGTACTTGTTTTTTATTTGTAGATATTGTTTTGTATGTGGGGATGGAATGACCAAAATAGATTGGTTAGACGACCTTTAGGCCCCAACATGAATATTGACCAAGACCCACCCGAAGATGCCGGTGATAATTTTGAGAATGAGGAGGCTAATGTCCCAAGGGGAGGGGGAGTGCAAGACCCTAGAATTCCAAACCCTAGAATGCACTTCCCTCCTAGGAATGAAGGGAACAATATCCCCATTGATCCTCCGACGATGTCAATGCAGGATTTTCTCCAACCCACACGTAGCACCACTCCTTCATGCATTCTCTTACCGGTCCAAGCTCATGCCTTCCTAGTTAAGCCGAGAATGTTGCAACTACTCCCTCAATTCCATGGAATTGAAAGGGAGAATCCTTATTTACACAGGAATTCGAGGACATAGTTGCAACCTTCCTCACCAATTATGCTATGGAAGACATAGCTCACTTGAAATTGTTTCCCTTTTCCCTTAAAGACAAGGCCAAAACGTGGTTGAATTCCTTGAGGCCTCAATACATAACCTCTTGGACACAAATACTTTCCGATTTTTTGAACAAATTTTTTTCGGTGCCTAAAACCACCGCTCTTAAAAAGCAAATCCAAAACTTTTCGAAAAAGCCTAATGAGCAATTCTATCACTGTTGGGATCGCTACAAGGAATTACTACAATCCATTCCACATCAAGGTTTTGAATCATGACAATTGGTGAGTTTCTTCTACGAAGGGATTACAACGGGCCATAGACAATTCATTGACATGATGTGCAATGGAGAGTTCTTAAACAAGGACCCCGATGAGGCCCTAGAATACTTTAGTACGTTGGCACAAAATGCCCAATCATGGGATATCACAGATCCCACCGATGTACCGAGGTCTTCACTGGGTAGTAATCAAGCACAAGGGGGAGGGAAGTATGATTTGAGAGACCAGGAAGATTTACTCTCTAAAATCACCAAGTTATCTCGAAACGTGGAAAGTTTAGAAGCCAATAGGAGACACGAGGTGTCCAATATTTCAAAGACCGAGGAGGGTTGCTCAATTTGTGAGAGTGTGGAGCATTCCATATCGGAGTGCCCTAACATTCTAGCACTTAAGGAAGTGTACTATGAGCAAGTCAATCCCTTCAACCAAACGAGGTAATCATTCTCTCCACACTCAAACACTTACAATTCGGGTTGGAGTAATCACCCGAAATTTAGTTGGATAAATGAGAATCCCACTCCTCATGGGTCTAATGCATATACACCTCCTATGCCTCCCAAGCAAAGTCAATACCAAGGTCAGGGTCAATCGTCTAACTCTCAATACCCCCGGTCCAATTCGCAAGGGTATTCACCAAACCCACCCCCACAAAATTTTTCCCAAAGTCCACCTCCACAAAGTTATGGTAAAAAAGGAACATCCAATCCTCCCACCTACCAACCTCCCCATGAGAGGAACTTGGAGGATATGGTGTATAAATTCATCCAAAGCCAAACCGCCTTCAACAATAACATTTCGGCTCAAGTCACAAAACTGACCAACGCCATAGGACAATCACAACAAGAGAAGGGGAAATTCCCCGCTCAACCCCAAGAGAACCCTAAAGGCCAACATGTGATTAAGACATCCGAACTCATAAATGAGAGTTATGAGCAACTCAAGGCGGTCACCACCCTTCGAAGTGGCAAACAAGTTGATAAGACCATTGTGCCAAAAGTCTCACCCAAGGCCACATTGCCATTAGAGAAAGAGACTAAAGATGACACCGAGGGGGGTGAGGTGAGTGAGAAAGAAAAATAGGTGAATGAAAGTGTGCATGCATCCCCCATTTTGGCCCCTTTTCCAAATCGTTTGAAGCCACCCGTCAAGGTGGCTAACTATTCTAATATAATTGGGATGTTCAAGCAGGTTAAGATCAACATCCCACTCCTCAATTCCATAAAGAAAATCTCTTCATATGCCAAGATTTTGAAGGATTTATGTACAGTGAAGAGGAGGCTAAATGTGCACAAGAAGACATTCCTCACCGAGCAAGTGAGCTCAATCTTGAGGACAAACACCCTACCAAAGTTCAAGGACCCCCGAAGCCCTACCATTGCCATCACAATAGGGAATTTCCGGGTGGAGCAAGCTCTTCTTGACTTGGGGGCAAGTGTCAACCTCCTACCGTACTCAATGTATCAACAACTCCAACTTGAAGAGTTGAAGCCACCTTCAATCACTCTTCAGTTGGCGGATCGTAGCGTCAGAACACCAAGGGGAGTAGTTGAGGTTGTTTTAGTCCAAGTTGATAAATTTTACTTTCCTGTTGATTTTATTGTGCTTGACACTCACCCGGTTGCAAATCTTAGCTCCCAAATTCTTGTCATACTTGGTAGACCTTTTCTTGCGACATTTAATGTTGTGATTAATTGCAGGAATGGTCTTATGAAGCTTGCATTTGGGAATATGATTATGGACCTCAATGTTTTCAACTTTTCTAAACAACCGGGGGATGATGAAGAGGCACATGAGATCAACCGGATCGACACATTGGTGGAGGATCACTTGGAACTAATGAGCACCTTACAGTTGAGGGAGGAGGAGAATGTTGATATAGATGAGGTTGATGAGCAAGAGGAGTTAGACAGCTTGAAAGGGGTAGAAAAATGGATCACTACATTTGAGAAGCTTCCACATCAAGACAAGAAGATGTTTCCATCGAATGAGCAAAAACCCATCTTCGAGTTGAAGCCATTACCATCCAACCTCAAGTATGCATACCTCGGGGATGACAAAACTGTTCCGGTGGTGATTAGCTCAACTTTGGAGGCGAAGCAAGAAGAGGATCTCTTGGAAGTGTTGAGCAGGCACAAGAGAGCGATTAGTTGGACAATTGTCGACATCAAGGAGATAAGCCCCCTCATTTTCACACACCGCATCTACCTTGAGGAAGACTGAAACCCATCTCGACAACCACAACGGAGGTTGAACCCAATTATGAAAGACATAGTGAGTCACAGTTTTGCACTGTTAGCCTCACGCAAGTAGTACCCAAGAAATCGGGAGTCACGGTTGTTGCAAATGAGGAGAACGAGATTATTCCAACAAGGTTGATCACTAGATGGAGAGTGTGTATTGATTACCGAAAGCTCAACTTGTGCACGAGAAAAGACCACTTCCCATTGCCATTCCTTGACCAAGTGTTGGAAAGAATAGCTGGGCATCTATTTTACTACTTCTTGGATGGCTACTCCGGGTACAACTAGATTGAGATTGCATTGGAGGATCAAGAAAAGACCACCTTCACTTGCCCCTACGGTACTTTTGACTACTGACGCATGTCATTTGGGTTGTGTAATGCCCCAGGAACTTTTCAACGTTGCATGATGGGGATTTTCAGTGATATGGTGGAAAAGATCATGGAAGTGTTTATGGATGAATTTTCAGTGTTCGGGGATTCATTTGATGGATGTTTGGAGAATTTGGAGAGAGTTCTTAAGAGATGTGAGGAGAAGAACTTGGTCCTCAATTGGGAAAAGTGTCACTTTATGGTGACACAAGGGATAGTTCTCGGGCATATCGTTTCGGCAAAAGGGATCGAAGTCGACAAATCAAAGGTGGATGCAATTTCCAACCTCCCCACGCCAAAAGTCATCAAAGATATCAGGTCATTTCTTGGCCATGCTGGCTTTTATCATCATTTTATTAAAGACATTAGTTCATTGGCCCACACTTTGACCAATTTGCTTTCTAAGGATGTCCCATTCGTGTGTTCAGATAATTGTGAGGTATCTTTTAATAAACTGAAAAACATGCTCACTACACCTCCGATTATGCGACCACCCAAGTGGGACTTACCATTTGAGCTTATGTGCTACGCGAGTGATTACGCGGTTGGCGCTGTGCTCAGTCAAAGGGAAGACAAGAGACCCTATGTAATATACTATGCTAGTAAGACTCTTAATGAAACAAAAATGAATTATACCACTACTGAAAAAGAGTTGCTAGCTATAGTATTTACAGTGGATAAATTTCGGTCTTACATCATTGGTTCACCTATAATAGTCTATACCGATCACTCTGCTTTGAAGTATCTTTTTTCTAAGCAGGATGCAAAACTGAGACTCATTAGTTGGATACTCCTACAAGAATTCAACTTGACGATCAAAGATAAAAAGGAGTTGAGAATGCGGTGGCAGACCATTTATCCCGACTTGTGGTGCAAGAGGCCGATGACCAAATTCCTATCCCTGACTTTTTCCCTGATAAGAATTTACTTTCGATTCATTCTGTTTATCCCTGGTATGCTGACATATGTAATTATCTTGATATAGGATAAATACCACCGCATTGGAGTCTAAAGGATAGAAAGAGGTTTATGACGGATGTGAAGTACTTTTACTTTCATAACCCATACCTGTTCAAGTACTGCCCTGACCAAGTCATTAGGAGATGCGTACCAGAAAATGAACAACGGGATGTCCTTGCATTTTGCCATTTGGAAGCGTGCGGTGGCCATTTCTCTTCAAATAAGACTTCGACAAAGATTCTACAGTTAGGTTTTTATTGGCCATCATTAAACAAAGACTATGTTTCATTTTGTATAGAATGCGATAGGTGCCAAAGATTGGGTAGTGTGACCTGAAGGAATATGATGCCCCTCTCCCCTGTACTTGTTATTGAGATATTTGATTATTGGGGCATCGACTTCATGGGTCCCTTCCCTGTGTCTTTTGGCTACCTATACATATTGTTGGTAGTGGACTACGTGTCCAAGTGGGTGGAGGCTATCCCGACCAAGACCAATGACCACCGGGTCGTGGTCAAGTTTCTCAAGGAGAACATTTTTTCGAGGTTTGGGATGCCTCGTGCTATGATAAGCGACGGTGGTTCCCATTTTTGTAATAGGCCATTTGCATCTCTTATGCATAAATATGGCGTCACACACAAGGTGTCCACCGCATATCACCCATAGACCAATGGTCAAGCCGAGTTGGCCAATAGAAAAATCAAGAACATCCTAGAGAAAATGGTGAACCCTAATAGGAAAGATTGGTCATTTCGATTGACCGATGCCCTATAGGCTTACCGCACTGCTTACAGGACTGTTCTAGGCATGTCACCCTATAGGCTAGTCTATGGCAAGGCTTACCATTTTCTGGTTGAGATGGAGCACAAAGCCTATTGGGCCATAAAAACCTTAAACTGCAACATGAGAATGGCCGGAGAAAATAGGAAGCTTGAAATGAATGAATTGGAAGAGATTCGAAGAGATGCGTATGAGAGCTCTAAAATTTCAAAAGAGAGGGTTAAGATCTTTCATGATAAACCCATTGTAAGGAAATCATTTGAGCCCGGACAAAAAGTGCTCTTATACAATTCTCGTCTTTTGATCTTTCAAGGGAAACTCCGATCCCGTTGGGATGGCCCCTATCTTGTCAAGGTAGTCTACCCCAATGGAGCTGTGGAAGTCACAAACCCCAAAGATGGCAAGACATTCAAGGTCAATGGCCAAAGACTTAAGCCATTTTTTGAGGGTTTTGAAGGACAAGGAATGGAGGAAGATTTGATGGATCCGGTCCACCTAGACTTGTTGGAGTAATAACTATTCATATGATCTTTAGTGTACAGTCATTTTTACTTACTTTATATGTTTATGTTTATGTTTACTTTAACTTTGCGTATAGTGTGGTCTTTCTTAGTTACAGGTATTGGTATTTTTGTCAAAGCTCGAGTGCGAGGTGTTCTCTAACCCTACTCATTTTTTTACATTCCTTCATTGCATATCATATCTTTTTTGTTGCATTGAGGACAATCCATGAATTAAGTTGGGGGGTGAGGTGCACCATTTGTATGATACACCAATGTTTGTGGAAATTTTTGTTGATCATACCAATTTTTGTGGTGAAAATTCACCTTTCACATATCATACAGATTTTTGTTACTATAGTTGCAAATTATGTGAAAATTTTGAATTTTTTTTTGTGAAAATATCTGAATGTTGATCTGTATTCCCTTATTAAGAGTGTTATGGGTTGTTGATATGTTGATCCGTGTGTTGAATTTTAAATATATGAGCACATTATAGAAGTTCATCCTATGCTTACGTATCACACATGCGTTTGCTTTTGAACTCACCAATATATATAGCTTGAATGTGTAATTTCGTCAATTTACGGATTGAGTTCACATTTTAGTGCTTGAAATGAATAGTAGAGATGAGTAAGAACCCATGAGAGCTTTAGTGACAATCCTTGTTGGAGGGAACTTACATTTACTCAAGGAACAATTTTTCAAATTCCGAATGTGTTCAGTAATCTCATTATGCTTGTTTTGGTTAGGTGCATTTGGGTAGTTGATTGAATTTATCTTGTTATGTATAATGCTCTCCCATGCCTATCTAGAAATGCTCTTATGCCATCTTTGTTTTGCTTTGAGCCTTAGCCTTTTTCTTGGAAAATTTTATCTCTAGTGCCGTGATTGAGCCTTAAGTATAAATTCATTTCCATGCCACACATTTGAACAAGCCAGCGCAAAAAGATAAAAATTGACCTCACCTTGGTTGTTCCTAGAGCTGAATATGAGTGATCATAAATGTAAAACCCGAGAAAATTTCAACCTTTGTGAAAAAGGGCAAAACGGTAAATTGCCACTACGGTACAGGTTGTAAACCTGAATTTTTCTAGAACTCGGATGACGAAACGGACCTCACCGTTGGATTCGTCTCGCGAAATCTAGTTACCACGTCAAATTTCGTCGAATTCCGAGATAGTCGGATTTTTCGCGTTTTACGAGACGAACGGGCCCCGGGTGACCCTGTACACGAAATTTTTATAAAGTTTTCAAGTTTGGGGAAATATTAAACACAAGTTAAAATAAAAATAATTCGAACTTGAACCGGAGCGAAATTTAATCGTTCGGGATTAAAACGGACCCGAAATTAAATAGGACGTGTGGCGAATTGTGGGCCAAGTATTCTAAAATATAAATAGGGGGAAAAATTAGATTTTTCCCCATTGTTCAGCCGGTTTCAGCCGATAGCGAGAAAGAGGGAGAAAAGAGAGAAAAACTCACCTTCTCTCTACGATCTACGGTGCTACGGACCTCGAATCCACGCAAGCCAAGAATTAAAGTCGCTCTACTCATCAAGGGCTACGCGGCTATACCAAAAAGCGCAAGTTTTACCGAAGATTAAGGTACGGGATTTTCGAGAAGTGATGATTTTGCTTGAATCGGGTCTTGGAACTTCCCTCGGTCGTTCCTCACGCTTCAAGAGGTAGGGTTTCTTCCTACTAAGGTTTATTCCAAGCCTATAATGTTTTTATGGAATGGGTAGGATGATAACCTATGTATCTCTTGCCTATTGTTGTGAAATTGGGTGAATTGGGTATTGAAATGGGTAAAAGAAATCCTAGTTTGGATGGATATTTGGAAGTTACTAAATGTGATTTCTATGATTGGATATGTGAAATGAACCCAATGTGAATTCATGTGTTATATGAATTATGGGCGTGTTATGTGTCTATATATATGCCTTGAAATTTTAGTATGTTGATAACATGCTTGAAATTTGTATTATGGGAATTATATGCTTTTAATATGATTTTGCCATGGAATATGAGAAATGTGTTGAGAATGTTCATATGTCACTCATATCATATCGAACATTGTATTGGTGTTGCAATGGAGCACCACATTGCATATGCACGGGAACATCGCATTTTAGGAGGTGTGTGCATGGTTGTTTGTCTTCACTACGCATGGTGGATGACGAGTGAGCTCGGGTGATATGGGTCGATGACCTAGTCGAGTAGCATGGTTTATATGTTGATAGGGTTGGGGTAGCAAGAAGGGCTAGAAAATCCCTCGGGTGAGAGACCCGGTGATTGGATACGCACTCCGTTGGTATAAGAGCCCATAAAGTGTGTCGGTGTACGCGGAACCGTTGGTGGAAGTCCATGAATTCCGTGTAGGTTGGGTGACCTTTGGTGTGAGTCCATGAACATCCACCCTTACAAAGACCCTAGAATGAAATGTCATTTGATGTGGAACATAAATGACGGACTGGTACACATTGGCACTTGCATGTGTAGAGGAGCCGGGAAGGGCTCGGTTGATGTGCATGAGTGAGTCTCACCTCATTTCATAGCATGGCATTACATGTTTCAACATGGAATATATTCTTGTTGTGGATTGTTGATTGATAGCATGTGACATTTCATATGCATTTAGGTTGGGGAGTAGCCTCTTTAGGAGATACCCTATTGAGCGTGGCTCACCCTTTATGGGAAAAACATTTCAGGTGTGGGTTTTGCTCCGGCGGATGGCTCATTTGGAGAGCATCAAGCATGAAGGGGGCCGGCTTGTGGCCTTAGTTTAAGTTTTGTAAAACCTTTAACAAAATTCCATTTTTGATGTATATGTATTATGGAATGAATTGTAATAGAGCTTGTATGAGATGGGTATTATATGGAAAATCTCATTAAACATGTATTGAATGAGTTTGGAGTGTATGGGGTAGCTTTAAGGATGGTTTGGAGGGGAAAGAAATCCATTTTTATGCTCACAGTCTGAAAACCTACCGGAAGGTGTGTGTCGGCCTTCCGGAAGGTTTTGCTAAAAACCCCAGCTTGCCTTGTTCACAGCTAATACCTTCCGGAAGGTTTTGCCCACTGGAATGAACCTTCCGGAAGATTTTAGCTACTGGAGTAAAACCTACCGGAAGGACTTGTCTACTGGAATGAACCTTCCGGAAGGTTTTGCCTTGGGTTTCTTTTTGACTGCCAAATTCTTCCGGAAGGTTTTTTTTTCTGGAATGAACCTTCCGGAAGGTTTTGGCTACTGGAATGGACCTTCCGGAAGATTTTTGCTACTGATGTAGACCTTCCGGAAGTTCTTGAAATTGATCCTTTTCATTTAACTGTTCTTTCAGCGACCTTCCGGTAGGTGTATGTCGACCTTTCGGAAGGTTTTTCCAAAAATCTGAAATTTTCAAAATGCTTAGCCATGCTCTTGGGCTTTGTTTTCTTTGGTTCCTATGACATAAATGGACATAAATTGAGATATAATTGACCTTGTAGATGGTAAATCCGGTTAAAAGCATGTGAATGACGTGGTGTCGGGTTATACGACTATCACGAGTATTTCCGCGGGTTGACGGATGGTCAACGGTTAATAAAGGACCCCCGGGTTTTGGGGTGTCACAATAAAAGAGAAGGAATTGTGGCACGAAAGCTTAACCAAAAGGATGAATGAAGTTGAATGGAAAAGAATGAAAAATCCAAGAAAAGGAGAAAAAGTGGGTGAAGGAAGAAAGAATGATAAAAAAGAACAAGAAAATATTAAGGAAACGAAAGAAAAGAAACAAAGAGTACGGTGATGGTGTTAGACTGAAAATCCCATAAAAAGGGAGATGTTTTTGAAATAAAATTCATTCACTGGGAACAACCCTCTTTGTTATCCTATATGCTTCATTTCATTTGTCTCAATATCACCCCAAGGCCCCATTATAACCCGTGAAAGTCCTGAATGATCTAGAGAAGCATGGGAGATGCATACTTTTTAAGAAAAAGAGAAGTTGGTTTGCTATCTAATGCCCTAACATTCTTTTCATGAGATTATGCTAAGGTTGTTTCATTTTCATGCATGAACTTCATTTTTGGATTATATGTGAGCATACTTCGTATTGCGCACAAGATTCTATCTCACATATATACATGGAGAGCATGCCAGGATAACTAGAGTGTGATTCATTGTTGAGAGACACCCTTGGTGAGGTTGCATCGAAGCTTAATTTGGATAGCCAAAGTGAATGTGAATTCTGTTGTGTAAATGCTTAAATTGTATGTCCATTTCACACACACACGAGTTTGAAAATGAATGTGTAGGTGCATACTCTAGACTAGCATTTAAAGCCATAGTGATGCTCATGTGTGCTTGGTTGGGTCATTTAAACGATGTATTAGGTAGCCCTATGCTTGCGGGATAGGGGAATATTGCTCAACTTTCGATGTTTGATAAGTTTTAGTAATGCCCTTGCTATTTGAATCTATGTTTTACAGTTTGGGTATTCATTTTGGTAGTTTAAGTTAGAAATCCATGTCTTGTACTTTGAAAACATCAAAATCTTAAATCAGGTTGCAATTTCGGAAATGACTTTGGGCATGATCAATCAATTGTGGTTCATATGTGTAGTTCAAGTTTTTGGTAAGTTAGATGTTATAGATAGGGTGTTAAAATGTTTTGGAATTGAAGAAAGTTGGTTTGGATGTGAGTTTTGGAGCAAATGAATGGTTTTGCAGCAAAGGCAAAACCTTCTGAAAGGTTTAGTCATAAACCTTTCGGAAGGTTCTATCCAGTATGCAAAACCTTCCGGAAGGTTTTCATTATTGGACAGTGGTGCTCCAGCAGTAAGCAAAACCTTCCGGAAGGTTATGATCGACCTTCCAGAAGGTTTTGCCTACTGGACATTTTTGCCTCAAGCAATGAGCAAAACCTTCCAGAAGGTTTTGATCGACCTTCTGAAAGGTCTTGCCCAGAAGCCTAAAAACGAGGGTTTTAAGTTAGATTTTTTTAGAAACCCTTCACATTTCCCCCAAATCTCAAGCTCCCAAGCTCTCTCCCTCCTTCTACTCTCTTCCAATCTTCAAAACACTTCACCCAAGCTCAAAATTCTCACTTTTCTCTTGATTAGGGTTGAGTTTTGAGTGGATTGTGGCCGAAATTTTGGGTGTTCTCTAAAAAAACCCTAGGTCTCCAAAGTCTTCCAAATCCTCAAAGTTCTTTGTGATCTTCTTCAACTCTCTACATTCCCTTGCCATGGCTCATTTGGGAAAGGCATCTCTTGACATGTTTGAGCCCTTCGAATGGGTGGTGATGTGGATTTTGACTATCCTTGGCTCGCACCAAGAGGATGGGCCCTGAGACCCCACCACTTGCCGGCACTAGCTCTCGCAAGAGGACCGGAGAGGGCCCTAGTAGCCAAGATCGGGAAGAGAGAAGGACTAAGGCAAAGCACGACACACGTAGACAAAGAATAGAGGAAAAGAATGTCATGTGCGAGAGGTACGTGGATAAAGTCTCTCTTGGGCCAAATGACGAAGTTGTGAGGGTGATCGAGGCACGTGGGTTGAATATTTGGTTTGTTGAGGTGAAGGGATATAATTTGGGGATGTGTAGAGAATTTTACATGAAGTTTTCTGTGTTTGGTGAGGATGGGAGTAAGTTAAGGACCAAAGTGTGGGGAAAGACCTTCGAGGTGACCCCCGACACGATTGCCACAGTGATGGGTTATGAGAGGCCTCCCCCGACTACCCCGATCTACCCACACAACATTGAAGGGGGTAGGACTCTCACCGACTATGTTAAGCTCACCTATGAGGACCCGACCACTTTTAAGGGGACAACCCTTGTCGGGGGCCTCAAGCATGCCTATAGGGTAATGAACGAGGTATTGCATTATAATTTGATGCCCCGGGGCTCAGAGAAGAGCTCGAACATAGAGAAGCTTGCCCTCCTCCACGCATTCATGACGGGGAAGGCGATCGATGTAGTGTTATTGATATTTGAGGAGATGTAGGAGTTCTCTAAGGCCGCAAAGCCGAAGGCGAATCTCCCATTTGGCAGCCTCATCATATGACTATGCGACCATGCCAAGGTGAAGCACTACGCTCATGATACTCTGTTTCCCCCAGAGACTGGAGCCATCGAAAATTTGAGCAACAGCAAGAGGGTTGCCAGGACTGGGGGAGAGAGACCCAGAGCCTCGGGGCCAGAGCCATCTGCTACAGGGCCATCCACCTCAGCACCTGCCCTAGCCCGCACCATACCGCTGTGTATGAATGCTCTGGAGTCGACCATGTACGGGCTGTCGGTGATCGTGACGCGGCTATTCCAGCATACATTCCCGGGAGAGCCCATCCCCGATGGACCTCTGCCGCCTCCAGCTGGACCATCGGCCTCAGCTCCTATACCTTCTATGACTGTGGAGGTGGGAGAGGCCGATGAGGATGAGGATGATGAGGCGAGGGAGTCTGAGAATGGCACAGAGGATGAGGACACCTTTGATGATGACAGTGATGGGGAGGGTGATGATTAGGATGACTTGTGTGTTTTGTTTCTTTTGAGTTCAGATTGTACAGAGTTAGGGTTAGTTTGTCGGCCTTGTAGAAGTGTCTTTAGGTTTTGGGTCGTATTGTTCTGAAACTCTAACCCAGTGTAATGAACTTTTGTGAATGATTAATGAAAAATACCATATTTGTTTCATTTTATCATTGCCCAAGTTTTTTCTTTAATTGTAATGTGATTTTTGCATTTTGAGTGTTTGGATATTTACTTGTTTGGATGGATGTTGTTGTAGTTTATATCTTTTGGTTTAAAGGGAATGTTTGCTAGGGACAAGCAAAAATCAAGTTGGGGGGTGTGATTAGCCCAAAACATTGCATATATTGTATGTTATTATGCCCTTTCGTACTTGCTTTTGTTGTGAATTTGGAGAGAATTGCGTTTAATCTTCTCTTTAATGAAGTTTTGTGTGAATGTAGGTGAAAATGTTGTAAAAGGCTTGAGTAAGCTCCCATCGTAATGTTTAAAGTCAATGAAGACGAGGGGATAGCTTAAATGAAGGATTGGAGGGTGAAGAAACCAAGAGAAATACAATTTGGATGAAAACCTTCTGGAAGGTTTGGCCATAAACCTTTCGGAAGGTTTGCACTTGATCTGCCTATTCACTGCCAAAATCTTCCGGAATGTTTTGTCTACTGGAATGAACCTTCCGGAAGGTTTGCATCGACCTTCCGAAAGGTTTTGCTTACAGGACTGCTGCTTTAACTGTTCCTGCACAAACCTTCCGGAAGGTTTGCATCGACCTTCCGAAAGGTTTTCCCCAGATTGCCCAGACAGCCTGCAACTCAAGCTCTGCCATTTGGGGGGCCCACCTATGCTTCTCCCACTTGTCCCTTGACATCCCTTACACATCTGCATGCCTCCCCACACCCTTGCTTGTACTTTGGAGGCTCAAGCATTAATGAGGAAGAGAGAGAAGAGGCAAGCCAAGAGAGTTGCAGGCTAGCCTTGTCCTAGCCGGCCCAAGCCATCAAGTTAGCCCCCTATGGATGGGAAGCCTATCACACACCTAGAGAGAGCTCCATGGACAAAAATGAAAGCATTCTTGGACATTATTTAGCATTGTAGAGATATAGAGAGAGAAGCTCTAGGAAGAAGATATAGTTTTTAGAGAGTGAAAGCTTAGATTTTTGCATTTCTTCCATCCATTTCACTTCTTATCTTCTTGAATACTCTTTTAAGCTTCGTTTATTGTCTTTAATGTCATTTACTTCAAGTACATTGCAAGTTTAGTTGAGTATCTTAAACTCTACCATTGTTGTATTTAAGTTTTCATCTCAAGCTCTTCAAATGGGTATTAAATGCACCTTTTTGTAGTTTATGTTTTCTTGCATTAATTTAAGTTCCAATCTTCATTTCTTTACAATGTCTCTTTATTTCATCTATGTTCTTGCATTAAATATGAGTAGCTAAGCTTCAAGTTGACTAATCCAAGGGAGAGTTCCCCTTGGGTATGCTAAATCAACTCTTTTTCATTCCTGCTCGTAGTGTATGATGATTTGGTTTGACCAGGTTGAGTGTGGACATGGTTATGAGTTCTTGATGCACTGTAGACTTGTCATGGGGTATGCTTGAATCCTCACCTCCATTTTAGTCCCTCACTTCCTACGAATCAATTAAACATCTAGGCACCATTGGAGGAATGTCTTGAGTTGATTTGGCATTCCCATTGGAATGACCTCTTCGGATTAGCCAACACTTGTTTCCATTTCATTTTCATCAAGAACACAAATCACCAAACTCAAACATCAAAGATTTTTACACTTTTCCTTTTTCACCAAAATCGCCTTGAAAACAATTCACCTCCTTCCCTGAGGAGACGACTTTGAAATATGATTTCCAAGTAAAACACGACACTCGAAAGTCTCTCTGCGCTTGGGGAGCACTTTTGTACACACACACATTTTGTTCATTCACACCCATTTTCCCATTTCTTGCATCGAACCCGAGTAAGAGTGACACTCACCCACACACATAAGTCATATACATATTGAGGGTTCATGTTCAGAAATTAAGGACAACGGAATAACTCGAGCACTAGCATAGTATAAAACATAAGGCTTTTTTCTCTTCCCATTGACCTATCACTATGCCGACCGCGTAATCACTCACGTCGCACATGAGCTCAAATAGGAGTTCCCACTTGGGTGGCCGCATGATTAGAGGTGAGATAAGAATACTTTTATGTTTTTGAAAAGATGCCTCACAATCAACCGACCACACGAATGGGACATCCTTTGCTAGCAAATTTGTCAAAGGTCTTGCCAATGCACTGAAATCCTTAATGAAACAGTAATAGAAACCTGCATGGCTAAGAAACGACCTAATGTCCTTGACTACCCTTGGAGTGGGTAGATTATAAATTGCTTCCACTTTAGATTTGTCCACTTTGATTCCCTTTGTGGACACAATGTGTCCGAGCACGATCCCTTGATTGACCCTGAAATGGCATTTCTCCCAATTGAGCACCAAATTCTTCTCTTCACATTCTCCAAATATTCAAAACATCATTCGAACGAGTCTGTAACACCCCAAAACACACCCTGGACGGCATTACATTCTAAAACATTCATATCATGAGAGCACTAAAATAATCCATCAATAAATAAGACTTCATAAAGTCATCCATAAAATTTACAGCATTATCCCAAAAGAATAGACCCATTTTGGCCTTTACATCCCAAAAATCCAATAATGTAGCGCAGCGGAATTACAAAAGAAAACTAGACTTTACAAGGTTCAAAATGAATATCCTAGTCTAGTACAAAAAGGAAAGGAGGTCGCTCTACGCGTCCACCTCGGGATCCACACTCCCGTCAAGTGGAGTCTCCCAAGTAGCGGGCTCCTCGACCCTTAAGTCCTCCTCAAGCGGGTAATCTGAAAAATGTTAGCAGTAGGGGGTGAGCACGAAGCTCTGTAGAAAAATTCTCTCAAACCCATACAAGGTTTAGAAAAGCATTTAAAACGGCCGGTCTCATTTCACAAATAGCATACATAATCTTTGCAGTAAAACAATGACATTTTACAACTGATCTCAAGTTTAAGTAGCCATAATACTAGAAATGAACAATAATAACCAATTCTAATAAACATTCATTTTCAAAATATAAACCATTTTCCACACATTATATAATATTGTCCTCTTTTGGCATGAGCATCCTTATAAGGAACCTCTCACCCTCAAGGCATCACAAACTCAAGCATCCTTATAAGGAACCTCTTGAGGGAAATCACATACTCTCCTCTCTTGGCATGAGCATCCTTATAAGGAACCTCTCACCCTCAACGCATCACAAACTCAAGCATCCTTATAAGGAACCTCTTGAGGGAAATCACATACTCTCCTCTCTTGGCATGAGCATCCTTATAAGGAACCTCTCACCCTCAAGGCATCACAAACTCAAGCATCCTTATAAGGAACCTCTGGAGGGAAAATCACATACTCTCCTCTCTTGGCATGAGCATCCTTATAAGGAACCTCTCACCCTCAAGGCATCACAAACTCAAGCATCCTTATAAGGAACCTCTTGAGGGAAATCACATACTCTCCTCTCTTGGCATGAACATCCTTATAAGGAACCTCTCACCCTCAAGGCATCACAAACAACCCAACTAAGCATACCATTCCAATATTTATATCATTTTACAAGCATCTCTCCAAAATTCCCAAGATATATTATGTAACAATTCCCCAACCAACAAGGAAAATACATGAGATCACAATAACATCATTTTTCTACCCAACACAAACAACTACGGTTTTCGAAGTTCATAATAAAGAAGCATTTAAGAAGAAATACATCACTCTCCCAAAAACTAGGGTTTTAAAGCTAGAAAAGAGATTTAATGGGTATTAAACCCTAACAATGTAATCTTTGCAAAAAGCCTAAGAGATGATGATTCTATAGCATATATATACCATTGATAGCAAAAACATACATATATAAATACCCTAGCCTCAATGTAAGTGAGTGAGAGAAAACCCCTACCTTAATGTTCTTGGAAAAATTAGGGCTTTGATCTTGAATCAACCCTTCAATCTCTTGTTTTCTCTTGATCTTGTGTTTCTCTCTTTCTCTCTTCCTCTCTTATGTTTTCTAGGGTTTGGAGTGGTGTAATGAAGGCTAAGGAGGTGACAAAATGTATTTATAGTGGAAGAAATGGAGAAAGACCCGCAGTCGGATCGGGCTGGATTTATCGGGCGTACCGGTACGCGTACCGGTACTCTGTAGCTACTGGAGTTCGGCGTACCGGTACGGTTTAGCTTCTGGAGTTCTGCGTACCGGTACGGTTTGACTGCCAGATTTTTGTTTCAACTTCCAATGCAGTTTGGACCCATTTAGAGGTCGAATTGGAAAATTTTCATGAGACATACTTTTGTAGCCCTAGATGTCTACTATCTACTGTAAAAATTTCAGATCAATTGGACTTAAGGATAAAAAGTTATGGCCAAAACACTAAGTAGTGTTCAGTACCCATTTTTACCCAAATTCTCGCTAAAGTGTATTTTAACTCCGAGACACTTCCTAACTTCCAATACATCCATATTACCACTCCCAATGTTTTTCGACCTTCCGGATTCAATGGAACCATTATTTTGACCTACAAACTTTTAGAAACTTGTCTAATCACCCTTTTCAAGTTTAAACATCTTCGACACGTAACTTCCCAATCAAATTGTCTCCATAGCATTTATTCCTACGGTTTATTCTTATGTCACTACATATATCTACATCTTTACAAATATTATTTACTATATATATATCTCTATAAATTTATAAAAGAAAAATCGGGGTGTTACAGAGTCCCCAAACACTAAGAAGTCATCTATGAAAATCTCCACAATCTTTTCCACCATGTCACTCAATATCCGCATCATACATCTTTGAAAATTTCTTGGGGCATTGCATAGCCCAAATGGCATTCGACGATGGGCATATGTTCCAAAGGGGCATGTGAATGTGGTTTTCTCTTGATCTTTCAAAGCAATATATATATACACCTCCCTTAATTGATGGATGGTTATAGTTATAATATACTTTTGGTTATGAACACCGAGCTATACTTAATATTCTATACCATCCTATCTATTATAATGAACTTTATGCATGATATAGTGATGTATGTAATTGGGTGTTACATAAAAGTTGATTGATTGGTTATAGACGGGTTAAGTCTCGGCATATCCAATGCTTTCAGTGCAATACGTAGCCTGGAATTATGTCATCAGTGAATCATCAACCTGCCGGTGGAATATCTAAAGTGTTCCAACTGAATGTCTTGACCTTCTGGTGCACTGAGGGTGTTTTACTGTTGCATGGTACAAAGTTGTCAGATGAATAACCTAAGTGATCCAACTGAATGACTTGACCTTCTGGTTCACTAGGGATGTTTAATTGATACATAATATAAAACTGACAATTGAGTAATTCCAGTATTCCTCTTGAATGGCTTGTCCTTCTGGTTTACTTGAATTAGTCAATTGTTACATATACCACTAGCTAACCTAAGAAGTTGTTGTGGTATGGTTTAACCTACATCAGACCTACTGATTGACCTTCCAAGTGACATGGAAGTAAATTGTTGTAAGGTGCCATTTTTAGTACTTAACCAATATAAAGCATATGAGATTCTTGAACTGAAGGGTACCTTCCATATTATTGTCTTTTAACAGTTTACCTACGCACTTTATTTAATTAAGACTAGTTATCAATCTAAGCTCACATCACAAGCTATCTTATGTACTGTTGCTTTAACAACAACTTTACTGTTCTTATTTTAAATTCCAATTATTAAAACTCTTCGTGGGATCAATTTTGGACTTAAACCGAGAAAACTACAATTTGACCACTTATACTTTGGTGTATGATATAAAACAGGTCGAATCAAGTTTTTGGCACTGTTGCCAGGGAGTTACGGTAATTTGAAATTAAAAAGGGAAGTTGTTTACTTGTATTATATGTTTATAGATTGTTTCTTTTCTTTTAATAGTTTATGTCTGTTCATTCATCGGTAGGTTCTGTAAATCAGGCATCTCTTTCGTCTTCATCATATTCATCTACACAAGCATCATTTGAATTAAGTATGGCTCAAAACGTACCTAGGGAGCAAGAGCAAGAAGTAGTCCGACCTTTAAGAGAATATTTGCATCCCACACATACCAATGTTCCGTCATGTTTTTATTTTCCAACAGACGCTCCAAATCTTAATATTAAAGCAGGGATAATACAGTTATTACCACAGTTTCATGGTTTGGAATCTGAAAACCCTTATATGCATATGAAAGAATTTAAAGAAGTCTGTGGAACTTTGCAAGATAATTCTGAAATGGCTCGATTAAAATTTTTTCCTTTTTTTTAAAAGATAAAACTAAACTATGGCTTAATTCTTTAAGAGCTAATTCTATCACAAGCTGGCAAGCTTTGCAAACTGAGTTTTTCAAAAAACAAATTCCTGTGCATCGTACTAATACATTGAGACGTCAAATAATGAATTTTTCTGTAAAAGAAGTGGAAACTTTTTATCAATGTTGGGAAAGATTTAAAGATCTTCTACAAGCTTGTCCACATCATACATTTGAAAACTGGACTTTAGTTAGTTTTTTTTTATGATACTCTTCCATCTGCAATGCGACAATTTGTTGAAATGATGGCCCAAGGGGAATTTATGAGTAAAAACCCTGATGAGGTATTTCAATTTTTTGATACTATTTCTGAGAGTTCTCAGATGTGGGACTCTACTTCTTCAAATACTGTTGAAACTAAACCATCTACATCTAAAAGAGGAAAGTATGTATTAAAAGAAAATGATGATTTAAGAGCTAAAATGGCTAATTTATCTCAAAAACTAGAAGCTTTAGAAATGAAAAAAATTAAGCAAGTGTCTGTTGTTTCTTCTACTGACCAAATATGTGAAATTTCTGCATTGTCAGGACATCCTGCTGGAGAATATCCAACTATACCCGCATTTAAAGAAGTTTTGATAGAACAATCTAATGCTATTCCAACTTATACTAAGCCTTATCCAAATCCATATTTTGATACTTATAATCTAGGATGGAGAAATCATCCAAATTTTAGTTGGAAAAATACACAACCTACAAATCAAACACAAGATCCACCACAACCACAAACTCAACAATAATATCAACCTCCACATAGAAGGACTCTAGAAGATACTGTGAATCAATTTATTCAGAGTCAAATGAATTTTAATACTCAAAAAACTCAAGCATTTAATGATTTTAAAGCTCAAACTTCACAAAGTATTGAAGATATCAAGAGTCATCTAGCTAAGTTGACAGAATCCTTGAGTACGTCAGAGAAAGAAAAATTTTCATCTCAGCCTAAACCTCCACAGAGTCAAGCTAATACTGTGTCCTCTGAACATTCCCCAAGTCAAATACAAGCAATCACAACACTGAGAAGTGGTAAGGTGATTGACAAGACCATTAAACCTAAGATTCCTAAAAAAATACGTAAGTCAATTCCTGTAAATGAACCACTTGAACCTGAACCTTCAGCCGAAAAGCAACCAGAAATACAAAATAAAGAAGATCATTCGTGTCCTATTCCTTTACCTTTTCCTCAAAGGGTTAAGAAGTCCTCATCCGTAAAAGATCAATCTAAAATTTTTTAGCTGTGTAAACAGGTAAAGATTAACATTCCTTTGTTGGATGTCATCAAATGAGTTCTAGCTTACGCCAAGTTTTTAAAAGATCTTTGCACAGTAAAAAGAAAAATCAATGTACCAAAGAAAACATTTCTAACTGAACAAGTTAGTACTATAATACAGCATAACACTCTTCTTAAGTACAAAGATCTAGGTAGTCCTACAGTTTCATGTGTCATTGGAAATTCTCGAATTGAACAAGCTCTGCTAGATCTTGGAGCCAGTTATAATTTAATGTCATATTCAATGTATACACAATTAGGATTAAGTGAGTTGAAACCTACCGATGTTACACTACAATTACAGACCGATCTATAAAAACTCCACGAGGAATTGTGGAGGATGTTATTGTCCACGTTGATCAATTTTATTTCCCAGCAGATTTTATCGTTTTAGATACACAACCAATTTTTCATGCATCTTCATAAATACCTGTTATTTTGGTCAACCATTCCTAGCTACATCAAATGCATTGATTAATTGTAGGAATGGAGTCATGAAGCTTTCATTTGGAAACATGACTTTAGAATTAAATATTTTTATCATTGCAAAACAACCTAGAGAAGAAGAAGAAGTGCATGAAGTAAATTATGTATATTTGTTAACTCAAAGTTTATTTGAAATTTTTTTTATGAAAAAAGAGTTATATACGTTGGAATCTATACCTGATACTGAATCTGAAGATAAATCAACATGGAATCCACAATGTGAAAAATTGTTACCTAAGTCTGAAGAATCTAACGTCAAAGTTTTTAAACTAGAAATAAAACCTCTTCCATCTAACTTAAAATATGTCTTTTTAGGGGAAGATGAAATCTATCCAGTGATAATATCCTCAAAATTATCTGCAATTCAAGAAAAAGAATTGACAAAAGTTTTGAAAGATCACCAAAGTGTTATTGGATGGACAATAGCAGATATAAAAGGTATTGTTATATACTCATTGTATATATTTAGAAGAAAATGCTAAATCATCTCGTCAAATGCAAAGAAGACTGAATCAACACTTGAAAGAAGTAGTCCGCACTGAAGTACTTAAGCTGTTAGATGCTAATATTATTTATCCTATATCTAATAGTAAATGGGTTAGTCCTACACAAGTAGTCCCCAAAAAGTCTGGTGTTACTGTAATAAAAAATCAAGAGAATGAATTAGTCCATATGCGTACAGTCACAGGTTGGCGTGTGTGTATTGACTATCAAAAGCTAAATTCCCTCACCAAAAAAAGATCATTTTTCGTTGCCTTTTCTAGATCAAGTTTTGGAAAGAATAGCTGGTCATGCATATTATTGTTTTTTAGATGGATATTCTGGTTATAATCAAATAGAAATTGCAATAGATGATCAAGAAAAAACCACATGTACATGTCATTTGGGTACTTTTGCTTATAAAATGATGCCTTTTGGATTATGTAATGCCCCAGCTACATTTCAGCGTTGTATGCTAAGTATATTTAGTGATATGGTAGAACGATATCTAAAAATTTTTATGGACAATTTTTTTTATGGTGATTCATTTCATATATGTTTAGAAAATCTTGAAAAAGTACTTATTCGATGTGAAGAAACAAACCTTGTTTTAAATTGGAAAAAATGTCATTTCATGGTTACACAAGGTATTGTTTTAGGTCATATAGTTTCTGAGAAAGGAATTGAAGTTGATAAATCCAAAATTGACTTGATAGCTAATCTTCCTCCACCGAAAACTGTAAAAGATGTTCGATCTTTTTTAGGTCATGCATGATTCTATAGAAGATTTATTAAAAAAATTTGTTCAATATCTAGACCTATATGTAATCTTTTATGTCAAGATATATTATTTGAATGGAATGATGCATGTCAATTAGCATTTGATAAGTTGAAAAACATGCTTATTTCTGCACCTATTATGCAACCTCTTGACTGGTCTTTACCTTTTGAATTAATGTGTGATGCAAGTGAATATATAGTAGGAGTTGTATTAGGTCAAAGAAAAGATAAAAAACCTTATGTTATTTACTATGCAAGAAAAACTCTAAATGATGCACAAATGAATTATTTTACTACAGAAAAAGAATTACTTGTTGTTGTGTTTGCATTAGATAAATTTCGTTCATATCTGGTTAGATCGTCAATTGTTATATTTACAGATCATGCAGCTTTAAAATATTTACTTACTAAGAAATATGCTAAGCCCCGTCTCCTACGTTGGATTTTGTTACTTCAAGAATTTGATCTTATCATTAAGGATAAGAAAGGAGTTGAAAACGTAGTAGCAGATCACTTATCAAGGCTAAACTATGAAATAAAGGAAGAACCAATTCCAATTAGATAAACTTTTCCAAATGAACAACTTTTTGCAATAACGGAAGTACCATGGCATGCGGATATAACCAATTATTTAGCTACTGATACTATTCCTTCTAATTATACCTAGACTTGATAGAAACAAGTTTCTAAGTGAGGTACGTAATTTTTTCTGGGAAGATCCTTATTTGTTTAAATATTGTAAAGATCAGATAATAAGACTCTGTGTACCTAATCATGAAATTGGTCAGGTAATTCAGTTTAGTCACTCTGAAGCTTGTGGATGCCATTTTGCTTCAAAGAAAACCGCTGCTAAAATTTTGCAGTGTGAATTTTATTGGCCAACTCTTTTTAAAGATGTTCATATATTTTGTTTAAATTGTGATAGATGTCAAAGAATGAGAAATATTTCAAAAAGAAATATGATGCCATTAAACCCTATTTTAATTGTTGAAATTTTCGATTGTTGGGGTATCGATTTTATGAGACCATTTCCCCCATCCTTTGGATATCTGTACATTTTTTTCGTAGTCGATAATGTCTCTAAATGGGTAAAGGCAATTACATGTAGAAATAATGATCATAGAAAAGTGGTCAAGTTTTTAAAAGAAAATATTCTATCTAGATTTGGAATTCCTTAAACCATTATTAGTGATGGTGGATCACATTTTTGTAATAAAGTTTTTGAAAATCTTATGAAAAAATACTCGATTTCTCATAAAATATCCACTCTGTATCATTCTCAGACAAGTGCACAAGCTGAATTAGCTAATAGAGAGAGAAAATACATTTTTTAAAAAATAGTAAATCCAGATCGTAAGGATTGGTCTTTAAGATTAACTGATGCGCTTTGGGCTTACCGTACTGCATATAAAACTATTTTAGGAATGTCTCCTTATCGGCTAGTTTTTGGTAAACCGTGTCACTTGTCTGTGGAATCAGAATATCGAGCATATTGGGCAATCAAAATGATGAATTTTGATATGGATAAAGTTGGAGTAGCTCGTAAACTTCAAATTAATGAATTATAAGAATTAATAAATGAAGCTTATGAAAATGCGAAGATTGCTAAATCTAGAACAAAAAATTTTCATGATAAAAATATCATGCAAAAATCTTTTGAACATTCTCAGAAAGTTCTGTTATATAATGCAAAACTCCGTTTATTTCCTGGAAAGTTAAGATCTAGATGGACAGGTCTTTACATTGTCAAGCAAGTTTTTGATTATGGGGCAATTGAAATTGAGAATCCATTAACCATAAATATTTTCAAAGTAAATGGTCAAAGGCTTAAACCCTATTATGATAGATTTACTCAAGATGTAACTTTTATACAACTATTAGAACCAGTCTATGTGTTTTGAAAAATTTATACTATTGGTTGATTATAAATGATAGTACTAGTTGTTCATTTTATAGATTAGGTTTTATATTATAAGTTATTTTACCTTCCACATCTGATTAGCATCTCTATCTTCAGTGTTATACATTGCGGACGATGTTTAGTTTAAGTTGGGGGGTGTGAATTTACTTATATTTGTGTTTTGTGTTTTTATAAATTGTTCGTCTTTGTGACTAGCAAATGTTAAATAACCGGATAGTAGTCAATTTTCAATAAATTTTGAGTCATTTTTAAAAAAAATTCAAAAAATAATTGCATAATGGACGAGAAACTATTTTGGTTATGTTTAATTTTACTGCGCCATTTTCCAAAAGATATACATGCATTGATCATGCAAAAAACTAGAAGAGTTAGAAATTTAGAAATTTTTGAAAATCAAGCAAGACCTTTGTATGGAAAAAGTTCATTCGCTAAACACCGACGAGCAAATCGTGTCGGTGGTTGTGTAAGATGTGGTCGTTTAATGCATTTAAGACAATATAATCAGTGTGCAGAACCAATCAGGACGAGCGTTAGATCGTCTCCAGTGGATTAGGTATGGGCAGAGTAAGGAATATCCTAAGACACCATCCTATTCTACTCCTATGTTTGTCAAGATACGTGAGAAGTGAAGTTAACCGTGCCACTGGTGTTCTTGATTTGGAAGACTTTAACTCTGAATGAGTGTGATTAAATGATGTATAATTTTGGAATAGTGCATAAATGTAAATAGCTATAGATTAATTAAGAAAATAAGTAAATAATAAATAACAAATAAATAATTAATAAAAACAGTTTTTTGAAAAAAAAAAAAAAAGAGTGGTTAGCAAGTTATGTGGAATATTTAAAGTCATAATTAGGGTTAATTGTACTAGAGGTCCCCCAAAGTATGAGATTTATCTTATTTTGGTCCCCAATGTTTCAATTGCAACATTTTGGTCCCTCAAGTATTGAATATGTTTCTATATGGTCCTTCAAGCAGACAACGTCCAGATTGCTAACGATTTTTTATTATAAACTTGTCACGTAATAGCTTAATATGGATAAAAAATAATTTTGAAAACTGTTAAACAAAATTTGGGTAGCTCTTAACAAAAAAATGTGTAATATGGGTAACTTTTGACCAAAATTTAGATAGCTCATGATCAAAACTATTTAATTTAGATAGGTATTTAACCGAAATTTGAGTAGAAATTTGATCAAGACTTATCTAAATTTTTTTTTGTCCATATTTAAGTATCATGTAACAAGTTTATGATAAAAAATTATTAGCAATCTAGACACTGTCTGTATGAGGGACCATATAAAAACATATTCAATACTTCAGGGACCAAAATGATGCAATTGAAACTTTAGGGACCAAAATGAGACAAACTTCATACTTTGGGGACCTCCAGTGCAATTAACCCTCATAATTAAAGTTTTAACTGCAGGAAGCTAAAGAAGGCAGAATTTCAGAAAGTCAGCAGCCTGCAGCCTGCAGAGTGCAAAGCAAATTCCAGTGTTCTAGTACCGTCCGGACGGTGGTACTGGCGTCCGGACGGCAATGCAGATGTAAAACCCAGTTGCACAAAAAAAACGATCAGTTTTCATTCTCTAGCAGGCCAGAATTCAAAACCAGCGGGTTTTCTTGAAGTTTTTCTCTCAAAATATGCCATACTCAACCATTTTTCTTCAAATCTTCTCTGATTATTCACTTACCCATTACATTTTTAAGGTTTCTACCGATTGAAATCAATTGAAACCAAGTATTTGAAGAAAAATCAGTAAAAACATGGATTCAAGGCGTCGAACGAGAGGATCTTCAAGTCGTGCTCAAAGGGATCAACCTCCGCAACCTCAAGCACCTCCACAGCAACCTCAGCCAGGAAATGTCTACAATGAGGTGATTTTTTAGAATGTTAATCAACAAGCCTGGTATGATGCTCATTTTATCTCCAAAACAATCATTCCTGAAAGGCCAGTAATTTTTGAAGATTTTGAAAATATAGGAGTTAGACAAATTCTTGCTGGACGTGGATGGCTAGATTATGTTAGGTTTATTGTTCCTGCTTACGACTGTTTAGTACGTGAATTCTATTGTAATGCAGACATTACTGGGGAAAGACAACTTCGTGTGTTTGTGCGGGATAGAATTTTTCAAGTTACACGAGCTACTATAGTCAATTTTTTTCAGCCCATGCAAAGACCACCCAACCCGCAATATCCTTACACTCAATTGCCTGATTTAACTGACGTAGGGATAAAGTTGACGGGTAATCCAGATTTTGTATGGGGATGGCCACACAAATATTTAAAGCAAGGGGACTTGACGGACAAATACCGAATTCTGAATTTGATTACAATAAACAGTCTGTTACCCCTAGCCCAAAAAAAACATATTTATACTGAGCAGGCCTACTTCATATATGCCTTTGGGATGGGACACACAATTGATCTTCCAAATCTCATCATGGATCAAATGTTGCTTACTGTGGCCAGAAAGAAACCCTCACTCCTATATGCTATGTTAGTTTCTCAGTTATGCAGGGACAAAGGAGTGATTGTAGATCCTTCATGGAAAACGGTGGAACATTTTGGACCGCTAGATAAAACTTCTTTGAAGAAAAGCCATGGAGTACAACCTGATGATCACCCGAAGCACAACCTCCACCACAAGAGGAGCCATTCAAGTACCTAAAGAATTTTTCCCACAAGAACAGCCTCCACCACAAGAAGATCAGACATATGTACCAGTGGATGACAGGATCGACAGACAGATCTTACTAGGTTTGGAGACCACTGTTACCCAGCTCGGTACCAGCATCACTCAAATCAATCAACGTATGGATGATTATGAGCATAATCAAGCTGGGATATTGAGGCTACTAAAAGAGCATTTTGGTGGAGGACCATTTACTTCTTAAACACTGGAGATTCTACAAAAGCTTTGCTATCTTTCACTCATCTTTTATTTATGCACTTGAATTTACTTTATGTTTTGAACCTATTTTTGGTTTTGAACTTGTTTGTGTTTAAGTTTATTTTCGTTAGTTAATATGAAACTTATGTTTTTAAGTTAGGAGGATTATTTCCTATAATTCACAGTTGAATTAGGTTATAATTCCCATGTTTTGTAAGGATAATCTTAATCTGATCACGCAGGATTTTCATATTTTAGTTGTATATTATCTTAATATTTTTGTTTAAACTTATTCTAATGAGCACAAATAGATTTCTTTATTTTAGAAAACTAGTGAAATATTACACTCTTTACATATATAGTGGAGATGTAAAACCAATTGCAGAATTTGAGCCAATCTTTCTTGGAGAGATAATGTACATCTACTCAAATAAGAATCTTCGATTCAACGGTAAATTTTCTTTGAATAATCTCATTAGTTTTGTTTTGATTAGCACTAATTAGATTATATTGTTAGTATTATCCTTGAAATTTTTATTTAGGAATTATGCAGGTGTATGATTTCTGGAAAATGATCTTAGGCCATTTTTGATTAATTTTGAGCCTTGACCATTTCTTTTACAAAATTATATCTTTAGTCAGTCGTGATTGAGCCTGAAAGAGCATAAATTCTTTTCATGAAACCCGAAAAATACCCAAGCCACATGAAAATATATTAAACCCACCTTTTGCTATCTAATTTTCTATAATCCTCTTCTAAATCAGTATGATATAGAAAAATAAAAGGAGAACAAAAGGTGGAAAAGAGAAAAAAAAAAAAGGTATTTACTATTTAAAGAAAAGAAAAATCTGTGGAAAAAAATAAAAAGAGAAAGAAAGAAAAGAGCCAAGAAAGAGAAAAATGGAAAAATAAAAAGGATGAACATGTAAAGTCTTAGAAATCTAGGAAGAGGTGTGCCACAATATAAAGGGTAGCTTTTGAATCCCATTGACGTCGTTTCTTAAAACCTAAACCGATGGCCACATTACAACCCTAAGAAAGTCCTTTTTGATTCCAGATATCATGCATGTGTATTAATCCTATCAATCCAAAAAGGGAGAATGATGATAATATGTCTAATGAAGTGTTAATATCCTTTCATGAGATTATGTCAAATTCCAATTCTTTTCAAAAAAACCGTTCTTTTATATTACATGTGATATTATTTGATTTGTTAACAATATTCTAATTACATGTAATTACTGAGTGAATAGTCACTAAAACTTATGTGTATTCTTTGTTGAGTGTATCCCAGGGGAGGATTGACATCAAGACTGCCATAAAAGATGGTAATATTTCATGATTGATTTTTTTAGATAAAGAAATCATTACACACACAAGTTTTTATAAAAATATATGGATAATGTTACAACTAACGTGTGTTACTCTTATAGTGATCAGAAAAAGGAAGTATTTTAGCACTGTAGAGGAATATTGATTTAATTTTATTTGTGAAAAATATGAATTATGAACTCCTAACTACTGATGTTTGTAGGTAGCTTCACTGTAAAACCCGGGAAATTTGAACTTTTTCCAAAAAAAGGGCAAAATAGTAATTTGCCACTATAATGCGTATTTAAAATACTCATGTTCTAGACCTCGGACGAGGAAACGGAGTTCGCCGTTGGATTCGTATCGCGGAAACGAGTCACCTTGTCAAATTTCGTCGAATTCCGAAATAGTCGGACTTTGCACGTCGTTCGAGGCGACTGCGTGGCGATTTACCTTACGAACGTCCCCATAAATAAGTTTTATAAAATTTCCTTAAAATTAAGTTAAAGTTCAAATAAAATTAATTTGAACTTAAACTGGGATCAAACAAATCGTTTCGGGACTAAATCAGACCCGATTAAGCGAGGGACACGTGGCGCGACGTGGGCCGAGTATTTAAAACTATAAATAGGGGTAAATATCTAGAAAATCAGAATTTTTCTTCCCTTGTGTTCTTGTTTGGCCGGCCAAGAGAGAGAAAAGAGAGAAAACCTTGATCTTCAAGCTTTCTCCGTCGATTCCCGGAGTTCCGTCACTCGGATTCCGTCGAGCCAAGAGCTAAAGTCGATCACATCGACGAGGGCTACGCAACCACACCAAGAACGGGGGATTTCACCGAAGATCCAAAAGAGGAGATTTGGGGGAAATCTAGTCTTGGGCTCGGGAAGTATTCTTGAAGCTTCATTCGGGTGAATTACGCTTCAAGAGGTAGGGTTCTCCCTACTTTGGTGTAATCTTTCCTTAGATGTTGGTAGTTTCAAGGCTTGATATGTTATGCATAGGGATAGACCTTCATATATAGGTTTATGGTTATAGAAATGGAAAAGTGAGCATAGAAATGGTTTAATCTATTTTCTAGCTTGAATTTGGTGTATGAAGTTACATGTGATTTATTATGTAACTTAGTGAAATTAAGGCATGCTATGTGATTTATAAGTTGTGCCTAGAAGGTGTTTGATAAAATGCCTTGCTTGAATGGAAATTGTTGTTTTGATTTAATTGAAATAACATGTTTAAGTTCAACTTGTGGAATCATATGCTATTGATATGATTGGATGTGTTTGTGGATAGATGCATGTGTTGATATATATTAACATTGAAATGAATATGGTATTTATATGCTTAGGATATAAATTTACCATGGACATGTTGAAATTGTGCATGAGTTGTTCTTGACATGTGGAACATCATGTGGTATGCAATGGGACATAGCATTGCATGTGCATGGAAGCATCTCATTACATGGGTGTGTGCATGGTTGATGTCAACACCACACTTGGTGATTGACAGTATGGCTTGGGAAAAGTTGGGTCGAAGACCTAGCTAAGCCGCTTGATTGCATGATAAATTGGGTCGGGATGAGCAAGAAGAGGCATGACGACCTCTCGGGTGAAAGACCCGGTGATTTGGAGGGTGCACTCCGTTGGTATAAGAGCCCATAAAGTGTACGGGTGTGGAAGACCATTGGTATTAGTCCATGAAGTTTCCGATCCCAAGAATGACCCTAGTTTTGAAAATGTCATTTGATGTCAACATAAATGATGGAATGAAACACTTTGACATTGCATCGTGTAGTAGGAGTCGGAGAGGACTCGGGTTGAATTGCATGAGTGGGTGTCATCTCATTTCATGGCATGGTAGTATTGCATTCCAACTTAGAATGCATGTTCTTATGAGAAATGGTTGTATGCAAATGAATGTTGCATGAGCATGAGCATGAGCATCTAGGGGGAGAGTAGCCCTTGTAGGATTTACTCTACTGGGCGTTGGCTCACCCTATACTGGAAACATTTCAGGTGTGGGGTTTGCACCGGCGGATGGCTCACTTGGAGAGCATCAAGCATGAAGGGGGCCGGCTTGTGGCCTTAGTTCGAGTTTTTTTGTAAAACTTTTGTATAAATTCAATTTTGATGTGTAAATTATGGAATTAATTGTAATGGAACTTGTATAAGTTATGTATTATATGGAAAATCTCATTAAGCATGTGTTGGATGAGTTTTGGGAGGTTTGGAATGGCTTGGAAACGAAAAATAGGTAAAAAGGGGAATTCTGGGCCAGGCGTACCGGTACGCGTACCGGTACGGTTGGGTCCAGAGGGCTTAGCGTACCGGTACGCGTACCGGTACGCTCTCCAAAACTCAGAATTTTTTTTTATTTTCTATTTCTTTTGCCAAGTCTTTGGGCTATGTTTTCCTCCCTTCTAATGTTACAAATGGATAATAAGGGGATACCAATGGTGGTATATTGGATCTCAGATAGGTCAACCAACCGAAAGAAATTAGACTTGTATTTTTTTTATCCCGGTAAAGGGAATGTGGTGTCGTGGTGTCGGGTTAAGCGACATCCACGGGTATTTCCGCGGGTTGACGGGTTGTCAACGGTTAATACAGGACCCCCGGAAAATGGGGCGTCACATTCACTGAAAACCTTCACGAGACAAAACTCGTCCATTAGGGATCACCTAGGGGTTTAAATGGCTTGTTGCATATGCTAAATGCAATCGTGAAAAATCTACGAAAATAATTTTACTCTGTGTATATTTTATTTTCATTTTGTTAATAGTTTTTATTATTTACTAGGGACTAGTAAACTTTAAGTTGGGGAGTGTGATTAACCCTAATTAGTATGTGAATTAAATAGTTAAATAATTTAATTATGTAAGATAAAATAGTTAAAAACTGTAAATTAGGGTTTGTGCGCAAACTAGGGTTTATGTCTATACTGTTTGAAATTTCAGGGTTTTATGTGGAATTACCGAAAAGTGTGAGGAGCAATCTGTCAAAGCTTAAACTAATAAGGGAGGCAAGTGTAATATAATCAAGAAACTACCAGAACAACTAGAAGATCAACACCACTTTTCTAGCAAACTTGCACCATCCAGATGGTGGTGGTGGCCCTTGGCGGTTCAACTCTATCCTCCACCTCCTACTTCCATTCTTGCCTATATATATGCTGCCTCTGCCTCATTTTCAACCGGCTAGTGTGGAGTGCTTGGGAGAGATAAGGAGAATTCAAGAGGAAGAAAAGAGAGAGAGTCATAGAAAAATTCCAAGATCTGGCCTGGCCTACTCTCCAACCAAAACTCTGTTATTTCTACGTTTATGATATGTCTTTCTACTTGGAGAGTTGAACTGCCACCACCTTTGTGTCTTAATCGATATTAAGGGTGGTTGTATTTCAACTGTTCCTTGCAAAAGAAGTGTCAGTGTCTGTATTTTATTTACTATTGTAATGAAAATTACCCGCACTTCTTGCTTGTTTATAGCAATGGGGTGTGAGTAGTTTACTTATACCCTTCAGTGAGGGGTAAACATATGTATATTATTCGTTAAGTTATGGAAATGCCGATGTTTAATTATGCTATACTGATATATATATATATATATATATATATATATATATATATATATATATATATATATATATCCCTCCTTTAATTGGTGGATGGTTACAGTTATAATATGTGCTTGGTTGTGAACACCGAGCTATACTTAATATTCTATACCATACTATCTATTATTATGAACTTCATGCATGATACAGTAATGTATGTAATTGGGTGTTACGTAAAAGTTGATTGATTGGTTATAGAAAGGTTAAGTCTCGGCATATCCAATGCTTTCAGTGCAATACGTAGCCCAAAATTATGTCATCAGTGAATCATCAACCTGCCGGTGGAATATCTAAAGTGTTCCAACTGAATGGCTTGACCTTCTGGTGCACTGAGGATGTTTTACTGTTGCATGGTACAAAGTTGTCAGATGAATAGCCTAAGTGATCCAACTGAATGGCTTGACCTTCTAGTTCACTAGGATTGTTTAACTGATACATAATATAAAACTGACAATTGAGTAATTCCAATATTCCTCTTGAATGGCTTGTCCTTCTGGTTTACTTGAATTAGTCAATTGTTACATATACCACTAGCTAACCTAAGAAGTTGTTGTGGTATGGTTTAACCTACATCAGACCTACTGATTGACTTTCCAAGTGATAGTGAAGTTAATTGTTGTAAGGTGGCATTTTCAGTACTTAAGCAATACAAAGCATATGGGATCTTTGAACTGAAGGGTACCTTCCATATTATTATATTTTAACAGTTTACCTATACACTTTATTTAATTAAGACTAGTTATCAATCTAAGCTCACATCACAAGCTATCTTATGTTCTACTGCTTTAACAACAACTTTATTGTTCTTATTTTAAATTCCAATTATTAAAACTCTTCGTGGGATCAATCTTGGACTTAAACCGAGAAAACTACAATTTGACCACTTATACTTGGGTGTATGATATAAAATAGGTCGAACCAGTTTGTCCTCAAGATGGAACTCACTTGCTCAGTGAGGAAGGTTTTCTTGTGCATATTCAATTTTCTCTTCACGTTACATAAATCCTTCAATATTTTTGACGGCATCGAGGAATGTTGATCTTTACCTGCTTAAAAATTTCAAAGATATCACAATAGTTAGCAATTATACAAAGTGGCCTCAACCGTTGGAGATAGGGGGTCTGGATAGGACAATCATTCACAGTCATGATTTTCTAATTTTTCTTTTTTCACAAATCACCCTTCAAGAACATCCAACCTCACCTTCCCTAAGGAAACGACCTTGGAATACTCATTCCAAGTAAAACACGACATTGAAAATTCTCTACGCTTGGGGAGCAATTTTGCACACACACACATTTTTTGTTCTTCCACACACAATTTTCCCCACTTCTTGCATTGAGCTTGAGGGAGAGTGACACTCACCATACACCATAAGCCATATACACTAACAACCAGGTTCATGTGGGAAGTTAGGGAAAACGATCAAATCTTTTTGGTGCCATTGCCGGGGAAGGCTAAGTGTCGAGTTTGAAGGTGAGTTGGGGACAACGGAGGTAAGTCCAGTGATTCTCATCATGGGCCGAGGTACGTTGCTCTTTTGTATATATTTGTGCATAAATTTTCAATTGTAGTTAGTGTTTTTGCATGTGGCGACGTGATAATCAAAATAAACTAGTGACACGTGACTTAGGACCAAACATTAACATGAATCAAGACCCACTCGAGAATGCCGAAGACAATTTTGGGGATAATGGTGCTAATAATCTAAGGGGCGGGGGAGTGCAAAATCCCTGAGTACCAAACCCCCGAATGCAATTCCCCCCTTTGAGAAATGAAGGAAATAATCTCCCCATTGATCCTCCGGCGAGATCAACAAGAGATTATCTTCAACCTACCCGAAGCACCACCCCCTCAGGCATACTTCTACCTGTGCAAGCACATGGCTTCTTTGTTAAACCAAGCATGTTGCAATTACTTCCTCAATTTCATGGAGTGAAAATGAGAAAACCCTTACCTACACATTAAGGAGTTTAAGGAAATAGTTGGAACATTCATTTCAAATCATGACATGGTAGATATGGCATGAATGAAATTATTGTCCTTTTCTCTCAAGGACAAAGCAAAAACTTGGTTGAACTCCTTGAAGCCCCACTCGATTAGTTATTGGGCACAAATACTATCCGAATTTCTAAACAAATTTTTCTAGTGCCTAAGACAACTGCTCTAAAGAAACAAATTCAAAAATTTTCTGAAAAATCAAATGAGCAGTTCTATCAATATTGGGATAGATACTAGGACATGTTGCATTCCATTCCTCGTCAAGGTTTTGAACTATGGCAATTTTTGAGTTTCTTTTACGAAGGAATTACACACTAGGCCATCGATAGTTCATCGACATGATGTGCAATGGAGAGTTTTTGAGTAAAGATCTTGATGAGGCCCTAGCGTACTTTAATACATTGGCGGAGAATGCGCAATCTTGGGATATCACGGATCCTACCAATATATAAAGGTCCTCTTCGGGAAGTCAACCAAGAGGGGGGGGAATGTATAACTTGCGTGACCAAGAAGACTTGCTTGCTAAAACAAAAAATTATCCTGTAAGGTGGAGAGCTTTGAGGTTAATAGGAGGCATGAGGTGTCGAATGTCACAAAGGCCGAGGAATCTTGCTCAATATGTGAGAGTTTTGAGCACTCTATTTTCGGAGTCCCCAAACATTCCAGCACTCAAGTAAGTACACCACGAGCAACAAAATGCATTTAACCAAAGTAAGCAGTCATATTCTCCACACTCTAACACATACAATCCGGGATGGTGCTCCTACCCAAACTTTAGTTGGAAGAATGACAACCTTATTCCTCATGGATCCACCTCATTGTCACCTCCCATTCCACTTAAGCAAAATCAATCATATTATGGTCATAATCTCTCATCTAGCTCCCAATACCCACACTCCAATTCATAAGGGTTTTCAAAAAACCCACCTCAACAAGGGTTTGGTCAACAAGGACCACCTAATCCGCCCACATACCAACCTCCTCACAAGAGAAATTTGGAGGATGTCATACATCAATTCATTCAGAGTCAAACCACAATCAACAATCAAAAGTTTGCCCCTTTTAATGACATTCAGACACAAATCACTAAGTTGACTAATGCTATGGGGTTTTTCTAACAAGAAAAAGAAAAATTTCCTGATCAACCCCAAGAGAACCCAAAAGGTCAATATATGATTGAATCGTCTGATGTTACTAAAGAGAGTTTTGAGCAACTCAAGGCTATCACCACCCTTAGGAGTGGGAAGGAAATAGATAAAACCATTTCACCTAAAGTCTAACCCAAAACCACTTTGAAGAATGAAAAAAGAGACTAAGGGTAACTCCGAAGAAGGTGAAATACTTGAGAAGCCAAAGATTGTTGACTTGAATGTGCATGATTGTCCTATCCTGGCTCCCTTTCCCCAATGTTTGATGGCACCTGCTAAACTTGCTAACTATTCTGATATCCTTGAAATGTTTAAGCAGGTAAAGATCAAAATTCGTCTCCTTGATGCCATTAAGCAAATTCTCTCTTGTGAAAAAATATTGAAGGGCTTATGTACCGTGAAGAGGAAGTTAAATGTGCACAAGAAAGCATTCCTCAACGAGCAAGTGAGTTCCATCTTGAGGACAAACACTCCACCCAAGTTCAAGGATCCCAGATGCCCTACTCTTGCCGTCACCATTGGGAATTTTTGAGTGGAACAAGCATTGCTAGACTTGGGGGCAAGTGTCAACCTTCTACCCTTCTCGGTGTACCAACAACTATAGCTTGAGGAGTTGAAGCCAACCCCTATCACTCTTCAACTAGTTGATCAAAGCGTGAGAACACCAAGGGGAGTAATTTAGGATGTTTTGGTCCAAGTGGACAAATTTTATTTTCCTGTTGATTTCATTGTGCTTGATACTCACCCCATTGTTAACCCTAATTCACAGATTCCTGCCATATTAGGTAGGCCTTTCCTTGCAACTTCTAATGTTGTGATCAATTGTAAGAATGGCTTAATGAAGCTGGCATTTGGAAACATGATAATGGATCTCAATGTGTTCAACCTTTGCAAGCAACCGGGGAATGGTGAGGAGGTTCATGAAGTCAATAGGATTGACACTTTGGTGGAGCATCACATGGATTTTCTGTGCAACACCAAATTGGAGGAGGATGAGTTTATTGAGGATGTGGAACCGGAGGTTGTGCAAGGGACAGGGACTTGGACCCCAACATTTGAAAAACTACCGCCACAAGAAAAGAAGATTTTTCCATCCACGGTGCAACCACCCACTTTGGAGTTGAAGCCATTGCCATCCACACTTAAATATGCATTCTTGGGGGAGCACCAAAAATTTCCAGTGGTTATAAGTTCTTCATTGGATCCAAAGTAAGAGGAAGAATTGTTACGAGTCTTGAGAAAGTATAAAAGAGCCATCATTTGGACCATTGCCAACATCAAGGGAATTAGCCCTCTCATTTGCACTCATAGAATATGTCTTGAAGAAGACACCAAGCCATCTCGACAACCACAAAGAAGACTCAATTCTGTCATGAAAGATGTGGTTAGAGATGAAGTGGTCAAGCTACTTAACGTGGGAATTTTCTTTACAATTGCCGTCAGTAAATGGGTTAGCCCCACATAAGTGGTACCAAAGAAGTCAGGAGTGACGGTGGTGGCTAATGAGAAGAATGAGTTGATTCTGACATGGGTGGTCATCGGTTGGAGAGTTTGCATTGATTACCGGAAGCTTAACTCATGCACTCGAAAAGATCACTTCCCACATCCATTCCTTGATCAAGTGTTGGAGAGGATAGTTGAACATCTTTTCAATTATTTCTTAGATGGCTACTTCGGCTACAACTAGATAAAGATTGTCTTGGAAAATCAAGAGAAGACCACATTCACATGCCCCTTTGGAATATATGCCTCTCGGCAAATGTCGTTTGGGTTGTGCAATGCCCCGGAACTTTTTAAAGATTTATGATGGGGATATTCAGCGACATGGTGGAAGAGATTGTAAAATTTTTCATGGATGACTTCTCAGTGTTTGGGGACTCGTTTGGAGGATGTTTGAAGAATTTGGAGAAAGTTTTAGAGAGATGCGAAGAGAAGAATTTGGTGCTTAATTGGGAGAAGTGTCATTTCATGGTAACTCAAGGGATTGTGCTTGGACACATTGTGTCCGAAAAGGGAATCGAAGTGGAAAAATCCAAAGTGGAAGCAATTTTCAATCTACCCACTCCAAGGGTAGTTAAGGACATCAGGTCAGTTCTTGGCCATGCAGGTTTCTATCGCCGTTTCATTAAGGATTTTAGTCAATTGGCCAGACCTTTGACAAATTTGCTAGCAAAGGAATTCATATTCGTGTAATTAGATGGTTGTGAGGCATCTTTCCAAAAACATAAAAGTATGCTTATCTCACCTCCAATCATGCAACCACCCAAGTGGAAACTCCCATTTGAGCTCAAGTGCAACGCCAGTGATTACGCGGTCGGTGTAGTGCTAGGTCAAAGGGAAGATAAAAATCCTTCTGTAATATACTATGCTAGCAAAACTCAAAATGAAGCACAAAAGAATTACATCACTACTGAAAAAAAGTTGTTAGTCGTAATGTTTGAATTGGATAAATTTAGGTCATACATCATTGGTCCACCTATTGTAGTCTACAATGATCACTCTACTTTGAAGTATTGTTGTCTAAGAAGGACGCTAAACCGAGAGTCATTAGGTGGATCCTTGTCCTTCAAGAATTCAACCTAATCATCAAGGATACAAAAGGAGTTGAGAATGGGGTGGCCAAACATTTGTCCCGGCTTGTTGTCCAAGACACCGAAGAGTACATCCCTATCCTTGATTTTTTTTCCTAATGAGCATCTATTTTCTATCCATTCAGTTTTTCCGTGGTATGTTGAAATTTGTAATTTTCTTGCCACAGGACAAATACCCCCATATTGAACCCCGGAAGATAAAAGAAGATTCATGGCGGATGTGAAGTACTTCTACTTAGACAACCCATACCTGTTCAAGTATTACCCTGACCAAGTCATGAGAAGGTGTGTACTAGAAAATGAACCGCGGGATGTCCTCTCTTTTTGTCATTCTGAAGCATGTGGTGGGCACTTCTCTTCCAATAAGACTTCAGCTAAGATTTTATAAAGTGGTTTTTATTGGTTAACATTGATTAAAGATTGTGTCTCATTTTTTATGTAATGTGATAGGTGTCAAAAGTTGGGAAGTGTGACCCGTAGAAACATGATGCCCCTCTCCCCCATTCTTATCATTGAAATTTTTGATTGTTAGGGCATCGATTTCATTGGTCCATTCCCTATGTCTTTTGGCTACCTTTATATACTCCTAGTAATGGACTACATGTCGAAGTGGGTAGAGGCAATCCCGACCAAGACCAACGACCACCCAGTAGGGCTCAAGTTTCTAAATGAAAACATTTTTTCGTGGTTTGGGATGCCTTGTGCAATGATAAGTGACGGTGACTCATATTTTTGCAATAGACCATTTTTTTTCCTTGATGCATAAATATGGCATAACACACAAGGTGTCCATTGCTGATCAGCCACAGACTAATGGACAAGCTGAGTTTGCCAATAGAGAGATAAAGAACATACTTGTGAAAAAGGTTAACCCGAATCGAAAAGATTGGTCACTTAGGTTGACCGATGCCTTGTGGGCTTACCGCACCGCTTATAAGACCATTCTTGGTTTGTCTCCCTATCGGCTAGTCTACGGCAAGGCCTGTAACTTGCCAGTGGAGATGGAGCACATGGAATATTGGGCCATAAAAACCTTGAATTTGAACCTAAGACTAGCTAGGGAACATAGGAAATTGGAGTTAAATGAATTGGAGGAAATTCGCAGAGATGCATACGAGAGCTCTAGAATTCACAAAGAAATGGCCAAAATTTTTCATGACAGATCTATTTTGAGAAAAACATTCGAGCCTGGACAAAAAGAGCTCTTGTATAATTCTCGCCTCTGCATTTTCCAAGAAAAACTTCAATCGAGATGGGATAGCCCTTATATTGTCAAGGTGGCATACCCACATGGAGCTGTGGATATAGAAAAACCCGAGGATGGTAAAACATTCAAGGTCAATGGCCAAAGACTTAAACCATTCTTCGAGGGTTTTGAAGTTCAAGAAGTGAGGAAAAGTTGGTGGATCTGGTCTATCCGGATGTTGTTGAGGCATAACTGTGCAAGTAGATATTAGTGTACAATTGTTTTCCTTTGTCCTTTACATTACAAGTTAAATTGTTCACTTGCTTTCACTTGTACATAATGTTCTCTCTTCTTGTGTGCAGATAGTGGTGTTTTTGTTAAAGCTCATTGCGAGGTGTTCTCTTACCCTTCTTGTCTTTTAAATTCTATCATCTCATTGCATGTCTGTGTTGCATTGAGGACAATGCGTAGTTCAAGTTGGGGGGTGAGGTGCACCATTTACATGATACACCAATTTTTGTTGATAAGACCATTTTGTGGTGAGATGCACCATTCACATATTCTACCAATTTTTTGTACATAATAGTTGGAAATGTGAAAAATTTTAAATTTTTTTGTGTGGAAAATATCTTAATGTTGAACAGTATTCTCCTATTCAAATTGTTATGGGATCTGTGATTGCTTGATCTTCATTTTGAACTTTGAATACATGAGCACACCATAAAAGTTTATCCTATGTCTAAGTAGCACATACATGTTTTAATTCGAACTGAAACATAGTGTACCTTGAATGTGTAATTTCGGCAATTTATTGATTGGATCCACATTTTAGAACTTAACATACATAGTGGAGATGAAGTAAGTACCCATTTGAGTTTTAGTGTCAATCCTTGTTGGAGGGAACTTACATTTACCCAAAGGAACAATTTTTCAAATTCAAAATATGTTCAATAATCTCATTATACTTGCTTTGGTTAGAGTGCATATGGATTGTTGATCGACTTAGTCTTAAAATGCCAATATGTATCCCCATGCTTATCTAGAGATGATCATAGTCCATCTTTGAATTGCGTTGAGCCTTATCCTTTTCTTGTGAAAAATTTACCCCTAGTGTTGTGATTGAGCTTTAATTGAAAATTCGATTATGTGCCACATGTTTTAACAAGCCAGTGCAAAATGATTACAATTACCACACCTTAGTTTTTCCGAGACTGACTGTGATTAATCATGAAGAGAGGGAAATGTGGTGAGGAAACCCAAAAGGGATGAATTACATTGAATGAAAAAGAAGAGAGAAAGTCAAGAAAAAGGGAGTTCAAAAAAAAAAAAAAGAAATGAAAAGAATATTAAAAAAAAAAAGAGAAGAAAAATGTTGAGGAAAGAAGGAAAAAAGAGACAAAGTTGACGTGAAGGTATAAAGCTGAAAATTCCACAAAAAGGAGATTTTTGGTAATAAAGGTCATGAACTCGGAATAACCCTTTTTGTCTCCCTCTACCCTTCATTTCACTCAACCCAATATATCACCACAAGGCCTCATTACAACCTATGAAAGCCCTAAATGATCTAGAGAAAGCATGGCGAGAGCACACTTCAAATAAAAAGAAAATTTGGTTTTGCTATCTAGTGCCCTAGCATTCCATTCATGAGATTATGTCAAGGTCGTTTCCATTATTATGCATGCACGTCATTTTTGGATTATATGTGAGTATATTTCAATTTGTGCACAAGATTCCATCTCACATATACACATTGAGAGCATGCTAGGATAATCATTGAGTTACTCATTTTTCGAGGGAGACCTTGGTGAGTATTGCATCAAAGTTGAATTTGGATAGCCAAGTGAATATGGATTCTGTTGAGTAAAGGTTTAAATTGCATATTCATTTCACACACACATGAGTTTGAAAGCAAAAGTATTCCTGTTTACTCCAGAATAGCATTTAAAGCTATGATGAAATTCATGTGTGATTAGTTCGGATGTTTGGAGAAAGTTATTTTTGACTACCTAAAACTAGTAGGATAAGGGAATATTGCTCAAATTTTAGATATGGGAAAGAATTTAGAATACCATTTTACTCTAGTTTTTACTTTACCTGATAGGTGTTCATTTTGTTTAATGTGTTTTGAAAGCATCAAGACTCAATTCACATCGCAATTTCTTAAATGAATTTGGGCATAGTCATACAACATGATTTAGTAGCATGGATCATGTCTTTGGGTAGTTGATTTAGAAAATAGGTTGTTAGAATGTTTTGGAGTTGAATAAACATGGAAAAGGGGAGTGGAAGTGAGAATGAGCAAATAGAATTTTTTTTGCAGAAATTGAACTAGCAACCGGTACTAGGTCATAGAGCTACCGGTATGAAAATGAGTGAACAATTTACTTGCAAAGTAAAGTAAAGTAGAAAAAAAAAAAAAAAGCAATCGTACACTAATATCTATTGAACAATTATGCCTCAACAACATCCGAATAGACCGGATCCACTAACTCCTCCTCCACTTCTTGAACTTCAAAACCCTCAAAGAATGGTTTAAGTCTTTGACCATTGACCTTGAATATTTTACCATCCTCGGGGTTTTCTATATCCACAGCTTCGTGTGGGTAGGCCACCTTGAAAATGTAAGGACTATTCCACCTCGATCGAAGTTTTCCTTGGAAGATTGAGAGGCAAGAATTATACAAGAGCACTTTTTGTCCGGGCTCGAATGCTTTTCTCATAATGGATTTTTCATGAAAAATTTTAACCCTCTCTTTGTGAATTCTAGAGCTCTCATATGCATCTCTGTGAATTTCCTCCAATTCATTTATCTCCAACTTCCTATGGTCCCCAGCAAGTGACAGGCCTTGCTGTAGATTAGCCTATAGGGAGACATACCAAGAATGGTCTTATAAGCGGTGCGGTAAGCTCACAAGGCATCGGTCAACCTAAGTGACCAATCTTTTTGATTCGGGTTAATCGTTTTCCCAAGTATGTTCTTTATCTCCCTATTGGCCAACTCCGCTTGGGCATTAGTATGTGGGTGATAAGCGGTGGACACCTTGTATGTTATGCCATATTTATGCATCAAAGAAGCAAATGGTCTATTGAAAAAATGTGAGCCACCGTCACTTATCATTTAAAAACTTGACCAACCGCAAAAAAAAAATATTTTTTTTTCTTTTAAAAACTTGACCATGACTCGGTGGTCGTAGTCAAGATTGATTCTACCCACTTGGACACGTAGTCCACTGCCAAGAGTATGTAAAGGTAACCGAAAGACATAGGGAATGGACCCATGAAATTGATGGCCCAATAATAATGACAAGAACCGGAGAAAGAGGCATCATGTTTCTACGGGTCATACTTCCCAACCTTTCAAGCCTATCACATTACTTACAAAATGAGACACAATCTTTAATCAATGTTGGCCAATAAAAACCACTTTGTAAAATCTTAGCTGAAGTCTTCTTGGAAGAAAAGTGCCTGCCACACATTTCAGTGTGACAGAAAAAGAGGACATCCCGCTATTCATTTTTCAGTACACACCTGCTCATGACTTGGTGAGGGCAATACTTGAACAGGTATGGGTTTTCAAAGTAGAAGTACTTCACATCTGTCATGAATCTTCTCTTATTTTTCGAGCTCTATTGTGGGGTATTTGTCCTATGGTAAGAAAATTTCAAATGTCAACATACCATGGACAAACTGAATCGATAGAAAATAGATGTTCATCAGACAAAGAATCAGGGATAGGGATGTGCTCTTCGGTGTCTTGGACAACAAGCCGTGACAAATGGTCCACCACCACATTCTCAACTTCTTTTTTGTCCTTGATGATTAGATGGAATTCTTGAAGGAGGAGGATCCACCTAATGAGTCTCGGTTTAGCGTCCTACTTAGACAACAAATACTTCATGGTAGAATGATCAATGTAAACTACAATAGGTGAACCAATTTATCCAATGCAAACACTATAGCTAGCAACCCTTTTTTTGTAGTGGTGTAATTCTTTTGTGCTTCATTTAGAGTTTTGGTAGCATTGTATATTACATCAGGCTTTTTATCTTCCCTTTGATCTATTACTGCGCTGACCGCGTAATCACTCGTGTACCACATGAGCTCAAATGGGAGTTCCCACTGGGGTGGTCGCATGATTGGAGGTGAAGTAAGCATACTTTTAAGTTTTTTAAAAGATGTCTCATAGTCATCTGACCACATGAATGGGACATCCTTTGCTAGCAAATTTGTCAAAGGTCTTGCCAATACACAAAAATCCTTAATGAAATGGAAATAGAAACCTGCTTGGCCAAGACACAACCTGATGTCCTTGACTACCCTTGGAGTGGGTAGATTACAAATTGCTTCCACTTTAGATTTCTCCACTTCGATTCCCTTTGATGACACAATGTGTCCGAGCACGATCCCTTGAGTGACCATGAAATGACACTTCTCCCAATTGAGCACCAAATTCTTCTCTTCGTATCTCTCTAACACTTTCTCCAAATTTTTCAAACATCCTTTGAACGAGTCCGCAAACACTGAGAAGTTGTCCATGAAAATCTCCACAATCTTTTCCACCATGTCGCTGAATATCCCCATCACACATCTTTGAAAAGTTCTTGGGGCATTACATGGCCCAAACGGCATTCAGCAATAGGCATATGCTCCAAAGGGGAATGTGAATGTGGTTTTCTCTTGATCATTGGCTTGATCCGAAATGTGTACACCCAAGTGCAGGCAGTCAAGTTGTAGTAATAATCCGGTTAAGTCTGGAGCCGAATCCACAAGGAACTAATGTTGGTGTTTCAAAGTAAGCAGTAGTGACAAAGACCAAAGTGATTGGAACCCTTGAGATTTAAAGTAATGATGTTTATGGATTTTCCTGGACGGAATATAAAATTCTTTCCAAGAGAATTTTCTAGACAAAATATAATATAATTTTAAATGTAAAAGTCACCCTTTAGCTCGAGGATCTGGACATGTAGTCAATCATCCGATTGTTATACTTATGCTTGAGAACTCAATTAACTCCTATTTCAACATAAAGTTAATCGGAGGATAAAAATGGATTGTGAGAATTCACTACAAGAAAAGGGGTTTTTTGCATCAGCAATTTGCTGACTCAAAAGATGACGTTGCTGTCGCAAATACTATTTGCAACGGCAATGTGATCTTTTGAGTCGGAAAATTGGGGGTGGCAAGCAATAGGCGATGCAAAATATTTTGCATCGGCAAGTAAGCGTCACAACAGTTTTTGCATCGGCAAAACCCAATGCAAATGGGTCGTCGCAAAAAAATATTAGATCCGACATTTTTTGTTTGCATCACCAATTTTTCGTCGCAAAAAACTCATATGCGATGGTTTAAATCCGTCACAAAAGGTATTATTAGCCACAGTTGGGGACAGTAGCAAAAAATCTCATTCGCAATGGTTAAAATCTGTCGCAAAAAATACTATTAGCCACAGTAGGGGACCATCGCAGCAAACCCATTTACAATGGTTTTAATCCGTTGCAAAAGATATTATTAGCCATAGTAAGAGACAGTCTCAACAAACCCATTTATGATGGTTTTTAACCGTCGCAAAAGATATTCTTTGCCATGGCAAAAGGCCAACGCAAAAAAAATGATATTATTCTTTTGACGTTATTTGCGTCAGCAACTTGCTTTCATAAATAATTTTTTTTTTAAACCTAATTCTCTCTTTCACATGTTTCTCTACACCTGTGTACATATCCAATACATTACCCATAATATCATTTGATTACAATAATAAGGCACATCTCTCAAAACAAAAGTATCTAAATTTAAAAATAAAAATATATTCAGTATAAGTAAATAGCATCCGAATTTTTAAAAACAAAATATTCCAAACTACGTAATGAAAGTGTCAATGCATAATAAAAAAATTTAGTCTCTCAATGCACCATTTGCTTTGTAATCATGCACAATGTGTACTCTCTACCCATGCATCATCTACTCTCTGCGCTATCCACTCATCTGATAACACCTGCAAAAGATACGATTTGTGTTATTATTGTCAATAATATGTTTGGTTGATAATTATATACATATTAATTAACATAAAACATACATCACTAGACGACCAAGCAACACTTTTTTTCCAATGCCTGCCCAACAATAATTACACCAGGAAAAGGCATTATCAAATAAGTATTAGGCACTATTGCTTCCTCAACATATACTTTCGAAAAATCAGGTCACAATGGTACTTTCTCTACTTCTTTCGATGGGTCCACACTAAGAAGGATCCCCTTCGCCACTACTTGTCTTGGTAAATGAGAACTAAGCAGGTCTACTTTTGTATGAACCTACATGTAACACCCCACATTTTCTTTATATATATGTATATAGATATATAGTAAATAATTGTTGTAAAAATGTGGATATGTGTAATGATGTAAGAATGAACTATATAGATTGTAATAGTAGGAGAATTGCTAGAAATGCATATTGATTGGGAAGTTGGAGTTTCCAAGACGTTTAAACTTGGAAAGAGTGATTAGATGAATTTCTAAATATTTTTAGGTCAAAATGAGGTGTCCATTGAATCTGGAAGGTCGAACAACCTTGGGAGAGGTAATATGAGGTGTATTGGAAGTTAGGAAGTATTTTGGAGTGAAATCGCATTTTAGAGATATTTTAGGTAGAAGAATTTTAGACACCGCCTTAGTGTTTGGATCATAACTTTTTATCATGATGTCCGTTGGCTCTGAAATTTTTACAGTAGATATCATACTTCCAGGGCTACAAAAGATTATTTCACGAAAATTTTCCAAATCAATCTCTAAATAGGCCAAAACTTCACTGGAAGTTTCAGCAGAAACTGGGATGACGTTCGAACGTGAATCGACGTTCGAACGTGAGGGAGTCCCAGTACTTTGGTGTCCGCAGAGCTCTGATGGAAATGAAAAAGTACTGGGAGCAACCAACGTTCGAAAGCCAAAGTGACGTTCGAACGTGAATCAATAAATTGCACTAGTGACGTTCGAACGCCAATGACATTCGAACGTGAGTTACGAATTCTGAACTTCAGAATCGCGCACAGGAGGTCATTTCTTCCACTATAAATACATAAGGACATCTCCATTAGTCCCATTTCAACATTTCAAACCCTAGGAAGACTTAGAGAGGAGGAAAGAAAGGGAAAACACAAGATCAAAGGAGGATTTGCACCTTGAAGAAGATCAAAACTCCAAATTTTCAAGAACACTTAGGAAGAAGAAAGGTAGGGGATTTCTTCTCTTTCTCTTACATTGAGGCTAGGGTATTTATATATGTATGTTTTGGCTATCAATGGTATATATATGCTATGAAATCATCCTCTCTTAGGCTTTTTGACAAAGATTACATGTTTTACACAAAGTTAGGGTTGTATACCCATGAAATCCCTCTTTTGTTTGAAAAACCCTAGTTTTCAAGAGTGATGGGTTTTCCTTTTGAACTCTTCCTTTATTCTTGATTTAAAAACTTTAGTGTTTCATATTGAACAACAAAATGGTATTTATGAGGATCTCTTGTACATTTTCTTATATTGCTCTTTGTACAACAACTTGAGAAAATTGGGGGTTTTTAAGATATACTTGTAAATTGTGAACTTGGGTTTGGTATTGTATCTCTTATGAGTGTGGGATGACCATGGGTGGCCTTTGACGAGATATCGTAGAGTGGGTAGAAGTGTTGCTTGCTCCGTGTGGGTTGGCATTTTTGCTACCACTCGTAGTGGGGTTAGTGCTTTGGTAAGACTAAACCGCTATTGCTCACGGGTGCCGTGTAAGAGGGTTAGTATACTAATACCTGGGTTGGATACGTCACTGCCATTGGTGTGGCATACGCCCTTCCTAAAGGATGGATATCTTTGATAAGATTTGTGTGGGTGTGTGTGGGTTAGATATTACTCAATGTGTTGATTCATGGGGTGTGTCTTACGTCATGTTTGAGATACATATACATATGGATGGATTATTGTTTTATTGTGGAAAATGGTTACCTACAAGCACTTGTGGGAGTATGGGATTCCACAGGGTCTTGTGGGTAAATGGTTTATATTTTGGGAAATGGATATGTGTTGGATCTTGGTTTCTTTTACTGTTTATTTAAATTACTGTTGTTACTTAAACTTGAGATCCATTTGAAAATGTCCCTGTTTTACTTCAAAGATTATATATGCTATTTGTGAAATGAGACCGGCCATTTTATATGCTTTTATAAACCTTGTTCGAGTTTGGGAGGAATGTTGCTACAGAGCTTAGTGCTCACCCCCTACAGTTAAACATTTTCATATTTGGTGCTAGAGGAGAATCTCGGAGTTGACGAGCCGGGGTATTGGGAGGCCCCACCCGAGGGGAATCTAAATCCCGAGGTGGACCTGTAGAGACATAGCTTCTTTTGTACTAAACTTTAGAATTTATTTTCAAATCATGTGAAGTTTAGTTTTCTTTTGTTATTCCGCTGCTAAGTTACGTTTGATCCTTTGAGATGTAAATGTCATAGCTTGGCTTATTCTTTTGGGATGATATTGTAAATTCTATGGATGATGAATGGAAAAAGTTTCTTATTGATGGAATTATATTAGTGCTCTCATGATATGAATGTTTTAGAATGTAATGCCGTCCAGGGTGTGTTTTGGGGTGTTACACTACAACCATAAGTGTTAACAACTTTTAGAAGCCAAAACAAATACAATTAAAAAAAAAAATTACAATTGTAAATTTATGTATCACACATTGTCATACACTATGTTTACCATACACATGCACTTACCTCAGTATTGTTTAGACCTAGTGCTTGCTTTCTCTTTTCCGCCCTAACAACACGTGTCTAAAAAAAAAAGCAGGAAACACTACATTAGTCAGTATAAATAACAATGTCAAAACTACATTAGTTAGTATTCTAGGTTTTAGTCAAATTCTCTCGTCGGGGATCATATCGAGATCACTTATTTTTCTACATTTTTCTATCACCAAAGAGTAGGTGTATGCCCGTTTTCATGGAAAATGGATGAAGAACAAGCATATTGCCAATGCGAAAAAATATGTTGCAAATTGAAAAACTAAGATATTTTCTACAAACCTCTTCAAAAGACCGTGGACATGGTGAGGGTGTTGGTAACTCGTGTTGCACCTGTGTAGATGGTGTACATCCATCTTCGTGTGGCTCTCTGAGTGGCCTATGTGTAGTAGATGCATCTGTAACCTACGACATTTTTAGGACATATTAAGCTACACATTTTGAAAATTGATAAGTTATTGAAACAATAATATCAACTATTCACTATACTTCACCGGTCCAACCACAGAGCATCCACCCTCCTCCTGGCGAGAATGTATCAAATCAAGTTGTTGACGCATATCATTAATCTCGTCTCGAAACTCTTCTCTTAACTCCTCTCCTAGCTCTTGACGCATCCTCTTTCTTTCCAAGTCTGCAGATACTTGAGATGAAGTGGAGGCTTGGCCGTATACATCACTCCACACGACTCTTGAACCATAAGTCCGCACATAGCCATGACCATCCTCTCCAACTATGTCATGGAATACCTTGTCCCGAATATCTGGAGTGTGAAACCCGGGAAAATTTGAACTTTTTCTGAAAAAGGGCAAAATGGTAATTTGCCACTACTGCACGTATTAAAATACATATGTTCTAGACCTCGAAGGAGGGAACGGAGTGCGCCATTGGATTCGTAACGCGAAATCTAGTGACCACCATAAATTTCGTTAAATTCCGAGATAGTCAGATTTTTTGCATGTAAATCGAGACGACTGCGTGGCGATTGACCTTTTAAAGGTCCCCAAAAACGAGAAATATTAAAATTCCTTATAATTGGATTAATGTGCCAATAAAATTTATTTGGACTTAATCCGGGACTTAATGAGTCGTTTCGGGACGAAAAACGGACCCGAAAGTAATAAACGAGCGGTGCGATGTAGACCACACATTTAAAATTATAAATAGGGGCCGAAATATCTGAAAAATCAGATTTTCTTCTTCTCTTGGCCGGCTGAGCTCACACGTTGGAGAGAAAAAGGAGAGAGAAAAGAGAAACCTAATTTTCTACCTTTCTTCTTCAAGACCCACCAAGTTCCTTTGGTTGGAAGGCTATAGTCCAGGAGTTAAAGTTCGTCTACTCGTCGAGGGCTTCGACTACGTACCAAGAACAAGGCGTTTCACCGAATATTCAAAGGGAGAAATTTTGGAAATCAAAGACTTTGGGTTGGTTTTGGTGCATTGAGGTTGCCTACATCTCTATTGAGGTAGGATTATTCCTACTTGGGATTATTCTTACCTTAGGTGTTAGTAGACTAAGGGTTAAAAGTTATATATGCATATGTATTGAATTATATATATATCTATAGTTATGGTAATGGAAAAGGGAGCATAGAGTTGGCCTAGGCTAACTTCTAGCTTGATTTTATTACATAGGAGTTCCATGTGGTTCCTCTTATAACTTGGTGAAATTTGAGCTATATGGTTGCTTGGAATGTGTTATGTGAAAACATGACTTTAATGACTACTAGGTGTTTGATAAAATGCCTAGGTGAAATTGTGTGTGTTACTTGCATGATGCTATGTTATAACATGCTTGGGTGATTGTGAAATCATATGCTTAGGATATGGTTGTTTGATGAAGAGTGTTGTTGATATATGCATGAAATGATATATTGAACATAATGAGATATGGTAGTTATGTGCTTTTGATATAATTGCCATTGATGTATTGGAAATGTTTATATGTTTGTCATGAGCATATTGAGCATTATTCTGTGTGCAATGGAACATCACATTGCATTTGCACGGGGATATCGCATCCATAGATATGAGTGGGTGTGTGTGCATGTTATACATGATTAATCAATCACCATTCTTGGTGCTTGGTGGATGGGCTCGGGAATGTTGGAACGAAGTTTCGACTGAGTCGCATGGTTGCATGGAAAAACTTGTGTCGGGTGTAGCAAGTAGGGCTAGACACTCCCTCGGGTGAAAAACCCAGAACCACTTGGTTCAGTCACTTGCCGGCGGTGCAATTCCAGAAAAGTGACACGGTGTACGGAACCGGCGGTGTGATTCCGAAGATCCGTTGCCCAACAAAGACACAAGGGTTTTGTTATAAAAACACCCATTCAATGGGTAGCTTCCAACAATGATCCGGTTTTGGGAAAACATGATTTCTTTTCAAATGATCATTGGAAGGTTTTTCTCCGTCAATAGACGGGTCATCACACATTGGCATTGCATTGTGTTGAGGGAGTCGGTGAGGACTCGGAATGGGTTGCATGAATGAGTTTTCATCTCATTTCATTGCATGGCATTGTTGCATTCCAACATTGAATGCATAGTGTGTGTGGAATGATTGATTACATGTTGTATGTGAATATTACATGAGCATGAGCATCTAGGGGGGAGTAACCTCCGTAGGAAGTTTTCTACTGGGCGTTGTGCTCACCCTATACGGGAAACAATTTCAGGTGTCGGGTTTACACCGGCGATTGGCTCCCATGGAGAGCATCAAGGGTGAAGGGGGCCTAAGTGCGGCCTTATCTCAAGATTTTTGTAAACCTTTTGTTTTACAATGGTTTATGACATGTAAAGTTTGTATAAACAAACTTATTTCATTCCCTTTTTGAATTATATTTATATGGGATAGATTGTAACGGTCGTGTATGGATCTTGTGCAAAATGTAAAAATATAGTTGTACATGTCTTGGATGATGTGGAATTGAGTTAGGATGAATTGGAAATGAAAAATGGAGCAAGAAAACAAATCTGGGCAGCAACTACCGGTAGTCAATGGGTAACTACCGGTAGTCGACTGTCCAGTGTGTATTGGCTACCGGTAGACAACAGGTAGTCGACTGTCCAGTGTGTATTGGCTACCGGTAGACAACAGGTAGTCGTAACTCCAGAAGGTTTCGGCTACCGGTAGACAACAGGTAGTCGTAACTCCAGAATGTTTCGGCTACCGGTAGCCGATAAACAGCTACCGGTAGCCAGTCCAAAAATCTGAAATTTTTTAAATGTGTTGCCAAATCTTTGGGCTTTGAATTTCCTTCCTTTAAATGATTAAAGTGGACCCTAATGGGGTACAAACCACGGTGTATGAGACTTTAAATGAATGTTAAACCGAATTTTCATTATGGGTTATAATCCCGGCTTAAAGATATTCTTGATGTGGTGTCGGGTTGAGCGATATCCACGGATGTTTCCGCAGGTTGATGGGTTATCAACGGGACCCCCGGGTTTTGGGGCGTCACATGGAGTCTGCTCCATCTCTGGCACCTCAGAGAGTCGTTGTGTGAATTCCTCCTACCATGTTTCAACATGAGCATATCCAGTTAAGTTATAATAGAATTGTACTAGAAATTTGTACATACCATATCACCTGTTGTCTCCTCATCACATGGAGCGCCATTCTTTGTACGTGTTTTGATGAACACACTCATTTTGAATGTATTCTCTCCATTATTTTCCATCTGAATTCTCAGTTAAAAATACATATTTTAATTGTAAGTTGAAATAGAAAAACAGCAACATGCCAATAATTATTATTTTTCATAACAACTTACATCCATCCGAACATTAGCAAAGGGTGTTCGCCCTGTCCTATGTGTCGGGCCTCGCAATGCACGATTCTTAGAATTTTGCTTCGATATTGCCTGTAACATTAATAATATAAAAAAAAATTACTATTTCAATATATGTCAATAATAAAAACTAATATGTGCACATACCTTTGCTTCATCAGTACCACAATATTGCACAAGTGTACGCCATTGCTCAGGTACCACCCGATCAGGGACTCTTGACAAACACTCCTCGTTTGTAGTAGCACTATCATAATACTACGCCTTCAGCTTATCTTTCCAGTCCTTCCAAATCTTTCCACAAATCTTCAAGCAGACCTTTCTAAACTCTAGAGGAGCATTAATGTTATCCTAGCATCACGATTCCACCCCAGGTTGGAACAGAATACAATGTCAAGTAACTTGTCTATAAGAGAGAAATTCTAAATAAAATATATGATAAGAAGTTGCAATATGAAAGTCATTGCATGAAGCACATAACAGTTGATAATTTGGATAGTTACATACAACTAAAAAAATCCATTTAGCGATGAAAGCACAATTCATTATACCTGCACCTCTTTCCAAAGTCAATCTTTTGTATCTTTAGATATATATCTCCAAGAAAGACATTTGAGTGGGAATCGATGGCCATTGCGAACCAAAATGCCCAATTCTAACTTGAACTCAATAGTTAATGGTCCAATTGGTTGTCGCTTATGATTAAATTGAAGTTCCATCTTTTTATTAGTACCCCAAGTCCTACCACCCACTGTTGGTCCTCGACACTTGGTGATTGCATATGAGTCACTTGTGCCATTAACTATTTATAATTTGATGGGAACATCAAAAATAATAAGGTAATATCCATCCATGTAATGAAAATTTACAAATAAATAAACTATAAACATATCTTCCCCATTTAATTTGGTAGGAGCATTATTAGCGGTCTGACCAGTAGGCTATGATGAATGCGCTATGATGGGTGCTCTAACTCGTCTATGCCGGGGGACCTGCATTGGTGGTGGGATAGGATTAACAAATGATGCAAGCTGGGCGTCAGAGTTTTGCAACATGTCTGTTATGGTCATATGGCATACCTTCCTCTTTGATTGCATGGTAAATCTGTCTTTATATAACATCATCATAGTTGTTGAATACAAAATTAGCATAAGTAATTTTTGTGCAAAAAAATAATACGCAATCATAACATCTCAAGAAAGTACTAATATAAGTAAAGATATAAAACAATAGCAATGTATCTATACACAACTACTAACTCAAATAAAAAATATAACATCAATGGCATGTTAATAAATATTCAACTATTATCAAGGTCATCCATGTCATCTTCCTCCATCAGAACAACATCCGAGTCAATGGTTACTCCTTCTACTCCTTGTCTCACCCAACCAACATCCTCATTGGGAAACACCACATCTTCATTCAATTGTTGACTGCTAAATGGCTCAACTTGTGGGTCTTTATGCTGCATGTCAAATAAATCTCTCGAGGACATCTTCACAGCAACATGCCATTCAGGTTCCACAGGATCTGGAGTATACCCAATTTGCTCTGCTTGGGATGCCAAGACGAATGGTTCATCAGTCAATCGATTAGCTCTATACAACAAATTGTTGAAGTTCACCAACGTGAATCTATATTCATCTTCTTTCTTTCCCAAATTGTTATCAACCCAATCACACTTAAATAAAACAAATTTCATGTCATTAGTATACCGAACTTCAACAATGTCTGTTAATACTCCATAGTAGGATACGGCCCCTACAGGAGGGTTTTTGGCTTTCCGACTAGCATAACTCATAGTACTCACCTTTAAAGTAACACCACTATTTTGTGTACTTCGGCGTTTATCCACACTCTTGATGCGAAAATGAAATCCGTTGATAATATATGAATTAAATCTCCTTACTGTGTGATGAGGACCTTTAGCTAATGTATTGATTTCATCTGCAAACTGGACGCTATTTGACCTTCGCAAAGTCTGAACCTAAAAATTGTGAAACTTCAAAGGAAGCGTGGTACATCTTGTTTGTTTCCCATAAAGGGACTTCCATGGTAAAGATGTCTAGACGCCAAAGGTACAACTCTCAGTTCGAGACTTTGAGGATGAAAAATAATGAAACATTTAGTGAATTTTACACTAAATTGTGTAATATTGTAAATTCATCTTTTGCATTAGGTACAAGGGCTGATGATGTGGCCATCAAGTGGAAAATCTTGAGATCTCTACCCGAGAGATTTCATGCTAAGTTCACATCCTTAGAAACAAGTGTCAACATGGAGTTGGTGTCGATGGAAGACCTAGTTGGGTCTATATTGACCTTTGAGATGAACCTTCCATCCTTCAAGCAAGCTAAGAGCATTGCCTTAAGCTCTCCAAATCAAGAAGGAGGTAAATTCAAGTCACCCCAATTAGGAGAGGAGGACCTAGCATTATTTGCAAGAAATTTCAAAAAATACCTCAAGGCTAGTAATGTCGAGTCCTCAATGTCAAAAAGAAAATCTAGTAGACCTACTCCTAAGGAGGGAAGATAGAAAGGGGGAAGAGACTCTCGAAAAGAAGTTGGGAGAAAGGGTCAAGGCTTCCGATGTGTTGAATGTCATGGATTTGGACATATTGTATCGAAATGCCGAAATAGAAAGAAGAGAGATTTTTCCAAAGAAAAGATGAGAGTTGTGAAGGCCACAAGGAGCAATAGTGAAATCCTCACCCCCTAGAGAAACTTCCATGAGTGCATTCGAAATAAGTCATGTGAAGGTGGTATAAGACTTGGAAGAAGAAATCCCCACATGTGTGGAGGATGAAGATTGTTTTGAGGATATACTAGATATTTATGATCAATTGTATGTGCAATTCTTCAAACAACAAGATAAGGTGCTCTTTTTGAGTGGTTGGATCAAATCAAGTGATGTAACACCCCGCATTTTATTTTATATAGGTATATAGATATATAGTAAATAATTTTTGTAAAAATATGGATATGTGTAGTGAAGGCATGAATAAAAGCAAAATTTAGAGATACAAATGGATTGGGGAAGTTTGAGTTTCGAAGGTCTGTAAACTTGAGAAGAGGGATTATGGAAGTTTCTAAATACTTTTAGGTCAAAATAAGTTCTCCATTGAATCCGGAAGGTCGAACAACCTTGGGAGAGGTAATATGAGGTGTATTGGAAGTTAGGAAGTATTCCGGAGTGAAAACACACTTAGAGAAAATTTGGGTAAAAAGGAGTTGGGACACCTTCTAGTATTTTGGTCATAACTTTTTATCCTTATATCCAATTGATCTGAAATTTTGACAGTAGATATTAGACATCTAGGGCTACAAAAGTGTGTCTCATGAAAATTTTCCAATTCGACCTCTAAATGGGTCAAAACTGCACTTGAAGTTGAAGCAGAAAATCTGGGCAGTGACTACCGGTAGTAAACCGGTAGTCAATGGTCCAGTGTGCCCGAGCTACCGGTAGTCAACAGGTAGTCGAGTGTCCAGTGTACCCGAGCTACCGGTAGTCAACAGGTAGTCGAGTGCCAATGTACCCGAGCTACCGGTAGTAAAAATCAGCTACCGGTAGTCGCTGTAAAAATCCGAAATTTTCAACTCACGAACAGTCGGTCCTAGCTCCACTATAAATACTTAATGTCAACTTTTTTAGCCTCATTTCACCCATCCAAACCCTAGGCACCCTTAGAGAGCAAAAGATGGAGAGAAAAACACAAAAATTGGGAGAGATTTACAAGATCAAAGCCCTAGTTTTCAAGATTTTACTTCTCCATCCATTCCCTCTTCTATAATTTCACTTCACCCTCACTCAAACCTCTTAGAACCAAAAGAGAAAGTAGCAAGAGAGCAAGAAAAATGGGAAAAGAGAGTCTTTAAAGCTTGGGTTGCTAGAGATACTTGGTTGAAGTAGGGGTTTTCTTCCATTCTTTTACATTGAGGCTAGGTTTATTTATATGTATCTCTTCACTCTAAATGTTATATGTATGCTATCAAATCCTTAATTCTTGACTTGCAATTGATGCCATGTGGAAAATATTGTGATTGTTGGGTAACCCTTGAATCTCCTTGCTTGCTACCAAACCCTAGTCTTCAAGGGAAATGTGTTTGTCTCTTGACTTCTCCCTTGTTATTGATTTCAATACATGATTGTTCCTTTGTTTTGAATTCTAAGCTTGATATTCAATACTTGATATTCTTTATTCTTGGTTCCAAGACTTGAATGTTCTTTTGGTCTTGATTCTAAGCTTCATAATCATTTGTTCTTGATTTCACACTTTGATAGTCGTTTATTATTTATTTCCATATATGATTGTTCCGTTAAATCTTAATTTCTCCTTTGTCCATGATTTTCAAGCTTGGTGCGCCTTTATTCTTTATACTTCAAGCTTAATATTCATTTGTAATGATTCCAAAGTTTGATTACTCATAGGTGCTTGATTTCAAAACTTTAGTGTTTCATATTGAACAACAAAATGGTATTTATGATGATCTCTTGTATATTTTCTTATATTGCTCTTTGTACAACTACTTGAGAAAATTGAGGGTTTTTGAGAATATTTTGGTTTCCTCATTTGTATGGTTGTTGTGATGGACTTGGATTGCCTTCGAGAGATGCCGTAGAGTGTTAAAGGTTAGTCTATCCCAGTGGGGGTGATGGTTTCCTAACACTTGTAGTGGGTTGTCATGTGGTAATGCGACCATTATCGTTCACTGGAGTTCGAACAAGGGATGGTATACTTTTCCTGGGAAGGGACTCGTCACTGCCAGTGAGATGGTAGACGCCCTTTCCTAAAGTGCTTGTGATTGTGATTATAATTGGTGGACTAGGTATAATCGTTGGGTAGATTCATGAGAAGCAATCAACATACATTGTACGGGGATGAACTAATATAAATGGGATGATGGGTTGGACCGCCTTGGCCGGTGCATTGGTATGGGACAATGCATCGGAAGGCGCCCTTCCTAAATGGCCTAAAGTTGGAAATTGTATATTGGTTATTGTTCATTTTACCATAGACGGTTTCTACAAGAGTCTTGGAGAAGTATGGGATTCCGCGAGAACTTGTGGAAATAGTGTATGGTGGATTGGATTATATTTGGATATGGTTTGTTAACTGTATAGTGGTTTCACTTATTCATTCAATTATTGTTGTTCCATAAAATTGAGATCTATTAAATGTCCTGGTTTTACTTCAAAAGTTATATATGATATTTGTGAAATGAGACCGACTTGTTTTACATGTTTTCTAAAACTTGTTTGAGTTTGGGAGAATTTTCCTACAGAGCTTAGTGCTCACCCCCTACAAACCAACACATTTTTCAGGTGATGCTGTAAAAGAGGATCAGTTAGAAGACGAGTAGGGGAATCCGGAGGGGGATATCTCGACTTTCCTTCTTTGTATTAGATTGAAGGGTTATTTTGGAATCATGTAAAATATAATCTTTTGTTATTCCGCTGCTAAGTGACGTTTAATTCTTTTGGGATGTAATTGCCATGATTTGGCTTATTCTTTTGGGATAATGCTATGGACATGATCTATGATGAATGAAATTTCTTTATTTATGGAAATTATATTAGTGCTCTCATGATATGAATGTTTTAGAATGTAATGCCGTCCAGGGTGTGTTTTGGGGTGTTACAAGTGAAGAAGAAACAAGAGCACTTCAAGTGGACTTGGTGAAGTCCAATGCCCAAATTTGTGGCCTAGAGGATGAGAAGAAGTCTATCCTTGATCAAGTGAGCTTCCCTGAGAGAGAATGTCATGAGCTTGTAAATAGTGAGAATAATCTTCAGTCAAAATGTGCCAAACTTGATAGACACCTATATGAATCACAAGAGCTCTAGAAAAGACTTTCCCAAAGCACCAAAAATCTTGACTAAATGTTGACTATAGGGAAAAGTGTTAGTGACAAAAAAGGATTAGGTTTCACTAATGAACATAACACCTCAACTTCTTCCAATACCGTGCTTGTAAAGGGTGATCTCAACCCTACACCTCCATAAGTGAGAACAAGTCCCAAAAAGACAGAATGATAAGGGTAAGCATGAAAAGAAGTTGGTTAAAAATAATACTCAAACCAAATCATTTGTGTGTTTCACTTGTAGAGAGCATGGCCACTATAGTGCACATTTGATTAACCCTAAATAATATGTTAATGAATTAGGTTTTAAAGTCAATTATGTGCGTAAATTAGGTTAAAATAACTACGTCATGCGAAATTATGGTTAATGCGGAAGTTTGACATTTTACAGGGTTTCGTGCGGAATTACGCAAATTCAGGAGGGATAAAGTGTACAAGCGGAATATGGAGGAGGCAAGTGTAATTACTACCTTAATACATCAAGAAAAGGAGTAGCAAGCCATGCAGGATCCAGAGAAATGCCACCATCCGGACGGTGGTGGTGGCGTTCGAACGGTCCTAAACCGCCTTAAACCTCTCTCTTCACCCAAGTGGTACAGTGAAGCAACAAAACTATCCTATTGGTCAGGTAAGGGTCTGTCGCCTTAAGAACCCCCTCCAGTGCCTATAAATAACCTTCTCCAGCTTCATTTTCAGGGGATTCGTAGAGAGCTCAGTCTAGACAGTGAGGAAGGAGAGAAAGAGAGAAATAGTGGAGCCAGGCCCTGCTAGAATCACTTTCCACCCAGATTTCTTCTACTTCTACATTTTTGTTTATCCTTTCTACTTGGAGGGTTGAATCTCTCACTTTTGTGCCCTAACTGGTAATAAGAGTGGCGGTGTTTCAACTATTCATCGGGGAAGGATTTGTTTTGTATTTTGTTTCGGTTGTAAAGAGTATTTTGTTTCGGTTAATTTTATGGGTGACAAAAAAAAATTGTCACCAAAATAATTTTTCGGTCGCAAAATTTTTGACAAATTTACGAAAAATAAGAAAAAAAAATAATACTTAGCGACAATACATGTTTGTTGCAGAAAAAAAAAGTTAAAATTAATTTTGTTTGGCGACAAATGATATTTGGTCGCAGAATATGTTAAATGAAATGTGCATTCTGATGGATTAAAATGACGTCGTTTTAAAGTTCAAATTATTTTTTTGCGGCGACAAATGATATTTTGTCGCAGAATATACTACATGCAATTTATACACTCTTATGGATTAAAACGACATCGTTTAGAGGTTAATTAATTATAATTCTTTGTTTCAAAACGACGTCGTTTTGAAACCCTAACTTAAGCCCTTTGTCTTCTTCAACAATTCCATAGTTCTTGCCCCCACCTGTCTCCTTTCTTGCTCCACCGACACTATGAGTTTGCCCCCACTTGTCGCCTCTCTTGCTCCACCGACTGTGAGTATCTATCTCTCTCTCTCTCCCTCTCTCCACAAATCTTGAAACACACATTACCATGCACACACACACACAGATGAAGCAACACACAGACACACAGAGCCATGCACACACACACATAGAGATCGAGAAACACACACACACAGAGTTAGTCACGCATGCACACAGATGCATAGATTATATATTAGTTATATATAGATACATTGAATATATATATATATATATATATATATATATATATATATATATATATATATATATATATATATATATATATATATATTAAGAATTCATATAGTTCAATTAATTGACGAAACAAACCGAATTTAGAAAGAAGACAGAAAGAACAAAAGAATCAGAGGAACAGAAGAAGTGGGTAAAGATTGGGGTTATATATAATTTTCGAAAGGGAGAGTGCTAGAAAAAGAGAGGGTAGGAGTTGGGGGAAATTGTGCGAGTGAAAATGATTCATGTAATTTTGGTTGAGTTTGTTTTAATGTGATTTCGAAATTCAAGAACTGGGTTCTTGGTTATATTGTATAATTTGTGAATTTAGAAGTAATTTATGGCAGTATTTGTAATTAAACTTCACTGTAGTACTAAGAATTTTGTTTTATACAGTGTTTGGGAGCATAGAGTTCAGGCCTTGGAAATGGCACAATTAGTTCAAATTTTTAAAGTACTTTTCCTCATTTCTAATTCCAGACCTCAATTCAATGCTGCAAAAATCAGTGCTAATGTTTGTATTTTTGATTATCATTCTGATAGATTATTAAGGGGCATTTGGAAATAGAATGCATTATATTTCACTGTATATGTATAGAGATTAAATTAATTCATATATAGAAAGAGAAAAAAGGAGAGGAAAAATTAGAGGGACACTATTGATCTTTGCCAGAGAAACTAAGAGGATTCCAATGACCCCAACCTTCCTGGGTGACACCTTGCCTCTGACTTAATAGCAAAAACATGTAGGGCTTGCTTTTTTAAATGTAGAAGCTGAATCCAATTGCATCTTGAAATCAATCAAATTACCTGTGAAATAAACCAAACAACTAAAAAAAATATCAAACTATAAATCAAGAAATCTAAAATATTTAATCACAAATAATATGCAATTAATCAATAATTAAATATAATAAAATAATATTTTTGATAGTTAATAAGCTAATCCTTACAATTTTTCATCATTCCCATTTTTCTTTTTTACTAAAAATGATCTTTATTTATCCTTCTAATTTTTTATCCTTTCACTTTTCTATTATACCAAACAAAGCATACGTAACTCTTCCTTTAAGGAAAATTGTATCCTGATCCATTCAATTATGCACTTGGTCTGACTTTCTCCCTTCAATTGTTATGCTTGTTGTATACCATCTTTAAATCCAGTTATTAGTTTTACATTATTCAATTTCTAAATATCCAATATTATATGGAAAATGAGTCTCTTAATCATTTGGACTATACACGGGTAATTCACTTTATCTTAAAATCTAATGACATGTGGGTATTTTCGGTTGAAGACATATTGGGGTATGATGAGAAAAATATAATGGTAGAATGAATAAAGTGAGATACATAGATTATATATTAGTTATATATAGATACATTGAATATATATTAAGAATTCATATAGTTCAATTTAACTTTGATCATCTTACTTTGTTGTTTGCTTAATTTATGATCATTTGATTGATTTAGTTTTTGATGGAGTGATTATGTGAGATATTTAGTTTTTTCTTAATTTATTTGATCACCATAGTTTTACATAACCATCTCTCTCTCTCTCTCTCTCTCTCTCTCTCTCTCTCTCTCTCTCTCTCTCTCTCTCTCTCACACACACACACACACACACACACACACACACACGTTTCTAAGCTGTCATTTACATATTGTATCAATGCAATGGAGAACTCTACTGCCTATTTGAAATATTGAGTGCAAGGTGTTTGTTGAATTATGTAAATGAGTTAGAGTAGTTTGGTTGATCTCAATTTTATTTTGTAAGTTTTATGAATGTTAATTTTTTAGTTGTATGGAATTTATTAAAATTAACTTTGAATATTTAGTTAAAGGGCAATGCTATAGGGACCTAATTTAGCTGGGCTGCAGAGACTTTAGAGCAAAGCAGATCTATAGGGGTGTAAATACCCCAAAATCACATACTTGGATGGACAAATCTTAAAGATTGGAAATTACAATATTAAATATAAATATTGGTTAATTTAATTTGTAATCCAATTGACCAATCAATATGATTTAATAGCATAATCAATATAAATTTGATTATATATTAGAATCACGTTATACATAATTTATACATAACACTAATCTAATTATATTTAGATATAGTATGAATGTACTCACTCGGTTATTAGTACTAGCGTGTACTACATATATTCCTCTAAGATGAATTGATTTAATAATGATGGAGTAGTTGAGTACATTTGGGTTTTGATTAATATAGCCTTTTGTAGTGTTGGTGGACCCTAATCATAAGCTCATTACTGTGGGATTTGCCTCACTTTAGAGGTTCACTCTATAAAAGGGCATAATTAGCCCCAATTGTTGCATATTCTGATTTCATATTTATTTCTTACTAAAAAATAAAAGTGTTCAATTGTTCACATTGCACACTCAATGTATTATAGTTTAAATTGTGCTCTTCATAATTGTTGTTGATATTGTTTGAATTTTTTGATATACGTTGAGATTTGATTTAATTTCATTTCATATTTTCTCTATTCTTGTTAATTGGAGAAGTGGCTGAAAATGGACAAGAGTTGGGTGACAATTAGGGAAAGAAAAAGTAAGCAGTATGTTGATGGGGTGGAGACATTTATTGATTTTGCATTTCCACGAACGGGACGAGATGGAAAAATTCAGTGTCCATGTAAATACTGTTTCAATATATACTGGCACACCGCAGAGACTATGAAAAATCATTTGTGTTGGAAAGAAATTATGGCGTCCTATACGGTGTGGGTACACCATGGAGAACCTGTTCCCAATGTACTACACGATGATGCCAATATCATAGGAGAAAATGTTCAAGATGAATTGACTGATGCTGAGGATGATGCCCAAGATGAATTACCTGAGATGTTAGAGGATGTGGGCATGGGGAATTTTATGGATAATAATTTGGGGGAATCAATTTTTGGAGAAGACGATGATATCAAAGGGAGGGAAGATGTACGAATTTTTGAAAAATTACTGAACGATGCTCAGCATGAGTTGTATCCAGGATGTATGAAAGCTACTTTTCTCTCTTTTATTGTAAAATTGCTTCATGTGAAGGTGTTGAACAAGTTGAGCAATAAGGCCTTTAATATAATACTGGAGATATTTAAGGATTTTCTACCAGAAGGCAACCATGTTCCAGAATCTATTTATGATGCCAAGAAGTTATTAGGAGTACTGGGATTAGGATACATTCTCATACATGCATGTAAGCACGATTGTACACTGTTTTGGAAAGAGAATGAAAATCTAGAAAATTTTCCAATATGTAGGGAGTCTAGATATCGGATCAATGATGGAAAGGGTAAGAAGATCCCTCATAAAATATTGCGATATTTTTCGTTGAAACCAAGGTTGTAGAGACTATACATGTCAAGGAAGACTGCAACAGATATGAGGTGGCATAAAGAAAAATGTGTCGATGATGAGAATGGGTCAAGGCATCTGGCCGATGCTAAAGAATGGCAAGAATTTGATCAAGAATACCCTTCATTCGCCCAAGATCCGCGTAATGTTAGACTAGGGTTGGCGACTAATGGTTTTAACCCTTTTGGAAACATGAGCAACTCATACTTATGTCTTACAATTTAACTCCATGGAAATGTATGAAGGAGCCATTCTTCATGATGTCATTGCTTATTCCCGATCCGCAAGCACCTGGAAGAGATATTAACATCTACATGCGACCTTTAATCGATGAGTTGAAATTATTGTGGGAAGATGGTGTTGTAACTTTTGATGCATGTAGCAAACAGACATTTCGAATGTGTGTGGCTGTTATGTGGACCATTAATGACGTTCCTGCTTATGGGTACATGTCTGGGGGGGAGTACAAAGGGTTATTTGGCATGCCTAGTTTGTAACTACGATACTTCATCACAACCATTAAGAAGTAAAATATGCTACACAGGACATCGTCGGTTCTTACCTCAAGAGCATGCTTGGCGTCGAAGTAAGTTATTTGATGGTAAGCATGATAAACGATTGAAACCTGTAGAGCTATTAGGGAATGAAATTTTGGAACAACTACAGTCACTGCCAGATGTCAAGTTTGATAAACATCCGAGCAATAAGAAAAGGAAACGTACATCTAATGAACTTAATTAGATGAAGAAAAGCATATTCTTCGAGCTGTCATACTAGGTGAAACTCAACCTTCGACACAACCTCGATAGCATGCATATAGAGAAAAATATATGTGACAACATTTTTGGAACGTTGCTTAGCATTGATGGAAAGAATAATGACACTGAAAAAGCTCATCTAGATTTGGAAGATCTGCACATAAGGAAAGAGTTGCACTTTCAGCAGTGGGGTGATTCTTATGTGAAGCCCCCCGCGTGGTACACATTTTCAACAAAAGAGAGACAAGAATTTTTTGATTTTTTGAAATCAATGAAGTATCCTGATTGCTATGCAGCTAACATCTCAAGATTTGTAAGCAATAAGGATGGAAAAGTATCAGGTCTGAAAAGTCATGATTGTCATGTTCTCCTACAACGGCTTATTCCAATAGGAATACGTGGGTTTATTGATAAAGAAATATGTACTGCTTTGTTTGAGTTAGGCAACTACTTTCAACAATTATGTTTGAAGACATTGAGGATTAAAGATTTGGATGCATCAAAAGATCGAATTTTTTTAATACTATGAAAATTGAAAAAGATTTTTCCACCAGCATTCTTTGATGTGATGGACTTATGTTTGCTCATTTTAGCAAGAACGTGTTCGGGAAAACATTGAAGCTAAGTTTGCTCATTTGTATAATGACCATCGTTCTAAAATGCACAGTCACTATAAACAATTGGTGAAGGCTAGCCTGGACCCAAAAACTGAGCCCTACAAACAAGTTAGTAAGGATGATTGAAATTATATAATCGAGCACGTATTCAAGGATCCAAAATTTCAGGTAAAAACTTGATATTTTATCACTAATGTTGTTAGTTTTTATTTACAATCGGATATTGTTCATACACTAACTTATGTTAAATTTTTTATGTAGAAACGATCTAACATAAATTCTGCAAATCGTGTCAAGCTACCCTATAATCATGTTATGGGTTCCAAGTCTTTTCCATCTGCAATGCATGTTATGGTTAAGTGTTTTAACTTATACTTTTTTTGTATGTTATCTTATTTAAAGTGTTGTAACTATACAGTTTTTTAAAACAGAAAGATCTCGAGACCCAGGAGCCACTGCAATTTGTAGATTTCTTTCGTGAATCTCACTTGAGCAAGAATTCGAACAAATGGATATTACAAGAAGCTGAGTCTCAATACATAATTATAAAAATTTTCTTGATGTTACTGTATTTGAGATTTATAAGGTTGATAAGTTTAGTTTTGTGAACAAGTTATCAGTTATTTTTTAAAATTTTAGAACCAGATGAAGGAATTAAAAGAAAAGTCCACACAAGATGGTGAATCACATATGTCTGAGGAGGAGATTATATAAACCGTCCTTGGCTGCAAGTCTGGCTATAAGAAAGGTTATGGGGTTGGACCGAAACCTTCTTAATGAAGAAGAAGTGATGAGTCTGAAGAGAGAGCTGCATGAAACCAAGAAAAAACTCCAGCAAATGGAGAAGTGGCAAGAAATGATGATGCAACAAATGACAGAGGTGAGGTTAGCAGTACAGCGTGGTGGGGGCATTGGGGAGCCGAGCAATTCAACTTTATCTTGGTAAGCGATTTTAACTATAGACTTATGTTTTTTTTTTTTTTGGCTATTATCATATACTTAGTCAAATATTAATTTATTAACCTATAAACTCAAAATTTATATATTTTTTCTTTTACTTCTTATTTATAATGCGTTAATGAGTTTTTTGTGTTTGTCACAGATTGACGATGGATTGTAAAGAGCTCTTTTTGAATACCCAGACATTTTTTCTTTCAATTTTTTGAGATATTTTGTTGTTGAGATTTTAGATGTTGGGATATTGGATGTTGAAAATTTTGGAAATTGTTAGGAGTTTTGGATATTGTTTGATGCTATTGAAAATTGTTGGATGTTATTTTATATTTTGAGTAATATTTGAATGTTTTAGTAATTGTGATGTGTTTTTATGGATTACCTATTGTCATTGGTGTATGATTAAAATTGGTCCGAATGTTTTTGAGTTGTTATTTAAATTGTTATAGGGTCAAATGGAATTTAATCATGTTCATTTTTTGAGCGACGAAAACAAGTCATCACTAAAACATTGTTCATCATTTTTGGCAACGAAAAAAAGTCATTGCTAAAATACTGGTTGTCTTTTTGGGCGATAAATATATTTGTCACTAATATTTTGTGTACTTATTTTTAGCAACGAAATAGAGACGGTCGCTGAAATTTTCACATTTTGTGATGAATATAATCGTTGGTAAAGATTTTATGTGGTTAAAATAATTTATTTTTTGACGACGAACAAAACATTGGCGATGAAATAAGAACATGTTTGGCGACAAAATTATGGTCGCCTATTGTGTATTTTTGGCAACGAAAGTTTTGTTGTCGCTGAAAACTTTCCTAAACGAGCCTAAGGAGACAAAATGGCGACAAAATGAGTTCGTCGCCGAAAATGTTTTGCGACGAAATTTATACATTTTGCGACGAGTCAATTCGTCGCTAAAAAATAAATTTGTTGCAGTGATATATCCACAAAACCCCCACCCCAATTTTTATTTTATCACTCCTACTCATTCTCTCTCTAGTCTCGTCTCTATATCTCTCTCCATTATCTTCTCACACAACAAACACCCACCCACACACACAACCATCACACACAGCAAACACACCCACATACATCGCATAACAAACACACACACCCACATAGTAAACACACATCGCAAAATATATACACACACACACACACACAAATCTGTGTTCAGATCTATATATACATAGATCTGTAAATATATATAGATTTGTTGGAGAGAGATAGAGAGAGGGGATGAGATGCGAGAGAGAGAAGGCAGCAGGAATTTGTTGCGACCTTCGGCCTTCGTTGGTGCTCGTAGTGTTGGTGCTCTTTGGCATCGTCAGTGCTCTTTCGTCGTCTATCCTTTTGCGGGTTTTAGGTTTTATATAGTAAGGGCATATTTTGTATCCAATGAGATTTGATGATGGGATCTCATTAATTGGACCCTCTTGTTTCCCATGTTTTCTCTTCTTTTTTTTTTTTCTTTTTTTTCTGAAAACTTGTTCCCAAATTTTGCCAAAACACCCCCACTTGTTCTCTAAAACTCCAACTCAATTCCCACTTTTTTTTTCTAGAAATTAGAGATTGAAAAAACTTAACCAAACAGGTTTTCCTTATTTTTGGAGTTTTGAGAACAAAAAATTGTTTTGTAAACACGAACCAAATAGGGTCTTTATTTTCTATCTTTTTGAGGTAGGTTTCTCAAAAACTTCTGCAATCAGACCATTATATCCTTGTATTAGGAAGTATGAATACGGATACTGATACGATACGATACAAATAAAACGATATGACAAAACCTGAAAAAAAAATAGGCTACAAATATCAATACGATACGATACGGATACGACGATATGACAAAACCTAAAAAAAATAGGATACATATACATCTAAAATACTTCTAAAATAAAATATATTTTATATTTTATTATTATTTAACAACTTAAAAATTAAAAATTTTAATATTTATTTAACAATATTAAGTAAAATTAGTAATTTTTAACTTGAAAGAGATGTAATATCATCTCACAAATATATATCCATAAAGTAAACCCAACCAATTGGAAGAATCAGAAAGAATATTTAACTAGTTAGTTTGTTTACTATTATCTATTTCTAAAATTATAACATAACTAACTCATTTTTTTATATTATTTTGATATGTAATAGTAGATAATACTTAAAAAATACTCGTATCTTCAAAATCAAATAAAATTTTGTTGATATTTTATATTGTATGTAAACTCGGAAAGAGAAGCTAGTTATTAAAATTAAAAATTATACATCTTGTTCCATATATAAAAGTATTCTCAAAGTATACACATATTTTATTAATTATCAAATACATATGATGCGTATCCGATACGGATATTTCAAACTTGGCGAAATATTCATGCGCATAATTTTCTAGGAAGTTTGATACTAGATAGATTCTGCTATACTCACACAGACAGGCACACCGCAAGCACATGCACTATATACTGAATAAAGTGAATTTCTTTCAAAGTGGTATCTTACCCAGTAGAATTCTAGTGCCATTACTAACTGGACTTCAAGCTTAAAATTGGGGAGATCAGAATGACTACAAATATACATATGTCTCAGAATAAAGAGCCCAGAATAACTACCACAGGACATGAGATCAAGCACGTATCTATAAAGAGATCAGAATAAGTACCAAAATACATGAGATCGAGCACATAGTTAAAATAATACTCGCACGTGTAAATATATATAAGCTCAGGTAATAAGCTTGCGGGTAGAGTTGCACCACCGGTCGTACGAGTTTTGCAGGTTAGGCCAATCTGAGGTGGACATGGTGAAGTCCTGCAACCAATTTGTGAGTATTACTTCTTGATCCATGGATGGTAAGCCAGAGATCATTTCATCCATTATCCTCTCCATTTCTGCCTTTTCATAGCCCGTCAAGACTGGATATGCAAGTCCGTTGTCTGCGTAGCAAAACAATGGAAGCCAAAGCACCAGTAGCCTAATCTTCACTTGCCTTGGGACCTCCAGCTTTGCTCGAATAAGCTCTCCCAGTAATATAGCTATGAATGAATGAACATTATTTGATAATTTCATCCGATAAACAAGAAGTTCCACTAGTTCATCATTAAGATTAAACTTTGTTTGTAGAGTCTGTGCCCATATTTCCATAGAATTAAATTAAGATGATAATGAGGTCATCTTAGCATTTCAACTTGGAGCATCTTGGCTTCGTGATTACCATAAATATGGCCACTTGTCACTTTTCATCATGGTCTAATGAATCCATTCCTATGTTGTGTTCAAATTCCTTTTTCTATTCTTGGATGTAACAAATATTAAATAATGTATTTTTTGGCAAGTGTGTTCCAAATATTTTTAAGCAAAAAAGTATTTTTTTTCAAAAAACAAAAACTTGGTTATAACGTATAACTGAAAAACATACTATTTCACTTTATTATATAAATTCGTTGTAGTTATATGTATATACGTATGTGTTACTATATATATGTGATAAAAAGAATGTTATTGAGACCTAATTTGCTAAACTAATTCACTATGGCATTTGGATTGATTGTGGATCTCATCAAATATTGGAACTTGGTGTTGATCCAATAGTTTTACTGAAGTCACATCATTAAGTCACCAAATTAAATTAGATTTTCACGTTAATTTGAGAAAATTTGATGGTAAAATTTCACGTTAATTTGGTAAAATTTGATGGAATTTAATGTTGATATAATAAAATTGAATGTTAAACTAATAAAATTGATAGTTAATTTTGATTAAATTGAATTTTAATTTGGTATTAATTTTATGAAATTAAATATTAATTTGATATTAGTTTAATTAAATTGAATGCTAATTTGATTAATTAAATGCAATGTTGATAAATATGAATATTAATTTAATAAACTTTGATGTTAAAGACCACTGTTCGTGGCTTAGGGCATATATAATGGGGCAAATGGTTAAATGCATTTTAGTTTATTAACATAATAAAGGGTAAGTTTGATATATGATAGTGGAAATTGCCACACATAAAACTTCAATTAAGATTTTAATGCTGAATAATATGACATAGTATTTGTATAAATATCATAATCCTAATGATTCTTTGTTTTGAATAATAAACAATGCTATCCTGTACTGGCATTTACATAAAAAGAATTACAGTGAAAATTTCTTACCTGAAATTTTGACAATGAAGCCTTGGACCCTAGGGCTGGCAGTGAGAGAAAGGGAAGCCAGAGCCGAGGCTAAGCTCCACTGCAGCAAAGCATCATCCACTACACCACACACGCACATCTTATTAGCTATCCACAAAAGTTCCTGGGCGTGTTTCTCCCCCAGCACATGATTAGGACCCTCCCTGCCAGCTATCGTTAGTTGCCTCTGCTTCTCCAAGCCACAGATGCCACTAATAGACGGAAACATAGCGCTAGCACAGAAACCAAAACCCTTCACCGAAGAAGCTAAGTAGGAGCCTAATGGCAGAGCTCCGATGATGCGTGTTATCCATGTGCCAGAATCCTCAACTGTTTGGCTGCTTTGGAGTGCGCGGTACAAGAGGCTTGATGTACGCGCAAAGGCTGAAGCCAGAGCCGTACGATTGATTTGCAATAGTTCCAGGTGGCCGTCTCTAGCATTCTCGTCTACAATCCTGTCTGCCATCGCCATTGCAAATTGATACTTCCTTGATGAAGCTGGTATTTCATTCAATAGAGCTAGAATCTGAAAAACCCATAAGAGCGCGACAAGTGTCAACCACTGGGGCTGTTGTGGTAGTCCGACATTCACTCAGATTATTTACCATTTAATACATGACCATCTTATCTTCAAATTTTGTCAAATTTAGCATCCATGTAATTTATTTGATCATACATTCCTTTATTTGCCTATCGTTAACTACTACTTCTATCCCAAAAAAAAGAAGTATATATAGTCGCCAAATAATTGGTGAGATTTGAACTCAAGCCTTGAACAGTTGAAACTGATTGAGGCGTAAAGGGCTTTCAAGAAAGTCTGCATGGGTACGGAACAGATGTTCCTCCCACGGGAGGTACGTGCTACGTGGCATACTTAAACGCATGCAAAACAAAGGGCAAGTTTTGTGAAGGTTTTGAGAAACAAGGACAGCTTTTATATACAATGAATTGAAAAGCAAAAAGACAGTCACAACAAATTACGGGCTTGAAATATGTTAAAAAGCCTAGAAACGTGTTAAGAAAGAACAATAATATTGAAAATTATTTGGGAATCAACTTAATTCATTTCATTAATAGTGAACTTAAATATTAGATAGATCCTAATTACTATCGAACAGCTATAATTAATAAAGTTTTCAAATTAGATTCTCAAAAACTACGATGTAAATGGTAATTTTAAATTTAAAAAGTCCCTGTAACATGTCCTGTACAAATTAATAAAGCTCCAATTGCTCGGACGAACTATTCTTGGAAAACGGATAGTGTATATATATATATATATATATATATATATATATATGGCCATTGATACAGAACTCATACAAACAATATATCTACAACTCACAATTTAGCGTAATTCATTGAATCCAATGATATTAATGTGACACTAAGTGTATATTTGGAATGAACAAAACTCTTGCCATTGCACGGCATAAAGACGGTGTAAGCAGATTTAAAGTCATTCCTCTTTAAAAAATTTCATCTGAGCAAATTTTTAAAGAGGAAAAAACCAGTTAAAAAACTTACATGTATCAGTGCTCTACCAAGAGCTTTGGCAGATGCTCCCTCGTGATCAGAGGCTTCATGCAGAACCAAATCCAGTGAAGAAACTGGAGAATAAGATAATGACAAGGACGACGTCGACGATGAGGGTAATAAGTCAAATGATCCGACTTCCGAGACACCTTCGAGAAGATAGGGATGGGAAGGGCCAATGGACAGAGGGAAATTATCCATCAAAACCCTAAGAACCCAAACAGCAAGCCAAGTCATGAGCATGACTATGAATCGCATGTGGTCAGCCAGCCTCCACTTCTGGGTGTGTTCGGCCTTAGCACTCGACGCCACCGCCACCAGCGTCTTCGCCGCCGTGTTCACGGTTGTCATAAAGATGGAGTTCAAAAGAGCCGAAGGCCTGGTGTTGTAGGTGTAGCCACCTCCATATTCTGCTGGTAGTGGTTCTGTTGCCATGGTCGGCGTTGATGGGTCAATACAATGGTGGCGATTAAGTTTTAAGGAAGACTCCGGAATGAATGCAATTTAAAGAGCCGTTGTGGGCTACTTTTAGGGAAAGTTCCAAATTTGGTCTGACAGGTATGAAGCTTTGGGGCATAAGGGTAATTTGGCATCTTTTGTATTTTCCTGTATATAGTATCTCGTATATAGACGTCCTTTTTAGTTATAGTCCACCATTGACACCTATCTTCTTTGGTCTGTCTGTCTTCATGTAGAAGAGCCATCTCACCCTCTTGTAGGAAGGGTCACTCTACTCTCCCAGGAAGAATTATATTATTATATCTTTCATCTAATTTTTTGTGAAGAAAACTTTTTTTGACTTATTCTATTCGATTAAGTGTACTATTCTTACTTAAATTCTATCCAAAATAATCGAATAAGAAGTCAAGTAAAAAATCGAATGAACACATATTTTTTAATTATTAATTTTTGAATCATTTTAACAATTTAATTAACTAACTTGCACCAATTAATTAACATAATAAACCAATAACAGTAAAGAAAACACAATAAATTCAATAATACATAAAAAATTACAATAAAACATAACAAGAAAACCATAAACATCAATACATCATATATAAGAAAGTCATAAATATCAATAAAATATTAGGGTTTCTAAATTTTTAGATTTTAATTTTTAGGATTAACATATATATATATGTTTGTGCGGGTAGGATCGGATAGGAATACGAAAATTTTGTAGATATTTCACATTTCTACCCATTTTTTTGTGAAATACCAAAAAAAATTTCGTTGGCCTATCAAATTATTTAGAATAGGATAAAATAAAATTTTACCGTTAATTAAAAATTTAAACACCCCTAACCCCTCTTGTAATGATTGGTGACCCCAAAAGTAGCCTGCCTTTTCAAAGAAAGGACTGGACTTGGTTTTAACGAGTACAGTTATTGGTATTTCAAATTGTGTTCTTAGCACTAAAAATAAGCAATGGAAGTGCAAATTTTATCTTTGTAGTGTACTACAAATGATTTTTCAAGTATCAATATCATTATCTTTCGGACCGGACCTGTGTAGTGTAAGCTCAAGTCCTTATCCAAGTGAATTATTGGACGGGCTGGGCCGGACTTTGGGTAAGGATAGGCTACCCGCAACCCAACCCGCGAACCTATTGGACGAGCCTATGGGCGGGCTTGCTTGGCGGGCCTGCTCGCGAGCTTTTTTATATACAACTTCATTTAAATATTTTTGTAATTTAATATTTATGTAAATTATATTTTTGAATCAAAAATAAAATCAAAATGGATAAAAATAAAATAATTAATAATTTTATTTTTAATTAGGGGATGAGTTACATCCAATAGAATGAATACATCTCAACTAGGTTGACACCTACTCGTTTATCTATCATTTGCATTACTCTACCATTTAAAACTTGTATGCTTAATACATAGAAAATAAAATAATACATTATTTATAGTATCTAAATTTTTAAAACTTCAAATTCCAACATTGGGAGACTTATTTCAAAATTTCAAATTTAATGGTTTAAAAGTATAAACTTTTTTCAAAAGAAGAGTGGTGCGGGCTATGTGGGCAGGTTAGGCATGGCGGGCGGGCTTGACGGGCAGGCTCTTAGGCCAGGCTTCGGGCAGGGTAATGGGTTTGGGGGCAAACCTAAGTCCTTTTTTTAAGGATATTGGGCTCGGGCTCAGGCTCAGGCGGGACAACTATCAAGCTTATCGGATTTTGGGCCTTTTTCCGGGCCGGATAACGGGACCCGTGGGTAACCCAGCCCATGAACACCCCTAAATATCATTGCCTTTTCCAATATTGACCAATCAAGTATAATAAAATTACACGACATAAAGGAGCATATAACTGATAATGTAAATTTGGTAATATTGGAGATTTAACTTACAACCTCATATTGAAACTCATAAAACATAGACCACTAAAGTTTTAAACCACTCGAAATAGTTGATCGTTATCTTGCTTTAGTATTTTTAATCTATGGCTACCATGTAGTTGATTTTGACATTTATCTATAAAATAAAATACATGGAGTTTTGAATTCTAAAAACAAAATGCGGTTGAGATCGTTTCAAGATAAATCAAAGGGTCATCTGACGGATTACATTACTCCAATATAAAAGATAGGTTCAAATCATTTTGAAATTTATTGATCCGATGAATTAAAATGAGTCTTGAAATATTTTTTTCCCGCCTAAAAGTTTCCATAGTTGCTTACCCATACTAATGCCTTCAATCACTCCCCTAAATATGTTGTCTCTCTCCTTTGTCTCATTTCCAAATTGAGCGCTCTAATGTTTAAATCTATTATTTGATGCACACGTGCGTTGCACACGTACATCATTTTGAAAAAAATAATAATCAACCTAATCATATTAAAAAAGTGTATATTTAAGAAGAGAAAATATGCAATACATCATAATAAAAAATAAAAAATAAAAAGAAGAAGAAGCTCATGTATCACTTGAATAGGCTCCAAAAAAAAAAGTTCATGTATGGTTGGACCAATAAAACCAACTATGTCTTTGAAGTTGTCAAAAAGATCAACAGTGCTTGAGATCTTGTTTTTTTTTTTTGATCAACAAGATCTTGTTAAAGCATAATGGAAAAAAATGAATATTAAATTTAGCACCCATAGTTGTCCTGGAGAGGGTTACCAATTCCACGATGCAATATTAGTCACGCTAACAAACATTAAAATTTGAAATTGCACAATAGTTTATTTACTCATAGTTAGCATTACTCCAACAAAAATTGTGCATATTATAGTGATTATATGATAAAAAAAACCCATTGCCCTAGCAACTTAATAATTTATATTAGCTAAATATTGAAAATGCCCATAGACAACAACTAATTTGTTGAAACATTTGTAAAGAAATAAAGGGGTAAGTGTCTGTATACGTAGAATGCTTTATGATCGAAAATAATTCTCTAAAGTGTTCATTTTGCACATTAGACGAGTATAAAAGTAAGAAATGCTAAGTTTCAAGGATAACATAGAGCAGCAAATGACTCTAGTTTAGGGTGCGAGAATGCCTAACACATTACCAATGACAAGGGAAAACAATACATTCTGCCTAGATCAAATATGTGCCTTTACCACCACTAATCTTTTTTGTGAAGTAAAGTAGTGCTTGGAAACCAACTGCGAAATTGCCTCAACTTTGATAAAAGAGAATGCATGTCCCAAACTGACAATCAACTAATTAATATAAATCGATTAACTATAAATGCAATAAAATCTATTCTCTAAGCAATAGCAAAAAAAATAAATATAAACTCTAAGGCCTCAAAACGACATAAATTATTTTTTTTCTTACTTCAATTTCTGTTGTTTTTTGCTTTGTTTTCCTCTCTTTAACAAAATATCCAAAGAAGACAAATGAAAAAATAGAAAGAAAGAGCAAAAATTTTAGATTTTTTCTTACTTATCTTTTTCTCAATTTTCTTAGAAAACAGACGGCTAATGTACCAATGCTACAGGTAACTTGGTATTTTAAAAAAAAATGGTACCAATGCTACTTACATTTCAATTCATAAAGCAATACTTCTTGGCAACGAACCCATTGACAAATAAATCAACATAATTATGGATGCATCGAGCACCAATATGAATTGTGACTTTAATAATCAACGAAGCATTCAAATAACTCAACCAAGATGGTGTGGACTTTACATGGAGAATATCTCTCTTGGTGTCTTCAAAAGGATGTTGAACACCTTAGGTGCTTTGTACCTGTCAACTTGTGTGCATTGTCGATCGTAGAATAGGTTAGCAATCATGCATATTGATTTTTTGTCTCCTTCACATAAATGCAGAAAAACAAATTTGTATTAACTTTGATACTTTGCTAATGCCATTAGTGGTTGAGATTCATAAATTTGCTTTCTAAATTTATTTGGTTCAAAAGAATAAGAGCATGTTACAAATAGTCACTCTAGCCACTTAATCAATCTATATTGCATGGTTTACAAAGCAACTGATTTCTATTTAAAAAGGAAAATAAAACAAATTTGAATATTTTAGCTTTATAAATTAATACGTCTTCTAGATTTTTCCCTTTCAAAAATAGTCTCATCATTTTCGAAAAGTGTTTTTTTTTTCTAGGAATCGTTTAATTTCAACAAATTTTTTTTTCCAAAAAAATTACAGTTGTATGGAATTAAAATTTTTGTAATAAGAGAATAAATTAGTAGCTATAGAATTGAAGATTTGATCCTACCGAAATATATGTCAAAAGCATAACCAATCTTACCCAAAATTTAATTTCAATAAGTCAATGCATGCAAGCCTGTAAGTTTTGTTTGTTTGTTTTTTGAAACAATGCAAGTTCAACACACACAGTTTCAATATGATACAAAATGAAATTAATAAAAAAAAATGTCGCCTGAAGTGATAGACCAATAAAATATACATCTTTTATAAAAAAGCAATCAACCCGTATTCTCTTTTTTAGTATTGTTTTTAAGATAATAACACCAAATTATAAACTATACTTCGCCATTTTTTCCCACCATTCGGTATAAGAAAATTGAAGCGATATTCAGACATGACAAACGTCAAGGTTTCATTAACTGAGGACATTGTAAAAATTAAAAACAAAAGATAACAAATGAAAATAGATGCAACAAAATGAAAAATGATGGCAATACCATTCCTTGCATTTTGGGTCCTGGCAACACAACCCCCAAATATTCGTTCCTTTTCCCCTGCCTTGGCAGCATCTCCAGGCTTTGTCTTCTTTTCACCACAAGTATTCTATGCCCTGTTCTTCATTTCCTTCACATGTTTTTTTGGAATTTTTCACCTTGGTCTTGACCTGCATTCGAATCGAAGATTTTGCATCAATCCCTTGTGACGATTAAAAAACAAATGAAAAATTCAGCATTTATGAAATTTCACTTCCCTCGCAAGAAATTTAAGTATGCATACTTTAATTTTCTACCTGTTATCCTGATTGATAGAAACGCAGGTACCCTCTTGATTAGTTTCTTCTACCAGCTGAGTTGGGTAAATGAGATGAAAAGGGAGAATTGAGAGAGAGAGAGAGAGAGAGAGAGAGAGAGAGAGTGGGAGAAGAAGAAGCTGATAGAGAATCGTATCGTGGTTGATCGAACGTTAAAACCCAGTTGCTTAGCTTGAATTCGTTAACGGTGGAGGCCTCAGAACTTCCAGAATACAACTTTTCTGTCCACTGTTGTTGAGAAGATTTCATAGAATCCTTGCTTTAATGTCAAAGTGCATGGAATCTATAAGAATGATTACATATATGAGTTCAAAAATTTTCTAAATAGCATGTAAAGTAAGAGGGGAAAAGGTTCGCAGACCCACTCATAGAGATTTGGATCAAAATTATCTTCCTGTTTGCTTGGTGTGGTTCATAAAATGGCTTTGTAGCTAAGAGTCAGAGAAAACCAAAAGATTAAGGTGGAATCTGAAAATTAAAGAGGTAGATAACCATATCTGTTACAGAAGTGTCTTAATGATGGTTAACAATTTCAATATCTAAATGTTCTAATTATATTGTTGAGGGGTAAAAATAGAATTTTTTTTTTCACAAATGTTGATATTTTAAAGTAGCATAGATATTTTTAAAGTAGTATAGATAGATAGATTAAAAAATTAATAGGGAAAAAATTTATAAAATTTATTTTGATTATTATAATTTTATTAGTAGTATGTAATACATTAGTACTATAGATAAAATAAGATTGGACAAGGAAAATAATTAAATCAATACATAGTTAATAATTAAACTTAAATATTAAGTTCAAATGAATATAATTAAATGTTAAATTTACACACTTAATTAATTTAAGAAGATAAAAAGATATGAAAATATTATATAATTAATTGAAGAAAATGAAAATAAATGAGATGATATGATTGACTTTATAGTAGTGATTAAGGGTAAATTAGTCAAACAAAAATTTTACACTTTTGCTGATATTTTAAAGTAGTATAGATATTATAAAATTTAAAAGATTTCAAATCTTTTAAAGATATAAAAATAATTTTGTACTTTTTGTTATTCAGATGATTTTAGAATATTTATCCAATGGACAATATTCTTTTCTATAAAAAAAATTTGCCAAAACTTCCCATATATTTTTTTGCAATTCACACTCCTAAATTTTATATTTTTTTCCTCATTTCACGCCCAAAAAAATTTAACTTTATACACACCCTCCCCCAACCCCCCACCCATCCACGTCTCTATTTTTCTCAATACCCCTTGGTCATCATTCTCACTATGCCGCTTCTCTCTCTCTCTCTCTCTTGCCTAGAATCCATCTTTCCCTCACAAACTGATGGTCGCCGCCTTCAATTTCATAGGTATGTCTCGTTCTATCTCTCTCTCTCTCTCGCTTTCTCTCTCTCCTGCTCATCTTCTTCTCCCACTTTCTATCTCACTTTCCCATTGTCCCCCCAATCTCCCTTTCACTCTCTACTCCTCTCCTCTTCTCTCTTCTCCTTTCTATTCTCTCTGTCTCACACACGTACACAAACACAACACTCACGCACACATCACATAACACATAAATCCCTGCTAATTTATGTCTCTGTCATTACTCTCTCCCCTGACTAACGGCCTGCCCTAATTTCTGCCATGCCATCCCCAACTACGACTACAACAAAGCTGAAACCACTCCAGAGCTAATTCCTAAAACCCTAACCCTTAACCTTATTAGATAAGAGACGCCATCCACCAACGACGACCATGATCCGCGAGGCAACTCCCTTTCTCTCTCAACGGTAAGGAATCTTGGTCAGGAGATTATGAAAGGTGAGTAATTTCAAGTCCTAAAATCTTTACCCCAACCCTTGACCTTACCAAGTAACTCTCTTTCAATGGTGAGAACCTAAATCCATATCCACCAATGCACAACTCCACCAATGCCACCAGTGATGTCACTAGTCCTTAGACTTTGTTTTAGGGTTGCAATGAATGGATCTGCTTTTGATTTATAGAATAGTTATTTGGCAGCTCACTTTTGATATAATGGTTCAAATTGTAAGTATCAAAAGACTTGGATTTATGAAGAGGATGCTTTGTGTTGTTTGTTTTCTTTGAGATGGGTTTATCCTTATTTTTTGTCTTATAAAAAAGGTTTAATGCTCCATGGTCAATTGGACCTTGATTGTTTTAATGCCTTATGATGGGTCAAGCCCAAGGGTCCAACCCACGTTGTGAGCCCAATTTAAATTAAGAGCCTAACCCACGTTGTGAGCCCAATTTAAATTAAGAGCCCAACTTAAAGAGATCCAGTAAGTCCAGCCCAAAGGGGTCCACGCCCGGTCAAGCTCATCAGGGTTCGAGGAGCTACATCACCAAGGGAGTAAGCAGAGTCATCCAAGAGCCTCATCCACGCCGCCTTGGAAAGAGTCAACCACCACGTCATCCTTTGACCGGATCTTATAGGGAACGTCGTAACTGCCTCATCCGTTGAGAAGATGGCGTCAGCTCCACCATATTAGCCACTTAGTTACTGATAAGTCGTCTCAATCTGTTAGGAGGCGACTAAAAATTATAAGCCCCACCAACACTTGGGGGCATCAAATACAATCAAGCACATATGTTATCACTCTCCTCTCTCTCTCATAACTTGTATTTCCCTGCTCTCCCTACACTCCTCTAAGTAATAAAACACCAGGCCATCCTAGCCCTTCATAGTGGATGTAGGTCACATTGACTGAACCACTCTACATCTTTGTCTCACTTGATTTATTCTCTCTCTACTTAATATCTGCATTAATTATCAGTCACTTGACAGGTGGTGTGCAAAACCAATTTGTGCATCATCAGTTTGGTGTTGTCTGTGAGAAACGACAAAATTCTCACCTGATCATTTTTCTTGCTAAACCAATGGCAATCACCACCAGATCCATAAATCAACCCGAAGATAATTCGCCACAAAAGGAGGAGGTTGCCCCTCCACCAACCAATCATGTTCTGAATGCACAATAGATACTGGAAACAATGCAGCAGCTCGTGACTCAGAATCAGCAGGCCCTACAACTGATGCTCCCTGGACAACAAGGAGGAGCACAACCTGGAGGACCTCAAGCCATAGGAGCTCTACGCCCTGTGCGTCAAGGAGCTCCCCATTTGGGCGTCCCCTTTGGAGTCCCCTTGGACGCCCCATACAAGGGAGCCCCGCACCAGAACCATGAGACACCTCCACCTCCTCCTCAAGCTCCCTCTTCTCATTGTGGAGACCCCTATTTCCAAGAGGATGAGGGCAAAAATCAAAGCGTGGAACATGGGAGTCATTTCGATGACAATTCCAAAGGAGCCCCCAATCACTACGACGAAAAAATAAAAGAATACAGAATCAACTGGGCGACGTCTTCAATGCCATAAAGGCATAAGGACCCGAGACAGTGGACTACCTCGTTAGGCGAATTGACACGCCTTTTGTGCCACACGTGGCAAACTACCCCCTTCTTCAAAAATTCAAAATACCATCCGTCGAAACCTTTGACGATACAAAAGACCCATTTTATCACCTCAAAACCTACAAGACTTTAATGCAGTTGCACAACATCCCCGACGAAATCATGTGTAGGGCATTCCTAACTACCTTGAAGGGATCAGCCCGACAGTGGTTCGCCAAGCTCTCCCCAGCCTCCATTGGCTCTTTTGCTGAACTAAGCAGGTCCTTCGTATCCCACTTCATTGGAGGACACCATCACCAGAAGCCTGTCACCCACCTGCTCAGCATAAAGCAGGATCGAGACGAGAGTCTGAGGAGTTACCTCACTCATTTTAACGAGGAGGTCCTCCAGATTGAGGAGCCTGATGACAAGGTCACCATGAATGCCTTCTTGGGAGGTCTTCGTTCATTAAGCTTCCTCTTTTCAGTGATGAAGCGTCCACCAAAGAGTATGCCAAAACTGCTAGCGAAAGCCCAGAAGTATATGAATGCTGAAGACATCACCAAGGTCAGGCGGGGTGAAACCTCACGAGTAGGGGAGAAGAGAAACGAAAGAGACAGAGAAGACAAGAAGGAGAGTGGAAACAAATGAGGCAGGACAGAAATGGTGTCTTCCAAATACCGACTTGGTCCTGCCCCTCAGAGAGATCGACAAAGCTTCACTCCCCTCAATGCCACTGTCGGGCACATCCTATTCCAGATCCAGGATGACCTCGCAGTAAAGTGACCCGGAAGAATGAAATCTCCACCAAACCGCAAGAATCCGAGCAAGTATTGTCGCTTCTATAGGAATCATGGCCACGATATTGACGATTGCTTTGAGCTCAAAAGACAGATTAAGGAGCTCATACAGCATGGTTAACTACGCTAGTATGTCGCTGGTAGAGGACAAGCGCCGCCACCGCCTCATAACCAGGAGAATCAGCAACCCCTTGGAGAAATTCACACCATCTCCAGAGGGCTAGTAGGAGGAGGAGAATCCCTCTCCACCATGAAGGCCCATGCGAGAAAAGTTAGACACCCTGACAACTTGCGCCCATCCAAGGCACCCAAGCAAGGAAGTAACGAGGTTATATCCTTCTCAGACAAGGACATGGAAGGAATTCAGCACCCTCATGATGACCCACTAGTGCTAACCATGACTGTTGCCAACTTCTAGGTACGAAGGATTCTTGTAGACAGTCGACATCTTGTTTGCAGAAGCCTGTGACAAGCTCAACCTTGGGAGGGAAAGACTACAACCCATCAGGTCACCCCTCATCGGATTCTCAGGGCAGAAGGTGTATCCCCTAGGGTCCATCACCTTGCCAGTCATCGTCGGTGGCACCCCGGAGCTCCACAGTCATGGTGAACTTCTTGGTGATAGACTGTCCGTCAACCTACAACGTCATCGTAGGGCGACCCGCTCTTAACACCTTAAGAGTCGTGCCCTCGACTTATCATCTGATCCTCCGTTTTCTAACCCCAAACGGAATCAGAGAGGTCCGAGAAGATCAGGTTGCTGCAAGAGAATGCTACGTCTCCTTCATGAAGAACAGAAAGCCACAAGAAGCATTGCAAGTGGAGGTCCTTGGCCCGAGAGATAATGCCACATTGGAAAGAGGAGAACCAATAGAGGAGTTCAAACCAGTGGTCCTAGATGAGGAGCATCCAAACAGAAGAGTGTACATTGGCTCTTCCCTTCCTGAAGATTTAGCCCACCAACTTTCAGATTTTCTTAGATGTAGTATGGATGTTTTCACATGGTCGCATGAAGACCTCGAGGGCATCGACCCTAAGGTCGCCACCCACCGCCTCAATGTCGACCCTCATTATAAGCCTGTTCGCCAAAAGCTAAGGAGCACCTCCACTGAAAGGGCGCAAACGATGGACAAGGAGGTGGGGAAGTTGATAGAAAATGGGGCAATAAGAGAAGTGGCCTATCCAGTGTGACTATCAAATGTGGTAATGGTGACTAAAGCCAAAGGAAAATGGCACCTCTGTGTTGACTTCACCGAACTCAACAAAGTGTGCCCTAAAAACAGCTACCCGTTGCCACGGATCGACATTCTCATCGACGCCACAACAGGCCATGAGCTGCTCACCTTCCTAGATGCATACTCTGAATATAACCAAATCAACATTCATCCCCCAAACTAGGAGAAGACGCCATTCATCACTTCGAAGGGGATCTACTGTTACAAGGTCATGCCCTTCGGACTAAAAAATACGGGAGCAACCTACCAACGGCTGGTGAACAAGATGTTCCAGTCTCAGATCGGGAGAAAAATGGAAGTATACGTGGACGATATGCTGGTAAAAAGCCTCACCGCAACAGACCACATAGACCACCTCCAAGAAACCTTCGATGTTCTTAGGTCATACCGCATGAGGTTGAACCTTGAGAAGTGCGCATTTGGCGTCGGATCAGGAAAGTTCTTAGGTTTTATGGTCAACTAGAGGGGAATTGAGGAGAATCCTGACAAGATCAAAGCCATCTTGGATATGAAGTCACCCACCACAACTAAGGAACTCCAGCGCCTCAACGGAAGAATTACAGCACTCAACAGATTTTTTTCTAAGTCTGCAAATAAGTGCTTACCCATTTTCAAGGTTCTCCGAAAAGCCTTTGAGTGGGGACCTGAGGCAGAAGAGGATTTTCAAAAGCTCAAAGCTTACTTGGCTACGCCTCCCCTCCTTTCACATGCTACGCCAGGTGAAACTCTATATTTGTACATTTCTGCTTCCCCATCGGCAGTAAGCTCCGTCCTCATCAAAGACAACGAAGGAGTGCAAAAACCTATCTATTACGTGAGCACGGCATACCGAGGAGCAGAAATAAGATATTCAGGGGTAGAAAAGCTGGCGCTCGCCCTGATCTCAACAGCAAGGCGTCTCCGACACTACTTCCAGAGTCACACCATCGACATGGTCATGGATCATCCTCTGAAAAGGGTTTTGGGAAATCCAGACGTCTCAGAAAGACTCCTTAAATAGGTAGTAGAGCTGGACGAGTTTGATGTCTAGTACCAACCAAGGGCAGCTATCAAAGCACAAGCTTTGGCAGACTTTATCGCGGAGCTCACACCGACGGAGGAGGAGGGCAGCGGACCCTCGACATCTCAAGAACCCTCATCAGAAAGTTAACCAGACACTCAGGCACCAAGCCTGACACCCAAAATAATCTAGCGCCCTCTAAGGGCACCCAGGGCATCCAGGTGCCCAGACACCCAAGCCAATCACCCACTACGGCCTCCAAGGCCTCATCTCTACTGCCTCCCTAGGAGTTTTACGTGGATGGCTCCTCGACCAGCGAAGGAGGCGGAGCTGACCTAATCCTAATCAGCCTTGACAACACTACCATCAAGTATGTCGTGAAGTTCCACTTCACCGCCTCCAACAATGAGGCAGAATATGAAGCCCTACTCTCTGGCTTAAGATTGGCAACCGAAATGGAAGCTCAACACCTCATCACTTATAGTGACTCGCAGTTGATAGTCAACCAAGTGAAGGGCGAGTTTGAAGTAAAAGGAACCAGAATGTAGGAGTACCTTGCCATGGTACAAGCCTTGCTTACAAAGTTCCATCACTTCCAGATCTGTCACATCCCAAGGGAAGACAATATGGTTGCAGATGCACTTGTTCACCTCATCCTCGAAAGCCCCACTAGAACCAATATTCATCGGTCACCAGTTCGAGCCAAGTAGGCTAGATGTGGAAGCCATTAGCGTCAATTGTGTATCTGTCGAATCAAGCTGGATGACCCCAATAAGGGCATACCTCCAGGAGGGCGTGTTGCCAGACGACCCATTGAAAGCCAAGAAGCTCAGGATAAGAGCCTCCAAGTTCACTATTCTACAGGGCGTCTTGTACAAGAAAGGCTATTCCTTGCCACTGCTACGATGTCTTCCCCCAGATGAAGCTAATTACGCCCTACGGAAAATCCATGACAGAGTTTGTAGAAACCACTCCGGAGGCCGCTCCTTAGACCATAAGGCACTCAGGCAGGGCTACTTCTGGCCTAGCAATGTGCTTGATCAAAACCGTTGTAGTTCCTAACCTCCTAATATCATCCCTCAATGTGTATATGGTGTATGTGTGAAGGGAGTGTCACTCTCCCTTGGGATGATGTCAAAAGAAAGGGCAACGGAATGGTGGATGGAATGAAATGTATGAAATAGAATGTACGAAATGGACAAAAGTGCTCCCCAAGCGCAAGGAGTCTTTTATTTGTCGTGTTTTACTTGGAAAAATATTTCAAGGTCGTCTCCTCAGGGAAGGAAGGGAATTATGTCAAGGTGATTTTGTAAAAATAAAAAGTGTAAAATCTTGTAGTTGGTTTTGGTGAGTTTTGTTCTTAATGAAAATGCAAGAAAACAAGTGTTGGCTAATCTGAAGGATTCACTCCAATGGGAATCCCAAATCAACTCGAAGCCTTCCTCGAATAGAGCTTAGATGAACGATTGATTCGTGAGAAGCTAGGGATGAAATGGAGGTGAGGATCCAAGCATAACCCGTGACCAGGCCTACGGAATATCAAAGACTCACAACCGTATCCACTTTCAACCCAGTCAAACCGAACCATCATACTCTGAGAGGAGGAATGAAAATGAGTTGAAGTGGCACACCCAAGAGGAGTTCTCCCTTGGATTAACCAACTTAAAAATCTAGCTACTCATACTAAGCAAGAAAGACATAATGTCAAGAGACATAATGAAGAAATGAAGATTGAAACTTAATTTAAAGTAAGGAAACTTAAACTAAGAAGAAAAATATTTAATACCCATTTTAAAGCAAGAAATGAAGAAAACTTAAACACAACAATGGTAAAATCTAGAACATGTAACTAAACTTGCAAAGTACTTGTAATAAAGGACATTAAGGACATTAAATGAAGGTTACAAGAGTCTTACAATAAATTACAAGTGAAAGGATGGAAGAAAATGAAAAAATCTAAGTTTTCTATCTACTATTCATCATCTTCTTCCTTGGACTACTCCTAAACTTAGGTAGCCACCCTCAAAATCTTGTGGAATCCTGATTATATGGAGTGTAGAGACTTCAAATTTCGTCCATGAGGCTCCCCTAGCCTGTGTGTGCAGGCTTCCCATCAATGGGAAGAGATTTGATGGCTTGGACAGGCTAGGAGCAGCCTACCCAGCAACTCCCCAGGCAACCCCCTTCTCTCCCATCCTCATTAATACCCTTGCCTCCAAAGTCTTGAAATTGTGTAAGGATGGCATGGTTATGTGTAAAATATGTCAGGGTAGGCGTGGCAGAAGTATAGGTAGGCCCCCCAAGAAGTTGGAGAAGACTTCCAGGAGTTCTGAGCATTTTGGGCTGTTTTAGAAGAGCGTACCGGTACTCAGTATTGGTACCCCGAACTCCAGTAGGAAAATCGTACCGGTACGGCATACCGGTACGCTTCTGCTCCGGACTAGTTTTCGTAGAATTGTCATAACTTTTGATCCAACTGTCCGATTGAGGTGAAATTTTGACACACTACAGAAGACATCCATATCTACAACTTTTATGTTTTGTACTTTTTCAGATTCAAAGTAGATCATGGTCAAAATTGAGTAAAACCGAGGTACTAGCACCAAATGGTGCGGGTGCTGGTGCCTATGCTACCAAACACCGATACCTCCTTGATTTCTTTCACTTTTAAGCCTCAAAATCCTCAAGTAATGTGTCCATGCCTTCACCACACACCCACACTTAGTTGCAAGGTTCTAAAATCCATCATTTAAGCTATAATTACCTGCAACCACTAGATTTTAACATTATTCACAACTTTGGCTAACTCTAAGTAATTAATTACAAAGTTGAGTTAAAATTCATGTAATGAGGCCATCAAATATATAATATTTTGTGTTCATCTCATGGTCAGAGACACTCAGGAGTTCACCAGAAAATGCGACAAGTGCCAACGCTTCGCTACTGTGCCCAGATAGCCTCCAGAAGAACTGATAGTCATCACAAGTCCCTAGCCCTTTTCCAAATAGGGCATCGACATCTTGGGACCCCTACCTCTGAGTAGAGGACAGTGCAAGTTCGTGGTGGTAGCCATCGACTACCTCACTAAGTGGGCGAAGGTCGAGCCCGTAGCGAAGATAACAGACACAAAGGTCAAGGACTTCATCTGAAAGAATCTGGTCTGCTGCTTCAGATTACCCCATGCCATAGTCAGGGACAACGTCAAGAAATTCAACAACAAGCTCCTGAACTCGTTCTGCGCCGACCTTCAGATAAAACAGTCTCATTCTAGCCCAGCGCACCTCTAGGCAAACGGACGGGTAGAGGTCACGGTAAAAATAGTACTATACAACCTAAAGACAAGGCTTGAAAGAGCGAAGGGTCTCTGGGTTGATGAACTTCCAGGTGTATTACAGGCCTACCGAACGACGCCAAGAGCCCCAACTAGAGAAACTCCCTTTTTCCTCGCCTTTGGAACTGAGGTAGTCATACCTGTGGAGATTGGGGTACATTCTCTAAGGGTCCAACACCACGATCCCATCACTAATGAGGAAGAACTCCGCATCAGCCTCGACTTGGTGGAGGAGGCAAAATCTCTCTTCGCTTGGAGAGCACTTTTGCACACACACATTTTTATTCCACACACACGTTTTCTCCATTTCTTGCATGATATCCGAGGGAGAGTGACACTCACTTGATCGTATAAGTCACATACACATTACCGAAATTATGGTCGGAGATTAGGGTGAACGCCACCAAGCATTTTTGGCACCGTTGCCGGGGAAGGCAAAGCGTTGAATTAGAAGGTGATTTTTGGACGACGGAGATAAGTCTCATGATTTTTATCACGGGCCGAGGTACGTTGCTCCTTGTGCATATGTTTGTTTACTTTTCATTTCAATTGTAGATATTATTTTTGCATGTGGGGACGAGACGACTAAGATTGGTGGAGAAAATTGTGGAAGTCTTCATGGATGACTTTTTTGTATTTGGGGGCTCATTTGAAGGTTTCTTGGAGAACTTGGAGAAAGTACTTGAGAGATTTGAGGAGAAGAACTTGGTCCTCAACTAGGAGAAGTGTCACTTCATAGTGACACAAGGGATTGTGCTCGGGCACATCGTTTCGACAAAGGGGATCGAAGTCGACAAATCCAAGGTTGATGCAATTTCCAACCTCCCTACACTGAAAGTCGGCAAAGACATCAGGTCATTTCTTGGCCATGCCGATTTTTACCGTCGTTTTATAAAAGATTTTAGTGCATTGGCACGACCCTTGACCAATTTGCTTTCCAAAGATGTCTTATTTGTGTGGTCGGATAACTGTGAGACATCATTTAAAAAACTCAAAAGCATGCTCATTACACCTCCAATTATGCGACCACCCAAGTGGAATTTACCATTTGAGCTCATGTGCGACGGAGTGATTACGCGGTCGGCGTTGTGCTTGGTCAAAGGGAAGACAAGAGACCATATGTAATATACTAAGCTAGTAAGACTCTAAATGAGACACAAATTAATTACACCACCACTGAGAAAGAGTTGCTAGCGGTAGTATTTGCATTGGATAAATTTCGGTCTTACATCATTGGTTCACCTATAGTAGTCTATATAGATCACCCTGCTTTGAAGTATATTTTGTCTAAGTAGGATGCAAAACCGAGACTCATCAGGTGGATCCTCCTACTCCAAGAGTTCACCTTGACAATCAAAGACAAAAAGGGTGTGGAGAACGTCGTGGCATACCTTTTATCCCGAATTGTGGTTCAACATGCCGATGAGCATATTCCTATCCCTGACACTTTTCCTGACGAGCATTTATTTTCCATTTATTATGTTTGTCCTTGGTATGCTGACATTTGTAATTATCTTGCTACAGGACAAATTCCACTGCACTAGAGCCCGGAGGATAGACGGAGATTTATGGCGGATGTGAAGTACTTTTACTACGACAACCCGTACTTGTTCAAATACTACCATGACCAACTCATGAGGAGATGTGTACCTGAGAATGGACAATGGGACGTCCTTGCATTCTGCCATTCCGAAGCGTGCGGTGGACACTTTTCTTCCAAAAAGACTTCGGCTAAGATTTTACAATCAGGTTTTATTGGCCTTCATTAATCAAAGACTGTGTTTCCTTTTGTAAAGAATGTGATAGATGCCAAAGATTAGGTAGTGTGACCCGTAGGAATATGATGTCTTTGTCCCCCGTGTTAGTAATTGAGATATTCGATTGTTGGGGCATTGATTTCATAGGTCCATTTCCCATGTCTTTTGGCTAACTGTATATTTTGCTGACAGTGGACTATGTGTCCAAGTGGGTAGAGGCTATCCTAACCAAGACCAATGACCACTGGTTCGTGGTTAAGTTCTTAAAAGAAAACATCTTTTCGAGGTTCGGGATGCCTCGTGCAATGATAAGCAATGGTGGTTCTCATTTCTGTAATAGGCCATTTGCATCCTTAATGCATAAGTATGGCGTCACACACAAGGTGTCCACCGCTTATCACCCACAAACCAATGGCCAAGCCGAGTTGGCCAATAGGGAGATCAAGAACATCCTAGAGAAAACGTTGAACCCTAATATGAAGAATTGGTCACTTAGGCTGACCGATGCCCTATGGGCTTACCGCACTGCTTACAAGACCATTCTAGGTATGTTATCCTATAGGCTAGTCTATGGCAAGACTTGCCATTTGTCATTTGAAATGGAACACAAGGCATATTGGGCCATCAAGACCTTAAACTTCAACTTGAGAATAGCCGGAGAGAATAGGAAATTGGAGTTGAATGAGTTGGAGGAGATCCGTAGAGATGCATACGAGAGCTCAAAAATTTCAAAAGAAAGGGCTAAGATTTTTCATGATAAATCCATTTTAAGGAAATCATTTGAGCCTGGAAAAAAAGTGCTATTGTATAATTCTCGACTCTCCATTTTTCAAGGAAAACTCTGATCCCGTTGGGATGGTCCCTATCTTGTCAAGGTGACCTACCCCAATGGAGCCGTGGAAATCATGAACCCCGAGGATGGTAAAACATTCAAGGTCAATGGCCAAAGACTTAAGTCATTCTTCGAGGGTTTTGAGGGTCAAAACATGGAGGAAGAGTTGGTGGATCCGGTTTACCCGGACCTTTTGGAGGATTAATTGTTCATGTAGATTTTAGTGTATAGTCGCTTTCTTTTATCATTTAATTTTCAAGTTATTTTGTTTATTTACTTTCATCGTTGTGTAGTTTTCGTTCTTTTAATGTGTAGATATGGTGTTTTTTGTCAAAAGCTCCATGCAAGGTGTTCTATAATCCTACTTATCTTTTCAAGTCCGTCATTGCGTACCATATCTTTTTTGTTGCATTGAGGACAATGCATGAATCAAGTTGGGGGGTGAGGTGCACCATTTGTACGATACACCAAATTTTTGTGAAAATTTTTGTTGATGATACCAATTTTTGTGGTGAAATTCACCTTTCACATGTTCTACAAATTTTTGTTTAAGAATAGTTAAGAAATATGTGAAAATTTTGAAATTTTTTGTGAAAAATATCTGAATTTTAAACCATATTCCCTTATTAAAAGTATTGTGGGATTTTTGATATGTTGATCGTTGCTTTGAACTTTGGATACATGTGAGCATCATAGAAGTTTGTCCTATTGCTAAGAGTATCACATATATGTTTTCTTTTGAACTCAACCATATTGCACCTTGAATGTGTAATTTCGATAATTTATGGATTGAGTTCACATTTTAGAGCTTGAAATGAGTAGTGGAGATGAATAAATACCCATGAGAGCTTTAGTGTCAATCCTTGTTGGAGGGAACTTGCATTTACTCAAGGAACAATTCTTTAAATTTTAAATTTGTTCAATAATCTCATTATACTTGTTTTGGTTAGAGTGCATTTGTGTAGTTGATTGGCTTGTTTTGAAATGCATAATACTCCCCCATGCTTATCTAGAGATGATCTTAGGCCATTTTTGAATTCTTTGAGCCTTAGTCTTTTTCTTGTGAAATTATGTCCCTAGTGTCGTGATTGAGCCTTGTTGAAAATTCATTTTCATGCCACACAATTGACCAAGCTAGTGCAAAATGATAAAAATTTATCACACCTTGGTTGTTCTAAGAGTTGACTATAATTGAACATGAAAGATAAGGAATGGTGATGTGGAAACCCAACAAAGGGATGATTAATATGGAATTCAAGTGTTGAATGAAAAAGAATGAAGAATCCAAGAAAAAGGAGAAAAAAGGGGTGAAAGAAGAAAGAATGATCAAAGAAAAAGGAAAATGTTAAGGAAAAGAAATAAAGAGCGAAGTGATGGTGTTAGACTGAAAATCCCATAAAAGGGAGATCTTTTTGAAATAAAGGTCATGCACTCGGAACAACCCTCTTTGTTATCCTCTTTTCTTCATTTCATTTGCCTCAATATCACCCCAAGGCCCCATTATAATCTTTGAAGTCCTAAATGATCTAGAGACAGCATGGGGAAAGCATATCCTTAAAGAAAAGAGACGTTGACTTAACTATCTAGTGCCCTAGCATTCCTTTCATGAGATTATGCCAAGGTTGTTTCATTTTTATGCATGAACTTCATTTTTGGACTATATGTGAGTATACTTCATTTTGTACACATGATTCTATCTCACATATACACATGGAGAGCATGCTAGGATAACCATAGTGTGATTCATTGTTGAGAGACACCCTTGGTGAGAGTTGCATCGAAGTTGAATTTGGATAGCTGAGTGAATGTGAATTCCATTGGGTAAATGTTTAAATTACATGTCCATTTCACACACACACTAGTTTGAAAATGAATGTGTAGGTGCATACTCTATAATAGCAGTTAAAGCCATGGTGATGCTCATGTGTGCTTGATTCGGGCATTTGAACAATGTGTTATGTAGCCCTATGCTCAAAGGATAGGGGAATATCGCTCAAGTTTTCGATATTGGATAGAATTAGGAATACCTTTGTCATTTGAATCTATGCTTTACATTTTGGGTATTCATTTTGGTAGTTAAACTTAGAAATCCATGTCTTGTATTTTGAAAGCATTAAAATTTTAAATCATGTTACAATTTCAGAAATGACTTTGGGCATGATCATTCATTTGTGGTACACATTTGTGGTTTAGGTTTTTGATAGAGTAGATGTCATAGATAGGTTGTTAGAATGTTTAGGAGTTAAAATAAGTTGGAATGGAAGTGAAAGTTGAAGCACATGAATTGTTTTGCAAAAAAGGCAAAACCTTCCGAAAGGTTTGGTTATTAACCTTCCAGAAGGTTTTTTCCAGTGCACAAACCTTTCGGAAGGTCGAAGCAAAACCTTCCAGAAGGTTTTGCACAAAAAGCCAAAAACGAGGTTTTAAGTTCATTTTTTTCGGCATAACTGTTCATCTCCTTCACATATCTCAATCTCCCTTTCTCTCTTCTCTCTCTCGAAGCCTCTCCAATCCTCAAAGATCCCCACCCATCAAGACTCCTAATCACTACACTTAGGGTTGATTTTAACTTGGATTTCACTATGATTTGTGGATTGCTCACTAAAACTTAGGTTTCTCATTTTCAAATCTCAAGTTTTCTTAGATCTTCTCCAAAATCTTTTAATCCCTTGCAATGGCTCACATGGGTAGGATCTCTTTTGTTTCTTTTGAGCCTATGGAGCAACTATTGTTGGTGTTTTTGTCATTTTTGGGTGTTAGGGCACTGTTGGTTCTCATGGCCCGCACCAAATGCACAGGTTCGGAATCCCCACAACCCACGGCCACTAGTTCCCGCAAGAGGAGTGTGGAGGGCCCAAGTAGTGGATATAGGGAGGAGAGGAGGACAAAAGCAAGAAATGATGCTCTCAATCAAAGAATTGAGGAGAAAAATGTGACTTTTTAGCGCTTGGTGGATAGGCCCACTCTTGGGCCGAATAACGAAGTGGTGAGGATTATTGAGGGTCATGGGTTGGGAATTTGGTTTGATCCGGTTAGCGGGTATAACCTGGCTTTGTGTAGGGAGTTCTATAGGAAGTTGAAGGTGGTGGGCAAGGATGGTAGTGTGCTTAGGACGAATGTGCGGGGGGGAGACGTTTGACGTAACCTCGAATTTGATTGTCACATTGATGAAATACCAGAGGCCTCCCCCTAATATCCCGGTCTACCCACACAATCTCCAAGGGAGAAAGACATTTTTTGAGTATGTATAGCTTACCTATGAGGACCCGACCCAATTCAAGGGGACAACTCTAGTCGGGGGCCTCAAGCACTCCTACGGGGTCATGAACAAGATCCTACACTACAATCTGAGTCCTAGGGGTGCAAAGAAGAACCCTAATGTGGAGAAGCTTGCCCTTCTACATGCATTCATGACCGAGAAGCGAATGGACATAACTCTATTAATCTGGGAGTTCATGAAGGAGTTCACTTAGGCTACAAAGCCGAAGGCAAATCTCCCCTTCGACAATCTTGTCACTAGGATGTGCTCCCACTGCAAGGTCAAGGCCTACGCACATGATGTGCTGCTACCCCCAGAGACTGGTGCTATTGGAAAATCGAGTAGCAGTAAGAGGGCAGCAAGGACTAGGGGTGAGAGAGCTAGTGCCTCGGGACCTGAGCCATCCTCTATTGGGCCATCCTCTTCTGGACCTTCTACCTCTGCCCCGATTCGTACTGTGTCACAGTGTTTGGGTGCCTTGGAGACTACGATGTATGGGCTGTCATTGATGGTGACTCGGATCTTCCAGCACACCTTCCCAGGAGAGCCCATCCCCGGTGGACCTCCGCCACCTCTGGCCGGACCTTCTACCTCCGCTCCCATGACTTCTACAGTTATTGAGGTGGGAGGCTCCGACGATGACGATGATGACGAGAATGCTGATGGGAATGGTGATGGGAATGGTGATGAGGAGGATGCAGAGTAAGGCCTTGACCTATTTCCCCTAATAGGAGATGAGGATGACGAGTAGGGTGTCGTCGTGTTACTTTTTTTGTTTCTTTTGGTTTTAGGTTGTACACAGTTAGGGTTAGTTTTGTCGTCCTAGTAGAAGTGCTTCTAGGATGTTAGGCCGTTTTGTTTTTGAACTCTAACTCATTGTACTGAACTTTTGAAAATGATTAATGAAAAGTACCACAGTTGTTTCCTTTTATCTTGCCCAAGTTCATTTCTCTAATTGCAATGTGATTTTTTCATTTTGAATGTTGGATGATTTACTTGTATGAATTGGTTGTTGTAGTTTTATACCTTGTGGTTTGAAATAAAGTTTGCTAGGGACTAGCAAAACTCAAGTTGGGGGGTGTGATTAGCACAAAATATTGCACATTATGTATGCTTTTATACCCTTTCGTACTTGCTTTTATGGTGGAAATGGGAAGAAATTCAATTAATCAAACAATTAATGAAGTTGTTGGGTGATTGTAGGTAAAATGTTGGTTATGGCTTGAGTTAAGCCCCTATCGTACTGCACAAAGTCAACGGAGCTTGGGGTTGGCTTAACGGGAGGCTTGGAAGGTGAAGAAATCAAGAAAAAGACAAGTCAGGAGAAAACCTTCCGGAAGGTTTGGTCATAGACCTTCCGGAAGGTTTGCACACTAGAAGGCAAAGACTCTGCCCCTATCAAAACCTTCTAGAAGGTTTGCTTCGACCTTCCGGAAGGTTTTGCACACTGGAGTTGGATCTACCGTAAACCTTCCGGAATATTTTTCTTACTGGACAGCTTTAACCTCTGTCCCCGCCAAAACCTTCCAAAAGGTTTTGCTTTGACCTTCTAAAAGGTTTTGCTAAAAAATGTCAGATTCTGCATCTCAATCCCTGCCACTTGGGGGGTCCCACCATTGCTTCTCCCACACATACCTAACATGTTACACATCCCAGCATGCCTTCCTACACCTAAGGTTGGACTTTGGAGGCCAATGCATTTATGAGGAAGAGAGATAAGAAGGGAGTCTGGTGGGTTACAGGCTAGGCTTGTCCTAGCCTGTCCAAGCCATCTACTCAGCCCCCCATTAATGGGAGGCTTGCACACACAGGCTATAGGGCCTCATGGAGGAAAATGCAAAGAGTGACACCATTGTAGAGGATTATTCAGCATTTTAGAGAGAGAAGCTCAAGGAAAAAGACATAGTTTAGAGAAAGAAAGTTTGGATTTTTTTCATTTTCTTACCCATTTCACTTGTAGTAAGCTGTAAGACTCTTGTAATCTTCATTTATTGCACTTTAATGTCATTTATTTCAAGTGTATTCCAAATTTAGTCAGGTATCTTTGAATCTACCATTGTTACATATGAGTTTTTCACTTCAAGCTTTTTAGTTGGGTATTAAATGCACTTATCTTTGTAGTTTCACTATTCTTTACATTAAGACAAGTTTTAATCTCCATTTCATTACCATGTCTCTTTCTACAATGTATGTCTTTGCATTTAATATGAGTAGCTAAGCTTTACGTTGGCTAATCCAAGGAAGATTTCCTCATGTGTATGCTAAATCAACTCTCCTCCATTCTTCCTCATAGTGTAAAGTGTTTGGTTTGACTAGGTTGAGTGCGGACGTGGTTGCGAACTCTTGATACACCGTAGACTTGTCACGGAGTATGCTTGAGCCTACACCTCCACTTTAGTCCCTCACTTCCTACGAATCAATCGAACACCTAGGCACCATTGGAAGAATGTTTAGAGTTGATTTGGCATTCCCATTGGAATGACCTCTTCGGATTAGCCAACCTTGTTTCCATTATATTTTAATCGAAAACTTCACTCACCAAAACACAAATTCAAAAGATTTTATACGTTCCATTTTTACAAAATCACCTTCACACGATTCAACCTTCATTCCATGAGGAGACGACCTTCGAATACTCATTCCAAGTAAAAAATGACTCTTGAAAGTCTCTCTTTGCTTGGAAAGCACTTTTGCACACACACACATTTTTATTCCACACACACGTTTTCCCCATTTCTTGCATGATATCCGAGTAGGGATGTCAGTGGACCAGAGAAAAATGGGTATTCGTCCAAACCCGCCCCGTTTGGACCGAGAATGGACTATACGTATTGGACGGTGGACGTATACGGGGATACCCGTATAAACCCGCACGGGGATGAAGGCGGGGATGGACTTACTCTTACCCCCGCCCCGCCCCCGTTACCCGTTAAATAAATAAATAAATATATATATATATATATATATATACTCCCAAGCCCTAACTAAACATATTTACTGTAACTACCAATCTAGAAATATGGTGAATGGAGGTTGATGAGTTTCTCTGCTATAGTGAACTAAGAAATGGGGAGAATTATTGAATTAGCAAAATTTTAATTTTTCATCTTTTAACTCTTTATGGCTGTAATATGAATTTAATAACATAAATTATTCTAGGAAACTTCAAGTGTAGTGCTATAGTTTTCTTAGTTCAATTTTATTTTCCTTTTCTTCCTTTCTCTCTAATAGTTTCGTTTCTCTTTTTGTGGTCCAATGACACTTTAAATAGAATACTATATTGTTTTGGCTTTTACATTTTGCAATATGTATTATTTTTTGTTTTGGTTTTGTTGCAGGAGCCTTCTTTTCAAACAATGGTTCAACATTATCAGATTGTAGAGTCCTATCACATAGATTACTAAATGAGAAGGTGAAGGAGATGAAAGATCATGTGATTAGGGCCAAAGCATACGTGAGTTTTGCACCACTAAATAACAACTCCAATTTGTAAAAGAGTTGAAACTACGAATAAAAGAGCTGGAACGAGTTGTGAGGGAATCCACCAAGGATTCTGATTTGTCTAAGAGGTAAAAAATTCTTTTAGTTTTCTGATTATTCGGCATCTTATTTTCCATCAACGTGGTAATCAAAATATTAGTAAATACAAAATATTTTTTATGCAATTATTATAGTTTTTTATGTTTTATTTTCTTTATTAAATTATAGGTGTGAAGTTACATGGTAGAAAAATTTCCCCATTACGTTGTTTGTGTTATGTTGAATTATATCAAATTCAAGTAATATTTTGGATATTTGTTGTTTGTGTTATGTTGGAATATATTATGCTACATTATGTTGTGTTACATTATTTAAAAAATTGTTGGATTATTTAAAATGTTGGATTTATTTAGAATTTTGGATTATGCTACTTGGGTTTGGGCTTAGGCTTGGGCGGGTACGGGGGAAGCGGGGACAGGGACGGGGATGGGGACGGGGACGGGGATTAGAAATTTACCCGCGGACGGGGATGGGTATGAAAATTATACCCGTTAACGGGGGTGGACCGGGGATGGACGGAGTTTTTTTAAGCGGGTACGGGGATGGAGACTACACTCCCCGCCCCCGCTTCGGTCCACTGACATCCCTATATCCGAGGGAGAGTGACACTCACCTGACCGTATAAGCCACATACACATTACCGAAATCATGGTCGGAGATTAGGGTGAACACCACCAAGCACTCTGCTTCAGCCCTCGTGCAAGCAGCCTCTCTAAGCACGGCCCTCTCATGGGTTGCCACAAGCTCATCCTGGGAAGCCCTACCACTAGCTTCAAGCTCAGCAATCCTCCCCTGAGTAGTAAGAAGCTCTTTTTGCACAATCTCATGACTCTGCTTCAGCTGGCTATAATAAACAGCTCTTGAAAAAAGACACACAGTGGCAGTTGAAACATAAAAAAGGCAAAAGAATGTTAGTGCCTAAGGAGGGACTGGAGAAAACAGACCCTTACCTGAGCCAGACCTTCCAAAAAAGTGTCGATAACACCCTCAGTGCCCCGGGCGGCACTAATCTCATTAACGTCTGTCGGGAACACAAACCTCCCAAATCGCTCCCTGACGACTTGCACATCACCCAACATGGAGCCAATCTGAGCAGGTGCACCTGTAGAGATTCCCACAGGAGGAGTCGATGAATGGGGGCAGGAGGTGTGGCCGACAGGGGGGTCTCTGGAGTGACCATCACATCTGAAGGGGTCGCTAACCAAGGACGCACCACTGGAGGGTTCATCTTAGAGGAGCCTGCCAAAGCATCACTCACCCTCGCCATCTTAGAAGGAGGAGTGCCCCTAGTGGAATAAAGAGACTCTACCACTGTCCTGTCCACTGTAGAAGGAGAAAAGTGTTACCTTAATAAAAACCAAGTAAATGAGGGGAAGACAAAAGATTCAACGTACCATTTCTCTTCAAAAGGAACCGCCAAGTCTCGGAGAGGGTGCACCAGCCCTAGCACCAACTGTAGGAGATCCTCTAACTCCACCCTCTTTGAGCATGAGAGCTCCAAAGTCCTTTACAGGGTGAGCCCTCACGGCCTGCAACTTCCTTTCTTGATCCTTAGTGAGCTCTGGAGAACCTGTAAGGGATGTAATAAGCACACATTTGCAAAGAAGGCAAAGGAAAAAGAATAAGTGTGGGCATACCAAGTCTCTTTGGGGTGTCCCATTTTGTTGGTACCGAAGCTTTGTCCGCCTCTGAAGCCCACTCTCCACCAACAAATATAAAACGAGTCTTCCATCAATTTACCTCCTCCCAGAGCAAGGTAGTACCAGCCACGATTGGGAGCAGGAGTCTCACTCAGAGTATAGGCTACACAAAACTCTTGAGGAGAAACATCCTCATAATGCACCTTTCTCCACAGTGCCAGAAACCCCAACAAAACACTCCAACCATTGGGCGCCAACCGTCCTGGCGGCAGTGAAAAGTAATGCAGAATACGACAAATACAAGAAGGCATTGGGAACCTGAGCCCAGCCTCAAGCACCTCCTCATAAATGGCAATGTCTCCAGATGAGCCATCACAAGTAGGCTCGCCCATCTCGGCTCGACGACACAGTACCATTGGAAGAATGTGGTAGGTGGAGACAATCCGCAAAATATCAGCGTCCGTATTGAAAGTACTAGAAATGGTACTTACTTTCAATCCGTCGTCGAGAGCTGCCTTCCCCCCATGTTTCCTACTGCGAGAGCAAGGAGCATTGCCCTGGCCACTACCAAGAGATCCATGTCTGGTGTCTACTCCGCCTCACCTGACCCATCTAATAATAACGACCCAGCTATACACAACACTGCCTGATTGCGCCTAGTGGTCCTCGGCACCGCCTGTGCACTTACATGGCCAAGCCCAGTGTCTCCCGGGGCCATAGCAGCGCTCAACAATCCTTGCCCAGTGCGCTGGAGTCCCAGTCCTGCTTCACAAGCAGCACCCATCACCAACTGCGTCTCGCCCAGCACCATAGGCGCCTCTCCAGCAGTGGTATGGGCACCTCTCCAATAGCGCCCAGTGCCATGGGCACCTCTCCAGTAGTGCCCAGCACTATGGACGCCACTCCAGCAGCACCTAGTGCCATGGGCGCCTCTCCAGCAATGCCTAGCACCATGGGCACCTCTCCATCAGAGCCCAGCACCATGGGCGCCTCTCCAGCAGTACCCAGCGCCATGGGAGCCTCTCCAGCAACGCCCAGCGCCATCGGTGCCTCACCATCAGAGCCCGACGCCTAGGGCATCCTGCCTAGCGTCATGGGCGCCTCTCCAGCAATGCCTAGCGCCATAGGCGCCTCACCATCAAAGCTCGACGCCTGGGGTATCCCGCCTAGCGCCATGGGTGGCTCATAGTCATCACCCAATGGGTCAGCTCGCCCCCCTTCAGTCCTAGCGCCCAATGGGTCAGCTGCCCCCTCTTTCGGTGCCCCATGGGTCGCCACACTGGGCGGCGCCCAAGGCCCCTTCATCTCGGCGACCTGGGTTGCGACGCCCATGACGCCTTGGCCCTCTGCTCCTCGCTTCCACTACTCCCCCCACTCCTTGCCCGACATCGAACATTTCCCTTGTTTCAAGGGATTTTTCCTGAGCTCCTGGGACAACGCCTATCTCTCTAAGTTCCTTACCAAGATTCTCAAACTGCTGCACATCTTCTCCTTTAATCGACATTGCTCTGAATGCTCAAATCAAGAATCTGACCTCTTGACTTTGTGCTTAAAGGATTTCAGGGAAGAGCTCTCCTTCTCTCTCTCTCTCTCTCTCAAATTTGTATGGAATGAAAAAAAGGGGGAAAAAGCCACAATTTATAACCTAGGGCTCTTCTAGAATCCAAAAGGGGAAGTAAAATGAGGAGTTTATATAGCTGAAGATGTCCTACAGGCAAAAGGAGTTTACAGGAAGGAAAGAAATCGTCGGTCAAAAGGAGTCTCCAAGAAATTCAAGTCCAAGAAGGGTTGACATTTTTTTTTACTGTAAATTTTGATCCGTTTCTCCAAACGGGGTCCATAATATAGCTGAAGATGTCCTAGAAACATATGTTTGGGCCTTCAAAACTTTTTCCAGTTTTGTGTTCAACTGAAATCCAAACTCAACCGAATGTCCTCCTCTCCAAGTTTCATTGGACACAGGGCATTGGGGGGCAAATGATGGGTCAGGTCCAAGGGCCCAACCCATGTTGTGAGCCCAGTTTAAATTAAGAGCCCAACTTAAAGAGATCCAATAAGTCCAGCCCAAAGGGGTCCACGCCCTGTCAAGCTCATCAGGGTTCGAGGAGCTACATCACCAAGGGAGTAAGTAGGTTCATCCAAGAGCCTCATCCACGCCGTCTTGGAAAGAGTCAACCAGGGGTCCACGCCCAGTCAAGCTCATAAGAGTTCGAGGAGCTACATCACCAAGGGAGTAAGCAGGGTCATCCAAGAGCCTCATCCACGCCGCCTTGGAAAGAATCAACCACCACGTCATCCTTTGACCGGATCTTATGGGGAGCGTCGTAACTGTCTCATCCGTTGAGAAGATGGCGCCAGCTCTACCAGATTAGCCACTTAGTTATTGATAAGTCACCTCAATATGTTAGAAGGCGACTATAAATTGTAAGCTCCACCAACACTTAGGGGGCATCAAACACAATCGAGCACATCTACTATCATTCTCCTCTCTCTCTCATAACTTGTATCTCCCTACTCTCCCTACACTCCTCTAAGTAATAAAATACCAGGTCATCCTAGCCCTTCATAGTGGACGTAGGTCATATTGACCAAACCACTCTACATTTTTGTCTCACTTGAGTTATTCTCTCTCTACTTAATATCTGCATTAATTATCAGTCACTTGATAGGTGGTGTGCAAAACTAATTTGTGCATCATCACCTTACACTAAAAATTTGTTTGATTTTAAAGGGGTAGGTGATGGAGTATGCCTCTATTTAATGCTTGATACCACAACAACAAGCGTGGTGGCAAGTGGCAATAGAGGTGATGTTGGTGTTCATAGTGAATTCTATTTTTCTCAAACTTTTTTGGTGAATGTTTTTAGTGTATATGTTGTTTGTTTAGGCTAATATGAATTTTCAGTTTTTTTGCATTTGTGTATTTAGTGTTTTAGTTCTTTTGTACTTTACCTGAAACTTGCAATATCGAGAAACAGCAATATTAGACTCTATTAGTTTTGTTTAGTGAATTCAAGGCATATTTTTACTATTCATATAATTTGTGAGTGATAGTCTTTTTCCTATTTTCATAGAATGCATTGCCATAAGTATTTGGTGGATAAGATAATAGTTGGATCATAGCATTTTATTTTGATATTTGTTGTTGTGGTTAAATCTATGAGATTTCGAATTGATTCTTTTGGCATTTTGAGTTGGACTTGGGTTTGGCAAGTATAGACGTGTGTGATGTCTTCATTGTTGGTTCGATTGTTTGCATTCTTTTCATTACAAGAAAAAATTGATGGAACCACAGAAGTCTGTCTGATATTTGTTGTGTTTAAATTTTCTTGCTCTAGAATCAATTGGACTCGTCGATAGAGTTGAACAACTACATCTCCGCAATTTTTTAGGTTACCAACAACGAAGTACTTTACATAGCACTTGAACAATTCCGTCTTATAATTTTCGTTGTTGCATAGTGGTGAAATTATTGATGTAATACTTTCCTCCCTAAATTTTAGGAATCTTCTAAATGGGGACACTCTTTTTGGATGTTGGCATCGATAGGAGTTTTACCCGAGGGTCTATTTGTTTAGCGGGAGAATGGTAGAAAATGCAAGAAAGATAAATTTTTTAAAATTTTTATGTGTTTGGTTAACATGAAATGAAAAATGATGGAAAAAATAAATTTCTTTAATGCTTGAATTTTCTCACAACTAACCAATTTTTTTTTCTTGTAAAAAATACAAGGAAATGCAAAAAAGTTGTGATCTATAACTAACTTCCCGTTTTACCCTTATATTTCTTAAAATATTTTATTGGTTATTAATTTTAAAAAATATTGATATAGATTTGATTAACCATATAATTTGGTCCAAAGACCTTCATGCGGGTGCTTGTCCTAAAATTAGGTTACGAGCCACTTTTTTTTTTAAAATTTTTAACTTTCAATTATAATACATATATTTTTCTTCTTTAGGCCGATTTAATATAATTAAGAATAATTTAGAAAATTAGAAAAATGTTATTGTAACTTTACTTTCTTTCAAACAATAGAATAAAAAAAAATTTAAACTTTCTTGCAATTTTTTCATCCTAATCAAATACATGCATGAAAATATATTTTCTATCATTTTCTTTTCTTTCACTTCACTTTCTATCATTTTTCACTTTCAATCATTCTTTTCTTCCTAACCAAACAGACCTTGAAAGAGGGAATCCAAGAACATTTTTGATGGAAAAACATATTATATACAAAGAATTGGGTAAGATTAGTTATGTCGTAGACATTATGAATTTCGTTCTGCCCTCATCAGACTTGAATTAAGTAGAAATTGCAAATACGTGGCATTTATTCCTAAGTTTTGTGGTTTTGAAAAAAAATAATTTTCAATTAGGCACTCCTCTGTGATATATAGTTTTCGGAGCATGTCTTTTGTCCATTGCCACTGCATCGACATAGTGCATGTGACAATTTCTATTATTCTATAGTTTTGTCTCTACACATCAAGCTTTGAGGTCCTTGTTTTCGACTGCGACATATCAACTAGCTAGAAACTTCAATTTCTCAAAAGGGGTTGAATGCAAAACTACAAGTGCCTTTGTAGGTTTGCGATAAAAAGAGTGTTAAAGGCGAAGATTTGAAGAAAAGGGTTAAACTTTTAGTTGGTTTATGTGGCAATGGTGAACTTTTATTGCTGCCACACTTTGTGCAAAATTTGTACATCGTCTTTTTGCTCTGTCGATGACTAATTTCAGAGCTATGATTGGTCCTTTAGGAGTGTATTTGTATATATATGTCATACGAATTGTGCTCAATGATAATTTTTTAGTATACAGTCTCAGGCATTTTTTTTCAAGTTTTGTGATTGTCGTAGAGAGACAAACTTATTCAGTCTCCTAAGGCACTATGTAATTGACTTGAGTTGTGTTTCATTGAATAATGGTTTGATTATTTAAGTTGTGTATAAATGTTGTTATTGTTCAGGGGTCTAATTTTTTTTAACATTTAAAATACTAATTACCTTATTTTTCTTGGGAAAACAGGGCAGAAGTTCACATTTGTGGAATTTTTGGGCTTCAGATCCAACCTAAACACTTTTAAGGCCAAAATTCCATAAAATAAAAAATAGAAAAAATACCCTTTGATGGTGTAGAAAACTAAGAAGTGTGAGTTGGGGTAGCTGAGTGAGCTCCATGTAAGAGTGTGTGTGCAGTGAACAGTAATGAAAAGAAGACAAGGGGATAAATGGTTTACCAAGTTGAAGATTTAGGCTAGTCCACTCTAATGCAGTCTTTTGCTCTATTTGGTTTGTATTACTTGGAAAAGAAGAAGATTAAAACCTTTGAGAGTACAATTGCACAATGCTCTTTTCTAGGAAAATGTTTGTCTATTTATACACAAAGGTAGTGTGGTCCTCAAGTAATGATGGGGATGGTCCCCTAGTTTGTTAGGATTTTGAAGGGAATATTTGGCTGTTAGAGGCTACATTCCTTAGGCGTGATGTGACATTCTAGAAGTCGATGATGTGACAATCTAAGAAATAGATCATTCATACCCTAGACAAGATTTGATGACCTCTTCAATCTTCTGAGTATCCTTTTTCCGCTATAGGATGAACCATTTTATCTGCACCAAACTAGTTTGATAATGGCCGAGCTGGGTCACTCCTTGATTAACCTGGCTGCTCATGTAGCAAGTCGATTAGTCTAATATGCAGGTCGACTAATCTCCTCCTAGAGCTGTGGACTTATACTCTGGGTTGACCTTGATCTTGGTATCATCAATTGCTCCTTAGCCCTGAGCTTGGACAGTTTTGAGCTGGCAGTTGGTTGGGGTTAAGCTAGATTATCGAGGTGGAGCTTCGAAGGCTAATCTAAGGCATGATTGAGCTCGTTAGAACAAATATGAGTTGTTGAGATTAGGGCGAATCAAGGTCATGTCTGTCTGATTATGTTCCTAGAATCTTGTGTAACTAAAAAGACATGATTTGAGCATTACTCGTTCTCCATGCAGACAGGCAGTTGTGGTGTGTGTTAAGCGCCTTATTTTTTGGGTTGTTGATTAGCCATTAAAAGTGATGTTTTATTATATTTAATGTATGTATAATTACATATTATTTCAGTTTAACATGTTATTATTTTCTAGGTAAAATAGGTGAATTTGATCAAAATTGGAGACACTTGGTGAATCAATTGCTAAGGGGAGGCAAATTGGACTCAGAAGGGCAAAATAATCATTTGGAATACGAGACGAGGTAGAAGTCAAGTGGATACCCGTGGAAGATTCAACCCAGTTCCCAGAAGCTTGGAGCTCAAAATTCGAGGAATGCCATATATAATTGGAATCATTGACTTCTTGGAAATAAAATTCAAATCGAAGTTGGAGAAGTATCGTACAGACGTCATTATCACTATCTAGAAGCATGTGTCTATATTGCAATTCCAAAGAGTTTTTATTATTTGGACACCTTTGTTGCCGTTCAGACTCAAGATTGACGATATGTACCCCGATCGTTTGGACGCGGGAATTATTCTCCGGAAGGTAGCCTAAAGATAAAAAATCTAGTAACTTTTTACCGTTCGGACACTATTTACTCCATCTGGACGCGACTTTTTACAAAGTTGTTGCTTTGTCTTTTTAGCGGTCCGATTTTATTGACATATTCATCCCTTCCTATACCTAGGTTTTTTTGTATAAATATGGGACTCTCATGTGTTGAGAGATCATATGGGGATCGTTATTCTTTTCTTTTCTTTTTTTGTTTTCAAGACTCATGGCTTGTGAGTAAGTTTTCTTGTACTCTTTAGTTAGGAGTATGGATCTTGGATTGTGATTTTCTTATTCATTTTTCATGCAATTATTTTCCATATTTCTAATGTTCTATCTTTTTGAAATTCTAGAATAATTTGAATGATTGTTGGTAAAGTTTTAAGCTCTGTGTAATTATTTGACTATTCATTAACATGATTGAGTTCTTGGGACAAATAGTACTTATAATTCCCTGCAAGTTTCTTAAAACTAGTTCCTAATTCTTACTTTCAAAGTAATCGCCTTATGTTTTCAAGGCTAAATTTTTCGGTTGACTACACTGACGTTGAAAATCAAAGGAGATAATTAAAATTGCATGCATATGTCTAATTAATGATCATAAAAAGATCAAGATCCTGAAACTAAAGAGTTCTTTCTCTGATTATCAAATCCTTCTAAAAATTCTTGCTTACAAATCAACCTTCAAAACCAAATGGTACATGTTCGTCTTTTTCTACCTCTTGATTTTAAATTGATCCCTATGGCTCAACCTCGGACTTCTTGAATATTTTTATTAATTGTCCGTCTGCACTTTAAGTGTACCTTTTTTGAGTCAAGCAGTCGTGCCAATTGGAAGGAGACACGCGAGCTTGAGGATAGACGTATTAAATGTGCATAATGGAGAAAAAACTACCAATTTTTTTCCTATTTAAACTCTTCCCCTTCTACTGTGGTAGAGAACGCGTTTGAGAGGTGGGAGGTCTTGGAGACAGAGAGTTCACCCCTTGGCCATCGTTGTTCCTTTTTGCTGGTTTCTAGCCCCTTCGTTGTCTTCCCTCTATGGTTTGTCCTTTTCATTTATTAGGTACATTTTATGCCTTATTCTTTCTTAAATCTAGATCCTTTTGATCCTTAGTGGTTTTGTCAGGGGCTCCACTTCCTTGTCCTTCGATTCAACTACCTTAGGAGTCACCATAAGTCCTTAGTTAGCCTTCCTCTATTCACTGATCAAGATGTTGTGACTAGGGCCTTTCTTCTTTGTGACTAGTATTTAGAGCTTGGTGCCCTTGAGGATTGCTCCCTAAATATCCCTCAACTATAAGCTTAGGCAAGGTAGTGTAGTTCCCTACGTTGGAAACATGTTTGGGTCCTTTTCATCCACTCCTTCATCTAGGTAAAGTGTCTATAGCTCTACTTGTATAATCATGAGGGAAGATCCACATTAGGTTCCCACTCCCGAGACAACAGAAAGTAAAGCTTCAGTGACCACTTGAGCGGCCCTGTGATCAGCTGGTACCCTAGGGTTACAAATATGAGTTTGACGACCCCTTTGCATTCTAAACACTCCGATTCGCATCCCAATCTTCCCAAAACCATTAAGGCTCATACCTAAACGATTCAAAACACCTTCTAGTGAATTTCTAGAAAAAATTCACAATCTTGAACCTAGTTTATGTGTGATCATGCCTCCAAAATGAGAAAATGCCTAGGGCTGAGGAATCTCAAGAAATCAAGATTGAGTTTGATAGACTCCGGACTTCGCAGCGAAGTACAGGTTAGAGTATGCTCTCAGGCTAGTTATTGTTGAGTGATTAACCATCAAAAGGTCTATTTTATTGTATTAAATGATTGGTTAATTGTATATTATTTAAAATAAAATGTATTAGAGGCATCAAAAACGTGCTTGATCCTCAAAGAGTACACCCAAATGTAATAATTTCTCGGTAAGTCCAAGGTCGAACCACAAGGATTAAATGAAATTTTGAGGTAAAGGTAAAGGAATAACTAAAATTATTGGAAAGATTGAATTGGTTGAAGCATGATTGTAAGTAAAATTTAAAGGAATTAATCTATTGGAAAAATGATCATTTAGCTTCATGATCTGAATCTGTTCATGTTTATCAAATAATTATATTTATGCAATTCGTAATTATCTCAATTAATTTCCAAATCAATGTAGTTAACCATAAAATATAGCTTTGAACACAATTATTTTGATTGACACGAAAATAAGAATTGATGGATTTGAAGTATTGAATATGTTTCTATATGGTCCCTCAAGCAAACAGTGTCACTTGTGGTAGCCTTTAGGTTTAGGGATCTAGGTTAGTGGTGGAAGCTCTCAAGGTAGAAGATGTGTTTTCTCTCTTAAAAATCTCACAAGAGGCTTAACCTAGTTATAGGAAAGGCTCTCCCTATTTATAGGTTTGGAATAAGGGTGGTTTTAGTAAATAAGAAAACTCATATTCGCGTACGACAACTCGATCGGTGGAAAGGCAGTCATAGGGTGGTTGGTACTAGAATGAAAATCATATTTCAAACTTGTCCAAGAGCAGCATCGCTCGAGCGACCATGAGCACCGCTCGAGTGACCTTGAAGGACTCGAGCAAGCTTTGTGCACTCCTCCATGGCCGCTCTAACCATGGCTAACGAGCATGGATCAGTCCCTACTGATTTTTAAAGCACAAAACTAAGCAAAAAACTTGTTCTCTTAAACATTAAAGGGTGTTGCTCAAGAAAAGTCTGATAATGGCTTCATATATACTTTCAAAACACAAAAATGATTTAGAAAAACCTTTTTTCCAAAACACCTTGGAGACATACTCGGATTGCTTCCAACCTAATCATCCTAAGTTAAAAGTAACTAAGCTTCATCTTAGGTATTTAGGTCATTACCTTTGTCCTAAGCATGAAGGTGAATATGGAGGTTGAATGAAGTTGCTTTAACGCTTGATCTCCTCCATTCAATGACGGTTTCAGACCTTCAACTTGATAGCATCATGGCCATGAAAAATGTTAAGATTTATAATGGACTCCATTAAATTATCTAATTACAAAATGTGATCTAACAATCTCCCCTGATTTCCACACCCTTTTCCCCTGACTTGAAGTGGATCATCAAAATTTATCTCCTGAGGAATGTCCTTCCTTTTTTGGGATGAAAAAAATGTTGTCTATACCCTTTTGTCCGAATATGCCAGAGTTCATGGTTTTGAGTGTTTCAATAGTTGATTCCATTGTCTTTGAAAAGAACTCGGTCCCCTTTTCTGACAACAAGGCTTCATCAATCGCAATTGAGACAAGTAGCGATAATTTTGTGTGCCTCATTGTCAAGTAGTGATAATCGAGACTTATCCTGCACATCTTTAATTTTCGTACCATCTTGGCTGATCACACTTCCAACTCTTGCATTTTTTGTCCATCTATGCATAATATACTGTTTTGGCAAAAGTAAAATTTGTTTCACTTGAAAAAATGGCAAAAGGTGCCTACTAGGGTTACCTTCGAATTCAAACTTTTGACTACTATACTTCAACAAACTAAAAAAGTTCTCATACACAAGTTGGCGTACTTTAGAATCCCCATCCAATGCCGTCTCAACAATGTAAACACGTTTCATTTCATCACCCATAGCAAATTTTATCAAATAAGTATTACTTTCATAAACTTACCTTGAAAAATATGAAAAGTATTTTTTTTTTATAATACACATCATTTGTTTCTCCATACGCACTAGAGATCTCAAGTTTGGTTGTTCATTGATATTGCAATGATCTACAGTTTACACTTGATGTCATAAGTGTTCAAGCCCCCTATTAAATTCCAAGATGAAATCCTTCATTGAATTATTTTTTGAACAATACCTTTTGAAGAAAGCACGTGAATTTTCTGCTCTCTGACTACTCGAAAATCTAGTAAAAAAGAATTTATTGACATATGCACAAACTCATCTATCACACATTTCATACATTTTTCTAAGTCAATTGTTATCTTCCTGTTTGCTTCCCTTCATCAAATTTTTCCAACATTGTTGAAATTCTTCTCCTGTCTCAGAATCCCATATGCATGCTTTGAACTGATTATAGTGATCTCGATAAACAACTAATCTAGCTTTTCTAAGAATTTTTTTGATATATGCCTACTACAATAATGATGAAAGGTGATGGTGTATTCTACTAAAGCTGAGCGTTGGGTATGGGTATTCGTGAAATTAGATGTGGTGTCTGAGCTACAAGGCTCGTGCCGAACAATGTTGGCTGATGTTTTTAAGGGAATTGAGAGAAGGGAGATAACACAAAGGAATTATAGTGGTTCACCGGCCTGAGAGCTCGGCTAGTCCACTCTGTAATGGAGTTTCCTGCTCCTCTCTTCTTATTGATTGTGTTGAATGTGTTTACAGCGTAGTAAGGAGAGAATTAGGGTTCTCCTCCTCTCGATGGGGGCCTACCCCCCTTTTATAGCCTCTTGCTTACCTCTAATCCGATCTTGCCTCCTATAATGGAGGGATCTTCCCTCCTTTCTCTCTCTCCAATCCCTGAACTCCATATGGCTGGCTTTGGCGGTCTATATCCCGAAATCTTTGCCTTCTACCATGGGATCCTCCTACCTACTCGGAAAAGATCTTGGTTAGTTAAGGTTTTTGCGTCTAGGTTCCAGCTTGGCTTCTACCTCGGAGGTGTCTTCTGCCATCTTGCTGTCTCCTCGCCTTTTTCTCCTAGTATCTTGTTTGGAGGAGCTCCAGTATCGGCTGGGAGAGCTCAGACTATGGTTTGGATGAGCTCTGCTCTTCTTCCCTGAGCTCCCGAGCTGAGCTCATTTCCTGAGCTCATGTTTGGGGTTTATTTCAGGTATCATCAGTTGCCCCCCATCCCTTGGTTTAAGCGAGCTTGAACAAGGGCTGAGCTGCTTTTAAACTGAGCTAAATCTGCACACGGCTGACCCAGACTAGCACGTGACTGCAGCCCTTTGACGGTTTGCATCAATCATGACTCTCCTCGATTCCTGCGCACGTTTCAGCCCACGTCTTTCAAGCTTTAAATACTCAAATGGCTGCCTGAACCGCCTTTCTACACTGTTCACCTTCTTCTCTGTTCTTCGAACTTCTTGCCTCTGTGAATTCTTGACTCTCTGTCTCGAAGCTTTCTGATTCTTGCTCAAAATCGGTTTTTCTGTGTTCGATTCGAGGACTCGCAGTGCTTTCCCCCTTGATTTGGCCCCGGATTGTTGTTCGTCGCTCTCTCCCAACTAGGTACGCCCTTTCTGCCCCCTTTTCGCATCTTCCCTCGTTCTGGATCCCTCGAGTTCGAGGTGGTTATTAAGTTTTTGGTCTTTTCGGTTATTTTATTGCTGGAATCGCGACTGTTGTCTATTCCCTCTTCCTTATTTTGTGGATTGGAGCTCCATTGTGCACATACTTGCTGTTAGGAGCTATTGTGCTGACCCTAGGGTTATTAGGGAGAGTTTGATTAGCGTTCCCCCTCTTTATCGTTCCTTTAATCTTCCCTTTTCTTGCCCAATCATGTCTGCCTCTTCCGGTGCCACCCGTTCCTCTGTTTCCCTACTAGGCGATAGGTCTGAGGACACTAATTTAGGGGACGTAGGTGATGAAATTGATAATTTTCCTGGTGCGGAGGCTGTGGAAGCCGAGGTCGGCACTGAGGAACCTCCTTCTACATCATCTCCTGTGTTCCCCAAGCCTGACAAAGGCAAGGGCAAGGTGAGTGGAGTTGGGGTTGAAGAAAAAACTTCATACTTAGGGGCTGCCTTTAGGTATGCCGAATTCGTGGGCTATAGTAGAGAGGCCCCTGCATTGATGAGAGCGTATAAAGCTCGCTATGGTTTTCCTCCTGGGGTTGAACCTTGGTGCCCAGATAAATCTATCTACTATGTAGAAAAAGTGAGTAAGAGGGTCTGCTTCTTCCTCGCTGCCTTTGAGAACGGTCTTCGCTTTCCCCTGCATCCCTTTATCAAGGCTGTTCTGCAACACTTCAATGTATGCCCTTCCCAGCTCTCCCTCAATTTCTACGGCATTATGGTAGGCCTCTTAGTCATCTTTAAGAAACATCAACTCGGAGTTCCTAGCATTTCTTTGCTTATGGAACTTTTCAACGTCAAGCTGACCTCTTCCGAAGGCTTTCTGTATATCTCTAAGTGAAACAACGCTAGGAAGATCATTACCGACCTCCCAACTTCTCACAAAGCGTGAAAAAAACACTTCTTTTTTATTGGGGGTACCAACTGGGAGTATAATCCGACGGATAAAACAGATACTCTTGGTATCCCTACGGCCTGGACTAGACCAGAAAACTTGGGTGAGTCTTTACTCAAGCTGTCTGAGCTCTGATCTAGAACTTATGAGGCTCTTTCTTTGCTCTTACTTGCTCTTTTTCTTTTTAGGTGGTCGGCCTGAGCTCAGCCCCGAAGATAAGAAGGTGCTATTAAAATTGGGAAAAATCAGGCCAGAGAGGTACGCTGATCTTATCGAGTCTCGACGTCTGGTGGAGTTAGGTCTGAGCCCCCCCCGGCAACCTTAGCTATTCCAATATCTGTTGTAGGCGCTGAAGAAGGTAATATCATTAATACTTTCTTTCTCTCCCTCTTTTTCTTTTATATTTCCTGACTCAACTCAGACCTTCCAGGTCCCTCCACCATGAAATCTACTCCCGAAGAGCTCAAGGCTAAGGTTGAGGAGTTGATGAAAGGTGGAAAATCCAGCAAGCGCAAGGCCCAGGTCGGCTCTGGGAGCAGCCCTATCACCCGGGCTAAAATTTCGAGGTTGGAGATGTCTTCGCCCTCCTTATCTGTTAAAGAACCGGCTCCCACCAAGGCGTTGCCTTCCTCATCCGGCACTCCTCAAATTGCAGTCATCTCTTCCGCTCCAGAGGCTCAGCCTGCGTTGGTACCAGTCCAAGTGGGAGGTCAGTCTTCCCCTTCCTCCTCTGAGGTCGAGAAGGCTTTGGGACTGATCCCCAATCTCCACCCCAGAACTTTCAAATACAGTGCCTCCGGGAAAATTGTTGAGGGAGGGGGAAAATCCGAAGAGGAGGATGAGGATTCTTACTTCGACAACATGGATCTAGCTGCGGGAGCTATTTCCTCTATTTTTTCTCAGTCTGATGTCCTGAAGGCTGCTTCTGTGCCCCTTGAGGAATCCATCTCTTCAGGGAGCAGCTGTTGTAAGTGCTAGCACTTTTTCCTTTCCCCTTATTTTCATTTCATAGTCTCACGTAATTTGCTGAACTTCCTTTGTGTCCTCAGACGGCTCTCCACGTGAAGGGTCTATTGCACCGGGTTCGATCTTATAAGCGCTCTGTCAAGGCTCTGAAGGCGTATGAGCTCAAGGTTGCTGAATTGTCCTTTGAGAATAAGGACCTCAGGACCCAGATGCAGGATCTTAAGGAGCAAGCAGAGAAGCAAACCTCCGACCTCAAACATACCCTAACTGTCAAGGTCCGAGCTGAGGAAGGGGAGAAGAAAGCTCAGGATGAGCTACGGATAACCAAGGAGGATCTGAAGCTCAAGACTGAGGCATGGTCCAAGGCTAGTCAAGAGGCCTTTGATACCAAGAAAGAACTCAGCCAGGCAAAGCAGGATTACCTTACCCTCAACGAAGCAAATGGCAAGCTCTGCGAGGAGCTCGAGGCGCAGAAAGACCTGGTCAAACAGAGGGATAACGAGGTGGTAGAGCTGAAGGATGAGGCCACCACCTTGTGGGCTACTGGGTGGCTTGCCTTTAGGCGAAAGGCTATCAAGGCTTTTCCAGATCTGGACTTCAACTTCCCTATCCCCACCGAGGAAGAAATGAAAGAATCTGATTCTGATAACGAGGAAGATGCTTCGGTTCCACCAGCTGAAGCCTCGAATCAAGATGTACTTGCTTCTCCAGTTATTCCGTGTGCCACTCCCTTCTCTGCTGAGATTTCTGGAGCTCTTGCCACCGGGACAGGTTCTCTTGCTGCATTTCCTGAGCTCCCAACTCCAACTCCTGAGCTCCCAACTGCTACTCCTGCTATTCGTGCCACTACACCGTTCTCAGCTGACCTTGTGACTGAGGCCCTTGTTCAGAATTCGGAATCAATAGGAGCAGAGATTCATGCAGCTGGTTCCCCTGGAAGTTCTTCTCTTTTGTCTGCTGCTGAGGGCTCATCCACGGGGTTGCAAACTCCTTCAATTATGCCTTCCCTAGATACTTAGAGCTCTTCTTTGTGTTCATGTAATTCAAATTTTTTTTTTTTTTTTTTTTAATTTCTACTTCGAACTTGTGTTTCGGAATACAAACTTCACAAAGTAATTTCTGAATCTTGTTTTGAATTGTGATGTGTTGCGATTTCGATTTGAGACATATATGGTTCTGTTTTACTTTGCATTTTCTTCTCTTCTCCTTGTACTTCCCCTGCCCCCATTGCTTTGAGAAGCGCTTCAGTCCTTCTTGAAGCAAGATTATGGACTTTATGGGCTACCAAGTTCTTTTGATGAACTAAGGAACTCGTCAGGAACTTCATCATTCTGAAGTGAGAAAGGTTCTTGGGACTGAAGGTCTCAAAGACTTGTTATGGAGGTGCCAGGTTGCCAACCGAGCTGAGCTCAGCTCTGAGAAGTATGAGGGATATTCTGTTTACTTGAGGTCAAATTTATTTTCAACTGTTTTGAGTGCATTGGGAGGGGTAATCTTGTGCTGACTCCTTTTCCCGCCTTTTCCCTACTGTTTTCCAAAACCGTAACCATCTTTATTAATTAGGAACCCAAGAAGACCGCCGACTCTGCCCTTCGCGTGGCTCTTGGTTTCCTAAAAACTCACAAACTTCTTTAAGTCTCCTAACATCTGCTGAGTTTCTTTCTCTCTTGCGAAAAATATTTCTGAGTTTTTTCTTGGCTCTTCGTGACCACTCTCTGTCTTCACCATAATCTTTAATGGCTGCCTCCGTTTCTTCTCTGTTCAAGGAACGTACTTCCTTTGGAATCGAATGGAAGTGGCAACGTCAATACTTGTCTCCTTCGACCCTGGAACCTTCTGATTTGGTAGCCATCAAGAAACGGTTTTTTCCAGATCTTGATTTGCCTCTTCGAGTTCCTACCCCTGACGAGCCTTGCAACTATCTTTCTCGAGGGGAAGTCTGTTTTCTTGAGGGTGCCATGGACATGGGACTTCGCCTTCCCATTCATCCGGCTATTGGGCGAGTTCTTGCCTATCATGGCCTGTGCCCCTCTCGCCTTTCCCCTCGAGGGTGGGCTGCTATGGTGAGCTTTTTCCTTTTCTGGATTTTGTATGACAACGGTAGGTTCCCTTCGGTTGCCGAGTTCATTTACTTTTTCGTGATTGAAGAGGACAATCCCCCCTGCTTTAGCTTCTTTCGTTGGAGGCAGTTTGATTTACCCCGTTTGGTTTTGGACCTTCCTTCTAATCCTGAAGGGTGGTCCCAACGCTTCTTTTTTGCTTCCGGGAAGTCTTGGCGGTCTCCCGAGCTACGCAGTCCTGATGTCAGGATTCCACGGTCCTAGGAGAGCTTTTCCTACCCTGGTATGCTTAAGCCGAGGTCTCTTTGAACTTCTTCTCACAAAGACATATTCTCATTACATTCTGGTTTGTGCAGGTCCTCATGATCTCGACCTGCCAGAGATGTTGAATGTTCATGAGCTGCTGCTCGTGGTGCCCATGACTTTTTCTGAGTTGATGACGAATGAAAATCTTTACTTGCTTGGGGCTATGGCAACCGAATATGAATTTTCCTCCGTTCCCTATGATTCCTGGACTTCTCCCTCTGAATCCGACGAGGAAGGGGATTCTGATGAGGAGGGGGACACTGGCGCGAGTTCAAAGAAGCGCAAGAGGGATGGCTCTTTCTCACCCGACTCTCTTTCCACTATTTTTCTTACTCCAGCAGGTCAGAAGCTTCTTGATTCACTCTACAAGGCTGAGCAAGAAAGAGATGAGCTAAAAGAGGAGAATGCTCGCCTGAAAGAGGAAGTAGTTGAGCTGAAGTCACAGCTTAGGAAGGATTAGGAGTTCTACCCCCTTGTACTCCCTTTCTTTTCTTGACTGATGCCAAACTATGTCTCTCTTTATATTTTCTTGAACGCTTGTATTCTTGAATTCTTGGAATGTTAGATCTTTCTTTTTGAATGTGCATGTCCATGCATGAGCTGAGGGGCTCATCTCTTATGAGCTAAGGAGCTCATTCTGAATTCTGTAAGCTTAGGCGCTGAGCTTTTTCAGCACATTCTTCGCGTTCAGAACACGAACGTGGATGAAAAACAAAAGATCATGTTTGTACTGACATCTATTGTACCAGACATGAAGCTGAGAGATGATCTTTAACGTTTGGAGAAGATCAGGAACCACCGTGGTCTTGGTCAGTATTGGGGTCTTTAAGTGCGTGGGCAACACACGAAGACTACTGGTCGTCGGGAGAAGACTGTAGGTGTCTCCAAGAAGAGGCCAGCTTGAATTTTGTGAGCTTAGAAGCTTATCGTTTGCATATGAGCGGAAGAGCTCATCTTGAATTTTAGAAGCTGAGAAGATTATTGTTTGTATATGAGCTGAAGAGCTCATCTTGAATTTTATAAGCTGAGAAGCTTATCGTTTGTATATGAGCTGAAGAGCTCATCTTGAATTTTATAAGCTGAGAAGCTTATCGTTTGTATATGAGCTGAAGAGCTCATCTTGAATTTTATAAGCTGAGAAGCTTATGAGCTGAAGAGCTCATCTTTTTATAAGTTGAGAAGCTGAAGAGCTGAAGAGCTCATTTTTTTTTTATAAGCTAAGAAGCTTATCGTTAGCTGTAGAGCTCGTTTCATATGTACTTATTGCACATTCCTTTACTTTGGAAATCATATGAGGATGAATAAAAGACTCGTTTATCTTTATTGAAAATAGCTCTATTACAAGGAAAACTTACTGAAAGAACTTCTTAAGGTGTTCGGCATTCCAAGAGTGAGGTAGGATCTTTCCTTCCTCTGTTTGCAACCCGTAGTTTCCTGGTCTGATTACCCTTGATATGATATAGGGTCCTTCCCAGTTGGGTCCCAGCTTCCCATGCGTGGGATCCTTCTTCGCAAGCAGAAGCTTCCTAAGTACCAAGTCTCCAACCTTGAAACTTCTGTGCCTTACCTTCCTGTCGTAATATCTTGCAATTTTCCTTTGGTAAATTTGGACGCGATGCAGAGCTCTGTCTCTTTTTTCATCCAAGAGATCGAGGTTTAGTAGGAGAAACTCACCATTGTGCTCGGCATCTGCAAACTCCACCCTAGGTGATTGAAGCCCTACCTCGACAGGTGCCACTGCCTCGGTTCCAAAGGCCAAAGCAAACGGGGTTTCCTGAGTTGCTGATCTGGCGGTGGTCCTGTAGGCCCACAATACTTCAGGGATGTATTCCACCCACTTGCCTTTTAGGTTTTCTAGTTTGGTCTTCAGAGCTGTCTTTATGGTTCTAATTGTGACCTCTGCTTGTCCATTGGATTGAGGATGTGCAGGAGCTGAGAAATAATTCTTTATCCCGAGCTCAGCACAAAACCTTTTAAATTTTGAGTTGTCAAACTGTTTCCCATTGTCAGACACGACTGCTCTGGGAACCCCAAACCTGCAAACTATCGATTTCCAAACGAAGTTTTGGACTTTTTGTTCGGTGATTGTCGCCAAGGGTTCGACCTCTGCCCACTTGGTGAAGTAATCCACCCCTATGATAGCAAACTTGCATTGTCCCATACCGGTGGGAAGGGGTCCAAGAATGTCCAAACCCCACTGCTGAAAGGGCCATGGGCTTACCACCGAGGTTAGCAGCTCGGGTGGACAATGGAAAATATTGGCATGCTCTTGGCAAGTCTTGCATCTTTTGACCAATTCAGTGGCATCTTTGAGCATGGTCGGCCAATAATATCCCTGCCTTAGTGCTTTTCCTGCCAAGGCCCGAGCTCCGATGTGATTGCCACATATTCCCTCATGTACTTCTCTGAGTATATAATTGGCGTCTTCATCTCCTACGCATTTAAGGAGAGGTGCTGAAAATCCTCGTTTGTATAGATTTCCTTGCAGCATAGAGAATATGGCTGACCTGGTTTTGAGCTTGGAGGCCTCCTTAGCATCGTTTGGCAAGGTTCCGTTCTATAAGTACCCTATGATGGGGTCCATCCAGCTTGGCGGAGTTACGATTGGTAGCATTTCTTCTTTTTCAATGCTTACTGAAGGCTCTGGAAGGTGCTCCACTGGTATTAGCCTATCCAAGTCTTCTTGTGAGGCAGTTGCTAACCTTGCCAAACGCATCTGCTCGTGAATTCTCTGTCCTGGGAATGTGTCTGACCTTAACATGCACAAACTTCTTGACTAGTTCTTGTACCTTTCTGAGGTAGAGGACCATTTTTTCGCCTCTCGCTTCGTAGGACTCCTCCATCTATTTCACCACTAGTTGAGAGTCACTGCAGACTTCCAACTGTTCTGCTTCCATAGAATGAGCAAGATTGAGCCCAGCTATGACAGCTTCATACTCAGCTTCGTTATTTGAAGCCTTAAACCCAAACCTAAGGGCATATTCGACATCTATTCCATCTGGAGAGGTCAAGATTATACCTGCACCACTCCCCTGAGCATTGGTAGCTCCATCCACAGAAAGCTTCCATAGGGGGAGGTCAGGTACTAGCTCCGTGATCTCCAAAGGTGCTGCCGCTGTGAATTCTGCGATGAAATCCGCCAAAATTTGCCCTTTGATGGCAGTCCTTGGCTTATATCTGATATCAAACTCACTGAGCTCTACGGTCCACTTGACCAACCTTCCAGAAGATTCAAGTTTATGCAGTACTTGCTTCATTGGTTGATCTGTTGGAACCTCGATAGTATGAGCCTGGAAATAGGGCCTAAGTCTCCTGGCTGTTGTTACCAAAGCTAAAACGAGTTTTTCCATCTTTGGATATCTCTCCTCTGCCCCCCTCAGAGCTCTGCTGCAGTAATAGACTAGTTGCTGAGCTCTGTCTCTCTCCCTAACCAGCGTTGCGCTTGTTGAAAAATCTGAAACTGCCAGGTAGAGAGTAAGGACTTCCCCTTCTAAAGGGCTTACCAAAACAGGAGGGGAGCTCATATAATTTTTCAGGGCTTTGAATGCTTCTTCGCACTTGGTATCCCACTGAAATGCCTTCTTCAAGATTTGAAAGAATGGCTGGCACTTATCGCCTGACCTGGACACAAAACGGCTCATGGCAGCTATTCTACCCGTCAGACGTTGTACCTCCCTTGTGTTGGATGGTGACTGCATATCTAACACCGCCCTAACCTTCTCTGGATTAGCTTCAATTCCTCGGCTGCTAACTATAAAACCTAGAAACTTTCCTGCTGAGGCCCCGAATGCACACTTCGCAGGGTTAAGCTTCATCTTGTATTCCTTTAGGATCTGGAACGATTCAGCTAGGTGTTCGATGTGGAGCTCTGCCTTCAGTGACTTTACTAACATATCGTCGATGTAAACTTCCATGGATGCTCATATCTGCTTTTGGAACATCCTATTCACCAACCTTTGGTAAGTGGCTCCAGCGTTTTTCAATCCAAAAGGCATGACCTGATAACAGTATGTTCCCTGTTCAGTCACAAAGGAGGTCTTCTCTCGGTCGTCGGGATCCATCCTGATATGGTTATAACCTGAGAAGGCGTCCATGAAGCTAAGGAGTTCGTGTCCGGCTGTGGCGTCCACTATTAAGTCGATCCGAGGTAAGGGGAAGCTGTCCTTGGGGCATGCTCGGTTGAGGTCAGTGAAGTCTATGCACAGTCGCCACTTACCATTGGTTTTTTTGACAAGAACCACATTTGCTAGCCAGGTGGGGTAGTCAACCTCCCTGATGGCCTTTGCGTGGAGGAGCTTGCCGACCTCTTCGTTGATCGCTTTTTGGCGTTCTGGGGCGAAACTTCTTCGCTTCTGTTTGATAGGTTTGCAGGTAGGATTCACGCTGAGTTTGTGCGTAATGATCGAGGGGTCGATACCTTCCATATCTTCTTGTTTCCATGCAAACACTCCTATATTTTTCTTCAAGAACTGGATGAGGAGGTTTTTGACTTCTCTGCTCAGCTTGGACCCTATATAAACGAGGTGTTCTGGTTCCTTGTCCAGCTGAATTGGCTCCAACTCTTCTGAGGGCATTGGTCTTGTTTCCAGCTCATCCCTCATGTCGAGTTCATCCAGTTGGATGTTCTCAACCTCTTTCATCTTTACAGACGCCATGTAGCATTCTCTTGCTATACGCTGGTCTCCCCGGACCATTCATATTCCATTTTCTGTAGGAAATTTAACGACCAAATGATAGGCAGACGGGATTGCCCCTATAGAATTAAGGGAAGGCCTTCCAAGCAGAATGTTGTATGCTGAGGGTGCATCAACCACTAGGAATTTTACGGTCATGGTGGCTTGGCAAGGTGGGTCCCCTAGGGTGAGCACGAGTTGGATTGAGCCCAGGAGGAGCACCCTTTCTCCGGAGAATCCCAGCAAGTGAGTACTTACAGGTTCGAGTCTTTCCCTTCCTATGTCCATTTTGTCGAAGGCAGGTGCAAAAATGATGTCTGCCGAGCTCCCGTTATCGATCAGAACCAGATGAACGGTCCTGTTAGCTACCACGGCTCTTACCACCAATGGATCATCATGGGGGTATTGGCATCCTTCCAAGTCAGAATCTGAAAAAGTGATAGATGTGTCTAAGCGTGGTGCTTTGGATACAGTATGCACTTCGAGAGCTTCTTCGGCTCTGATTCGTCGGAGGTGCTCTTTCCTGGCTGAGCTAGACTTTCCGCCTCCTGCAAATCCTCCAGATATCACTCTGATCTCACCTAGAGGCTGCTGATGCGGCGCAGGTGCCTGCTGTTGAGGTGGCATTGGTGGAAGAGCTCGGTTCTGGTTGTCATAGGCAACAAAGCAACGTAATTGTCCTCGTTGAATTAAGAACTCGATCTCCTTCTTTAACTGAATACAGTCATCGGTATGGTGACCATGATCCCTGTGGTATTCACAATACTTCGTGGGGTCTCTCTTCGCTGGATCTGCCTTCATCCGAGGTGGCCACTTTAAGAACTTCTCGTTTTGGACCTCATACAGAACTTGGGACACAGCGGCAGTGAGTGGAGTGAATCGTTGAGGTCCATATCTTGGTTGTAGCTCAGGTTGCACGGGGTCCAAGCGGTCTTTAACATTTCCTCTTCTCTTTGGCGAGCAATCTCTATCCCTCCTTGGAGACCTTTCTCGCCCTTTTTCCCTCCTGGGGCTTCGGTCCCTTCTCTTTTCTTCTTTTTCCTTCTCCTTTCGTGAGGATGTACTCCCCACTTTGGAAAGGAGTGCTTCTTCACCGTTTATATACTTTTCTGCCTTAGCTAACACCTCGGCCATGCTTGCTTGAGGGTTCTTTGATACAGAGAACATCAAATCCTTTGACTGCACTCCTAATCCTGCAATGAAAGCAGTAATGGCAAACTTTTCGTCAGGGATATCTACCTTCAGAGATTCTGAATTGAACCTTTGTACATAAGATCGCAGGTTCTCGTCGGGCCTCTGTTTTATATTTAATAAATGGTAGCTCGGCTTCCTATAGATCCGAGCTCCGATGAAGTGAGACACGAAGGAAATGGAGAGTTCTTTGAAAGAAGAGATCGAGGCTGGGGGGAGCCTATGGAACCATGCTAAGGCTGATCCCTTCAGGGTGATGGCGAAGGCCCTACATCGCACAGGATCCTGGTACCCGTGCAGCTCCATTTGGTTTTTGTAGGTGTTGAGGTGATCCACGGGGTCTTTTGTCCCATCGAAAACCTCCATTTGAGGTACTCTGAACTTCGGAGGAAGAGGGAAATGTAGTACCCCGGGGGTGAATGGAGATTCAGTTTGTTGCACCAAGGCGTCCATCGTTACAGGGGTTTTGACCTTCACAGCTTCTCTCATGTGGCTGAGCTCTTGCTGGATGTCTTTGAAGCGGTGTTCCCAGTATTGCTCTATTCTCTCCTGCTGGAAAGGTAGGAAATCATTCCTCTCTATCCCTTCGTTTTGGCTCTGTGCTTCTTCATTTATTCCCCTTCTAGGCGGCTGGTGGGGTGCCTGACTATTCTCCCCCCTTCATTCGCTTCCCTAAGGGGATCGAGGCATTCCCGTTCCCTGAGAGGAAGATCATTTGGGCCTCGCTGAGCTGGTTGCGTCTGCTGGGGACCTTGTAAGAGCTTCAAAAGCTCTTCATTTTGTTGGAGCAAGCGTTGATTGACCAGGCGAAGGGCGTCCAGCTCGTTGTTAGGGGGAGGATTCACCGTAGGAGGGTCGTTTTCATCAGTGGGGATGAAATCGTGAAGGTTTTCCGGTTGCCTCCCACTGGTGACCTCCTGGGGGTTCTGCACTCTTGGAGGATTCATCTGACTTTTACTCATGTTTCGTGTAGAGACCATCAATTACTGAGAAATCAGTATATTTGTAATAAGAACTGTCGTTCCCACAGACGGCGCCAAACTGATGGTGTATTCTACTGAAGCTGAGCGTTGGGTATGGGTATTCGTGAAATTAGATGTGGTGTCTGAGCTACAAGGCTCGTGTCGAACAATGTTGGCTGATGTTTTTAAGGGAATTGAGGGAAGGGAGATAACACAAAGGAATTATAGTGGTTCACCGGCCTGAGAGCTCGGCTAGTCCACTCTGTAATAGAGTTTCCTGCTCCTCTCTTCTTATTGATTGTGCTGAATGTGTTTACAGCGTAGTAAGGAGAGAATTAGGGTTCTCCTCCTCTCGATGGGGGCCTACCCCCCTTTTATAGCCTCTTGCTTACCTCTAATCCGATCTTGCCTCCTATAATGGAGGGATCTTCCCCCCTCTCTCTCTCTCCAATCCCTGAACTCCATATGGCTGACTTTGGCGGTCTATATCCCGAAATCTTTGCCTTCTACCATGGGATCCTCCTACCTACTCGGAAAAGATCTTGGTTAGTTAAGGTTTTTGCGCCTAGGTTCCAGCTTGGCTTCTACCTCGGAGGTGTCTTCTGCCATCTTGTTGTCTCCTCGCCTTTTTCTCCTAGTATCTTGTTTGGAGGAGCTCCAGTATCGGCTGGGCGAGCTCAGACTATGGTTTGGATAAGCTCTGCTCTTCTTCCCTGAGCTCCCGAGCTGAGCTCATTTCCTGAGCTCATGTTTGGGGTTTATTTCAGGTATCATCAAAAGGTATGTAGAAGAACTTGAGATGTGGCCTTCGCCATTGTTGGATCTTAGTCAGTGATAATAACTCCTAGCAGACCCTTCTCGATTACATTGAGCCATTTTTAAAATAGCAATATGAAAGAATGTATAGTTTCATAACTTAAAAAGCCACATCCAAAACTGGTTGTTTGGCGACGGTGATCAACCCCCGTAAGTAGAGCAAATATCATACTATAACGGTTCGTATTGTATGTCATATCAAATACTACAACATCACCCAAAAAAATTGTTTGCTCTTATAGCAACGAGGTCAACCCAAAAACAACGATTCATCCTATTATTTTCATCTGTATCAAATTCAGAGACATGCAGGATTTTTTTCTTGTTCAAATTTGAAGTATTCATTCAACATATCTACATCACAACCCTTCAATTTTTGCCTCATATCTCTCTCATAGTTTTTGCTTTCTCTAGGTCCAACATTCTGAAATCCTCTTGCTTGTGCCTCCAAAATGTTAAATTGCTTATGCATTGAAATGTTTATAGTCGCAAATTGTTGTGTTAATGCCTTCTTTGCATTTGAAACCTTTTGGTGCGAACAAGTGTATTTTGGCCCTCAATGAATTTAGTGATTCTATATTTCGGCCTTACTAACCTTTCGGGTTGTAAGGGAATTATTGTGGCCCCCAGTGAATTTAGTGATTCTATATTTCGGCCCTTGCTGAACGACATATAACTTTGCTTTACAACCCTCACGTAGCATTTCTACTTTGGTAGAATCTGTTTTCTATATTCTGATTCAAAATTCTTCCCCTTTTTTTTTTTTTCCTTTTCAGTCTCATTTGTTTTTCCTTCCTTATAACAAACATATTGTTTCCAATAAGTTTCATCATTTCTCTTCTTTTTCTTACTCTTGTCCATCCTTACACTGAAACTAGTTTCCCATGCGTAGAAGTTGTAAAAATTGTATGTATCGTCTAATGAATTGAATTACTGGCCTTCTTTTGGATTCTTCTCATATGAAACTTGGGGAACGTAAATTTCCTTTGCTTTTTCCATCCTAACATCTTCTACCACATCCATTCCAACTCCTAATAAATAAACACATAACACAAATGGATTTTCTTAGCAACCAAACACAATAGAAAATATCCTAATAATATAAAAACTCATATTACAAAATAAGTTATGTAGTAAAGATCAGGACTCTTACCTCAAATGTATCTATCTTCAAAATGATTTTTTTGCCTAGTTCGAGATGGGAAAAGAGTGTATACAAGAGAAGTATGTAATGAGACAGTGATCTCCAGTGTGGAAACTTTAGTCCACTATAAAGAGCATTGCTCCCCTCTTTATGTGAAAGGAAATGAGAGAGAGGGAGACACTAAGAGAAAAAGGGGGAGAATGGCGAGAGAGATGAGAAAAAAGACATGGGAGAGAGAAAAAATGAGTGACTGCAATAAATAGGAGAAAGAAAAAAGACATTCTGACATTTTTATATGACAAGTGAATATCTTCTTTTTTTTTCATGTTTAACTAGCAGTCTATTTTTCACCATTAGATGAATCCAACGGTATAAATATAATGCACGTATGGATTAAAAATAAGATGGTGTGTGCTTGAATGGGACTAATATATATTGTATTTGAAAAATACTTATCAACCATGTTTTGCTCGTGTTTTTGGTTTCTAGCAAATTTTTTTATACAAATTAAGTACCGTTATTCAACGCTTACTTCAATTTAAGCAAAATAGTGAGCTTTTCAAGAGTGATATATACGACTCCTATTTTATGAATTATACACCTATACATTTATACACGTGTGTTTTACACATGATCAAGCTAAAGAAAAAAAAAAAGATAAAAGTACTTTTAAAAAAAGTCGTCAAACGATACCAAACTACTTACAAAAATTATCACAAGACGATTTCGGCATAACAAGTGATGAAGGTACTTCAGCCTTGCAAACGTCCCATTTTACAATTATGCTATATCAATTAGATTCGTGTATTACTAATATTCCGGTTCAAAACCATTACGATAAAATACAATCATTCCGGGAGGCTATAGATTTGACTGCAACCAGACCACAAGGGAGACATCAATTTGCATTCGACCATAATTGCCCATTGATTTCCGATGATGAAGGTAACAGCTTCCCAATATGTTTGTACAAGTATTATGCAGTAATACTAAGAGCATGTGCTCACCGATCTCATCCAACAAGATGATGATGTCTTTTATTTTAAAGTGTATAGGCAAACAAAAAATAACTCTTCCCTCATTTCCAAGTTATATGAGCTTACTAGCTTGAAGTCTCATGTAACTCAAGTGTTCCGGTTTCAAGCTTGTAATGAGTTCAAGCCATCATACGGTAAGGACAAAATCCAAACGGACAAAATAAAGGTAAATCTCAAGTCTAATGGAGATTAAAAATCATCACCACTGCATTATGTACTAAAATTGGGTTTCAGATCCATGGCACGCTGAATAATTTATTTCTGCACAAAAAAGATGCCCGAAATGGAGTATGTGAAGCTCATGCAAGACCCCTTTGTTTGAGGACATCAAGCATCGCAACTCCAATTTTGGCTGGAGATTCGACCACCGTCACCCCAGCCTCCCTGAGGGTCTTAATTTTATCTTGTGCTGTGCCCTTTCCCCCAGATACAATAGCTGCATAGCCATAGAAGAAACAACTGAGATATTATTTAATCAAAGAACATAGATTTCAAAGTTAAAATAAGCAGACAATTGCAAAGTATCTTCAACAGTTCCCTTTGAAGAGCAATTAAAGCCAACTGATGTGAGACCATGTCCTAATGTCAAACTTGAATACAAAGAACCATAAACAGTGTCAAACCCCTCATTCAGAATCAAACTTGCCTTTTATAAAAGAGAAAAGGATCAATTCACCCAGAAACATAGCATCTTACTCCAAAAAAAAAAAAAAGAACTTTTTGAAGACATAGGACTTACAAACACAAAAAAAAAAATTAAGAAAAAAATTCAAAAGACAATTGATGACATTTGAAAAAAATATTTAAACGCTCACATCAACAGTGACATAAAAACACCTAACATTTCAAAATAATAAAAAAGACCCCTTCCAACACCAAAAAAGTGACAGTCGCAAAAATAATGCTCAGAGTGCCAACATTATCTCCTTTATTATTTGTTAGCACCAAACAAGCCTATTTCGAAACGAATTCTTTACCGGAAAAAAATTATCACTAGTAAAGCACCCCCTCTTCTTCCACACACTCTCTCTCTCTCTCAAAGATATCCACAACACCACCACCATCCACTGTCAACATCGAAGATCCCAGTCAATGCAAGTGCTTCGAACCACTCAAATCATTGGTACTTGGGAACTGAGTTGTACATGAATAGCTTGGGATAGGCTCGAATAAAAGATTATTGAAATTGGTTCACTTATCAAACAAATCGAGCTGGAGCTCAATTTTAAAAGTTTATCAAATGAGCGGAGTTTGAGAAATGATTTGTTCAGCTCATTAGGCACGTGAACCTATTTAAAATGTTACGGTTATGTATTCTATAATATATATACATACACATGCGCAAAGATGTGCATACACATGTATGTATAATCAAGCTAGGCTTAATTTTGAACAAAAGACTGAAAATAAGTTTAAACCAAAACACAAGCTCAAGTATAGCTGGTTTAATCAAAAGAGGTGAGGCAAGCCCGAGTTTAGCCAAAACATTATCGAACCGAGTTTAAATAAGATGTTCACCCGTCCGCTCTCGAGTTGATCCCCAATACTCTTTGCAAAGGAAGAGCTGAACCCAAGCATGCTGGTTCTTGGCTCAGTTAATTTCATTTGCATCCCTGTTTCCGGGTGGGCTCTGTATAAATGTGGTCCTAATGAGGAAGGAGAAGTTGCAACCTCGGTGGCGGGGTTCTTGTTTTTTAAAGGATGGGCAATGATTCAGGCAGATGAGAGGGGGTGTTCCCATAGAGAGATGTGGAAGGGGAAAGAGACCGGTAAAGAAAGACAGATAGTGTTTGGCCTATTTGTCTAATTTGAAAAGCTTTGACCAAATTACAAAGTCTCAAAAAATTTCAGCTTTTGCCAATTGTAAATATGTAATTCTCTACAAATTTTTATGACTAGGGTCTTCGTGCCATTTTTGAAATATTAGGGTGTGGCAGAGTAATTTTTCAAATGTGTTGCCAAATATTTTCCAACAAAGAAAAGCAAATTTAGATAGAACCAAAAAATTCCACCAACATTTTTGGAGGAAAATAGAGTCATAGAAAACTTCATGTCTTATTGCCAAATCCTGTTCTTCAAGGGATAATCCGAGGTTATTGTGATCTAGAATATCAGAGATGAACTCTGATCACAGCAAACCAAACAGGCGGTTTAAGCCTCGTTATCTAACACCCATATGCAATGTCACATATAAAGCATTATAAACACTGATCCTGGAGCTTGCTGCCTGAATTCAACCTTCGAAAAGTCCATGGCTATAAATTCAAGCACTGTTCTGACTCGAAAGCATTTTGGAAAGTTAAACATGTCCCTTTTACCACATAAGAGGAAGATCAGTTCCATAATGTGCTTCCAATGTTCTACAATTTGTGAGAATCCATCAATCCTTGACTCACGCAGTTGGTGTGATGGAAATCGAAGTGTCCTTTGTTAGAGTAGATGTAAACCTAAAGATTAAAACATCATTGAAATTTTTTAATTATTTCCCTAGACATTTGTGTCATTTGAATTTATTTATTTTGTGATATTATCTCTAAGTTTTTTTTAAAATTTTGATAGTAGATATACATTACAAATATACTAACACTCTGATTTTAGAAACTTAATTATTGATTAATTTAAGTTTTGGTACTTTTAATCTCCTCTTCATAGGTTGGCCACCTTTTATAGACAGCTTTATTAAGGGGGTTCAGTTCCATTATGGCTCAAATCACGAATGGGAAGGAAAAGAAAAAGCGGAGTTACAATTTACTGCTTCTGAGACTAGAGCCTTTCTTGACATTAAGCATGGGATGACTCAAGTGCCTGTACTACGACATCCAAACTCTACTAAAATCTTTGAGGTCTCCTGTGATGTATCTGGTATACGGAATGGAGTATTGGGTCAGGACTCAGGAGGGTCATCCTATAGCATACGTATAAGAAGAAACCCAATGAGGCTAAACAAAGTTACTCTACAAATAATAATGAGTTCTACACTATTGTGTAGGCTCTTTGCCATTGGTGGCAATATGTATTGCCTGAGAAGTTTGTGTTGTATTCTGACCAGGCACTAAAATAACTTCACTACCAAACTACATTGAGTGCTAGGCAAGCTAGGTGGGTTGAGTTCCTTTAGAAATACACTTTTGTTCTTCACTACTGAGAGGGCATAGAGAATAAGCATGCTGATGCTCTCAGTCGAGTAGTTTCTGTTCTATAGACTATGAGTGTCCATGTGTGCCCTTATTGCGACTCTTGTTTCATTTTTTAGGACGTTCGGGCTGGTAACTTAATGATTATGTTAATTTAGTCTCAGGGACAATTACTTTTTTAGAGGGTCTACCACACGATATGTGAATGTCCTGTGAGGGCTGGCTGGACAGATAGGGCAAATGGGTCTAAGAAAACATTCAACTAAACTTTAAAAACTGCATCACATCTTTGAATCTCAACTACTTTAGCATGCCCATTAAACATGCAGGCCATAATGCACTAAAAGTTGGTTTGATAATCAAAATCTTTGCTCGGGCATGGGATAATGAATTTGATAACAACTAGCAAACAAGATTTGCAGGAAGGGAAATATAACAACTCATATAGTCGTTGTGATCAGCAGTCACAACCATCTGAATAAACAAATAAATAAATTAGTTTAACAATGCAATTTTTCGACCTAGAAAATTCTATTAAGAATGAGAACTAGAAGTACAAAATTAAGAATCACTAAAAATCGCAGCATGGGACATATCTATTAGAGATTCTTTCTTCAAAAGGAGTTGTTTTAACACTGAAAGACAAATTTATACAGCAGCAAGATAATTAGCAGAACGGTGAACGGAATAACATTTCCAATGAAACAAAATGAATTATGAACAGAGAATTCGAGTACCACAATATATAACCGAGGTAGAACTAGAACTAACACAAGTCACTCCCAGCAAATACATAACAGAACAAACAATTAGTATTTTTTCTTTCTTTTCACCTAAGTTTGACTTGGGTAGCAAGAATAAGACAATGAATAGACCTAAATCGAAAGAAAAGTAATACCTCCAGCATGGCCCATGCGCCGGCCAGGTGGAGCAGTGAGTCCAGCAATAAAAGCAACAACAGGCTTTTCAGTTCCACTTTCCTGTTTCATTTTAACAAAAAGCCACATGTAATAGGAAAAATATGAAAATCACACAATATATAGATGAGAATGTTGAAGCAAGTACAACTAGATGGGTGTACCAAGAATTCTTGTGGAATACATTGCAAAGGAGCTTGCGTATTCATCTCATATTAATGAAATGATAAAACTTGACTAAATGTGGTGACATTAAATACATGCACAAATTCACTGCCCAAGTTGGTCTTGTCAAGCTTGAGCAAACCAAATTATATATCTACAAGGTAACTTCCATTTGATCAAGTAACTTCGAAGTCACTCCGAAAGTCCTCCCGGAATGGTGAAGTTGCCAGGCTGACACTTTTACCAGTGCACCAGGTAACGCCCCAGAGATTAAACCTATATCCAGTGTACAACTTCCACTACCCTCAACAAACAGGAACCAAACTGGATAATGACCCTTTCTGGACTTTTAACTACTATGGAGAGCGTGAACTAAGGGATTATAAGCTGGTAGAAACAGTAACTCAATGTAGTGTTGGGCTAGACACACCCTTAAAGTTGAATGTGCACCACCCTAGATGTGCATAACTAAGCAGCATCAAACCTAATAGGCTAATAACATGATGCAAAAGAATTGCATCTCTGCCTCATCTACTCATTATAATCACAATGAGTGGTGCAACCAATATCAGCCTTTGAAATGAATTGACTATGTTCATAGTTTTTCTACAGCTTTTAGATATATTTTTAGTTAAAATTTCATATAATTACAAGGACTCAGTTAATTTTTATTTTCATATTGACCAAAATGCTCTGATAATCAACTTAACTAGTACATTCCAAAAGTAAACTTTGAGAAAAAGGGGGAAAATAACCGGTGATTGGTTTAGAAAGAATTGTACAATGAAATCATGTGACAAGGATTAAACAGAAAGGAGTTTTACATTTACTACTGGTGCTGGCATAAGACTAGAGTATCAGGATGGATGTTATGTACTTATTTTTGAATTGATGGAATTTGAATATTTCGGGATTTGATTGAATGCAACACGCATCACAAAAAAATGGTATTGTATGTAATCGTATAATTATTGAATGTTTCTGCACATTCCAAAATTCTTTTGATATTATGAAACACTGTTTTGAGGATGTTATGCACATCACCAATTACCACACCACCCCCCCCCCCCCTTTTTTTTCTCTTCTTTCACCTCTCCCTCCTTGATTTATTTGTCAAGTTTGAGTGGATATAAATGCTTAAACATACACAATACCTATTTCAGGGTTCACAAAACTTATCCAACCTCTAATGATACAATAGTAACTTCACCCAAAAATGCCCCATTCCTATTCTCCACCCACTGCAAAGTTTCCTCCCCTCTGCCTGCGATTCCAATCTGATAGAGAAGGCTCAGGAACGAATCACCTCCTACTAGGGCTCAATACCTAAAACTTCAGGTAAATCTGGTGTTTCACACTGCTCTGTTGCCTGGAAGGGTCACACAGTCAGCCACCCCTAAGCAGAAAAGATCTCAAAAATCTGGCACTGAGATGGATCCTCATAGCAAATACAAGATAATATGTACTAATAGAACTTCAGGACAACTAAAATCCACCCCCACCCCCAAATTTTCCAAGGTGTAACAGGTGAGAAAAGAAAAGAGATAAGTGTAAGAGCTAAGTTTGTAAAACTGCCATAAATCATACACCAGCATAAGAAATGTACCACACTTTTACTACCAAAAACCGTAGCATCCATTAGAACTAAATTTTCGAAGACCCTGGCTCTATTGCACAAAAGGAAGTGTGGAGGCAACAAGTAGATTTTCTGAATAATAAATGATTTTGGAAAGACAAAAACAATACTAGATGAACAAAATTTAAAAGACAAGACGGAAAATACAAGTGAATAAAACACATGTCAAAGAAGAAGAAAAAATGTTAAGGAGACCTAGAGAAAAAAAAAACTAACTCCATTCCCTCTTTTGGTTCCAATGTCTCAAAAGAGGAGCAGTTGCCCTCCCTTTTCCCCCTTGATAAGTGCCATTAAAGGCTCAATGCTTGTGTAGACTAATCCTCTTCGCCCCCCCCCCCCCCCCCCCCCCCTCCCAAAAAAAAATAAAAAAAAATAACCACAACAACATAGAAAGGGGAAGGATAAAAAAAAAAAGCAATGTTAACCAACTAAAAATTACTCCCAAACTAAATTTGTCTAAAAGTATAAAATTGACAGCTAATAAATCACAAGCAAGTCTGCTACCATATTTCCAAACACAACATGTATTGCAAATAGCCAATGCGACCAAAATTAAGTTGTAGAACAATGACCATTAAGCTACAAATTATATGTTTACAAGTTCACTATCCTTTGGAATTAAAATGCATTGCTGATCCCAAAAAAAAAAAAAATTCATCCTCTGGTGAACCATTCTAGCTAAATCATGAAATTGTCGGTACAATCCTGTTCCTTTCAGCATAGAATCACTTCATCAAAAAAGACTACAAGACTAAAACCTACAACTCAACCAAACCAATCAAGTGAGTGAGTTAGGAGATCCACTCCATTGTATGCAACAATAATCTCACCATTACTCACCTTTATGAGGGCAGCTGCGTCCTCTTCTGCCGTGCCACCTATCTCGCCAATGAGAATGATACCTGAAACACAATCGACATGCAGCCTTAGATCAAGAGTATCCCTGCCCCCCTTTATACATCTTAAATGTTTCTGAATAGTTTAGCACTCAGAATCACAGTAGATGGGTGGGAAAAAGTAATTAAGAAAAGTAACGGTATGAAGGAATACTTACAGAAGAAATTAAAATGTAAGGACAAAGCAGAAGCAGCTAAAAGAAATTAGAAAAAAGAGCTGAATCATCATTTTTCACTACAAAGGACAATAAGTATGATGCCCGTTTTAGGCAAAATAAAGCAAGCCGATTTGAAAGTTGGTAGCATCAACTTCTATTATTGACATGAATTTTTGTTGTATGCCCGGAAAGTACCAGGGATTCTATAACGAAATTCCAAGTTTGAACTTCCAACACTTAACAGCACAAAATACCTTTCCTATTTAAGCTCCCGCAAAGCAGCACGTCGTCAAAATATAAAGAGCAATGCTATTGGGACATAATGCATTGTGACCAATGAATTGATAGTGGAATGCAGTTAATGCCACAATGGGTCTCATCATTAAATGCATTTCACTATCAATCCATTGGTCACAATTTATTATGTCCCCAAATTATGTTCATATATTATGTCTCAATAGCATTAGAGAAATATAAATGTATAAACTATTAGGTTTCTTTCTTAATATTGTCCACAGACTGCCATTTTCTGCTGCCAACATTTATGTCGATGAGTTGGTTAATATCCATTTAAGGTTTGTATAGGGTTTGGACAGTTAGTTTTTTCTGAATTTTTCACTTCTTTTTCTTTATCTACAATGATAGATAGGAGGATAAGATGATATCAAGTACAAAGAAATTCTAAATATGTCTTAAATGTCTCCAAACGAGAAGATAACCAGATGATAAATACATTACCAAGAGAATCAGATCCCCGGGGTTATTAATTCAACTTCTATTTTTCAGCAATAAATAACTTTAATTAATAATATAAGCTACATGAGGGACGAGTAGTCCACCATAAAAAATACAACATACAAATTGTGTATCACAAACATATTAGCATTTCTTCCTAATAAAGAGCAATGGAATTTCCACAAAATTAAGAGCCTCCGAATCCCAAAGTGATGTCAAGCAGCAAATTCTACCCATGAAGCAATCTTCCTCAAACTTATCTACAAGAATTCTAGCATTTCTTTAGAACCATAAAAATCCAAAAGATCTTCAACACCACACATTTCCCAAGGGTTTGTGCTTTCTTACTTTTACCAAAGCCCCAAAATTCAATCACAAAACTCAAATCCCAAGAAAATGGTGATACCAAAACACAATTCCACCACCAAAAATAGTCTTCTCCATAAAGATAACACTATCGGACAAATCAGTACTATCAAATTTCTTATGAGCTGAGGCCACGAGAAAATTGGAACTATTGTTATATGAAACGTGAAATTTAATTAATAAAACGTGAATAGTACGTCGAAACAGTTGGACAAGAAATCTAACTAATAAAAAGAAAAAGAAAAGCACATCAATCCTGTAAGTCACAACAACCTCTCCATCCCGCCAAAATAGCAAAAAGCGAGCTTCCTTTGAAAACCTTACTAACCAAAGCCCAAAATGATGCTATGAAATGAGCACAGTCCAGTAAACCATTCAAACACTTGTTCAATCTTCAAATATTCTTACATTTCTTTCCTTCCAAATAACCCAAAAAATAGTAATAATAGCATAATTCCAAAGAGCCGCTCTTTTATCAAACTACCCAAAACCTTCAAATCTTCAACAAACAAAGATATGGATGAAGCTAGAATCACCCTATTCAAGCTCACCAAGTTAAACAACTTATACCACAACAACAAAACAATAGAACCATGTAAAAAATACTTTCATAATCACCAGTGCACATCACACATCGTTGAGGGGCAAGACAATTATGAGGCATCCTGTTTTGAATCATATCATTGGTATTAATATTACCATGTGCAACAGTCCATGCAAAAACTAACACTTTACTAGGCACCTTAGCCTTCTAAATCATCAAAGCAGGGAAAAAGGGAGGACAAGAAGTGTCATCAATCTTCCTACAAAATCCAGAATCCAAGAATATGGATGACCGTAAGAGAAAAGCGTAGAATAAAAAGAAACACCATGACAACGAGATAAATGATAGAGACGTGGAAACAAGTTGTACAAAGACAATTCCCCCACCCATACATCCTCCCAAAACAAACTCTTACCCCCATTACTCACCATAAACTTTTAGGAAAACCTTGTTAGTTCCTGAGATGTGAATTTCCATGGGCATCAGAAACTTCATATTTCAACTCTATTAGTGTCCATCCATTGTCTTGTAAACCATATTTGCTCTTGATCACTAAATAGAAGAATAACAATGCACATAACCTTTACCAAATACAGATGACAAGTAGCCATCCACAACCCTAACCTTACCCTTACCGGAACATGTAGAATAGGAAGACAAAAGGTTTGAATAACCTGTCATGTGATCAGTAGCTCCAGAGTTGATAATCCAAGGAGAAAAGAAGGAATTGACACTAAGAGCAATTCCAGGCATACCAAGGTGGGCAAAGTTAGAAGTGGTAACAGTGGAAGGAGAAGAGATATCAAGTCGAGTCATCAAACGCTTAAGAGTCTACACTTCTTCATTAGAGAAAGTAGCAATACTGCTAGCAGGAGGCACTGCCCCAGAAGTTTCAGACATATGAGCAATATGCCAGTGTTGAGCCTGATCAACCACCACCACGTCCACGAGTAGGACGACCATGGAGCTTCCAACAATGATCTCTGGTGTGTCTTAACTTTCCACAATAGTCACATTTCAGTTCACCTCTCTTAAAACCACCACTCTTGCCATCATTTACGGGTCTGTATTGCTCTGGTGTCTTTCAATGGAGTTGTTGTCTTTCAATGGAGTTGCAACCAAAGCTGATCGGTCTTGGGTCAAAATTGTGAATCATAATACCCCTCCATCTTTCTTCTTGTTGCACATATGCATATGTTTGGCACCAGGAGGTAAATGGATCCCTGTCCAACACTTGAATTTGAATCTGGTCGTACTCTATATTAAAGCCCAGCCAAAGAAAAGCATATACCCGCTCTTTTCCAATCATCTTTTAATATTTGACACTATGACCATTTGTGAAAAAAGTCCAACTCCAGCCATAATCTGTTAAGCTTAAGGAGCCAAGACATTACCAATGAATTTTCTGAGAGCCATTCATTGTATGTAGAATCACATGACTTCGGTTCTCAACTCCTTCTATCAAACATCCATTCATTCAACCCACCAGCCTGAATCAGTAACACACATACCCTTGACGATGCTAAATAGTTGCTCCAATCTAATTTCACCGGACTAATTTGAAGAGGCAGGTTACCTCCTAAAGTCCCAACACAACTCACTACTTCCGACATGTCTACACAACAAATCGGAACAATCCACACAGCAGCCAAATCCACGAGGCCAAGAACCAACAAAAAAACCAGAAAATCTAGAATAATTTGAACAAAAAAAGGCTACTGGTAAATTTCACAACCCAATAGCAGCCCAAAACAGGGTCCCAAATCAGTAGGAGGATTTATTTTTTCTTACTGAATTTTTTCCTAAAATTGAAATAAGGGATTGTCAAAAAATTAAAAATTCCAGAAAAATTATTAAAAAATAGAAAATTGCAATCCAACTGATTAAAATAAAAATTAAGTATTGTCTGGAGTATTCAGTCATCAAAAACAACTTAAAACTGAAGCCAAACAGTGCCAGCAATAGTGCACAAGCACATCCAACGGCGGAACATGCCAAAAAACTGCTCAAAACTTCATCCAACAGCAACCAAACTCACCCAGAATCCTCCCAGGTGTTATACGCATGGTTTAGGACGCAACCCAACAAAAAAAAAAATTGGTCCTATTTTTTTTTAAATCATTCAAAAATGGAAAACACACATCAAACGACACCAAAAAAATCCAAAGAAATTACCACAATAATCAGGAGGCAAAGACAAGTCGACTAATAGGCTCGCCGTCGCCAGTTGTCCATACAGATGTTGACATCAGCATGATCGGATGATCTGATACCAAGTTAGAAATCAACCCTAATTGGTGTTCAGGTTTGGTTAAGGAAGAAAAGGAGGAAGAAAAGAGAAGAAAAAGAATTTTGGTTAAAAAGAGAGTTACCTCATCTCTACTCTCCACATATATTTATACTATTAGAATAAAATGAAAATTACAAAAATGTCATGTTCTATAATCTCTTTCAAAATCTAACAATGTTCAAACCACCTAAGTCGATTCTCTCTTAATTTATCTCGTATTGGTGTCACTTCTACGGTTTCATGAATGTACTCATTCTTAATTCTATCTTTTCTTGGTTTATACATCCATCTAACATCCTCATTTCTGCAATACTTACTTTTTGAGTATCTTGTTTCTTAATTGCACAACATTCTATACTATAAAGCATTGTCGGTCCAACAGCTATCTCATAAAACTTCTCTTTCAACCGCTAGATGCATTCTTCTCCAATCTCCCCTCCCTATGTGGACAATTGACCCCAAATATTGAAAGTGTTAGCTCTTGAGTATCTCTTGTTCTTCAATCTTTACCACTCCCTATTTGAATTTCTACTATTACTATACATTCCACATATTCGGTTTTACTTCTACTTATTCTAAATCCTTTTAATTCTAAAGTTTCTCTCCAAAATTCTAGTTTATTGTTAGTTTCTACTTTAGTTTCGCCAATCAATTCGATATCATAAGCAAATAATATACACCATGGAACCTTATTCTGTATGCCTATTCAATCCACCCATAATTAAAACAAAGAGATATCGACTTCAAACGGAACCTTGGTGTAGGCCTACCGTGATTAGGAATTCACTATTTTCCCTACAGTTCTGACCAAAGTTACCACACCCTCATGCATATCCTTAATCATATCATATCAATATATTTATTTATAACTCTCTTCTCTAACATATCCTTAATCATATCATGCCTTCTCTAAGTCCATCAATACCATATGAAGATCTTTATTTTTATCTCTATATCTTTCCATTAATCTCCTAAGTATATAGCTTCCAATGTTGACCTCCCATGTAAAAATTCAAATTGCTTCTCCGATACATTTGTTTCAAGTATTAATTGTTACACGATTACTCCCTCCCAAAGTTCCATTGTATGGCTCATTAATTTATGGTATGTTTGATTGCAAGGATGGAAAATAAGAGGGATGGAATAATAGAAGGTATAAACTTTCCATCCACGAAGGAAGGTAACTCTTTTTCTCTTCTTTTTGTTTGGTATGATGGATAGAAAGTTGGATGGATAACTTTTTCATTGTTTGGTATTAGAAGAAAATGGAAAGGAAAGGCAAAAGTAAACAAATTTAATTTACTATTATACCCTTAAATAAGAAAATAATTTCTATCATGACATAAAAGTTCAAAGCACTAATTTGCTATAGTATCGAATAAATATGCTCCAACAAATAAACATTTTTAATTTGACCCATATAGAAAAATGTGATTTCGGTTGGACAAGTGAAAAATATAAATGTGTTTTGTAGTGTTAAACATGGAAGATGGATTCTAGAATGTGCTGGAGGGTATTATAGTAAATTAGCTTAGCCCCTACTCAAAGCCACCATTCTCTCTCTAGCTTTCCACCCAAAAATGGACGGATTGAAAATGGTGGGCGGAAGTGATGCGACTTCCTCTCATTTTTCCTTTCCATCACCTTTTCCATTGAAACCAAACAGTACTTTCCATCCACCCAATTTTCCACCATACCAAACACAGTGTTAATACCTCGATAATTTGTGTAACTCCAAATGTCCCCTTTATTTCTATATATGGGTACTAAAATACTTTTCCTCCACTCATCTGACTTCTTCATGGAACAATTATCCAATTAAATAGTTTAGTTACCAAGATGCCCCAATACCTTCTAAACATTTTCAAACCTCAATCCGTATGCCATCCAGTCTAAAACTTTTCCATTTTTCATTTTCCTTAATGCATTATTTACTTCAAAAACCCTGATTCTACGAAAAAAAACTTATTTTTGTTAGTCTCCCTTTGGTTATTATATTGTTCAACCTCTAAGTTTCATAAATGATCTTCATTTAATAGTTTCTCAAAATAATTTTTCCATATTTCCTTTATTTTCCCATTTTTTACCAAAACCTTTCGGTACTCATTTTTAATACACTTAATGTGGTTAACATCCCTAGTTTTTCTTTCCCTTAATTTAGCAAATCTATATAATTTCTCTCTCCATCATGTTTATCTAGCTTAGAATAAAAGCCATCTTATGATTTATATTTAGGTTCTCTAACTATGTTTTTAGTTTTTTGCCATGTTTTATAACATGTTCTTTTTTTTTTACAGCACTTTGGTTATCATTATTCCACTACCAAGTTTCTTTAATTAATTGGTCCATTACCTTTTGATTTTCGAAGAATATTTATTGATATTCCTTTGATATATCCTACCATGTTATTCTACATCACATTAGTTTCATCTTCAAATTCAATGTTGCTTTGTTTTGCATCTTATCCTTAAATAAAACTAATCCTTCTCCCTCTAAATTTCACCAACTATTTCTTGGGTTTTTAACCTCTTTCTAAGTCTTGAAGGAGTTTTAATACATATGTATAATACCATTAAGGATCCCATCAAGCCCAAATACCATAAAATCACAAATCATGCTTTAATAGTCTTGATGACTAACCAATTAAAACTCACTAAATCAAAACTGGATATACACCTAAGTCAAACTTCCAACTGAGACCACCTGCTGAATAAAAGAGGGAAAACGCCAATTCAAAATAAAGGTATCCTAAAACGGAGATATGAAACAATACCAAATCCCTAAATGCCCCATACTTTCTTTTTGTTCACAATGAATATAAACAACTGCTCTACACTGTATACATATGCTGTCCACAAGTGACAAAAATCTTGGTTGCCTTCATCCTAGACATAAAATAGAAGTTCTCGAGAGAATACTTCCCAAAAACAGGTCATGAAGAAAACATAAGCAGCATATAATTGTTGATTCCACCCAGTTAAGAAGCACATATACTTCTATGAAGGTGATGTATTGCACACAAATCGGTGGCCATGTCCATAACTACAAAAAATAAAAATCTTGACTCCAGACACTTGTTTTACACTTCTTCTCCCACATGTTTATCATACTAGGACTAATAGGTCAAAAACGGGTTTGTGCCGCAAGTGTTGAACGATCTACTCTACCACATTAGGTTGTGTCTATGACTAAAAATAAACACTTGGTCAACCTTGGTCGCTGGTTAAAGTCTGATCAACAAATTTGGAAGTTGTCGTATATCTTATACTATAAATAAAGCATTAAAAATATTGAAGGTTTATCCAAATTTGGTGAAAAGTAAAAGTAAGACAAACTATATCTATAAAAGAAGAAATATGAGGATGCGCAAAATTATCATAATTATGTATGTTTACGCTGCTTTCTCTTAGAAAAATTGTCGACTATTGGCTATTATAATTCAAAAATCATATTATAGTGACAGATTTAAGTTTATCAAAATACGAATAAAAACATCATGTCATATATATTGTACTCTACTCTTGAGGTATGTATTGATAAACTATAAAATTCAACATATAGAACACAAAATTATTGTCGTCCCACTTTTTTATGATGTCCCAGTGTTGGCATGTCAATGTTACATGGTGTCCATGTACGGATCCATGCTTCAAAGCCACCGAGTTATTGATAGGTCTTTAATCAAGAAAACCAAAAGCAAATGGACCTTTAAGTTTGTAGAATTCAGTGAAGTTAGAGAGGAAAATTCAAAGGAATAAAAATTGAACATCAACATTCCTTGTCATGCAAATAATATCTTGTAACAAACTAAAAACAAGATGTCCAGAGGCACTAAAACGCTAAGATGATGATTTGTGGATCGCAGATGGATTAATTCCCATTACATAAATTTTAATTCAGAGTGCACAACGGAAGTGTTTAGCTTACTGGCTGTACAGTTTCAAGTGCTCCACTTGTTGCAAACTAACTTTCTTGGACCAATTCATCTTTCAAGTGGAGCTACTGCGTGCCAGTTGTTTCATCAAAGCTTTGTGCGACCACATGCTTGAGTAGGGTTTTGACGCATAGGTGTTTCTAGCCCACGTGTCGTTGCTATGTGATGGGTCGACTGGTACTTTTAAGACACAATGTTTTGAAAAGCTCACCTAGGCGAGAAGCGAGGCGAAGCGAAGGTATCTCGCCTTGAACGCACCAGGCGAAGCGAATATGACTGAAGCGAGAAAAGCGAACGCCTTAGTCATGCGAGACGAAGTAGTCTTTTATTTTTATTGTGGACCGTTGGATTGTTTTATTTTTATTATGGACCGTTTGGGGCAATTGGAAAAAAAAATATAAGATGCCAATACACCCAATTACCCCCTTATCCCATAAATATAAAACCCAAACCCTAATTTTCAAGATCAGACCATCGCTGCTGCTCCTTCCCAAATGATCGCTGCTACTACTCCTTCCCAGACCATCGCTGCTGCTGCTCTTTCCTTCCCAGACGATCGCTGCTGCTACTCCTTCCCAGACGATCGACTGCTATGCTGTTCCTTGCTCGCTGGTCAGAGACGAAGACTGCTACTGCTTCTCCTTCCTCGCTGGTCCAGGTTTGTCTCCTCTTTTTCTTCTCTCTACTGTATCTCTTCTTCCTCTCTCGCTCTTCTTCTTTTTTATTCTGATTCTGTTTTTTTTTTTTTTTTGCTTTTGTTTTTTTTTCTACTTCTTTCTGCTGCTTCTTCTTTCTGTTTTTTTTTCTTCTTCTTCTTCTTTCAGCTTCTTCTTCTTTCTGTTGCTACTTCTTCTTTTTCTTTTTCTTTTTCTCATTTTTTTTGCTTCTGTTTTTTTTTTCTTCTTTCTGGTTCTGATTGTTTTTTTTTTTTGATTCTGTTTTTTTTTGCTTTCTGTTTTTATAGCTGATTTTAATGCTGTTTTTATAGCTGATTTTAATGTTGCTACTTCTTTTGAATGCTGTAATGCTGAATGTTGTAAAGCATAGTGCTGATTTTGCTGAATGTTGATGTGCTGATTTTTTACTGATAGTGCTGATTTTGCTGAATGCTGATTTTTTGCTGATTTGAGATATTATTAGTGTTTGTTTTAATTTAAATATTTATGATTTTACTTGCATTTAAATATTTAGTATATATAAAATTAGAACTTAGATGTTTAGAAGTAATTAAACTAAAATATTTAACTTTTTTTTTAACTGTTCGCTTCGCTTTGGTAAAGCATTTCGCTTTGCTTCTCGCCTAGGCTTTAGGAGTCTTGATCGCTTCGGTTCGCTTTACGCCTTAAATAACACCGTTAAGACCCACATTCAAAGAGCAATTCCTTGTGATTGAGAAGTAGTTGCACAGATGCACTTGCACATGTTGACTATTTCTTGGGTCCACATGTTCTTCGAACCTATAATTATTATATTCCTTAAATTAATATATATATATATATGGTCGTACTCATATCCTAATTTTTTTTAGGTTTTATCGTATCTTCGTTGCAGCCTCATACCCGCACCCCTACCCGTATCCATATTTGTATTCATATCCATGCTTCTTAGCCCACCACAATTAAAATATCGATAACAATTTTACCTACTAACGTATGCATAGCAAATTTATTACTCAAGTTAAGACATTAAAATTAAATAAGTCAGTAGTGTTAAAAGCATCAAATCCCTTTTATCTTATATGAATCACAAGATCATTCTAACAAATATCCTAACCAAATCAGACTAACCAGTGCTAGTTTGTGGGTTTTTACCTTCCGTCTGGGGATCAACAAGAAACTTCTCTATGCAATCAACAAAATTTGTACCATTGAAAGGATCCCCACCAATTCCTACACAGGTCGATTGCCCAAGGCCAACAGCAGTTGTTTGGTAAACCTACCATATATATATCCAAGTCATTCACAAAAATGCAAGGAGTCATTTAAACTTAAACAAACCAAAGCAAGGTAAAAATTTCAGAAGTATCAGCATAATCTGAATGTCATCTCATTGACCACTTTGTCTCACCAAGTCCCCTAGCACCTGCATCCAGGTCTTGGTTGGTCCATGAGATGCTGACACAAAATTGCACATGTCTTGACCTTTACTTGGATAGACCTTATCATACTACCTTTGTCAGTGAGATTTTTTTGGGCGAGTAGGACACGATCAATTTTAGTAATAAAATTACCAGCACACTAGAAAACAACAAGAGGGTGGACAAGTCGTCCAACCTAGCTTCAAAGAAAATAGAAAGTAGGACATAATAAACTTCCACTATATAAGGGCCTAACTATAAGTCGCATAAAGCTCTCCATCCCACCAAAATATGAAAAAGAGGTATTCCCTCAAAGCCCACAGTGATTGAAGGCCAAAAATAAGCTAAAAAGTAGATCCAACCCATTGGCCTTCCACAACCTCAACAACTATCTTCAAATATTTGAGCATTACTTTACAACCAAATAATCCAAACCGTAGCAAGAATTGCAAAATGCCAAAGGGTAACCTCTTTATTGTGCCTCCCAAATCCCCTAAAGTCCTCAACAAACATAAAAGAAATGACCAATGAATCACCAGCCCAAAGATGCCAAGTTAAACAGCTTGTTCCACAGAGACAACGCAATAGAGTGATGCAAGAATGAATGATCAATACCTACACTATCACATCCACACATAACCCACAACTGTGGAGAAAGACAAGATAAAGGCCTTCTCCTATGTACATGTCATTGGTATTAATCTAGTCATGAGCAATACTTCATGCACAAACTTACAACTTAATAGGCACTTTTTGATAGGAAATTAACTTTTATAAGAAAGAGAAAGAAGCACAGAAAGAAGAAACAACTGAGAAAAAACACATCCTACCAAATATCATTACAAAGAAAAGAAAAATACATCAAAAAATCCAAAGCAAAAATAACACTATAGGTCACATACCCTTTTACTCAAGCTACAGGACTAAGAAAAAATTCATTAAGAAAAGAAAGGCACAATTCAAGAATTTCCCTATCATTAAGATTCCGAAAAAAGTGAGATTCCAATTGATTGAAGAGGTAGAATACAAAATCATATGAGCATTTGAGACATTATGTGCATTTGATATCTAATGGATCAAGGTAAAGGCAATGAAAAAGAATAAACCCCTACCCAAACATCCTGCACACTCCCTATTCCACTCTTGAGCAAGTCCAACCATTGCAGGTTGAATGTTGTCATTAGTTGCATATCACCATTTGATCTGACTGAAATAACTATTCTAGTAGATCAAACTTCCCCACCACCCACCCTTCACTACCACCACTCACATAAACCCATTCCACCAGCCCACTAAGAGGCTGCCCAACCTCATACCTCAACCCACCAAAAACACCCCTCCCCACCGATACGTCACTAACCTCCTCTCTCAGTCACCACCTCTCTTCAAATCCCCTCCTGAACCCTCCCCACAGCCATCAACAGCACCCACAGCCATCAACAGCACATCAGGTGTTTGTTGAAATGCCTGACAGAAATGTTGTTTAACCAACTCCACTCGCTCTCATATCCTTTGCCTAAATCGTGTCCTCCTCGATGCTTCTCGCCTATCTGTAATCATGGGCAAGAAAGCTAACAAAAGAGCATCGACCAAGAGGAATTCTAAGAAGATATCTTTGGGTGAAATTTTGGTTTCTCCATCACAAGAACATGAAGTAATAGATTCAGATCCAGTTAATGATGAGGGAGTTCAATGCACTGAAACAAATCTCTGAAGATCTACTTGCATAAGAGGTCCACCTAAGGATCTATTTGCAGGAGATTTCATTGGGGAACGTCTCCATCCATCTTCAACCTTTGTTGTTGGGTATACGCCTCAATCAACTTTGGAAGATAACCACAAGGAACAAGCTGCAAACAAAGTTGCATCGAGAGCTTCTTCTACAAAGAGAGATTCAGATGACTCACACCAAGATGAAGTGGTAATGGCCAAAGCAAATAGCTCGACTACCTCCCCAAATGCAAATTTGGATTTCCCGCCCAAGCTAGTGAACAAGAAACACGGTGATGCTGACAATGGAGCATTAAACCATTGGGTTATTGATTTGGAGTTGGGTCAAAATGTACAGTGCGCTGTTAAACCCAAATGGAGCAACTTTTTTCAAGGTAATCAAAAGTTTCCTACTAGCTCAAAATTGAATTCATGACACTGGTCTTGTTAAGGATGAGGCCTATGAAGTCTCATTGGAAATTGCTAAGCAAGGATATGCTTTATGGGAGAATGCCCTAATTGGCTATTTTTTTGACAAGAAACAACCCTATTATTTTGTGCCATCGTAGGCTAAAAAGACTTGGAAAGATGATTTTGTTGAAGTGTTAACTTTGGACAATGGGTTATATATCTTCAAGATTAAACATGTGGAAGCTATGAATAGAATTCTTGATGATGGTCCTTATTTTTGTAGGGGTAAACTCATGGTTTTGAAGCAATGGCATCCGGATATTAAGCTAACGAAAGTCGAATTTTCTAGCATTCCGATATGGGTCAAGCTTTTTAATGTTCCTCCTTATGGACTGAAGAAGTGATGTAGACTAGGAAGGATATCAAGAAGGTTTTGGCTACTTAAGCAACATTATTGGAAAACCTTTGCATCTAGATTCCCCCACTCTTTCTAGAAGCCAGCTTAATTTTGCAAGGATGTGTATTGAGATTGATTCTTCTAAGGACATTCCAAAGTCCTTCAAAATTAAGATGATTGAGGTTACACATGAAACCTTAGTTGAAATCCCTTGAATGCCTCGAAAATGTTCAACACGCAAATTGTTTGGACATTCCATTGTTGGTTGCCCATTATCTCCTAAATAAAATCATCCTCAAATTTGGAGAAAAAAAGAAGTCGGGATTTAGAGATAAATGGCGTGATGCTCCTAAAAACAAAAGAAAATATAAGATGGAGGCATTTCCGGTAGAAGGAACTAGAAACATTAACGAAGGAAAATCATCCTCAAATCCTTTTAATGTTCTTTGCTCGGGCCCTCCTCTAGAGCTTGGGAGTAGTTGCCAACTTGAAAAAGATAGAGGAAAGGACACTTCTGTAGAGGAAAATGACAAGGTCGAGGATTTGGAAGAAGATCTTGATAATTCCTTTGGTGATGATCTTAAAAGGGGTCTCTCATCTAAAGAGAAAAGCAATAGAAAGCTTCATGGCAAGATTCAAAGTCTAAAGGCTAGAAGATCAAATATCAATAGCTTAAGTATTATGGATCATCTTGGTTTTGCAAAATAGATATACAAATAGGCATCTCCACATATCCGCCTGGAAGCATTGTCCCTCAGCACCACACAATTATCTGCAAGGGACCTTACCGCACCTACGTTGAAGCCAAAGCTAAAGTCTCACTACGTGCTCTGGGCGCTGAAGAGCAGGTTTAACCCCAACGGACTGTCGTAGCTATGGAGACTCGAACTCAAAAATTAAGCAAGAAAATCCGAGTTCTTACCCACTGGGCCAACAGCTCATTGGTAGTATTAAGGATCTTCAAGAGAGGTTAAAAGCTCCTCCTTAGTATTTAGAACGTGTAGTTGGACTTATTGACCTGTTCTAGTTTTTTGTACCTAGTCTCCGATCGTTAGAGATTATTTTATTTACAGACTAGTGTATGGACGGAGCAAACTTTCTAAGTATTGCTTCGTGTGGCTTTTTTTGGCATGTTTTGAACTTCATTGTATATCTTATTTTTTCGGTTTAATGAACTTATTTACCTTCCGGAAAAAAAAAATCTCCGCCACCCAAGGTTATTTAAGACGAACGACATATCAAACCACCAAGGTCCCGTGAGGCGTAGGCATGATGAGAAAAGAGTGGGGTAAGGCACATGCATCATCGAAATGAGGCATATGTAGATAATATATAAAAATCACAAATTGCACCAAAATTACAATTGAAAGCAACAAATTTCATAAAGTTTCAAAAAAATGCAACATATAGAACTCATCTCAACAGAATAGAGCAAATTACACCGAACTTTCTAGAAAAATTTACTCACCTTCACATTTTGGCAACTACAATAGATATCAGCAATAATCTGCTTAATAATGCTAATTCTAAGCAAAAATTGCAAATGCAACCCAATTCAACTAGTTTCAAATTAATCAATTTTTATCATCAAATTCCAACAAATTAAACCTGATATCAAAAAAAAAGTTTTGCAAGATGTGATGGCCCAAAATTCATGGGTCATTTCTCAACCCATTGATCAGCCATCAACCAGTAAAAATACCTGTGAATACCATATAACCTGATATCACGTCATTACACCCCATTCATCGGGATCATAACAAAACGAAATATGGGCAAAGTCTCTTTTGTACGAGAGCTCTACTCAATACTTAACATGTGCATATACTAATCATACGACCATTTCAATGTCTAAATCCCAAAGTCTAGGACTCAAAATTCAACCATTTATATCATTCAAAGAAAGAAGCTCAAGATATAAAGGCTCGGAAACATTAAAGTTCAAAAATCAATTTTCAGGAAGAGGTACTGGTACCTCTGTTAATGAGTACCAGTATCTGAGCCCTCTGGATGTCAGGTACCAGTACCTGTAAAACTTGATACCGGTACCTAGGCCTACTGTGAGCATAGGTACCGGTACCTGAGCCCACTGGAAACTAGGTAGCTATTAGGTACCAGTACCTAGGGCCCAGATTTCCCTAAATTTCCCAAATCTCAACTTTTAACCATACTACTCATACGACACCCATTACATACATTTGTTTTACAAAAGAATAAAGTCCAAGAGTGTCCCATTACATGCATTTATCAAAGCACAAATTTTATACATAATTTATACAAGGTCAAAATAAAATTACACAAGGGATTACAACATGTAATTTAAGAGTCACAACCCGGCCCTGTCATCTACACGGGCCCAAGTGAGAGTCGTCCGCTAAAGCTTGTCCAATGCCTGAAATGTATCTCCATAAAAGGTGAGTCACACTCAATAGGGTATCGCCTAATGAGGCTACTCCCCAATGCAGATGCATATGAAATGTCACATACAAGTCATCACATCAAGCATCCATTCAAACACATACATTTCATAAATAAATACTAAAATTCATGTCATGCCTTGAGATGGAAACTCATGCATGTAATGCAACCCCGAGCCCTAAACCATAACCAATGGTCTCTCTTAGCTCTTTCGATCTTCCCTTTTCTCTTTCTCAAGTACAAAGCATGGAAGGGTCGTACCCACCATCAAAGCTCACACCTTTCAACTCAACCAAAACCACCCGGAAGCTCAATCACCTCTCATATCTCTCTCTCTCTCATTCTCTCCCTCTCACACACACACACAAACACACAGGAGCATTAAAGCTTTGACAATCGAATGGGATCCCCACCATGAGTTGCTGCTCTACAAAAGCCAATAATACCGCTCCTCCCTTTTGAACAATCCACTTCCTTCGACCCCATTTTAGGGCTTTTACATCATAATCTATAGTAATATAATTTCCATCACAATGATTCCATCTTTGATAAATTCTAGTGTTGCCTGAGTAGTAATCTGCGAATAGCAACCACCAATCTATGTTCCTTTTTCTTTAATTCGACATTTGCAAGTTTTTGTTTACAATTCATCATTCCAGTTGCTTGGCCCGTATTCAATTGGGTTAACGGATTACATTGGTGTTGGGGTGATAGGATTCATGTGACTTATATACGATCCAGCACCAATCATTTATTTAACAGGTTACACGGGTCGTGTAGTGTACCCGTTTAATAAACAAATTGTGTTTGTGTATTCTCTTTAGACCTGTTTAATAAACAAGTCGTGTATGGGTTAAACAATTTTCGACACGAACCTGTTTAGGCACGACCCGAACCCGATTGACATGACATGGTTGCAAGGCATACCCACAAGGCATATCCACAACATCAACCTTCACCTCCATTGAATGATCGTCCATCCAACTACGTTAAAGTCTTAACCAAGATGAGAGACCAAGTCTTTGGAAGGAAAGTCACCTCACATGGAGAAAGGATCACTGTGTTAGAGCAGAGACAGGAGACAAGTGCTACATAGGATTCTTACTCTGATTTTTCTGGACTTCTACGTGATACAGACATCTAGGCTTAGGATCTTTGTTTTATGTATTGGTGCCTAGGGTGCTTCTGTTTCATTTGAGTACTACTTGTTCAAAAAAAAAAAATTTGAGCACTCAAACTCGCTTTTTTTATGTATATATGCTCAAGTATAATCCTTGTGTTTTCTATCTTAAAGATTATTTGAGATTGTTCATTCATTGATAACATGTTATGTTGTCTAGTATATATTATCTATTTCCTCTTCACATTTACCATTTCTTGACAAAAAGGGAGAGTAAGAGAAGAATCGATAAGTAAAATAAGAGAAAAATGGATAAGTAAAAGAGGTAAATTGATAGTATGTAGTAATTGAATAAAAGAGAGCATAAACACAGACAAAGATACTTGAATTTCATATCACACACAATGGGAACATTATTAAGAGTGATTATTTGATTTACGCTATTTGTGTGGTTATTTTTCTAGTTCATTCCATACTTGTGTACTTATGATTATTATCGTATACACTCTCATGTGTTTTCAGAGGGGTGTTGAGTGTTTTTCAGGAAACAGATGATTCAAACATCAAATTGACTTGAAGTTATTAAAGATGATCCTTCTGACTTGATTCTGAGAAGAGAATGTGATGTAATGTACATTGGGATGGGTTTGGACGTAATTCAATTTTGTTGCGGTTTATTTGGATTATGGCATTTACTTTTACTCATTGTATATCTTGTCACAGAATTGCCAAAAGATGAAAATTGTTAGGGATTTTAGTGATGGCATAATTTCGTGAGTCATATAAATGTAAAGATTGTATAGGCCTAAAGATTGAGTGTGGAGGTTGACGATTTGAAGACAACCAAAAACCGGGGTTTGAAGAACTTACTGAAGACTTTTTTGGAATTCATCACTGCATTAGGTTGGTAAGTTGACCTATAAAACTAGTGAGCCAATAGGTAGATAGATTGTATGATTCATTTAATTTTGGCTCCAATCTTGATTTGTAGCTTAATTGTGGTTGAACAAGATATCTTCATTGAGAAAAATTGTTTTATAAAAGTGTTTTTGAAATGTATTATTTTTTGGGAAAAAAACAAAATCAATGATCGAATTGCAATTGGCGCTCGAACGAAGGCTTCCTGGCTTGAGCAAACGCTATAGATACTTTGGGATAATGCGCTAGCTTTACGCTTCAAGTTTTATGAAGGACAACAACAGCATTCCAGGGGGAACGTGACCTGAACTCATACCAAAGGAGTCGGTTTTCTACAAATTGAACGTGAGGAGGGAGTTCATTGTGATAAGTACAAGACAAGAGAATAGCTTACATCTAGAGAGAACGTAAATGTTTGTGTCTGTACCGCTGATTTCAATAGTAGAGGGTTTAGACCAAGGTTACCTGAATCGTTGGTCGCTTGGGTACGTGGTGTGGGTACGGGTACGCAGTACGACATTTTCTTAGGTACGCGGTACGATGAGAGTAGATTTAGCTAGTACGTTATTTTGGATCGCAATTCGTTTTAGGACTCTTATCCTGATTGTTTTCACTACTATACAATATTATATATTACAAAACATCTATAAACAATGAGTCAGTTACCATTTATCTGATATTTTGCTTCATTATTTCAAACAAACAAGATCGATATATCACAGTATATTAATTATAAGTGCTTTGAACAATTCATATTGATTGTAGGCTTATGATTTGAGTTATTTGCTAAATTAGGTCAAACAATTTCTGAATTTCTAATTGTTCTCACATTAGACCAATTCACCCCCCCTCTAGGTCTACTTAGGTTTAAATATTAACAATTGATTTGTGCAACACAATTTTGTCATAGCATCTAGGTAGCCCACTTTCACAACTTAGGAAAATCAAGAAAGAAAAATAGGAAAAAGAGAAGCTTAAAACAGCTTGAAGCAAAATACAAAGAAAATGATGAAACCAAAGCGATGAAGTATTTGTGTGGAACAACCATTCACACACTCAAAATAATGGAATCCTTTCAAAGTCCTTGGACATCATACCCAAAGAGATGCCATGAAAAATATTTTCCTCTAAAGGTCTTCCCAAGTAGCCTCCTTGTCCTCAAAAATCTGACCATTTACTTCTAATCAACCCACTCAAAATAAAGCCAACATTGCACGTCTCCAAAGAACCTTGGCTTTAGGGCAACAACCAAATCCTTCAAAATTCATACTCAATACCCAATTATAACTTCTTGGAATCACACAAATAATCCCGACAATGACCAAGAGTCTATCCCACCATTTCGAAACCAAAGTGCAATGCCGAAGCAAATGATCCAAGCTTTCCGCCTTATTCTTGCAAAGAGTGCACCATTGCAGTTGAACATAACATTACAGCCTTCTTTTTCGGACCATCTTATTGTTATTACGTTTCCTATGCACAATCAATTATGCAAAGACTTGTACCTTCAAGTGTACCTTGCAACCAACGATGATGGTCAAGGAAATGAAGAGATGGTTTGTCAATCAAAGATTCAAAGAATGACTTGCAAGAATACTCACACAACAAAGACAAGATCAATCTGTTTTTATTCAAAGAAGAATATCTCAAGACAAAGTTATCAGGAATACCCAAAAGAGATGACAATTACATTCACTTTCTTGTCATTCAAATTTTTAAAGAAATTAAAGTTCCATTTAGTCAAAGGAGACCAAGAAACCATGCTAGCAATGGATGAACTATGAGATCTAGATAAACGAGGGAACAAGGATACAAAAGATGGCACCCTCCCATCTATCTTCCCAAAACCGAAACTTTGCCCCGTTTCCCATAATATATTTAACATTTAGAAGGTATTGGGATTATCTTGGAGAAATGAATTTCCAAGGACAAAAAGAATAACCCCTCTCAATCACATTGGAATCCCTCCCATTAGCTTGAATCCCATATATGCTCTTGATCACTGAATGACAGAGTCTATTATGCTTGATACAGAATCTCTAAGAGTCATTTACCCAAGTAAAGAAATATTCCTAACTTTACGGTTACCTATGCATGACCTCCTTTAATTTTAGCTTGAATCCCATATATTCTCTTGATCACTAAATGCCAAAGTCTATTATGCTCAATGCAGAATCTCCAGAGTCATTTACCAAATAAAGAAAGGTTACCTATGCATGACCTCCCTTACTTTTAGATCCATAAACCATATCCCAATTAACTAAGTGATCTTTTTTGCCTTCCCTCATCCCTTCCCACGGAAGATCCCTCGTCAACTTCTCAATCATTCTCACACCTTTTGAAGGCATCCTGAATAAGGACATGCAATAAATGGGAATGCCCCCAAGCATAGAGTAAATTAAAACACATCTACTCCCCTTCACAAGAAAGGCTTTTTTTCCACCCATCAACACTTTTGTCAATCTTATGAATCATTGGCTCACAAAAACTAAGGCCATCCTCCTAAAGGAGGACCCAAATAGTTAACTGGTCACTCCGAAATAGAGCATCCTAAAGTATTAGCCACTCTAACCAATTTATCATGATGCATATTGATTCCAGCAATTGCACTCTTAGCTAAATTCACTTTAAAGCCTAACATCAGTTCAAAACATTTTAAAACAAGGGTTGTTAGATGAATATTCTTCTCATCCTCTTCAAAAAATAAATTGGTGTCATCAGCAAATTGTAAATAAGTCACCACTACCTTTCCTAACCAATCTTAAAACCCTCAATCACCTCGAGAGAACTAGCCCTATCCATCATCCTGCTCAAAACATCCACCACCAAAGTGAAAAGGAATGGGGGATAGGAGATCACCTTGCCTAAGACCTCTAAAACATCCATGCAAAACACCATTAATAATGAAAGTGAAATTTACTGACATTAAGGATCCCAAAATCCACTTTCTTCATCTCAAGTCAAAACATACTCTAAAAAATCCTGATCCACCATATCATAAACTCAATCTTGAATGCTAATCCTTCTTTTTTCTTCTCCCTATACTCTTCAACAATCTCATTTGCAACAAATACACATCTAAGATTTGCCTTCCTCGAACAAAGGCACCTTGAGGATAGGAGATAGTCTCAAGCAAAACTTCCCGAATTCTCTTAGAAAGGACTTTGTCCATAATCTTATAAATAGTAGAAACTAAGGTAATTGGCCTAAAATTTTGAACCAAAGAAGACCTCTACTTCTTAGGAATAAGACAAATAAAGGTTTAGTACAAGAGTTTAAAACCCCATTCTCAAAGAACTCCTCAAACACTTCCAAAAAAAACCTCATATCACATCCCTACACCTTTGAAAAACAAGCATAGTAAAATCATCCGGGCCTGGGATTTATCACCACTTAGCTCATAGACTACAAATCTAATTTCACCTTTCTCTAATGGTCTCTTAAGCCATCTAGAAGTACCCTTACCAATAGAACACAAATCCAAACCTTCAGTACAAGGTCCATCATTACCCTCAGAAGAATATAACTAAGAAAAATAATACAATTTCAAAATAAATACAATTTCAATCCTACTAATTCATTTCTTCTTCGACTTGCCATTATCAACTCTATGAAACAGTTTGGAATTATTATCACCATGCTTGATCCACTTCACTTTTGCCATCTGTATCCAAGGATCGAAGTTTCGTTTCGAAGTACCGTTTCGGTCAGCTCAAAAACGGAAACGTTTCGGAAACGTTTCGGAAACGCAATGGAAACGCAGAAAAAATATGGAAACACGTGGAAACACGTAGAAACACAAATACAATTCGTTTATTTATAAAGATAAGCTAAATAATTGATTAATTCAACATATTTATTGGGTTAATATCCATTTATACAAGAATAAATTTAAATTGGAGGGAAAAAAATGTTTGACATAAGGCAGAAATCACTTAAATTAGTTTCAAACACTTAATTTTCATCAAATAAACAAATTTTTACATAATGTTAAGGTCTCATGATACACATAAAATGCTAATGAGTATATACTTACATGGCTACATCCATCCCCCTGTGGAGTGTCGAGCAGGCTCATACATCGGTGTAGGCTCTGGGTAGCTACTAAGAGAAACTCCATATGTGACATAAATATGATGACAATAGTTACTCCAACTCATATTATTACGATAATATGCATTATACTCTCTCCCAAACCTCTGATAGTCTGCAATACTACATCCAATCTGTTGGGGAAAGAATGCTCCAGTCCCTGGCCAACCTTCATCTTGTCTATATGAGGAGGATGTCTGGGAGTCATAGCCAGATCCATAACCATATGTTGAGGATCCATGTTCATATCCTCGTGTGTCATACCCCGATCCATAATCATATGAGGGAATGCCATGTCCAGAACCATAACCATATGAAGAAGACGAACCATAATTATGGCGTTCACTTCCACTTCCACTTCCACTTATACTCATAGTAGAAAAACCATCATTAATCATATCAGCTCCCTGCCTAATAGCATCCATACCATGTGGAGTGATCGGATTTTGAGTACGCTCACGTTGACGATCTCGAGTTGATTTTGAACGTCGTTCATATTGAAGCATTCGTCGAGAGCCATGATCTTCATCTTGTGTAGCATGTGTAAATTCTTCCTCTACAGTGAATACAATTCCATGTGGACTTTGGCTCCCCATATCTCCATCACCACCACCTCCATCGCCTCCATGTCCATGGCTATCACCACCTCCACTGTCACCATCTCCACTACCACCACCACTATCTTCATCATCATCTTCACCACCATCATCATTGCTATCATCACCATTATGATCATCCTCACTACTACTACTGACAGTGATAGGTTGCTTACGTCTTGGTGGACCTCTCATTAGTCTGTCAAACTCTTCATCATCCATTGCTTTACTTGATCCTTCTCTACTTATTTTGGATCTTGATTTTCGTGGTGGCACAACACCTTGACTTAGACCTACGCCTCCATCGTCATCGGAAAAACGATTTGCCCACGTTGTCAGGAAAGTGTTTGGTCTTGTTGGTTGCCCATCATCATCAAGTTCATCTAAAAGTGCATCACCAGGATCATCTAACCACTCCGAAATACCTTCGTCTTCCTCAAAAACAGTGGTTAAGTCTATAGGTCTGAATTCATACCCTTTTTTGTCCTTCATAAGGTGCTTTAACTTCAACCTCATGTTATATTGTGCAAACACCAGCCTTTCTAACTTTTGATAATTAAGTCGATTCCGCACTTTAGTATGAATGAGAGCAAATGTGCTCCAGTTTCTCTCACAACCACTAGATGAGGCTGTTTGCGACAATATTCTCATAGCAATCCTTCTCAAATTTGGAGCATCAGTGCCATACATAAACCACCATTCAGCTGTATAATAATAAGAAACATATTAAAACCTTAAAGAAAAATATAAATAGAAAATCATGAGAACAAAATATAAGTGTGTAAATAATCTACTTAATTACCTGGATCACTTTTTGTTCTTCCTCTAATTGCAGCTTGGTCAGCAAAACAATACATAGCCTCCCGAAATATTTTTACCTAAATATCATATATATGTTGATGTTATATATTAATTTAGCACATTTATAAACTGAGATTGAAATACTAAAGTATTACCTCCGCAAGTGCTTCAGCAGCCTTGTTTGGATTTGTCTCTAATCTAGACACAACGATCCGAAGCGAACCCAACAAACTTTCTAACACACCAACATCTTCTTCATAATGGAATGTGGGGTTCAAGTAATAAGCTACACAATATAAATAATGATAACACTTATAAATGATAACATCCAAAATGATAATACTTATCAATAATAAAAATATAAATTGGTAAACAATAAGTTTACCTGCCATATGAATATGTTGAATAATTTGTTTTTTCCATCGAGCATCAATGATATCAAGATATTTTTTGCAAGATTTAGGAGCCGCGTCTTTGACAGCTTGTCTTGCTCGTTTCATTGCTTCATATACATATGGCATTGTTGCTTTTCTTTCCTCATCTACCAGTCTTAGAACTTTTGCAATAGGTGTATGCATATTCAACACATTTTTGGCATTCTCCCAAAACTTAGGATTTAGAATCGTCCCTTGAACTCGCTTCCCAACTGGATCCTTTGCTGCCGCAGTCCTAGACCAATCTTCTGAAGTGAACATCCTTTGCAAGCCATTTTTCTGTTCCAAAATACTTTGTAGGGCAATATAATTAGTGGCAAATCTTGTTTGCCCTGGCCGAATCAATTCCCCCGAACAAAATGTTCTCATTATATCCAAGACTCTACTATGATTGTAGATAAAATTGGTCACTCTTTTAGCTTGCTCTAGCACATTTTGAACTGTTTCAATCTTGGAAAAATCATGCAAAATCAAATCCAAAGAGTGGGCAGCACAAGGAGTCCAATATAAGTGTGGTTTTCTTTCCATCAACATTTCACCAGCTTTTTTGTACGCACTTCCATTGTCTGTAATAATCTGAACCACGTATTTTTCTCCAATCTCCTCAACAACAGCCTCCATCAACCCCAAAATATAATTAGCATCCTTGTCATGGCCAGAACTATCAATTGACTTGTGAAACACAACTTTTCCATCACAGTATATCAAAAAGTTAATGATAGATAATCTTGTGGTGGATGTCCATCCATCACACATGATTGTCACTCCATAAATCTCCCACTTCTTTTTGAATTGGTCAATGTACTCTTTAACTTCATCTATCTCATTATCTAGTAATGACCCGCCAATCTCATATGGGGTTGGCCCTTTCACACCAACTCCTGCTAAAGCAATTTCATCAATCATCAATTGGTAAAAATGACCTTGGGCTTTGCTTGGCGGAATATTCTCATAAATGAAATACTTTGCAATAGCATGTTTTGCCGACTTTGCCCACTTTTTGGGATTCCACATATGAGTTAGTTTGGCTTGCTTCACTTCTCTATTCCGATACATTGAAGGATCTATCTCTTCTATCGTGAGATTTTTTTCTTTGCCCATCAACTTTTGTGATTTTCTTGAGAATTTATCCCAAGATTCCTTCACACTATGTGATCGCATCAAACCCCTAGATGTACCACCTTTTTGGATAGATGGTCTAGAACTTCCACCTCTAAAACCTTGCTCGGCCATATGTATATCGCGAATAGATTGTTGTTTTGCATATTCAATATCAGCTCTATATTCTATATCCATATCATCATCTGAATTCTCATCGGAAGAATAAATTTCGATCCCACTCCTCCGCCTTGATCCACCAATTAAATTCTGTCTCATTTTTCTCCGTTCATCAGTTATTTATGCATTTTCAGTCTTGTTGCGATTCAAGTAATCCCTCATAGCTCTCGCAATTTCAAGAGGACACTTATCACATTGTTCCACATTATTATAACCGCCTGCCAAGTGTTGCTTTAACCGCGAGACACCGCCACCCAACATTTTTTTATGGCAGAAATTACACATCACATGTTGTCGATTATCCCCAATTCGTTCGCCGTAGTTCCATCCAATATCACGTTCTTTTTTCTTTTTCTGGGATGATTCAGTAACCACATTCTTTCCCTTTGAAGTCATATCTACAATAAATGTTATTACATTATCAAACACATTATATTCATTTTACAAATTAAATATGACATGTATAACACTTTTAAATTAAAATATTATTCAATTAATCAGTACAAATTCTGTTTAATTTCTCAGTGGAGAATTAAATTTAATTATCCTGGGTATTAAAAATAATTATAGTAGGTATTAAATGTAATTACATGAGGTATTAAGTATAATTATAATGGGATATTAAATGCAATTAGTCATAGTTATAACAAAAAAAAATGGGTATTAAAAATAATTATAATAGGTATTAAATGTAATTACATGAGGTATTAAGTATAATTATAATGGGGTATTATATGTAATTATAATAAGTATTAAATATAATTACAGTGGGTATTAAATATAATTACAATAAAATATTAAATATAATTAAAGTAGGGTACTTTCAATTTCATTAAATTAACATTTAATTTATCAAATTGAAATTCAATTTCATCAAATTAATATTCAATTTATCAAATTAACATTCAATTAAACATTTAAAGTAATCAAATAAACTTTCAATTTCATTAAATTAACACCCAATTCATCAAATTAACAAGTAATTTGATCAAATCGACTTCTAATTTCATCAAATTAACATTTAATTTTATCAAATTGACATTCAATTTCATCAAATTAACATTCAATTTATCAAATTTATCAAATTGTGGGTATTAAAAGTAATTATAATAGGTATTAAATGTAATTACATGAGGTATTAAGTATATTTATAATGGGGTTCTATATGTAATTAGTCATAGTTATAACAAAAAAAAAAAAAAATTATAAAAGCAGAGGTCAGCTGGACAACCCATCCACGCGCACGACCAAACGGAGAGAGGAGAGAGCAGCGACAGGCGAGAGGCTTGCGATCGATCGCGATGCCGCTGCCGCTGCCGCTGCCGCGATCTGTTGCCGGAGAGAGAGACAGAGACAGAAGAAGAAGAAGAGAAGACATACCTGGATCAGTGGGTATCTCGTCGACGCTGCGATGAAGACCGAACAACTCCAAGCCCTAGATCTGTGTAGAATAGCTGGATCTGCTCAAATCTGGAGTCCAGGTAAGTTCTCCTTCAATTTTTTGTTTATCTGGACTATCTGTGGTGCCTTTCTCTGCCCCTTCTTTGTTTTTTTTTTGCTGCTTGAAAGACACGAATGGACTGATTTCTGTGGTGATTTCTGATTTCTGTGGTGATTTCTGATTTCTGTGGTGATTTCTGCCCCTCCTTCAATTTTTTTTTTGCCACTCTCTGTGGTGATTTCTGATTTCTGAAGGAATCTACTTTCTGCCTTTTTTTTTTTTTGGCTGGGAGCTGTGAACGAATATGTTGACTGAGAGACTGAGCCTTTCTCTTTTTTCTTTTGGACTGGAGTGGTGAACCGAATCTCTGTTTCGTCGAAACTGTACTGTTTCGACCGAAACGGTCCGAAACAGTGCCGTTTCGACCGAAACATTGGAATTTTTTGATTCAACCAGTGTTTCGTGTCGAAGGGTTGAAATTCCGAAACGTTTCGGACGTTTCGGACGTTTCGAAACGAAACTTCGATCCTTGTCTGTATCCAACTAGTTTCTTCTTTCACCAACACACATTCTTATTTATTTCAAAGAACAATTATTTCCCTTCTTAAGTTATCCAAAATTCTGCTCAAAACTTTCAAGGTCATCAATTTCATCAATTCTTTTTAAAACTAACTCTTTCTCCAATCATATATCCCAAAACACCTCAATTCTTTTTAAAATTAACTATTTCTCCAATCAAATATCCCGAAACACCCTTTTACTCCACTCCTTCAATTGATGCTTCACCAACTTTAATTTTTTCATGAATTTGAAACCTTTTCATCCCTCCACTCTAGCTTCAGACCACTAATCTTCGAAATTATTAGCAAAAAAGTGATAGGCTTTTCGTGTTATATACAAACACATATATATAGGTCATAAAGATATTCATATTTGATTTATCTTTAAGGGGGAAATTTGGGGGGGGGGGGATGAGGTTGCTCGCCTATGCTTCCAACATGTACTTGTTGAGGAGTGATATATATAAAGACTACAGTAGCGTTCAAGCACACACCATCGTGTATTTAAGTTCATCCGCGCATAAGATTTATACCATTGGATGAGAGCCAATGGTGAAAAGTGGACTGCTAATTAAATATTAAAAAGCAACATTCACTTTACTTGTAATGTAAGAATGTCAGCCATTTTCTCTCTCTCATTAAATGCAATCACTCATTATTTCTCTCTCCCACGTCCTTTTTCTCACTCTCTCTCACTTTCTCCCACTCTCATCTTCTTTGTAGACAATAGCTATTAAAAATATCAACTTTTCTCATACCAAGTTTTAATCATCCGGTGAACGGTAACATAATTTTTAAAGAATGAAAAAGACAAATCAACTGATTTTGCTTCATATTTCGTCCAAAAATGAAGTCGCGTTCGAATACTAAAGAAATTTGATAAGAATAAGACGAATTAGATTTAATATATGGATGATGGGTTTGGCTATTAAATAATGGATTAAATTTGTTAATTAGTTCAACAAATCAAGCCCAATTAGCATTAAAATAAAGCAATTGGGACCGAAAATTTTAGTCTAATTTGCAGTTTACATAGTTCAATAATATTGTTATAATTACAACTACTAAACTTTTTAACCGATAGGAAAAAAATCAATTGGTTACTATCACTCAATGCCATTGATATAAGGACTTCAATCCAATGAGATCAACACTAATTACCCTTTGAATAAGTACCCTTCTTTGGCTATGTTCTTATTGCAGTGAATTTTAAAACCTCCACTTCATGATTTTCCAATAAAAAATAGTTCCAAGTGAGGCATGTTTCTTGAATGAGATTACTTCAAATGCATTCAAAGTTTTGCCATAAGAAATATATCACCAAGCACTCACAGTCTGAACAAAATATGATTGTGAATCAAATATTACACATGATATTTACCACTTTGCTCTAAACAAAATGCTATTGATATAATGAAAGTGGGGGAGAAAGTGAGAGAGTATGAGAAAAGTTGATTTTTTTTAGTCTACTACAAAAGAAAGATGAGAGAGGGGGGAGAAGTGAGAGAGCGAGAGAAAAAGAACATGGGAGAGAGAAAGAATGAGTGACTGCATTTAATGAGAGAGAAAATGATTGTGACATTCTGACATTCTTATATGACAAGTAAATGTTGTTTTTTAATATTTCACTACCAGTCCACTTTTCACCATTGGATCTCATCCAACGGTATAAATCTCATGCGTGGATGGACTTAAATACACGATGGTGTGTGCTTGACCGCTTCTGTGTGTGTGTGTGTATTTATTGTCAAAGGAAATATCTACACAATTAAAGTCAGCCGACTTACAGCAGATTTACAGCTAATATCTACACATTTAATGCCAGCAGATTTACAGCTTTGACAGTTAGAATTATATAGATTTATTCCTTCCTTAATTAGGATATACTAGCTGTATGGTATATTTAGATAGATGTATATATGGTAGGGGCTGAAGATCAGCTTGTATTTCTTTCCAAAGATAGCTTGTAAATCGTCCATATAATGGGAGATTGTCAATGAAGAAATTTAGACTTTTTCAAGAAGACTCTAAACTGTCATGGTATTAGAGCTACAGTTCTAAATTGCCATTTGTCTCGTGCTCTCAAGTTTCTTAGTCTCGGTTATTCTTGTTCAAGTTCTCTTGACCTCATGTCTTCGGATAAGTCTGATGTTTCTTTGATTCGTTTCAATGGCAAGAATTACTCTGCTTGGGCGTTTCATTTCAGGATTTTCGTCACAGGTAAGGAGCTGTGGGGACATGTTGATGGAAGTAACCCAGCTCCTGACAAGAACAAAGACAAAGACCAACACGCCAAGTGGGAAGTCAAGGACGCACAAGTTATGGCATGGATTTTAGGATCTGTCGAACCCAACATCATCTTGAACCTTCGATCTTCTCAGACTGCAACTCAGATGTGGACTTACTTGAAGAAGGTCTACAGTCAACAAAACACTGCTCGTTGGTTCCAACTTGAACATGAATTGGCCACTCTTCAACAGGATAGTCTTTCCATCTCTGATTTTTACTCTAGATTCACTAATCTTTGGGCTGAATACACTGATATAGTTTATACTGGCTTACCATCCGAAGGTCTTAGTTCTGTTCAATCTGTCCATGAAACTACTCAGAGGGATCAATTTCTAATGAAACTGAGACCTGAATTTGAAGGCGCCAGATCCAATCTTATGAACCGTGAATCTGTCCCCTCCTTGGATACATGCCTCAATGATCTTCTTCGCGAGGAACAGCGCCTTCTCACTCAAACCACCATGGAACAACATCGTTCTACATCTGTTCCTATGGCCGATGCAGCACAAGGTAGACCACGAAGCAGGGATATGAGCACTATTCAGTGCTTCTGTTGCAAGGGATTTGGCCATTATGCTGCAAACTGTCCCCGAAAATTCTGCAACTACTGCAAAAAGGATGGTCATATCATCAAGGAATGCCCTACTCGACCCCCCAAGAAATCGGAGGCGGCATATACTGTCTCAGTTGGCTCTTCTAGTGCGGGTAATACAACACAAAGTGCTCCTGCTCCTGCTTCTGTCCAACCCGTGACCCCTGACATGGTTCAACAAATGATCATTTCTGCATTTTCAGCTTTAGGACTCTAAGGTAAACCCTTCTCTACATCATCTCCTTGGTACCAAGGATCAAAATATCGTTTCGAAACGGTCGAAACATCCGAAACGTTTCCATTTCCAAGGAGACCGAAACGAATCGGTGATGGAATCGAAATTCTAATACTTCGAGGTGTTCTATAATGTTTTGTTATATTTCAATGTATTTGCACAATTATTTCGGAATATTTTAAGGTATTTTAAGATATTTTGGTATATTTTGACCAATGTTTTGAAAAAATAATTCTTAAATTTTTATTTTTTTTCATTCTATTTTCAAAACGGGTCGAAACGTTTCCGTTTTTTAGGTAACCGAAACGAAATTTTGATCCTTGCTTGGTACTTTGATTCCGGGGCTTCCCATCATATGACAAACAGTGCTGATTCTCTTACCAATGTAAACAAATATTTTGGGAATCTCAAAATTCATACTGCTGATGGCAATCATTTACCTATCACGGCCACCGGTGATGTTTCTCCCTCTCTCACTGATGTCTTCGTATCTCCCGGTCTTACCACCAATCTTGTGTCTGTCGGTCAGCTGGTTGATAATGATTGTAAAGTAGAATTTTCTAAATCTGGTTGTGTTGTGCAGGATCAACAGTCAGGGCGGATGATCGCGAGGGGTCCTAAAGTGGGACGTCTTTTTCCTCTTCAATTTCCTTTGTCTCTTTTTTCTTTGCCTTTTGTCGCTTGTAATTCTGCTCATGTTGATTACTGAGCGTGGCACAAACGTCTCGAACATCCAAACTCTAATGTACTTTATGCTTTACTTAAATCTGGTTTTCTTGGAAATAAAGAATCACCATCTCTTAGTGCTGTTCAATTTGATTGCAATTCTTGCAGACTTGGCAAAAGTAAAACTCTGCCCTTTCTTATTCACACACCGCATGTAGTCAAACCTTTCGATCTGATACATAGTGATGTGTGGGGTATGGCACCAGTCACTTCGCATGCTAATTATAAATACTTTGTCACTTTTATTGACGACTATAGTCGTTTCACATGGATTTATTTCCTTCATTCCAAAGACGAAGTATTTTTTGTTTTTAAGATTTTTCATGCATATATTCAGACACAATTTTCGGCCAATATCAAAATCTTTCGTTCTGACAATGGGGGTGAGTATATGTCTCATTTGTTTCAGGACTTCCTACAGAACCATGGCATCATCTCTCAACGGTCTTGCCCTTCGACACCTCAACAAAATGGGGTGGCTGAAAGGAAGAACCGTCACCTTCTTGATGTGGTTCGCACTCTTCTGTTAGAATCCTCCACGCCCTCTCGATTTTGGTGTGAAGCTCTTTCCACTGCTGTCCATCTCATCAACAAATTGCCTTCTCCCACATTGAACCATGACTCTCCTTTCACCAGGTTATTTGGTCACCCTCCAACTTATTCTAACCTTCGTACCTTTGGTTGTGTCTGTTATGTTCATCTTCCTGCACAAGAACGCACAAAACTCACGGCTCAATCAATTAAATGTGCTTTTCTAGGATATTCAGTACACCAGAAAGGTTTTCTTTGCTATGATCCAAATCTACGTCGCATTCGAGTTTCTAGAAATGTGATCTTTCTAGAAAATCAGCATTTCTTTTCCACCCATCAGGATCCTGTTTCTCCTTCATTTTCTGTTTTGCCTATGTTTACTAACTCTCCTGCAGATCCAGTCCCTTCTAAGCCTCTCCTAGTGTATCAACGACGCTCCACCACTACTTCCCACCAGCCTTCAGCACCTCCTGAGCCCCCTCAAGCTTCTTCCCCGACTGCTGCTCCTGTTTCAGCACCTGCACCTCCCTCTCTCAGACATAGTACTCGGGTTCGTAGACCCCCAGATAGGTTTGGTTTCCCTTCTCCTTCATCCTTCACAGCCACCTTGTCTTCTATTTCTCTTCCTTCGTCTTATAAACAGGCAATGGAGCATGAGTGTTGGCGGAAAGCTATTGAAAACGAACTTCTCGCACTTGAAGAAAACCAAACCTGGGATGTTGTTCCATGTCCCTCCTCCGTGAAACCCCTTGGCAGTAAGTTCGTGTTTTCTATCAAGCTTCGTTCCGATGGGTCCATAAACCGTTACAAGGCTCGATTAGTGGCACTCGGCAACAAACAAGAATATGGTCTCGACTATGATGAGACCTTCGCACCAGTCGCCAAAATGCCCACTGTCCGAACTATACTCGCCCTTGCTGCATCCCAATCCTGGCCCTTACGTCAAATGGATGTCAAGAACGCATTCCTCCACGGTGATCTCAAGGAAGACGTTTACTTGAAACTTCCATCTGGTATGCCCACTTCCTCACCTAATGATGTTTGCAAACTGAAACGTTCTTTGTTTGGTTTGAAACAGGCACCACGAGTATGGTTTGAGAAGTTTCGATCCACTTTGCTTGGTTTTTCTTTCACTCAAAGTCAGTATGACTCCTCCCTTTTTTTACAAAGGACATCCACAGGTATCGTTGTCCTCCTTGTTTATGTGGACGATATCGTCATCACTGGCTCTGACTTGGAGGGAATCTCTACGGTTCAGACTCTGTTGCATTCTACATTCCACATGAAAGACCTTGGCAAGCTCACCTATTTCTTGGGTTTAGAGGTGCATCATCAGTCTCACGGTCTCTTCTTGCATCAGCACAAGTATAGTCAGGATCTGGTTCAGTTAGCCGGTCTCACCGACACTACTTCGGTTGACACCCCCATGGAACTTAATGTGAAATATAGTCGTGACGAAGGGGAGCTTCTTGAAGATCCTACTTTCTATCGGAAGTTGGTTGGTAGTCTTATCTATCTAACCATTACCCGACCGGACATCTCTTATGCTGTTCATACTGTCAGCAAATTCATGCAAGCACCGAGGCATCTCCATCTCTCTGCAGTCCGTCGCATCATTCGCTATGTTCTTAGGACACCTAGTCGTGGCTTATTCTTTCCTACCGGTTCTTCACTTCAGCTACAAGCCTATAGTGACGCTGACTGGGCCGGTTGCCCAGACCCCAGGAAATCTACTACCGGCTGGTGTATGTTTCTTGGTGATGCCCTTATCTCTTGGAAATGCAAGAAGCAGGACCACGTCTCCAAATCATCTACTGAGGCCGAGTACCGAGCCATGTCTGCTGCATGCTCCGAGATCATTTGGCTGCGTGGTCTCCTCACAGAGCTCGGTTTCCGTCCAGATCATCCTACACCACTCCATGCTGACAACACTAGTGCCATCCAAATTGCCGCCAACCCCGTCTATCACGAACGCACCAAGCACATCAAGGTTGACTGTCACTCAATCAGGGAAGCCTATGATCATCAGGTCATCACTCTTCCACATATCTCCACTACTTTGCAGATTGCCGATATCTTCACGAAATCCATGCCACGTCAGCGCCATCATTTTCTCGTTGGCAAATTGATGCTTGTCGATTTACCAGCATCAATTTGAGGGGGGATGTCAAAGGAAATATCTACACAATTAAAGCCAGCCGACTTACAGCAGATTTACAGCTAATATCTACACATTTAATGCCAGCAGATTTACAGCTTTGACAGTTAGAATTATATAGATTTATTCCTTCCTTAATTAGGATATACTAGCTGTATGGTATATTTAGATAGATGTATATATGGTAGGGGCTGAAGATCAGCTTGTATTTCTTTCCAAAGATAGCTTGTAAATCGTCCATATAATGGGAAGATTGTCAATGAAGAAATTCAGACTTTTTCAAAAAGACTCTAAACTGTCATTTATATATATATATATCATTAAAAAAATATATTTGATATATCTTTAAGAGAGGGGGGAATGAGATTTAAGGCTTGTATCAAGTGCTCTTATGCCTTGCCACATGTACTTGTTGAGGAGTTTCATCTTCTCACCAGAGGCAGCAAAAAATTGAAGCAACTGTTGATATTCAAGAATATCCACTACAAATTACAAAATAATACAAACAAATCACTTCAATTCTTTGTGCATATAAACAGTGCTCCTATTTAACTTTAGGTACAAAGACATGACTAAAATACACTCAGGAATTATATAGGCTTCACACAGCCTCAAAAATAGAAATTCTATAAACTAACTCACATAAAGACCTTGATTAAAGGAAGAGGTTAGATATGGGATCTCCAATACCATCACCCCCCCTCCCCCCCTAAAAAAAAAAACAGGTATCCATAGATTGGAAGGGCTCACAACATAAAAACCACATATAAGATTTATCAGCATCATTACAATTTAATAGAGACAACATCGACCCACCAAAAAGAAATCTCACCGCTTCATAAGTCAATGTGCCAGATCGAGAAACGATTCCAATACGCCCTGGTTTGTGAATGTACCCAGGCATAATTCCAATTTTGCACTCTCCAGGCTTGATGATACCAGGACAGTTCGGACCAATCAGACGAGTTTTCGACTGCTTGTTAAGAGCACTTTTCACTCGGACCTGCAATTAACAATTATCAACTCCACTATCAATAAGGAGAACTACAAATATACGACAACACAATAACTAGGGCTATTGGCTCTCTAAATGAAACAAACACTTTAAAGTATATTACACACATGCCTGATAAAACTTCAGTTAAAAGAAAATAAAAATGCAGGACCTCATTCAAGTTGAAGTTAAAAGCTAACAAAAATTTTAGGTTTACAAAATTAGCCAAAATATGCACCATTCTGATTTCACAGTAGCATCATCAATCATGTAATGAAATGAAGGTAAGCCCTGAATACCTGAGGCAATTTAGGTCATGAATTAATCTCAGAGTTGACACTTATTAAAACGGAAGAAAAATCCCTATACGAGGGCATAATAAAAAAATGGGCTTCATTTTCTCAGAAGAACAGGAAACCATAGATCTTCAGCAAACACTCAACCCAAAAAGAGAGAAACTGAGCTTTGACTTTAATAATCAATATAAAAGCCACTTTGCAGACTAAATCCAACTAAGGCCCATATTGTTCACACCTCCAGATATTTCACCAATGTGTCTGCAGTTCTTTTCAACTTATGACAAGGAAACAAACTCTTGTGCCAAACTGGGTGACAATAACTAATTGCAGTAATTTTGCGCACCTAAAAAAAATGTACTTTGTTCCACTTTGCTTGCTTTCTCTTTACCTAATTTTTTCATTTCGTGGAACTTTCTTTTGATTTACGAATAGACAAAAAAATTGCAAAAGATACAAGGACTAACAATCCATTGAATAAAGAGAAATAAAACCAGAACAATATTTAAAGCACCATTCTTGGCAAGGTAACCTAATGGCCACATCATTAGTCAACTGATGGACCAAAAAAAAATTGAACACCTATAGCCAAGTAAAGTCAAAAATTTCACTTGGCCAATGCCAAGAACAACAACTGGCCTGGTTGTGTGTGTCTCTTACAACGAGTAAATACCAGAGACTCAACTATTAACAGAAATGAGACCATCCAACTCAGCTTTTTTTTATGGGAATCCAACTCAGCTTTGATGACAGACCCTCACCAAATGGCATAGAAAATAACTGGACACTATCAGTCAAGAGGTTCCTAGAGATTTCACAGATTAGGGTACGCTGGGATTTCAAAATGGGTAACAATTGACCCTTCAAAGGAGAGAAATTGATCCTAAAAAATATTTTGGAAGAGCACACTGCATTTCAGTGCTCTGCAGTAAGGGTAATTGTAGTACAATAAATTACAATTAAAACACGAAAAGATCTCGACTTGAATTTTTTCCGACAAAAAAAAAAAGTTGCCCCAAACGCTCTTAAAGGGGAAAAAAATAATAATTGGGAGTGACCATAAACACTTAGACTCAACTATCAAAATTCATTTCGGTGCACAGTTTCGATTATCTCGAAAACGGAAACATTTTTTCAAATGATGCAGAAACGGAGTAGAAACAGAGAAAAATTTTCAAAAAAAAATTCTGAAATGTTAACCGAAACACCTTGACACATCCAAAAACACCTCCGGGGCATAGTTGAATGTAAATATCATGAACACAAGGTGCAGGATACCAGGCCAAGAAACCCGGGCAACCACTCCCTTATGTGCCAATCGCTAGCGCATCCAGGCCCTGGCGCCCAGCCCAGCTGGAGAGGCCTAGCCTGATTTGAAACACTTCAAAACATAGAAACTTTGGTATTCAATTACTGTTTCATTTCCTACCTCACATTAGGGTACAACTCAACCCACCCATCAGACATCAAAAATCTATCCCGTCTTTTGCATACCGCATTCTCCTGAAAATTAGACCACGTAAACCTAGCATTTACCAATAGTGGATCAACTAATCCACAACTTCGAATAAACTGATCGAAGTCTCTCATTCTCCTAGTAATCCTATTTCCCTCCATCTTTTCCGATACAACACTAATAACATTGAAATCTCCACCAATACACCAATTAGGATTATTCAAACCAAATAAACTTGTGAGTTTCTGCCACATATCTAGCTCAAGCCTATGACAATTAGGACGATAAACACCAATCAACCACCACTCCCTAGCATTCAAATTCTTAAACTTAACCGATATCGTTAAACCTCCCACCCCTCAAATTCCCCACAATACGGTTAAAAAGTCAATTTCTTAAATCTAATCCCCCAAACACTCCGAATAAATTTTATATTAATCCTTTGAATCTTTGTTTCTTGGGACTACAATATCAAGGCGAATCTTCTCTAGAATCTCTTTAACACATCCTCTCTTTATCCTAGACCTCATTCCACTAACATTCCAACTCACAATCTTAACTAATTCACCAAACTATCCCCAAGAGCAACTACCGACACACCTCCATCATAATTAATACCAGACTTAAGGTTCTTAAGTTCCCTAACTGATGCAGTCCATAATTTGTTCATGGGAAGACAAATTCAAAGATGCGACAACCTATAAAATTTGGATTGCAACCAAGACAAAGACCCTATAGAACCTTGCATAATTGTCTTTGAGACTTATTCTTTAATTATTTTGAGTTAGGTTATTAGTATTATTATTTTTGTGTCTTTTTATATTCTAAGAGTTAGGAGTATTTTTCTAATTTTCAAATTTGTTGGAACGGATCATAGTATGATTTGTGATTCTAGAGTTTAGAGTCCTAATTCTAGTTTATTTTAGTTTCCTATTCTGTAAGTAATTTAGAGTCTTTAAAGTTCTAGAGTCTTTGGAATCCTAATCCTTTTAAAATTAGGCAATACTTGGACATCTATATATAGAGATATAATGGTTTTATTTAATGGAGATAGAGAGATTTTTTCATAAACTTTCCGACAGATATATGCTATGGAAATTGCAAGATACAATTCAAAATCCTAGGCTATGGAACCCTAGGAGTGATTCCTAGGTCTCTTGTTCTTCTTCGTTCTTCTATTTTTGTGGAAGTATCCAAGTGATAAACACCATTATTAGACTAGATATAATCATATTTAAAATCTTAAACACGATCTACGAGACCCTACCTATTTCCCAAACAACTGACAAACCATCAAATCATAACCCATAATGTAGCACATCCAAGACCAAAAATATTGTTCACAAGTACTGTTCACACAGCCTTGAATAGTGTTAAATGTTCGGGTCCACTACTGTCCTACATCACTAAGACCCCTCCTATTAACACTCTTTTTAGATTTCCCTCTCTTGTCTCCACCTACGCCTAAATATGGCACACCTCTATATTTTTTCTTTCCTCTCTTCTTCAGCAGTGATAGATTCATACCATCTAACACTACTCTCAACTTCATCCTACAATCCTCATCAACATTAAAGGAAACACACTGTTGTAAGTCTTTCAACCAGCTCTCAATCTTACCCCAGTCATATCACCCCCCAATATTATAGACCCAGGAATTACCAAAGCCCAACTATCATTAACACTGCCATACTGACTCTCCTCAATAAGAAATTGATATCTAAGATCAGCCCCTCAGAGTGTTCTTTCTCACAACAGTTTGGCATTAAAATTTAATCAAAACCACATGCTCCAACATTTTGATGATTACCATGCACAAAATTGGGAGAAGACTTGGAGACACAAAAACCTAACTCATCTGAGTAGACTGCAAGGCAAGGTATCGAAATCAAGACACCGTCAGAATTTAAGACAGACTTTGCAAGGTGCCGAAATAAAGACACCTTCAGAATTTAAAACAGGCTTTGAATACCCCATACCCAAACCATAACCCCCTCTCTCAGATGATTCTTCCAATAATAGCTTTTTTTCGAAAGAGAAAGAAATTCCACGCTTAGGCTCAAAAGAAAAACACAACTCATTTGATTTCTTAAAAGGAACAATCGCAACCATCTCTTCTGAAATATTTTGGTTGAAAAAGTCATCTTTTGGATAAAATCTCTCCTCCTCCAATTCTTCAAACAGGTCCTCAACACCAACCATGGATTCAACACCTTTAGATTCATCGTCAATTCTCCCAAATTCTTCAACTTCAATCCCAGCAATATCTTCTTTATACATTGATGATTCATCCGAACAATAGCCGAAGTTGTTGTCTTAAAACATTACTTCATCTATCTTATCTGCCCCCAATTGTTGCTCGAGAAATAATTAGCTTCAATTTCCCTCTCCACTTCATCATCATCCAAATCTGTCTCTACCATCACATTCATCTCTGCACTCTCTTTTCCTTTCTCAAAACTCCCTCGTACCCCCTCACCATCCTTATCTGCAAACACGATCGTGTTCGCACCACATCGATTGAGAATTCCCCCGGCACTCTCCCCCATTGTGTCTCTCAACACATTTGTCCTAAGGTGAAAGAAGACACAATTTTTCTTTATAAAATGTAGTCGAGTCAAACATTTTGGAAGATGGATAATGGGCCAAATCCAACACAGACCCGTCTCTAATATTCTGCAACTCTACGCATTTGTCCAATCACTGCACATCTCTCTGGTTTCAAAAGTGTCAAGAATATTAGGGTAGTATGTGTAAATTGTTAATAGTAAGAGGGTGTATGTGTAATTCTTATTATTGTGAGTTAACTATAAATACAAGTGATGTATGAGAGCTAGGTTAAGTTTTTAACCTCTCTCTTTCTCTCTAATATTGTCTCTAATATTGTGTTATGTTAATTCTCTCAACTTAACATGGTATCAGAGCAAAATCAATACAAATATTAACTAGTCTGGTTCGCAGTTGTGTGACCATTGTTGCTGTGTTGTTCGTTGTGTTGTGCTGTCGTGTCCTTGTCTGGTCGTGGTGGTAGTCGACTGGTGTGGTCGACAACGTTGTACTGTTCATCAAGTTTTGATATCTGTTTTTTTTTTGTGGTGGCTTCTGTTCTGCTTCGGTGGTGCTTCAGTGGTGTAGTTGATTGACTATCTGGTTGTTCGGTGGTGCTTCGGCGGTGTAGTCGGCGTTGGTGGCTGCCTGGTTGGTGGTTGCCTGGTTGTTGGTGAAGGAGCATTAGGGTTTGTTGGTGAAGAAGAAGACCCATTCGAACTGGGTCGGTTGCGATCCAAGCTCAGCCCAATCAGATCCAAGTCAAGAACCGATCCATATTCAACTGTCCAGATCCAGTAGCCTTAGACCAGACCGGTTCAGGTCCGGTTCAATCCCGGTTCAGTCAGTTTTAGACCGGTTCAGACCGGTTCCATCTGTTTTGTCTCCGGTTCAGCGGTCCAGTGGACTTCTCTGGTCCGATTCAACATTCCAGTGGACTCTTTTGGTCCGGTTCAGCAGTCCAGTGGACTCCTTTGGTCCGGTTCAACTGACCAGTGGCTTTCTTTGGTCCGGTTCAGCGGTCCAGTGGCCTTCTTTGGTCCGGTTCAGCGGTCCAGTGGCCTTCTTTGGTCCGGTTCAGCGGTCTAGTTGCCCTCTTTAGTTCGGTTCAGTGATCCAGCAACCTTCTCTTCTTCGGTTCAGCAGTGTAGTGGGTGATTCTGGTCCGGTTCAGCCCTACAACAGTCTGTCCAGTCCGGTTCAGTGCTTGAGCAGTCTTGTCCAGTCCGGTTCAGCCTTTCAGCAGCCTCCTTTGGGCTAAACCAGTCCGGTTCAGTGGTTCTCTAGGCCGGTTCAACCGGTTCAGTCTTCCAACAGCCCTTTTTCTTCTGGTTTAGCATTGCAACACTTCTTATTTGCTATTTGCTGCACTATTATGGAACCCAAGGAAGATACCAGGTCTTCCTATCAGGATGACATCTCTGTTGTTGCTTCCGTACCTCGGTCAGCTCCACCCGACACTGGGTCGGTTACTATTACACGAAAGGAGTATGCTCAGTTCCTATCCCAGCAGCTGGCTGTTCCATCTCCCTCCACTGCTACTTTTGCCCAGTCAGGTACTGCTTCTACTTGTTTATTGTCCTCCACTCGCAGTCCCTGGATCATAGACTCTGGCGCTTCTGACCACATGACTGGTGCGTCTGATGTTTTTTCTACTTATCAGTCTGCTACTTCCACACGTAGTGTTACTCTTGCTAATGGTACTTGTTCTAAAGTTTCAGGGCTGGGGACTACTCGCTTGAGTCCTGATATGTCCCTATCTTCTGTGTTATTTGTTCCTCAGTTTTCTTTTAGTTTACTTTCCATTAGCAAGATTACCCGTTCTCTCAATTGTTCTGTAACTTTTTATCCCTCTTATTGTGTCTTTCAGGATCTCAAGACGAAGAGGAAGATTGGTACGGGGCATGAAGCTGGTGGTTTATATTACCTTGACTTTGATTCACCTACCCGGGCTCTACAGACCTCGTTGTCTCCTTTTCAATGGCATTGTCGTCTTGGACATCCCTCTCTCCAGAATTTGAAGCGCCAAGTTCTCAGTCTTAGTTCTGTGTCGTCTTTGCCTTGTGAAGCTTGTCAACTTAGTAAGCATCACCGTGTGTCATTTCAGTCTAGAGTCAATAATCGTGTGTCTAGCCCATTTGAGTTAGTACATTCTGATGTCTGGGGTCCAATAAAGAATATTTCATCTAATAAATATCCTTATTTTGTGACATTTGTGGATGACTATTCTCGTGTGACTTGGTTGTTTTTTATGAAAGCTCGGTCTGAATTATTCTCTATACTTGAGACCTTTCGTAAGGAAATAAAAACTCAGTATGGTTGTCGTATACGTACTTTACGTTCTGATAATGCTCGGGAATATGAATCTGATCCTTTTTCAGCTTATCTTAGTAAAACTAGCATTATTCATCAGACTTCTTGTGCTTACACATCTCCACATAATGGTGTTGATGAACGCAAGAACCGTCATTTGTTGGAAGTCACCCGTGCCCTGTTATTCCAGATAAATATTCCCCGATATTTTTGGAGTGATGTTGTTCTTACTGCTAGTCACCTTATTAATCGTATGCCATCCTCTGTGTTAAATGGGCAAAGTCCATATTCTGTCCTTTTTCCTAGTAAGCCCTTATTTTCCCTGACTCCTAAGGTTTTTGGATGTGTCTGTTATGTTCACAATTTGGGTCCTGGGTTTGACAAACTTGACCCTCGAGCTACCAAATGTATATTTCTTGGTTACTCCCGCACGCAAAAGGGTTATCGTTGCTACAGTCCTTCTCTGCGTCGATACTTTACTAGTGCCGATGTCACGTTTGAGAAATCTGTTCCATATTTTCCACCACCTTCTCAACCTTTGGATCTGGACTTTGGGTCATCTCCTGTACCACCATCTCTTTCCTCATCTTCAGATATTCCACTGCCCACTGTGTTACCATCTACTTTACCTCTCCGTGTCTACTCTCGCCGTCCTCGCCCATCGACTGAGGTGCCCGTACCGTCTTCCTTGCCGCCTTCTGATCTTGGTACATCAGGTAATTTAGACTCTTTACCTATTGCTCTTTGAAAAGGTACTCGTTCGTGTGTTACTAATCACCCCATTTCTCATTGTGTTTCATATGATGCCTTGTCTCCTGTCTTCTCTTGTTTTACTTCCCAATTATCTACTATATCTATTCCTAAGCATTTACAGAATGCATTATCTGATCCGGGTTGGAGGAAAGCTATGGAGGAGGAGATGGATGTCTTACATCATAATGGGACTTGGGATCTCGTTCCTTTACCTCCTGGTAAACGAACTGTTGGTTGTCGTTGGGTGTATACTGTTAAATTTCATCCGGATGGTTCTGTGGAGCGTCTCAAAGCCCGGCTTGTTGCAAAGGGCTTTACTCAGACTTATGGTGTTGATTATGAGGAGACTTTCTCTCCTGTTGCCAAAATTTCCTCTGTTCGTATCTTGATTTCTTTGGCTGCTAATCTTGATTGGCCCTTGTTTCAGTTAGACGTCAAGAATGCCTTCCTACATGGTGACTTGGTTGAAGAGGTATACATGGAGCAGCCACCTAGGTTTACTGCTCGGGGGGAGTATGGTAAGAGTGTATGTTGGTTAAAGAAATCTTTGTATGGTTTGAAGCAGTCACCGAGGGCATGATTTGGTAAGTTTTCAGATACAGTTTTAGAGTTTGGTCTTCTTCGATGTCAGACAGATCATTTTGTGTTTCATAAACAGACAGATGTTGGATATGTTCTATTGGTGGTCTATGTAGATGATATTGTGATTACTGGAAATGATTCTGAGGGGATTGCCAAGTTAAAAATATTCTTGCAGGATCGATTTTATACTAAGGATTTGGGAAAACTCAGGTATTTCTTGGGTATTGAGGTGGCTCGATCTAAACAGGGTATTTGTTTATCTCAAAGGAAATATGTACTTGACATGCTGGAGGAAGCAGGTTTGCTGGGTGGCAGACCTATTGATATTCCTATGGATCCGAATCAGAAACTTTTGATGGATGATGGTGCACTGTTTGAGAATCCGGGTCGGTATCGCAGATTGGTTGGGAAGCTCAATTATCTCACTATTACTCGACCGGATATTTCCTATGCAGTCAGTATAGTAAGTCAATTCATGGGGTGTCCTAGAGTACCACATTGAGAGGCAGTTACTCGTATTCTGCGATATCTCAAACGTGCTCCTGGACTTGGACTGTTATATCGAGCTAATGGACATCTTAGAGTGGAAGATTTATCAGATGCTAATTGGGCTAGCTCTCCTTCGGATCGGAGATCAACCACTGGTTATTGTACTTTCTTAGGAGGTAATGTTGTCTCATGGAAAAGTAAGAAACAATCCGTGGTAGCAAGATCCAGTGCTGAGGCTGAGTATAGGGCAATGGCGCATACGACAAGTGAGTTGACTTGGCTACTACACTTCCTCCAGGAAATTGGGTTTCCAGTTCAACTTCCTTTACAGTTGTTCTGTGACAACCAGGCAGCTATCCATATCGCTGCCAATCCAGTGTTTCACGAGAGAACCAAACATATCGAGGTTGATTGTCACTTTATTCGGGACAAGATAGTAGCTGGGGAGATTACAACTCCATTTGTGAAATCTGAAGATCAGCTTGCAGATATGTTTACCAAAGCATTGAGTTGTACACGTCTTACAACGATTTGTTCCAAGCTTGGATTATATGATATATATAGTCCAACTTGAGGGGGAGTGTTAAGAATATTAGGGTAGTATGTATAAATTGTTAATAGTAAGAGGGTGTATGTGTAATTCTTATTATTGTGAGTTAACTATAAATACAAGTGATGTATGAGAGCTAGGTTAAGTTTTTAACCTCTCTCTTTCTCTCTAATATTGTCTCTAATATTGTGTTATGTTAATTCTCTCAACTTCTTGACCAAAAAAAAATTCTCTCAACTTAACAAAAAGCAACAACTTTTAATTGGGCTTCTTCCACAGGTTTAGGCCCAATATCATAAATTTCTTCAGCAATGCTTTTCTCCAATTTTGGCCCAATTCACAACTGAAATTTCCCCCATAATAAGAATTTTATCTCTCAAAACAATCTATTTAAAATTCAAATTATTATTAACTCTCTCACAATCCTGAGATTTGCCCCTCTTAATTGCTCCTATTTGTCATTAAGACAAGGCTCAACTACCAACAACTCATTATTTTTGGCCCAAAATTACTCCCAAATCCTCTCTAGTTATTTTTTGGGCCAAAAAATCGAATCGGTATATTTTCTGTCTAGAAAAATGCAGTGAAAATCAAATTTTACACTGATCAAAAGAAGTCTTTGTTAGCATCCAGACATTCTAGAAAGAACTCAAAAGCAAAGTCATCTTCTTGTTTATAATAACATCATTCCTTCATGTGGTAGGAAAAAGCCACATGATTGATTTCTTCCTATTTATAAAACAAAAGCTCTTTCATATCGATCAAACTTTGGTATGAACCAGAAATTTCAATCTAGCATTGCAATGCAAAGTCAAGGTTATTCAAGTTCCCAGATGGTTCAGGATGGCATTATCTACATCATTTGCCACCACATTGACAATCTAAACCTTGGTTATACTTCTTTATAACCCCCTATTTTCGTATCCAAAATGTCCCATCCCTCAATTAGGTTTATTCCAAGTTCCACATAAATGGCTTCATCAAGAGGTCCAAATCCTTCCACATAAAATTCAATGCAATTGTAAAAACTTAGAGAAATAATCCAGTAACTAAGACTCTCATATGTCTTAATTTTCTATAAGCAATATTGGTACAGGTATTTTCAACAGTGTTTGACATTTACTTCTTATTATTATTTTAAGAGCGGCAAGAATCAAAACCCTAACCTCATATCTCCCTTTAAAGCCATGCCAACAGTTTTGACAATAATTTTGTCATTTTATGAAGTTCCTAAGGCATATGGGATACATCACAATGCTTATCGGCAATAGATCAAGCCACTAAATTATAATATCATTTTCCCGCTCCAAAGAACAAAGGAGTTTTCCTCAATTCCAACTTATTTTGGTTTTATACCTCGTTTGGACAATCATGCAACGAATCTTAGCATGCGATGCCCGACACACAAAAAGAACTGTGATTTACTGAACGCAAGCACTTACTTATCATGGATTCTTTTGAGTCTTTTTCGGCACACTTGTGAAGTTCACTCAAAATTGTCGCGAGCTCTACGTTTGAAGCTTCAGCACAATCACTCCTTAGTAGCTCATTGCTAAAACTTATCTTTGGCTCGCCCCTATCTCTAAAGGGCCTTACTCACTTCACTAGCTCTCGTTAATAGCGGTTTCTTCATTCTTTAGATAGCAAGTGAGAGCTCTGAAATTCCATTCAGGTCCTTAGTTCTAGTCAAATCGCGAGCAAAGCTCAACACTAAGTATCGCCACATTACAACCATTTGATCAAGAATGATTACAAAAATACTTGTTACCTTTTTGCATGTTGAGTTTAAACACCATCCACTTCAACTTAAAATAAAACCCTCCAGCTAGGATATCCTATTTTGAATATAAATTATCCTAGTTACCCCCACATTCCATAGAATGTAAGTCTGTCCAAACCCAATGTTGATGTGAGAAATGATTCCCCACCACTAAGGGGGCATCTTTTGGAAATGGATCCATGATAGATAGAATACTTGATTTAAGTTAAAACACTGCAAAGATAAATCTTTTGCATTGTAAAAGATATAGATAATGTCCAATAGCCATCCTCACATGAATTAAAAATCACCAACAAAACAATAATAAAAAAGCAATGTTAGTGTTTTCATCACAGATGCCTTAAAATTTCCACAAAGACAATAGCTGAAACCAACCAATATGAAACTCATTTTCGGGGGGTGGGGATTTTTGGTGGAATTGTTGGCAAGTAAGCCTCCGCCTCTTCTTATCTTGCCATGCATGCTGGGGCGGAGCCACTTTTCAATTTCATTTTGGAACAAAACTGTTCATATAGATTTTTGTATAGTATAGATTTGCCCCCACAAAAAAAACAAAAAAAATCATTCATTTAAATCTATTTCATAATTTCTCACATTTAGAATAGATTTTTTTACTCTCAATTAAGTGAACTTAAATAATGTTTAATTACTTCAACTTCTCAACATGTATTTCAGAAATTATTTTGAGTCTCATGGTTCTTCCTCCTTATATCTAGTCTCCTTGCTAATTGAATGGTAGCAATGAATTAAGTCTCTAAACTAGATCTCTGAATTAAGTACATGTAGTAATTTTGTTGCTAAAATTTGCCTTCACTGCGACAAATTTCTAGCTCCGCCCCTGCATGCATGTTCTTTGCTACGGAATCTAAAATTTATAGTTAGGCGTTTTGAATCAATCCCTTACCGCAAGAAAATCTAGCAACTTCGTTTACACCAGCATATAAATTAATAAAACCTGACGACTATAATCAACAAATGAAATCATCAAATCCAGTTTGTTCTTTCTTCCCTTCTTCCAAAAGAAGAAGAGGGGAATAGGGACAGAATATTAGCAAAAGGAAGCTAGGTTACCATGTCATGCTGAGGTATTCCCTCTGTGATGCACACAACCAGATCCAATTCAGCCACCATTGCCTCCATAATAGCTGCTGCAGCAAAAGGTGGAGGAACATAGATCACTGATGCATTAGCCTTTGTTTCAGCCTTTGCTTCTGCAACCGTGTCGAAAACAGGAAGTCCCAAGTGTTCTGTTCCACCTTTTTTCGGTGTAACCCCACCAACCTGTTTTAAATCAAACGTTTAAAAAAGCATAGGATCGACTAAAACCCTAACTCATGCATATAAGAATGCATAAAATATTTCCATCGTACAAATATTATGTTTGTATATATAATGATTACCATTTTGGTGCCGTATTCGATGGCTTGTTCAGTGTGGAAAGTGCCATTCTTGCCAGTGATGCCTTGGCAAATGACGCGAGTGTTCTTGTCAACGAAAACCGCCGGTGGAGACGGAGACGATCCGAAATAGCGGGTCTGGGACAGTGCATACGCTGACGACAACGACGATGAAGAAGGACAGTGAGTAGTGGATTTGCTGTGACGGAGTTTTGAAGACAGGCTAGCTATGAGTCTTGTGGTTTGTCGTGCCATCTCTGTTCCTCTCTCTCTCTCTGCCTCGCACTCCCCGGCGGCTGGGTGGGCGTTAGGATTCTGATTTTCGAGGTTGGTTAAACGGGCGGCAAAGGTGTTTTTTTTTTTTTTTTTTGGCTAATCTTATTTTGCACCCCAAAAAATACTTTGATTCTCAACTTGTATACTCAAACATTAAAAATCTTAATTTACACCCACAATGTTACTTATTGGTGGTACAGTAAACCTCGCTCAAACTGTTAATTCCAGTACATATTCATGCCCCCTAAGTTTAGATGTTCTACATGGACATGATCATGAATTTTAACTAGAATAACGATCAACTGTTATTTCAGTTATGACAATATCCATCTCATCATCACTATCAAATATCTATTCCTCATCTGAATCCATTAATGTCCAAGCACCTATAGCACATAATAAGCATAAGTATGCAAAAACATCCATGTCATTAAGCTTACAAAAACATCTATGTCGTTAAACTTTCACAAACATCCCAACTTTTAAACATAAGACAAAAAGAGAGACGGACATCTATGACAGTCATAAAGCAACAAACATCTCAACATTCTACAGTTAAATACAAATACATATCTAAATACGTAAAATACAGTCATAAACATCACAGACGCATAACCCAATCTCGTTTCCTATGGTCCGGCATAGCTAGGAATAGCTTCCTCCGAGTCATACCCTTTCTAAATTTTGTTGTCTTTTGAATAGCTGTCACCATCAATGCCCTTCATAGCATTCAAAGCACGCATACATTCATCTACCAAATCATCCTTATTGGTATTAACCTCACTATCCCCATACGAAGATGTTGCCCCCGTTGACTGTGACATCTTGTACTCTAAATACTCATTTTTTTTCTTTGAGTTTTCAACCAACACATTAAGGGCAACTGTAAGACCAACCATAGCACTATTTTTCTTCCTACGGTGACTGCATGTTGGAGTGGTAGACCTACTACGAGAACAGTTGGATGGCCCTTTAGCATTTTCATTGTCATCGCCTTTATCAACCTCATTTGTAGGATCAAAAATTGGGTCTTTCTCTTCCTCGCTGTAAGATGGAGGTAGGGTTGAAGGGCGAGAATGCTCACCGGTTGCACTTGTCTTACCAAAAATTCTACCAAGCTTGTCATAATGCGGGCAACCCTTTTTCTTGAATTGTCTAGCATGCTTATTCACCTAGCAGGCGTGAAAACTAATGAATACTAAAGCCTTGACAAATATAGACATAATAATGCTTAAGAGTTTTAAAAATAATTGGCTACCTTGCACAAATTCTTACAGACATCATTAGGTAAAGTAATTGTCTGTCTCTCTGGGTCTCATCCTACTCCAGTTGTTTCATTTAATAACTTCTTAAATGCATTGTACGTTGTTCTCAAAGTATTATATTTGTTTCGCAGTTGCTCAAAGTTGTAATTATATCCCATCTTGGCACTTAGCTGCACTAAGATTTTGTTCCAGTCATCCCTTTCAAACGTAGATGTGTCTTTAGGACGACGTGGTATTTCTAAATCCATCAATTCAATAAAAATGGCCTCATTTTTAGACGTCCATGGCCCATCACCTTTCTTAGCCCCAACCTCAACAACATCGTCATCCTTATTTTCCATCTACATAACAAACAACTCCAAACATTCATCAAACACTCTCACACTTAAACCACCCTCTCAAATCACAATTACTTATAGATAAACATAAGCATATAACATGTTAAATCAATTCATAATTTATACTTGAATTAAAAAATCATAAGCATATAACCTGTTAAATCAAGTTGAAATTCATACTTAACAGTCATAAAGCAACATATAACACGTAGATGTGAATTGCATATTGTAGAAAAAGAAAATACACAGACTATCTAGAAAGGCTACAGATTATATACACAGATAACATTGCTTATTTTTCGAGTAAATTATCTAGAAAGGCCCTCAAATATAAAGTTAAATCTACAAAAATAAACCTTAGATCTGAAATAATATAGTATAGATCTGTAAAAATAAATACAAAGACACAATGCACCCCCTCCCCCCAAACGAACCAGATGCACATACACACACAGTTGCACACCACCCACCAGACGCGCACACACACAGATGCATACACAGAGAGAGAGAGATGTTAAAATAAACAATAATATAACCTAGATCTGAAATAATAGAGTATAGATATGCAAAAATAAAATAGACATCTACAAAAATAAACCCTAAATCTGAAACAAAAATCATAGATCTGAAGAAAAAAAAAAATCAAAGTGGAGATACGAGCAGAGAGAGCTTAAAGCTTCGCCGGAGAGATTACAGCTTCACTAGAGACACAACGGAGGTGACGACCAGCGAGCAGAGGTGACGACTAGTAAGCAGAGGCGACGAACCAGCGAGCAGAGGCGACGAACCAGTGATTTTGCAGCTGTTCATGCCCTTTTATATTGTAAGGAAAAAAAAATGAATCTTTTGCTGCTAAGAGGGTTTGAAGTCGAGACCTCATTAATTGGGTGAGGAGCCTTCCGCTTTGTTTTGTTTTTTGGATATTTTCAAAAACATCATTTTGGATGTTTCCAAATTTTGTCATTGTTTTTAAAACATATAAGTAAAAAAAACGAAAACATTCACCAAACATTTTTTTTTTTTTCAAAAAAAATGAAAACAAAAACAAAAAAAAAGGAAAATTTTCTGTTACCAAACACTACCTTAGTTTTTCATCATAAATTGGAACATGTGATTTGCAAGTACTTTGAGCATGGGCTTATATGTAAATTCACAAACTATTAGCGTCTCGTGTGAGTTGTACATGATAGGTTGGCCTTTATCTGATTAATAAAACCACATTTTTTAATATAAAATGATGTCAAATTAATCGCAAATGAAGATCTGCAATAATAGACATATCTCATCCTCATACTCGAAATACTTGTATCTCACGTACTTCAATTTACGACGAAAAACTAAATAATAGTCTGAGTTAAGTTTACATTGCTACTAATTCATAACATTGAGAGTATAAGCTAAGATTTTTAATATTTAAGGTATAAATTGAGAATTAAAGTATCTTTCAAAGTACAAAGTGAAGTTAAACTTTTTTTTTAATCCATCTATATCTATATATATCATATAGGGGCGTTTAGATAATAGGTTTGAATATGATAAGATATATTTTTTATATCCTAATTCATCCAATCCAAACTCATTCATCCTCTTAAATTGAATGACTTAGGGATTATATCCAATCCAAACCATTGTTTGGGAAAAAAAAGTGCAATATTATGGACCCCATGGATTACACCATTTATTTTGTACAAATTTACCATTCTATCCATGGATATATTCAATCCAATCCTTTATTTGGATTGATTGGTTAACCTACCAACGTGAAATATTTCACACATCACATTTATACATAATAAATTATATACATTAATAAATTTAATATGCTAATTTATATACATAATCAACTTCTGTCTTATACAACTAATGCACCAAAAATTAAGACATACATATAAAATACACCTTAATGAATTTACTTAACTTACAAACACCTTCATAAATCGTAATAAATAACACATGGGTATAATGAACCATTGCCTTATACACAAAAATACACCAAAAAATAAGACAACTGATTTAATGTTCACTACCATGATATAAAGCCAATTCAGCTTTGCCTCATACAATACATACAAAAATAAGGCAATCGATCTAATGTTCACTACCATGATATAAAGTCAATTCAATGTTGCCTCATAAAATACATACAAAAATTGGCAACATCATTGAAAAATTACTTACATGTACTATACACCTACAACTCCACAAGTTTAGTAAGCTAATGGCTTGTGCGCTTTACACTAAATAATACATAGTGAAATGTCCATAGTAAATGGATACAATTTTTTGTACTTAAGAAAAGGTCAATCGTCAATGACAATGAGATCTACCTTTCTCCCTGAATTCACAGATGGTGATGAGCCTACACTATCCCTTGGTTGGTTGCTTGAGCTTGATGCATCTTTTTTTAAAATCACCTCATAATAATGGAAGTTGGGGCATAAACCCAAACAATAGTTAGCAGCAAAATCATTTCCCTACATAATTCAGTTTGACAAATATATAAACATTACAAATCGTACAAATGCAAATAAAGAAAGTCCCTTACATACATATTCATTCCAATCGTAACCAGTAATAATGCAAAGTACATAGATTCCTATTTGTGAACTTCGATCTCAATTTCAAGCAGCCGACATAAGTAGATGCAGCATAGCAGTATCATTGAGTAAATTATCAATGAATAAGAGGCTTTCATTAGGTGTTATGAGGATAAACCCCAAGGAAAAAATGTTTAGAGGTGCTTAAAATGAACTTAGATTAGAGTCAATGCTATGATTAATTCCATATTTTGGAGTGTTCTTCTTGATGATCCACAAAGTCGATTATGTACAATCAAATCAGTCGAGTGTGTAGTGTAAGAAAATTAATGAAGCAATTAATAATAGGAGACAAAGATTGGATGGTTGGGTTTGAGTGAACTAACCACTAGAGACGACAATGATGACCAGAGAACTCTATTAATGAGAGAGTACAAAGTAGTAGGCGATAGAGAGAAAATGCTCAAGGTGTAGTGTGTGTGTTCCCTATGTAAGGGGTTTACAATTTATAAGCACAGAGTCCTAGCTGTGGCAGTGTCGTGAAGGTCAAACTACTAATCTACCGAGGAGGATATCTATACTTGGGGATAGACACTATTTTGGAGTCATAGCTATCCTGATGATTGCTCTTTCACGTGCTTTGACTCTTCCTACATTCTTGAGTTTTGGATTGGACTGAGGCCATGAGCTTAGCCTGACCTGCGTTTTGATGATTTGGGCTTAACCCATGGACTGGGCCCATGCACAATTAGATCTGAGCTCGTCATTTACCCCCCAAGATTAAACTCATGATTATGGGTTTTGTCAAACCTAGGGTGTGGGTGGGTTTGGGAAGATGGGTAAGGGGTTAAGGATCAGGGGTGGCTTAAGGCAATTAGAGGCCTAAAGCGAAAACACTAAATGAAGTCTTTTTTTATTTTTAATATTGTTTTTTTAAAAATTAATTTATTTTCAATTTATTATATGAGAGAGACCGAAGAAGGACGTGCTAGTGTTACCGAAAAATATTTTAACTTTTATTTTTGTTTTTTATAGGAAAAAGTTTAATTTTAACTTTTTTTTAATGTTTTGTACTAAAACATGAGCACAAGCGAGTTAGGCACTAGCGTAGGTGAGCTGGACGCTTGCACAGGTGTAGGTGCAGGCGGGGCGCTGGCCGCTGGCACTAGGATGCTGGTTTCTAGTGGGCAGTCGTCTAGCATCGGTGGAGAGTAGCAGGTTGACGTAGGTGTGCTGAGTAGCGAAGGTAGAGTCCTGGGCTTTGCCAGGGAGGAAAAGTGTGACGCCTTTTGACTAGGTAATGCGATTCTAATCGCCCTTTAATTCTCTCATTATTTTGGCACCTTTTTTTTTTTTTAACATTAGCTCTGGTTTGGACAGGTGCCCAATCTGATAGGGGTATGATGATGGATATTACACAAGCTTCAGAGTGAGGCAAGGGAGCTGCTAAAAGTTATGGCTCAGAGGTAACCTTGATTTTCAGCTCCATAGATTGTGACAATGACATTGCTAGCATTGTATCTTCGTTCCATATTTTTTCTGCTGTTTTGTGCCGTTGGGCCGAGAAAGACGAGCCGGTGTGTTATCATTCTTTTGGGGAGATCATTTTCTAGGAGGATTTCCTGGAGGCAGGATTGAGGTTTCCCATGCCTAGACCCATTTGCCAGGTTCTAGGTCACTTGTCGCTTGTCTCGGGGAGGTTGACTCTGAATAGTTAAAGGGTTCTTTTGACGTTTTTTCATTGTGGTGACTGGTTCACGGTAAGGATATCCCTCCCTCTTTAGTGGGGTTCCTGGCGTCGTATGTACTTTTGGAGAACCCCGTTCCCTATCAAGGATGGTACCATGTTGCTCCGAGGTTAGGGAAGTTGATCACTGGACTGCCCTCCAATAGTCACAGTTGGAAGTCCAGGTTTTTCTTCATAGGAGGAGAATGGGCTGCCAAGGAGGACCATTACTTAGTGCCCTCGAGATGGGATACACCTCTGAAGACCAAGTTAGGTATGAGTTTTACCCTTGCTTTTATGCCCAGTTGTCATATCTTTCTTGTATTCATTGCATGTTTGGCTTCTTTGCAGCTTCCTCGTACTATCGGCAAAGCAGGAGAGTAGGCTTCAAGCTATGAGGGATTACACTACCAAGCACTTTGCATCCCTTATGTCCGAGTCGAGTCACTCCCGAGCCTCACCCAAAAAGAAGAGGAAATGACCTTGGTTCTTTGGGTAAATATGATGACACCTATAAATTCTCTCTCTTATCCAAGTTTCGCAGGTGCTATTGTTGATAGAGCGATGGTGGAAGCTCTTTATGCTTCTAGGGTGGCATCTTCCATTCCTCTCAAAAGGGCGAAACCTTATGCCCCTAGTGCTTCTCAGCTGAGGTTTGAAGACCATGTTATTTCTTGAAGGGCGGGGTCTAGTGGTGCCCCCAGTTCTTCTTAGCACGTGGCCCCTTTGAGTGCTAGGGTTAGCTCTAGGATTGCTTTAGGGGCTGAGACTCCTGTGCGGGCTTCTGTCAAGACTAGAGCTTCTCGTAGATGTCTTGCTTCCAATAGTGACTCGATGTTCATGCTACAAGACATGAACCTGTCCAAGGAGCGGCTTTGGAATTTTGTGACAGCTGCAGATATTAGAGAGGTCGGCTTTCGGGGTAGAGAGGGTATCATTGATACTGCGATGTAGGGATTCGCTATGATACCTTTCCTTTCTGTTCAACCTTGATTTCTGCACTTCTTTTTTTTTTTTTTTTATGTTTGGCCTTTTGGATATTCATAGGTGGTTGCTGCTTTTCCATGCCTTTTTTTTTGGACAATCAAGCTTGGTGAGGTATCAAGGGCTCTGGCAGAGGAGAGACAGGCGCGTCAGGCTGCTGAGGAGCAGTTGAAGTTGGCTAATGAGAGAGCAATACCTCTTGAGGCCAAGCTTTTGGCATCCCACGAGAGGGCTACCAAATTAGAGGCTGACAGGGAGGTTATCTGTGCGAGAGCAAAGACAGAGTTGCGAGAGGGTAGCAGGAGTTGAGGCGGACTAAGGATAGCTCGGGAGAGGGCTGGCGTAGCTGAGGTAGACCTACGAGTATCTTGTGAGAGAGCCACCAGGGCAGAGGCTCATTCAATTGAGATGGAGAGAAAGAGGTAGGTTGTAGAGAGGACTGTCCATGTTCTGAAGTGCAGCATTGTAGGCGCTTTTATTGACGATTATGAGGAGTTTAGGGGGAAGGCCTTTTCCCGATATTAACTTCTCTAGCTTCCTCCCATATGAGGCACAAGGGACAGGTGGTGACAGAGAGAGTTTTGATGAGAGTGGATCGAGGAGCAGTGAGCGATCGTCAGGTGTATGGCGATTTTTATCTTTACTTATCTATCTTTTTGTTGTCAAATCATGTTCTGATTTGTTTTCAAACTTCTATGGAATGAAATAAGGACAATTCTAGACAAAATAATATTTGCAAAATTTTATTTCATAACTAAAGTAATAGATAACAAAGTAAATAAATTAGCTGAACTAACTAATGTCATGAAAAAGCAATGAGAGTCACTGGTTTTTCCTTGCTATTGATAATACCTCTTCAGGTGTTTGCGTATTCCATGAATGGGCCAAGCCTTTTCCTCCAGAGTTCTGAATTCTATAAGTGTCTGTTTTTTCAACTTCTGTCACGATGTAGGGTCCTTCCCAATTAGGGTTTAGTTTTCCTTCTCGCTAATCCTTGGTAGATAGGATTACTTTCTTGAGAACTAGGTCTTTAGGCAAGAAAGAGCGAGGCTTCACCCTCGAGTTGTAGTATTTGGTCATGCGGCGCTTGTACTTCGCATTCCTAACCATAGCCAATTCCCTTTCCTCCTCTATCAAGTCAAGGTTGATGCAGAAGCCTTCTTCATTAGTGGTTGGGTTGTGGTGTTGGACCCTCAAGAAGTGTACCCTGATCTCGAGGTATGACCACCTCTGTCCCATAGGCTAAGGAAAAAGGGGTCTCATCGGTGGGGCTCCTTGGTGTTGTCTGGTAGACCCATAGTACTCCAGAGAGTTCATCCACCCATCGTCCACCCACCGTCCTTTGACACTTTCCAACTTAGTCTTCAGGTTGCACAAGATTGTTCTTATAGTGACCTCCGCCTGCCCGTTTGCCAAGGGATGGGCTGGATTGGAGTGGGGTTGTTTGATTTGTATGTCCGCACATAAACCATTGAGGAGTTAGTTGTCAAATTGCTTAGCATTTTCACTTACTATATTATGAGGTACTCCAAAATGGCATAGTATGCTCTTCCAGATGAAGTCCTTCAATTTCTGATCTGTTATTCTGGCTAAGGACTCAGCTTCCGCCCACTTTGTGAAGTAGTCAATGGCTACTACCACGAATTTGCGTTAGCTATGACTCATGGGGTAGGGGGCCTAGGATGTCAATCCCTCATTTAGAGAAAGACCAAGGGCTAATGATGATAGTCAATTATTCCAGTGGTTGTCTTGGTACTGTCGTGAAGCCTTGGCATTTATCACACCTTTTAAAAATTCTCGGGCGTCTCTAATCATGTTAGGCCAGTAGTAGCCTTGCCTCACTACCTTATGAGCTAATGCATGCCCTCCAGAGTGGTTTTCACATATTCCCTTGTGGATTTCTCTCATAGCATAATCAGATTCTTTCGGGGAGAGACAACGAAGTAGCGACAATGAGCAACTCCTCCTGTAAAGGGTGTCATGCAAGACAACTCACCTGGACGCCCTTAGTCTTAGTTTCTTGGCTTCAACCGGGTTTTCTAGGAGAATGTCATCTTTTAGATATTCCCGAATAGGCGTCATTTAGTTGGCATCAGAGGATGCACAGTTGATGTTATCCTCATCTACTTTGAGCCTACTTGACTTAAATTGGTGACCCATGAGTGCGGGGCCTGTTGGAATATTTATGGATGTGAATTTGGCAAGCACATCTGCCATGGTGTTATCCTCTCTAGGCACATGTTGGATCTGGAAATGGTTGAACTTTTTTAGCAAAGTTCGTACCACTAATATATTCTTGCATCTTTTCCTCCTTTGCCTCGAAGTCTCCCTTTACTTGGTTGACTATCAACTAGGAATCGCTATAGACCGTGAGACAGAAAGCCTCCATTTCAATTGTGAGCTTCAAGCCTGAGATGAGGGCCTCATATTCTGCCTGATTGTTGGATGCTACAAAATGGAGAGATACAACGTACTTGAGTGGAGTGCCATGGGGACTGATAAGTACCAACCCTACTCCATTGCCCTCGATACCATCTATGCATAGTTTCCAGCATGCTACTGCATCGGTAGATGTATAAGCTTTGATAGTTGGAGATGCCCACTCAGGTAGGAGGGCAGAAGGCAACGAGGGTGTTGGGGACACTGATGACACTGGTTCCTGGGCACCAAGCTCCCCGGGGGTAGGGCATGGCCTTGATGCGTGGGGAGCCTAGGTACAGTGCACAGAGTAGGTGAGCGTAAGGGTGCAGTGCACTTCTTTTTGGAAGCCACCCTCCTCTATTGGTGTAGATTCGGCAACAAAATCCACTATTGCTTACGCCTTTATGGCCACTCTTGGTTGATACTGCACGCCAAACTCACTTAACTCGACGACCCATTTGAGGAGCCTTCCAGACACATTTGGCTTTCCCAGAATTCCTCTGAGTGGTTGATCAGTGCTAACCACGATGGTGTGTGTAATACCCATGATCGGGTATTAATAAAATAAGGTGAATTATGTTAATTGGCGGTGTTAAATGGTCGAAGTAATTGAGGTTAGTGTGAAATTTATGAAAACACATTAGGGGTAAAATCATCCGATAAGAATAATATTGGATCATATCGAGAATGAGATGGATTTTTACATTTTTTGAGAAATGATATTTTTAAATTAAATAATAATTTTTTGAATTAAAAAAAATTAAATTAAAAATATAATAATAGAATAATAACAAAAATTCGAATTTGGAGGAAATTATCGAAATGTCACGAATCAATGAAAGTTTCACAACTTGCAAGGAGGAGGTGTCTTGCTCCTCTTTAATCTGGCCATGCAAACCTTGGGAGTTGGTTAAGGGGATAATAGAAGGCTAAGGGACTAGAATAACAAAATGAGAAAGTTTGAGAGAGAAATCGTGGAGAGATAAGAAGGGAGAGAACTTTTGCTACAAGGCATCATCAACAATTCTGTGATAGGGAGTTGTTTTCATATTCAGTAACAATTTCCTAAAGTTTTTTTAATGGCCGTGGTATATAGAGAGAGAAAATCAAAACCCTTGTTTAAGCTTGAAACTTGAATTTTTGGGTATTCAAAATCTCGAGTTTCAAAGGTGAAGGAGGGCCCAGTCCACCATTTTTAGCATCAAGGAATCCATTTTTGAAGTTAGAATCGAGAAAGAATGAGGTTTGGTGGGGGAAAAATTGAATTAAAAATCATGACAATTTTTGAAAATGTTGAACCCGTCACTTTGGAGCTCGATTTCCACTTACCTTGTGCATGATTTGGACAAACTAAATACATGGCTGGAAAGAGGGTAGAAATAGATTAAATTTAGGCATTTGAATCACCCAAAAAGGTTGAGAAACGAGGGAGAAATTAATGGCCAAAGTTGGCCCAAAGGTTGAAAAAAAATCTGGTATGTACATAACCTGTCAAAATGAGTTTGTGATCACCTTTGAGCTTAAATTCATGGGTCATGGGGGCTATTTAAGGAAACAAGTCAGTGCGGTTTAAAATTAGGTTGAGAGTGGAGGATATTGGCATTGGTTTGAGGAAGTTTGGTGCTTTGTGGAGAGAGAGAAAAGCTTGCAAAGTTGGGTGGTTGGTTGATTATTCAAAAAATTAGGCAACAATTGAGAGGGAGGAAGAAGATGATGAATAGTAGATTGACGCCCGTCGGGTGGTTTTTGGAGATCCTGTCAATGGTGTCTAACTTAATTTTTCATAAGGATTCCAAAAATTGTCTCCATTTTGCGATCTGACACTCCGGGCAAAATCACTTAAAATGACCACTTTACCCTCGAGTCTCGGTTTGACCTAAAAATAGAATTTTTGACCAAAATAAATTTACAAACACATTTAGTGAGCTAAATTAATTTTATTCTTAAAATATTACTAAAAATGATCATTTTTCTATTTTTGGCAGTTTTCGGATCAACACATGAATCGAGGTAGGGTTTCTCAATTCTGGAACAGGCGATGCTTTTCAAACTTGTTTCTAAATTATTTCATATGTTATTTATGATTCTTGAGCATGTTTTGAAATATATGATTGAGTATTTTGAATATTGACTTGGATTTAGACCCATATAAAGGTTTTTGAATATGGTTCGCACAAATGGTCGTAACGATTATATTGTTTATATTGAATGAAAATCTGGAATCCTTTTGGAATTAAATGTAAGTGCACAACGGTCAAGTGACAGAGGGTTTACGTTCCAGTTTGAGGCCGTAGAGGGTACTTATTGAGTTTGTAAATGTCTAGGTGGCCCAGTTGGTCTTCGGACTTGGGTATTGAATTGTTACTAGGGAGCGTATCTTCCTCGTGCTGAAAGTCCCCCAAAAGGTTGGATCGTATGTTCGTATGAACCCTGAATGGTCTATTAGGATGATTGTCCATCCGGTGCAGCACTGTATTGATGTTATGATCGTATTATTGTTTCCAACTTAGATGATTTCGTTCAATGTTTTCTGCTCTATTACTTATGTATGAACTGAACTGTTTTGATATTGTCTAATCATGTCAAATTATGTTAATTTTAAACTCGTTTGTTTGGAAATTGAATTACTTTACTAAACTGTTGATACTCATCCTACACTATTTCCCATTTTTCAGATTAGTAGGTGGCGATGAAGTTTGTGAAAGTTTTAACTACCAGTTTTCAGGGTTTTTATTCTAAGTATTGAATAATGTTGTTTAGGCTTGTAAATTTTAGTGAGTGTGACATAAATGTGTAGATTGTAACAAGTGTATGACTAAGTCGTATCATAGTTCTGTATAATAAGTTGATTTGTTGAGCTTAATAGCTAACACTTGTGATGTTTAAGGATTTGGTATCAGAGTTTATTCATTACTTGGAGACTGTGTTATTTAGTAACTATGGAGGCTATTAGCGCTTTGAAATATTGCGAAAATGGATCAGGGTGTTACAGTGTGGCTCTAAAAATATTGTTGTAGGTGCTTGGTTGCAGTGACTAGCACGAGGGCCAACTTCTCCAACTCAGAGTACCTTACATCTGCCCCTCGATAAGCCCTACTCACATAATAAACAAGCCTTTGAACTGCTATTTCCTCCCTGAAAAGGATAGAACTCACAGCGGAGAGCTAGACAAACATGTAAAGATATAAGGTCTCTCTAGTTACGACATGAGAGATCAACGGGAGTGCACCAAGATAGGCCTTCAATTTTTGGAAGGCCTCTTCTGCATCTGGTCCTCATTGAAAAGATTTTTGAATAATTTTAAAAAAAGGTAAACACTTATCTACTGAATTGGAAACGGGCTTGCTGAGGGCCGTTATCCTTCTGTTAAGACGCTGGACCTCCTTCACAGAGGTTGGGGATCTCATGTCTAAGATAGCTTTGATCTTGTCTAGATTAGCCCCAATACCCCTTTTATTGACCATGAAGCCAAGGAACTTTCCTGAGCTTATGCCGAAAGCGCACTTTTCAGGATTTAGTTTCATCCAATAAGCACTTAGGATGTCAAAGGTCTCCTATAAGTGTGCTACATGGTCCGCCGTAGCCAAGCTTTTTACTAGTATATTGTCCACATAGACCTCCATGGTCTTTCTGATCTGTGCCTCAAACATTTTATTCATGAGGCGCTGGTACGTGGCTCTAGCATTTTTTAGTCCAAAAGACATGACGTTATAATAATAGGTTCCTTTTGGGGTGATAAAAGATATTTTCTCTTGATCTGGAGGAAACATGCTAATCTGGTTATACCCAGAGTAAGCACCAAAAAACTGAGCAGCTTGTGTTCGACTGTGGCGTCAATGAGAATGTCGATGCGTGACAAGGGGTAGCTATCTTTGAGACAAGCTTTGTTGAGTTCAGTGAAGTCCACACAAAGGCGCCATTTTTCGTTGGCCTTTGTAACCATCACGACATTTAATAGTCAGACTAGGTAGGCTACTTTCCTCATCGACCCATTTACTAGCAGCTTCCCCACTTCCTTTTCCATAGCTTGGGCTCTTTCTATGCCCTCCAGATCTTCGTGGGGATAGGCGAAAATGTCCATGTTCTGCCTAAGGAAATCAATTAGGTGGGTGGCTCGATCTCAGGGAAACGAGGAGCCAATGCATATTCTTATGTCTGGAAAGTTCTCATCCAGCACTACCGGTTCGAGTTCTTCTCCAATCCCACATGGAGTTGAGAAATAGAGAATGAGGTGATAAGTGGATGACACTACCCTTAAAGTGTTGAGTGCAGGGTGTCCAAGGATGATGTTATAGGCAGAAGGGAAATCTAACACTATGAAGTTCACCATGATGGGGAAACTTCTTGGTGTCGTTCCCGCTGTGATTGGTAAGGTGATGGAACCCAAGGGATATGCCTTTTTCCCTGGAAATCCAATGAGGGGCGTTTTGATGGGTTACAGTCTCTCACTGCCAAGATGGAGTCTATCATAGGCAGGTGCGAATAGGATATCAGCAGAGCTGCTATTGTTTACCAAGATTCTCTTAACTTGGTAGTTGGCTACCCTCACGGTCAACACTGAAGGATTGTCGTGAGGGTGATGGATTCTTTCGAGATCTTTGTCTAAGAACGAGATGACCTCTCATTCCCCCTACCTGTGCATCTTTTTCAGACGAGTGTCGTCAGACTCCATATGTTTGGCTCTCCTGTCGTGTGCCTTTCTGGCTGAGTTGGAGTTACCTCCTCCTCCTAACCCTCCAGAGATCATCTGGATTTCTCTGAGGGGCTGTTAGTGCTCTCTATCATCTTGGTTCCGGCCAAGTGGTGGGGCTTGTCCTTTACTAGCTACGTACTACTGTAACTAGCCACATTGTATGAGGTCCTCAATCTGTCTTTTGAGTTCAAAGCAGTCATCAATGTCGTGGCCATGATCGCGGTGAAACCGGCAATACTTGTTCGGGTTCCTATGATTTGGGGCTAACTTCATTTTCCCCCGCCAAAGCATTGTAGGATTATTCTAGATTTGGAGCAAGATATGCTCGAATGAAGCATTGAGCGATGTGAAGGCCTGCCGCTCTCTCAAAGGTGCAGGGTTGAGATGGTCCTTGACGGACACTCTCTCTGTCCTATTTTTCTTATTTTCTACTTCTCTCCTGTCTTCGCATGTGTCATTTCTCTTATCTCTTCCGCGGGAGGACTCACCTCGCCTGGCGTTGGTGATGTCCTCAACATTTATATATTTCTGTGCCTTGGATAACAGCTCGGGCATGCTTGATGGTGGTTTTTTCAAAACTGAAAACATGGAGCTTGATGAACGCAAACCTACGATAAAGGTGGCCATGGTGACCTTACTATATGGCTCTTTGATCTGGAGGGCCTCCTCATTAAATTAAGTAAGGTAGTTCCTTAAATTTTCATCACGATCCTGCTTGATGGTGAGCAGGTGGGTGACTAACTTCTGATGTCAGCATCCCCCTATAAAGTCGGAGATGAAATATTTGCTTAATTCAACAATAGAATTGATAGAAGATGGTTTGAGTTGACAAACCACTGGCGTGCAGATCCCTTGAGGGTGGTGGGTAAGGCTCTACACATTATCTCGTCTGGTATATTATGGAGTTGCAGAAGAGATTTGTACGTGTCGATGTGGTTGAGTGGATCTTTCGAACCTTCAAAAGTTTCCACAATGGGTATTTTGAACTTTGAGGGTAAGGGGTAGTTGACCACATCGGCCACGAATGGAGTGTTAAAGCGCCTTACTAGATAGTCCACTGTTTCTAGTGCCCGCGCCTTGATGGCGTTGAAGACGTCGCCTAGCTGGTTTTGTACCTTAATTTTCTTGTCCCATTGGTTGGGGAGGTCCTCTGTCAGATCATTATAATAACTTTTGTGGTCCACGTACTAGTTTTCCCCCGCATCCTCCTGCACAGGAGGGTTACCAGCGTGAGGATGAGGAGCGGGGGCGCCACACTGGGGGTTACCTTGGCGTCCTCGGTGAACGGGCTATAACGCTTCCCCTCCTGCGGGCTGGGGCACGACTCTTCTTGCGGCGAGCATCAGTTGAAGAATCTGCTAGTTTTGGCTCATCAACAACTACATTATCTCCAGTAGCTGCTATCCAACCACAAGATTTGCCACAATGGCGGGTTCTGTAGGTGGAGGCGGGACCTTCTCCCGACGCGCTGGATTGTTATCCTCCACTTGCTGATTCATTAACCTAGTTGTAATAGCCATGGAGAGAGTAGGGACAAATAGATGATAGTAGAAAACTCATTCGATTCTCATAGACGGTGGCAAACTGATGATGCACAAAGTCGATTATGCACAATCAAATTAGTCGAGTGTGTGGTGTAAGACAATTAATGAAGCACTTAAAAATAAAAGATAAAGATTGGGTGGTTGGGTCTGGGTGACCTAACCATTGGAGACGGCAACGATGGCCAGAGAACACTATTAATGAGAGGGTACAAAGTAGCAGGGAATAGAGAGAAAGTCAGAGTATGCTCAAGGTGTTGTGTGTGTTCCCTGTTCAAGGGGTTTACAATTTATAGGCACAGAGCCCTAATTGTAGCGGTGTTGTGAAGGTCAAGTACTAATCTACTGGGGAAGATAGCTACAATTATGGATAGACACTATCTTGGAGTCATGGCTACCCCGATGATTGCTCTTCCACGTACTTTGAATCTTCCTAGACTCTTGAGTTTTGGACTAGACTGAGGCCATGAACTAAGTCTGGCCTGTCTTTTGATGATTTGGGCTTAACCTATGGACTTGGCCCAGGCCCAGTTGGATCTGGGCTCGTCACTTCTTCCATTCCATTTTCATCTTATGAAACCTTCTTTATCCAAAAAATACCTAGAAATTCCTTCTTATTTGTTGTCGTATTAATGTTGAGTGTGTATATGTGTGTGTATGTGTGTGTGAGAGAGAGAGAGAGAGAGAGAGAGGGAGAGGGAGACCCATATATGGACAGCCACCAAGAAACCCACTACCCAAACACCACAAAAGTTGTAAAATAATAATAGTGTTCAACATGACATTAATGTAACATAGGGGGGCCACTAGAAAGCATGCCAAATAAGATTATAGAAGATCAGAAATAGAATAGATTTGTGTCTTCTTCTTCCTATGGGTCAACAGAACTAACAAATTAGTATAATACAAATGCCAAAAAACATACCTCAACCACTCTGCCTTGTTTTATGGCTTGGTAAGAAATTCCCAAATTTTTTTTTTTGAAAAGGGTTAGGTCTTGTGGTTCAACAAATCATCGAAAAAATTTGGAATTTTTTTTTTTATCAGTTGCTATCATTGTTATGGAGAGAATAACCACAACCTCACAATACCCAGCTCTCGCCTTTTCACTCTGCCTTCTTCCGTTTTGCCCTTGAATGGAGCCTTTTCGCTTTCATGGAGAGTTTTTTCTTCTTTCTGAATGGGCAAACTTCGAGTGGAGGAGAGAGTTACTGCCTTTGCCATCCACAGTAACGTCCATCAGCATTTGGGTAGGAGTGGTAATTTTTGACTTAATACGGCGACACGACTCGAACTTGATACGAATTTAATGACACGAACTCGCTTATAACTCGACATGAACTTGAAAATAATCCGGCAGGCGAACGTGAAATACAAACGGGTCATGTTCGGGTTCAACTCGTCAAACCCGAAATTGACACGAACAACCCGTTTATTTAATTGTGTTGACACTAACTTGACAATGACCTGTTAACAACACGAACACGACCTGATAATTTTTTATCCAAAAATTACATGCTCAACCCGTTTAGATATAGTATAAAAAGAAAATATGGTCTCAATTCAAGAATATGGTGACTATTCTTCCTTTGTGGGGTAGAGGAAATCTATTTTAAGTCTAACAACTTCAAAATCATGATAACTTCGAAAGACATAGTTAAGAATGAACACTTCATCTTTCTTCTTGTTTGTATGGTAACACAAACAACACGAAATTAACACGATTAACATGTTTAACTAGTATTAGAAAAATAAAATGTTAATTATTTGTAACTATTTATTAAGCACTAACATAATTATTGTATAAGAAATATATTTTTACTCCTTATTATTATTAAGTTTATTAAGTTAATTTTTAATTTATAGAAAAAATATGAGCATGAATTTAATTAAGTGAAAATAGAATCTTAGCGTTAAATTTTTTATTCAAAGTTTATATGGGTCAACACGAATACGAATATGAACATGACACGAAAAATAAACAGGTTAACTCGACATGACACGATTAGTTAAATGAGTTGGGTTAGGATTAACTAATATTCAACATGAACCCACAATGATCCAACACAAACCCGACATGACACGACACGACTCGATTGTCACCCCTGCATTTGAGAAAGGAAGGGTAAATTGGATATTTCCACAACTTATCTTGTTGGTAAAATTATTAACCCACCGAATAGATGAGATAAATTTAACATATGTAGGTAGGAAAATATTTACCGTGCATCCAAGTCATGGGATAACCTGAAAAATATATCCGGTCTCCATTTTCCTTTCTCAAACAAGGTTATCCGGGCCATTTTTTTTCACCTTACTTTGTATAAATATAATCACATAAAAATTCACCAAACCCCTTAGTAGAATGGCTAGCCATTAGCCATACTTATTTACAGACGGTAATATTGATCTAAAGATATGAAATATAAAAATAAAATTTAAATTTAAAGGACATATAAACATGACCTCCATGATGACATCCCAATTGACCCTCTAGACTCGGCAGTGGACTCCTCACGTCTTTACGGTTTTTCCTAAAAAGTCATTAAGATCATTAGTAAAAGTAAAAATGCGATCAATATTTATTAGCACAACAAGTGATAAAGAAAACTTTATTTACTTAGTAACAACCTTAACAACGCATAAGATACTTACTTTCAAACTACACTTCACCTCATACATGTTGTTCGTATACATCATATAGACATAACCTGTATATACCACATCGGAAAAATATACAACACATATATTTACTCATATAATTAAATTACGCCACACAATGAATAGCCCACACGCACACAAACTAAACGTCCTATAAATAATAACCGCCACACAGGCTATGAATAGATTCTTGCACCACACAGGCAACATGTATTGCAAGCTTTTATCACCACATATATATCATTCGTCACTTGAACAACTCAAACCACACTGATGGTTTATGTCTTTCAAACGACCCACATCACACAGAGAGTTTTTGATTGCGTCACTTAGACAACTCCACCACATAATCAAATCCCGTCACATAAACGACTCAAGCCATATAAATACTTCATGTTACTTAGACCACCCAAATCACATAATTCTCTCTCGTCACTTAAACGACTCTCATAACACTACCGTGTGTCTTCGCTCAATTAATTATCCCCAACAATAACCATAGCAAAAACATATGTTTAAAAGTCTAATAAACTATCATAAAAATTTGTAGGGTGGTGTATCTACCTTGCGGAAAATTCTATCTCATAAATGACTCCTCCGACGGAGCTTTTGGACAGTGTTCTTTGCAGTGCTCATCCCCGAACCTGACACCCAATATTCACAATCCCATTCGAGTATTAATAAATAGTACCACTTTTACTCGATTTGGTTTATTTGAATCAAATTTCGTAATTTAATCGTTTCACATTCAATAATTCATCCACACCTAATAATGTTAATTACTCAAATCAATTAAACTAGTAGTTTATAATCAATTCGAGTCACACGAAATAATCTCTATTCATAGAGAGTCAAATTTTCTACTCGAATCCATTACACCCAAAGTAAAATTTTCTCATAAAATTATAGTAACCCAAAATATACTTGAATCTACATAATTTCCTATAGAATCATAAAATTCTATGCTTTCTTATAGTTACCAATATCCACCAAACCACAATCTCTTGACCAAAATTCAACCCACATACAACAATTTCACTCTTTTATTTTTAATGCAATAACTTTAACTTCACTTACACACCCACATAAATATTAAGGTAAATCCTTCATGCATTAACCAAAGTTCATACTAAACATCATCCTTTAATATATACACAATACCCAAACAATAAAAGTAATCATACTTTAAATACATGCAACACTCAAAATGTATATACTAGAGTTAGATTTCTACATCTTAGAAGAAGAAAATGGATTATAATTTTTACCTTTGCACCCACCATTTTCTTCTCTTCTTTTTTTTTTCTTCTTCCTTTCCTTTTGGTTCTTGTTCTTACCGAAAATGCCACACTTTAAGACTCCGTTGTTTTTTTTTTTCGCATGCAAGACATGCCTTGCATGTCTTCTTAAGTGGAGTACCTCCATCATTACCTACCTTTGTATGCATATACCCACCTTTCCTTTGTATGCATATTTATACATATATATACAAAATATTGATAACCCATTAAATTCATATTTCAGACCTTTATTCCCATCCTTGTATATACTAACACATTTTATTTTAATAACAATAAATTAATGTCACATGCTTGCCACCAAATTAATTCCACATGCGCTAACGCACATAAAATAATAAATTTATATCATATGTCAATTTTCCTATTTAATTTTTCACTTAAATAAAAAAATTTCCCCTATAATCATTATTTATATTTTTATCTTTGAATATTAAAATATTCATTGTTTAAGTTCAGGTCTCATATCATTTTTCGTAATTAAATGCTGGTTGCCAATCCTATGCATGCATGTCACATGTGAATATACTTATTACAAATATTATATGTTTGTTATGTGTGTTTGAGTCTTACAATTATACATATATATATATCACTTCAATGTACATACCCATCTTTTCTTGTATGCATATTTATACGTAGTCACTTTGATGTACATACCCACCTTTTCTTGTATGTATATTTATATATAGACATATGGATATATATATATCCAAAATTATTGATAAACATTTAAATTCATATTTCGGACCCTTGACCACTCCTTGTACACACTAACACATTTTATTTTTATAGCAATAAATTGATGTCACATGCTTGTCACCCGATTAATTCCACATGCGCTAACGCACATAAAATAATAAAGTCATATTACATGTCAACGTTCGTATTTAAATTTTCACACTTTAAATAAAATAATTCCCCCTATAATCATTTATTTATAAAATTATTTCTGACTATTAAAATATTCATCGTTCAGGTTCAGATCTCATATCATTACTCGTAATTAAATACTGGTTGTTAATCCTACATATGTATGTCACATATGAATATGTTTATTACAAATATTATATGTTTTTCATGCGTGTTCGTATCTTACAATTATAAATAAATGAATAATTCCATAGATATTTGTATATCCACATCAACTTTGATTTTTTTTTTTCAAAAATTAAACCCAATTTTTATATTGAGACCTATACCCAATTTTTATATGGGGTGATGTAAATAGATAATAATAAGCTTATATCCAGGGATGTGGACCTTGAAATGGTCATGTGGTTAATACGTGTACAAGTTATATGTTGGGTAGTACTCCCGTACAAAGGAGACTCTGCCCAAATTTCGTTATAATTCCGGTGAATGGGGTGTAACGACGTGGTATCGGGTTATAAGATACTCACAGGTATTTTTCGTGGGTTGATGGGTGATCAACGAATTAAGAAAGGACCCCCGAATTTTGGAGCATCACAGAATCATTGTTGAAAGATTGATTATAAAGCTTGAGTTTCGCACGTATTTATATTTGGAGTAAATTGAGTTTTGAAGATGTTTAAGTTTGAGAAGGGTGGCTAAATAATTTTATAAATATTTTTAGGTTAAAATAAATTTTCCATTGAATTCAGAAGTCGAAAAACATTGGAAGAGGTTATATAAGTTGTATTAGAAGTGTAGAAGTATTCTAGAGTTAAAACATATTTGGGAGAGGATTTGGGTAGAAAAGAATTTGACATAATCTTAGTATTTTGGCTATAACCGTATATCCTAATGTCTGATTGACCTAAAATTTTTACAGTAGAAAGTAGAATTCAAGGGCTACAAAAGTGTATTTCACAAAAATTTCGTGAATCGACCTATAATTAAGAAAAAAATTTATTGGAAGTTTAGGTAAAAACTGGAGTCCATTTGAACGCGAATGGATTTTTTCGAACGATAATTAGTTCTAGTACTTTGGTGTCTGACATAAACTCTGATAGAAAAGCAAACTTATTGGGAGCAAACAACGTTAGAATGCCCAATTCCACGATCGAATGTCCTGTAGATAGTTTGAACGTCAAGCCTCTAGTTTGAACGTACTGTAGTGATTTTGAATATTAGGTCTACACTGACTAGACTGTTTTCTCATCCTATAAATACCTATGGATGCCTCCTCTAACCCTATTTCACTAGTTCTTAATCCTAGAGAACCTTAGAGAGCAAGAAAAAAGAGGATAAAATACAAGATTGAAGGGAGATTCTCACGTTGGAACAAATCAAACATGCTAGGTTTGCACACAAACTATGGAATCGAGGTGAGGGATTCTTCTTGAGTTCTTTCATTGAGACTTAGGGTATTATATATGTATGTTTCCAATTTTCTTGATAGTTATATGATAAATATTTGTGAGTTCTTGGTTTCTTTATTATTGAAACATAGTTTTGAACAAAATACATGTTTGGGTTCAAGGAATACTTATTCTTGAATTTTCGAAACCCTAGTTTGCTAGATACATGTTTGATTGTGAAAAATACATAGATTCTTAATTTATAAATTCCTATTCTTGATTAAATCATATTTTCATCTAATACTTGTTCTTGTTCTTGTTCCAAAAATTATGATTTTTGGCAAAACCCTAGAATTTTGATATTGCAATTGTGAAGGTTTTTTTGATATGATCTCTTGCATATTTTAATTCCTTTATTATTGTAGCATATTGTGAATTGTGAAATTGTAATACTTGATTTCTTATGAAAATTATGATTGATTAAGATTGTGGTTGTTGAGAAAATTGTGGTTTCGTCTCTTGTATAGTTTGGGTGTGACAGACTTGAATTGCATTCGAGAACTACCGTAGAGTGTTACTGGTCTATCCTAGTAGGGGTGAGATGGTTGCCTAACATTTATAGTGAATTTTTTTTTTGTGAGAGTAACCACTATTATTTATTTAAGTTTAAGGCTGAGGACTAGGAATGATTCGTCAATGCCGTGAGAGACAGTATACGCCCATCTTGAAGTTGTTTGTGATGTGCCCCTCTGGGAATGATTGAGATTGTTTGGTTTGTGGTGGGTGAATGATGTAGAATCGTTGTGTAGATTCCTGAGAAGCAACCAACAGATATGAACATATGGGATGATGCTACTGAGTTATTTATTGATTGCTTTAATTTCTTGCATGGTTATTCCTATCATTGATTTATTGTATTCCGTACACTTGAGATCATTATAACTGTCATTGTTTTACTTTCAAAACGATATTTATGATATTTTTCAAAAGCAATTTGCCTTCTTTTTATTGTCTTAAAACCTTGTTGGGATTTGAGAGGGATTTCGTACGGGTTTTGCTCACCCCTATAACACACTTACATATTTTGGCACAGAAGAAGATGTCAATGTGGATGAGCAGGTCAATTAGGAGCTGTTGGAGGATCAAGATGTGGACCCTGTCTTAGAGGAATAAATTTGTTTTATTTTTGGTTTAGAGTTTAAGAGATTTCTATGAAATAATGTTTTAGCTAGTTTTAATAATCCCGTTGCTAGATATCACTTGGTTTTGAATTGTAAGTTGGAGAAGTTACAATGTTTTATTGACTTTAGTCTTTATTCTTTTTCAGATGAATGAATGGTTTATTATTTAATGGTTATTGTTAGTTGTTCTCTTGATTGGATTGGTTCTAGATAGTAATGCCTTCCAGGGTGGATTTTGGGGCGTTACACAACCTCCCATCAAAATCGTGCTTCCTCCTTTAGCATAAAGGTTGTGAGTATCACCTGTTGATCATCAAAGAGTTGCATAACCTCAAAATTTGATTCCATTTGTTAAAACCAGTCCTCCACCTCTGATGGATTAATTGTTCACACAAACATCAAAGGATCCAGCTTCATAAACCTCTCATGAACCGTACCTCGCGGTTCCCCAAGGGGTGTTGGTGGTCTTGCCCTCGCGGCTGCCTGAATCTCTGTTTGCAATTCCACAATCCAATTTGTTGATGCCGCCACCTGCACCGTCACTTCCAACGCCCTCTGAATCATATCAGGTTAATTCTATTCACCTTCCCTGCCCTCCAGTTGTTGTCCCTCCCCTGCTTTAGCCACAACAGGAGCATAAGAGCCTTCAACTTTTCCTTGATTCTGACCCTCAGGAGGATCCATTATGCATCAAATAATTTAGTTGTAATTCACAACGTACAGAAATACACATGTACTTATCATTTGCACATTAACCCATCTCTACTCACTGACTCAAACACCTTAACCTGTTCACTGCCGACTCAGACATCCACGTCTATAGAACCTATAAACCTAGGCTCTGATACCAAAAATTGTAACAACTCAATTCCACTATACTATTATTATAAAATAAAATTTAGGCAATCCCACTATTAATAAAAAGTTTGTATTAAAAGAAAACCCATCTTGAAAATATTTATCTTAGGATCACCTTTTTAAAATAAAAGTCATACGCGCACGACACAGCGGCCTGCTAGCATTTAGTATATACATAAACCAAAAAGGTTTACAAGTGTTGCTTACACGCCAAAAGGGAAAGAATAAAAAAATATTTACATCATGTATAACCCTAATTTTTTTTCCTTTAAAAAAAAAGAAAGAAACAAGAAACTGACATGACCCCTTTCCCAACATCTCCTGGCTGGACTTCTAGTTGCGGCAGTGGACTGTAGGCTTGTATAAAATTTACCTGAAGAGATTTCAAGGAAATTTTCAGTGATTTATCATTAATGATTTTAAAGATAGAGCAAAGAAAATAATGTGACGTCCTTGTTCATTTGTGAAATTTTAATATTCGCGATTCCATAACTTTTCTCGATATCCTATTTCGTTGCTCTACGGTTTTACATAGAGAGATAACAATCTCGCCACCTAGGCGACAAAACACAAAACAATTTTATCATCATATCGGTATACGATCGTCACTCAGACAACTCAACAAAATGTATCCATTTATTCATTTTTTGAACAACTCACATCACATCAATAAATTCAGCTTCCGTCACCTATACGAAATCAGCTTTAACTTTTCTTAGTCACGAAGATAAACTCGAACACTTGGGTTGCTTTTAGTCACATAGACAACACAGTCTAACAATTAGCTTTCGTCCCTTAGACGTCTTGACTGTGCAAATAAAATACGTCACTTAGACATCCAACACTTTATCATCTCAAACCATTTGATTTTTCTTTTTGCTGGTCACACAGACAACTAAACCATAATATTATAGTCTGTCACGAAGATATCTTGTTCCCATCGTAACATTATGACAATTAAGCCATTTATTCACAATAGAACTCATAAGATAAACAATCATATAAATAATCAAACATTTATATGTAGATAAAACAAAGGTTAGCGTACGTATGTACATAAAATAACAAAATCATATCGCATGCCAACATTCTTACTTAACTTTTCACACTATAAATAAGACCATTCCCCCTATAATCATTCTTTATAAAATTATCCCTGAATATTAAAATATTCATCGTTCAGATTCAGGTCTCATAACATTACTCGTAATTAAATACTAATCATCAATCCTATGCATGCATGTTACATATGAGTATTCTTAATACAAATATTATATGCTTGTCATGTGTGTTCGGGTCTTACAATTTTTCCCTCCTTAAGAATTTCGTCCCCGAAATTTGACTTACCTTTGAAATAAATGAGGATACTTGATTCGCATGATTTCCTCAATTTCCAAAGTTGCTCCTTTGACTGTTTGATTATGCCAAAACACCCTTACTATTGGTATGACTTTCATTCGAAGCACTTGATCCGTCGATCCAAGATCACCACATGTTCCTCCTCGTAAGTGAAATTACAATGCAATATTATTATAAAAATAAAATTTAGGCAATCCCACTATTAATAAAAAATTTGTATTAAAAGAAAACCCATCTTGGAAATATTTATCTTAGGACCACATTTTTAAAATAAAAGTCATACGCGCGCGACACACCGGCCCACTAACATGTAGTATATACATAACCCAAAAAGGTTTACAAGTTTTGCTTACACTCGAAAAGGGGAAGAACAAAAAACAATTTACATCATTTACAACCCAAAAGGTTTTTTTTTTCTTTTAAAAAAAAAAAAGAAACAAGAAACTACCACGAGTCCTTTCTCGACAACCTTCTAGTTACGACAGTAGATTGTAGGCTTGTGCACAATTTACCTATGACGCCCCAAAATCCAGGGGTCTTTTCTAAACCCGTTGATCACCCATCAACCAACGGAAGTACCCGTGTATGCCGTATAACCCGACACCACGTCATTACATCCCCTTCACCGGGATCGTAACCAAAACAGAGTTTGAGCAGAGTCTCCCTTGTACCGAAGCACTGCCCAATGCATAACTTGTGCACCTATCAACCATATAACCATTCCAAGGTCCAAACCCCAATAATTCGGACTTATTATCCTCCATTAACAACATCCCAAGAGGCCTTTCAGTGTTATATTTTAACATTTCAAATTCTGGGAAGAGGTATTGGTACCTCTGGTATGTGGTACCGGTACCTAGGCCCTCTATTTACCAAGTACAGGTACTTGTGTGTCTTGGTACTGGTACCTGAAGCCACATGAATTCAAGTACCGGTACCTGGGTTATCCGATAGCGTGGTATCGATGCTTAATCATTTAGGTACTGGTACTTGAGCTCAGATTTTTCCAAAATCTTTCCATTTTCAACTCTTAGCCATCTGAACTCATACCATAATCATCTAAACTCATACAACATTCATTTACATCAAAATATTGCCCAAAAGAGTTCATTACATGTCCCTTTTTTATAAACATTTACGAGCCCAAAACAAATTACATATTTGATTACAAAAATGTAATTTATGAGCCACATTATGACTCCATCATCAACAAGGGCCCAAGTGAGGGCCATCCACCGGTGCTTGTCCAACACCTGAAATATGTCCCCAAAAAAGGGTGAGTCATGCTCAATAGGATATTTCCTAATGAGGCTACTCCCCAACCCAGATGCATATGAAATGTCACATGCAATTCAACAAATCAAGCATCCATTCAAATCAATTTATCTCATAAATGAATGCTACTAATTCATGCCATGCTTTGAGATAAAACTCACACATGCAATGCAACCCAAGCTCTCCATTGGCTCCCATAACATATACAATGTCATATGTATGCATCCGGGTATTGCAGGTCCCCGCCATTGATGTTAAGCATCCAATGGTTATTTTATAAAATCTTGTGTCTTTCTTGGGTGGGTATTTTATGGACATTCCACCAACCGACTACCAATCCACACAGCATTTCGAGGACATCTCACCCTAGACTCCGCGTATGGCTACACACTTTTTCAAAATTTCACCACAGGGCAAGTTCGTGAACCAAGTAACCAGGCCTTGCACCCGAGGGAGGATCTACCCCTTCTTGCCATCCACGCGAAGTCCGCTGGTCTCTGGTGCTCATCCTTGACCTGCTAACACGTGAGACATCTACTAACAAATTCTCCAATATGTCTCTTCATCCCACTCTAGTAATACTGGAAGCAAAGATCATGGTGCATCTTCGTGCCACAGGGATGCACCGCAAAATGGGAGCAATGAAACTCCTTGAGGATCTCTCTCTCAGATTCATAGACTGGGAAACCACAACTCTTCCCATGAATCAAAGACTACCATCCGCGTGAATGGCCCAGCCTTCGTTGCCTGTACCCGACTATACTCTGTCCCTGATGGACAATATCTTCGTGTCCTGCCCCTGTGACTCGATTACTCTGCTTAATAAGGAAGGGGTAGCCACCAGACTTCCTAAAATACCCTGGGCCTGATCTCTATAGCGTAGCCCGAACTGTCCCACAGTCTCGAGCATCTATCACTCTCGGGAAGCTATACTAGCCAAGAATCCCAATGAATTCCGGCTGAGTGCATCAACCACCACATTTGCCTTACTAGGATGGTAATGCAAAGTGAAGTCATAGTCCTCCAAGTACTCCATCCACCTGCCTTGTCTCTTGTTGAGGTCCTGCTGCGTGAAAATGTACTTCAAACTCTTGTGGTCTGAAAACACCTCAAAATGCTCTTCATACAAATAGTGGCGCCATGCCTTCATGGTAAATACAACGGCCGCTAACTCCATGTCATGTGTGGGGTAGTTCTGCTCGTGGCTCTTCAACTTCTGTGAACCATAAGCTACCACCCTCCTAGACTGCATCAAAACACATCCAAGTCCATACTTTGAGGCATCACAATATATTGTGTACCTCTGCCCTCTCTCTAAAACTATCAAAATAGGAGCTGAAGTCAACCTCCTCTTCAACTCTTGGAATGCCCTCTCACATGAGTCATTCCACTGAAACTTGAACTCTTTCATGATCAGCCTAGTGATAGGTGCAGCTAGCTGTGAGAAGTCCTCTATGAACCTCTGATAATACCTTGCCAATCCCAAGAAACTACGTATCTCGAAGATTGACTTAAGCATTTCTCAACTCATAACTGCCTAAACCTTTTCCGGGTCCACTGACACACCCGAAGCAGACACCATATGTCCCAAGAATTTCACCTCCGTAAGCCAAAATTTACACTTGTTGAACTTGACATACAACTGATGGTCTCTCAAGGTCTAGAGAACAATCCTCAAGAGACCTTCATGCTCCTTCTCGGACCACGATAAATTGATCTAAGTACTATTCTTGATAGTGACCCAATTCAGTTACCAATAGTCAATACATAGTGATGAGCGCATAATATTGCATATTTGAAGGGCTCATTACATGCATTATAACTCAACTTTTGCATTTAAATACTTAGTGTTAGCCAAAATTGTCTATAATGTTGATATTTTGATGTTGCAACCTTTTATAGCTTAAATGATTGATTTTAGGACATTGCAACTATGTTGGATGTGTGGTGAAGGCATTGACACAATACATGAAGAATTGGAGGCTTAAAAGTGAAGAAATCAAGAAGGCATTGGTGCTTGGGAACAAGGGCACCAGCTGCAGCAACAATTGGAAGCACTGCCTCGGAATTCCTCCATTTTTACCATGATCTACTCATAATTTGGAAAATTTCAAAACATAAAAATTGTAGCTTTGGGTGTCTTCTGTTTGGTGTCAAAATTTCAGCCCAATCCAACGGTTGGATCAAGAGTTATGACGATTCTACCGAAGGTGGTCCAGTGCAAAAAAACAGTACCGGTACTCGGTACCGGTACTCCGGACCTTCTGGTCGCGAAAACAGCCTGTAACTCAACTTTGAGGCTTGGGGGTCCCACCTACACTTCTCCCACGCCTATCCCAACATTTCCTTACACATTTACAGGCCTCCTACACTCAAGTGGAAGACTTTAAAGGCCAATGCATTAAAGGAGGAATGGGGGGAAGTGGGCTGCCCAGGCTATGATCTCCTAGCCTGTCAAAGCCATCCATTCAGCCCTCTCTTGATGGGAGCTCGTTCACACAGCTAGGGGGGAGCCTCTTGGACGTTTTGGCAAGTCTCCACACTCAATATATTCAACATTCAACACACAATGTAAAGGAGTTGGCTACCTAAGCTTAGAGTAGTTTTAGTGAGGAAGAAGATGAATAGTAAAGTTGTGATTTTTACATGTTCTTCCATCCATTTCTCTTGTAACCTCTTGTAAGGATATTGTAAGCTTCCGTTACTGTCTTTAATGCCATTTATTAGAAGTACATTTCAAGTTTAGCCTTGCACTTTACATTTCACCATTGTTATGCTTTCAAGTTCTTCATTTTCATGCTTTAAATTGGGTATTGTATTTCCTTCTTCTTACTTTAAGATTTCTTGCATCTAGTTAAGTTTTAATCTTCTTTTCCTTTACTTGTCTATTTACATTATGCTTGTCTTTCATTTATGCATAAGTAGCTAGCTTTTAAGTTGGTTAGTCCAAGGGTGAATTCCATTTGGGGATTCCATTCCAACTCTCTTTCATTCCTTCTCTCGGTGTATGTTGGCTCGGTTTGATTGGGTTGAGGGTGGATAAATTGGTGAGTCTTTGATATTCCGTAGGCCTAGTCACGGTTTATGCTTGGATACTCACCATTTTATCCCTAGCTTCCCATGAATCAATCGTACTTCTAGGCACCATTGGAGGAAGGCTTTGAGTTGGCTTGATATTCCCATTGGAATGAACCTCTTGGATTAGCCAACACTTGCTTTCTTGCATTTTCATTTTGAACAAAACTCAACAAAACACAAATACAAGATTTTACACTTTCTTTTCTCTTTTTGCAAAATCACTTTCACAAAACTCCCTTTCCTTCCCTGAGGAGACGACCTTGGAATACTTTTCCAAGTAAAACACCGACAACAAGAGACTCCTTACAATTGGGGAGCACTTTTGTTCACATGCATTCCATTCCACATTTCATTCCATACATTTTGTTCATTCCACATTTCCATTCACATTTGTTGTTGCTCCTATATCTCTTGCATTATCCGGAGGGAGAGTGACACTCCCCCATCACTATAAGCCACATACACACATTGAGGGTGAGGGTGATGTTTAGAGGTTAGGATACAACAACGTTTTTCCAATCAATCACATAGCCTAAGGGTCTTGTCGTTCTTGTTGGAGAATAATACTGGAGTGCCCCAAGGTGAGATACTCGATTTTATAAAACCCTTGTTAAACTCTTGCAGCTGGACCTTGGGTTCTTGCAACTCAGCATGTGCCATCTTATGCGCTGTCATAGAAATAGGGGATGCACCAAGTTGTAACTCGATGGTGAAGTCTATATCCCAATACAGAGGTAATCCAGATAACTTGTCTAGGAAAACATCCGCATAATCGCAAACCAACCGAGGTAGACCCAACTCCTGTCTCGCCTCGTCCTCAAGTGTAAGGCTCACAAGCCAACCCATTAGCTGCCCGTACCAATGAGAGTTATGCACGTCTTCGGGTAAAACATTGATCTTTTCTCCCTGAAACTTAAAACAAACACCCTCTAGTGTATAAGTCGTGAACCTCTTCCGATCACAACTAATGATGACTCGATGTGCCGCCAACCAATCCATTCTGAGGATGACATCAAACTCTGACATGTCCATGACCCTAAGGTCCACTGTGAGTAGAATCCTTGAGATCTCTAACTCATATCCCTGACATATCTAATTAATACGAACCCTAGCTCTTAGGGGAAAACTCATATGTAATGGCTCCTTTAAGGTCTCAACCTCTAAGCCCAAGTCTTTCACACAAGATTCAGCAATGATGAATGAGATGCACTCGAATCAAATAATACCCTTGCCCATAAGTGAGAGAGTATAAATATACACTGAATCACCTGCTCGGTCTGAGGTGTGATGATGTAGAATTGCCCCTGGGTCCCTGAAGTCCCTACCTGTAAGCCCTATCCTCGGCCTCGGCCCAAACCTTAACCCATCTAGCTTGATTGCAGAGTCCCCGTTTATGAAGTGGTAGGGGCTTGTGTAGCTCCCTGGAACTGGAACTGATTTCCTTGGCCCATGGTGGGATAGGGAGGAATGAAAAATGTTTGTGGATGCCCCACTGATGACTGGGACTGAGATGTCCCATAACTTTGGGATCCCTACCTCTGAGGACAATCCCGTCTCAAGTGGCCCAGTTGATGACACATATAAAGTGTCTTTTGGCCTGCCTAGAGCATCTATATGAAGTTTTTCCCCCCTTGGGAAAACTGATTCTGGCCTTGGCCTTGATAGACTCGACCTTGCCCCTGAGATCCCTGTGGGGTAAACATCCATTAATTCTTTCCTGAACTAGAAGAAGATGATTGACCCTTTTTCTTCTTGTCTTTAGCACCGACCTCCCAGATGCTCCGTGCATCTTCCACTTCCCTCTCAATGGCCATGACCTTCTTGACCATTGAGGCTTAGTCTTGTAGGCGGTGGCCCCCAATCTTTCTCCGAATGGACAACTTCAAACCATCCTCTAACCTCCTCACTTTGGCCAAGTCAGTGGCCGCGTAGTCATTGGAAAAATGGGCTAGCTTGGTGAAATTTACCACGTATTCCATCACTGTTATAGTCCCTTGCTTCAAATCTAAGAATTCCCGAGCTTTCACTTGCAGAACAGTCGACGAGAATTACTTGTTCATGAAGAGCTCACGGAACTTTTCTCATGTCATTGCCTCAATGTTCTTTGAGGCTTTTCCCAATTCCACTATAGATGGGCCTCTCCCTCAAGCTAGAAGGTTGCCAGCATGATCTTAGTGGCGTCGAATGTGATTTCCATAACTTCCAAGATCTTGTCTACTTGTTGGAACCAATGGTTGGCCCCCATCGGATCCGCTTCTCCTATGAATGTGGGTGGCTTCTACGCCTTGAACTTTTGGAGGTTACTTGAGCCTCCTTGGCCCACGTTGGCGCTAGCTTGTGCAAAGGTAGCTTCCATTGTGCCTATAGCCTCTATGAAGGCTTGTTGATCAAAAACCGGTGGTGGTTAGTTGTTATTCCGTCCAACCCCCTCGACCGTTTCAGTGTCCTCTTCCTCTATTTTCCATCTACACACACGTAAGATAAAAATAAATCACTAAATTAGTATCCCAAAAGTTAGGGACCAAGGTTACAAAGTTTGAAATTTAATTTCCTCTTGTCTCACTAGTAAGAGGGATGTCACCCACTAGTCGATGCCCAAACCGTAAACTTCCCCATTCTTTATTTTCCCCGACCCCAAGGTTATGTTTTCTAACCCTAGTGTTTCATTTCCATACACATAGAATCATGCATAGAATTACATATCACATATCACATAAAATTTAACACATTCAACATGCAAAGCATAATGGATGCAATGGTCTAGACCCATGCCCCACAAGCCCTAGGTAAATCGAGAACCTAGGCTCTAATACCAAGTTGTGACGCCCCAAAATTCGGGGATCATTTCTCAATCCGTTGATCACCCATCAACCAATAGAAGTACCCATATATGTTGTATAACCCGACACCATGTCATTACATCCCCTTCACTGGGATCGTAACCAAAACAGAGTTTGGGTAGAGTCTCCCTTGTACTGGAGCACTGCCCAATGCATAACCTCTACACCTATCAACCACATGACCATTCCAAGGTCCAAAACCTAGTAATTCAGACTTATTATCCTCTATTAACAACATCACAAGAGGATTGTTCAAAAAGTGAAAGCCTTTCAGTGTTATATTTTAATATTTCAAATTCTGGGAAGAGGTACCGGTACCTCTAGTACGTGGTACCAGTACCGGGACCCTTTGTCTACCAGGTATAGGCACTTGTGTGTCTGGGTATTGGTACATGAGCCCACTGTTTTTTAGGTATCAGTACAAGATAGCCTAGGTACCGGTAACTAAGTCCACTGTCCTTCGGTATACCGGTACCTGAGCCACTGTCCTTCGAGGTACTGGTACCTGAGGCCTAGGTACTAGAACCTGAGCCCACAGGAATCCAGTACTGGTACTTGTAAGTCTAGGTACTGGTACTTGGGTCATCCAACAATGTGGTAACGATATTTAATCACTTAGGTACTGGTACGTGAACCTAGATTTTTCCCAAATCTTTCTATTTTCAACTTTTAGCCATCCAAACTAATACCATAATCATCCAAACTCATACAACATTCATTTACATCAAAATATTGTCCAAAAGAGTTCATTACATGTTTGATTACAAAATGCAATTTTAGGAGCCACATTCTGTCTCCATCATCAACAAGGGCCCAAGCGAGGGCCATCCACCTGCGCTTGTCCAATACCTGAAATATGTCCCCATAAAAGGGTGAGCCACGCTCAATAGGGTATTTCCTAAGGAGGCTACTCTCCAACCCAGATGTATATGAAATGTCACATGCAATTCAACAAATCAAGCATCTATTCAAATCAATTTATCTCATAAATGAGTGCTACTAACTCATGCCATACTTTGAGATGAAACTCACACATGTAATGCAACTCAAGCCCTCCACTGGCTCCCATGACACATAAAATGCCATGTGTATGCATTCGGGTATTGCAGGTTCCCGCCATTGATGTTAAGCATCCAATGGCTATTTTATAAAATCTTGTGTCTTTCTTGGGTGGGTATTTTATGGACATTCCACCAAGGGACTACCAACCCACACGGCGTTTCGAGGACATCTCACCCCAGGCTTCGCGTATGCCTACGTACTTTTTCAGAATTTCACCTCAGGGCAAGTTCATGAACCAAGTAACCAGGCTTTGCACCCAAGGAAGGATCTACCCCTTCTTGTTACACCTGACACACGTTTTCAATGCAACTCGTGCGCCTCGGTCAGACTTAGGTCTAACCTTTCCAAGCCCACGTTTCAACCCACCAAGAATGGTATTTGATCAAAACCATGCACACACCCACACTCATGTAGAATGCTCACGAATGCGATGCTACCTGATTAGCACACAACTTTGTATATTTTTAAGATGCTAATCAACTCATTTCACTTACTTTTGAGCTTTAAATTGTCTAAGTTATGACGATTGAAGTCTTAACATCAATTTGTTGTTTTGTAGTTGAATGAAGCTAAATGTGGCCTTTAAAGACCCTCCCATACCACTTGGGATGAAAGGAGTTGAAATGATAGTTTGAGGATAGATCGGGAGCAAAGAAATCAAGAAATTCAGAAAAGGATGCATAACAGTACCGGTACTCGGTACCGGTACCAAATGGTACCGGTACCCAGTACCGGTACTGAAAATCTACTGGAATCGCAGTACCGGTACTAAATGGTACCGGTACTGATTTCCTGATGTACCCAAATTCTGCAGATCTGCTCAGCTGTCTTGTGGACCCCTCCATGCTTTTCTCTGACACGCCCACCTTACTATTCATCATGATTCACACTCCCTTCTAGACTTGTAGAGGGAAGGCATTGAATGAAGGGGGAGAGGATGGGATGTGCTGGGTGTGCAGACATGCTCTGCCACTCCCTGTCTTTCCCTGGCTGCTGCATACTTATGAAGGAGAATCACATCTGTAGACCCATCTCTCTCTCCAGGCACGTTTTTGGAAAAGGAAGAGTCTCCTAAAGGGGGGTATTCATGTATTACATTAGATAGTTTTAGAGGGAGAAGCTCTGGCGAGGAAGACAATGAATAGTAGATTCTAGAGAGAGAAAGTTGTAATTTTCACTTATTTTTCCAGTACATTGCCTTGCATTCTTCTCTAAGACTCTTTAGAACTTCTTTTAATGCCATTAATGTAAGTCATTTCATGCTTTACACTAGTTTAATGTTCTCTCCCACTTTTTACCATTAATGAATGAAAGTTCTTCATTTTCACAACTATGTAATGGTTTTAAATGCATTTTCTTGTAGCTTATGAATTATTGTACTTTGTAGCTTTAGAAGTTCATAGATTTGCAATGCACTTTTATTACATAGTTATTTCCATTCCAAGTATGAGTAGCTGAACACTTTTTGTTGGCAAGACCAAGGGAAATCCTCATTTGGGTATACCATTTCAACTCTCTCTACACCCTCCCTTTAGAGTCCCATGGTTCGGTTTGACCGGATTGAAGGTGGATGAATTGGTGAATCTTTGATAAACCGTAGGCCTAGTCACGGTTTATGCTTAGGCATTCACCAACATCATCTTCGGCTTTCCGTGAATCAACCGTTCATTCTTGCTCAATCGGAGGAGTGATTTGAGTTGAGATAGTATACCTATTGGAGGGACCTCTTGGAATTGCCAACGCTCGTTCTCTCATTCTAAGTTCACCAAAACACACTTCACCACACAATTTCCAACAACAAGAATTTTACATTTTCTTTTTCACTAAATCACTTTCACACTTGTTCACTTCCTTCCCTGTGGAATCGACCTTGGAATACTTTCCAAGTAAAACACAACTCACGAAAGTCTCCTTGCGATTGGGGAGCATTTTTGTGCATACACATCCCATATCTACATCATCCCATTTCCCTTTCCTATTGCCCTTTCTTTTCACACTATCCCAAAGGGGGAGAAATCCTTCCTTCCGCTCATACATTGCATCAATTGAGGGATAGTAGTTAAAGGGTTAGGAATAGGATTGTTTTTGCTCAATCATTTTTGGCGCCGTTGCCGGGGAAGGCTAGTGTCAAATCAAGGAAGTGATTTCCGAACAACGGAGGTAAGTCCCGTGATCTTCATCACGGGCTGAGGTACGTTGTTTCGTGTATATATTCTTGTTTGTTTACAATTTCATTTGTATAGATATCTTGTTGCATGTGGGGAAGGGACGACTATCACCGATTAGTTAGACAACCCTTAGGCCCCAACATGAACATCGACCAAGACCCACCCGAGGATGCGGGTGACAATTTCGAAAATGTAGATGTCAACCCAAACATCCAAGGGGGTGGAAATTTTGACAATGTCGAGGTGAATCCAAATGCTCAAAGGGGTGGGGGGTTACCCGAAAATAGGATGCCTAACCCAAGAATGCAATATCCCCCTCCCGATGCTTTTGATAATGAGGATGCTAACCCGAATAGGCAAATGGGTGGGGGATTCCAACAACCTAGGATGCCCAACCCACGAGTGCAATTTCCCCCACCTAGGAATGAAGGGAACATCCAACTTGACCCTCCACCAAGGACAATGCGGGAGTTCCTTCAACCGACCCGTAGCTCCACACCATCATGCCTTGTCCTTCCTGTCCAAGCACATCTCTTTGTAATCAAACCATGGATGTTGCAACTACTCCCTAAATTCCATGGGGTTGAGAAGGAAAACCCTTATAGTCATTTAAAGTCTTATGAGGAAATAGTTGCAACCTTTATCCCAAATTACAACATGGAAGAGATTGCAAGGATGAAACTTTTCTCTTTTTCCTTGGAGGGTAAGGCAAAGATTTGGTTTGATTCCATGGGACCTCGGACCATGCTATCTTGGGACCATATAGTTTCATTCTTTTTGAAAAAGTTTTTTCCGGTTCATAGAACCACTTCATTGAAAAAAGACATTCAAAACTTTTCTGGAAAACCCAATGAACAATTCTATCAGTGTTGGGAGCGATATAGAGATTTGATTCAATCCATACCACATCATGGTTTTAAATCGTGGCAATTGGTGAGTTTCTTCTATGAAGGAATCTCACCAAACCATAGGCAATTTATTGACATGATGTGCAATGGTGAATTTTTGAACAAAGACCCTGACGAGGCCCTTGATTACTTTGGTACCTTGGCCGAAAATGCACAATCGTGGGATGTTAGGGATCCAAGTGATGTACCTAGGACAATGCCAGTGAGTAGTCAACCACCACGGGGAGGGATGTATGACTTAAAAGACCGGGAGGACCTACTTTCCCAAATTTCCAAATTGTCTAGGAAAGTAGGTAGCCTTGAGGTGGAAAGGAGACGAGAGGTGTCTCATGTGTCAAGAGCCGAGGAGGCTTGCTCTATTTGTGGGGGTGTCGATCATTCCACGTCGGAGTGTCCGAGCATTCCGGCACTTAAAGAGACATACCATGAACAGGCCAATGCCTTCAACCAACCGAGGCAATCATTTCCTCAAAATTCCAACACTTACAATTCAGGGTATCGTGATCACCCTAATTTCAGTTGGAGGAATGAGAACCCTATTCCTTATGGCTCAAACACATATACACCTCCCGCACCTCCTAGGCAAGGCCAATTTCAATCCCAGGGTCAAGGGCAAGCCTCTAACTCCCAATACCCACGGTCTAATCCGCAAGGGTATCAATCCAATCCTCCCCCACAAAATTTCTCCCAACAAGGTCCGTCTAGTTCTTCCATCTACCAACCCCCTCATAAGAAGAATTTGGAAGATATGCTCCACAATTTCATTCAAACCCAGACCACCCTCAATCAAACCTTCACTAATTTCATGCAAAGCCAAACCACCTTCAATAAGGACATTTCGGCCCAACTCACCAAGATCACCAATGCCATTGGGTTGTCTCAACAAGAAAAGGGAAAATTTCCCTCTCAACCCCAACAAAATCCCAAAGGTCAAAAATTGGTTGAGTTGGCCGAGACTTCCCAGGAGGGTTTTGAGCAACTCAAAGCTGTCACCACACTTAGGAGTGGTAAACAAATTGAAAAGATGGTGGTGCCAAAGTTGACACCAAAGGCCGCATTGCCAAAAGAAAAAGAAATTGATAGTGAGGCCAAAGAAAGTGTGGTCGACAAGGGCGAGTCGAGTGAAAAGAGTGAGAGAGATGGGGTTGATAAAGAACATGTGATTGATGATGGTTTATGCTTTCCTTCTATGTCCGCCCCTTTTCCCCATCGTTTGAAGCCACCCGTCAAGGTGGCTAATTATGCTGACATTCTTGAGATTTTCAAGCAGGTAAAGATAAACATCCCGCTCCTGGATGCCATCAAGCAAATCCCCTCTTGTGCAAAGATCTTAAAGGACTTGTGCACAGTGAAAAGAAGGCTAAATGTCCACAAAAGAGCATTCCTTACCGAGCAAGTGAGCTCAATTTTGAGGACTAACACTCCTCCCAAGTTTAAGGATCCCGGCTGCCCCACCATTGCCATAACCATTGGAGATTGCCGGGTGGAACAAGCCTTGCTTGATTTAGGTGCTAGTGTGAACCTCCTCCCCTAATCTGTGTATCAACAACTTAAGCTGGAGGAACTGAAGCCTACTTCAATCACGCTTCAACTGGCGGACCGCAGTGTTCGCACACCAAGGGGAGTAGTTGAGGATGTTTTAGTCCAAGTGGACAAGTTTTACTTTCCTGTTGATTTCATTGTGCTTGATACTCACCCTGTTGCTAACCTTAGCTCTCAAATCCCTGTGATACTAGGTAGACCTTTCCTTGCTACATCTAATGCTGTGATTAATTGCAGGAATGGTCTTATGAAGCTGGCATTTGGAAACATGACAATGGAGCTTAATGTGTTCAACCTATGCAAGCAACCGGGAGATGATGAGGATGCACATGAGGTAAATCGGATTGATACTTTGGTGGAAGAGCACATGGAAGTGATGAGCACTTTGAGTTTGAAACATGAAGAAGTGGTTGAGCATGAAGAAGTGGAAAGCTTGAAAGGGGTGGATAAGTGGATCCCAACATTTGAAAGACTCCCACACCAAGAGAAGAAGATATTTCCATCCGATGTACAAAAGCCTACTTTGGAATTGAGGCCACTACCTTCCCACTTAAAGTATGCATATCTTGGGGAAGATGAATCATTCCTGGTGGTGATTAGTTCGACATTGGATGCAAAGCAAGAAGGAGATCTCTTGGAGGTGCTGCGGAGACATAAGGGAGCAATTGGGTGGATAATTGCGGATATCAAGGGGATAAATCCTACCATTTGCACACACCGGATCTACCTTGAAGAAGATGCAAAACCATCTCGCCAGCCACAAAGGAGATTAAATCCGATCATGAAGGATGTGGTACGGGATGAGGTTTTGAAACTACTTGACGTGGGCATTATCTTTCCAATTGCCGACAGTAAGTGGGTTAGTCCCACGCAAGTAGTACCCAAGAAGTCGGGTGTGACTGTGGTAGAAAATGAGGAGAATGAACTCATTCCAACAAGGGTAATCACTGGGTGGAGAGTGTGTATTGATTACCGGAAGCTCAACTTGTGCACAAAGAAAGACCACTTTCCAATCCCATTCCTCGATCAAGTGCTAGAACGGGTAGCGGGGCATCTTTTCTATTGCTTCTTAGATGGATACTCCGGCTACAATCATATAGAGATTGCCCTTGAAGACCAGGAGAAAACCACCTTCACTTGCCCCTACGGTACCTTTGCGTATCGTCGCATGCCTTTCGGGCTATGTAATGCTCCTGGAACATTCCAACGTTGCATGATGGGGATTTTTAGTGATATGGTGGAGAAGATTGTTGAGGTGTTTATGGATGACTTCTCAGTCTTCGGGGATTCTTTTGAGGGGTGTTTGGAAAATTTGGAGAAGGTGTTGGAGAGATGTGAGGAGAAGAATCTTGTGCTGAATTGGGAGAAGTGTCACTTTATGGTGACGGAAGGGATCGTGTTGGGTCACATAGTGTCGGCAAGGGGCATCGAAGTTGACAAATCCAAGGTGGAGGCCATCTCCAACCTTCCCACGCCGACAACTATCAAGGGTATCCGGTCATTTCTGGGCCATGCAGGTTTCTATCGCCGATTCATTCAAAATTTTAGCGCATTGGCCCGACCCCTGACCAATTTACTGTCTAAGGAGATTCCTTTTGAGTGGTCGAATGAGTGTGAGGCATCATTTAAAAAATTAAAAAGCATGCTTGTCACGCCTCCGATCATGCGACCACCCAATTGGGATCTACCTTTCGAGCTTATGTGTGACGCGAGTGACTACGCAGTTGGCGCAGTGCTTGGTCAGAGGAAGGACAATCGACCGCATGTTATACACTACGCTAGCAAGACACTTAATGAGGCACAAATGAATTACACTACCACTGAAAAAGAATTGCTAGCTGTAGTGTTTGCTCTTGATAAATTCCGTTCATATATCATTGGTTCACCTATTGTTATCTTCACTGACCATTCTGCTTTAAAGTACTTGTTATCTAAGCAGGATGCGAAGCCAAGACTCATTAGGTGGATCCTCCTCCTACAAGAATTTGACTTGATCATTAAAGACAAGAAGGGAGTTGAGAATGTCGTGGCGGATCACTTATCCCGACTGGTGGCACAAGAGACAAATGAGCACATCCCTATCCCAGACTCCTTCCCTGACGAGCAATTATTGTCCATTCATTCTCATTGTCCTTGGTATGCTGACATTTGCAATTATCTTGCAACAGGACAAATCCCACCACACTGGAGCCCTGAGGATAAAAGGAGATTTATGGCCGACGTGAAGTACTTCTACTTCGATAATCCGTATCTGTTCAAGTATTGTCCGGACCAGATCATGAGGCGATGCGTGCCTGAAACCGAACAGCGGAACGTCCTGGCCTTCTGTCATTCCCAAGCCTGTGGTGGGCATTTCTCTGCTAAGAAGACCTCAGCCAAGATTCTACAATCAGGTTTCTACTGGCCTTCTCTGATTAAGGATTGCATTTCATTTTGTAAAGAATGTGATAGATGCCAACGTTTGGGTGGCGTGACCCGAAGGAATATGATACCCCTCTCCCCTGTACTTGTGATAGAAATATTCGATTGTTGGGGCATCGATTTCATGGGTCCCTTCCCTATGTCGTTTGGCTATCTATACATTCTGCTGGCAGTGGACTACGTGTCCAAATGGGTGGAGGCTATCCCGACAAAGACTAATGACCACCGGGTTGTAGTCAAGTTCTTGAAAGAGAACATTTTCTCGAGGTTCGGGATGCCTCGTGCTTTGATTAGTGACGGTGGATTACACTTTTGTAACAAGCCAGTTGCATCGTTATTGTTTAAATATGGCGTTACACATAAAGTATCCACCGCTTATCACCCACAAACAAATGGCCAAGCCGAGCTAGCCAATAGGGAGATTAAGACCATCCTTGAAAAAATAGTTAACCCCAATAGGAAGGATTGGTCTGAGAGATTGATTGATGCCCTATGGGCATATCGTACTGCCTACAAGACAGTTTTGGGCATGTCTCCCTATCGGCTTGTCTATGGAAAGGCTTGCCATCTGCCGGTAGAAATGGAACACAGGGCCTTTTGGGCCATCAAGACTTTAAATTTCAATATGAGAATGGCCGGTAAACTTAGGATGTTAGAAATGAATGAACTGGAAGAGATTAGGCGGGATGCATACGAGAGTTCAAAAATTTCAAAAGAACGGGCGAAAATCTTTCATGATAACTCCATAGTGAGGAAATCATTCGAGCCCGGGCAAAAGGTACTCTTGTATAATTCCCGCCTTTCCATTTTTCCCGGAAAGCTAAGATCCCGTTGGGATGGCCCCTACCTCGTCAAGGTGGCCTACCCCAATGGAGCTGTTGAGATCACCAACCTCAAAGATGGCCAAACATTCAAGGTCAATGGCCAAAGACTTAAGCCATTCTTTGAGGGCTTTGAAAACCAAGTGGTGGAAGAGGAGTTAACCGACCCGGTGTATCCGGAAGTGATTGAGGAATAACAATTGGTCCCTTGTTCGCATGTACAGTTTCTTTCATTTTAATTATGTCATGTTTTTATTTCATGTCACTTACTTGTGTGTTGGTGTATAGCTTTGTTTTCTTTTGAATCCAGATCTTGGTGCTTTTGTCGAAAGCGAAATTGCGAGGTGTTCTCTTACCCTATTTATCTTTTTTATTGTCTCCCATTGCATTTTATATCTTTTTGTTGCATTGAGGACAATGCATGGTTCTAGTTGGGGGGTGAGGTGCACCATTTGTATGATACACCAAGGTTGTCTGAATTTTTTTTTATTTTTGCTTGCAGTTGTGAAAAATAGGTGAAATTTTTGAAATTTTTGATGAAAAATACCCTTAAGTTGATCTGTATTCCCTTATGAAGTGAGTATGAACTGGATGACATGTTGATTGTTGCTGTGAACCTTGTGCACATGAGCTTACTATAGAAATGGATCCTATGCATAAGTATCACATATGTATTGATTTTTCGAACTCATCTGTATGTGATTTATGAATTTGTAATTTCAGTGATTTACGGGTTGGATTCATGTTTTAAGCTTGACATAAGTAGTGGAGATGAGTAAGGACCCATGAGAGTTTTAGTGCCAAACCTTTTTGGAGGGAACTTACGTTTACTCAAAGAAAATTTTTTGATATCAAGTTTGTTCAATAGTTTCATTATGCTTGCTTTGGTTAGTTGCATTTGGTTAGTAGACTGATTTGTCTTGATCATGTAATGCTCTCCCCATGTGGACCTGGAAGTGATCTTAGGCCATTGTTGAATACTTTGAGCCTTAGCCCTTTTTCTTGAGAAAATTTTATCCCTAGTGCCGTGATTGAGCCCATTTTAAAATTCGTTTCTATGCCACACATTTGACCAAGCCAATGCAAAATGATAAAAATCCATCTCACCTTGGTTGTTCCTAGAGCTGAATATGAGTGAGTGCAAAAGAGAAGGAAGTGTGGTGTGAAAACTCCAACAAAAGGGATGAATGATTTGAAACTCAAAGAGTTGAATGAAAATCCAAGAAAAGGAGAAAAAGGGGTGAAAAGAATAAAGAGTGATCAAAAGAAAAGGAAGATGTTAAGAAGAGTTAATAAAATAAACAAGGGGTGTGGTGATGGTGAGAAAATCAAAATCCCATGAAAAGGAAGTGTTTTTCCAACATTAAAGTCTCTCACTCGGAACAACCCTCTTTGTTGTCCTTTTTCCTTCATTTCTTTTACCTAGATATCACCCCAAGGCCCCATTACAACCCTTAAAGCCCTAAGTGATCTAGAGAAGCATGGGAGAAGCATATTTGTTAAAGAAATGATAAGTTTAGTCTTACTACCTAATGCACTAATATTCCATTCATGAGACTATGCCAAGGTTGCCTCATTTCATATATGAACTTCATTTTTGGATTACATGTGAGCACTTTGTTTTGAACACAAGATTCCATATTACATGTACACATGGAGTGCATACCAGTATAACGTGAGTGCAGTTATTGCTTAAGAGTGTCCCTTGGTGAGTTTTGCATTGAAACTGAGTTTGTCTAGCCTGTCGAATGTGAATTCTGTTTCGTAAATGCCCAAATTACTTGTTTAAATTCACATGCACACGAGTTGAAAATTAATTGGTAGGTGCATACTTCTGACTAGCATTGGGGACTATGGTTTTGCTCATGTGCATCTAGTTCGTTCAATTAAGAAATTTGTTAAAAAGCTCCATGCTTACAAGAATGAGGGAATATTTCTCAAGTTATTGATATTGACATATTTTAGGAATGAATTGATTCTGAACCTTATGACGTTTATTTTGGGTGCTCATTTTGATAGTTGAGAACATAATTTGAATTTTTGTATGATGAATGTTCATAGGTTTAAATCACCTTGCAATTTCAATCATAAAGTGAGCATGATGGTTCGAGTTGTGGTTTATAATTGGAATATATCTTTTCGAATGGAGTTGGAGTTAGAAGTAATGTGATGAAGTGTCTAGGAAGGGCCTAAGTTGATTTTGATTGAAGGAATGTTTCAGCAGGAGTAGTTTGGCGGACAAAGCAGAACAGTACCGGTACCAAAAACCTACTGGAATCGCGGTACCGGTACCCAATACCGGTACCGTCTGCCTGACGAAAAAAAAAATTAGGGCTTTTAATTTCAAAACATAAATTCAACCTTTCATTTCCCTCATTTACTCCTTCCCTACCTACTTCCCCCTTACCCGATGGCACTCCAAGGGTCAAGAACCCTTTCTCTCTCCCTCTTCACTCTCCCCATTTACTCCTCCCCTTCCTTCTTCCCCCCTACCCGACGGCACTCCAAGGGTCAAGAACCCTTTTTCTTCCCCCTCAGTCTATAAAATCCCCTTGAGCTAGATTATTTTCCACAAGTCCTCCTCCATTTTACCCTACCCTTATAGCCGAATCTCAAGTTCCTCCTATTCTCTCCATTCATTACACAATGCCTCGCACCAAGATGGTCGGATCAGGACCAGAGCCCAGTTCTCCTCCTGCCATGGGTTCTGCCAGCCGCAAAAGAAGTGGAGAAGGCTCGAGTGGGGACCTTGAGAAGCAGAGAAAGAAGGCCAAGAGGGATGCTCGACGCCAGTTGATTGACGGTAAGAATGTGACCTGTGAACGTTTTTTGGATAGGCTTTCCCTTTCCCCCATTCATCCTGCTGTGAAAATCATTGAGGGGCATGGGATGCATTTCTGGTTTAAAGAGGTTGTGGGATATAATTTGGCTTTGGTGAGGGAGTTTTACCGTTCACTAAATTTCATTGAGGATGATGATGAGGGAGTGTTGAGAGCAAATGTCAGGGGTAAGATTATTGTGGTGACCCCTGATGTCATAGCCACATGCCTTGGGGATTACCAGAGACCCCCTTCCAGACCACCCGTTTATCCTCGCAAAATGGGTAAGCTGAAGACCAAAGAGGAGCTTGTCGAGTTGATGTATGAGGATCCTGCTACGTTCAGGGGAACCTTTCAGAGTGGGGGGTTGAAGCATGTTTATGGGATTCTTAACAAACTCCTTCACTATAATCTTTACCCAAAATTCGCAGAGAAGAAGCCCAATGTGGAAAAGTTGAACCTTCTGGATACCGTTGTGTCGGGCAAAACAATGGATTTTGCCCTTATCATTTGGGATGTGATGAAGTACTTTGCCACCACTGAGAAGCCGATGGCCAATCTACCATACGGAAGCTTGGTCACCCGACTTTGTGACCATGCTAAGGTTAAGGGCTATGGACTGGAAAAACTGACCCCCCCTGAGTTTGGAGCTATTGGCAGGGCCAGCAGTCAGAAAAGGAAGGCCATGAGCCGTGGGGATCGGGCTCAATCTGATTCTGAAGAGGATGTTGCACCTGCTGTGCCCACCATGCCATTCAAGCCTGTTGTGAAACGCTCAACCCATCAGAGACTTGGTGCCCTGGAAAAGATAGCGCATGAAATTAAGACCTCAGTCCAGGAAATGGCAACAATGTTGAAGGAGATGTATGTACACACATTTCCTGAGAAAGCTGTCCCAGAAGTTCCGGCTGCTCCTTCAACCTCCAGAATGGATGTGGAGGAGGAAGATTCTGAGGCTGAAGATGATGAAGAAGATGAGGAGGGGGATGAATTTGAGGGTGATGATGAGAGCGATGGAGAGTAGTTTGTGTTTGGGATTTCTGTGCTTTGTTTCTTTTTGTTTTGGGTTTAGGTGAAGTTGAGGAGAGGAGATTAGGTTTTTCTTTTGATTGTTCTTTTCAATGTCCTACTCCGTTTTGTACTCCAACTTTGTTCACAATTAATGAATCCACAGTTGTTCCTTTTTGCTCATTGTTTATGTTGTTAATTGCATTTGGATTTTTACTTTTCATTTGACTGAATGGTTGTTTAAATTGATTGATTGTGTGATTTATGGTTGCTTTGGTTGTGCTGGGAAATGAACATTTTGCTAAGGGACTAGCAAAACTTAAGTTGGGGGGTGTGATTAGCACACAACTTTGTATATTTTTAAGATGCTAATCAACTCATTTCACTTACTTTTGAGCTTTAAATTGTCTAAGTTATGACGATTGAAGTCTTAACATCAATTTGTTGTTTTGTAGTTGAATGAAGCTAAATGTGGCGTTTAAAGACCCTCCCATACCACTTGGGATGAAAGGAGTTGAAATGATAGTTTGAGGATAGATCGGGAGCAAAGAAATCAAGAAATTCAGAAAAGGATGCATAACAGTACCGGTACTCGGTACCGGTACCAAATGGTACCGGTACCCAGTACCGGTACTGAAAATCTACTGGAATCGCAGTACCGGTACTCGGTACCGGTACCAAATGGTACCGGTACCCAGTACCGGTACTGATTTCCTGATGTACCCAAATTCTGCAGATCTGCTCAGCTGTCTTGTGGACCCCTCCATGCTTTTCTATGACACGCCCACCTTACTATTCATCATGATTCACACTCCCTTCTAGACTTGTAGAGGGAAGGCATTGAATGAAGGGGGAGAGGATGGGATGTGCTGGGTGTGCAGACATGCTCTGCCACTCCCTGTCTTTCCCTGGCTGCTGCATACTTATGAAGGAGAATCACATCTGTAGACCCATCTCTCTCTCCAGGCACGTTTTTGGAAAAGGAAGAGTCTCCTAAAGGGGGGTATTCATGTATTACATTAGATAGTTTTAGAGGGAGAAGCTCTGGCGAGGAAGACAATGAATAGTAGATTCTAGAGAGAGAAAGTTGTAATTTTCACTTATTTTTCCAGTACATTGCCTTGCATTCTTCTCTAAGACTCTTTAGAACTTCTTTTAATGCCATTAATGTAAGTCATTTCATGCTTTACACTAGTTTAATGTTCTCTCCCACTTTTTACCATTAATGAATGAAAGTTCTTCATTTTCACAACTATGTAATGGTTTTAAATGCATTTTCTTGTAGCTTATGAATTATTGTACTTTGTAGCTTTAGAAGTTCATAGATTTGCAATGCACTTTTATTACATAGTTATTTCCATTCCAAGTATGAGTAGCTGAACACTTTTTGTTGGCAAGACCAAGGGAAATCCTCATTTGGGTATACCATTTCAACTCTCTCTACACCCTCCCTTTAGAGTCCCATGGTTCGGTTTGACCGGATTGAAGGTGGATGAATTGGTGAATCTTTGATAAACCGTAGGCCTAGTCACGGTTTATGCTTAGGCATTCACCAACATCATCTTCGGCTTTCCGTGAATCAACCGTTCATTCTTGCTCAATCGGAGGAGTGATTTGAGTTGAGATAGTATACCTATTGGAGGGACCTCTTGGAATTGCCAACGCTCGTTCTCTCATTCTAAGTTCACCAAAACACACTTCACCACACAATTTCCAACAACAAGAATTTTACATTTTCTTTTTCACTAAATCACTTTCACACTTGTTCACTTCCTTCCCTGTGGAATCGACCTTGGAATACTTTCCAAGTAAAACACAACTCACGAAAGTCTCCTTGCGATTGGGGAGCATTTTTGTGCATACACATCCCATATCTACATCATCCCATTTCCCTTTCCTATTGCCCTTTCTTTTCACACTATCCCAAAGGGGGAGAAATCCTTCCTTCCGCTCATACATTGCATCAATTGAGGGATAGTAGTTAAAGGGTTAGGAATAGGATTGTTTTTGCTCAATCACTACCCGTGCTTATGCAAATATAATGTACAATTGCAATTACAATATCTTGTTCCTCATATCAAGAGCATATACTGAACTTATCCCATTTCCTCACATGTCAATTATATCGTAAGAGTATAATTACATTCCACAATCTCCACTAAGCATGTTATATCAATTTCATTTCAAATAACACACTTAATCATTTATAGGCACTTTATCAAACACTTATAAGGCACAAAGAGTATGTAAACACATAGTATGCCCAATATATCAAATTCTTCATAAAATTCAAAGCCAAGCAATTTCATTGTACCAAATCATACAAGGGTTGGTTATAGCATTTTCCTATACTGATTTTTCACATATCAACTATACTAGGTATGTGTTATACATGAGAATACATCTCTAACACCCTACCCATTTCATATTACAAACCTAGGTTGAAAATAAACCTAGTTTGGAAAGGAACCCTACCTTTTATAGTGTAATATCGTGTAGAAGAAGCTCCAAAAGCCCCAAATCAAGCCTCAAAGCTTTGATCCCAAAAATCACATCTTCGAGATTGTGGCAAAACTTGCGATCTTTGGTACGTACACGTAGCTCTCGTTGCGTAGAACGACCTTCATTCTTGGCCCGAAGAGATCTAACAGTCAGATTGACGTAGATCGGAGAAGAAAGGTTAGAGAAGCTTGGTTTTATCTCTCTTCTTTCTCCTGCTCTCTTTCTGGAATTTCTTGGCTGAAAATGGGGAAGAAAATCTGATTTTCTTCCCCTTTTATTCTTCCCATTTACTTGGCCCACAATACGCCACATGTGCCTATTTTGTTTAGCCTAATTTGATCCTGAATCAATTAAATCTCGCTCCATATAACATTCAATAAATTTTTATTTAACTCACTTTAAATTATTTCCTGGGTTTCGTGAATAAAATCTAATCGTGTTTATTTTAGTCGCGCGACTCCCGATCGCCTCGTAAATTGCAAAAAAATCAATTGTCTCATAATTCGAAGAAAATTGACTGGGTAACTAGATTTCACGAGATGAATCCAACGGTGAGGTCCGTTTTGTCATCTAAGTTCTAGAAAAATTTGACTTTTCAACCCGTATCGTAATAGTTAATTACCATTTTGCCCTTTTTAACAAAATTTTAAATTTTTTGGGTTTTACATTACTTGAAAAGATTTCAAGAAATTTTTTAATGAGTTCTCATTAATGATTTTAAAGATAGAGCAAAGAAAATAATGTGACGTCCTTTCTCATTTTTTGAATTTTAATATTCACGATACGATAACTTTTCTCGATATCCTATTTCGTTGCTCAGCGGTTTCACACAGAGACAACTGTCTCACTACCCAGGCGACAAAACACAACACAATTTTATCACCATATCGATATAAGATCGTCATTCAGAAAACTCAACAACATGTATCCTTTTATTCATTTTTCGAACAACTCACATCACATCAATAAATTCAGCTTCTGTCACCTAGACGAAATCACTTTAACTTATCTCAGTCACGAAGACATACTTGAACACTTGGGTTACTTTTAGTCACGTAGACAACCCAGTCTAACAATTTGCTTTCGTCCCTTAGACGCCTTGACTGTGCAAATAAAATACGTCACTTAAACATCTGACGCTTTATAGTCTCAAACTATTTGGTTTTTCTTTCCGCTTGTCACACAGACAACTAAACCATAATATTATAGTCTGTCACGAAGACATCTTGTTCCCATCGTAATATTATGACACTTAAGCCATTTATTTGCAATACAACTCATAAGATAAATAGTCACATAAACACTCAGACATTTATACGTAGATAAAACAAAGGTTAGCATACGTACGTACCTCGTGGAAAATTTATCTTGTTGATGACTTCTCCGCCGGAGCTTTTTGAGATGCATTCTTTACGGTGCTCGTCCCCGGACCTGGCACCTATTATTCACAATCCCATTCTAGTATTAATCCATAATACTGCTTTACTCGAATTGGTTTAATCGAAGCAAGTTTCATAATTTAATTATGCCACATTCCATAACTAATCCACACCTAATAATATCAATTACTCGAACTGATTAAACTAGTAGTTATAATCAATTCGAGTCACATGAAAATAATATTTTCTCATAAAATTATAGTAACCAAAATATGCTTCAATTTACATAATTTCCCATAAAATCCTATGATTGCATGTTTCCTTATAATTCCTCACACCCATGAAATTCATGAAAATTCAAAAACAATTAAAAAGATTCCTAATTACCAACCAAACTTCCATTTTTCTTAATCAAAATTCAACCCACATACAACAACTCCACTCTTCTATTTTTCATACAACAATACAAACTTAATTTATACACCCACATAAATATCAAGTTGAAACCTTCATGCATTAACCAAACCTCATACCAAACATCATACACACACACACACACACATATATATAATATCCAAAAACATACAAAATATCATATTTTAAATACATGCAACACTCAAAATGTATATATTAAAGTTGGATTTCTACATCTTCAAATAAATAAATGGATCACAATTCTTACCTTTGCACCCACACTTCGCTTTTTTTTCCTTCTTTTCTTTCTTTCCTTCTTCTTCCCTTGGTATTCTTCTTCTTTCCCTCTTGGTTCTTGCTCTAGCCGAAATCCCCAAGTGCAAGACCTTTTTTTTCTTTCTCTTTGTCTTTCCTTTCCCTTAGCCTTGCATGTGACCTTTACTTGTTTTTCTTTCTAGCCGTCACTTGCATTCCCCACCCTTGGTTTTATTATTTTTTTTCTATTTGCATGCAAGACATGTCTTGCAAGTCTTCCAAAGTGGAATCTTCCATCATTGCTTGCATGTTATATATTTATGTACACACACACACACACACACACAGATATATATATATATATATATATATTCCTAGTTTAGATATGTATATATTCCTTGCACATATATTTCTTATATTCATATATTTATACACTTATAAGTATATACCTTTTTTTTTTCTTCTTGTATGCATATTTACACATAGACATGTATATACATATATTATGTGATGCCCTAAAATTCGAGTGTTCTTTGTCAATCCGTTGACCACTCATCAACTCGCAAAAGTACCCGTGTATGCCGTATAACCCGGCACCGCATCATTATATCTCCTTCACCGGGATCGTAACCAAAACAGAGTTTGGGCAGAGTTTCCCTTGTACCGGAGCACTACCCAACGCATAACTTGTACACATATTCACCACATGACCATTCCAAAGTCCAAACACCAGTAATTCGAGCTTATTATTATCCATTTACATCGTCTATAGAGGTCATTCAAAGATTGAATGCCCCTCAGTGTTACATTTTAAAATTTCAAAAATTGGGAAGAGGTATCGATACCTCTAGTGCATGGTACCGGTACTTGGAACCTCTGTTTACTAGGTACCAGTATCTATGTGTCTTGGTACCGGTACCTGAGCCCACTGTTTTCTAGGTACCAGTACCTATGTACCTTGGTATCGGTACCTGAGCTCACTATCCATCGGAGTACTAGTACCTGATGCCTAGGTACCGATATCTGAGCCAATTGGAATCTAGGTACTGGTGCCTATAGGTTTAGAAACCGGTACCTGGGTTATCCGACAGCGTGGTACCGGTATTTAATCATTTAGGTACCGATACTTAATAACTTAGGTACCGGTACTTGAGCCTAGATTTTTCCAAATCTTTCCATTTTCAACTCTTAGCCATCCAAACTCATTTCATGTTCATCCAAACTTAGACGACATTCATTTACATCAAAATATTGTCCAAAAGAGTTCATTACATGTCCTTTTTTATACAAATTTACAAGTTCAAAACAAATCACATAATTGATTTACCAAATGTAATTCAAAAAGCCAAATCCCGGCTTCCTCATCAACAAGGGCCAAGTGAGGGCCATCCACCGACGCTTGTCCAACACTTGAAATATGTCCCCATAAAGAGTGAGCTACGCTCAATAGGTTATCTCCTAAGGAGGCTACCCCCAATTCAGATGCATATGAAATGATCACATGCAATTCATCAATCAACCATCCATTCAAGAATATACAATTCATAAATGAATACCACAATGCAAAGCCATGTCATGAAATGAACCTTACGCATGCAATGTAACCCTCCACCTCCACCTCCACCTCCACCGGCTCTCATAACACATGTCATGTCATGCATATGCATTCGGATATTCCAAGTCTCCGCTATTAATGTTACATATCCAATGACCATTTTATAAAATCTCGAGTCTTTGTTGGGGTGTGTGTTTATAGACTTCCACTAACGGGTACCCGGCTGACATGGCATCTATGGACTTCCATCAACGGCTCCGCATATGCCGACACAGTTTATGTACTTAGTACCAACGGGAGTGCGTATCCAAATTTACTTGGTCTTGCACCCGAGGGAGAATCTACCCCTTCTTTCTAACGCTGACCCTTATTTTCAATGCAACACGTGTAATTCAGTCAAACCTAGAGCCAACTTTCCCGAGCTCACGTATCAGCCCACCAAGGATGGTATTTGGTCAAAACCATGCACACATACTCATACTCATGTCGAATGCCCACGAATGCGATGCTACCCGTGCATATGCAAATGTGATTAGCAATTGCATTCCATATCTCTATGCAATCAACTTTACAATTGCAATTACAATAGTGTGTTCATCATATCACAAGCATATTATGAACATATGCCATCTACACAAACATTTCCAATTTCTCAATATACATTATATCATAAAGTATATAATTACATTCCACAACACCACCAAGCATGTTATAACATATTCTATACACATAACACACTTAATCAAGCATATACATTTTATCAAACACCTACAAGGCACATGGATTTGGTAAACATATAGCATACCCAAATTAACACATTCTTTATGAAATTCCAAAACAAGCGATTTCATCAAACCCATTCATGCAAGAATTGGTTTTAGCATTTTCCTATACCCATTTCCATATTCCAACAACCTAAGTATGTGTTATACATGAGATTTCATCTCTAATACCCTACCCAAACTCTGGGATGCCTCTCCTAACTAAGTTTATTTCCAACCTAGGGCTGAAATATAAAATGGCTAGGGTGTTAGAGATGTATTCTCATGTATGACATATACCTAGAGTAGTTGAAATGTGGAAAATGGGTATAAGAATGGGTTAAAATTAATTCTTGTGTTTTGAGCATAATATGTGTTTACATGATTTGTGCCTTTTAGGTGTTCGATACAATGCTTAAGAATGATTAAGTATGTTGTTAGAATGGAAATGCTATAACATGCTTGCTGGAATGTGATTATATGCTTTGAGATATAATTCGCATTTGACGAGTTGGATATGTTGTGGAAATTGTATAAGTTCATATATGCTCATGATATGATGAACATGATATTGAAATTTCAATTGTACATTACATTTGCATTGGCACGGGTAACATCACATTCATAGGTATTGACATGAATGTGGGTGTGTGTTCATGTTTTTGATTAAACACCATTCTTAGTGGATGATATGTTGGCTCGAAAAAGTTGGACCAAGGTTCGACTGAGTTGCAAAAGGTTGCATTGAATAGCAAGGGTTGGGGTTAGCAAGAAGAACTAGATTCTCTCGCGGGCGCAAGACCTGAAAGCTTCAAATACGCACTCCCGTTGGTATTAAGTCCATAAAGTGTGTCGGCGTACGCGGAGCTATTGGTGGAAGTCCATAGATGCCGTGTCGGTTGGGTACTCATTGGTGGGAGTCTAACCATCCATCTGGGTTGGGAAGTAACCTCCTTAGGAGATACCTTACTGAGCATAACTCACCCTTTATAGGGAATACATTTCACCGGTGGACGAGCCTCACTTGGGCCCATGTCGATGAAGAATCCGGGATGTGGCTTTTAAATTGCATTTTGTAATCCATTATGTAATTTGTATTAGACTTGTAAAATTATATAAAGTGTTATGTAATGAACTCTTATGGACTATAATTTGTGTAAATGAATGAATGGATGAGTATGAGAAGAGATTGGATGGTTAAAGGTTGTAGATTAGAAAGAAATGAGAAAAATCTGGGCTCAAGTACTGGTACCTAAGTGATTAAGTACCAGTACCACGCTTTCGGATGACGCAGGTACCGGTACCTAGACTTATAGGTACCAGTACCTAGATTACAGTGGGCTCAGGTATTGGAACCATGATATATAGGTACCGGTACCTAGCAAACAGTGGACTTAGGTACCAGTACCCCGTCACCTAGGTACTGATACTTGGCATTTGGAAGGACCCTAGGAAACCAAAGGTCCAGGTACTGGTACCACGTAACTCAGGAATCGGTACTTGGCAAACTGAAGGCTCAGGTACCGGTACCACGTGTAAGAGGTACCGGTACCTATTCCAAAAATTTAAATGTAACCTTGCCCAGCCTTCGGGGTTTGAGCCTTCTTATTTCAAGGATATAATGGGTTGAATAAAAAGTGTAAATTGATGTGGATTGGACCTTGGAATGGTTAGACGGTGGGTATGTGTATAGGATATGTGTTGGGTAGTGCTCCGGTACAATAAAGACTCGACCAAAACTCTGTTTGGTTATAATCCCAGTAAAAGGGGATGTAATGATGTGGTATCGGGTTACACGGAACTTATCGGTACTTCCGCGGGTTGTTGGGTGATCAACGGGTTAAGAGAGGACACCCGAATTTAGGGGCGTCACAACTTGATATCAAAGTTTAGGTTCCTGATTACCTTCGACTTGAAGGTAGATTGGGTTAAGCCATTGTATTCATTATGGATTACATGTTATGTGTATTAAATGCTACATGTTGTATGATATGTGATTATATGCATGATTTTATGTGTATGGAAATGAGACACTAGGGTTGAAAAATATAACCTTGGGGGTCGAAAAGGAAAGGAAGGGAAATTTATGGTGGGTGTCTATTAGTGGGTGGCACGCCTCCTACCAGTGAGACAATAAGAGAATTTCAAATGAATTGACTTTGATCTCTACTCCAGGATACTAAGTTAGTGCTCTATTTCTATATTACATGTGTGTAGATGGCAAGTAGAGGAAGAGGACACCGGAACGGCCGAGGGGGTGGACAGAAGAACAACCAACCACCACCGGCCTTTGATTAACAAGCCTTCATGGAGGCTATAGGCACAATGGGGGCGACCTTTGCACAAGCTAGCTCCAACGTGGGCTAAGGAGGCTCGAACAACCTCTAGCGGTTCAAGGCACACAAGCCACTAACCTTAGTGGGAAGGGCAGATCCGATGGTGGGCTACCATTGGTTCCAACAAATAGAAAAGATCTTGGAGGCTATGGAGATCACATCTGACGCCACTAAGATAAGATTACCAGCCTTTCAACTTGAGGGAAAGGCCCATCGATTGTGGAATTAGGCAAAAGCCTCAAAGAATCTTGAGGCAATGACATGGGAAGAGTTTCGCGAGCTCTTTATGAACAACTACTTTCCGTCAGCTGTTCGGCATGTCAAAGCCTAAGAATTCTTAGACTTGAAACAGGGAAACATGAAGGTGATGGAGTACGTGGCTAATTTCACCGAGCTAGCTCGTCACCGATGACTACGTGGCCATGGACTTGGCCAAGGTGAGGAGTTTTGAGGATGGCTTAAAGTTGTCAATCTAGGGCAAGATTGTGGGCCATTGCCTATAAGACTTAGACTCAATGGTTGAGATGGCCATGACCATTGAGATGAAAGTGGAAGATGCAAAGAGCATCCGGGAGGCCGATGCTAAGGATAAAAAGTAGGAAAGTCAATCCTCTTCTTTTAGTTCGGGGAAGAAGCAACATACATCTACCCCACAGGGATATTATGGGTATGGCCGAGGCTATCAAGGCCAAAGCCAAGGTCAATCCTCCCAAGGTGGGAGAAGTTTTAGGGTGGCCTACCTGGCCAGCCACAAGACTTGCTTTATATGTCACTAGCCGGGCCACTTGAAGCGGGTTTGTCCTTAAAGGGCACACGTCCCAGAGTTTCGGGACATCTTAGTTCCAGTCATCGGTGGGGCATCCACAGACATTTTTCACACCACCCTATCCTACAATGGGCCAGGGAAGTCATTTCTAGTTTTAGGGTGCTGCACAGACCCCTACCACTTCACGAGCGGGGACTCCGTAATCAGGCCAAATGGGACAGGGCATGGATAGAGGCCGAGGATAAGACTACGGGCCGAAGCTTTACGGATCCAAGGGTGAGTCTATGCCATCATTTCTCATACTGAGTTGGTGGATCAGTCGGTGATTCAGGGTATTTTCCTACTCTCTCACTTATAGGCAAGGGTATTATTTGATTCGGGTGCATCTCATTAATTCATAGCTACATCATGTGTGAGAGATTTGGGCTTAGAGGTTGAAACCTTAGAAGAGCCATTGCATATGAGTTCTCCCCTAGGAGCTGGGTTTGCATTGATCAGATATATCAGGGGATGTGAGCTAGAGATCTCGGGGATTCTATTCACTATGGACCTTAGTGTCATGGTCATGTCAGAGTTTGATTTCATCCTCGGGATGGATTGGTTGGCAGCACATCGAGTCTTTATTGATTATGATTGAAAAAGGGTCACCACCTATACACCAGAGGGTGATTGTTTCAAATTTTAGGAGAAAAAGGACGAAGCCCTACCCGAAGCCATGTATGACTTTTACGGGCAGTTTATGAGTTGGCTTGCGAGCCTTACACTTGAGGATGATGCAAGACAAAATTTGGATCTACCTCGGGTAGTGTGTGAGTATGCAGACGTTTTCCCAGATGAGTTGCCAGGATTACCTCCACATTAGGATGTAAACTTCAACATTAAGTTACAACCCGATGCATCCCCTATTTCTATGACACTGCATAGGATGACACCTGCAGAGTTGCAAGAACTGAAGGTCCAATTGCAAGAATTATTGGGCAAGGGCTTCATTAGATTGAGTACCTCACCTTGGGGCGCTTCAGTAATATTTTCCAAGAATAAGGACAAGATCCTTAGACATTGTATAGACTTTCGACAATTGAATCAGTCACTATCAAGAATAGGTACCCACTACCGAGGATTGATGATCTTTTTGATTAATTGAGAGGGGCACGGGTCTACTCCAAGATAGATCGGCACACACGATACCATCAATTGAGAATTAGGGAGACTGATATCCCTAAGACGACGTTTAGGATGTGATATGAGCATTTTGAGTTCACAGTTATGCCATTCGGTTTGACGAATGTCCCGACAACATGCATAGATCTTATGCACTGGATGTTCTAACCTTATCTTGATCAGTTTGTTGTGGTCTTTGTTGATGACATCTTGATTTACTCCAAGTTTGAGGAGGAGCATGAGGGCCGCCAGAGGATCATCCTCCAGACCTTGAGAGACCATCAGTTGTACGCCAAGTTCAGCAACTATGAATTTTGGCTGACGGAGGTGAAATTTTTGGGATACGTGGTGTCAACTTAGTGTGTGTCAGTGGACTCGGAGAAGGTTGAGGCGGTTATGAGTTAGAAGAGGCCCAAGTCAGTCTTCGAGATACGCAGTTTCTTGGGATTTGTAGGATACTATTGGAGGTTCGTAGAGGACTTCTCATGGCCAACCACACCTATGACTAGGTTGACCAAGAAAGAGGTCAAGTTTCAGTGGGATGACCCTTGTGAGAGGGCATTCCAGAAATTGAAGAGGAGGCTCAATTCAGCTCCTATTTTGATTGTGCCAGAAAGGGGAGAGAGGTACACAGTTTACTATGATGCCTCAAAGGATGGGCTGGGTTGTGTTTTGTTGCAGTCCGGGAGGGTGGCAGCTTACGGTTCACGGCAGTTAAAGAACCATGAGCAGAATTAACCCATACACGACATGGAGTTGGCGACCGTTTTCTTTGCCTTGAAGGCATAATGCCACTATCTATGCGGAGAAAAGTTTGAGGTGTTTTCGGACCACAAGAATCCAAAATACATCTTTAGGTAGCGGGACCTTAACATGAGGTCCTGCTACTATGATTCCTCAAATGACTGGTTGAGTTGTATTTTGATGTAGTCTGGGAGGGTGGTAGCTTACGGTTTACGGCAATTGAAGAACCACGAGCAGAATTACCCCACACACGACATGAAGTTGGCGGTCGTTGTATTTGCGTTGAAGGCATAGCGCCACTATCTATACAGTGAAAAGTTTGAGGTGTTTTCAGACCACAAGAGTCTGAAATACATTTTCACGTAGCGGTACATGTAAACCCCCACATTCTTATCTTTATATAGTAACATAATTATTTTGAAATGCTCATATATTTAATGATGTAAGCATGAACTATATAGATTGTAAGAGTAGAAATAAAAATTTTAGGTGAGTTAATAGGGTGTGAAGTGGAAGTTAGGAAGTATTCCGGAGTTAAAGTACATTTTAGATAGAATTCAGGTAGGAAGGAATTTGACACTGCTTTAGTATATGAACCTTAAATTTTTACCCTGATATGCGTTTAATCTGAAATTTTTACGATAGACACCAGACTTTTAGAGTTACAAAAAGAGTATTTCACGAAAATTTTCCAAATAGACCTCTAAATAGGCCAAAACTTCATTGGAATTTCAGCTAAAAATGGGAGACCGTTCGAACGACAGTTAGTCCCAGTACTTTTGTGTCTAACAGAACTCTGATGGAAAAAAAAAGTACTGGGAGCAAGCAACTTTTGAACGCCAAAATAACGTTCGAACGTCAAGTAGATAGTTCGAACGTGAGGTCGCGCATCTGAGTATCAGATTTATGCCGATTAGACTGTTTTCTCATACTATAAATACCCAATGATGTCTTCCCTTGCCCTATTTCATCAATTCTAACCCTAGAGAGTCTTGGAGAGCAAGAAAGAAGAGGAGAAAAACGAGATTAAGGGGAATTTTCAAGTTGGAACGGATCAAACACGCTAGATTTTCACACAAACACTATGGAATCGAGGTAGGAGTTTCTTTCTAAACTTGTTCATTGAGGCTAGGGTTAATATATATGTATGTTTTGATTCAAAATCATATATATATGTTATGAAATCACTGTTTCTTGGTTTTCTTGCAAATCATATCATGTTTTGAATAAAGTTATCGTTTGATAGTCATAAAGATTATCGTTCTTGTAATCAAAACGCTAGTTTTCAAGAAATATAGATTTTAATCTTGATATTCCATTATTCTTGATTTAAAAACTCTAGTGTTTTGTTTGAACAATAAAATTATATTTCTTGATGATTTCTTGCATATTTTCTTGAGTTGTTCTGTGGGAAAAATACCTGTGAAATTATGGTTCTTGGTTTAACTGTGATTTGTTGAATTGGTTTGGTATTGTATCTCTTGTGTGGATGTTTTGATGAACATGGGTGACCGTTGACCGGGTATCGTAGAGTGGGTAGATGCATTTCTTACTCCGAGTGAGTTGCTATAGTTTGACATATTTATTTTGGATGATAGTTTAGTTATTCTGGATGATGAATGAAATTTCTGTTATTTATGGATTTTATTAGTTGCTCTCATGACATGAATGGTTATAGATAGTAATGCCTACTAGGGTGGATTTTGGGGCATTACATGTTTGGTATCAGAGCCTAGAAATTAGGTCTTATATGAGAGCTGTAGGTTATGGATTACCACTAGAGAGGTAGCACTAGGTTGAATGAAATTGTTGACTTAAATCTTATGCAAGTCGTATGCTTTGGATTAAAGTGATAGTTAGGGTTTCTAGTACATTAAGGAAACTAAACTGTAACTTGATGTGTAGAATGGACGGTGGATGTGGACATGGACGTGGAGGTCAAGCAAACCCACCACCACCACCTCCAGATGCCATGAATGGCATTTATCAACGCCTAAGGGAGTTAACCACTCTGGTACAACACCAGAATGGAAACAACAACCATAACGGGGGAGTTCAACCATTAGCTCCTGCACTGGACAACGGGGACAAGAATAGAAAGATGATAGTTCTTAGAGAATTTTTGAGGCAACGCCCACCTACTTTCCAAGGAAGCCCTCACCCTTTGGATGTGGAAAATGGATTCGTAGGGTGAAGAAAATGTGTGATAGGATGGGAGTTGCAGAGGATTTGTGGGTTAGCCTAGCTACATATCTGCTAGAAGAGGAGGCAGATCATTGGTGGGACTCAATGAAAAGAATGAGGGATACTGATGCTATGACCACGGAGGATTTTGATAAGTTCTTCCAAGACAAGTATTTTCCTGAATTGGTCAAGGAAAAAATGAGTGCAGATTTTTTGGCTCTAAGACAGGGTAGCATGATGGTGGCGGAGTATGAGAGAAAGTTTGATGAGCTATCCCGCTATGCCACGAAGTTCATATCTACTGAGGCCAGGAGGGCTAAACAATTTGAGTAGGGCTTGAGGCCTGCCACTAGGGAGAAGCTTGTGGCTCACAAGATCTGGGACTATGGGGATCTAGTTGACAGAGCTGCACTGGTGGACGACAGAACTTAACGAGGGGAGGTCCGAGCAGGACTGGTGCTAGTAGTAGTGGAGTGCAGAGGGTGGCACCATACCGTCGCCCAGACTAGGTGGTTAGACAGAGACTTCAGACAGCTCAAGGAGTTGGAAGCTTATCGGAGAAAGTAGGAGTGGACCCACGAGCCTGCTTTGCGTGTGGAGGTCTGGGGCATATTCGGAACCATTGTCTGATCTTTCCACCCCAAAAGAATACCCAGACGACATGACAGACAAATACAAATAAGCCACCACTACAAAAACCACCACAAAAGAAATCTTTAGGAGCTATAGCACCAGCTAGTACCAATTAAGGAAGAGTTTTTGCTTTGACCCAACAGGAGGGAGATGCTTCCAATGCAGTTGTGGAAGGTATTGTTCTTCTTTATAACTCTTGGGCACATATTTTATTTGATCCTGGTGCTACTCATTCCTTCAAACGCATGACATATGCTACTACATTGGGATTAGAATTTGAGAATCTAGAACATGCTTTGAGTATTGACTTACCTACGGGAGAACGGTTGGATACTAGAAGGGTGTGTAGAGGTTGTGTGCTTCGAATTAGGGAGCAAGAATTAATTGTAGACTTGGTTGCATTAGACATGAAGGGTTATGACATAATATTTGAGATGAACTTGTTGTCCATTTTCCATGCGGTAATGGATTGTTTTTGTAAACGGATTTTATTTTAACTACCGGGAGGGGTAGTTTTCAGTTTCATTAATGATGAAAATTATTTCCACCCATTTGACACTATGGGTAACCGATTCTTGAAAGTTAAGGCGGGGAGCAATTTGAGTTTCTTAGCCAACTTAATGGGAGATGATCGAGATAAATCCCAATCTGACGTGGTATTGATAGTGTCAGATTTTTCGGATGTCTTCCTAAATGAACTTCCCGGGTTACCCCCAATAGAGAGAGATTGATTTTATGATTAATCTATATCCGGGGTCTGAACCCATATCCATTGCTCCCCATATGATGGCACCTTTGGAGTTGAAGGAGCTAAGGAAGCAGTTGGACCAACTATTGGCTATTGGGTTTATCCGTTTAAGCACTTCACCTTAGGTAGCCCTGGTCCTCTTTGTGAAGAAGCATGATGAGACCATCAGGCTTTGTACAGATTATAGGAAGTTGAATCGAGTGACAGTGAAGAATAGGTACCCTAACTTGATCTGAAATGTGTACACCCAAGTGCAGGCGGTCAAGTTGTAGTAATAATTCGGTTAAGTCCGGAGTCGAATCCACAGGGAACTATTATTGGTGCTTCGAAGTAAGTAGTGACAAAGACCAAGTGACTGTAACCCTTGAGATTTAAAGTTGTGATGTTTAGGGATTTTCCTAGACAGAATATAAGATTATTTCCAAGGGGATTTTCTAGACAAAATATAATAAGTTCTCAAATGTAATAATCACCCTTTAGCTCGAGGATCTGGACATGTAGTTAACCATCCGGTTTATTATACTTGTGCTTGAGAACTCAATTAACCACCGTGTCAACATGAAGTTAATCGGAAGATAAAGATGGATTGTGAGAATTAAGAGTATGTTTCCGATGTCTTTGTAGAAGTTTACAAGAATTGTCTGTGCCGAGACTCAACCCGTCTACAAACAAGCAAGTGTTTCTACAAGGCATCCAATCATGACATTGATATTCCATTCTTTAAATGAAGCAAATGTAGTCATAAAGATCTAGCTGAGGTACTTGCCTTGAACCAATGAGTCTTTCTATGCAAGAGTCATCTGTGTCATAGAAAGTACTCACGGTTATACAAAGTACATTAGCTTTGCTAGATGCATTCAATCATTCAGTAAGCAAGTGAAATATAAAGCATTAAGCATAAACGAAATGCACAAATATAACTTTCGGATGATTCATACATGTCCATCACCTCTTACTAAAGAATGAATGAGAAACTACTCACTCTTCATGGCTTTGGTTAAGCTAGAAAAGTGAGTGATGCTCATCCCTCTAACTAGATGAGTTACAAGATAAAACACACTACACAAGGAGCCGATCTTCAACGAAGAATGAGTGAATCATGTTCCACCCTTCACGGTTTTGGTAAAGCTCTAGAAAAGTGGAAGAGTTTCACTCCTCTAAGGGAAGAAGGATGCTCAAACAATGGAAGCAAATGAAACTAATAATGAAAGTAGAAGAAAGCTAGTCATTTTTGGAGGGTTTCCACCTCAATCAAAAGATGATCTATCTTCCTCTATGTAAGTAAATGTAAGCCTAATTCTAAGATTAATTCTACAACTTTTTCTACTCTAAGTGTTGGTTTACTCCCCTTTGAAGCTCAATGAGAGTATTTATAGGAAAAGAGGAGGGGGAAAGGGAGTGTGGAGGAATAGTACAAAGTCTTGAAAGTCTAAGTGAAAGCTCCAAGGTCCGGATAAAAAAATCAACTACTCTGCAGCCTGTCTGGGATAACGTTCGAACATTGTCTGGCGTTCGAACATTGTCTCCTATCTTTGCTTGATGGGCATTCGAACGCCAGTCAGAGTTTGAACCTCTTACTCAAGTGGCCTATATTCTTCTGTGAGAGCAACTTCCACACGCCATGCACCATTGCCCTTGCACTCAGCAGCTTGGCCCTCAATAGTTCAGGAGAACGTTCAAACATGTATTGGAGTTCGAATGTGGCACTCAAGTGCCTCTGTGTTTTCCTTCCTAGCTGCAACACACCATGTATCAGCACTTCAGCAGCTTGGTCTTCAATAATTCAAGAGAACGTTCGAACGTGGATTGGCGTTTGAACGTTCATGCCTTGTTTCAAGCTTCTCCAATTTTCTTCCAAAACATGCTAGTGTTGCATGAAAGTTTGATATTTATTGCCTTTGGGCCCTTGTACAATTACGTCCTTCAATGTCATCATTTAAACTCCATCAAAGTATAATTAGTCTTAAAAGAGCATAGTAATATGTTAATTTTAACTACTAATCACACCCCCAACCTAAATATTGCTAGTCACTAGTAATACAACTACAATTGAATGTGAATTTATTTTCAATGCCATTTTCGTAGGTCATCTGGTTGCATTTAGCGTATACAACAAGCCGTTAAACCACTAGGTTTACCCTAGCAGATGAGTGTTGTCTCGTGAGGGTTTTTAGTGAAACTACCCCCAAACTTCAATTTAAACAGAGGTGTATATGAGATTGTTGGTTAAAGTGAGTTAGCATCATGGTCGTTGGGACACCCAACCTTCAATCTCGACTCACATCCCACACACGTCTCTTTCATAGGTATTTATTCTATACAAAAATTAGCATTTGTCATATTGGTATTTGGAATTCCCTGTATAGTAGGAATGATCATTCAGCAACAAGAATTATTATATAACAAACATTCCACTTTACTACCTTCCATTGATAGCTTTGATTTTACAAACCTCTCTTAGAATACTCTCAGCAAAAATTTCCTCTGATTATAGTGACTTGTCTCTCAAAGGGCATGTGATCAGAAGAGGGCTAATCGAAAAATCACATGCACAATTAGTATGGGAGTGAAGTTTTAAGGAAACATACTAATTATGTTTGGCATAATCTCATAGAAGAATATTGATGCAAATAAAGAAATACTATTTAACATTCCCCAACTTTTGGTTGATGATCTACACTTGCATCAGACTTGAGATCAATTAGGGCTTTTTATAGGTTGTAATGTGGCCAGAGGTCAGTGGCTAACGAAACGACGTCAATGGTATTCAAAAGCTATCATTTCATTATATAGTGTAGCACACCTCTGTCTAGCTTTTTGACATTTTGCCTAGAAATGGTATTTCTTTCTTTCATTTTTCTCATTTTTCACTTTCTTGGCCATTTTCTAGTTTTCTGTTTCTTTTTCACTTTCAGTTGTTTTCCCTGGTTTTTCTTTCATTCTACAGTAGCCACCATCGTCTTTTTCCTTCTCTCTTGCATTTCTGTATCATACTGATTTATAAGAGGGTGCAAGAAAATTAGATAGCAAAGATATGTCAAGTATATTTTCTTCTGGCTTGGTCATCATATGGGTTACTTGAAAAAGAGATCATACATTAAAGGCTCAATCTCGACTAACTAAGGATACATTTTTGTAAAAGAAATGGCTAAGGCTCAAAATTAAGTCAAAGATGACCTAAGATCCTTTCTCAAGTATGCGCACATGTATGTGTCGTATGAACAAATTCCTTGTGGGATATGTCAATAGATTGCTTTAGTTGTGTCAATCAAAGCAAGTTTAATGAGATTATTCAAGGATAGATAGTGAAAAACCTTACTTGAGTAAATGTTGATATCCTCTCAAAAGCATCGCAAGGCTCGAAACTTACTATGGTATTCTTCGTTATCTCCACTGGTTATGTCAGGTTTTTTTCACGGAATGTCGGTTATATATTGATTCCATTTTCGTGTCTGGTCATCTTGTACCTTAAGAGTAACAAATACCAATGTACATTTGACAATTTGAGTATAGAGAAAATACCATTTTTTCAAGATATGTGGTTTTAAGTCTAGATTGTTAGGTGAGGTGTTAAATCGATCATGTGTTTTAGTCACTTTAAGCAATCAATCTCAATATTAACATATGTTCTTAACAATTTAACGATGTAATGCTAAGTATACATATGCATCTAAAAAGATAAAACTGATAAAACTGAATCATTCATTTCATAAAATATGATTGTTTTGACACAAAAGAAAAGGATTCAGATCATCCACACACAAAAGTAACATATTCACAATCACTCTCAAGAACAGAAATCTCTCTCACTCTCTCGCTCCACCAGCTCCACCGCTCAAATAGCTGAGAATCTCCTCCTGCTATCGGAGAATCTCAGCTTGCTTGGCCTCGATGCCAAGCATAATCTCTCTCAGCGATCGGCGGGTGCTGGGACCTGGCTCATCCTGTGTCTGCTCATGGGCTCTCTCAGCCTCTAGCCCTCTCTCCTCCTCCTTATCCAACACATCTTGCACCTCATTGGTGCCTCAGGCATGGGGCATCTCTTGTCTCGCCGCCGGGGCTCCACTGTGACCTTAGCTCATCCGGAAGGAAGCCTTGTTAAGTGGCCCCATCGGCTTCTGTATTGTCATCTCTTGCCTCACCCTAACTCCGTGGTCCGTGCACATCTCCGTCACCAGGGTGCTGAAGGGGAGTGAGTTTCTTTTCACATCACACCCCTTCATCATCTCTATCAAAATCAATGAGGGGAGGTCTATGCTTTGGCCCTTCCTGATTACATATAACAATCGGGCCATCTCGGGGAGGATCTCGTTCTTGCGTCCAATGAGGGCGAAGTTCGAGACCACAATCAAATTCAACATCTTGTACTTGTCGGTTAATTCCCCTTACTGAAAGAATCTCCATCCCGCCCAAGAAAAAGTAGCCAACCCCGTTAACTCTATACCCACAACGTCCATCCCCACTTTCTTACTCGGGGGGTAGGTTGGTCTTGGTACCCATGGTACCTCTTGCCTCATCTCTCGGATGTACTCCTCATCCACATCAAGATGGGCCCCCCTCACATAAGTTTTGATCGCCCCATTGACGATCTCGACGTTGGAGTAGAACTCCCGCACCAAGTCAATCACGGCATCTTCGCCGTTCCTCAAATACAACATCCACCCTCTAGCATCCATATTCTCAAAAATCCACAACTCCGTAAAATCATTCAATACCACAGTCCGCTCACAAACAACAACTTTATTTTGAAAAAAAATTTCATACCTATCCGCCTTGAGGGCGTTAGGGAAGCGGGTTCGATCATACCTTCGGACAATAGGCCTCCCCTCTCTTTCCTCAATGACCTCCTCCACCATGTTAGGCTCTTGATTGACTGTGTTGCGCCTAGCGGGGAGCTTCATCCTTGGAGGCATGGTTTCTTAGGTTTGGGGGTATTGGGGCTTGAAAAGTTTGATTTCTTGGTGAAAAAGGGTGAGGAATGAGGTGGAATGTATTTGGGTTGCTTGATTTTGGGTGAAAAATGGAAATGGATGGAGTTTTGGGGCTTAGGTAATGAAGGGTCACCGAGGGTTTGGGGGTTTTTGAGGGTTTTTGGGTGATTTTGAAATGAAGAAGATGAACCAGGCTTTTATAGATTGGGTGTCAACATTCGAACGTTCCTGACGTTCGAACGTGTGTAGAAGGATTTTAAACTGATGGTTCGAACGTGAACCTGGCGTTCGAACGTGGTGAGCTCTCAGTACTGTTGGGTTCTGTCAGAGGCCAAAGTACTGTGAGCAACTATCGTTTGAACGTCAAATGGCGTTCGAACGTTTGTTTCTACTTCAAATGTTCTCCAGGCATTAGAACGTGGAGAGCTCCCAATACTTTTTGGGTTCCTATAGGGTCCAAAGAACTGTAAGCATCCAACGTTCGAACGTGAAGAGCTCCCAGTACTTTGAGTTTTCATCAGAGGCTCAAGTACTGCAAGTAGCAAACGTTCGAACGCCAAATCAAAAAATCACAATTGTATGGACATTTATATACACACATTAAAAGAAGGCTATACACACAAATTTGAACTAAAAATTCATGGCGTCTCAGGATAAGTCCCTACCCACGCTTAATGTTGGTATTCTAGGACATTCCTTACTCGACCCACATTTTTCATTTCAGTTGAAAGAGTTTGTACAAAAAGATTTTTACACTTTTTACAATTCGGACCCTTGGCTTTCATCCCAAAAACATAATTTTCCACAGTTTTGTCAAAAAGCAGTCTAATCCGAGTCTTCCTATGTCTCCGTGCCATTTGAACCATCAGTGACTCTTCTAATTTCTTGTCGCACAAACTAGTTAAGCAAAGTACCGGAATAGCATGGCGTGTCAGGATAATCCTTACTTTGCCTATTCACTATCCAGTCTAATCGATTAAGTGCGCAACCAAAAATTGGTTTAGAACACTGATTATATTCTTTCATGTGAAAGACCCGGCCTCATTGTTTACAGGCACCAAGTCTTTTGGCACGACGACGTTTAGCAAAAGTGTTTCTGCCACACAGTGGTTTCGCTTGCTGTTCTCGGATTTTGGTTTTTCTTACCAATCTTGCTTTTCTCATTATCACAGTATGCACGTCAAATGGAAAAGTGCGTAAAAATCCCAAACTGAACAAAAAAAATTTAGTATCCATGCTTGCTAAGCTTTAAGACACTCTATCTAGTTCTTTAACGTCTGCTAGTCACAAAGACGATTGAAGCTGACTCAAAGACATGATCATCAATTTATACAAAAATACGAGATAGAGTACACAATATGATCAAAAGCAAAAACAATAACAACAAAAAAAAAATTTTATGGGCAAAAAATATGAACTGTAGTTCTCACCCCCCAACCTAAACTAAACATTGTCCCCAATGTTTCGAATTTACCAGTGTATGGAGTTTGGAAATGAGGGTGAAAAATAGAAATCTGTTCATTGCCAAAACCTACAAGCAAAAAATACACAAATTAATCATCTTTACGAAGATCTGGATTTCGGGTAGGATGGAAATCCTTGTGTGTGAGTGCGAACAAGAGCAGGACACCCATGAGCATATACAAGATTAAAGTGCAAAACATAAAGCAAAGGTTTGTGTCTGTGGAGTGTGTGGCCATTGATTTGCAGGGGGTGAGTCTTTTTTATAGAGAACAGAGAAAACGAAGAAGAAAAAGAAAAAGGAAAGGAAAAGAATAAGAGGGGGGGGGGGGGGGGGGGAACAACGGTGGATGGGGAAAAAAGGTTAGAGGCCTTATAAAGGCGTCCTCTCTGGTCAGGTTGGATTTTTCGTAACCCGACCCCTTTTTGTGTCAGCATGCGCGAATCTCGAAGGAATATTCTAGATCCATTAAAAGAATGGTTTCCACATTTTTAACTAATTTTTCCAAAAATGGTTTCAAACGCTGACCATTGACAGTAAAAATATTACCGTTTGATGGGTTTTCCACCTCCACTGCTCCATGTCCAAACACTTGTTTGACAATGTAAGGTCCAGTCTATCCTGATCTCAACTTACCAGGAAAATGATGGAGTCTTGAATTATATAACAGGACTTTTTTGTGAAGGTTCAAAAGACTTCCGCACAATATTCTTGTCATGAAAAATTTTCATTCTGGACTTAGCAATCTTAGCATTTTCATATGCTTCATTTCTCAATTCTTCTATCTCATTTATCTGAAGTTTTCTTGAGATTCCAACCTTGTATAGGTCAAAGTTCATTGCTTTAATGACCCAGTATGCTCTGTGTTCCAATTCCACATGTAGGTGGCAAGGTTTGCCATAGACTAATCGATAAGGCGACGTGCCCAAAATTATTTTAAAAGCAGTGCGATATGCCTAGAGAGCATTAGTTAGTCTTAACGACCAATCCTTGCGGTCCGGGTTTACCATTTTTTCTAAAATCAGTTTGATCTCTCGATTAGCTAATTCAGCCTGTCCATTAGTCTGTGGATGATAGGGGGTTCAAATTTTGTGAAAAATCAAGTATGTTTTTATCAAATTCCAGAAAGGACGATTGGAAAAATGAGCACCCTCATCACTTATGATGGATTTTAGAATTCCAAACCTGGACAAAATGTTTTCTTTTAAAAACTTTATCACTGTTCGGTGATCATTATTTCGGCATGAAATTGAGTCAACCCATTTGGACACAATCAACTGCCACTAAAATATATAGATAGCCAAAGGAAGGGGGAAATAGTCCCATAAAATCGATGCCCCAACAGTCAAAATTTTCAATTACCAGAATTGGGTTTAAGGGCATCATGTTTCTTTTAGAATGCTTCCCAACCTTTGGCATCTATCGCATGTTAGACAAAAGACATGGACATCTTTGAAAAGTGTGGGCCAATAAAATCCACACTGCAAGATTTTCGCAGCGGTTTTCTTTGATAAAAAATGGCCACCACATGCTTCAGAGTGACAAAATGATATTACCTGTCTGCTCTCATGCTCGGGGATGCAACGCCTTATGATTTGATACTTACAGTACTTAAATATGTACGGATCCTCCCAAAAGAAATTACGGACCTCCCTCAGAAATTTCTTATTATCCATCAATGTAAAGGAAGGAGGAAATGTACCAGTAGTAAGGAAGTTAGCAATATCAGCGTACCATGGTGTTTCCATGACTTTGAACAGTTGTTCATCAGAGAAATTCTCATTGATTGGCAGTCCATCCTCATGAAATTCATACGTTAACCAGGACAGATGATCTGCCACCATATTCTCAACACCCTTATTGTCCTTTGCACTTTAACCCGAACCCACTACAGCTCCCACAATACAATGCAATGCCAATGTGTATAAATCCGCCATTGATAAAATACATCTAATGATTTTTTTGAAATAAAAATCATATGTCTTTATTATAAAACAAAATCATGTATCTTTGTTGGATGTTACACATTAAATGACTATTTTATAAAGCAAAGTCATGTGTCTTTGCTGGGTAGCGGACTTTTGGTGTCACACCGCCGGTTCCGCACACCGATACACTTTTTTGGACTTGCACCGTCGGAAGTGTATAAACCAGTAGCCGGGTCTTGCACCCGAGGGAGAGTCTAGCCCTTCTTGCTATACCCGACACAAGTTTTTCATGCAACCGTGCGACTCAGTCGGAACTTCATTCCAACTTTTCCCGAGCCCACCCCATCATCCACCAAGTATGGTGTTTGATTGAACCATGCACACACACACACCCACACTCATGCCCAATGCCCATGAATGTGACGCCAACATTATGCCCAATATGCAATGAATGCTAAATGAGCAATTTCCACCACTCTATTTCCAATTATATCAAAAGCACATAATCTCCACACTTATCATAATGCTAACATATCATAAAACATATATTAACATCACACCCATAACAATTCCCTAGCATGTTATCACATTATCTATGCAAACATACTTAATTTCACATTTGCATTTATTTCAAACACCTTCAAGGCATCCAATCATGTCATCACATAATTGCCCAATTAATCACACAACTTAAGAATCACATTAAGTAATTTTCACATATCTAATTCATGATAGAAATTATTCTACACATTCTCAATACCCATTTCCTCAATTTTTTTACAACAATAGGCAAGTGATACAACTTCTATCAACCTACCCATTCCATATTTCAAACCTAGGTTGAAAATAAACCTAATTAGGATAAAAACCCTAGCTCTTGAAGCGTAAAACAAGTTGTAGAACCTTCAAGAACACCACCCAATCTCAACCTTGGATTTTCCCCAAAATCCTATCTCGGAAACTTCGGTGGAATTCGTCCTTTTTGGTATGGACGTGTAGCCCTCGTCGAGGAGAACAACTTTAATACTTGGCTCGAATTGATTCGAGTATCGTAGCGTCGTAGATCGTAGAGAGAATGTGGAAGACTCTCTTTTTCCCTCTCTTCCTCTCCAACGTTAAACCCAATTGAGAAAATGGGGAAGAATATGATTTCTTCCCCTTTTTATAGTCTCCAAACACTTGGTCCACAACGCGCCACACGACCCTCTTTTTCTGGATCCGTTTTCACCCCGAAACGATTAAATTTCGCCCCGGTTCAAGTTCAAAATATTTTTCTTTCAACTTGCTTTAAATTATTTTCCAATTTTCAAAATTTTATTAAAAATTTCATTTTTGGGTCACCCGAGACCCGACTGCCTCGTAAAACGCAAAAAATCCGGTTGTCTCGGAATTCGATGAAATTTGACAAGGTAACTAGATTTCGCGAGACGAAACTAACGGTGAGGTCCATTTCGTCATCCGAATTCTAGAAAAATTCAAGTTTTCAACCCGTACTGAAATGACAATTTATCGTTTTACCGTTTTTCATAAAAGTTCAAATTTACCCAGGTTTTACACTGGGAATATTCTTTGAATAGATGGAATATTCTATGACTGAGATAGAATATTCCTTGACGGAGTGGAATATTCCATCATCTTCAACCTTCCTCTGGTCACCAGTCCGGCAAACTTTCGGCAGCAACTCCGACAGTCTATTTCAGCGAACTTCCAGCGAGAAGCATGAGAGGGCGTTCGACGTCGGATTGATGCGAGACCAATGGGGTTCGACTCATTTCGACGAGGGGAATCCAAGGTGCACTTATAATTTGATTTCGAGTTCGTTTATAACCCATACAAACCAAAAACAATGAGTTGAAAAAAATTTCGGCGATCCAACCAGAGCTCTGATACCACTTGTTGGTGACCTAGGGCCAGAAAATCACATCTAACACAATATAAACAAAGATGAATTCTTTATTTCTCTCTGGAAATAAATACAAGAATTTTTCACACAAGAAAAGTCTCAACCTCTCTAGGATCTCTCTCTTTGTTTCTTTCTCATTAATTTTTTTGGAATGATTTTGGTTTTCATTAAGCTCTCTATTTATAGGGACTTTCTAGCAGGAAAAAAAAATGGAGGGCACCCAAAAATTTCGGTCGACAAAAACTCCAGTAGAAAAATTTTCGGTGACAAACTCTGGATGAGGCTTTTGGATCCTTCACAATTTTGGGTTCTGCCATTTGATGTGAGACTACCTCTGGCTCCAAACTCACCCTCTACACCATGTAGCTGCTCCACAAAGCTACCAAATAGGGGTGTCCATGGGCCGAGGAGGGCGAATTTTTTTGTGTGCAGGGCCTGGGTATTGTGGGTCCAAGCCCGGGTCAAGCTTCAAGTAGGGGTAGGCTACCCGTAGCCCACTCCGCAAGCCTATTGGATGAGCTTGCTGGGTGGGCCTGTTCGCGAGTTTTTTTATATACAATTTTATTTAAAAATAATGAATATTTTTGTAATTTAATATTTGTGTAAATCATATTTTTAGAGTCAAAATGAATAAAAATAAAATAATGAATAATTTTATTTTTGATTAGAGGATGAACTACATCCAATAGAATGAATACATCCCAACTAGGTAGACACCTACTCACTTATATATCATTTGCATTACTCTACCCTTTAAAACTTGTATGCTTAATACATAGAAAATAAAATAATACATTATTTATAGTATGTAAATTTTTAAAACTTCAAATTCCGACATTGTGAGACTTATTTCAAAGTTTCAAATTTAATGGTCTAAAAATATAATTTTTTTTCAAATGAAGGGTGAACAGACTGTGTGAGCGGGCTCTTGGGCTGGGTTTGACGGATTTTTTCAGGCCGGCTATTGGGCCGAGTTTCGGGCCGGATAATGAGTTTAGGGGCAAACTCAAGCCCTTTTTTTAAGGATATTGGGCTCGGACTTGGGCGGGCTAACTATCAAGCTTATCGAGTTTTAGGCCTATTTTTTTTCTGGTCGGCTAACGGGATCCGTGAGTAACCCCGTCCATGGACACCCCTACTACTAAAACAAGCACGTCCATTGTTGATACACCATCCGTGAATAACCCAGTCCATTAACCTATATAATCTAAGGAATAATTATACTAAAACCACTAAAAATAAAGTGGATATAGCGATCCATTGTTGATACACCATCCGTGAAAACCTCTGAAATAGGGAAGAACTTGTGGACACGAAAAAAATAGTGTCCTTGAAGTGCTGGTGTGCAATAATCGTCCGATATGGGCACGTCTCCTTCTTAGTAGTGTTCGTGCTTCTTAGAGGTTGATCGATAAAAGTAGCAAATGTTCTGGGAAGGGATGTGCATACAGATTACAAAAGATTAAACTGGTGGAAATAAAATATCCTTCAGGTTGTACATGTATCCTTTTACTTTCTGAAAAAGTGAGGACTACAAATGTAGAGGATAACATATGTTGTGAAGAACTATGGTGCTTGTTGAAGCCGGTAGACCATAATTAATTTTCTCAATTTAGATCTCAAGGGGCATTGCAACAGTCGGTAGCTGTTTAGTTGCATCCGAAAGTCTAATCTCCTTAAATGTCATTGTTCTTTTTAAAGATTAAGAAGGAAGGGGTTTGATTAGGCCCCTTCCCTTCAACTACATAGCTGGGCTAGTAGGTACTGCGAGCCATTTGTCCCATGGATCAAACTTTAACATAAAATGCTGTCAGTATTAAGTGTATTGTAAGTGGCTGCTTATATGATTCTTGGCCTTCTCTTTTCAGCTAAATAATTGGTATTTGATTTATCCATGCATCATGTATATGATGTTTATGTAGTTGCTAATATCTTGCTCCCTGCAGATTATTGGTAGAGCAAATGAGCTCGGGGAGGACCCTTTAGCTTTGATTGGGCGTTTTTGCCAAGAGTTTTTAGATGACATGGTCGATCTTCAGTGCCTCATTTTGCTGCCCATTATGTCTTTTTTTTTTTAGTTATTTTCATTTGCATGGTTTCTTTTGCTTTTTTATTTTTAAACATAGTAATTAATTATTCATTTTTTCATAAATTTTTTGGTTCATATGCAGATCATTGATAATGGTTGTGCTTGCACAGTTGATGGAGTGTGTATTTCTCCATTGGTAAACTCCCCATGTTATGGTCGTTTATCTGGTACAAGACAATAGGGCCCGGTGAAGCCTGGCGAGCCAAGTTAGGACAGTCCCTGGGGTCCTGGAAGACCTGGATGGCACATAGAATGCAGTGTGATGAGTGCTCATTATCTGACCTACTCATTTGTCATTCATGGTGGTGGGATGGATTTGATCTTTCCACAACACGAAAATGAGATTGCACAGAGTTGTGCTGCCTGCCCGGAGAGCAATATTTATTACTGGATGCATAATGAGTTTGTCACTGTAAAAATTAAAAAATAACGAAACTGAAAATGAAGAGAAGATATCAAAATCACTTGGGAACTTATCACCATCCGTGAGGTAAGTGCTGCAAATTTTAATTTCAATTTTGATACTTGGAACTGTTAATTTGTAGTAGTCTATCTAGAGTATCCTTGATGCAGAGGCAATTGGTTGTACTTTCACAGGTTACCAGATGGTACCATCCACTTGCATTCAGGCATTTCTTCATGCGGACGCACTATCGATCTCCTGTCAAATTCTCATTTTCAGATGTCGAAACTGCATCGGATGTTGTTTTCTATATAAATCAGGTATGGTGTGGAAGCATATAAAAGTTCTGAAGTTTCTCTAGATTCAGATGTCTCTTACTTCAGCAAAGATTTTGCTTAGCTACTTATATTCTACGTTATGTACGTTTGTAAGTATGTATTTGTGCTAAATTAAGGCCTGGGGATTGTCAGCCACTGGTTGAGAAGATCACTGCCAAGGTGAGTTCCTAGTGCAACAAATCACTTTCATATGCTGGCAGAGTACAATTGATTAGCTCAGTTCTCTTTTCAATTCAAGTATATTGGATTTCTATATTTATATTGCTAAAAAAAGTTGTCAAAGCAGTGGAACAAATAATGAGAAGATTCTTACGGTCTGGTACGGATCTTAAAATGACTGGAGCCAAGGTGGCTTGGGACAAAGTGTGTCTCCCAAAGAAAGAAGGGCGACTTGGGTTTAAAAGCATGGAACATTGGAACAAAGCAGCTGTTATGAAACATCTATGGAATGATATAAGCAAAAGTGACAACTCAATATGGGTGGATTGGATTTATACATTTCTACTGAATGGCAGGAGCTTCTGGAGTGTGAAAGTTCCTCAACAGTCATCATGGGCATGGAGAAAGATTCTAAATCTGAGAATGAAAAGTTGTGAAATACAAGATAGGGAATGGTGACTCAACATTTTTCTGGTTTGATCCATGGCACCCAATAGGTTCTATCTACCAGCATAAGGGAGAGACTATTATTAGGGAATCAGGGCTTGGGAGAGATGCTAAAGTTAGTTCTATCATAAATAATGGTGACTGGGACTGGCCGGCAACAAATGGGAACATAATGGAGCTGCAAAAAGGTATTACTTCTAATATGAAACCTGACCTGAATCAGAGGGACTGTGTCCTGTGGCTGCCATCTAGAACTCTGATTTTTTTCTCCAAATCTGCTTGGGAGGTAATTAGAGTAAAAGGCCAGACGCAAGCTTGGGCTAATATTGTCTGGTATTCTGGTGTTGTGCCTAGATACAGTTTTATTTTATGGCTGGCTGTTCAAAATAAACTTTCCACCCAAGACAAACTCATCTCATATGGTCTTATTCAAACAACTCACTGTGTTTTATGCAGAGAAGTAGTGGAAACTCATCACCACCTCTTTTTTGAATGCCCCTTTACTGATAGAATATGGACTTCATTGAAAGGCAAAGTTAATGTTCAATGGCCAAGGTTTGATTGGCCAGATTTGGTTAACTGGTATGCTGCAAATATGAAGGGAAAGGCTTTTCTAAAGTTGATTGGCAAATTGATGCTTGCCACCTCAATATATATGATTTGGAGGGAGAGGAATCACAGGGTGTTTAAAAACTCCTATAGAGATGTTGCATCCATTTATAAGGAGATTGTGGAAAATGTTAGGCTCAAGCTTCATGCTAGCCGTGGAATCAAAAGAACCATTCCCAATGCATGGCTGCAAAGACAATAGGCCTTGCCTGACAAAATATTTGATCCCACCTAATGTGGCTGATTTTACTGTGGTGTTTGGCCTTGCCTGTGTGGAATGCTTGTGATCCGGTTGATTGGGTGTTTTCTGGGATTCTGGTTGAACTGTGGCGATATGGATGTTGGTAGTGCTGGTTTTTTTTTTGCGAGCATGAACAGTATCATTGTCTGTGGAGAATGATGGGAGGGTGTGATGCTTTGTTTTGCGTCAATGCTGTGATGGGATGGCTTTCCAACTGTTTGTTTTTTATGTTCTGTTGCTTAGGTTTGGAGTTTCCTTGGGCATTCTCTTTTTTTTTTTGGAGCTGCTTGTGTCTTGTTGCTGGAGTGCCCAATGGAGCTGCAAGACACTTAACAAGCAAAACCAATGGGCTTCTTGTTTCTTGTTCTGTTCATGATGCTTCTTGCTGCGGGTCTGCCCACTGGTTTGCCCTCATTTGGCATGAATAGGGTCTACTGGTTCTTGGGTTGTTTAGGATTGAGGATAACAGGTTTTTTTGTTGGATTGATGATCTGTCATCCTCTTTTTTTTTAAGTATCCGTTACACATACGGTATACGTGTATTTTTCTTCAAATTTATGATATCACTTACTTACCGAAAAGAAAAAGTGTGTACTTGTGCACCCATCTGAAATGTTTCTCTTTGGGCCAAATTTTACTGCAAAAGATGGTTGTTACCTGTGGAACCCGGATCAACATGCTTTTCCATTCTGCTATTGATATATTTGATAAAATGTTAATCCCATGTCTAATCAAGACTAGAACACTACACTCGGTGTTACTGATTTTCTGTCAAGTGAATGTCGTCTTGGCCTTAATGATGTAATTTTCCGCATGTTCGTGTCATTTCTTTGAACTGTGTCCCACCATCTGATGAGTCTACAAGATTTACAACAAATTGACACATTTTATTTGGATGGCCTTCTTGTTATGAAATTTTGTGATTGATAGACCTTACAAGAATGTGAAGATGCTTTGCTGCCATTTCCAGAAGGAACTGAACTAGATGGCAAAATAGTTCATGTTCTTTCTGCTACCCGACAATGCATCAGTAAGCTGCATAATTTTTTTGAGACAAGTATGTCTGATGATTTGCACACACCAACCATAGTGGATGCTGCAGTTACTAAAGCCTTGAGATTAATGAATCATCTTTTGAACCTGCTCAAGGTACGCACATGGATTTAGTTGAAACTTCTCTCTCTCTCTCAAAAGATTTGTACGCAGAAGCAACACAGTCAGGGAAGTATTGAACGTTCTGGGACTGCTGTCGAGTTCAACTTATTCTGAGGTGCTTCAGAAAATAGCATAATTACTGTATCTGTCTATAAAAATCTTGTTCGAGTAAACAAAATTCATGGAAGAAGTGACATGTGGTGGTGGACAGGTTTTGCAGCAACTAAAAGATAAAGCATTGAAAAGAGCAAAGTTGACGGAAGATGATGTGTCACATCGATCTGATTGAGGAAAGAGCAGAGCCAAGGAAACAGATTTTTTAAGGGGTGATCTGATTCGAGAGGATTTGGTTGGAAAGGGCATTTCTCTAATGGATGTGGACAATAGAACAGTTTGGATTTGAAGACCATGCACAGTAAGGCGCCGCTCCTCAAACAAGAACAGCCATGTGCATCCGGTGAACAACATGTAACAGGTAATTTGTGTCTGAAGTCGTGGTGTAATGTAAATAGTTTTGAGAGGTATTTTAGTGACCGTTAAATGAGTCTATTTTAGACGGTCGGATAAATTTATTAAAATCTACCATGTTTTATATATAAATTATAAATATTGAAACTCAGAGTCTGTCTACATGTTTTTTGTGGCTATTCATTTTTATTATTACTTATATATTATATACTAGTGGACATCTCGTGCAATACACAAGAATTTATTATAGCTTCTTATTATCACTTTATTACCAAACCCTTGTAACCGTAATATCACTAGACAATTTCTAATAGTGTAAAATGATATTCATTTATATTTTAAATAATTAAGAAACATGATTGAAAGTTTAAATTTTGAAAGTAGTTAAAAAATATTGGGAGTGGTTACAAATGACATATGTAATGTTTTGATTGGAGTGAACTAATTAAATATTTCAAAATTCTAGTAAATTATCATTTAGGAAGGGAAGTCTTATCAATGTCTCTCATCCCTAATTTAAGACCTCTCATCCCTAATTTGATTGTTTTGTAATATAATAAGACTAGCAATTGCCCGTACCTTAAGGCACGACGTAACAAACAAAAAAATCGAAAGCAAATACTAAGAAAAAACATTGATTAATATAATATGAGCCCATTATTTTAAAAAAAAAATTGATAGAATACAAATCAAAACAATCTCAAACATTGTTCAATGACCGTTTAATTATTGATTGATATCCAAATGGTAGTAAATTCAAAAATCATTGTGGTACGAAAACAATCAAATAAATATGAGATATAAAGCAAGGAAGGGGAATTAAGAGATGAATTGCAACAAAAAATAGAATAAACAACATCAACAAAACATAAATCAATTAAAACTAAATTTTTAACACTCTATCGGGTTAAACTACACTTTTTGTCCTCATAGTATGTTGATAGTTTAGAGAATGCTCGTGCCTCTAAATATAATATTTTTTTTTCTATTCTTCCAAACAATTACGGCTAAATTCTCTCTAAAAATAAGATCCTACAAAAATATGAAGATGTGCAAACCTTATCAAGTAAAGATGTTTTTCATATATTATATTTAAACATATTCATGGAGAGATATCATGTCATCAATGGAAACTGGTTTTGATCAAATTTCCATGATTAAATCCGATTACGCTAACATTATCAAATTGAGAAACTAAATACATAAAATTTAAGTCCCATAAAGAATTTAAGCAAAATCCTCTAAAAACACAACTATACAGAACTATTACCACTAATACCACCATTACCATTATTACCACTTAGCCGAAATTTTAATAACTAATCAAATTTTGTGCTCAAATTGAAATTAAATCTAACCAAGTCAACTATTTAAATTAATTTTGCTATTCAATTCAAACCAAATTTCATCAACTAAGTTAATTTTATGTTACACAAATTTGTCCCAAGAGCTTTACCCCACCACCACCCATCCATCACAACTTCGAGATTAACTATCATCACTATGACATTATCACTTCCAAACCTAAAAAATATTTTTGCAACCATCGGTACCGCTTCGAGAAGGCGAATTTACTTTTAACTCTAATCCAAGCCAAATAATGTATCAAATTGGCAACAAATCAAGTTGAATTTCAGTATACTGCAGAAATAGTGTATAACTTGTAAAATTTATGAATGTGTACAAAGCATTAAATTGAAGTCAAGATTTGAAATTTTTTAGAGAGAAAATAATATTTAAAAACATAGACATTACAACCTAAAGAACCTTAAATAGCAGTATGGAGAACTCATTAAACATCGTGCATACACCTCGCAGTGGTTCCTTTCATTTTTGTTTTCTTTTGATGCAAACCATTCCCAAATGTGCCAAAAACACAAAAGGCTTGGCTCTTGATCAAAAGGGCTCATTGGTTCTTTCAGAATTCTTTGCAGTTTTTGGAAAAAATAAACACCAGAAATAGATGAACTCATCTTTGTTCACAAAGGACCACTTAGCCTGAACCAATCTTAGGTCCTCATATCCTAGAACGTACAGAAAAAGATTGTAAATAACCTAAAAATATGTAAAACTAAAAAAAGTAACAAACCCAAACCAATAAACCACTTTTTTAGGAGATCATCGTCCCGCTGGAGTTGTGTCATTGTTGATCATTGGAGCTGTGTCGTCGTGCTATAGATGGTCGCTACAATAGACAAAGTAAGTTTGCTAAAAAATAAGGATAATGTTGGCCTGTTCATTGAAGCAATAATACAAAAATTTGGTGTTTTCGGTGACTGTGGTGGATTTCGGTAGCAATGTGTGCGTGTGGGGGTGGGGAGGCGTTTGTTGGCTAGGGAGGTTTCGGTGGCAGTGGTGGAGACTGAGGAGGAAAGGGGGTGGAGATGTTGGTTGGCTGCAGGTAAGAGTTTGGCTTTGGATATATAGGGTGTTTGATGGACTGTTATGAGTTTCGGTGGCAGAGGGGAGAAGGAAGGAAGGGGTGGTTGCGATAAGGGGAGACATACGCACACATAAAGAGAGAGAGAGAGAGAGAGAGAGAGAGAGAGAGAGAGAGAGAGAGAGAGAGAGAAAGAAATGGAGGGATACCCGGGTGAGGCTTCAAGATTGTCGATGGTTGATCACTGTATCTTCGATGGTGCCTCCATAATGTTGTTATGAAGAGAGAAGGTTTCGGTGAGGAGAGAAAAAGAGAGAAGAGAAAGGGGCGTCGGTGGCTATAGGGGCGGCTCAAGCCAATTTGAAGCCTAAAGCAGAAATATTAAATGTAGGTCTTTTTATATTTAGTATTATTTTTTAAAAAAAAATTAATTTGTTTTTAATTTTCTATGTGAGAGGGAGATAAAAAAATGATATGTTAATATTTTTAAGAAAAAGATTTCAACTTTTATTTTTGTTTTTTACCACAGAGAATGAGAGAGAGTGTTTAATTTCAACTTTTGTTTTTGTTTTTTATTTTTTTACTGGATGGAGAGAGAGAGAGAGATAGAGAGTGGGTGGGAGTAAATATGAGTTGATTTTTGAGTATTTTTTTTTATTTCTAAGTTTTAATGTTATGGATTGGATTATAGACCCAAATTATTGCAATAAAAATTTGAGAAATTTGGAGGTCGGTCCCCTTATATGGACTTATTTAGAAATAAGTCTGTCAAGGAAACTTATTTGGTTTTAAGTCCGTTTTTTGTCAATTTTACTATTGTAACCCTTCCCTGTAGGAATTTATAAACGACATTTATAGACACAATAACCAGTCATACACATCTCCTTCAAATCTGGCTACAATATTTCAAGTCACAATGTTTTCTTATTCGAAAAACAAGAAACCGGCATTTACCAAAAACCGTTCATATTCAAATTTCAAACCCATTACATTCCATAAAATACAATTTCAATTTACTATTCCAGCTTACTTTGGACTCCATTAACAAAATATAAATATTGAATATTAATATTTAAAAAATAACAATAGTAACATACTCAACAAAAACAGTAACATGGTCACTAAAAAAATAGTAACATGCTCACAAAAAAATAGTAACATGGTAAAAAAGTAATAACAATTAGAGATTTAATTCTGTCAAAGTGGGCATTAACCTTGTAACCAAGATTCAAGAGAACTCATATATTAATACTAAATTAAAGTGTTTTCGATTTTGTTGATTTTTTTGTTGCGCAAGACAATCGAGTATTCATTGATTGTGTTACTATGGAAAAAATTCATGTTGTTGTACGTGAACTGAAAAATGGAATTCAGAATTTCGATATCTTGATGTTCACAATTGGTGTTGAGTGTCGTAATTCAACTGTCGATAGTGTGTTACTACTCGTCATTTTGTAAATTTTCAATTTGTGGATCGTATTTTCACTAAAATCATTCGAAAGTTGATCTTACTATAAAAAAAAACTATTGTCTTGTATTTCGTAAAATTAGATGTGTTACTGAGCACAAAATTTTGATGTTACTGTGAATATGAAATTGTATGTTACATAATATACGTCTCAAGATTTGTAATTGTATGTTAAAATTCATTATAGTAACATTAGTGTCAGTATAGTAACACGGTTGTACTAGTAACACGACCCTAATTGTAATTTCAATCATATAGTAACATGAATGCTACTATATATTAACATTCGTGTTACTGAACTATGTTGGCATTGTTCAGCCTCCCTATATTATGGACTAGCGATAACCGTGCCTGAAGACATTGTATAATTCAAAAAAGTTGAACATTGATCGTTGACACAAAAAAATCAAAAAATGAACATGAACACATACTAAGCTGGAAGCCTAAATTGCATACTTAACACACCCACACTTTGCGTACATGCTCAAAAAAGTATTATCTATATGAAAATTCTCGTGAAGACAAATTTCAATAAAAAAATAGAGAAAACTTAATTTTAATAATCAAAGTCCCATAAATTTAAACTAAAAACGCATGAAGTTCTTATGCTTGAAACTATATACCTAATTATAACTAATAGTAGTTCCTAGAAATATTTACCTAAAAGTCAACTTACAGAGATTTTGCAAACCCGGGTCATTTGAAAAAATGTCTGTGCCTGGAGACACTATATTATGTTAAACAAAAAAACATAAATATTTAATCTAAACAATTTTTATTTTTTCTTTTAAAAAACTTGGACATAATTTCCCTAAAAAACATAACTCAAATAAAATATCACCCAGTATAAAAAGTCTATAAAACGCTAATTGCACCGTCCACCTTTTATAAAGTGCTAATTATTAAACAAATAAACTATTGACCCTGCATGACATGGTTTATGAGTGGCTTGTTAAACTACAGAAAACAAAACAAACTGTGAAACATACAATGCGCTTTCAAAATTTCACATTGCATATATTTGTTCACTCCTTAGGTGTTCTACGACAAACAGACCTGCTTATTAGTAAGCAACACAAGAATTTCAAGTAAACACGACCCAAACTATTTATCAAACTCAATATCACCCCAATTCTACTATAACATAATTATCAACCACCTCACCAACATAATATCAACAATCGAAGAATGTTCACATTTATCCATATAAATTTGCATATAAAAAATTTCAACCCATAATTCCAAAATGCATGCATTTAATTGACATCCATATCAACGCCATATAAAAACTACTATAACAAAAGTCCAAAAATCATAGCAAAACTAAAACATATCAAGATAATTGGTTCAATTGATTTCAGATATTGGTAAAAATCATCAAACATTTAAAAGAAAACAAAAAGTAATAGCCCAATCTGGCATCTAGAATTCCAAATAAACTATTATGACAATTGAATTTGATATTTCACCGAAAATAACACAATGATGCTTACGTATGCAAAAAAAATACTTTTAATCACTTCACAACCCTCTCTTCCCATGCCACATAGGCCCTTCGACTCCCATAATCTGCATCAGCTGGACAGTTAACATCAATAATAGCAATTCCTTGAATAAAAAATAAAGAAGACATGGCATTGCAATAGTTTTTCCAACCATAGAAACGAAGATAATTAGGGCAGTGAAATGTTAGCATCAAACAACAAATACGTACGGTACAAAATACAAACTACTTTAGGAAAATATCAACAAAATAGCTCAATTATTTCACAATCAACATGGTATCTAACACTAAAAAATCAAGTACTAAATACTGAGAATTGGTTCACAAAAATCAAGATTCAACATTATAAAGAGATTCAATATCAACAGACTAACCCAATTATTTCACAGTCAATATAGTTACTAACACTAAAAAATCAAGTACTGACAACTGAGAATTGGTTCACAAAAATCAAGATTAAACATTACAAAATGATTAATGAAATCCTAAGTTTATCATCAAAATTAAACAGCCCTAAATAATTAACCACAAAATTCTGAGTGTGAGAGAGGTCAGAGAAGAGAAAGAATGGGAGAGAAAAAGGAAGATCAACCCGATTTACCGTGTTGGAGTCGCTAGAACACACCAAATTTGAAGTCGTCGACCGGAGAAAAGACTAAGGAGAGAAATGGGAGAGGGTGATAGCAGAGGTACGATATGAAAAAAATGAGTGGTATAAAAAAATTTAGGGTTTAATATTTTACCATCGAATCAATTTAGATTAATCACAACTATTGTCATGATCCCATACAAAATGTAGTTCAACAAATAATCTACCAAAATTACATCAAATAATCTACAAATAATTTTAACAATTACTTTTTCAACAAATCTATATCAAATAATTAACCAAATTTAACAATCAATCATCCCTATCTCAATTGTATTCACGAATTCAACTACTTCAAGAACACAAATGATGAAAAAAAATAACAATGAATCACATAATTTTAGCTGTGTAAAAGCACAAAAAGAGAGGGTGGGGGTGAGGGGAGAACTTGAATCATTCAATATCCCATTTTATACCAATACTCTGAGAAAGATTTTCAAAATCTTTGCAAAGAAAGAGCTGGAGAAAAGCTATAGAAATTCAAGAGAGAGAGTAAACTTGGAAGAGCTAGAGAAAATATAATATGTAGCCTTCTTGAAAGGAAAAGTTGTACTCTTATTCAAAGGATACATATAATTATAATATGTAGCCTCTAATGAACATGTGCAATCAACTTTTATCCAGCAACACATGCAATTACCTATTCAATTCAAGCAGAAAAAAAACAATTAGCAATCCCAAAATTCGAGTCGAATCAAAAATAACTACAAAGTTCACACCAAAATCAAATATAAAGTAATTACAAAATTCATTGAATCTTATCAAATTAAATTCAAATTACATCTAATCAAACCGAGTTCACCTGAAGTAATTGTAAAATTTGCATACATGAAAGGTATAAGATATCATTCACTTAGTAAATGTCCAAGTACTATGAATAAAAAAACTTAGTAGTCAACTACTGAATTGCGGAAAACTCAAGCATATGCATAAAAGTGAGGATGCTAACAACGACAAAGTGGAGCAGAACATAATTTCTTCGTAATGGGCAGTTAAAAATCTCACAAAACAAGAGAAGATTCAAATTCATAATTATCCTTAAGCCGAAACTTTGATGAATAAAGTCACTGAAGGAAAGTTTTCCATAGAACTAAAGGAAATTTTTACTATAATTTAAATTGATAGATAGTTTCGCGAGCGTATCAAGTGTACCACATATTATACCACTATATAAGTCATAAGATGTGAGTGTAAAAAATAATAATGAGGACTTCGCCTAATTATTTGGAACCTAAGTAACCTAAGTGATGCAATTACCAATCCCAAAATAACGTAATTATTCACACCTAAAGTAACCTAAGTGATGCAATTACCAATTCAATTCAAGCAGAAGAAATCCAATTAGCAATCCCAAAATTCGAATCAAATCTAAAATAACTACAAAGTTCGCACCAAAATCGAGCATAAAGTAATTACAAAATTCATTGAATCTTATCAAATCAAATTCAAATTACATCTAATCAAACCGAGTTCACCTAAAGTAATTGTAAAATTCGCATTTTGTAATTACTTCATTATTACATTTTTTTAACCATCTTTACCAAAAGCTATCGACTTATGGAATTATGGGTTTTCTTTTAACTTTTCTAGAAACCATTTCTCCTTTTGTGTGTGTGTGTGTGTGTGGGTGAGTGGGGGGATGTGCAAAATCTGTAGAAACATTCCACAACAAAAAACATTACCCATGAAGAATTGGTCTATTCAACCGCAACCCATTTCAAACATTACAATTTGGAACAAAATATCCATTCAAAAACCCATGAAATACAAAAATTTGTAAAAGAAATTTTCTCTGGAAAAAACGTACCTTATCGGAGTTATTTTTGAGGTAGATTATAGTCCTCACGGAAGTATGGATCGAGAAGGCCTCAATGATCAAGTATGAGAGAAAGAGAGTTGCGAGGTCAACAGAGGGTTTGGGGTAAGGGGGTGTGTGTGTTCTGTGGGTATTGTTTAAGGGGGGGGGGTTGTTCAGAGGGGTAAGAGGAAGGGGTTCTATGAGAGAGTGTGTGTGTTGTGTTCTGTAGGAATTGTTTGGGGGGTGGGTTGCGCAGACAGAGAAGAGGGAGAGGGTGGTTCTGCGAGTGTGTGGGTTAGGGGGGGTTGTGCAGGGGGTAAGAGGAAGGGATTCTATGAGAGTGTGTGTTCTGTGGGAATTGTTTAGGGGGTGGGTTGCACAGACAGAGAAGAGGGAGGAGGTGGTTCTGCGAGTGTGTGTGTGTGTTGTGTTCTGTGGGTACTGTTTGGGAGTGGGTTGCGCAGACAGGGAAGAGGGGAAAGAGAGAGAAGGATAAGGGCAGGGTGGGGATGTGGTGATGGCAGATCGCCGTTGCCGAAGTGGGTCTCTGGAGTGGGTTGGCGTGGTGGTGAGGGGAGAGGATGAAGGGGTAGTGGCTGTGATAGTGGTGGGGGCTGTGATGATGGTAGATCGTGGGTAGATAGAGAGAGAGAGAACTGGGAGAGAGAGAGAGACAAAAAGAACTAGGAAGGGGCGATGGTGGAGAGAGAGAGAAGCCTTAACAGAGAGAAAATGTGTCTGGAGTGAGGGTGAGGGAGGAAATCGGTCGGATGTGATGGAATTTGGGGGGAAAATAATAAAGGAAAAAATGTTAAATTATTGACTATTGGATGAATGGATTTAGGACCGTAAGATTTATTTGTTAAAACCGCTCTGTTTTATATTATAGATTACTATTGTTAAGAAAATTTTGTGATCTGATTTTGACTTAATAGACTAATAATTTATTCGTACATTAAGTTTCTCATATATAACTATCATAATATATAACTTCCATATAAAATTTATGTTAATTATCATAATATTTAATAAACGGTTTCCATATATAAATCAATAAAGAGTTTCCATATATACCTCAATGATCTAACATTTGCGACTTTCCATAACTGGACAAAAATAACACAGTTAGGGGTAATTTTAAGATTTAAAAAATAAGTGGACTTAAATACCTACATATAAGTTTAAACATGGACTTACCCCCAAATAAGTTTCATTTTAGGACTCAAGTCATGATAAGTCCATCTAGGGGGACTCACCCTCAATTTTCACTAAAAATTTTGATTGGATTTAATTTTGTTGAGCTTTTTTGTAAGGCTTAAAATTTAATGGATTTAAATTTTTTTTTTTTGTGGGCTAGTGATGTACCCAAAATTATGGGGCCTTCTAAAAATTTAGGACCTAAAGCCCATGTTTTTTTTTCCATACTGTTGAGCCGACTCTAGGTGGCTATTCGTTGGGGGCAAAGATCGAGAGGAGGAACAAAGAGAGAAAGAGAGGGAGGCAGAGAAGAAAGGAAAGCGGAGTAAATAATATAGTATCATTATTATATTGAATATTCTAAAGCTGTGATGTGAAAAAGTGATTTCTCTGATATAGAAATGATATTATTTAGAGCAGCATGAGCGGGAGTCAAAACTTAAATATGAATGTTAATTTTATATTTGGACAGTGTTTTAGATTTATATGACATTGATTTTGGGCGAGATTGAGAGGCGAATTCAATGTAGAGGTGTCAATTTTGAAAGCTAAAAATTTTGTGCAGCAAAAATATTTCAAAAGAGCTAATGTGGTACGTCGGATCAAAACGATATGAGACGTCAATAGCTTGAGACAGTTTGGGATAACGCCGTCCGTTGGATGATGATTTTTTTTATTACGAAACGATCTGAGCCGCTCTTTGTCTCTAAAATTCAAAATCGATCTACTTTATTATATAGATATGCATGCACCCACATGACAAGTGAGTCCCACAACCTTAGTGGTTGGTGGGAGTTACAAGGGACCCTATAATTCTCCTTAATGAAGGAGACGTATCCCAATGTGTATAGGAGTTACAGAGGAGTGGGAGGTTACCCTTCACACCCATATATATACACATAGAAATTTTGTACGTATAACAAAATATCTCTCTCTACAACTCTCCCTTCCCACACACACTCTTTTTGTGTCCTTGGATTTGTGACGTAGGAATATACAAGAGGTAACTCTATTAGCCATCTCCATTCATAGACGAGATTCGGTGCACGTGGGAGCAAAACGTAGCTTCAGTCTTGGCATTGGAGACTTGTAACAATAAGCAAATCCGAGATTTGCGGTATTTAGATTGCGTAAGAGGTAGTCCAAAACTATTCATGTGTTGTGTGTTTATGTTTCATGCATTGGGGATTCTTCTCTCTTTTCTTTCTCTCCCGAGGATCAAGTCTATTGAATGTTCAACATACTCATTCTTCTAGTGTCAATGCGTCAAGTTGACGTCATTTTCGTTGTGTAACCAAAGAATATTATCTAATAGTAATTGAAACTTATAGTAATTTTCAATGGGGATGGGAGATTATTATATCTTTCACAATTTTACACTTTTACACTGCTTTGATTATCAATTTTGGGTGCGAATGATCATACAATCATGGCATTTGATTGAGTTAAATTTTTCTATAGTTCACGTTGCCCTAATGATTAATCACCTCTTATTGTTTCAATCTTTTAATAACCAAGCATGCCCTAAATTATCTGGTCGCACAACATAATGATAGTCTTAACTAAGAATATTCAAAATTCATTTGTATTTATTAGGTAAACAACAAGCCTAAAAAACCTAAATGCTTTCCATGTTTTTCACTGGTAATCATATGTTTTAACTATAGTGTTGGTTAGTTCCTTTCACAGTGAATGACATTTTTGTGATGAAAGCACGGGCTAAGAATCTCTAAGTTTTTGGCCGATGGCTCATCAACATTCACCCACGCACTTGGACTCGAGCTCGACCTCGCACGGAAGGGGCATGGCATTCAATCTCTTGATCGATGACCTTCAAGGTGAAGGTGCAAATATTGAAACTGGGGGAGAATTCGCTAGCTCTAAGTTCCTTATGAGTAAGGAATATGATTTTCTTAACTTCTTTCATATATTAAATGGAATAGTTTTGGGTATATATTTTACTTTTCATTTAGTAATTTTCATGCACTTGAATTGTGAATAAATAATTGATTTGTTTAAAAATGCGAATATTTGGGTTAAATAGGTTGAAAAAAATTGTCAAACAGGTTAATCAAATCATGTTGACCGTGTTGTGTGGGTTGTCCTAACCCAAACGTGACTCATGTACTAAATGTCTGTTGAACAAGTTGGAATTGGGTCATGTCAAGCCAATCACAACCCATCTGTTAAAAATGCTGCATGGATTGTATTTTGATTAATGGTGTTATAAATGAGCGTGAATTATATGTGGCAGGTAATTCGCATGACTAATTAAATAAGTCATCTTGCAGTTGATGGTGTTTTTTACATGAATTTGAAATAACATAATACAGCTCCATTTTCACCCATGCTTTAGGCATTGTGGGTGTTTAATTCATTCAAATGAATTTTATATTTATTATAATATGTTTAATAACGTTTTTGTTTTCGTGTTTTCAAAAAAAGAAAAAACAGAAACAGTTTTTTATTTTTTCTGTGATAAAAACTAAAAACATAAAATATGTTAGGTAGTCATTTATATTTAATAAATTATAAAAATAAAAATAAAAAATATGTTTGGTAACCATTTCAAGTTATGTCTCAATATTTAGCTTTATACTATTTCATGCTACAAAAAAAAACTCAAAATTCCTTTTCATATTGACTTGCTGATGCCCTTATCATCTTAAACTGACTATACCTTCATTAATCAAGGCAAACAAGAGAAAAATAAATCAAATCATCATCCAAATATATAGGTATGGATGATCATCACCATACATTACAACAAATATCATTCGGAATAATGCAATCATGTGCCAACCCATGCACACACCACACCTACTGTAACAAAGCTATATAGTTTGGGGGATCAAATGTGACATGCGATGATCATGAAAAATCACTTAATGATACCTTCACAAAAACAAAAAAGTATAAATATACGAGTTTATTCCATCATTCAAAATGAGATGTTTTGTACAGTGGCTCAAATGCATTATTTCACAACCTTTGTTAATAGTTTTGTTGAAGAAAAGATAGTTCATCACACTTCATTCGGTTCCATTGAGATTTGAGCATACAAGTAACCACACACAAACAGAAGGAATGCTACATGCACAATGGTAATTAAGGACTTCTCCTGTCACACAGGTAATGCAAAGCTCTGCTGTATAAAGTGAGGAGGATCCATCACAGAACAAAGATCGGACTTCTCAAATTCAGCAACCTACAGCCAATGAGAATAATACATTACAATAATTATGAAAAATCTACAAGCTAACCCTGGTGAATGGGGGCTTTAAATACTTTCAACAAAAAAATAGCATTTTTGCAGTTAATAGGATTCGATGGGTGAACCTCATTAAACTCTCTCTTCACCGCCCGCGTGTTTTCACTTTTCTGTGTTTTCCAAAACGCAATTTTTTTGTTTTCAAAATTTGGTCTTGTTTTTAAAACAAGTTGGTTGAAAAAATTATACTTTTCTCTGCTTGATGACATTGCCATACCAAAAAGCAAAGAAAAATTATACATGATTTCACGTTTGTCATCTACCTTTACCAAAATTAACCTTGATCGCCTCAAGAGCAATATCAAATTTAATTTGGTAGGACCACCCGGATGGAGTTTCCATAGTTGATTCGTAGTGTGAGATAATTTTTGTCGTTTGCTAATGACACTCTTACCTTTAATATTTAAGGACAAGGGAACTCCAAGGAAAGCCTTGGAAACTAAGTGAAGTATAAGGTATTGCAGTGGATTCTATCTATTACCTCCTCTGTAAAATTATTACTGTCTTGGAAAACCCTGCTGGTTGTCTGTTACTAACTCAAGCATTGGTCTGTAGCGGTCTTCATTCAGATTAGGTCACTAGTGTTCATCCAGTGACATCAACTCTTTGTTAACTTCAGGTGGTATTCAATAGTCTAATGAAGAACCTCTAGGTGGCAATGAGTGCAGGGAAGTGAACGATACCTTAATTTCCATATGTATGTTGCTGTAGAGAATGCAGTAGAAATAATGGACCATCTATTATTGGAATGGTTCATATTGTAGAATGGTTAGGAAGCTAATCATAGCTCAAAATTTAATTGACCTAGTACTATTGGCAATAACAAAGGGAAGTTGAGTGGCCAAGCTCAGTTTTAAGAAAAATATTGTAGCAAGTGCCAATAAACTGGGAGTGCAGATGGTTCTGACGGGCCGGTTTACAACCAATCCCAAAAGTAATCCCACCTAACTCAGGTCTCAGTAGTATTTCAACCCAGAACCAAGCTGATATTGTCAATGAATTGAAACCATATCCAAAAGAGAAGAAGTCGGGGTCCTCTCCAAAGAATTTACTGCTCTAGGGACAACCCTAAGGGGAATTGCTTAAAAAACAACAACCAATGCTTGAGAACTCCACATATGGGAGGTGGAAATGGTTCAAGGTACAGAATTACATTTTAATTTTCATACCAGTGTCTGAGAACTCTTGTTTTCATATAGAGTAATTGTTATTAACCTTTTTATTTTCACTACAAAAAATCAGATTTTTATTGAAGAAAAAATTTGTCATTAAATATTCAATTTTCGTCACTAAAGTTCAACCTCAACCAAAAAAATTGTTCCTTATTTGGTGGGTATAAAAGAGTCGGAAAAAGTTTACGTCGACGAAACTAAATTTTCGCCGTTAATACTTACTTTTTCATGGTGACAACATTTTGATTTTGACACAAAAAGTTGACATTCAACAATGATTTTTTTTTTATCACACAAAATTGCTCATTAGTGATGAAAATTTTTGTCACTCATTTCCCATTCACCGACAATTCTTTTCATCACACAATTTTTTTTTGCAACAAAAAAATTCCGTCAATCAATTGCAATTCTTTGACAATTTTTAAGAAAGATGTGCAATCATCAAGTCAACAATCAATGGATAATGTCGGGTTATGTCCATCAGTGAACTCTCGCCCATGAGTTGATGTCATTGTAATTATCATTGTCATTGACGATTAACTCATAGTAAAGATGGTAGCCACTAATTACGAAACTCTATCTATCTATTAATATATGTTGGTAATATATAATATCCACACATTAATTTTGTTACATATCTAACTATGTTCATGTAGAACGGAATGATGATTACTCACCTAATTTGTTGTCTTCATTTTGTATGTTTTGTATAAGGCAACATTATATGTAGAAAAAATTTCAATTACACTCATTCTAGTTTATCATATTTTCAAAGACACTCATTTATTATCAACAACATCACTGACACTCTTTCTACTACTTATATTTAAACATCACTGACACCTCCTATATATCATTAAACCACCATTTATAGCAAAAATAAATTATCTAAAATACCAAAATTGTCCCAACATAAACTCCAAACAATATTTTTACATAAAATTTGATTAAAATTCGAGCTGATTAAAATTTATTTTTCTACATATTAAAATTCGAACTGATTAAATTTTTTTTTCTACATATTAAATTTTGGGTCGATTAAAATTCGATTCGAGCTGATTAAATTTTATTTTTTTAACGTATTAAAATTTGAGCCCATTAAATTTTTTTTTTACGTATTAAAATTCGAGTCGATTTAAGCTCTACTTGACTTATTAGCCCCAATTAAAATTTGCTTCGAGTCGATTAAAATTTATATTCTTTCATTTATTAAAATTCGGTTCAAGTTGATTAAAATTCATTTTTTACTTATTAAAATTTGAGTCGATTAAAATTTATATTTTTTTATGTATATCAAAATTCAGGCCAATTAAATTTTATATTTTTTTATGTATCAAAATTCAGACTGATTAAAATTTAATGCGAGTTGATTAAAATTTGATTTGAGCCTCGAATAGAATTTTAATCGGCTCAAATTTTAATACGTACAAATTTTTTAATCGACTCAAATTTTAATACATAAAAAATAAATTTTAATTAGCTCGAATCGAATTTTAATCGGCCCGAATTTTAATACGTAAAAAACTTAGAAAATAAAGGGGGTCTCATTGTAGATATGTCTATCTAGAAGGGATGTGGATGAAGTTTTTCCTAAAATATATCATAGGCAATTGAGTAAAATTGTATTATAATAACACATTTGATCTGACGAGGGGTGTCAATGAAGATTCAGAAAATAGAGGGGGTGTCTTTGAAGATATGATAAATTAGAAAATGTGTGACTGAAATTGTATTTAGTTCCTACTAGGAGGTGTGTTGTCTATTTTTTTTGGTTGGGGGGAGGGGTGTGGTATGTATAAGGCAACATAACAATATGGTTGAAGAAAGTTAACATCCTATGGGCGGGATGTTAACTTTACAAGGCCACAAACCTTTCTCAATCCTGTTGAAATCAATTCTCTTGAATCCCCTGTTACAGATGAGGAAATAAAAAAGGCCACCTTCAGTATTAAGCCCCATAAGGCCCCGGGTCCTGATGGACTTCAAGGCATTTTTTACCACAAATACTGGGAGATAGTGGGGGAGTCCATATGTAACCAAATCAAAGATATCTTTATAACAAGAAATGTTCCTAAAGAGATGAATGACACTTGGATCACCCTTATTCCTAAAGTTGAAAACCCAACCATGGCTTCTCAATTTAGGCCTATAAGCCTTTGCAATGTTAGCTTTAAAATCCTTTCTAAGTTGCTTGTTGCAAGACTCAGACCCTTTCTGAATAATCTTGTTAGCCCCAATCAATGCAGCTTCATCCCAGGGAGACAGACAATTGATAATGTTATCATCACCCAAGAGATCATCCATGCCACTAGAAGGAAAAAAGGTAAGGTGGGAGATATGATCTTTAAAATTGACCTTGAAAAAGCTTACGATAGAATTAGCTGGGCCTTCTTGCACCAGACCTTGGTTGAATTTAACTTCCCAAAATCCTGGATCGATATCATAATGAGTTGTGTCACCAACTCTTCCCTTTCTATTTTATGGAATGGTGCACCACTTAACCCTATCAAACCAAAGAGAGGTCTTCGACAAGGAGACCCACTATCACCTTACCTTTTCACTTTATGCATTGAGAAATTGGGTCAAATGATCAATAAAAAAGTGGAAGAGGGAAGATGGAAGGGAATTAAAACCTCTAGGAATGGGCCTTGTATTACTCACCTTCTTTTTGCTGATGATATAATCCTCTTTTCTAGGGCAACTGATAGGGATTGTGACATGATCAAAGAAGTCCTTGAAAATTTTTGTAGTATTTCAGGTCAAAAAGTTAGCTTTGCTAAATCTAAAGTCTTTTATTCTCCCAATATTGGAAGAAGTAAAGCAAGACATCTTAGCAGAAAGAGTGGAGTTGCTAGAACTGAGGACCTAGGAAGATATTTAGGTATCCCTATCCTTCATAAAAGAGCAAGCAAAGATCACTTCAATTTTCTGGTGGAAAAAACACAGACCAAGTTAAGTGGATGGAAGGCCAAAAACTTAACTCTTGCTGGAAGAACTACCCTTATCCAGTCGGTTTCTTCTACCTTGCCTAATTACACCATGCAATCTACTTGGCTTCCCCAATCCACTTGTGGAAAAATCGATAGACTGAATAGAAGTTTCCTTTGGGGAGACACTAATGAGAAAAGGAAAGTGCACCTTGTTAACTGGGACACAGTTTGTAAACCAAAAGATAAAGGGGGTCTTGGACTAAGGAAAACCAGAGAAAAGAACCTTGCGTTTTTATCTAAATTGGGATGGAAAATCAAGAATAATCAAGAAGATTTGTGGATTAAAGTTTTAAAAGGAAAGTATTTACATGATAACCAAAAGGAATGGACTCTGAAATCAAATGCATCCCCTACTTGGAGAGCCATCATTAAAACTAAATCTATTATCACAGAAGGCACTAAATGGCTCCTTGGTAATGGGGAAAATATTCTTTTCTGGACTGACTGGTGGTGTGGTGATTCGGCTATTGCTAGTAGAATGCAGATCCCTGGACTGGCAAATGTTAACAGCACTGTGGCAGACTTCATTGACTCTACAGGTAATTGGATTCTGAGGAACACAGGTATGATCCTTCCCCCTTGTATTAGCACTGATATTCTCATGACAAATATTCCTGATGTGGGGGAGTTTGAAGATACCCCTGTCTGGGGCCTTTCTAATAATGGAAAATTTTCTGTTAACTCTGCTTACAACTGGTTAACCAATACCATTGATAATTGCAGACCTACTCTGAAATGGGATTGGATCTGGACTATGAAAATCCCCCAGAAACTAAAATTTTTTCTGTGGTTGATTCAAAGTGATAGAATTATGTCTAACTTGTTTAGAGCAATAAGAAACATGACTAGAGAGGCGACCTGTGAGAGATGCAAAGCTAGTATTGAATCCACTATTCACATTCTGAGGGATTGTTCCAAAGCTAAAGCAGTTTGGAAAGCCCTCCTAGGAAACCTCCCCACCTCTGATTTTTATAACCTTGAATTGCAAGAATGGCTTTTTGTAAACCATAACAATAAAAAGAATTCAACTTGGAGAGGGGTGGAGTGGCCTGTTGTCTTCACATCACTCATTTGGAACATCTGGAAAGACAGGAACAAAGAATGTATTGAGAAGACCCAGACCCTCCCCAATGTCATAGCAAAAAATGCATGGCGCTTAGCTTTGGAAATTAAGACATCCTTCCAGGATCTCTTAATTAGGAAGGATCATGTTTTCCCCAATCTAATAGGATGGTCTTTTCCCCCTACAGGGTGGCTCAAGATGAATGTTGATGGAAGCTCTAGAGGGAATCCGGGACCAGCTGCGTTTGGAGGACTGGTTAGAGACGATCAAGGGAACTGGAAGATTGGGTTCTATGGCAGACTGAACAACTGCTCCAGCTTACAAGCCGAATTATGGGCCATCTTCAAAGGCCTCCAACTCATTAAAGAGAAGAATCTGAAGAACATCCTCTTGGAGACTGATTCTCTAGATGCACAAAAACTCCTTTCGTCAACATCTGAATTCGTTCATCCAGAAAGAATCCTCATAACGAGATGCAAGAACCTCCTATCCCTGCTCAATACCCCCATCGTTCACACCCTTAGAGAAGGGAACTTTTGTGCTGATAAGCTTGCCAGTGTGGGTGTTCAGAATCAAGATCAGATGGTGATCCTCCTTTCTCCCCCCACCCCCTTGGGAGATTTTCTTAGAAATGACTCTGTTAGTACCTCTTACTTTAGAGGATTTAGGTAGCTCCTTTATATTTTTCTTTTCCGCTGTACCAAAAAAAAGAAGAATGTATTTTTGACATTTATATATTTAATATGTTGTATTCATGGTATGTATTTAAGATTATGTGATGATCAAAATTTGTTGTTTGGTTTGGAACATAATACCGCAACATCGACTATTTTTCATAAAATGTGTGCTTCAAAAAATTTAAAAAAATTAAAAATTGTTCGATCTTGTGTTTTTAAACCGATGGATAAAATAATATTAAATAATTACAATTGTTTAAACTACTAATAATATACTAAAAATCATAATTTCGCTTCGAAATAAGTATAATTTATTGTATGGCACTCAATATTGTTATTATTAATTGTTTTCATAAAAATACCCATTCAAAATATTTTTACCCACCTTCAAGTTTGGAAATCATTTTAAAGGAAAAAGAGTGTAATGGTCATTGTAGTTACATTTATTAGGACATGTGCATGAAGTCCACGGATCCAAATTTTTCTATCCAAATGAAGCATTAGCCCAATCAAGTCCACACCCAGTCCCGGCAACACATGTTGTGCTGCTTGCAGTTGTCTTCTTATACTATTTACCAATATATGGAGTTGATTAAGATACCGAAATTTTTTAGTATTATACCTCTATTTATCATATTTATAGGTATTTTTATTACATTTATTGATATTTTTACCACTGTTGTGGTATTAGAAAAAATGATAAAAATAGTTACTACAATCGTTATAAAAACACTCACAAATGTGAACCGCACAAAAGTAGTAATTTTTTTTTTTACCAAATAAAAGAAATAAAAATAGTTACCTAAAATGATCTACAAAAATTATAAAAATATCTACTAAAATAGTAAAAGTTAGAGGTAAGATGCCAAAATTTTTTCTTTGGTACTGTTGTCAAGTCCCAACATAATGACATATAGGACACTTGAAAAAGCAAAATTGAAGACATACAACACCACCTCATTTTCCTAAGGGCAATCTGTTGCCATCCAACTCCCCTCTCTATAAGATTTAACTAACCATCTAGTAATATATATACATTCCTTTAACATATTTTTTGATAGGAAACGGTAAATATTTCATGGATTAGTATGACGCTTTTCGATAGTCTCAATTATCCCTTTATAGTTGCAAATTTGGTAGCTATGAAGGCTGCCCGAACTTCAGATTCACAAAATCAGATTCCTTTTAACATATTCAAGTGCAACAAAATCAGATTCACAAAACCAATATCTAACAACCAAATTCAATAGAAACCATTTGAACGCCAAATGGTACCTACATTTTTTTTTTTGGGTACCTACATTAACTAACCTTTAAACAGACTGAACATCAAGCCGATAACACCCAAAAGCCCAAATGAATTTAGCATAATTTTCAGGTTAAGATAAATCAAATTCAATGATAACAATCAGCACATCCCAAACCAATCAAGTCGTTGATATTGTACACCAATAATTTTCATGATGACTACAAACCCATAGCAGAAAGCTAACCATTAATGTGAAGGTGACGATGGAGTTGTAGGGCTACCAGATGGTTGAAAGCGCTTCACAACGTTCTGAAAAATTGTCTGCCTCTGTATCTGAAACTCCTTCTAATCCTGTTCCCTCTCCTCCACTCGACTTTATTCCTGTGCCCTCATATTTTCCCCAAGGGACTGCATTTGTACCTTCAGATCACTGACTTTTCTCTCGGCTATCTCAGCCCTCTTTGTAGTCGCCTCCATCTGTTCACGAGTGTAGTGACTTGATCTAGAGGGGGCAAACAACTTCCCACCATGCTCTAACCCGCGGATATATCCCGACTCTGGTCCAAGGACCATGCTGCTAACCTCCCCAAGATGTCTTGGTCTGCCATCCGGAGTGGGTTGAGATTGTATTTCATTCATCTGACCCTGCACAAACACATACCAACAATCACAGCCATGATTTTGCTGCCAGTCTGGGTGAACCCACTCTCCTGTCGTCTGTCGATAATGCATCCCTTCATACTGTAAAACCCGGGAAATTTGAACTTTTTCCAAAAAAAAGGGTAAAATAGTAATTTGCCACCATAATGCGTATTTAAAATACTCATGTTCTAGACCTCGGATGAAGAAACGGAGTGCGCCGTTGGATTCGTATCACGAAAACGAGTCACCTTGTCAAATTTTGTCGAATTCCGAGATAGTCGGATTTTACACGTAGATCGAGACAACTGCGTGACGATTGACCTTTTAAATGTCCCAAAAAACGAGAAATATTAAAATTCCTTATAATTGGATTAATGTGCCAATAAAATTTATTTGGACTTAATCCGGGACTTAATGAGTCGTTTCGGGACGAAAAACGGACCCGAAAGTAATAAACGAGCGGTGCGATGTAGATCACACATTTAAAACTATAAATAGGGCTAAAATATCTGAAAATTCAGATATTCTAAGCCACTTGAGTCTTGTTTGGCCGGCCAAGAGAGAGAGAAGAGAGAAAAGAGAGAAAACCTAAAACTCCAAACTTCCTCCGTCAATTCCCGGAGTTCCGTCGGTCGGAATCACTTGGACCAAGAAGTAAAGTTACTCTACGCGGTGAGGGCTACGCGTGGGTACTAAGAACAAGGAGTTTCACCAAAGATTCAAAGGTCAAGTTTTTGGGAATCAAGAGCTTGAGCTTGGTGTTGGTGTTCTAGGAGTTTCTACACTTCTATTAAGGTAGGGGGTTCTCCTACTTTGGTTTATTCTAACCTAGGATGCCTATGGAAATGGTTGAATATATATATATATATATATTGGCTCATGTGATTCATGTATATATATATATATATGTGTGGCTAAGGAGATGGGTGTGGAAATTGGGCCTATACAAATTCCTAGTAAATTTTGGTAAAGGAGGTTACTTGTGTAATTCCTGAGAATTGATGTGTTTGGGTATGTTAGGTGCTCAATGTTGACTTATCATGTGGTAGGCAATATTATGTGATAACATGAAATATTTGCCTTGAAGGTGTTTGATTAAATGCCTTAGAGAATTAAATGTTGTTGTTTGATGTAGATAACATGTTTGAATTGTTATTACATGTGGATATATGTTTTGTGATATATGGAGCATAATGTTAATTTATGGGGATTATGTGCATGTGACATAAAATTCCATGGAAAAATAGTTACATTGCTCATGTGGCATTACTTGCACTTTGGGGCATGAGGTTGCACCACATTCATGGGTTAGGCATGGGTGTGGGTGTGTATGCATGATATAATCAATACCAACCTTGGTAATTGATATGTGGACTTGGAGTGGGTGGATCGAAGATCCCTTGGAGTCACATGTGGTATGAGAAAAACTTGTGTCGGGTTAAGCAAGAAGGGATAGACACTCCCTCGGGTGAGAGGCCCGACCACTTGGTTCATACACTTCCCTGAGGTGGAATTCCGGAAAAGTGTAATGCGTACGGAGCCAGCGGTGTAACTCCGGAAATCCGATACCCAACGAGACACATGATTTTGAAATATAAATTATTCATTTGATGGGAACCATCCATAAATGAATTGGTTTTATGAACACATGGATTGTTTTCAATGGTCTTTGGATGTACTTCATCAAAGACAATGATTTTACACATATGCATCGCATGGTGTTGTGGAGTCGGTGTGGGCTCGGAATAGCATGCATGAGTGAGTTTCATCTCATTACAGGGCATGGCATCATGATTTTTCCAACATTGCATTGCATGTTATGTTTGGAAGAGATACTCGTTGTGGAATGTGGTACAAGGCCTTTGCATATGCATTTAGGTGGGGAGTAGCCTCTGTAGGAAACTTTCTACTGAGCGTGGCTCACCCTTTATGGGAACACTTTTCAGGTGCAGGACTCGTGCCTAGGGAGGACACACACTCGGGGCCTTGAGAGTGAAGAAAAAGCCGGTTGTGGCTTTTGAAATGAAATTTGTATAAACAAACTTATTTCATTCCCTTTTTGAATTGTATTTGTATGGGATGGATTGTAATGGTCTCGTATGGATCATGTGTAATGTAAAAATATGGTTTGTACATATCTTGGATGAATTTTAGGAGGTTTGGAATGGCTTGGAAACGAAAATCAGGTAAAAAGAGGAAATTCGGGGCCAGGCGTACCGGTACGCGTACCGGTACACTAGGGTCCAGAAGGTGTAGCGTACCGGTACGCATACCGGTACGATCTAGTCCAGAGGGCGTAGTGTACCGGTACGCGTACCGGTACGCTCACCAAAACTCAGAAATTTTTTATTTTTTTTTTATTTCTTTTGCCAAGTTCTTGGGCTATGTTTTCCTCCCTCCTAATGTTACAAATGGATAATAAAGGGATACCAATGGTGGTATATTGGGTCTCGGATGGGTCAACCAATCGAAAGAAATTGGACTCGTATTTTCTTTTATCTCGGTAAAGGGAATGTGGTGCCGCGATGTCGGGTCAAGCGACATCCACGGGCATATTCCGCGGGTTGACGGGTTGTCAACGGTTAATACAGGACCCCCGGATTTTGGGGCGTCACAGCTTGGTATCAGAGCCTAGGTATGCGATTTACTTAGGGCTTGTTGGGTATTGGGGCTAGAACATTACATGCATTGTGCATCTCATCTTATGTGCTTATATGTTGTTACATGTTTTGTGCAACTTGTTATGTGAAACATAGGCTACGTGCTATGTGATATGTGAAAGATATACAGGGTAAAATTGTATGTGGAACATTAGGGCTAGAGAAACAAAACCCTGTGTTCGGAAAAAGAAATGAATGGCATAGTTCATTGTGTAAACGTCTGCTAGTGAGTGGCACACACTTTACTAGTGAGGCAAGGAGAAAAATCTCCAAGTTTTCGAATTGATATGGGACACAGTGTGAATATTCTAGTGTCATTTGACATGTGTGTAGATGGCAACTAGAGGAAGGGGACGTCGGGGTGGACGGAACAATCAACCACCACCGACTCACAACCCACAAGCCTTTGTTGAGGCTATTGGTGCGGCGGCTGCCACCATTGCACAAGCTAGTGCTACGGCGGCTACTATTGCACAGACGAGTGCGGCTACCATTACACAGACTAGTGCTAGTGGGGGACAGGGAGGCTCAAGTAACCTCCAGAAGTTCAAGGCACACCAACCTCCGGTATTTCTGGGAGAAGCGGACCCTATGGTGGCTGACCATTGGTTCCGCCAAGTGGAAAAGGTGTTACGGGCAATGGAGATCACCTCCGACGCTACCAAGATAAATCTAGCCACATTCCAGCTGGAAGGGGAATCTCAAGTATGGTGGGATTGGGTGAAGGACTCCAAGAACTTGGAGGTCATGACATGGATAGAGTTCAAGGAACTCTTCATGGGGAAATACTTTCCGGCGGCCGCTAGACATGCAAAGGCCCGGGAGTTCCTAGATCTGAAGCAAGGAACCATGACGGTAATGGAATACGTGGCTAAATTCACTGAGTTAGCACGTTTCGCTGATCAATATGTGGCCACAGATATGGCCAAGGTCAGGAATTTTGAGGATGGGCTGAAGTTGTCCATCCGGGGTAAAATCGTCGGCCTTCTTTTACAAGACTTCGACTTAATGGTCACGACAACTTTGGCCATTGAGAGGGAAGTGGACGATGCGAGAAACATCCGAGAGGCGGGTGTGAAGGAAAAGAAGAAGGAGGGCCAATCCTCTTCTTCTAGTGCGGGGAAGAGACAACGGACCTCTGCTCCGCAAGGATTTCAAGGCCAGGGTCAGTCTTCCCAGGGTGGAAGGAATCGTAGACCATCTTATCAAGCGGACCAACGGACTTGCTATCACTGCAATCAGCCGGGGCATATGAGGAGGGATTGTCCTCAGAGACAGGGATCCTAAGGTCATGGTTCATCGCAGTCTCAGACTTCAGTGGGGCAACCGCAGACGCAGTATGCTTCTCGCTACCCTACTATGGGTCAGGGCAGTCAATACCAGTACCAGGGCACTGCACAAGGCCCTACTACATCGCGCACGGGGATTCCGCAATCTGGCCAGATGGGCCAAGGCATGGGTCGAGGGAGAGGCCAGGGCTCACAGGCTGGGACTTCAGGGACCCAGGGGCGTGTCTACGCCATGACGCCACAGACTGAGCCGGCAGATCTGTCGGTGATACAGGGTACATTCTTACTCTCTCGTTTGTGGACTAAAGTATTGTTTGATTCTGGTGCATCGCATTCTTTTATTGCTGCATCTTGTGTGAATGAATTGGGCTTAGAGGTTGAGACCTTAGATGAGCCATTACATGTGAGTTCTCCCCTAGGAGCTAGGGTGAGGATTGATCAGATATGTCGGGGTTGTGAGCTAGAGATCTCAGAGATTCTACTCACCGTGGACCTTAGGGTCATGGACATGTCGGAGTTTGATGTGATCCTTGGAATGGATTGGTTGATGGCACACCGAGTTGTCATCGATTGTGATCGGAAGAGGGTCACGGCTTATACGCCTGATGGTGTTTGTTTCAAGTTTCAGGGGGAAAAGCGTGATGCTTTACCCCAAGCCGTGTATGACTCAAGATGGCACGGATAGTTGATGGGTTGGCTTACTAGCCTCACCCTGGAGGACAAGACGAGACAGGAGTTTGGTCTACCTAGAGTTGTGTGCGAGTATGGGGATGTTTTTCCGGAAGAACTACCGGGATTACCTCCACATAGGGATGTAGACTTTACCATTGAGTTGCATCCGGGTACATCGCCTATCTCTATGACTCCGCATCGGATGGCACCAGCTGAGTTGCAAGAACTCAAGATCCAATTACAAGAATTGTTGGACAAGGGGTTTATTAGACCGAGCACTTCACCTTGGGGCGCTCCGGTTCTGTTTGCTAAGAAGAAAGATAAGACTCTTCGGTTGTGTATTGATTACCGGCAGTTGAATAGGGTCACTATCAAGAATAGGTACCCTTTGCCGAGGATTGACGACTTGTTTGATCAACTGAGAGGGGCACGAATCTATTCCAAAATAGATCTTTGTACCGGTTATCATCAGTTAAGGGTTAGGGAGGAAGATATCCCTAATACGGCGTTCAGAACGCGGTATGGGCATTTCGAATTACAGTGATGCCATTTGGGTTGACTAATGCTCCAGCAGCATTCATGGATCTCATGCATAGGGTGTTCCAACCCTATTTAGATCAGTTTGTTGTAATCTTTGTTGACGACATATTGATCTACTCCAAGTCTGAGGAGGAGCATGAGGGTCACTTGAGGATCGTTCTTCAGATCTTGAGAGACCATCAGTTATATGCCAAGTTCAGTAAGTGTGAATTTTGGTTGACTGAGGTAAATTTTTTGGGACATGTGGTGTCGGCTTCGGGTGTATCCGTGGACCCGGAGAAAGTTGAGGCAGTCATGAATTGGGAGAGGCCGAAGTCAGTCTTTGAGATACGTAGTTTATTGGGATTGGCAGGGTATTACCGGCGGTTCATTGAGGACTTCTCCCGCCCAGCTGCACCTATGACCAGGTTGACTCGGAAGGAGGTCAAGTTCGAGTGGAATGATTCTTGTGAGAAGGTATTCCAGGAGCTTAAGAGGAGGCTTACTTCAGCTCCTATCTTGATAGTTCCAGAGAAAGGACAGAGGTACACGGTCTATTGTGATGCCTCGAAGGACGGGCTGGGATGCGTCTTGATGCAGTCCGGGAGGGTAGTAGCTTATGGTTCTCGATAATTAAAGAACCACGAGCAGAATTACCCCACACATGACATGGAATTGGCGGCCATTGTCTTTGCCTTGAAGGCTTGGCGCCACTACTTGTATGGTGAGCAGTTTGAGGTGTTTTCGGACCACAAGAGTCTGAAGTACATCTTTACACAGCGGGACCTCAACATGAGGCAACGCAGGTGGATGGAGTTTCTGGAAGATTACGACTTCACGTTGCATTACCATCCTGGTAAGGCAAATGTGGTGGCTGACGCACTTAGCCGGAAGTCAAGGGGAGTCTTGGCTAGTATGGCTTCCTGGGAGTGGGAAATGCTCGAGACTGTGGGACAGTTTGGACTACATTATATGGGTCAGGCTCAGGGTATTTTGGGGAGTTTGGTGGCTACACCTTCCCTACTAAGCAGGGTTATTGAGTCCCAGGGTCAAGATACTGAGTTAGTGTCCATTGGGGACCGAGTACGATTGGGTACGGGTGATGAAGGCTGGGCCATTCACACAGATGGTAGTCTTCGGTTCAGGGGACGGATTGTGGTTCCCCAGTCTACGGAGCTCAGAGAGGAGATTCTCAAAGAGTTTCATTGTTCCCGATTTGCTGTGCACCCAGGTGGCACGAAGATGTATCATGATCTTCGTCGCCAATACTATTGGAGCGGTATGAAGAGAGATGTTGGAGATTTTGTCAGACGATGTCTCACTTGTCAGCAAGTAAAGGCTGAGCACCAGAGACCAGCAGGATTACTCCAGCCTTTAGAGGTAGCTGAGTGGAAGTGGGAGCATATCACGATGGATTTTGTGACCCATCTGCCACGAACATCGCGGGGGCATGACGCGGTGTGGGTGATAGTGGACCGGCTTACCAAGTCGGCACATTTTCTGGCAGTGCGGATGACCTTCACACTGGAGGAATTCTGCAGGTTGTACATACGGGAGATTGTCCGGTTGCATGGGGTACCCGTATCTATAGTATCGGATCGGGATCGCAGGTTTACGGCTCATTTTTGGGAGAGTTTCCAACGAGCCATGGGGACACAGCTGATGATGAGCACTACTTTTCATCCCCAGACGGACGGTCAGTCTGAGAGGACTATTCAGACATTAGAGGATATGCTACGGGCATGTGTCCTAGATCTCAAGGGTAGCTGGGAAGATCATTTACCCTTGGTGGAGTTCGCCTACAACAACAGTTATCAGGCGAGCATACAGATGGCACCCTATGAGGCATTGTATGGAAGACCATGTCGTTCTCCAGTTTGTTGGACAGAGGTAGGAGAGAGGTCTTCTACGGGTCCAGAGTTAATTCGAGACACCTCGGAGAAGGTGGACTTGATTCGGAAGCGTCTTCTCACGGCTCAAAGCCGGCAGAAAAGCTATACTGATAGACGGCGGCGACCTCTAGAGTTTGAGGTGGGAGATCATGTCTTCTTGAAGGTTATGCCTAAGAGAGGAGTGGTCCGGTTTGGTAAGCGGGGAAAACTATTGCCGAGGTACATCGGGCCCTTCGAGGTACTCGAGAGGGTAGGTACAGTTGCTTACCGGTTGGCGTTACCGCCCAATTTATCGGGTGTTCATGCGGTGTTCCATGTCTCCATGCTCCGGAAGTATACTCCAGATCCGACTCATGTGGTAGATTGGGGCGAGCTTGTTGTTGATGCGGATGGGACCTTCGAGGAAGGACCAGTGCGTATCATGGATAGCCGAGATCAGGTTTTGTGAGGCAAGAATGTGAGGCTAGTGAAGGTGCTGTGGCAGCACCGGGGAGTGGAAGAGGCGACATGGGAGCGCGAGGACACCGTACGTGCCAATTATCCTTTCCTGTTTGAGGATAGAGGTACGTTTTTATAGTCATTTACTATTACATGACTGTAGCATGTGCATGAGACTGCATGTATGTATGAGTGTGTGAATTTCGGGGACGAAATTCTTTTAAGGGGGGAAGAATGTAAAACCCGGGAAATTTGAACTTTTTCCAAAAAAAAGGGTAAAATAGTAATTTACCACCATAATGCGTATTTAAAATACTCATGTTCTAGACCTCGGATGAAGAAACGGAGAGCGCCGTTGGATTCGTATCACGAAAACGAGTCACCTTGTCAAATTTCGTCGAATTCCGAGATAGTCGGATTTTACACGTAGATCGAGACGACTACGTGACGATTGACCTTTTAAAGGTCCCCAAAAATGAGAAATATTAAAATTCCTTATAATTGGATTAATGTGCCAATAAAATTTATTTGGACTTAATCCGGGACTTAATGAGTCGTTTCGGGACGAAAAACGGACCCGAAAGTAATAAACGAGCGGTGCGATGTAGATCACACATTTAAAACTATAAATAGGGCTAAAATATCTGAAAATTCAGATATTCTAAGCCACTTGAGTCTTGTTTGGCCGGCCAAGAGAGAGAGAAGAGAGAAAAGAGAGAAAACCTAAAACTCCAAGCTTCCTCCGTCGATTCCCGGAGTTCCGTCGGTTGGAATCACTTGGACCAAGAAGTAAAGTTACTCTACGCGGTGAGGGCTACGCGTGGATACTAAGAACAAGGAGTTTCACCAAAGATTCAAAGGTCAAGTTTTTGGGAATCAAGAGCTTGAGCTTGGTGTTGGTGTTCTAGGAGTTTCTACACTTCTATTAAGGTAGGGGGTTCTCCTACTTTGGTTTATTCCAACCTAGGATGCCTATGGAAATGGTTGAATATATATATATATATATATATATATTGGCTCATGTGATTCATGTATATATATATATATATATATATATGTGTGGCTAAGGAGATGGGTGTGGAAATTGGGCCTATACAAATTCCTAGTAAATTTTGGTAAATGAGGTTACTTGTGTAATTCCTGAGAATTGATGTGTTTGGGTATGTTAGGTGCTCAATGTTGACTTATCATGTGGTAGGCAATATTATGTGATAACATGAAATATTTGCCTTGAAGGTGTTTGATTAAATGCCTTAGAGAATTAAATGTTGTTGTTTGATGTAGATAACATGTTTGAATTGTTATTACATGTGGATATATGCTTTGTGATATATGGAGCATAATGTTAATTTATGGGGATTATGTGCATGTGACATAAAATTCCATGGAAAAATAGTTACATTGCTCATGTGGCATTACTTGCACTTTGGGGCATGAGGTTGCACCACATTCATGGGTTAGGCATGGGTGTGGGTGTGTATGCATGATATAATCAATACCAACCTTGGTAATTGATATGTGGACTTGGAGTGGGTGGATCGAAGATCCCTTGGAGTCACATGTGGTATGAGAAAAACTTGTGTCGGGTTAAGCAAGAAGGGATAGACACTCCCTCGGGTGAGAGGCCCGACCACTTGGTTCATACACTTCCCTGAGGTGGAATTCCGGAAAAGTGTAATGCGTATGGAGCCAGCGGTGTAACTCCGGAAATCCGATACCCAACGAGACACATGATTTTGAAATATAAATTATTCATTTGATGGGAACCATCCATAAATGAATTGGTTTTATGAACACATGGATTGTTTTCAATGGTCTTTGGATGTACTTCATCAAAGACAATGATTTTACACATATGCATCGCATGGTGTTGTGGAGTCGGTGTGGGCTCGGAATAGCATGCATGAGTGAGTTTCATCTCATTATAGGACATGACATCATGATTTTTCCAACATTGCATTGCATGTTATGTTTGGAAGAGATACTCGTTGTGGAATGTGGTACAAGGCCTTTGCATATGCATTTAGGTGGGGAGTAGCCTCTGTAGGAAACTTTCTACTGAGCGTGGCTCACCCTTTATGGGAACACTTTTCAGGTGCGGGACTCGTGCCTAGGGAGGACACACACTCGGGGCCTTGAGAGTGAAGAAAAAGCCGGTTGTGGCTTTTGAAATGAAATTTGTATAAACAAACTTATTTCATTCCCTTTTTGAATTGTATTTGTATGGGATGGATTGTAATGGTCTCGTATGGATCATGTGTAATGTAAAAATATGGTTTGTACATATCTTGGATGAATTTTAGGAGGTTTGGAATGGCTTGGAAACGAAAATCAGGTAAAAAGAGAAAATTCGGGGCCAGGCGTACAGGTACGCGTACCGGTACACTAGGGTCCAGAAGGTGTAGCGTACCGGTACGCGTACCGGTACGATCTAGTCCAGAGGGCGTAGTGTACCAGTACGCGTACCGGTACGCTCACCAAAACTCAGAAATTTTTTATTTATTTTTTATTTCTTTTGCCAAGTTCTTGGGCTATGTTTTCCTCCCTCCTAATGTTACAAATGGATAATAAAGGGAAACCAATGGTGGTATATTGGGTCTCGGATGGGTCAACCAACCGAAAGAAATTGGACTCGTATTTTCTTTTATCTCGGTAAAGGGAATGTGGTGCCGCGATGTCGGGTCAAGCGACATCCACGGGCATATTCCGCGGGTTGACGGGTTGTCAACGGTTAATACTGGACCCCCGGATTTTGGGGCGTCACACATACAAATTTGCATCATCGGCCTCTTTTCCAGTTTCAAGATCTTGTTGCCAAATGGGTTGACATGGTATAATACATGATGGTGCAAATCTACGTGAATGAGCTATGGAACAGGATTGATTCGTATGAGTGATATGCGTGGAGTTAAGTGTGGTATCTGAGCTGCAAGGCTCGTGTCTAGCAATGCTAGTTGACGTTTAGGGGAATCAAGGAAAAGGGTGGTAACACAACAGAATTATAGTGGTTCACCGGCCAGAGCTCGGCTAGTCCACTCTGCAATGGAGTCTCTAGCTCCTCTTCTTTATTGATGGAGTTGAACATATTACAAAATGGGAATGAGGGGATTAGGGTTTTTAGGTGTCTATCTTGCCTCTCCCCTTATGGGGGGTCTATCCCCCCTTTCTTATAGTTTCATGCTTACCTCTAATCCGATATTGCCTCCTATGATGGGGGGATCTTCTCCCCTCTCTCTCTCTTCAATCCCTGAATTCCATATGGCTGGCTTTGATGGTCTATATCCCAAAATCTTTGCCTTCCTCCATGGGATCTTCCTACATGATCGGAAAAGATCTTGGTTAGTTGAGGTTTTTACGCCTAGGTTCCAGCTTGGCTCACACTTCGGAGGTGTCTTCTGTCATCTTGTTGTATCCTCGATTTTTTCTCCTATTGTCTTATTTGGAGGAGCTCCAGTATGGTGGACGAGCTTGGACTATGGCTTGAATGAGCTCTGCTTCTCTTCTCCGAGCTCCCGAGCTGAGCTCATTTCCTGAGCTCATGTTCGGGGTTTATTTCAGGTATCATCAATACATTACACACAATTTAATCATTGAAGAATGAAAAACAACAAATGTTGAGTAATATTACCATTTCATAGCGAAGTTGAACAAAGGACTTCGACCCGCTGCATGGTTCACTTTAAGGCATGCCCAATTTGACGAATTGATTTTACTCCTTTTCTATAGAAATTAAAACTAGCGGAACGGGTCTACCAAGACTCTTAAATCGAATTTCAAATTTTTAAAACTATTAAGTATTCACATTTCTTATTTTTCGTCAAACTCTCAAACTGAGGCCCAGATCGAGACATTGTCAGTTCAAGCAAGTTTCTATGTCCAAGTAATAACTCTTGTTTTGTTTTTATGATAAATGGAGCAAGAACAAACCGATCAAAACCTTGGATTGAATTTTAAGTTTTTTAAATTTTTAAGTTCTTACATTTCTAATATGTTATCAAACTTTCAAACTGGGAGTCGGATAGAGAAGTTGTCACTTCAAGCAAGTTTTCATATCTGAGTAGTAGCTCTCAGTTTGTTTTCAGGGAAAATAGAGCGAGAATGGGCCGATTGAATACCTTAGATCGAATTTCAAGTCCTTAAAACTCTTAATAATTCACATTTCTAGTTTTTCATCAAACTCTTAGACCAACTAGGATCGAAACACCATTAGTTCAAGTAGGTTTCTATGCTTTAGTAATAGTTCTCAATTTTTTTTTCATGGCAAATGGCGTGAGAACGGGCTGATTGAGACCCTCATATCGAATTTCAAGTTTTTAAAACTCTTAAGTATTCAGATTTCTAATTTTTTTTGTTTTCACTGAAAGCAGAGTGAGAATAGAACTTAGATCGAATTTCAAGTTTTTAAAATTTCTAAGTTCTTACATTTCTAGTTTTTTGTCAAGCTTTTAAATCGAAACTCGGAACGAGACACCTTCAATTCAAGCAAGTTTCCATATCTGAGTAGTAGCTCTTAGTGTTTTTTTTCACAGAAAACGGAGAGAGAACAGGTCGATCGGAGCCCTAGTAAGTTTTTAAAATTTTCAAGTTCTACATTTCTAGTTTTTTGTCAAGCTTTCAAATCGAAACTGGTATCGAGACCCCGTTGGTTCAAACAAGTTTCCATGTTTTATTAGTAGCTCTCAGTTTGTTTTCACGAGAACGGACCGATCGGATCCCTTAGATCAAATTTCAAGTCTTTAAAACCCTTAAGAATTCACATTTTTAGTCTTTCATCAAACTCTCGAACCAAGGCTCGGATCAAGATGTCAGCAGTTCGATCAAGTTTTTAAGTTCGAGTAATAACTCTCGATTTGTTTCCACAGCAAACGAAGAGAGAACAGACCAATCGAAACCTTAGATCGAATTTCAAGTTTTTAAAATTTCTAAGTCTTTACATTTCTAGTTTTTTGTCAAACTCTCAGGCTGATGCTCGGATCAAGACGCCATTAGTTTGAGCAAGTGTCTAAGTCCGAGTAGTAGTTCTCGGTTTGTTTTCAAGGCAAACAAAGCTGGCCGATTGGAACCTTAGATCAAATTTGAAGTTTTAAAAATTTCTAAGTTCTTACATTTTTAGTTTTCGTCAAACTCTCAAAGCGAGGCTCGGATCAAGATGGCGTCAGTTCGAGCAAGTTTCTATGTTCGAGTAGTTGTTCTCGGTTTATTTTTTCCAAAGTGACAATAGGTCGATCCGGACTCCTAGATCGAATTGTAAGTTTTTAAAAGTCTTATGTATTCACATTTCTAGTTTTTTGTCAAACACTCAAACTAAGGCCCGGATCAAGACATTGTCACCTCAAGCAAGTTTTTATATTTGATTAGTACCTCTCGGTTTATTTTCACATAGAACAAAGCACGAACGGGTCGATGGAGACCCTTAGATCGAATTTCAAGTTCTTAAAAATCTAATGTATTCACATTTATAATTTTCATCAAACTCTCAAATCGAGGCTCAAATCGATACGCCGTCAGTTCGAGCATGCTTTTATGTCCGATTAATAGCCCTTAGTTTGTTTTCACAGGAAACATAGTGAGAACGGGTCGATTGGGACCCTTAGATTGAATTTCAAGTTCTTAAAACTTTTATGTATTCACATTTCTATTTTTTTTTTTTCAAACTCTCAAACCGAGGCTCAGATCGAGATGTCATCAACTTGTTTTTTCACGGGAAACAGAGTGAAAACGGACCGATCAAAATCCTAGATCGAATTTTAAGTTCTTAAAACCATTGAGTATTCACATTTCTAGTTTTTCGTCAAACTCTCTAACCGAGGCTCGGATCAAGAAGTCTACAATTCTAGCAAGTTTTTTTGTTTGAGTAGTAGCTTTTGGTTTGTTTTAACATCAAACGGAGTGAGAATGGGCTGATCAAGACCCTTAGATCAAATTTAAAGTTTTTAAAACTCTTAAGTATTCACAATTCTAGTTTTTTTGTCAAACTCTTAAGCTGAGGCTTAGATTGAGGCACCGTCAGTTTGAGCAAATTTTTTATGTCTAAGTAGAAACTTCTGGATTGTTTTCATGGTAAATTGAGAGAAATCTGGCTGATCAGAACGTGAGATCGAATTTCAAGTTTTTGAAATTCTATGCCCTTACATTTCTAGTTTTTCGTCAAACTTTCAAACCGAGACTCCGAACGAAACGCCGTTAGTTCAAGAAATTTTTCATTTCCGAGTTGTAGCTCTCAGTTTGTTTTCATGGAAAATGGAGTGACAACGGGCCGATTGGAACCCTAGATCAAATTTCAAGTTTTTAAAAATTTTAAGTTCTATATTTCTAATTTTTTGTCAAACTTTCAAACCGAGGCTCGGATCAATACATCGTTAGTTCCACCAAGTTTAAATGTCCAAGTAGTAGCTCTCAATTTTTTTCATGTGAAACGAAGCGAGAATGGGCCGATGGAATCCTTAGATCGAATTTCAAGTTTTTAAAACTGTTAAGTATTCACATTTCTAGTTTTTCATCAAACTCTCTAATTGAGGCTCAGATCGAGATGTTGTAAGTTCGAACAAGTATCTATGTCTGAGTAGTGGCTCTCGGTTTGTTTTCACAGGAAATAGAGTGAGAATGGGCTGTTCAAAACCATAGATCGAATTTCAAGTTTTTAAAATTTTTAAGTTCTTAGATTTCTAGCTATTCGTCAAACTCTAAAATCGAGGCTCGTATCAAGATGTCGTCAGTTTGAACAAGTTTTTATGTTTGACTAGTAGCTCTTATTTTGTTTTCATGATAAATGGAGCGAGATCAGGCTGATCGGAAGCTTAGATCAAATTTCAAGTTTTCAAATTTTCTAAGTTCTTACATTTCTAGTTTTTTGTCACACTTTCAAACCAAGACTCGGATTGAGACACCGTCAGTTCGAGTAAGTTTTCATGTCCAAGTAGCTCTCAGTTTGTTTTCACTGGAAACGGACGAGAACGGGCCAATCGGGAAGCTTAGATTGAATTTTTTGTTTTTAAAACTCTTAAATATTTACATTTCTAGTTTTTCTTCAAACTCCCAAACTAAGGCTCAAATCAAGATGCCATTAGATCGAAAAAGTTTCTATGTCCGACTAGTAGCTCCCGCTTTGTGGAAACGAAACGAGAATGGGCCGATCGGGGCCCTTAGATCTAATTTCAAGTTTTTAAAACTCTCAAGTATTCACAATTCTAGTTTTTCATCAAACTCTCAAATTGAGGTACAGATCGAGATTTCTTCGGTTTGAGCAAGTTTCAATGTCAGAGTAGTAGCTCTTGGTTTGTTTTCACAGTAACGGCCAATTAGAACCTTAGATCGAATTTCAAGTTTTAAAAATTTCAGAGTTCTGCATTTCTACTTTTTCATCAAACTTTCAAACTGAGACTCAGATCGACACGTCGTTAGTTCGAGCAAGTTTTCATCTCTGAGTAGTAGTTTGTTGTCCGAATTTGGTATTAACAATTTACGTGCAAGTATACACGATCAACAAGTAATAAAGTGATAAGTAGAGTATCGTTCCCACGAAGAATTATTAATAATAAATTTCAAGTACTAACTTTATATCAATTCAATTTTATTTAAACAATTGGAATTGAACTATGGAATGAATAATTTAAACTAAATCTAAACTTAATAATCAAATATTGAATTTAACGGATAAAAGAAGTTAAGATTACAACTTTCCCTAATGCTTCGTATAAATCTTTTCACTCTCTTTCCAGTTAATTGATCAAATTGAATTGTTAACTGAGACTTCAAAAGTATTTATCAAACCTCTTCCGATAGTAAAATAAGCATATCTCTCCCAATTAAATTGCTATATTCCTATGCAAAATAAGTTGGAATAGATTCATTAAGTTCAAACTCTCATACAAGTTACAAACGGCATATATGTATATTCCTATCCTATACACAAACCCAGCAATTCAATCCGAAGAAGAATTAACCAGACGCATGTCATCATATTCAGATCTAAACCTAGAATTCATCTCCCAATTTCATCTAAGTTATCAATTTAATTGATGGCCAAACAATTATATATTAAACACAAAATATGACAAACAACTCATATATGATCAACAAGAACTAGAAACGAGAGTAGATAAATTTAACTAGACATTAGGTTCCGTTGCAACCTTAATAAAGATTTAGTTCATAATGTAATTGAAAAACATCCTTCTCAAATTAAACAACATTTTAGAAAATCAAGAAGTAAAAGTAAGGGAAAAGAATGAAAACTTAGTTGCAATCTTCAATCCTTCTCTAGCCTTCAAGTCCGATTTTCTTCGTGTCGGTTTCTTCGATTCTTGCCTTCAATTTTCTATCAATCATTGGTCTTCTTCTCTATATATATTTTCAGCCCCCAAAATCATTCTTTATATATACCCCATCAAACTCTAGCATATAGGTAGCATTCGAGTCCAATTTCGGGTCAAACAAGTCAGAAATCGCGTCCAACTTCCGTGGGGGAGTGCTGGGGCTCTGGAACAGCGCTGGGAAGGCAGTGAATGGGCGCTGGGGCGCTGAAACAGCGCTGGCCCTTTTTTAAGCCTTCAGCTCTGGACTAGTTTTCGTAAAATTGCCATAACTTTTGATCCAACCGTTGGATTGAGCTGAAATTTTGACACAATACAGAAGACATCCAGATCTGCAACTTTCATGGTCAAAATTGAGGAAAACCGAGGTACTTCCACCAGATGGTGCTAGTTCTAGTGTCTTTGTTACCAAACACCAATACCTCCTTGATTTCTTTCACTTTTAAGCCTCCAAATCCTTGTTTCCTTCCAAATGATCTTGTTTGCTTCCAAATAATGATTCCTACAAAATAACATCAAAACACACAAAACAATTAAAAGTGAACATAAAATAATTGAAAACTTGCAATTTCATTAAACTGAAAGTACTCAATTCGTAGGTATAAAACCCACTCATCATAGTTCTCGGTTTGTTTTTAAGAACATCAGAGTAAGAACATACAATTTCAAGTTTTTTAAAATCGTAAGTATTCAAATTTCTAGTTTTTCGTTAAATTCTCTAAGCGAGGCTTAGATTTAGATGCCGTCAAATTGAGAAAGTTTCTATGTCTGAGTAGTTGTTCTCGGTTTATTTTCACTGGAAATGGTACAAGAACGGGCTGATCGAGACCCTTAGGTCAAATTTTAAGTTTTTAAAACTATTAAGTATTCATAATTTAGTTTTTTGTTAGACTCTCAAACCGAGGCTGGGATCAAGACTTTTTCAGTTCGAGCAAGTTTGTACATCTGAGTACTAGCTCTTGGTTTGTTTTCATGGTAAATGGAGTGAGAACGGGCCGATCAAAATCTTATATTGAATTTTAAGTTTTTAAAATTCCTGAGCTATTAGATTTCTAGTTTTTCATCAAACCTTCAAACCGAGATTCAATTGAGATGACGTTAGTTCAAGCTAGTTTCCATGTCTGAGAAGTAGCTCTCATTTTGTTTTCACGTGAAAGAGAGTGAGAACAGGCCAATTGGAACCCTGGATCAAATTTCAAGTTTTAAAACTCTAAAGTATTTGCATTTCTAATTTCTTGTCAAACTCTAAAACCAAGGCTCAGATCAAAGCATCGTCAGTTCGAGCAAGTTTCTATGTCTGAGTAATAGCTCTCGGATTGTTATGGGAAATGATGGGAGAACGGACTGATCGAGACCCTTAGATTGAATTTCAAGTTATTAAAACTCTTAAGAATTCACATTTCTAGTTTTTTGTCAAACGCTCAAATCGAGGCTCGGATTTATTTTCATGAAGAAAAAAAAAAAAAAGAATAGGTCGATTGGTACCAAGGATTAAAATTTCATTTCAAAATAGCTAAAATGTTTCCATTTCTAAGGAAACCGAAACGAATCAGTGGTGGAATTGAAATTTTAATACTTAGAGGTGTTTCATAATGTTTTGAAGTATTTCATAATGTTTCGAGGCATTAACACAATTGTTTCATAATGTTTCAAGGTTTTTCAAGATGTCTTGGTATATTTCGACTAATGTTTTGGACAATAATTCTTAAATTTTTTATTCGTTACCATTCTATTTTCTAAACATGTCAAAAAAATTTCGAAATCGGTCAAAACGTTTTCCTTTCTTAAGTGACCGAAACAATGCACCGAAAAAAAAATTTGATCCATGAGTGGGTGCAAGTTAGCTAAATTTACTGCACCTTTTAATAAAAGTTTTATTAGCTCTCTTGCACCTTTTGATCTGGTTCATTCTAATGTATGGGGACCGGCTCCTATCCCCACAAAAGGAGGTTCCATATATTTTGTCTCTTTCATTGATGATTATACTAGGTATTGTTAGGTTTATCTAATGAAGCATTGTTCTGAATTCTTTTCTATATTCACTGTTTTTCGTGCGATGATACATACTCAATATTCCTCTGTTATTAAATGATTTCAATGTTACAAATGAGGAGAATTTCTTTTAATTATTTTTGTGATTTGTTGAAATTTGATGGCACATTTTGTCAATCTTCCTGTATCAACACACCTGAATAGAGCACAAACACTAACAGAATATGGAGACAATACGCTCTCTCTTCATGTCAGGAAATTTTCCAAGTTCTTTTTGGGGGGAAGCAGTTCTTACAGCGGTCCATCTGATTAATTGCATTCCCAGTGTCATCACTTCTGGAATCTCTCAATTTGCGACTAGTTGGATGCATCTATTTTGTTTTGCTTCCTAGTGCTCTTCGTACTAAGCCATCTGCTTGTTTAGATTTTTTTTGTTTTTCTTGGTCATTGTGAGGGTCAAAAAAGGCATCATTGTTGTGATCCTATTGCACACAAACTATATGTCTCTTGTCGTATTCTTTTCATGGAGCATATTCCCTTCTTTTCTATTCCATCTAGTTCTTGACATTTGCATAAATCTGATCTCATTTACACTGACCCATTTCTGGCTGGTATTCCCTCCGACACTTCTTTTGGTGATATGATTGTTTCTGATGTGCCTTCCTCTTCTGATTTTTTGTCACTCGTCCCCCAATTATACACACTAATGTTTGCAGGACTCTAGTAGTCTCTTCTACAAATGTGATGTCTCCCTCCTCTACTGTCACTCAATCAGGTTCTGACAATGTGGAATCATATTATTTGCTACCTTCAGCGATGTCGTAAATGTCCAGATCGATTTGGTTTCTCTAACTCTTTTTATTCTATTGATTTTTGTTCTTTCTTAGCTTTTAAACACTCTTTTTCTGAACCTACTTCCTATAAGGAGGTTGTTCTTGATCCTATTTGAAAATAGGCTATGAATGAGGAGCTTGATACATTACATAAGACTGACACATGGGAGTTGGTGTCATTGCCCCTAGAAAATGCATGGTTAGTTGTAAATGGGTTTATAAAATGAAGACCAAATATGATGATTCTGTGGAACTATAAAAGACCCAATTGGTAGCCAAGGATCTGCTCAAGAGTATAGCATAGACTATGAAGAGACGTTTGCTCCTGTTGTTAAGATGACTATTGTTCGTACTATGATTGCAGTGGCTACTATTCGTCAATGGAGTCTCTCTCGAATGGATGTGGATGCTATTGAAAAGTAGTACTTCACAGTGATTTTGTTTATAGCTCGACTATCAACACACATGTGCCACAAGCCATCCCTCTTAGGTGTAAGTAATGTAGGTATGACACATGGACTTTTACTCTCCCTCACATGCCCCGCTTCCAACGACTCTTTACTTTTTTGTTTAACTCTTGTGATCCCTCAGACTCATCCTATATGCTGCCTTGTTTGGTAAACTAAAGTCTGGTATCAAGTCAATGCAATGTTGGATGTCCCTAAATGGTGGCAATCTAGGTGGAAGCTAGTCTAGAAACACCAAAGCATAAATTAACCCGCACTCTTGTGGCTCTTGAACAAACCTTGCCATTGATAGAAAATTGGTCTCCCTTATAGAATTAAGGTTTGACTCAAGTTTCTCCTTCATTGGATCCAAATTTATCTTGACCTTATCCTTCCAAAATGAGTAGACATTAGTTCTACCATGGTGAATGGTAGCTCTATCATATTGTCATGGTCTCTCAAATAGTATATGGCATGCATCCATAGCAACAACATTCGACATAACACTATCATGATACTTGTTGCCAATCGAGAACAAAACAATGCATCGTTGTGAAACCATCACCTCATTACCCTTGGTTTACTCAGCTTGTATGGCTTTGGATGTACTTTGGTGGGCAGCTTCAATTTGTCTATGGCTTCTCGAGATGCAACATTTTCACAACTCCCACTGTCTATTATCAATTGGCACACTTTTCCTCCAATTGTGCAAAGTCGTATGAAAAATATTAGTTCTTCACTAACAAGCTCTTATGAAGAACAAGAGCGTTGCCATTATCTCCATACAAATTACTATATTCAAGTACTTCATCCTCAACCCCTTCAACATACACTGGTTCTTTCTCAAGTTGAGTTCTATAATCTGGTTTTTCTTCGACTAAATTTGCCTTCTTGAGTCAAGGTAACCACTTGGGGCCTTGTGATAGTCAGCCGAAGTATGACCAGGTTTACCACACTTGTAACACCCCTCAAACCAACACCAATTTTACGATGTTGTTCCAGTCTCGTTAAGCTTCTTCACATGTGCAGTATTTTGCCTTGGTGATGCTCTGAATCTGTTGTTTTGTTGCTCACTCCTTCGAAATTTTGTTTGAACACCATGTACCCTTGATCAGACATTTGTTGCCTATTTTCCTGAGGATTTCCAACAAGAAAACTACTCCAATCTGCAACTTTTCAACAACCAATGCCCATTGGTGTGCCTCAAAAATTGTCCAAATGGTGTGAAGACTCAAAACATCTTATGTAGCAGGTCGTAGGGCGCTAACATAGTGTGCAACTAGCTGCTCATTCTTTTCAGATATATCATTTCTAGCCCAAATCTGGTAGATTTCCTTAGTATATTCCTCAACACCTCTGTTTCCTTGTCGTAAATTGTGAAGTGATAGGTATTGTTGAAACGATAGTCCTAAGATTCGTTGACGGTGCATATAATCGAATATGAAAATTTATTCATTTATTAACCCTACAAAGCAAAATCAGGGTTTACCTTTGACGAGCAAAATAGCACGAACAACACTAACAAAAGAAAAACAACTTAAACAAAAATTGAATAGCCAGCTCAATGGACCTCACGATCTTCTACCGTATGTCCTTCAACGTCAAAATTCGAATGCGGTGTGGGTTATAATCCTCCAAATTTTCTCTCTTACTCTCTCTCTCTCTACCTCTTCTAAACGTGAAGGTAAAGATGCAGTTAAGAGAAGTAGAAAGTGCATGTATTTATAGGCTACAGTAGAGACCCTAAGGAGAAATAAGTTCGGGCTTCCAATGGCCTAGGAATCTTATGCACAATCTAGGATAAATATCCTATGGTCCATTAATAATATGTTAGTCCACTAAAAATTTATTATTGATCTCTCAAGCCTTATCTCAAAATTATATTTTGAGCTATTTGCTATTATATGCTTAATAATCTCCCCACGTTTAAGATTACAGATGTCCATCAATTAATTAAATTACTGATAATTATATTTGATTGACTTTTTTTATCCTTTAGATCTTATCACTCAACCTATTTGTCATATCGGATAATTAAATCAACCTGCAAGATTTAACATACACAAAACTTATGAGCTTATTCAAGAGAACATCATCAACTCATTTAAATATTGGGGCGTAGTTTTCTTTAATAATTAATTTCCGCCATACAAATAATGTCATCTCTTAATCCACCAAGTTTGTTGACTCAAATATGAATCTCACTCTTTGACGAATTAAAGTAACAATCAGTATATGCACGTGTCCATTAATATCTCAGGATGAAGAGCTTAAGCAATCATAACAACCATGAGGTATTTATTTTCTTATTTAGTCAGTAAAAAAATAATAAACTCAATAACGGTTTTGTTTAATACATAAAGTGTACTAGTAAAACAATCTGAGATATCAAATAGTCTCCTATAGCCAAGACAAACTATGCCAAAAGATTGCACTACAATCCTACTAATGGTGTGTTCAATTCCATCTAATACTGTAAATCTTTACTCATATCTTACAAGGATCCGATAATCTGATATTCTGTGTATAAGTCAAACTCTACACGCGTGCATAACATATATTTAATATAATGCAAATAAATTTATCCATACAGATTCTCAATAAAAAATGAAGAATTTTTATTAAATAATAAATTAAGTTTCACTAAAAAAGTAAGTTTTTAGTATATAACTCTATCAGGTAGATGGTTTGAACATAGTTGTAGGGAAGAAATTTTGCTCTTAGCTTCTTCTTCTTCTCCCAATCCTATATTTTCGATTTGCCTTGTCTTTGTCACATTACCTTCATTTGTTCCCATCAAGATGAAGCTCTACCTCTTAACCAAATAGCAACCAGCTTTACCTTCTTGTCATTTGGAATTTCTTTGAACTCGAGGATTCTTACAACCGTACTTAACCAGTCAATAAACTCTTCAGCTTGAATACTTCCCTAAATTTCAAGAATCTCCACTTTGAGGTTCATTTCCTATCTTCTATCATCCCTTGCAATCTATTGCCTATGCTAAGCTTGGTCATAGAATAGATTTTCTAAGAAATCATCCAAGACAAAGGCATCATCCTCTTGAGTTGGGGCATTAAGTTGTGCTAACCTACGAGATAGATCTCCTTAGTAGATCTATCTCACCTCTGGTTTCAATTGGAGTTGGAACTACAGCTTGAAGTCCTCTTCTTCTTGGAGGCATTTCATCAAACAGGTAGTGGGAGAAACATGCTCTAATACCACCTGATGCAGCCTAATTCAAGAAGATGGGGCTTTGTAGCCCTTTGTTGCTAGCTCATCAACAAGTTAGCAAGGTTAGCTCAACAACCAAAGAAGAAAGTAAGAAATAAGGCAGAATTTAGAGAAGAAACAATGAGAAACGAGTCATTAGAGGGCTAGGAAACAAATACTGCAGAAATAGCTTCCTTCTTTCAAGACAGCAGAGACAAAAATTGCTAACAAGTGGTAAATACAACGCTTGGATCCTTTTATCTCAGCCTTAAAAGTGTCCACACACAAAAGGATACATAATAATTTAACTAGACCATAATTATTGTTATAAGAGAACTCAAATAAGACAATAAGTTATTGCACATGTAGTACTTAGTTATTGTAGTAAACTGTAGCTACATCAACCATCTTGGTGAAATTTGTGTATAAGTTAAATCTTTATAAAAAAAAAAGGCATCAATGAGATGATAATGGTGACGTGTAAAGATCTTATGATGAAAACTGAGGGACAGTTGTACTATTAATGTGGGCAAGGTCGTATTAGCTAGGCAACAGATGCACATGTAGTAAAGTATACAAAATAATTGTTGTTTACATCTATATATTCACCTACACTCTATGTAGGTTCTATGTCATTACTTTTTGAGGTTATAACATTTTAAGTTGACAGGTACAATTTTTTATGGAAACAAAGTCTTCTTTTGTTAAGTGATGATAACGGGCGGTCAAGCTTTGACAGCTTGCCATGTTGCTAGTTAAGTAAATATTATTAGAAGACTAGTGTTGATTCTTAGCCTGTTCAAGAATACGGAAAGTTATGAATGGGTTTCGCAAGATGAGACTGAGACTATTAGCTAAAATAGTTGTGATACTTTTCTAATTATGTTGAACTTTCTCTTGTTACTATTTCTTATTTCTTGTCAATTGATGGTTCTTGTAAAAACACATGTCTATTTAACATGTTTTGGGACAATCTGTTATGTCCTGCTTTTATAGCTTAACACACTCTCATCTTTATTCAAGGAATATCCATTTGATTACTACATTGACTTACTGAGCCAAGACATAGAAATATAGTTTTTGACTACTCCATTGCTTATGGATCCTAGAAGTAGAAATATATAGTTTTTATATTTTGTATTTGAATTAAACATTACGTATTTCAATGTTATTTACAGTATGAAAGATGTTGAGGCTTTAGCAAAAGCTCGTGATCTTTGTATAGGAAGTGACTGCATTAAAATGTTGCATCAAACTTCAGCTGTTCGGGTTTTTGTGAGAGTTGCTCCTAAACGACCACTTTTAAGGTAGTGGGAATGATGACACTTATGTGTGGTGATGGAACTAATGATGTTGGAGCTTTGAAGAAAAAAAACATATTGTAATTTTATTATTGCACTTGTCTGAGGTTTTATTTGTTTAATAGATGTTCATCAATTTTTTTAGAGAAATAATCCTTTCTTAAGTGTTAGAGTTCTTATTTTATATATTAGATATAAGTTAGTTTGTGTAAGGAAATATTATAATTTCTCTAATATTACACATGTATAAATAAGATAGTGTAAGGTAACCTAAACCTACACAACTGATTACTCTTTCCTTACCTCTTCTTCTCTCATTTTCTCTAATCCCAATATTACTTTTTTTCTATTTATACTTGGTATCAGAGCATTAATCGAGATGATATGACATTGGAAAGGCATCAGGAAATTTTTTGAAAGGGTTCTCTATTGCTAACGTCAACAACCAACGACCAGTGCACTAGCTCTTCTGCTTAATTTTTCATGAGGAATTTTATGGTGATTTTTGCATAATTTTTTGAATTCGTTTGAGTTGGGTTTCCTATTTTAAGAAAAATTCGAGCTAATTTCAAGATCTGCTAATTTTGGAATTTTTAGGCTGGATTGTTGCTTGGATCTGGATCTGGGGGTGCCGATTTGGACCTTGTGTGATTTTTTTTCCCAGAGGTCTGTTAGTTTGATTCTTTGTGTTTGGTTGATTCTTTGTGTAGGGTTGTTGCAGTGTATTTGATATTGAATATTGGGTTACGTGGGCAACTGTTACAGTGTATTTCCCATTGTTGGACAAATCCTTTATTGGTTACAGTTTGTAATAATGGTAATTTGCGGATTATTTGTCCTCTTATTCTCTATTATCAACTACTCATTGTGGGTTTCCCGATGGTCAATTTGCATTCTAGTAGTAATGGTGATCGTTCTAGCTGTGGTTATCACTCTAAGGGTGTGTTTGTTTGCCGGATAGCATTTCTTGGTATTGACAAATGCTATCCATACCAAACCTATCCAAAGAGAAATTAGCACCGGTATTAAATTCAAATCCAATACCTCCTCTTATTTGTTTGAGTATCAATGGATTAAGTGGGACCTATCACAAAAGAAAATGTCAGGTGTCTTTTTTCATGCAAAAACATATTTTTAACCTTAGATAATATATGGGGAATGTGTACAAAGGGGCATTATTGACATTTTATAGCTATATCGTCGGTGGGGATAATACCGCTCCATTATACCACCTACTAGTTGGTATTGAATATACCCATGTACATGGTCATATTGCTACTATAGCAACCGAGTAGGGAAAAGGACCTGAAAAATAGTATTGAGTTTAAATTACAAAACAAATAAGGTATAAATGGGTTCCACGTACTAATATACTATTTCTCTCTTTTTAATACCCTATATATCCAACAAACAAAAACACCCTAAGTAGAAGTGCACTTATTCTGGTGGCACAGGACACACTGAGAATCATTGTTGGGATAAGTATGGGAGACCAAGATATGCTTCTCAAGCTTCTAATAATACTTTCCAAGTACATCAGACCTCTACTAATGGTTCAATTGCATATACTACTGATTCTCATAAGGATCTTTTCTCTCAGCTTCGTCTGCTCATCCAACAGTTGTCTTCACTTTCTACACATTTATATGTTCCTACTATCGGCCTTTCTAATGGAGGTAACTTTGCAGATGTCTAGTATTTATTCTCTATTCTCTAATGCTCAATCTTCTTCGTCATGTTGGATCATTGATTCAGGAGCTAGTGCTGATATATTTAGTATTAATTCTCTATTTTCTAATTTTCATTCGTCTAACTCTCGTATTGTGTTGGATAATGGCTCTTTTCGACTAGTGCACGGGGCTAACGATCTACATCCTACTGAATCTATGTCATTAACCTCTGGCTTATTTGTTCCTAATTTTTCATTTAACTTGTTATTTGTGAGCCAACTCACTAAGTCATTACGGTGTTCAGTAATATTGTCTTCATCCTCTTGTATTTTTCAGGACCTCTATACAAAGAAATTGATTGGTATTGGGCATGATAAAAGTGGATTTTACTACTTAGATCCAGGTAGTTATATTCCTGTACTGAGTGCTACCGTGTCTCATCTTCAGTGGCACTTTCAAATGGGTCATCCCTTGTTGCAAAAGCTCCGACAAGTTATTACTAGTTTGAGTCCTTCTTTTGTGTTAGAATGTGAGGCTTGTTAATTAGGCAATCATCACCATAGTTGTTTTCCTCCTAATTCTTCAAGTCATTAGTCTAGTCTGTTTCATGTTGTTCATACAAAAATTTGGGGTCCTACATGAGCCAAAAGTATTTTTGGGTTTCAGTATTTCATTATATTTGTTGATGATTTCTCTGTTATGACTTGGTTATTTCTTATGTAGGACCGTTCAGAATTATTCAAGGTTTTTACCACATTTTATAATGAAATTTTGACTCAGTTTGATTTTCCTATTAAATATTTACAGTAATAATGCCCTTGAGTATATTCAATCATTTATGAAAAAATTTTGTACGGACGATGGCATTATCCATCAAACCACCTACCCTCATAACTCCCAACAAAATGGCATTGCCAAATGTAAGCATCGTCATTTATTGGATGTTGCTCATACCCTCATGTTTAACATGCATGTTCCCAAACCTTATTGGGTAAACGTTGTTCTCACTGCAGTATATCTTATTAATCGAGTACCTTCTCCTATCTTAGGCAACAAATCTTTGTTCTCCTTACTCCATCCTGCTACATCGCCTTTTGGTTTGACTCCTCGTGTATTTGGTTGCGTTGCATTTGTTCATCTTTTTGGTTAGGGTTGAGATAAATTGTCACCTCGTTCAATTAAATGTGTCTTTTTGGGATACTCTTGTACTCATAAAGGTTATCGATGTTATGACCCTGTCTCTCACAGGCATTATGTTAGTACCGATGTCACCTTTTTGTAGTCAACTTCTTTTTTTCTAATATAAAAACTACTCTTTCACCAAATTTGATCTATACTAGTCTAGGGGAGCTGATATTACCTCTTGTACCTGATAGTGTACCTTCTCCCTCTCTAGTTATTGACCCTCCATCATTCCACGAATAGATGGTTGTTCCATATACTGCAGCTCCCCAACCAATACCTAATTCCGTTGAGCTCCTTTCTCCTTAGTTGCTTGATTTGCCTATTGCATTACAGGAAGGTACTCGTACTTGTACCCAGCATCCCATTTTTAATTCTCTCTTTGCATCAAATTTCCTCTTTATTTTATTTTTTGGCATCCACATTGTCTTCTATCCTTGTTCCTAACTCTTTAAAATAGGCATTAACAAACATCCCCTAGATGGAAACTAGCTATGGATGAGAAAATTAAGGCACTTCATGAAAATTATACTTGAGGACCTTACTTCTCTTCCGTCTGGGAAGCAGCCTGCTAGTCGCTGTTGGGTGTACACTATAAAATATCATCCTGATGGTTCCATTGAGAGATTGAAGGCACGATTTGTTGCTAAAGGGTACACTCAAACCTATGGTGTGGATTATTGTGAGACCTTCTCCCCTATTACTCGTCTTAACTTTGTTAGAGTTCTTATTTCTGTTGCAGTCAGTTCTGAATGGCCCTTGTATCAACTAGACATAAAGAATACATTCTTACATGGAGATCTACAAGAGGGGGTATATATGACTCAACCTCACGGTTGTACCATTTGAAGAAGACATTGTTTGGCCTCAAATAGTCACCACGTACTTAATTTGATAAGTTTAGTACTTTGGTACTTGAGTTTGGTTTTCAATGCTCTACCTCAGATCATTCAGTTTTCACTGGTCAATCTTCTGCAGGCATTGTTGTTGTTGTTGTGTATGTCGAAAACATCATCATAAGTGGAAATGACTCAGATGGTATTGCTAACTTCAAGGCCTAATTGGGAAAGCAATTTCATACTAAAGACTTAGATCTTCTTCGATACTTCTTAGGGATTGAGGTTGTCCACTCAAAGGAGGATAGAAGTTTGTGCCAACAAAAGTATGTACCAAACTTATTATCTGAAACAGGTACTCCTAGTGCACGTTTGATTGATACGCCTATGGACCCTATGGTTAAGCTGGATCCTGAGAGTGGAAATGTCTTTGATGATATAGGGCGATATCACGATTGATTGGTAAGCTGATTTATCTTACAGTTACATACCTGAATATCAAAGTGTTTATTATATCACTCATTGTCATTAATAACTGTTGTTGGTTTTTTTGACGCTGATTGGGCATGTAGTCTTGGTAATAGACGATCTACGTCTAGATATTGCACATTTTTTTATAGTAATTTTGTTACTTGGCATAGTAAGAAGCAGAATGTGGTTGCGCGTTCTAGTGTAGAGGATGAGTATCATGTTGTGGCACATACTGCTTGTGAGATGTTATGGGTCCATTCTTTAATCCGTGATATAGGACTTGATTTGTCTTCCCCTATGAAGATGCAGTGTGACAATCAAGCAATTATTTTCATTGGAAGTAATCTGACATTTTATGAGCATACTAAACACATTGAGGTGGATTTTCATTTCATTCGAGATCTCTTGATGCAAAAAGAGATCATCACTCCATATATCAAGTTTGGTGACCAATTGGGTAATATTCTTACTAAACTATTGGCTCAGTCCGCTTTTAATAGTTTATGTTCCAAACTAGGCATTTTTTATCTTATACTCCAACTTGAGGGGGAGTGTTAGAGTTCTTATTTTATATATTAGAAATAAGTTAGTTTGTGTAAGGTAATATTGTAATTACTCTAATATTACACATATATAAACAAGATAATGTAGGGCAACTTAAACTTACACAACTGATTACTCTTTCTTTGCCTATTCTCTCTCTTTCTCTAGCCTAAATATTACTTTTTCTATTTTAAATTTAAGTATTTTTCTATGATAATGTATAATCTCAAGCACAAGCATATATGAATAAATAGAATGTGCAAATCTGACCCGAATTGGTTAATTCATAATTCGTTAGTCAATGAACATATATAATTGGTTTCCCACCATATTAGATTAGGTCTTTCAGCCCAATTTAGTTAAGGTTGGTCCGTAACATGCAATTACCAAAAAATCTCTATGAAAATCTCTCTATGAAAAGCTAAGGCGTGGTTAGCTATCCTTATACGAATAATAGGGTAAAATGAAAAGCTTAGTGGTAGAAAAATGCATCACTCTCTTTCAACATATCCATGCACTTGCCCATGCCCATATGTTGTACTTAGATATCTAAATATTGTACATAAATATCATTGTTCTTTGATTAATCAAGGGACCTAGCCTAATAATCCATTTGTTGGGATTTCCCAGTAACATAATGCATTAGGAATTTTGAAGTTTATGTCATATCTTCTTGTACAATTTAACTAAAATGTGTGATGTGTCACATTGTTTGACATGTGAAATAGCATTATGTGCATCAAAGTTCCAAGTATATGATGTTCCTTTTTGATGGATCAAATCAGTAACTTCGTTTTGGGTACAAAAGATAGTGATAGAGAACTCAAATTAGTGTTGTTGCTCGGAGATCGAAGCTTAGAGGTCGATACTCAAAGATTGTGTGACCCTCCACGTCTTCTTGTCCAGAGATTAAGAAACCTATCAAAGTGAATTTGGATAGTATGAAACCAGTGTGGTCCCAGCCGTACCAGCTCCGATGCCTGAGTCAGTGAATGAGTTTTTGTAAGATAAAACATTACAATGAAATAATAGAATGTTATGGGTTTTCTCCCTATTTTGGTTGGTTCTTTGAGTGTGGTTATGCTATACTAGCTTGGTTACCTAGCCCAGAAGAAAGAACTCATAGAGAGTATCAAAGGTAGAAAAGAATTCTTATAACAAGCATGTAAGCAAATCGCAGTAGTTACGGAATGGTTGTTCCGAAAATAAAAGTTGTTGGGTAAGAGCGATTGGTCTTCCTCTTGCAATCATTCACATGTTTTAGCTTGAACCTAAAGGGACTTCTTTATTTAACCTTATTTGATGTAGAATAGTAGACCCATCCACTGGAATAAGAAGTCGAGCAGACCCATACGAGTCCAATGGTTTTCGCTAAACCGTCAAAACCAGGCCAAAAATAGGAGTCAATAAGAATTGGAGTAGGTCATTTTTTTTAGATGTACAAACAAAGAAAGTTGATGCTTCTGATCTATCTTATTCCGAAGAAAGCCTAAGGGCACTATTCCTAGCTACTCTAGCACATGATCTTTTGACTCCTCTTATTTATTTAACTAATGCTTTAGGGACAACTTATTTTATTGCTTTCTCACCCTTGAGTACAGAGCTCTTTCCTTTCGGATCTTGCTTTCACCCCCTAATATTGAAGACTCTAATGAGTAGTCTACTTGGCTTGAAGTGCCTATTTTTAGCCTAGTATGTGGACGTAATCGCTTTCCAATTGATGAAGAGGTATTTTTTCATTAACTAGCCTTCGGAGTACCTTTGTTTTGTCTGGCCCAGGTTTCTAAGATGATTTCCTCTAGGATGATGAAAAGAGATCAAATCTCTCTCTTCTGACGATGGTTGGAGTTGACTTCAATTAAAGTCATTTTTAAGGAGAAATAATCAATTGGGAGACCTTCGCTTGATAAAGCCTATCGGATAAGACAAAAGGAGGATGATTGTCTGATTGTACCTGATCCTTTCTTATCTAGCCATTTGAAATCTGAATCTCTTGAAATGGACCAGCTAACCACTCGCTCTCCCAGTCGAGCCAACCTTTCACTTTCGTTTGAGTGTTGCCCTCACTTAAGGGATCATCATTACCACTAAGCATGCATTGTTAAGTGTGTGTTAAGCCAGCCTACGCGTGCTTCCCAATGTGTCAGTGGGTGTTTCAGAATTCAATAGGTAGTGTTAGATATGAAGTGTCATGTGGTAGTCTTACCTTGAGACGAGTGTGCATGTGGCTATGATGTGTCACTTCGAATAAACTGACCTCCGATGTATTTTCAACCGAGTAGCGAGTTCACGAGGTTTGGATTGTATCCATCAAGTGCCCCCATATTCCTTATGACCCTTTATAGAAGTAGGTTATCAGAAATTTATGAGGTTGGCCTCGTGATTTTGGAAGTGACTCTTTTGACAGTTATTTTGATTTGATGCCTTTTCCTGGGTTTTGAAAGGTCTTTTTGGCGCCTTTTTGAATGTTAAGAAATATAGGATTATTTTGTTTATTAAGGGTAGAATAGTCTTTTATTTGTTTAGGCTATATATAGTCTCTATGTATTTAGGTTAAACCACTTCTTTGTATTCAATAGAATTATGCAGTATCAATGAAACCCTAGCCTCTTCTTCCTCCTCTTCTTTCTTGTTTCTTGTATTTCTCTTGATTGTTTAACAACCCAAGGGTGGCTCATTTATATGCTATATTTTCATACCACAGCTGTTGAGTTTCATTGTTGCCACATGCTGCGTCTTATGACATCATTGGTCATTTGCACTCCCCTCCGTTGGATTGATTGGATCTTGTTCATTGCTTGTGGGTATATGTACTCATCTTCTATTCCTTCTCCACTTCTTCCCATTTGTAGTTTCTTTTTGTTTTGGTCCAGATTTCCTTCATGGAGTACTTTTATTAGGAAGCTCTTCTTCCCTTTTTTTGATTCCTTTATGAGCATTGATCCTATTACAGTTTATAGTGATAGCGATCCGGATAACTTTACCAGTCCCTACAATCCTCTTGTGCCTCATGGTAAGTTTCCTTGGGAGACCTCTAGCTTTAGGCAATTGCTCGTACAAGGTTCTCTTATGGAAATTGTAGAAGCGATCTCCATTCGTCGTGGTTTTGATCATCCTTACTTTTTGCTAGCAATGCCAAGAAAAATTAGTAAGGATAATAGAGTGGGTTTGTCTGACCCTAATGCGGACTAAGTTTGCTGGTATGGGGAATGAGGGTTCTAAGCCTTCTCTTTCACCCTCAATCGATAGGTCCTCACTCTAGGAGGCCCATGAGATAGAGTGTGTTTATACAAAGGATAATTTAGGGGCTCTAAAGTCACAGAATGGTCTTCCAAACTTCATCAGAGTACGTTGCCATCTGCGTACGAATGAGCTTGTTTCCCTTCGTATGGGGAAATGTGTTTCCCAGAGACCGCCCTCTAGGTCGAGCTACAATTCCTGTCCCTTCTTTTATTAGGTCAGTGTTCTCCTGGTTAGGACTGTATCCCTATTAGTTGGTCCCTAATGCTTAGAAGACCCTTACTGGTCTGATGGATTTATGGAGACTTAGTGGCGGGGGACGCTATTTTATATCTTTAGAGGAGTTCGTCTACTATTTCAAAGTGAAAAAGTGCAGCCAGAAGGGCTATTTTTACCTCAGCACTCAACATAGGGTGCCCAAACTTGTCTCGGGGCTCCTAGATTCAAATAAGAACTGGAAGCCCTGGTTTTTCTACCTATCAGGGGATTGGGAGTTCGGTCCAGATGTGGGACAGCCTGGAGATCGTGCTTCAGTGCCCTAAGTTTGGGGCACCTGGTCCCTTCGGGTGAGTTCCCTCTTCTGGGTCTTGTTTACATTTGCAATTTCGTTAGCCTTTTTCTCTTTTCAGCACCGTGGATAGATCTCAATGAAGAGTTGTTGAAGCAAGTGAATAGTGTCTCAAAGTTTTCTTGTCATGACTTCTGGATTCTAATGGCTGAGGAAAGGTATGAGTGTTTTTCCTTATACGCTTCTTTTAGAATCTTCAGGTCTACCTCTAGATAAGAAGGCTCTGATGGCTTTGAAGTCTAACTCTGTCGTTGGGAGGGGTGACCTCCCTCTTTCGAAGAAGATCAAGCTCCCAAATGAGGGATTCTTACCTATCCCTGGGGTTAGTGGTTCTGGTGAAGTTCCTGGCGAAGTGGCCTCTATTGAGGTTGCTCCTATTAAGGGGAAGGCGATACGTCCGGTCGTGGATCTTTTGGAGAAGATTGGCGGGACAGTTTCTTATTTGACGAGCTCTGGCTTAGTTCACCATCAGAAGACCCCAACTAAACTTAGGGTGTATCTCCTTTCTAGTCCCTTGGAGAGTCCAATGATCTGGGTATAGAGTAGGGTGACTAAGGAAGCCATGGAAAAGTTACAGGAACTGGGTCCTATTGAAATCCATGCCCAGGCTTGAGAGAAGATGATTGATGGTGCGAATCTACGCGAATGAGCTATGGAACAGAGTTATTTAATATGAACGATCCGGGTGAAGCTGAGTACGATGTCTGAGCTGCAAGGCTCGTGCTTGATAAGGCAATATGATGCTTAGGGGATTTTGGAAAGGGGCTGATAACAAGACAAGATTATAGTGGTTCACCGGCCTGAGCTCGGCTAGTCCACTCTGCAATGGAGTTTCTGGCTCCTCTCTTTCTTATTGATCCAGTTGAATGTATTACCGTCGTATCTCTCCCCCGTGGGGCTCTATTGCCTCCCTTTTATAGCCTCATGCTTACCTCTAATTCGAAATCACCTCCTTTATTGAAGGGATCGTGCCCTATCTTCGTCTCTAATCTCGGAGTTACCTAAACTTCCTATGGCTGGCTTCAAACGGCGAGATCTTTGCCTTCTATCATGGGATCCTCTCCTTGGTTTTAGGAGAGGATCTTGGTTGGTTACGGGTTTCACGCCTTGGATCAGCCTAATTCCCATTGTGAAGGTATCCGTTGTCATCTCGCTGCCCTCTTGTCATTTCTCAGTTCGTATCTTCAGCTGGGAACCCTTGCGCCTGGCTGGATGAGCTCAGACCATGGCTGGATGAGCTCTGCTTATTTTACCTGAGCTCCTAGGCTGAGCTCACTTTCTAAGCTCGTGTCTAGGGCTTATTTTAGGTATCATCAGTTGCCCCCCAGCCCTTGCCTTAAGTTAGCTTAGGCAGGGGCTGACCTGTTTTTAAACCAAGCTAGAGTCTGACTGACCTAGGCTTGTATAAAGGCACTGTCTTTTTGACGATTTTCTGTCAATCATGGTCTCCTCGATTCCCGCGCATGTTCCAGCCCACGTCCTCTCAAGCCATAAATGTCCAAACGGTCATCAAAACCCTCATTCTCACTCTGTTCACCTTCTTCACCGCTCTTCGTCTCCATTCTTCTTGTGATTTCAGACCATCTTACTCGAACTTTCCTGATTTCTTGTCTGAAACCGAATTCTCGGCTCTCGTCTTTGAAGACTTGCAGCGCCTTCTTCCTTCGATATTGCTCCAGGCTTCTGTTCGCCGCTATTCCTGAGTTAGGTACGTCCTTTGCCCCTTTCATTTCCTCCTTTGTCCTGGATCCCTCAAATTTGAGGTGGTTGCTGCATTTTTGGGCTTTTCGGTTCTTTTACTTTTGGAATCGGGACCATTGCCTAGCCCCACTTCCCCACTTTGTAGATTGGAGTTCTATAGTTCACATTCTCGCTGTTGGGAGTTATTGTGTTGATCCAAGGGTCATTAGAGAGTTCCTGACCAGTGCCCCTTCCCTTTACCGCTCTTTTAATCTTCCTTTTTCTCTTCCTACCATGTCAGCCTCTTCTGGAGCCACTCGCTCCTCTGTTTCACTCTTAGGGGATAGGTCAGCCGAGGAAGATACTGAATTAGGGGAAGTAGGTGACGAGATAGACAATTTCCCTGGGGTAGATGTCGCTGATTCTGAGGTCAATACCGGGGAGTTCCCCTCAGCATCTTCTCCCCTGCCCCCTAAGTCAGACAAAGGTAAAGGCAAGGTCAGTGGAGTTGGGATTTCTGATGTCTCAACGTACTTAGGAGCTGCCTATAAGCTAGCTGAGCAAGTGGGCCCTAGCAAGTTCAATCCTTTTTTGTTAAACGTTTTGCGTACTCGCTATAGCTTCCCTGATGGCGTTGAGCTCTTGAGCCCAGACAGTTTTACTCCCTACGTTGCCCAGGTTAATAAGAGGGTCTGTTTTTTTTAGGCCGCCTTGGATAATGGCCTTCGTTTTCCTATACATCCCTTTTTCAAAACCATTTTGCAGTACTTCAACGTGTGCCTCTCTCAACTTTCTCCTAATTTCTGGGGTGTCTTAGCGGGTCTTCTGGTTATTTTCAAAGATTTAGACCTCGGGGTCCCTACCCTTCCTTTGTTCTTAGAGTTCTTCAATGTTAAACCGACCTCTGAAGGCTTCTTGTATGCCTCTAAGCGTGCCAATGTTAGGCAGCTTATTTCTAACATTCCGACCTCCCACAAGCACTGGAAGGAACATTTCTTTTTTGTCGAGGGCACCAATTGGGAATACAATCCTGCTGACAGGTCGGACACTCTTGGTATTCCCAAGGCCTGGACTCGTCCGGACAACTTGGGTGAGTCCTTAATTGGGTTAGTTGTGTTTTTCGTTTCGAGGACCATGAGCTCCTAACTCTGTTCTGCCTTTGAGTTTTCTAGGTACTCGTCTCAAGCTTAGCACTGAGGAAAAAGAGGCGAGGGAGATATTGGCGAGGTGCACCCCAAGAAGGTATTCCGAGCTCATTCTGCCTTGGGTTTTGGTGGACAGAGGGTTCAGCCTCCCTGAGGTAGAGATTGAGGCTCCGCTTCCAATTTCTGTGGTCAGACCTGAAGGAGTTGCTGGTAACCCCCTTTTCCTAAGGGTTCCTTTATCTTACTTTTCATTTCTTTTTATCTAACTGTTTTAGCTCAGATCTTCCAGGATCTTCCACTATGAAGCTTAACCCGGAGGAAATCCAGGCCAAGGTGAATAAGTTGTCAAAGAGTGGCAGAGGTAGCAAGCGAAAGGTCCAGGTTGGTTTTGGGGAGTAGCTCTGCTCCTCAGGCCAAATTTCAAAAGGTGGGGGAACCAACTTCTTCTTCAGCTGCCGAGGATCTGGCTCCTCCACCTAGCTCCTCCGAGGTTGTGAAGACCCCTCCTTCTCCAAAAACCCAGCCTATCTTGGCGGGAGGACAGACCTTCCTTCCTCGTCAGAGATTGAGAAGGCTTTGGATGTGATCCCGCGTATCCGACCTGGTAGTTTCAAATACAGCTCTTCAGGGAAGATTATTAAGACACCACCGGTGGGTTCTGAGGGCAAGAAGGGGACGCTACCCGACGTGAAGGAAGATGAGGATTCCTTTTTTGAAAACATGGAGCTCGCCGCAGGGGCTGTTTCCTCTATTCTCCCCGAGTCTGACATCAAGAGGGCTGCCACTATGGAGCTTGAAGAGTCCATCGCCTCAGCTCTTCAGGGAGCAGCCTCTATAAGTCTTCATATTCTCAGTCACCCGCTTAACCTTACGCCATAGCTGTTTGCCGCTTGCTTTATTTACCGTTGTCTTTTTAGATGGCTATCCACGTAAAGGGCCTGTTGAGGAGAGTTCGGTCTTCCGAGTCTTCTGTTAAAGCTCTGAAGGCGTATGAGCTCAAGGTTGCGGAGCAGGCTTTTGAGAATGAGGATCTCAGAAACCAAGTAAAGGACCTAACCGAACAGTTGGAGAAGCAATCCTCTGATCTCAAGGGCTTTCAAGCGGCCAAGCTCAAGGCTGAGGAGGGAGAGAAGAAGGCTCGCGACGAGCTAAGGATTGTGGGGGATGAGCTGAAGCACAAAACTGAGCTCTGGACTAAGGCTAACCAGGATGCTTTTGACGCCCGCAACTCTCTTGAATTCACAAAGAGAGAATATGACACCATTTGCGAGGCCAATGGGATTCTCCACAAGGAGCTCAAGGAGAAGAGTGATTTAATAGCTGAGCTGACTGATGAAGCTACCACCCAATGGGCCTCTGGATGGATTGCTTTTCAGCGTAAGGCTTGCAAGAATTTTCCTGACCTAGATTTCAATTTTCCTATCCCAATAGAAGGGGAATTGGAAGAAACTGACTCTGATGGTGAGGAAGATACCTCAGCTCTTCCTCCTGAAGCCCCGCTCCAGGATATACCTGCTCCTCCCTCGATTGTTCGTGTTGCGTCCTTCTCTGCTGACCTGGTGACCGAAGCTCTTGAACAAGGATCATTACCAGATAGGGCAGAGGCTCTTGGGGTCAGCGTTCCTGACAATTCTACTCCTCCAGCTTTGAGATCCTTGCCCCCTGAGCTCCTGAGTTCTGCCACTCCTGTTGAGGCTGCATCCGCCGAGCTGCAGGATCTTCTGTCCACTCCCCCTCCAGAAACTTAGGATTTTTTAGTTGTAACCTCTTTTCTTTGAAAGAATGTTTTTTTTTTTTTTAATGCAACTTTGCCTTGGGCTAGGATTTTTGTGTTACTTTGCAATCTTCATCTGTTTTTCCTTTGCTGGCTTAGCACATATATACCTTTGAATTTTGATTTCGAACTGCACACTTACTTGTTTTGCTTTACATACTCCCCTTCCCCCCTTCGCTTTGAGGGGTGTTGTGCACTTCTTGAAGCGACATTACTAGATTTGAAGAGTATAGAAGACTTGGTGTTGAGCTCGGTATTTGGTATATTAGGGATCCCTTCCCTTTTCTTCTTCATTCTGAGCCACACAGCTTGATATTGTGAACTGGCGAGTTCCTTCTGAGCTACATGGCTCGAGTTTGTGAACTTAGGAATTCTTACTAAGCTATATAGCTCTTTTTGTGACCTTAAAAGCTCTTTTCTGAGCTTCATGGCTCTTTTAATAGACCCTTACTGGAATAAATAACAAATTCCACTGCTTTATTTTTCTGAACTTTCTTCTGAGTTCTCTTATCCTTCCCTTATCCCCCCTTGCTTTGAGAAGTGCTTCAGTCCTTCTTCAAACAAGATTATGGACTTCATGAGCTGCTAAGTTCTTTTGATGAACTGGGGAACCCATCAGGAACTTTATCATTCTGATGTGAGCAAAACTCTTGGAGCTGCAGGTCTGAGAGATCACGCTGAGGTGCAATGTTGCCAACCTGGCTGAGCTCCAAATTGAGGAATACTCTGGTGGGGTCAGAACTTTCTTCGATCGTTTTGAGTGCGATAGGAGGGTTAATCTTGCGCTGATTCCTTTCCCCGCCTTTTTCCCAACCGTTTTCCATAACCGTAACCACCTTTATTAATTAAGAAACCAAAAAGGCAGCCGACTCCCTTTCGCGTGGCTCTTGGTTTCCTAAACGTTCTTTAAGTCTCCTATCTTCTGCTAAGTTTCTTTCTTCTTTTGCAAAAAAATATTCCTAGGTTTCTTCTTGATTCTTCGTGGTTACCCTCTGTTTTCTTCGCAAGCTTTAATGGCTGCCCCTACTTCTTCTTTGTTCCAAGGAAGGACTTCCTTCGGGATCGACTGGAAGTGGCATTGCCGCTATTTATCTCCATCGTCCCTAGAATCCTCTTATTTGAAAGCCATCCAGAAACGGTTCTTTCCTGATCTCGATCTGCCTTTGCGAATCCCTACCCCGGATGAGCCCTGTAACTACCTTCCTCGAGGGGAAGTCTGCTTCTTCGAAGGTGCCCTGGACATGGGACTTCGCCTTCCCATTCATCCGGCCATAGGGCGAGTTCTTGCCTACTATGGCCTATGCCCTTCTCGCCTTTCCCCACAGGGATGGGCTGCTATGGTAAGCTTCTTCCTGTTCTGCCGCCTACATGGTCTTGGCAGGTTCCCCTTTGTCTCTGAGTTTCTATACTTCTTCGAGATCGAAGAAGACGATGCCCCCTGCTTCAGCTTCTTCCGTTGGAGGAATTTCAAATTACGCCCTTTGGTTCTAGGCCTTCCCTCCAATCCTGAAGGATGGTCTAGACGCTTCTTTTTTGCTTCTGGGGAGTCTTGGCGGTCCCCTGAGGATCGCTGCCGTGAAGCTAGGATTACACGGTCCTGGAAGAGCTTCTCTCGTATTGGTAGGTTCGATCTGAGCTCTCTTGACTTTAAACTTTTCTTGATGATATATTCTCATTATACTCTTCTTGCTCAGGTCCCCCTGATTTGGATGTGCCCTAGATCATAAATATTGATGAATTGCTGTTTGCTGAGTCTAGGACTTATTCTGAGCTAATGACGAGTGCCAACCTTTATTTGCTTGGGGCTGAGGCTACTGAATTTGAATTTTCCACTGTTCCTTACCCTTCCTGGACTTCTTTCTCTGACTCCGACGACGAAGGGGATTCCGATGAGGATGGGGACGCTGGTGCGAGCTCAAAGAGGCGTAGGAGGGATGGCTCTTTTTCCCCTGATTCTCTGTCCGCTTTCTTCCTCACCCCGGCAGGTCAGAAGCTTCTTGATTCACTTTATAAGGCTGAGCAAGAAAGGGACGAGCTGAAGAAGGAGAATGCTAGCCTGAAGGAAGAAATTGCTGAGCTGAAGTCTCAGCTTAAAAAAGATTAGGGCCTCTATCCCCTTGCATTTCCTTTCTTTTCTTGAACGTTGCCAAATTATAGCTCTCTTTAAATGTTTCATGAATGTTTGTATTCTTGGATATTCTGAAAACCAGATCTTTCATTTCTGAATCTTTATGAACTGAGGAGTCCGACCCGAATTCTGTAAACTTATTTCAGCACACTCTTTGTGTTCAGAACACGAACGTAGATGGAAAACAGAAGATCATGTTTGTACCGTCCTTAGTCCATGACTGGTTCCACAGGTCGGACCATGAATATTGATGGAAAACAGAAGATCGTGTTTGCACTGACCTTAATTCCTAACTGATTTTCGTAGATGATCTCTGCTGCACCAAACATATTGGGGTCTTCGAGTGCGTCAACAGTGCACAAGGACTACTGGTCGTGGGGAAAGACTGTTGGTGTCTCCAAGAAGAGACCAGCTTTGAATTTTATGAGTTTAGAAGCGTGTCGTTTGCGTATGAGCTGAAGAGCTCATCTTGACCTTTTTAAGCTGAGAAGCTTATCCCTTATTTATGAGCTGAAGAGCTCATCTTGTATTTTATAAGCTTAGAAGCTTATCGCTTATTTATGAGCTGAAGAGCTCATTTTGAATTTTATAAGCTAAGAAGCTTATCGTTTGTTTATGAGCTGAAGAGCTCATCTTGATTTTTATAAGCTAAGAACCTTATCGTTTGTTTATGAGCTGAAGAGCTCATCTTGATTTTTATAAGCTGAGAACCTTATCGTTTGTTTATGAGCTGAAGAGCTCATCTTGATTTTTATAAGCTGAGAAGCTTATCCTTTGTTTATGAGCTGAAGAGCTCATCTTGATTTTTATAAGCTGAGAAGCTTATCATTTGTTTATGAGCTGAAGAGCTCATCTTGATTTTTATAAGCTGAGAAGCTTATCGTTAGCTGTAGAGCTTATTGCACATTCCTTTACTTTGGAAACCATATAAGGGTGAATAAAAGACTCGTTTATTCTTATTAAAACAGCTCTGTTATAAATAACACTTACTGAAAGAACTTCTTAAGGTGTTCGGCGTTCCAAGAGTGTGGTAGGACCTTCCCCTCCTCTGTTTGTAACTCATAGTTCCCTGGTCTGATTACCCTTGATACGATATAGGGTCCTTCCCAGTTGGGTCCCAACTTCCCATGCGTGGGATCCTTCCTTGCAAGCAGAAGCCTCCTAAGTACCAAGTTTCCAGCCTTGAAACTTCTGTGCCTTACCTTCCTGTCGTCGTATCTTGCAGTTTTCCTTTGGTAAATTTGGACACGATGCAGAGCTCTGTCTCTTTTTTCATCCAAGAGATCGAGGTTTAATAAGAGAGACTCATCATTGTGTTTGGCATCTGCAAATTCCACCCTTGGTGATTGGAGCCCCACCTCAACAGGGGCTACCGCTTCGGTTCCAAAGGCCAAAGCGAAGGGGGTTTCCTGAGTTGCAGACCTGACGGTGGTCCTGTAGGCCCACAGCACCTCAGGGATGTACTCCACCCACTTGCCTTTTAGGTTTTCTAATTTGGTCTTCAGAGCTGTCTTTATGGTTCTGATTGTGACCTCTGCTTGCCCATTGGATTGAGGATGTGCAGGAGCTGAGAAATAGTTCTTTATCCCAAGCTCAACACAAAAGCTCTTAAACTTTGAGTTGTCAAACTGCTTCCCATTGTCAGACACGACTGCTCTGGGAACCCCAAATCTGCAAACTATCGACTTCCAAACAAAGTTTTGGACTTTTTGTTCGGTGATTATTGCCAAAGGTTCGACCTCTGCCCACTTGGTGAAGTAATACACCCCTATAATAGCAAACTTGCATTGTCCCACACCGGTCGGAAGGGCCATGGGCTTACCACCGAGGTTAGCAGCTCAGGTGGACAGTGGGAAACATTGGCATGTTCCTGGCAAACCTTGCATTTTTTTACTAAATCGGTGGCATCTTTGAGCATGGTTGGCCAATAATATCCTTGTCTCAGTACTTTTCCTGCCAAGGCCCGAGCTCCTATGTGATTGCCACATATCCCTTCATGTACTTCTCTGAGTATATAGTTGGCATCTTCATCTCCCACGCACTTAAGGAGAGGCGTTGAGAATCCTTGTTTGTACAGATTTCCTTGCAGCAAGGAAAACCTGGCTGACCTGGTCCTCAGCTTGGATGCCTCCTTGGCATCGCTTGGTAGAGTCCCACTCTACAGGTACCCTATGATGGGGTCTATCCAACTCGGCTGAGCTTCGATTGGTAGTATGTCCTCTTCTTCGATACCCACTGAAGGCTCTGGAAGGTGCTCTACTGGTATTAGCCTATCCAAATCTTCTTGTGAAGCAGTTGCTAACCTCGCCAATGCATCCGCTCGTGCATTCTCTGCTCTGGGCACGTGTCTGACGTTAACCTGCACAAACTTTTTCATTAGTTCTCGTACCTTTCTGAGGTAAAGGACCATTTTTTCGCCTCTCGCTTCGTAGGACTCCTCTATCTGCTTTACTACCAGTTGAGAGTCAGTGCAGATCTCCAGCTGCTCTGCTTCCATAGAATAAGCAAGATTGAGCCCAGCGATGACAGCTTCATATTCTGCCTCGTTATTTGAAGCCTTGAACCCAAACCTAAGGGCATACTCGACATCTATTCCTTCTAGAGAGGTCAAGATCATTCCTGCACCGCTTCCCTGAGCATTGGCAGCTCCATCTACTGAAAGCCTCCATATGGGGAGGTCTAGCATTAAATCTGTGGTCTCCCTAGGCGCTGCTGCTGTGAACTCTGCGATGAAATCCGCCAAAATTTGCCCTTTGATCGCAGTTCTTGGCTTATATCTGATATCAAACTCACTGAGCTCTATGGCCCATTTAACCAGCCTCCCCGAGGATTCTGGCTTATGCAACACTTGCTTCAATGGCTGGTCTGTTGGAACCTCGATAGTATGAGCCTGGAAATAGGGCCTAAGTCTCCTGGCTGTTGTAACCAATGCTAGAACGAGTTTTTCCATCTTTAGATATCTCTCCTCTGCCCCCCTCAGAGCTCTGCTACAGTAGTAGACTGGTTGCTGAGCTCTGTCTCTTTCTCTAACCAGCGCTGCGCTTGTTGAAAAATCTGAAACTGCTAGGTAGAGACTAAGGACTTCCCCTACTAAAGGGCTCACCAAAACAGGAGGAGAGCTCATTTGAAGGGATCGTGCCCTATCTTCGTCCCTTGATGATACCTAAAATAAGCCCTAGACACGAGCTTAGAAAGTGAGCTCAGCCCAGGAGCTAAGGTAAAATAAGCAGAGCTCATCCAGCCATGGTCTGAGCTCATCCAGCCAGGCGCAAGGGTTCCCAGCTGAAGATACGAACTGAGAAATGACAAAAGGGCAGCGAGATGACAGCGGATACCTTCACAATGGGAATTAGGCTGATCCAAGGCGTGAAACCCGTAACCAACCAGGATCCTCTCCTAAAACCAAGGAGAGAATCCCATGATAGAAGGCAAAGATCTCGCCGTTTGAAGCCAGCCATAGGAAGTTTAGGTAACTCCGAGATTATAGACGAAGATAGGGCACGATCCCTTCAATAAAGGAGGTGATTTCGAATTAGAGGTAAGCATGAGGCTATAAAAGGGAGGCAATAGAGCCCCACGGGGGAGAGATACGACGGTAATACATTCAACTGGATCAATAAGAAAGAGAGGAGCCAGAAACTCCATTACAGAGTGGACTAGCCGAGCTCAGGCCGGTGAACCACTATAATCTTGTCTTGTTATCAGCCCCTTTCCAAAATCCCCTAAGCATCATATTGCCTTATCAAGCACGAGCCTTGCAGCTCAGACATCGTACTCAGCTTCACCCGGATCGTTCATATTAAATAACCCTGTTCCATAGCTCATTCGCGTAGATTCGCACCATCAGTTTGGCGCCGTCTGTGGGAATCGAATGTTCCTATTTACAAATAAGCTGATCTCTCAGTGACTGATGGTAACAACTCGAAATATGAGCAGAAGTCAAACAAACCTACCACGAATGCAAGATCAGCAGGAAGCTACCAACGGCAGACAACCCGGGAACGTTCAAGAGGCTAATTCCCCCATTAATAACGAGATGGAGGCCCTTCGCCTCGTCAATCAACGTTTGCTAAGGGAAAATGCAGAGCTATCAAAGCTCATACAGCGCCCGCAGGAGGCACGACCGGCCCAAGAAGGCCAGAATAATCCCCCTCATAGGGAACAACGACACTGGGATCCCCTTAGAGAGGTCGACGAAGGAGGAGAGAGCAGCCAGACCAGGGGGCATGCTCCTTACCTATCCCCTAGAAATGGCCACAACGATGAAGTGCAAAGTCAGAACGATGGGGGTGAGAGGGACGATTTTTTCCCTTACCCGCAAGACAGAAGAAAACAACATTGGGAGCAACGCTTCAAAGACATCCAGCAAGAGCTCAGCCACATGAAGGAGGCTGTAAAGAGCAAGGCTCCGGTTACAATGGATGTCCTAGTGCAACAAACCGAGTCCCCATTCACCACTGGAGTGCTACACTTTCCCCTCCCACCAAAGTTCAGGATGCCGCAAGTAGAGGTCTTTGACGGAACGAAAGATCCCGTAGACCATCTCAACACTTACAAGAACCAAATGGAGCTGCATGGATACCAGGATCCTGTACGTTGCAGAGCTTTTGCCATCACATTGAAAGGCTCCTCCCTAGCCTGGTTTCACAGGCTTCCACCGGCCTCGATCTCATCCTTTAAAGAGCTCTCCATAGCTTTCGTATCTCACTTTATAGGAGCCAGGATATACAGAAAGCCGAGCTACCACCTACTGAATGTGAAACAGGGGCCCCAAGAAAACCTGAGATCTTATGTCCAAAGGTTCAACTCGGAGACACTAAAAGTAGACGTTCCAGACGAAAAATTCGCCATAACTGCCTTTATTGCAGGGTTGGGAGTACAATCAAAGGATTTAATGTTCTCCATATCGAAGAATCCTCATGCAAGTATGGCTGAGGTGTTAGCCAAGGCAGAGAAGTATATAAATGGTGAAGAGGCACTCCTTTCCAAAGTAGGAGGTACATCCTCACGAAAGGAGAAGGAAAAGGAAGAAAAGAGGAGGGACCGAAGTCCCAGGAAGGAAAAAGGGCGAGACAGGTCTCCAAGAAGGGATAGGGACCGCTCGCCAAAGAGAAGAGGAAATGTCAGAGATCGCCTGGGCCCCATGCAGCCTGAACTACAGCCCAGATACGGACCTCAGCGATTCACCCCACTCACTGCCGCTGTATCACAAGTCCTGTATGAGGTCCAAAACGAGAAGTTCTTAAGATGACCACCTCGGATGAAGGCAGATCCGGCCAAGAGAGACCCCACGAAGTACTGCGATTACCACAGAGATCATGGTCACCACACTGATGACTGTATTCAACTAAAGAAGGAAATCGAGTTCTTGATCCGGCGAGGTCAGTTACGTCGCTTCGTAGCCCATGACAACCAGAACCAAGCTCTTCCACCTCCACCACCCCAACAGCGGGCACCTGCACCACATCAGCAACCTCTAGGTGAGATCAGAGTAATATCTGGAGGGTTCGCTGGAGGCGGAGAGTCCAGCTCAGCCAGGAAAGCACACCTCCGACGGATCAGAGCCGAAGAAGCTCTCGAAGTACACGCTGTATCCAAAGCACCACGCTTAGATACAGCTATCACTTTTTCAGATGCTGATTTGGAGGGATGCCAGTACCCTCATGATGATCCATTGGTGGTGCGAGCTGTGGTGGCTAATAGAACCGTTCATCGAGTTCTAATCGATAACGGGAGCTCGGCGGATATCATTTTCGCACCTGCATTCGACAAGATGAACATAGGAAGGGAGAGACTAGAACCTGTAAACACTCACTTGCTGGGATTCTCCGGGGAAAGGGTGCTCCCCCTGGGCTCGATCCAACTCGTGCTCACCCTAGGGGACCCACCTTGCCAAGCCACCACAACCGTAAAATTCTTAGTGGTCGATGCACCCTCTGCATACAACATCTTGCTTGGAAGGCCATCCCTTAATTATATGAAGGCAATCCCTTCTGCCTATCACTTGGTCGTCAAATTCCCTACAGAAAATGGAATCGGAGCAGTCCGAGGAGACCAGCGTATAGCAAGAGAATGCTACATGGCTTCTGTAAAGAGGAAGGAGGTTGAGAACATCCAATTGGATGAACTCGACATGAGAGATGAAATGGAGACAAGACCAATGCCCTCAGAAGAGCTGGAACCAATTCAGCATGATGGGAAACCAGAACACCTCGTTTATGTAGGTTCCAGACTGAACGCTGAGCTCAAAGGCCTCCTCATCCAGTTCCTGAAGGAGAATATAGGAGTGTTTGCTTGGAAGCAAGAAGACATGGAAGGAATTGACCCTTCGGTTATTACCCATAAGCTAAGCGTGAACCCAACTTGCAAGCCCGTCAAACAAAAGAGGAGAAGCTTTGCCTCCGAAAGGCAAAGGGCAATTAATGAGGAGGTCAGCAAACTCCTCCATGCCAAGGCTATCAGGGAAGTTGACTACCCTACCTGGTTGTCGAACGTGGTCCTCGTCAAGAAAACCAATGGCAAATGGCGACTGTGCATCGACTTCACTGATCTCAACCGAGCATGCCCCAAGGATTGTTTTCCCTTACCTCGGATCGACTTAATAGTGGATGCCACAGCTGGACACGAGCTGCTGAGCTTCATGGACGCCTTCTCAGGTTATAACCAGATTAGAATGGATCCCAATGACCAAGAGAAGACCTCATTTGTAACTGAACAGGGAACATACTGTTATCAGGTCATGCTTTTCGGACTAAAGAACGCTGGAGCCACTTACCAGCGACTGGTAAATAGGATGTTCCAAAAACAAATAGGAGCATTCATGGAAGTTTACATCGATGACATGTTAATAAAGTCACTAAAAGCAGAGCTCCACATCGAGCACCTAGCCGAATCATTCCAGATTCTAAAGGAGTACAAAATGAAGCTCAACCCTGCGAAATGCGCATTTGGGGTCTCGGCAGGAAAATTCCTGGGTTTTATAGTTAGCAGCAGAGGGATTGAAGCTAACCCAGAGAAGGTTAGGGCAATGGTGGAAATGCAATCACCGTCCAACACAAGGGAGGTGCAACGCTTGACACGCAGGATAGTTTCCTTGAGCCGTTTTGTATCTAGGTCAAGCGATAAGTGCCAGCCATTCTTTCAGATCTTGAAGAAGGCGTTCCAGTGGGATACCAGGTGTGAAGAAGCATTCGAAGCCCTGAAAAATTATATGAGCTCTCCTCCTGTTTTGATGAGCCCTTTAGTAGGGGAAGTCCTTACTCTCTACCTAGCAGTTTCAGATTTTTCAACAAGCGCAGCGCTGGTTAGAGAACGAGACAGAGCTCAGCAACCAGTCTACTACTGTAGCAGAGCTCTGAGGGGGGCAGAGGAGAGATATCCAAAGATGGAAAAACTCGTTCTAGCATTGGTTACAACAGCCAGGAGACTTAGGCCTATTTCCAGGCTCATACTATCGAGGTTCCAACAGACCAGCTATTGAAGCAAGTGTTGCATAAGCCAGAATCCTCGGGGAGGCTGGTTAAATGGGACATAGAGCTCAGTGAGTTTGATATCAGATATAAGCCAAGAACTGCGATCAAAGGGCAAATTTTGGCGGATTTCATCGCAGAGTTCACAGCAGCAGCGCCTAGGGAGACCACAGATTTAATACTAGACCTCCCCATATGGAGGCTTTCAGTAGATAGAGCTGCCAATGCTCAGGGAAGCGGTGCAGGAATGATCTTGACCTCTCTAGAAGGAATAGATGTCGAGTATGCCCTTAGGTTTGGGTTCAAGGCTTCAAATAACGAGGCAGAATATGAAGCTGTCATCGCTGGGCTCAATCTTGCTTATTCTATGGAAGCAGAGCAGCTGGAGATCTGCACTGACTCTCAACTGGTAGTAAAGCAGATAGAGGAGTCCTACGAAGCGAGAGGCGAAAAAATGGTCCTTTACCTCAGAAAGGTACGAGAACTAATGAAAAAGTTTGTGCAGGTTAACGTCAGACACGTGCCCAGAGCAGAGAATGCACGAGCGGATGCATTGGCGAGGTTAGCAACTGCTTCACAAGAAGATTTGGATAGGCTAATACCAGTAGAGCACCTTCCAGAGCCTTCAGTGGGTATCGAAGAAGAGGACATACTACCAATCGAAGCTCAGCCGAGTTGGATAGACCCCATCATAGGGTACCTGCAGAGTGGGACTCTACCAAGCGATGCCAAGGAGGCATCCAAGCTGAGGACCAGGTCAGCCAGGTTTTCCTTGCTGCAAGGAAATCTGTACAAACAAGGATTCTCAACGCCTCTCCTTAAGTGCGTGGGAGATGAAGATGCCAACTATATACTCAGAGAAGTACATGAAGGGATATGTGGCAATCACATAGGAGCTCGGGCCTTGGCAGGAAAAGTACTGAGACAAGGATATTATTGGCCAACCATGCTCAAAGATGCCACCGATTTAGTAAAAAAATGCAAGGTTTGCCAGGAACATGCCAATGTTTCCCACTGTCCACCTGAGCTGCTAACCTCGGTGGTAAGCCCATGGCCCTTCCAACAGTGGGGTTTGGATATTCTTGGACCCCTTCCGACCGGTGTGGGACAATGCAAGTTTGCTATTATAGGGGTGGATTACTTCACCAAGTGGGCAGAGGTCGAACCTTTGGCAATAATCACCGAACAAAAAGTCCAAAACTTTGTTTGGAAGTCGATAGTTTGCAGATTTGGGGTTCCCAGAGCAGTCCTGTCTGACAATGGGAAGCAGTTTGACAACTCAAAGTTTAAGAGCTTTTGTGCTGAGCTTGGGATAAAGAACTATTTCTCAGCTCCTGCACATCCTCAATCCAATGGGCAAGCAGAGGTCACAATCAGAACCATAAAGACAGCTCTGAAGACCAAATTAGAAAACCTAAAAGGCAAGTGGGTGGAGTACATCCCTGAGGTGCTGTGGGCCTACAGGACCACCGTCAGGTCTGCAACTCAGGAAACCCCCTTCGCTTTGGCCTTTGGAACCGAAGCGGTAGCCCCTGTTGAGGTGGGGCTCCAATCACCAAGGGTGGAATTTGCAGATGCCAAACACAATGATGAGTCTCTCTTATTAAACCTCGATCTCTTGGATGAAAAAAGAGACAGAGCTCTGCATCGTGTCCAAATTTACCAAAGGAAAACTGCAAGATACTACGACACGAAGGTAAGACACAGAAGTTTCAAGGCTGGAGACTTGGTACTTAGGAGGCTTCTGCTTGCAAGGAAGGATCCCACGCATGGGAAGTTGGGACCCAACTGGGAAGGACCCTATATCGTATCAAGGGTAATCAGACCAGGGAACTATGAGTTACAAACAGAGGAGGGGAAGGTCCTACCACACTCTTGGAACGCCGAACACCTTAAGAAGTTCTTTCAGTAAGTGTTATTTATAACAGAGTTGTTTTAATAAGAATAAACGAGTCTTTTATTCACCCTTATATGGTTTCCAAAGTAAAGGAATGTGCAATAAGCTCTACAGCTAACGATAAGCTTCTCAGCTTATAAAAATCAAGATGAGCTCTTCAGCTCATAAACAAACGATAAGCTTCTCAGCTTATAAAAATCAAGATGAGCTCTTCAGCTCATAAACAAATGATAAGGTTCTCAGCTTATAAAAATCAAGATGAGCTCTTCAGCTCATAAACAAACGATAAGCTTCTCAGCTTATAAAAATCAAGATGAGCTCTTCAGCTCATAAACAAACGATAAGCTTCTTAGCTTATAAAATTCAAAATGAGCTCTTCAGCTCATAAATAAGTGATAAGCTTCTAAGCTTATAAAATACAAGATGAGCTCTTCAGCTTATAAATAAGGGATAAGCTTCTCAGCTTAAAAAGGTCAAGATGAGCTCTTCAGCTCATACGCAAACGACACGCTTCTAAACTCATAAAATTCAAAGCTGGTCTCTTCTTGGAGACACCAACAGTCTTTCCCCACGACCAGTAGTCCTTGTGCACTGTCGACGCACTCGAAGACCCCAATATGTTTGGTGCAGCAGAGATCATCTACGAAAATCAGTTAGGAATTAAGGTCAGTGCAAACACGATCTTCTGTTTTCCATCAATATTCATGGTCCGACCTGTGGAACCAGTCATGGACTAAGGACGGTACAAACATGATCTTCTGTTTTCCATCTACGTTCGTGTTCTGAACACAAAGAGTGTGCTGAAATAAGTTTACAGAATTCGGGTCGGACTCCTCAGTTCATAAAGATTCAGAAATGAAAGATCTGGTATTCAGAATATCCAAGAATACAAACATTCATGAAACATTTAAAGAGAGCCATAATTTGGCAACGTTCAAGAAAAGAAAGGAAATGCAAGGGGATAGAGGCCCTAATCTTTTTTAAGCTGAGACTTCAGCTCAGCAATTTCTTCCTTCAGGCTAGCATTCTCCTTCTTCAGCTCGTCCCTTTCTTGCTCAGCCTTATAAAGTGAATCAAGAAGCTTCTGACCTGCCGGGGTGAGGAAGAAAGCGGACAGAGAATCAGGGGAAAAAGAGCCATCCCTCCTACGCCTCTTTGAGCTCGCACCAGCGTCCCCATCCTCATCGGAATCCCCTTCGTCGTCGGAGTCAGAGAAAGAAGTCCAGGAAGGGTAAGGAACAGTGGAAAATTCAAATTCAGTAGCCTCAGCCCCAAGCAAATAAAGGTTGGCACTCGTCATTAGCTCAAAATAAGTCCTAGACTCAGCAAACAGCAATTCATCAATATTTATCATCTCGGGCACATCCAAATCAGGGGGACCTGAGCAAGAAGAGTATAATGAGAATATATCGTCAAGAAAATTTTAAAGTCAAGAGAGCTCAGATCGAACCTACCAATACGAGAGAAGCTCTTCCAGGACCGTGTAATCCTAGCTTCACGGCAGCGATCCTCAGGGGACCGCCAAGACTCCCCAGAAGCAAAAAAGAAGCGTCTAGACCATCCTTCAGGATTGGAGGGAAGGCCTAGAACCAAAGGGCGTAATTTGAAATTCCTCCAACGGAAGAAGCTGAAGCAGGGGGCATCGTCTTCTTCGATCTCGAAGAAGTATAGAAACTCAGAGACAAAGGGGAACCTGCCAAGACCATGTAGGCGGCAGAACAGGAAGAAGCTTACCATAGCAGCCCATCCCTGTGGGGAAAGGCGAGAAGGGCATAGGCCATAGTAGGCAAGAACTCGCCCTATGGCCGGATGAATGGGAAGGCGAAGTCCCATGTCCAGGGCACCTTCGAAGAAGCAGACTTCCCCTCGAGGAAGGTAGTTACAGGGCTCATCCGGGGTAGGGATTCGCAAAGGCAGATCGAGATCAGGAAAGAACCGTTTCTGGATGGCTTTCAAATAAGAGGATTCTAGGGACGATGGAGATAAATAGCGGCAATACCACTTCCAGTCGATCCTGATGGAAGTCCTTCCTTGGAACAAAGAAGAAGTAGGGGCAGCCATTAAAGCTTGCGAAGAAAACAGAGGGTAACCACGAAGAATCAAGAAGAAACCCAGGAATATTTTTTTGCAAAAGAAGAAAGAAACTTAGCAGAAGATAGGAGACTTAAAGAACGTTTAGGAAACCAAGAGCCACGCGAAAGGGAGTCGGCTGCCTTTTTGGTTTCTTAATTAATAAAGGTGGTTACGGTTATGGAAAACGGTTGGGAAAAAGGCGGGGAAAGGAATCAGCGCAAGATTAACCCTCCTATCGCACTCAAAACGACCGAAGAAAGTTCTGACCCCACCAGAGTATTCCTCAATTTGGAGCTCAGCCAGGTTGGCAACATTGCACCTCAGCGTGATCTCTCAGACCTGCAGCTCCAAGAGTTTTGCTCACATCAGAATGATAAAGTTCCTGATGGGTTCCCCAGTTCATCAAAAGAACTTAGCAGCTCATGAAGTCCATAATCTTGTTTGAAGAAGGACTGAAGCACTTCTCAAAGCAAGGGGGGATAAGGGAAGGATAAGAGAACTCAGAAGAAAGTTCAGAAAAATAAAGCAGTGGAATTTGTTATTTATTCCAGTAAGGGTCTATTAAAAGAGCCATGAAGCTCAGAAAAGAGCTTTTAAGGTCACAAAAAGAGCTATATAGCTTAGTAAGAATTTCTAAGTTCACAAACTCGAGCCATGTAGCTCAGAAGGAACTCGTCAGTTCACAATATCAAGCTGTGTGGCTCAGAATGAAGAAGAAAAGGGAAGGGATCCCTAATATACCAAATACCGAGCTCAACACCAAGTCTTTTATACTCTTCAAATCTAGTAATGTCGCTTCAAGAAGTGCACAACACCCCTCAAAGCGAAGGGGGGAAGGGGAGTATGTAAAGCAAAACAAGTAAGTGTGCAGTTCAAAATCGAAATTCAAAGGTATATATGTGCTAAGCCAGCAAAGGAAAAACAGATGAAGATTGCAAAGTAACACAAAAATCCTAGCCCAAGGCAAAGTTGCATAAAAAAAAAAAAAAAACATTCTTACAAAGAAAAGAGGTTACAACTAAAAAATCCTAAGTTTCTGGAGGGGGAGTGGACAGAAGATCCTGCAGCTCGGCGGATGCAGCCTCAACAGGAGTGGCAGAACTCAGGAGCTCAGGGGGCAAGGATCTCAAAGCTGGAGGAGTAGAATTGTCAGGAACGCTGACCCCAAGAGCCTCTGCCCTATCTGGTAATGATCCTTGTTCAAGAGCTTCGGTCACCAGGTCAGCAGAGAAGGACGCAGCACGAACAATCGAGGGAGGAGCAGGTATATCCTGGAGCGGGGCTTCAGGAGGAAGAGCTGAGGTATCTTCCTCACCATCAGAGTCAGTTTCTTCCAATTCCCCTTCTATTGGGATAGGAAAATTAAAATCTAGGTCAGGAAAATTCTTGCAAGCCTTACGCTGAAAAGCAATCCATCCAGAGGCTCATTGGGTGGTAGCTTCATCAGTCAGCTCAGCTATTAAATCACTCTTCTCCATGAGCTCCTTGTGGAGAATCCCATTGGCCTCGCAAATGGTGTCATATTCTCTCTTTGTGAATTCAAGAGAGTTGCGGGCGTCAAAAGCATCCTGGTTAGCCTTAGCCCAGAGCTCAGTTTTGTGCTTCAGCTCATCCCCCACAATCCTTAGCTCGTCGCGAGCCTTCTTCTCTCCCTCCTCAGCCTTGAGCTTGGCCGCTTGAAAGCCCATGAGATCAAAGGATTGCTTCTCCAACTGTTCGGTTAGGTCCTTTACTTGGTTTCTGAGATCCTCATTCTCAAAAGCCTGCTCCGCAACCTTGAGCTCATACGCCTTCAGAGCTTTAACAGAAGACTCGAAAGACCGAACTCTCCTCAACAGGCCCTTTACGTGGATAGCCATCTAAAAAGACAAAGGTAAATAAAGCAAGCGGCAAACAGCTATGGCTTAAGGTTAAGCGGGTGACTGAGAATATCAAGACTTACAGAGGCTGCTCCCTGAAGAGTTGAGGCGATGGACTCTTCAAGCTCCATAGTGGCAGCCCTCTTGATGTCAGACTCGGGGAGAATAGAGGAAACAGCCCCTGCGGCGAGCTCCATGTTTTCAAAAAAGGAATCCTCATCTTCCTTCACGTCGGGTAGCGTCCCCTTCTTGCCCTCAGAACCCACCGGTGGTGTCTTAATAATCTTCCCTGAAGAGCTGTATTTGAAACTACCAGGTCGGATACGCGGGATCACATCCAAAGCCTTCTCAATCTCTGACGAGGAAGGAGAGGTCTGTCCTCCCGCCAAGATAGGCTGGGTTTTTGGAGAAGGAGGGGTCTTCACAACCTCGAAGGAGCTAGGTGGAGGAGCTAGATCCTCGGCAGCTGAAGAAGAAGTTGGCTCCCCCACCTTTTGAACTTTGGCCTGAGGAGTAGAGCTACTCCCAGAACCAACCTGGACCTTTCGCTTGCTACCTCTGCCACTCTTTGACAACTTATTCACCTTGGCCTGGATTTCCTCCGGGTTAAGCTTCATAGTGGAAGATCCTAGAAGATCTGAGCTAAAACAGTTAGATAAAAAGAAATGAAAAGTAAGATAAAGGAACCCTTAGGAAAAGGGGGTTACCAGCAGCTCCTTCAGGTCTGACCACAGAAATTGGAAGCGGAGCCTCAATCTCTACCTCAGGGAGGCTGAACCCTCTGTCCACCAAAACCCAAGGCAGAATGAGCTCGGAATACCTTCTTGGGGTGCACCTCGCCAATATCTCCCTCGCCTCTTGTTCCTCAGTGCTAAGCTTGAGACAAGTACCTAGAAAACTCAAAGGCAGAACAGAGTTAGGAGCTCATGGTCCTCGAAACGAAAAACACAACTAACCCAATTAAGGACTCACCCAAGTTGTCCGAACGAGTCCAGGCCTTGGGAATACCAAGAGTGTCCGACCTGTCAGCAGGATTGTATTCCCAATTGGTGCCCCCGACAAAAAAGAAATGTTCCTTCCAGTGCTTGTGGGAGGTCGGAATGTTAGAAATAAGCTGCCTAACATTGGCACGCTTAGAGGCATACAAGAAGCCTTCAGAGGTCGGTTTAACATTGAAGAACTCTAAGAACAAAGGAAGGGTAGGGACCCCGAGGTCTAAATCTTTGAAAATAACCAGAAGACCCGCTAAGACACCCCAGAAATTCGGAGAAAGTTGAGAGGGGCACACGTTGAAGTACTGCAAAATGGTTTTGAAAAAGGGATGTATAGGAAAACGAAGGCCATTATCCAAGGCGGCCTCAAAAAAACAGACCCTCTTATTAACCTGGGCAACGTAGGGAGTAAAACTGTCTGGGCTCAAGAGCTCAACGCCATCAGGGAAGCTATAACGAGTACGCAAAACGTTTAACAAAAAAGGATTGAACTTGCTAGGGCCCACTTGCTCAGCTAGCTTATAGGCAGCTCCTAAGTACGTTGAGACATCAGAAATCCCAACTCCACTGACCTTGCCTTTACCTTTGTCTGACTTAGGGGGCAGGGGAGAAGATGCTGAGGGGAACTCCCCGGTATTGACCTCAGAATCAGCGACATCTACCCCAGGGAAATTGTCTATCTCGTCACCTACTTCCCCTAATTCAGTATCTTCCTCGGCTGACCTATCCCCTAAGAGTGAAACAGAGGAGCGAGTGGCTCCAAAAGAGGCTGACATGGTAGGAAGAGAAAAAGGAAGATTAAAAGAGCGGTAAAGGGAAGGGGCACTGGTCAGGCACTCTCTAATGACCCTTGGATCAACACAATAACTCCCAACAGCGAGAATGTGAACTATAGAACTCCAATCTACAAAGTGGGGAAGTGGGGCTAGGCAATGGTCCCGATTCCAAAAGTAAAAGAACCGAAAAGCCCAAAAATGCAGCAACCACCTCGAATTCGAGGGATCCAGGACAAAGGAGGAAATGAAAGGGGCAAAGGACGTACCTAACTCAGGAATAGCGACGAACAGAAGCCTGGATCAATATCGAAGGAAGAAGGCGCTGCAAGTCTTCAAAGACGAGAGCCGGGAATTCAGTTTCAGACAAGAAATCAGGAAAGTTCGAGTAAGATGGTCTGAAATCACAAGAAGAATGGAGACGAAGAGCGGTGAAGAAGGTGAACAGAGTGAGAATGAGGGTTTTCATGACCGTTTGGACATTTATGGCTTGAGAGGATGTGGGCTGGAACATGCGCGGGAATCGAGGAGACCATGATTGACAGAAAACCGTCAAAAAGGCAATGCCTTTATACAAGCCTAGGTCAGTCAGACTCTAGCTTGGTTTAAAAACAGGTCAGCCCCTGCCTAAGCTAACTTAAGGCAAGGGCTGGGGGGCAACTGATGATACCTAAAATAAGCCCTAGACACAAGCTTAGAAAGTGAGCTCAGCCCAGGAGCTCAGGTAAAATAAGCAGAGCTCATCCAGCCATGGTCTGAGCTCATCCAGCCAAGCGCAAGGGTTCCCAGCTGAAGATACGAACTGAGAAATGACAAGAGGGCAACGAGATGACAGCGGATACCTTCACAATGGGAATTAGGCTGATCCAAGGCGTGAAACCCGTAACCAACCAGGATCCTCTCCTAAAACCAAGGAGAGGATCCCATGATAGAAGGCAAAGATCTCGCCGTTTGAAGCCAGCCATAGGAAGTTTAGGTAACTCCGAGATTATAGACGAAGATATGGCACGATCCCTTCAATAAAGGAGGTGATTTCGAATTAGAGGTAAGCATGAGGCTATAAAAGGGAGGCAATAGAGCCCCACGGGGGAGATATACGACGGTAATACATTCAACTGGATCAATAAGAAAGAGAGGAGCCAGAAACTCCATTGTAGAGTGGACTAGCCGAGCTCAGGCCGGTGAACCACTATAATCTTGTCTTGTTATCACCCCCTTTCCAAAATCCCCTAAGCATCATATTGCCTTATCAAGCATGAGCCTTGCAGCTCAGACATCGTACTCAGCTTCATCCGGATCGTTCATATTAAATAACCCTGTTCCATAGCTCATTCGCGTAGATTCGCACCATCATTCCTAATTTTATATGTCCTTGGATACTGCTTTGATTTCCTGAGGCCTTTCCCTTTAATAATTTCTCATTATTTAAGGAGATCTGATCTCTAGCTCCTGAGGTCGGCTTATGGCTTTGTTTGGTATCCGAGGCTTTTGCCTTAGGTTTTACTGGTTTAAGGAGATCAAGTCTTAATTCTCCAAAGGAGGTCGAAGGATGGACCGTTCTTCCATTAGGAAATCGGGACTCGGGAGATCTTTGACCTTTGAAGGATACTTTTGCTAAACGGTTGATAGGGAGATCAGTAACTGATTGTGGTCGTGCCCCCCTTGTCCCTTACCTTAATGTAAATCCTTTCCCCAGACTCCAGGGTCCATGACCTTGGACTTCGAGGTATATACCTCAGTGTTGATAGAGGTGTGCATGATTATGCTTTAAGGAGATCAAAAGTCGGTTCTTAGTCGTGCCCCTTACTCCTTCCTCTAGTTTAACTTGGGTGGACTCTTGCCTCGGTAGGAAAGCCTTGGCGGCCTAAAGTCTCGGTGGGCTTTTTGCAGCAGGATCTTTCTGTAAATTACTTATCCCACAAGGAGCAGCAGCCCACTGCAGAGCCCCAGTTGAGTTCCCATCCTGTTGAGCATTTAATCTTCGATGTTAGATGCGCAGGGCCGGCTCAACAATATTTTTTTTTTTTAAAAAAACATGGGTTTTAGGCCCCAAATTTTTAGGTATATTACTAACTCATAAAAAATTTAAATCCTTTAAATTTTAAACCCTAAAAAAAAGCCCCAAAATATTAAGAATTGTAAAACCCGAAAAATTTTTTATTAAAATCCTAATTAAAGGGGTAAAATAATAATTAATTGTTAAAGCACGGGTCAAAAACGTGAATTTTTATAAAATTCAGATAAAGAAACGGACCTCACTGTTGGATTCGTCTCACGAAATCTAGTTATCCAGTAAATTTAAAATTCTTAGACAGTTGGATTTTCACGTGTTACAAAGCGATGGGGTGTCGCTCGAATAAAATAATTGCGATCAGATTTTATTCGCGGGACCCGAAAAATAATTTAAAGTTAGCTTAATAAAAATATACTGAACTTAACACAAGAAATTTAATTGATTCGAAATAAAATTAGACCCGTTAAAATTGAACGTGTGGCGTGATGTGGGCCAAACATTTAAAAGTATATAAAGTGGAAGACTTTTAGTCTTTCACTCATTTTTTTGGCAAGCCTCGGCAGTAAGAGAGAAAAGGGAGAGAAAAAGAAAAGAAAAAAGAAAAAAGTTAGATTTTGACCTTCTTTCTAAAATCTACTAAGATTGAACCGTTTAATCGTTTCGGGCCAAGAATTAAAGTTGTTTTGCGCAACGAGAGCTATGGAACCACACCAAAGACCGCATTTTTCTCCAAAAAAAAATATCAAGTACAAGAATCTAGGCCTAAGGCTTGGGAAGCTAAATTTGGGCTTTTCTTGGAGTCTACTACGTGGACTCACGCTACGAGAGGTAAGGTTTCCCCTATTTAGATGTAATTTCAACCTAAAATATGACATATGAAATGGGTAGGCTAAGAGTGTATATCATTTGTTAGGTCTTGACTAGTGTAACTAGTGGGTTAAATATAGGATTTATAATTAACCTTGTAATTAGTAAAATCCTATTATAATTAACTTGGTGTAAGGTAATGTTAGTGGTTTAAAGCATGTTAATTGTATATTAGTATGACTTGATGTTTTAATGACATATCAAGTTTAATAAAATTATTAGCTTGTTATGTGATTATGAAATAATATGTATGTTAAATTATTATTTAGCATATGATTAGTATAGTGGACTTGTGCTTATGTTTATAGAATTAATAAACATGTTGTCATGTTGGAAGTAATATGCATGCTAGTTGTGTAAATTGATGTGCCCTCTAGGTGTTTGTTTAAATGTCTAGGTGAATACAAGTATGTTAGTTGAGTTGATTATCTTACATAACATGTTTGGGATTGTGTTGAAAATGTCATTATATTGTATTCATTATGTAATGGACATTGTAAATGGTATCAAAGGCAATTGCACTTTGTATTGCATTATGCATAGGTTGCACTACATTCATGGGTATTGGCATGGGTGAGAGTGTGTGCATGGTATGAAATCAATCACCACATAGGTGGTTGATCGTGGGTTCGGAAAAGTCACACCAAGGTCCAGTTGAGTCGTACGGGAAATTAAATGGATAAATGTGTCGGGGTATATCAAGAAGGGTTAGATTCTTCCTCGGGTGCAATACCCACTTACTTGGTTTATACACTTTTCAGCGGTGCAATTCGAGAAAAGTGTAACAGCGTAAACGGAGCCGCAGGTGGGATGTCCTATTGGTGTAGACCATAAACCATCTCCCCACAAAGACACAACAAAATGAATTAATTAGTCATTGAGTGTACATAACATCAATGACGGGGCTTGGAATGCTCGGATACATACGCATGACATTGCATGTGTTGTGGGAGCTCGGGATGGGGCTCAGTGTTGGTATTGCTTGCGTGAGTCTCATCTCATGGCATGACATGATTTATGACATTTGTTCATAATAGACATATTTGAATGAATGCATGAAATGATTGTTGCATGTGACATTTCATATGCATTTGGGTTGAGAGGTATTCTCTATAGGAGTTACCCTATTGAGCGTTGACTCACCCTTTATGGGAACCATTTTCAGGTGCACCACAGGCTTTCACAGAAGCCCCTCTTACTGGTCCGCTTTGACGATTGAGTCGGACTGTGGCTCTTATTTTGACGTCGTAGTCCCTTGTTTATATTTACTTTTGGCCTTGTATAATTTTTGTAACAAAAACTTGGTTATATTTAAAAGGCATGTACATGAGACTCTTTTGAGACATTTATTCTTTTATGAATGAATGTACGTAGTGATGACGATTATGGTAGTATCCGATATTATGCAATTGAATATGGATGAATGGACTCGGTGTGGCCAATTTTGTATGATTGCACAGGTTGTATTTTTGGGTATAACTCCTCGTACAAATGAGACTCTGCCCGAATTTTATTAAATTATGGATCCCGATAAATGGGGCATAACGGCGTGGTATCGAGTTACACAGTATTCACGGGTATTCTGCGAGTTGATGGGTGATCAACGGCGTAATTACAGACACCTAGATTTTTGGGGCGTCACAAGTATAATCAACATTTTTATTATAATAATTTGGTCCATGATTCAATTCATAACATTAGAAATTTAAAAATCATAAGTTGAAAAAAATAAAAAGTACTCAAAAGTCAAGTCATATTTAGCCCTTCTCTCTGTGTAAAAATTAGTACAAAACATTAAAAAAAAGTTAAAATTAAACTTTCTTTCTGATAAAAAACAAAAACAAAAGTTGAAATATTTTTTTCAATAAAACTATCACGTCCTTCTTAGGTCTCTCTCTCATATAATAAATTGAAAATAATTTAATTTTTTTTAAAAAAATTAATATTAAAAATAAAAAAAGACTTCATTTAATATTTTCGTTTTAGGCCTCCAATTGCCTTAAGTCAACCCCTAGATGCGTTGTAACTTTCCTTTAAGGCACCAAGTTGCACTCTATGGCTGTATGATGTTCAACATATATGCTGGTTGTACAGCTTCTTGAATTCTTGATACATGGGTTCCATACAGATATATTGGTATACAGCCTACTGGGGACTTCCAACTTTTTTCCAAGCCAGGGGGAAGCTGGTCCCATCCCAGTGGTTTTTTAGGTTAATTAATTCAATTGAACTATCTTGCTTGAGGTAGTAGACTGCTCCACTTACCTGGTCTGATATCGAGGTTTGATGGTCGCAAATGCATGATTGATTATTTTGTGTGCAGGTACGCACACAGATGCGTGTGCATGTGTTATGTCTGTCGTAGAAGATTGGTAGAAGTTCATTGGACAAACTATATGCTCATTTTTTACACTTGGGGAGCCTGACGAAGCATAGTCAAGGTTGTAAACAAATAAAGGAGGAAAAATCAACCATAATGCTGTTTTATTGTTGCCCTGCATTGTTCTTGGAATCCAATTTGGTACATCGGCTACATGTGCTACAGAAACAAGTGAAAATACCAGTTCAACTCTGTCCTTGTACGAAAGAAGTTATAAATTAAATCACATTTTCATCATCAGTCGTTCTGACTTGGACATCTTGAATTTTTTCTATATCTATATCTATACTACTTAAAAAGTGGGGATACTTGAAAAATATTTATATTCCACTTTTACCCTTAACTATTTATATAAAGTCAATCATATCCACAATGTCTTTTAGTCTTCCTTTAGTATGAAACTAATTATATTTAATTTTGTTAATTACCTCTAAAATATTTATTACCCTAATTAATTACCAACTATCTATGCTACTTCTAATCTGAATGTTAACAAAAGTGTAAAGTTTTTGATTGACTATATTACCCTTAAAAAAATAGAAAAAGACACCAATCTTTTCAATTTTTTTTGTTGGTATGCAGATGATTAGTGTTCACACTGTATCTATTTACTTGAGTTAAGCAATCGACATTTGAATGCAACTAAGTCCAAAATCAAGTAACCCAAATGTAGTGGTCTTTAATGTACTCTCTAGAGTCACACTCAATGAGTTAAGAAATATAATTGTTCATAATCTTTCACCTTCTCCTTAATAATAGTATAATGTCAAACACTTTCTCATTCTCTCTGCACTTGCCATTATCCTATCTCCCTCTTTCACCATCCCAACCGATCAATTCTTTCAAAATAACAATGGCAAAACCAAGACAAAAATAAAAACGATGGTGTTAAATTCCACATGAGTACAACAAGATTCACATTCCTTGGACAAAATAGTGGAATCAATCAAGGTTCGAACCATGTCCGTTCTTTTTATAAGGCAGATGCTAAAAATGGTTTACGGATATAAACTTGGTGTCTGTGAGTATCAAAGACTTAGTTTCCTTGTGTTTCAGTACTACTTGTTAATGGTGTGATGGTTTTTGGTTCCCTTTTTTTTTTATCCACTGTTGTGACCTTTGGATTCTTTGAAGCAAATCATGGTAATAACATTAAACAATGACTTCAAGTGGTTTGGTGTGTATCTGGCCAAAATTGGTGAATTTTTTATATTCGTAATCTTTATATTTCTTATTCACTCTATATATGTTTAAATCTTGAATGAGTTAATTTAAAATTGAGAATAGTTAGCATTTGATCTCACACTACAGGGGGACAGTCAAAGGGCTTGCCTATCTTCATGGGTGGGCTCATATTAGAATTACCCATCAACAAATTCTTCTTCATGTCAATCTCTCTCCAAAGGTTGATGATTCTGGATTTGCTCGGTATTTTGCTACTGATAGGACTTACCTTAGCATTGGAATTGCGGGGACACCATAAGGAAAAGCTCTATGTGGTCATACGTTTCACTCTTCACCAAACAATAGAAGCCTTTATTTACCGGGAAAAAAGAAAGAACAAAAAAAATAAAATTTTAACTTGTAGTCGATTTCTATCACGTTCTTTCTTACTTTATGTTAGTCATGATTTCATGTATAGATTTCTTTATTTTCATAATGTCAAATTCAAGCTTCTCAGTCCTCTCAAATGTTATCGTCTCTTAGCACATTGTTATTTGAGTAATGAGATCTATAATCTACCAAATGTTTTATTAATTGTTCATTTGTTTTATATGACACAAGTGAAGAACATTTTTGTTACAGTGGCTAATTTTTTAGCCCAACTTACACCTTGCTTCAAGTACAATGCATAGATGGTCACTTTATGATATTAAAATCTAAATAGTGATATAGTTGATAAACTTTATACTAATAATATACAATATTTAAATTCAAAATAGTCCACGTGCAACGCACATGTGCATCAACTAGTAATGTATAAAAACCATGAGAAGTCCTGCAGTCTATGAAATCGAAGCATTAGTATGGCAGCCGAGGCAAACCTCTTCTTAGCCATAGTTGGTAAGCCGTCATATAGAAGGCATCATAGCTTTTTGGCGTTGTATGCCATCGGAAGTGTCTCCTAACTATGCACAAGTTCTGATACATGTTCAGGTATGTTTTTCTGGAGATTGACAACAATTTATTCTTCAAGAATGCAATGTCTCCTGGGCTGATAATAACCGAGAACTTGTTCCAGTCCAAAACATTAGCAAATGGAAGGTCATAATAATCAGATATTAACACAGGGATGCACCCATAATGTATAGCATCGCTGACCCTTGCAGTGTTCACCTCATAACCTTTCACGTGGAGGCAGTATCTGCTCCTCCTGAATCCTTCCTCATAAGGGAAAGAAAGATTCCCGGAGAATATGCCCATAGAACTATCATTTCCCCATGAAGCCATTAACTCTTTTCGAATAGGAGAGTTCTGCATGCGCCCAGCAAAGAATACAAGTTTGTTCCTGCAGTTAGACACCAATAACGATCAGAACCAGAATAATCCAAGACTGCAGAGTCCATAACACCAACTATAAATGTTGAATCTTCAAGGCTGTAATGGAGACTGGTAACAATGGCACCCACGTACAAACATGAATACAGTGCTCTACCCTCTAATGCACCTAAATCTCCCAACCATAACGTTTTCTCCACCTATATAGTAGTGAGTAGAAAACAAAGCAGCAGGAATATGAACACGCACATTCATACAAATATGAGCATGTAAATGTATTTATTGGAGAATACTTAGACATTGATAAATTCATCTCTTATGACCCAACTGCTGGATATCAAATCATAATGGTCCTTACTACACAAACCTAACATTAGATAGATAACGACAGATGCTCAATCCATGAATTCGCCTTTCTAAAAAATATTCTACTATTGACCAAGTGCTTTAAATCTGCCATCAATTTCATATTTGGCATAGATAGCAGGCATGAAAAGGATAAACAATCAAATCTTAACGATACAGGATCCTCTTGCATCTTGTATATCATTAACGATACAGGATCCATAAAATGTATGGATTTAGAGTATATCCAACATAAAAGTGCAACTTGAGTTCTATTACAAAGGTTTTATTAACAGAAAGCTCATAACTGCTTATGGAGGAAAAATGTGATATTAGTAGTTCACGTGTCAAACAAGAATAATCTGAAAAATTATTATCGACGTCAAAAGATAGAAATTACCCATGTGTCACCGAATCAGTTGAATTCCTTAGCTCCAATTCTATCCTCCACTAATTTATCATGCAATGAACCTCCAAGTGTTGCTCCCTCTGAGCTTCCCATAGCAGTCAAAAAAGGTGTTCGAGCTTATTCTCAACATTCCATCTCTAATTTTGTCTCTTAGGATTTCTTGTCTCCATTCTATCATACTTTTATTTCCTCCTAGTCCTCTGTGTCTATTCCTCGGGGTTGGAAAGAGACTCATTGATTCTAAATGGGAAGAAGCTATCGTAGAAGAAATGAAAGTATTGAAAAAGAATGACACATGAGAGTTGGTTCCTACTCCTCCTAGAGCAAGGGCAATAAGGTGCAAATAAGTATTCACTGTCAAACAACAAGCTGATGGGGCAGTCGAGAAATACAAAGTCAAGCTGGTTGTTAAAAGGATTTCCTCAGACATATGGTATTGATTATCAAGAGACTTTTGCTCTTATGACAAAGATGAACCTCATATGGGATCTTCTCTCTTGTGTAGCTAATTTGGAGTTGAGTTTGCAGCAGTTGGATGTGAAGTGACTTTCTTCATGGAGATTTAGAGGAGGATGTTATCATGGAGATTCCTCTAGGGATTTTTATCTCAAATGACTTAAGGAAAGGTGTGTAAACTGAAGAAATCTCTTTATGGGTTGAAGCAATCTCCCAGAGCTTGGTTTCATAGATTCCTTAAAGCTATGTTGAAATTTAGATATAAAAAGTCATGTCGATCATACCATGTTAATTAGGCAAGTTGATGACAAGATTATGGTCCTCATTTTATATGTGGATGATATAGTGACACATAATTAATTAAATGCATTTTTTATCTCCCAAAGAAAGTATATTCTTAACCTTCTTGAAGAGACTGGATGTTAGATGCAAACCTACAGATTTTCTTATTGAAGTAAACCATGTAATAAAAAAAAGAAAGATACCAGAGGTTAATGGAAAGATTAATATATCTCTCACATATTCGGCAAGTGCAATCGTGCTGTTAGTCAATACATGCATAATCCTCCAACTCCTCGTCTTGAAGCGATTTATCGCATATTGAGGTATCACAAGTCAATTCCAGGAACGGGAACCATGGTCTCCAATAATGGTCACTTGAAACTAGACGTGTGAGACCCGAACATGCATATTATGATATTTTATATAATGTTAAGGGTTAAAATGTAATTTGTTAATAATAGTTATGGGGTAAAATAATAGGGGGTTTTCCTTTGTTAGAGATCCACAGACAACATTCTGGAACTTCCAAACCAAAGAAATGCAACATGAGAAGGAGCTTTTTACACTTTAATAGAATGAATTCGGTAAGGGTAGAATACGCCCTATGGTCGATTGAAGGATATTTATTGAAAACATGGGAAATGGAGTAATAATTTTGACAATAAATTTGGGGATTGAATTATAGGACAATGAAAAGTTGGGTGTGATTTATTATGTGTCAAAACATTAAACGTGAATTAGGTGAATAGGGGAAAAAAAAGGGGATCAAAGTATAATTGGGCAAAAGAGAGATGAGTTATGTGGCCACTTGGCATCTTTAGAAGCCCTCTAGAGTTGAAAGGGGAGTGGGAGAGCACTCCTGCATGCACCGGTTCCTAGTGGGTAGTGGAGGTAGATGAATTTTTGGAGGATTTCTCCAACTCCGGTGAATAATTCGATAAAGGGGTTGGAAAAGTTCTTGCCCACTTGGAACTAAAACAACCTCTTCCTCTCCGAAACCCTCATAATTCTAGTTAGTTTCAAATCCTTAAGTTGCTTGGTGTGGAGTTGAAGCTTCAAGGATCTTAAGCCCTTCCCACTCGGAGGTTCCGACATAATTCTGTTGAAGAAGACTTCCTTATGAGTAACTTCTCAATCTCTAATCTGGTAAGTTTTTAAAGCTTTAGTGTGTTAAGTGTTGGATAGTGGGTGTTGGAAAGGTCTTAGGGAGGAAGAGAATGGCTTTTGGGGGTGTTAAAACCATGTTCTATGCTCACTATTCATGCTCACGGAAGAACCGGTACAACCATGTTAAATTATGTTTTTGTTGTTAAGCCTTTGGTTCTCTATTGTCCATCTTCAAAGCTTTCCAAAACATCAAATGAGTTCAAAACCACTCTTTTTAGATCAATGTGTCTACAACTACATGGCTTATGCACAAAACACGAACCTAGCTTGAGTAAGACAACTAATTATCAAACAAGCAGTTAAATGTTTGTGTTGTATCACGTGGGAGGGAATTGGTAATGTGTTGGAATAAGTATGAACAAACATACATAGATGAACATTTGGGATGTAATGCATATACGATGAACATTCATATGTATTTGTTATGATATGTGTTAGGAGCCACAGCAGCAATGACAATGTTTCATACACCTAAAGTCTCGTTTGGGAACTAATTATGAGTTTAATACGAATTCCAGGTGGGTGTGCTATTTCATATAATTGATTATGGCAAAAGTATGCTTATTTATTTTTGATATACAATAGAGTGGAATATTGGATGATGATGATGTTATCAATATGCTAAGTAGCTTATTGGTGAATATGTATAGCTTCAATGACTTATAATGGCATTGTGTTATGTTGAATAGCCTTAAAGGCAGTTGAATAGCCTATGTGGCAAGTATAGCCTTAAAGGCAAATATATTGCCTTTGTGCGAATATGTAGCCTTAGTGGCAGTTATGTAACCTTAGTGGCAGATATATGTATGAATGAATGTCATATAGGATGGCTTATGACTTATGAGTGGTTATTCATTTAGTATCTGATGGATTGATGATGATATTGTGAAGTATATGAACTTGATAGTATTTTATTTATTATGTTGCGATGGCTATAACTTGTGAAGTATATTTTCATTATTGTCCATTATATGAATGTGTACATTCACTGAGCGTGCGGTTGCTCACCCCCTACAGTTTGTGATTTTAGGTAACCGAGCTAGGAAGGATGTCCACTGTTGGGTCTAGACAGTCAAGGGGAACGGTTGGACTTTGGTGTCTTATGTAAATTATTTGTGAACATTGGTGTCATGTATATCAATATTAAGTAATTGAGTCAGAGTTATAGATTAGGGAGGATATTCTGTTATTTATTTGGGTAATGTAATATATTATTTATGTGTTAATGCACCTGGTCCGTGCTTACGTTATGAGTTTATTATACTTATTCATTGGTTGATGAGTTTATGTTTAAAGAGTGAGGTCCACTCTACTAGAGTAGGCAATATGTACCATCTCAAAGTTGGGGTATGACAAATTTTGGTATCAAAGCCAATGTTTGATAAGTTCTATAAACAAGTGAGTCTAGATCAACAGTGGATAAGGTAGAGTGTAGAGGTGTCAGTTGGGGTGAGAGAAGCATAAAGAAAATGCTCATGCTATATATATTTATATATTTCTCCAAGGATGAAAATATCGTTTCGAAACGGTCGAAACATCCGAAACGTTTCCGTTTCCAAGGAGACCGAAACGAATCGGTGATGAAATCGAAATTCTAATACTTCGAGGTGTTCCATAATGTTTCGAAATGTTTTGTTATATTTCAATGTATTTGCACAATTATTTCAGAATGTTTCAAGGTATTTTAAGATATTTTGGTATATTTTGACCAATATTTTGAGAAAATAATTCTTAAATTTTTATTTTTTTTCATTCTATTTTCAAAACGGGTCAAAACGTTTCCGTTTTTTAGGTAACCGGAACAATGCACCGAAACGAAATTTTGATCCTTGTATTTCTCTATGTTGATTTGTATCTTTATATCATTGTGAATCATGAATTTTACAACTGATTTGGATCAGATAGAGATGGAGCGTTCTTATGTTTCCATTATGACTAGAGGACATGACTGATAACGTGAATAGGAGGCAGTGGTTAGTAGAATTAGCAAAATATAATTCAAAGGTATTTTGGGTTATGGCACAAGTGAAGGCATAGCAAGTTCGATTCATTGAGATATAAATGAGAATACTGGCAGAACGACAAATACGTTGTAGTGAGTCATGTACTAGTACTTTTGGGAGGCTTATGAAACTGTGGTTGCACACTTTCGGTGTTGGAAGAAGAATCTCGAATTTAGTGATAGATTACGACACGACTCTTGACAACTCCAACTTTTGGCAATGAAGCTCTTGTGTCATTACAAATTTGTTATAATCAGTTTGTTAAGTGTTTGAAACTAAATATTCTCTGAACAATATTGTTATGAGCAGGAACAAGTTTCTATGTTTTTAACTCGGGGGATGATGTTTGTGGCTGAGTGTGAAAAGTGATTTACTACTATGTCTCGTTCTACTACTTATTCTGTTCAGATTGACGAAGTGAGAAGTAAGGAATTGCAGTGATGATTGGATTAATCTGTTCAGACCCCAATCTCAGCTTTTGAATTAATGAATTATGTTGTTTGGCAAAAGAGATTTTGGTTGCTAAAAAATATTCGCGAAAATCAGTTGGTCAACGTCTATAGTACAAGAAAGGGAGATTTGACACAATATCAATTATGGGATTCCAGTTGGAAGGGTATATGTCTAGAGATGGGGAGTTGATGTCGATAGATGAGGTTTGACAATACTATGGGTGTGGGCAAATAAGGTATGTAACGCGAGATTGTTAGAAGAGAGTCTGTTGTGTTATTGTCAGTTGACGGTGTAACCACTAGTGGTTGGGGTTCATAGGGGAGTCGCTAGAATCTCTAAATCTCAAGGATAAGTTTTGCGATGATGCAACTAAATGCATGTGTTTACTTAGTATTTATAAGTATGCATGCATTTGCATTGAGCTTGGTTTTACTCACTTATTTGTTATGTATGCATTTAGCATGCATTGGGATTAACCCTCTACATCTTTGAATTGTGTGTTTATTTATTTCCACGTCAACAGGAAAGATGGTGTTTGCAAATACTGTTTGTAGGGATTACGTTAAGTGTATGGGAATTATTGGTAGAATTAATTTCTCTTGATATTCGGGATTTTGATTTGATAATGGGAAATGGATTGGCTATATGCATAGCTTGTCTATGTGGATTATTTTAGGGGAGAGGTTGTTTCCAGATAATAGATGGGTTTGAATTCTGGTTTCAGAATGATCGGAGGGTGACTCCTAATTGCCTGAAAACCGCAATCTAAGCTCGGAAATTACTTAGGAAAGATTGTCAAGGTTATTTGGCGTATGTAAAAGATACAAGGATGAGATAAAGCTATCCAAGTATCAGTGATCTGTGAGTTTTTAGATGTGTTTTCAGATCAATCAATGGGGTTATCACCAGACTAAAAAGTTGAGTTTGTTATTGAGTTAATAACAGGGCCTGCATTTAAATTATCGCTTTATATCGTATGGTACTCGCTGAATTAAGAAGAATTGAAAGAGCAGCTGCAGAATAAATATCTTTTACATTGGAATGAGAATCTATTTGATAAATAGCAGGGGGTTAGAGTATATCCTAAAATTGATTTAGGATCTAAGTATCATCATCTGAGAATAAGGATAAGTGATGTGACGAAGATAGTATTCCGCACAAGACATGAACACTATGGGTTTCTGATTATGCTTGTTAGGTTGACAAATGATCCAGCAACCTTTGTGGATCTAATGAACAGGGTATTTCAATCCTACTTAGATCCTTTTATGATTATAGTTAATTAGTGATATTTTGGTGAATTTTCGTAGGAGGAAAAAACATGAGTAGTATTTGTGAACTAAGTTGCAAACGTTACGAGAAGAAAAAAAAATTATAGAAAGAATGGTCTGTATGGAAAGGTGTTGTGGGGTGTGTGTTGGGTGCAAGTGTAAAGGACAACTGTTAATTTTATATAAATGTGTGGCTTGTGGTGTGTGTAGTGTGCATTAGGATACATGTGCATGTGTTTACACTAAATGAAGGTGAGTATGTCACTTGTATTAAGGAAAAGAGTAAAGGAAAGAATAGACAAAAGAAAGGTCGGCTTAATTTGGAGATGTTTTAAATGATGAAATTATGTAATGTGTTGTCTTGATGTAAAGATGTGGGGAAGGTGATGATTGTTTTTAGAATTTACCATTATATCATAATACATGTATATATATGTGTATATGTTAGATATGAAAATTTGTGATTTAACTAATAAAAAGTGGGGTACTGGCGCATATGTGATGTGTTTACTCTGTGCTAGAAGGAAACTTGTAAAACCTAGAGGGAGGTGTGTGTGTCGGTGCCATCAACTTGGTAGACGGATTAGTGTTAAAAAAAAAAGGCATATATAATATATATCTCATCATGTTATATTGTAACAGGAATGAGAGAGTGTGGGCAGCATGGATAGAGAGAGAGAGAGTACGATTGGAAGAAACAAAAACACAAACAACAAGAGAACTACAACTGTTCTTATGGGAATCAACCATAAAATGGCATTGGGTAAGAGTAGTTTCTTTGAATATTTTTGATTGGATCCTATTTTATGTTATCGTGTTTTGGGTGGATGGAGACAGAAGTGTGACAGCCAATAGTCCGATGCATCGCTAGCCAAGAGGGCCGGGAGATCGGGTTCAGATGGGATATTGGAGAGGTGTCAAATCTTTGTTTAGATCTCATGTAGCATGGGATATGTGAAATATGAGTCCACTGATTCATATCTATAAATTATGATACTTGATTTAATTGATACATGATATCGTTGAGCATATTATTCCTCATTGTGTCGTATTATGCTAGGCACTTACTTGGGTAACACTAACTATATCAAGGTTTGCGAAAGTATTACTAATGGATGAGAATGGAACTAGAAACTACTGAATCTATTGTTAGGTGTTTGGTTTGTCAAAGGATTTATTACAGTCACTCTTTATCTCGGAATGGGAACAGGAGTGGATTATGATCAATTTTAGTGATAGATTTTCCTTGCATTTGACATAATTCGTTCATTTTCTAGATGTTAAAATAGACAACCCATTGAACAGGTATACTAAATTATGTGTGAATGGGATTGTGAGTTTATATGGAGTGCTAATATCTATTGTTGTTGTTGACAAAGATTTAAGATTTCTCCTTTGATTTTAATTAAACTTACAGTAGGTTTTGGGTAACACCTTGAGATTAGTACGGTTCTCATCCTCAACTAATGGGCAGTCTAAGTGTAGTACTCAAATGTTGGGATTTGAGATTTCCAGTTAGTGATTGAGTATTTTTATGAGTATTACTTTGGAAAGGGGTTATGAGATTTGGTATGGAAGGTTAGCTAAGTTCTAGATTCTTGAATAAATTGAGTTTGTGGCGTATTGGTTGATGTAACCATCAGATATATTATGGTTACATGCTGTATTCCATGTGACAATACTTTGGAAGAGTGTATCTGATTCTATGTGTTGTCAAAGGACCCTATAGAGTTAAAAGAAGATCATTTTACTAAAGTTTTGGGGTAGGTCATTCGGTGGAGGAAATAACCGAACAAAAAAAAAAAAAGAATGGGCGAATTACACTTTACAGCCTGAAAGATTTTAAGTTTCCCTCTTTACACCTTGATTAAATTTCTCAAATTGCACCCTCAGTGTATCAAAAGTATTGTATTGAAAACTTTCAGGGTGCAAAGTGCAAAAAGCACAAAAAAAATACCTTTATTTGTTTCGGCGTGGTAAGTCAATTTCGGGGACGAAATTCTTCTAAGAGGGGAAGAGTTGTGAGACCCAAACAAGTATATTATGATATTTTATATAATGTTAGGCAGTGTTATTTAAGGCGTAAAACGAACCGAAGCGACCAAGGCTCCTAACGCCTAGGCGAGAAGCAAGAAGCAAAGCGAAGCGCTTTACCGAAGCGAAGCGAACAGTTAAAAAAAAAAGTAAATATTTTAGTTTAATTACTTCTAAATATCTAAGTTCTAATTTTATCTATACTAAATATTTAAATGCAAGTAAAACCATAAACATTTAAATTAAAACAAACACTAATAATATCAAAAATCTTAATAACAACCATAGCTTAAACATTTAAATTCAAATAAACACTAATAATATCCCATAAAACAGTAGCAGAATCAGGACAGCAGCAGAATCAGCAAAAAAAAACCAGACCATAATGAGAAAAAAAAAACAGAAACAGAACAAGAGCAGAATCAATTGTAAACAATTTCATATGTACTGACTAACAGAAGCAGAACAGGAGCACATCACATGTACAGGTAAAAAAACAGTACAGGTAAAAAAAACAGCACACGCAGATTCAGAACAGAAGCAAATTCAGAACAAAAGCAGAACAGATTCAGATTCAGAAGCAAAACAATTTCAGATTCAGAATCAAGACAACACACGCAGATTCAGAACAGAAGCAGAACAAAAAAACAGAAGCAGGTAAAAAAATAGCAAAAACAGAAGCAGAATCAGGACATCAAAACAGCAGGAAAAAACAGCAGAATCAGAAAAAAAAAAAAAAAAAAAGGAGCAGAATCAGAAGAAAAAAAAAACATAAGCAGAAAAAAAAAAAAAAAAGAGAAATAGAAGAGAGAAGAAAAAGATGAAACCAACCTGTGATCAGCGAGGAAGAAGCAACGAGGAAGGAGCAACAATCAGCGATCGTGTAGGAGCAGCGATCGTGTAGGAGGCTATCGTCGACTGACTCGACTCTGTCCAGCGATCGTGTAGGAGGCTGTCGACTTTCGATCGTATCGATGGTGTAGGAGCAGTGAAGCAATCAGAGCAAAATTAGAGTAAAATTAGGGTTTGGGGCTGTATTTATGGGATAAGGGAATAATTCGATGTATCATCATCTTATAATTTTTTTTTCCAATTGCCCAATTCAACGGTCCATAATAAAAATAAAACAACTTCGCCTCGCATGACAAAGACGTTCGCTTTTTCGCTTCTCTCCTAAGCGAAAAGCGCTCGCTTTTCTCGCTTTTTTCTCGCTTCAGTCACATTCGCTTCGCCTGGGGTGTTCAAGGCGAGATACCTTCGCTTCGCCTCGCTTCTCGCCTAGGCGAGCTTTTCAAAACACTGATGTTAGGGGTTAAAGTGTAATTTGTTGGGGGTAAAATAATAGTTATTGAAGACATGGGAAGTGAAAAATAAATTTGGGGATTGAATTATAGTACAGTGAAAAATTGGTTGTGATTTATTATGTGTCGAAAAATTAAATGTGAATTAGGCGAATAGGGGGAACAAAAGGAGATCAAAGTGTAATTGGGCAAAAGAGAGGAGTCGTGTGAGCACTTGGCATCTTTAGAAGCCTTCTAGCCAAGGGATTTCGGTGTAGTTGACAGGGGAGTGGGAGAAAACTCATGCATGCACCGGTTCCTAGTGGGTAGTGGAGGTAGATGAATTTTTGGAGGAGTTCTCCAACTCCTGTGGTTAATTCGACAAAAGGGTTGGAAGAGTTCTTGCCCACTTGGAACTAAAACAACCTCTTCCTCTCCATAACCCTCATAATTCTATTTAGATTCAAATCCTTAGGTTGCTTGGTGTGGAGTTAAATCTTCAAGGATCTTAAGCTCTTCCCACTCGGAGGTTCCGGCAAAATTCCGATGAAGAAGACTTCCTTATGGGTACCATCCCAATCTCTAATCTAGTAAGGTTTTAAAGTTTCTATGTGTTAAGGTTGGATAGTGGGTGTTGGAAAGGTCTTGGGGAGGAAGAGAATGGCTTTTGGAGGTTTTCTATGCTCACTGTTCAGTGAAGAACTGATACAACCTCTGTTAAATTATGTTTTTGTTGTTAAGCCTCTGGTTTTCTATTCGTCCGTCTTCAAAGTTTTCCAAAACATCCAAATGAGTTCAAAACCACTCTTTTTAGTCTATGTATCTACAACTACAAAGCTTATGCACAAAACACAAACCTAGCTTGAGTAAGAGACCTAATTATCAAACAAAGAGTAAAAGGTTTGTGTTGTATCATGTGGGAAGGGAATTGGTAGTGTGTTGGAATAAGTATGAACAAGCATCCACACATGAACATTTGGGATGTAATGCATATACGATGAATACTCGTGTATTTGTTATGATATGTGGTAGGAGCTGAAGCGGCGATGACAATGTTTCATACACCTAAAATTTCGTTGGGTGACTACTTACAAGTTTAAGATGAATTTCACGTGGGTGTGCAATTTCATATAATTGATTATGGCAGCAAAGGTATGTTTATCTATTATTGATATACAATAGGGTGGAATATTGGATGATGAAAACATTATCAATATGCTAAATAGCTTATTGGTGAATATGTATAGCTTCAATGACTTATGATGGCATTGTGTTGTGTTGAACAACCTTAAAAGTAGTTGAATAGCCTATGTGGCGAGTATAGCCTTAAAGGCAAATATATAGTCTTAGTGACGGATATATAGCCTTAGTGGTGGATATATAAGCCTTAATGACAGATATAACTGTAGTGGCGGATATATGTATGAATGAATGCCATATATGATGGCTTATGAGTGGTTATTCATTTAGTATATGATGAATTGATGATGAAATTGTGAAATATATGTACTTAATGGCTTTTAAGATGGTATTTTATTTATTATATTGCAATGGCTATAACTTGTGGAGTATATTTTCATTGACGTCCATTATATGAATGGGTACATTCACTTAGCGTGTGGTTTCTCACCTCCCCACAGTTTGTGATTTCAGGTAACCGAGTTAAGAGGAATGTCCATTGTTGGGTCTAAACAGTTAAGGGGAACGGCTGGACTTTGGTGTCTTATATAAATTATTTGTGAACATTGGTGTCATGTATATCAATATTAAGTAATTGAGTTAGAGTTGTAGATTAGAGAGGATAGTATGTAATCAATTTGGGTAATGTTGTATATTATTTATGTGTTAATGCACCTGGTCGATGCTTGTGTTGTGAGTCTATTATACTTATACTTATGCACAGGTTGATGAGTTTATGTTTAAAGAGTGAGGTCCACTCTACTAGAGTAGGTACTATGTATTATCTCCGAATTGGGGTATGACTGGAAGCATTTAGTGATGCAGACTAGACAAGTTCAATGGATGATAGACGATCTACTTTAGGCTATTGAACCTTGATTGGAGGAAATCTTGTCACATGGCGAAGCAACAAACAGGCATTAAAGGCTACATCTAGTGCAAAGTTGCATACAAAGCAATGGCCCATAGAGTCTGTGAGTGGCTCCAAACATTACTCAAAAAGCTAGGAATTGATTATGATGGACCTATAAGACTATATTGTGACAACATGACTACTATCAACATTGCGCATAATCCACTTTAACTTGACAGAATTGAACATGTTGAAATTGACCAACATTTCATTAAAGAGAAGTTAAACAAGGACTTGATTTGCATGCCCTTTATGAAACCAGAGAATTTGTTAGCCAATGTTTTCACAAAGAAGCTTAGTAGTAAGGTTTTGCACCCCATTGTTTCCAAGGTGGGCAATATCTATATACCAACCTAAAGGGGAGTGTAACATTATGTGTTATTTCTAAAATAAGGATATTTTAGTACTTTGTGTCTATATATATAAATAGGGTATAGTTGTGTAACCTAACTCATTACCCTATTCTGACAATCTTCTCTCTTAAAACCCTAATGGCTTCACAAATTAACTTCCTAAAAAAAATTCAGTTGTGGAATAACATAATTAATCTCAACATCTCCTTTTCCTTCCTTGAATGTAGATCCCAAACCTACTAGCTCCTTTGATCGTATAAACTCAACTTCGTCAAACTGCCCCTTCTTCACCCCGTCCTAAACCTATCAACCTTTTTCTGCTTCTCACTATTGGTTGCCACTCCAAAAATCTTCAATTGCCTCATCCATCACATCCTCTTGTAAAGAGAGCTTGTATGCCAAATCAAATAATTAGGACCATCAAGGTTGGTTTATATAATTGAGGGGTTACTCCACTCATTTTCAATTGGTTTTGAGTTGTATTCTCCTAAGTATGCACTTTTTCTAGTATCATCTCCCCAGTAGCAATTAACTATCTCACCTTGTGAAACCTCACATCAATATGCTTTGTCCTGGCATGAGACACTTGATGCTTTGCCAAATAAATGACACTCTCACTATCACAATCGACCTGAACTCGGCCTTGCTTTAAATCAAGCTCTTTAACCAACCCTTTCACCCACAGTGCTCCCTTGGCAGCCTCAGTTACTACCATGTATTCTACTTTAGTTGTAGATAGAACCACTAGTGATTGTAATATGGATATCCAACAAATAGGCCCTCCTACAAGTTTAAACACATACTGATGGGGTTGTAATCTCCTCAGTAGTCGAAGTCTCCTTCCCATACAATAGGATTGTAACCAGATTCCCATATGAAGCAAGAAGAGAGGTTAGAAGCATTAGTGCCCGATCTTCCTCTTTGAAATTGACCTATCCTTTAAAAATCGTTGATAATCTAATTGAATAGCTTGATGTATTGAGCCAGATCTGAACAGTCCACCATCTTAAGCCCATACAACTTCTGCTTAAGTTAGAGCTTGTTTGATAAAGATTCCGATATAAATCGACTCTCCAATTTCTTCCATATAGTTGAAGGAGATTTTTCACCCATGACATGGTATAGAACATCCGCTAGACAAACGAGAATTGTACTCACCGCCTTCATCTGGAGATCTTCTCAAGTCATGTTGATAGAGATCGAAAAGGGATTGGATGAGCTTAAATTTAAGAATTGAATTTATTATTTTTTTTAGCATTATTTTATTATTTAGAAAATATTTATTTGACTACGAATATTAATTAGAGTTTAACTAGGAAATTATTATAGAATTTTAGTAAGATAGGGATTTGAGAGTTTGATTATAAAACTCTTTTAGAATTTTAGTAAGAGAATAGTTTTCATTTTGGTAGGGAACTTGGCCTATAAATAATGGTGTAATTCTAATTATTTTATTAGAGAGTGATATAATAAAAAGATATTCTCCGTGGAGAATTTGTGTTTCTTCACCGATTCCTTGCAAGGATGAGGTAAACCCCTTTCACGCCCTCTTCTTTTTTCTTCTCTTTCTATTCTTTGATTTTTAGTCCTTCCCGTCGCACATCAGTTTGGTATCAGAGCCCAACTTCGATCATTCTCGATTGTAGTTGTGTTTTTAAGATTAGTCTGACATCTTTGTGTTTCAACCCTTTGTTCTAGGCCTAAAAAACCCATGCTACTGCCCTATCGGCCTAATAACCGATGCTGCCCAGCCAAAAAATCTAGCTGTGTAACCCTAAGATTTCTGAAATTATAGATTTGACCTCTGAAATTTCTGAAATTATACTTTCATCTCCAAAAGTTTTAGAAATTACACTTTGGCCCCTAAAAGTTTCTGAAATTATAGTTTGGCCCCTAAAATTTTGGAAATTATAGTTTAGCCGTAGAATTTTCTAAAATTACAAATTGACCCCAGAATTTTTAAAAATCCCTAAAACCTCTTCCATTAAGATGGTTTTCAACACCAAATTAAATGCTAAGGTGGAGGCTTTATCTTAAGCGCAAGTTGATTCACAAAAGGCCATGAATTAGAGGATAAATTCACTAGAGGCGTCTATAACATCACTAAAGGAGATGATGGAAGCTTATCTCTTAGATAAGAAGGGTAAAGCAGTTGAGAAAAACGCCAATAATAGTCCATCATCTTTAGTCCTCAACCCTCCACAGGTATTTGTACAAGCCCCTTCACCACAAGCTCCAATTCAATTTAATGTTGACCTAAAATTAGATACTATTGATGAGCCTAAAAGTTCTACTCATCCTACAATAATTGCTTTTGATAAGCCGATTTCAAAGGATCTTCTTATAGAAGAAGTTAAAGGAGTTTCAAAGGTTGTCACTACAGATGGAGTTGCTATTTTGTCTCCACTGGTTTATATGCTTCCTTCAACTATAATAGTGCATGTGGATAAGACTGTGATGGATGAAATGCATGAATGGATTGTTTTCTACTATGAAGATCTACAATGCTATTTTCTTAGCACACAAGCTTCTTTAGAGTTTTTGGAGTCCTTGTGGCCTTCCAACTCTTTGGAGAAGAGTTTTTTTCAGCCGAAGAGAATTGATAGAAACAAAAAGGGATTGGATGAGCTTAAATTTAAGAATTGAATTTTATTGTTTGTTTTAGTATTATTTTATTATTTAGAAAATATTTGTTTGACTACGAGTATTAATTAGAGTTTGACTAGGAAATTATTATAGAATTTTAGTAGGATGGGATTTGAGAGTTTGATTATTAAACTCTTTTAGAATTTTAGTAGGAGAATAGTTTTCATTTTGGTAGGGAACTTAGCCTATAAATAATGGTGTAATCTCAACTATTTTTATTAGAGAGAATGATATAATAAAAAGAGATTCTCCGTGGAGAATTTGTGTGTTTCTTCACCGATTCCTTGCGAGGATGAGGTAAACCTCTTCCACCCCCTCTTCTTTCTTCTTCTCTTTCTATTCTGTGATTTCTAGTCTTTCCCGTCCTACATCACATCTGTTGACATTTTTTGGTTTCTTCGCTTTTTCTTCCAAAACTTTCACCAATCCTTGCTGCACCAACTGATTCTTAACTCCTCTGTGTCATTACTCGAAATTCCTCGTGCCATCAAATTTAACGATTTCGTACTTGGCCAATGAAGAATTATTTGCCATTGGATCGAGTAACCAATAGCTTTGATACCAGTTTGTTATAAACGTGCAATATGGTGAACAATCAAGAAAAAGAAAATCAAAAAAACAAGAACATATGATTTATGTGGTTCGGTAGAAATCCTAACTACATCCACAAGAATAAGTTTTCTTTATTATTGTTATATCAAAATCTAAAAGTTTACAACATATTTATAGGCACCAATTAATAGCCCTAATCTTGGACTAACTAGGGAACCTACTCGTGGTAAATTTAATACATCAATTTTTGGTAAACTTTCTAGCTTACCCATCCTAGTAAAACTCTTCTACCATCTAAAGGGTTACAACATATTTATAGGCATCCGTTGACTAACTAGAAAACCAGGTCCGAGTAAATCTGATTCATTAATTTTTAGTAAACTTTCTAGCTTACCCAATCCTAGTAAAACTCCTCTATCAGATGCATATTAAAATTTCACATGCACCAATACTAACGTATTATTCGACCCGGCAACCATATCACTATAGACTTTTGGCAAGGAACGCATCCATATTCAAAAGCAAAACTAAATAGAAATTATCCACATTAAAGTTAGCTAGAACTAGTGAACTCACTATTCCCAACATACCAACATATCAGACACTCTTTAGCAAGGCAAAAATACAAAATGGTGAAGAAGGTGTTAATTTATCTGAGTTTCTCAATGCGAAGGAGAAGAGTCAGTCAGGTAAGACAGACCACACCTGGTATCCGGAGGATTCAATACTTGCTCATGTTGGCGAGGCCAAACTTGCGGCAGGCCAACGTCTTTGTGGGCAATATAGAGCCTCTGAAAGTAGCTGGATGAACAAGTGACCTGAATGGCATTGTTATGCAATTGATGATGCTTGGAGGCCGCGTCCCGACCAATGGAATGACAGCAGACGTAAAAGTGATCAGCACCTCCAGAAGCATTCCAAAATTCGAACTGGGAGCTAATCCTGGTGGTGTATTGGGCCACAAAATCCTTAATGGACGATGCAGAATGCAGCCTAGGGTCATTTCGCATGGCATTGATGGAAAATGGCATGAAGAAGAAATGGGCCTCCTCTGGATGTGGAGTAACCAGGGAGCTTCGAAGAAGAGCCGCCTTGAACGCGTGCTCGCTGAAGTAATTTCCTACCTTTGGGTCAAAGGGGTTTGGGTGGGGAAGGAAGATGCGCGCAAAAGGAGTAGAGGAAGAGGAAGAGGAGTGTTTGTTCATGTACACATCGGGATATACAAACAATTTAAAGCTATGCAGCATTTCCTGATAATCGGCAGCAAAAAGTTCCCAATTATGATAGGGACCACCTCCTGACTCCAACGAACTGTGGAGGACGGCACCGCTTGTCTTGGTTTGTGGTGGTGCAACTGGACCTGCACGGGAAAACTGATTCCTCTCCCCTGCTCTCCCCTGGACCTGAAATTGAAAGAATATTGTCTCGTTGCGCCTGATTTCTGCTGATTCTGGTAGTTCGGTAGTTAGGGTTTCGTGCCGCTGTTCAATGATCGACTGATGTGTGGACACCACCACCAGAGTCACCGTCACCATCAGGACCATCAGCACTGCCACTAGCAGCAGCAACGGCAAGGAAATTAACCCCCATCGAGGTCGAGTGAGACATCCTTGTGGCTTTCTTCTTCCTAGTGTTAGGCTTAAGACAGCAGACCATAGCGCCATTCTGTGACTGTTCGACAGTAGGCAGCCCAACCTGCCAAGAATCAATTTCTCATTAATAGCAGCTGCCGGCTTAGCAGCATCCACTTGCAAGCCATGTCGTCACGCGGGGGCTATCAATTCCACGCGACAATTGTTTCCCAACTACTACTCTAATACTTTAAATTAAACGTCGCTGTGGGCGCTTTGTTTTTCCCGGAAAGAAGTTTACATTTCAAATTTTTTTTTTTTTTTTTTTTTTTTTGAGGTTGACTTAGCTTGGCGCCTTAAAGTTTCCATGACTCTTGACTAATAGCCACCAAAAGACAAAAGAATACTTAACCAGGAGCTTTTGACTTTTCTTAGCCCCTACCCAAATTTTATTCCTATATTCAATTAGTTTTAAACTTATTTTTCAAACTCAACTCCTTTCTTAAAACGTTATTTCAAATAACGTCTTCATGAGTAAAAATGTTATTCAAAATAATGTTTTTAAACTGGATAAATTTTTAAAAACGTTATTATTAATGACGTCTTTCAAATCGTTATTTAAAATGATAATTTTTTAGTGATTAAGAAAATAAACGATTTCCTAACAGAGCTAGGACATAAACACCTTATGAACTATATGCATAAAACGTCATTTAAGTCATCATTCCAAATGATGCTTTAAGAGAATAAAATCAAAAATTCTCTTTCCCAAATTAGAAAAGCCCTAAGTTGCACAAAATTACAATCAACCCAAATCACCCAAATCTCTTAGTTACCCTCTCCACTCATCCGACGAAGACCACTCCGACGCAGGCACCTAACTCCAACGAATACCGTCCTCCGGCGAAGACCACTCCTCCGACGAAGACCATTCCAACGAATGATTTAGCAAATCACACCAACACACCTCTGTTGTCGTTTGAAAACCACTCCTCCTGTGTCTATCTCTCTATCTTTGTCCCTCTCCTCCGACAAATTCTGACCACAACTCTGGTGACCCACTGAAGGTATTTTGCTCACTCTCTCTCTTTATTATTCGACAGACATGTGTATGCCTCTGCAACCTCCTTTTTAGATGATGCTAATATGTTTACTGAATAGGCAATCTGGATATATTTTGACATCAAGCTAATAGTACTTGAGTGTTGATATCGTCGTGTGATTCTCCATTGCTAAGATGCTTTGAACTTAAATGTCATATGCAACTATTCTAGTATGAAATTGTAGGACTTTCTTAACTTGTGAAAGGCATCTCAAAGCTCTAGGCAACATCAAATAGAACATAATAATTGTTTTAGAATATTGGTTGCTCAAATAGTCTATGTTTGGACAATAATTTTACCAACCAAGATGAAAATCTTCACAATGTAATAGTTCTTTGAAAAGATTTAGTAAATAGTTTCACCTTAAGTTGATTAACTCATTTAAACAAATGATATTTAGAAACCAAGATTTAACAAAATAAAAAGAAATTTAGTTTTCGGTGGGATTTAACCAAACACGATTAACCACGTAGGGTCATTACCTAATTAGTTCCCAGTTAATCGAGAGTGCTTTGCAAGTGGACTAAGCAAATCCTAGCATTTGGTTTTATTTTTACCAAATGGACAGCCTCATATTGAAACCCATTATCTTTTTGTGTTAGCCAAGTGCCTAGCACTTCTACCACTGCATCAAACAATGGTCCTTGGCAGATTAACTTTCAAGCACTTCTATTTAATGATTTACTGTGGATGGAACAAAATTGTGGGCACGATGGATTGACATTCCATGGGTGCGATAGAATTAAATTTGAGATGTTAAAGTGTAACTGTGTAAAATCTATATCAAATTAGGGATTCTTTATACCTTAATCATCGTTTGGACCCATATCCTTCTAAGTATATATTTTGTTATGCTGTAGAAGAGTACCATATACCTAACTTTAGTACACAAACTCTTTAAAGGACAATGAGTAGTTCATTAACTTGAGGAGGTGGGAAGATAAGAGTGGCTTTAACCTTGTCACCTACATTGTTCCAAACATGCCAATTCAACCTCCTCAACAAATAAAAGGTGGTTGTTTGCCTTATCCCCATAACTAAAATTATCACGTAGACTTCTATTGTCAACACCCAATAAAAGGTGAGCTTCACTCTAAAGTCAGTGTAGCTCCAAAGGAAAGTTGGAAAAAATAATAGAATAAAATACAATGACACTATTGACATTTGCTTAAATTATCCGACCATCTCGTGATATTTAGTATTGTGAGTACAAAAAACATTTAAATTGTCAACACAATTGCATCTCTCTCTCTCTCTCTCTCTCTCTCTCTCTCTCTCCACCTCCTCCCCCCTCCCCCCAAAAAAAATATCAACTCACACATAGAGTTGAACCATTATCACGATCACCACTCACCATTACTATGGATTTCATAATAAATCTCTGGCCATATACGACATTGATGTGGATGCAATGAATTATTGTATGTGCTTTGAAATTAAGATTGGTTTTGAATTCTCAACGTAGACGAAAACCTCTTCAACGCTTTCATACTTCTTACTAACCATCTAACAATGTCTTTATTGTAGAATTGTTACGAATGGTTGGAAGACATGCAACTGTGATGGTTTATTGAGGTGGTAAGATTATTAAGAACGATGATGGTCTAGGATACGATAATGGTCATAAGCATGTAATAAAGGTAGCTCATGACACAAGTCGCTCGACTTTGGTGGGTAGGTTGCATGATGTGATGGGGATAGATTAGAATAAATACAACATTAAGCTTATCTATAGATTCCCTACTACATCGGGAACTAACCGCTTTACATATATGGAATTAGAAGTTGTTGACAACGATGGTGTGGAGGCAATGTTGGATGTTGTATTTGATAATCAAGGTGTCAACAAAGTGGATTTATATATGAGTGAAGAGGTTAGGTCCGATAACATTGGTGGAAGACAGAAAGATTGGTCTGATGATGGTCCATACTCTTCCCTTCTCAACCAACAACTGTATATCCCAATAGTTGACCTTTCAGCAATGGTGGATGACTATCACACCCCTGTAACGATACAGTGTATGGAAGAATACAATCGATATACACATGCACAGTCATAAACAAGGCCTAGTACTTTCCTTGAATGCTCATCCCAGCAACACTATAGTGCTACCCTGGACAACGAACAGATGTATATGATTACGGTTAGCAAGAGGTTAGCGCCAGTGGACCCCATCCAAGAACTTATAATGCATCAGATTGCTAATAATACATATGAAGGAATGCATGCTAATGACCGGAATGAGTACTACGAACAAGAATAATTGACAGAAGAATTTTTGACTAATGAGTTTGATGATGACAATGGTGTAGGTAATCCTATCGAGGACGATGGTGAGGTTCCTATGCACGAGCCCAAGTCAACATTCTTCATAAACATTGAATCGCACACCCAGAATGAAGTTGACAAATTTTACAATTTGTATAAATTTAACACATGGAATTCAACAAGACCTGAATTTTCGAAGGGTATGGTGTTCAAGAATAAAAAAGAGTTAGATATGGCAGGAAAATTGTATTCATTAAAGATGCATCAACAATATGTTGTTATTGATACAAACAAAATGCGCTGGGTTTTGAGGTGCAAGATGCATGATGAATGTGGATGCAAATGGAGGCTATAGACAGCTTTCAAGGCGAAGCACGGAATGTTTGAGATCACAAAATATGAAAGACCTCACACTTGTTTTTACCCAAGGTTGAACCAGGACCACTCTCAACTTGATGCGGGCTTTATTTCTCAATGGATTGAGGGTTTTGTTCAAGTTACACCAACTATAACAATTTCTATTATCATAGAAATGGTGAAAAAAGAATATATATATTTGACAATGTACAAGAAGGCGTGAAATGCGAAGAATAAGACCATATCAAAGGTTTTTGGTGACTGAGATAGTTCTTACAACATCTTGTCCAAGTTTATGGGTGCTCCTGTAAAATACAACTCCGAAACGATTGTAAGGTGGCAGTACGAAGTTCATGCTCCCACCTTCGACATATTTGGCAAGGTGATCTGGGCTTTCAAAACTTTGATTGATGAATTTGTTCATTGTCGGCCTGCAATTAGCATTGATGACACATTTTTAAATGGCAAGTATAAGCATAAACTTCTGATTGATGAATTATGAATGGTAATACACATGTTGTGTGTATTAATAACCGTACACGCACTTGTGGGAAATTTACAATTTATAAAATGTTTTGTTTTCATGTTATGGTCCCTTGCTCGCATTTCCATATTAGTTCCTGGCATTTAATCAATTCAGTATTCAGAATTCAGGCACTTGAGTCGACTTGGGCACCTAAACTTCATCCTCTGCACCACCAAGATTATTGGGATGATAATGATGGTCCTACATTATACCTTGATAAGTCATTGCATCAAGAACGTAGAGAATGTCCATAGACATCGTGCATATGCAATGAAATGGATTTTCCAAGAGAAGGGCGCAAAATTAACCAATGTAGTATTTGTTTGCAAGCAGGGCACAATTGTTGAACATGTCCAGCAAAGAACCAATCATCTTCTGCAATGGGTCATCCACTATAAATATGTTATGTCTATGTGGTTTTTTAACTTTGACTTATTATTTTATGAAATGTATAAGTGAATTCGAAACTTTGTACGTTGTGATGTTATTTATGTATTAACAATGCCCCCTAATGTTGTGTCTAGGCTGTATTTTTATTTTGTTTTTGAAGAATTATTGATTTAGATGTTAATTATTGGTGTTACCACTTGTTTTTGTGTAGGATGTATTAATTGTGTTACTTTATTTATATATTAACGATGGTTTTTATATATTAACGATGTTATTTATGTTGTGGGGTGATGTTATTTCATTACTACATCCAGGTCCCGATGATATATCCATACTATCATTACAGCGCGAGCATCGCACGACTACTGATTAGTACTTAAAATTATCATTTTACTATGCCTTTTAAGTGATATCATTTCAGGTCTTAAAGTGAACAAGGACTCTAGAACAATAAGTATCACACTTGAATGTAACACCAGCACATTAGGGAACAAAATTGGAGAAGCTTGGAGCACACCAAGAACTTTCGAACGCCAGACAACGTTCGAACGTCCACTTGAACTGTGAGCAGACCTGACTACTGAGAGAAGGCGTGTTGCAGCCAATAAGGAAGACTCTGAGGCACTTGAGTATCACGTTCGAACGCCAACTCACGTTCTAACGTCAACTTGAATTGATTGAGGACTAGAATGATGAGTGCAAAGCGCCAAGATGTGCATGGAGTGTAGAAATAGGTTTCCACAAAAGACCACAGGCCACTTGAGTGAGAAGGTCAGACCACATTTGGCGTTCGAACGAACGCCCATACAACAAAGACAGAAGAAACGTTCGAACGCTCATAAAGCAAAAACAGATACAACGTTCGAACGTCAACTCACGTTTGAACGTTCTCCACAGATAGACTACAGAGTAGTTGGTTTTTCACTTGGACTTGGGCGGCATACACTATTCCTTCACCCCCTCTTGTCTCCTCCTCTTACCTATAAATACTCTCATTGTTGGAGAGCTCATGAGAGACTTAGTTAGAGAGGTTGATGGAGGCTTAGACTCCCACTTATATTGTAGAATTAGCTTACATTTCTTGTATGAAGTAGTTGTTCTAGAGATTAGTTTGGCTTTAGTCCAACATCTCTTATCTTGTTATAAAATTAGTTTTATGTTTATGCTTTCATCTACATGCATAGAGGGAGATAGATCACCTTTGGTTGTGGATCACCCTCCAAAAGTGACTACCTTTCTTCTACTTTTAATTTGTGTTTCATTCACTTCCATTGCTTGAGCTTCTTTCTTCCCTTAGAGGAGTGAAACTCTTCCATTTTTCTAGAGCTTCGCCAAAGCCGTGAAGGGTGGAACGTGATTCACTCATTCTTTGTCGAATATCGGCTCCCTGTTTAGTGTGCTTTGCTTTGTGATCCCTCTACTTGGAGGAATGAGCATCACTCACTTTTCTAGCTTTACTCAAGCCATGAAGAGTGAGTAGTTTCTCATTCACTCTTTAGTAAGAGGAGAAGGGCATGTATAAATTACCCGGACGTTATATTTGTGCAATTTCGATTATGCTTAATGCTTTATATTCCCCATGCTTATTGAATGATTGATTGCATCTAGCAAAGCTAAGGTACTTTGTATAACCAGGAGTTCTTTCTATAACATAGATAACTCTTGTATAGAAAGACTCATTGGTTCAAGGCAAGTACCCTGGCTAGATCTTCATGACTACCCTTCAATCTTCACCATTATTGTGCTTCAATTAAAGAATGAAAATGGAACATTGATGTCATGATTGGATGTCTTATAGAAACACTTGCTTGTTTGTAGACGGGTTAAGTCTCGGCACAGACAATTCTTGTAAACTTCTAGAAAGACATCGGAATCATGTTCTTAATTCTCTTAATCCACCTTTATCTTCCGATTAACCTGCTGTTGACACGGGGGTTAATTGAGTTATCAAGCACAAGTGTAACAAACTGGATAATTAGCTGCATGTCCAGATCCTTGAACTAAAGAGTGACTCTTTTACATTAGAGTTTATCTCATATTTTGTTTTAGAAAATTTTCTTGGAAAGAATCCTATATTTTGTCCAGGAAATTTCACACCTCACACTACTTCAAATCTCAAGGGTTACAATCAATAGGTCTCCACCACTGCTTACCCCAAAACACCAAGAAGAGTTCCTTGTGAATTCGACTCCAGACTCAAACTGGATTATTACTACAGCTTGATCGTCTGCACTTGGGTGTACACATTTCGGATCAAGTCAACTACTATTTGGGAGGGCATTGAGCTCCCACCTTTACATTGTAGATGATCTGACGCTCCACTTCATCAAGCGAGTTATTCAGCATCTTTGCACAGCTGGATTTTATGAAACATATCACTGTAGATACATTCAGCTGGACTGGCATTTTATTATCGTACTTGTTTAGCATTGGCATGTTGAGGCACACATATTTCATCTACCAGATGGTGAGTTCACTATCACACTTCGGGACATAGCTGTATTACTCAGCCTACCAGTTGATGAGATTCCTGTATGTGGCGTGGATACTGTGCCTGATGTACAACAGTGGAGTCTCATGTGCACTAAGTTGCTCGGGTTCACACTAGCAGATGGAGCCATAGATAAGTCCACACTACAGTTTAGTGCACTGTCCAAGCATTTGGGTCATGTTATTCCACCTAATGCAATTGAGCATTTTGTAGCATGTTACGCCCGAGCGTACATGCTATTGTTGATTGGGGGGTTTTTGTTAGGAGATAATTCATCGAGCAGGGTTAAGCTTCTGTTCTTACCATTGCTTGCGGACCTTGATGCGGCCGACACTTTTAGTTGGGGCAATACACCCCTATCATGGTTGTACTATGTGTCTTACTACTAAGAAGGATGCCAAGGATATTAGCAGTGCACTTATTATGATTCAGGTAATGGCTTGCATTTTTTGATTGTTTTGACATATTTTTTTGTAACTGTATAAATTTACAAACATTATATTATGTATGTAGTTGTAGGCATGGGAACGTCTGTCACACATTGTTCCATAGTGTGTGCTCCCACGACAGCAGGTGGCCCATGGTGTAGCTGCATTTCATGGCCAAGAGGATATTCCGATTGCACATGATGGAGCTGATGCATCAGGAGATGGAGTTGATGTAGATGTCGGCACTGCACATGACGATGTTGATACGCATACAATACATGATGGTCTCCTTGGTTATAGATGCATAGTTACGATCAAATGCTTAATAGACATTTTACGTATTATTATGTCTTTATAAATTTGTTGAACTATATAGATGGGATGTCATATTTTCGGAGTAGCACACTTTGACCCATGTATTGCGTCACTATCAGAACTAGATTGACCAGATAAGAGACGATCATGTATATCAACTTGACCATATCTTACTTACCCGGATGTTCGATTTTAAAGTTTGTTAATGTCTATTGGGATGATTGCATTGAATAAGGTGAAATTAGTGGATGTTGAGATATTTTTGTATTTTAGTTTATGTTTGGCATTGAGCCCACAATTTGTGTTGCAGATGATATGGGAGTCGTATATTACAGAGATCAAGAGTTAGCTGCCAGATTATTGCCTTATTGGGCAAGATATTTGGCGTACAAGCTCCCCATTGATTTGTTTTGATGTTGTCGAGTGGCATTTTCCAGATCGGTTTACTCGACAGTTCGGTCTTGTGCAGCGCATACCATAGGCATGTGATACTAGTAAGGCCCTACATGCGGTCAACCGTTGCGAGAGATCCGGTCGGGATTGTACCGATGTTCATCAGGTATACATAGACATGTGAGACCATTGTCGGGATACCTTTGTTGCAAGACACTGGACTACTACACTGATGGATCCTACTACCGCATACATGATATGGTATCTTCGTATCACTGGTCAGCTTGTCGATCCCCCTATTGCTAGACCTCCTGTGACGCCCCAAAATCCGGGGGTCATTTCTCAACCCGTTGATCACTCATCAACCTGCAGAAGTATACTCGTGAGTACCGTATAACCCGATACCACGTCGTTACACTCCATTTACCAAGGTCATAACTAAAAAGAAATCCGTGCAGACTCTCCTTTGTATCGGAGCACTACCGACACGTAGCCTGTTCATATATTAACCATATGACCATTCCAAGTTCCAAACCCATGGTTAGGACTTATTATCCTTCATTAAGAACATCCTAAGAGGATTGTTTAAGAAGTGAAAGTCCTTCAATATTATATTTTAAAATTTCAAATTCTGGGAAGAGGTACTGGTATCTCTTATATGTGGTACCACTACCTTGGCGTTCTGTTTACCAGGTACTAGTACCTATGTTACTTGGTATTGGTACTTGGACCTACTGTTTGCTAGGTGCTGGTACCTGAGCTCATTGTCCATCGGGGATACTGGTACCTGATGCCTAGGTACCGGTACCTGAGCTCACTGGAATCCAGTTACTGGTGCCTATAGGTTTAGGTACTAGTACCTGGGTCATCCGACAACGTGTTACCATTACTTAATCACTTAGATACAGGTACCTAAGCCCAGATTTTTCCCAAAATTTTCCATTTTCAACTCTTACTCATCCAAACTCATATAACATCATTTACATCAAAATATTGTCCAAAAAAGTTCATCACATGTCCCCCTTTCATACAAATTTACAAGTTCAAAACAAATTACATAATTGATTACAAGAATGCAATTTAGGAGCCACATTCCGGCTCCGTTGACTTGATCCGAAATGTGTACACCCAAGTACAGGCGGTCAAGTTGTAGTAATAATCCGATTAAGTCTGAAGTCGATTCCACGGGGAACTAATGTTGGTGTTTCGAAGTAAGAAGTGACAGAAACCAAAGTGATTGGAATCCTTGAGATTTAAAGTTGTGATGTTTAGGAATTTTCCTGGGCCGAATATAAAATTCTTTCCAAGAGGATTTTCTAGACAAAATATAAGATAATCTCAAGTGTAAAAGTCACCCTTTAGCTCGAGGATCTGGACATGTAGTCAACCATCCAGTTTGTTATACTTGTGCTTAGGAACTCAATTAACCACTGTGTCAACATGAAGTTAATCGGAAGATAAAGATGGATTGTGAGAATTAAGAGCATGGTTCCGATGTATTTGTAGAGGTTTACAAGAATTGTCTGTGCTGAGACTCAACCCGTCTACAAACAAGCAAGTGTTTCTACAAGGCATCCAACCATTGCGTTAGTATTCCATTCTTAAGTGAAGCACAATAATGGTGAAGATTGAAATGTAGTCATGAAGATCTAGCTGAGGTACTTGCCTAGAACCAATGAGTCTTCTTATGCCAAGAGTCATCTATGTCATAGAAGGGACTCACGGTTGTACAAAGTACCTTAGCTTTGCTAGATGCATTCAATCATTTAATAAACAAGTGAAATATAAAGCATTAAGCATAAATGAAATGCACAAATATAACTTCCGAATGATTTATATATGTCCATCACCTCTTACTAAAGAGTGAATGAGAAACTACTCACTCTTCATAGCTTTGGTAAAGCTAAAAAAGTGAGTGATTCTCATCCTTCCAAGTAGAGGAGTTACAAGGTCAAATACACTACACAAGGAGCTTATCTTCGACGAAGAATGAGTGAATCATGTTCCACCCTTCACGGCTTTGGTAAAACTCTAGAAAAGTGGAAGAGTTTCACTCCTCTAAGGGAAGAAGGAAGCTCAAGCAATGGAAGCAAATGAAACTAATAATGAAAGTAGAAAAAAGCTAGTCACTTTTGGAGGGTTTCCACCTCAACCAAAAGATGATCTATTTTCCTTTATGCAAGTAAATGTAAATCTAAGTCTAACTCTACAACTAGCTCTAGCTCTAAGTGCTTTTTTTTAAAGCTCCCACAATGAGAGTATTCATAGGCAAGGAGGAGGGGGCAAGGGAGTGTGAAGGAATAGTACAAGGTCTTCAAAGTTCAAGTGAAAGCCCCAAGGTCCGGATAGAAAATCAACCACTTTGCATCCTATCTACGAACAATGTTTCAACGTTAGATGGGCGTTCGAACACTGGATGAGGTTTGAACTTCCTACTCAAGTGGCCTTTGTTCTTCTGTGAGAGCAACTTCCACACGCCATAAGCAATAACACTCATTCAGGGGGTCCTCGATTAATTCAAGCCAACGTTCGAACGTGGATTAGCGTTCGAACGTGGTACTCAAGTACCTCTTTGTTTTTCTTCTTAGCTACAACACACCATGTATCATCATCTCACCAGTCTGGTCCTCCAATAATTCAAGAGGACGTTCGAACGTGGATTGACATTCAAACGTTCATGCCTTGTTTCAACGTTCTCCAATTTTCTTCTAGAACATGCAGGTGTTGCATTAAAGTTTGATATCTATTAACGTTAGGCCCTTGTACAATTTTTGTCCTGAAATGTCATCATTGAAATTCTATCAAAGCATAATTAGTCTTAAAAAGGCATAGTAAGATGCTAATTTTAACTACTAATCTCACCCCCCCAACCTAAATATTGCTAGTCTCTAGTAATACAACAACAATTAAATGAGAAATTATTTACAATGCCTTTTTCGTAGGTCATCTGGCTGCATTTGCAACAAGCCGTTAAACTACTAGGTTTCCCCTAGCGGACGAGTGTTGTCTCGTGAGGGTTTTCAGTGAAGCTACCCACAAACTTCAGTCGAACAGATGTGTATGTGAGATTGCTGGTCAAAGTGAGTTAGCATCATGGTCGTTGGGACACCCAACCCTCAATTTCGACTTATCTCCCGCACACTTCTCTTTCATATGTATTTATTCTATACAAAAATAATCATTTGTCACTTTGGTATTTGAAATTCCCTATGTAGTCAGAATAATCATTCTAGCGACAAGAATTGTTATATAACAAACACTCCTCTTTACAACCCTTCGTGGATAGCTTTGATTTCACAAACCTCTCTTAGAATGCTCTCAGCAAAAATTCTCTCCGATTATAGTGACTTTTCTCTCAAGGTGCATGTGATTAGAAGAAGGTTAATTGAAAATTCATATGCACAATTAGTACGGGAGTGAAATCTAAGGAAACAAACTAATCATGTTTGGCATAATCTCATGGAAGAATATTGATACAAATAAAGTAATATTATTAATATACCCCAGACTTTTGGACGACGACTTACATATGCATCAGACTTGAGATCAATTAGGGCTTTTTATAGGTTGTAATGTGGCCAAAGGTCAGTGGCTAACGAAACGACGTCAATGATATTCTAAAGCTATCCTTTCTTTGTGTAGTGTTGTGACGCCCCAAAAATTGGAGGTCCTTTATCGACCGTTGATCACCCATCAATCCGTGGAAATACCCATGATTGTCGCACAACCCGATGTCACGTCAATAGCATTCCCTTAACCGGGATCACAAAACCCAAAATTGGACTGAGTCTCCCTTGTACCAGGAACTCCCAATGCATAATCTGTGTACATAACATTCACATGACCCATCCGAGGTCCAATATACAACAATTTATCCTCATTTAATGTCCATTTATATCAGTTGAATAAGAGAACACAAGACCCGAAAGCATGGCAAAACATTCTCAAAATTTCAGATTTTTTAAAAATCTACCTGTAGGTTAATGTTCTACCGGTAGGTTTCGCCTACTGGAAAAAGTTCTACTGGTAGGTTAATGTTCTACCGGTAGGTTTTGCCCAGATTTGCCTGTTTCACCTGTCTTTAATTCCCAATTCATTCCAAAATCAACCCAAACTCATATAAAATATATTTGTACATCAAACATAGTTAATACAAGTTCTATTACAATCATTTTCATATGATTACATGCCCAAAACATAAATTTCACAAATATTTTACAAAATACAGTTTAAAAGCCACAAGTCGGCTTTTTCTTCATCCTTGAGGCCCAGGATGAAAGTCGTCCACCGGTGTATACGCCGCACTTGAAATATTGTCCCACAAAGGGTGAGCCACGTTCAATAGGGTATCTCCTAAAGAGGCTACTCCCCAACCTAGATGCATATGAAATGTTCACATGCAACAATCAACCATTCAAAACATTCTCATCAAGAATATGCATTCAAGAACAAGAATCTCATGCCATGTCATGAAATGAGATGAAACCCACTCATGTACATCTACCCGAGCCTTCAACGGCTCCCTTAACACATGCAATTGCCATGTATGAAAACCGGACTTTCTAAGCCCCTTGTCATTGACGTTACACATCAAATGACAATTTATAAACAAAATCATGTGTCTTTATTGGATAGCGGATTTTTGGTGTCGCACCGCACACCGATACACTTTTTTGGACTTGCACCCGAGGGAGAGTCTAACCCTTCTTGCAATACCCGACACAAGTTTTTCATGCAACCATGCGACTCAATCAGAACTTCGTTCTAACTTTTCCCGAGCCCACCAATCATCCACCAAGTATGGTGTTTGATTGAACCATGCACACACGCACACGCACACACTCATGCTCAATGCTCATGAATGTGATGCCAACATCATGCCCAATATGCAATAAATGCCAAATGAGCAATTTCCACCATTCTATTGCCAATTATATCAAAAACATATAATTTCCACACTTATTATAATGCTAACATATCATAAGGCATATATTAACATCACACCCATAACAAGTCCCTAGCATGTTATCACATTATCTATGCAAACATACTTGATTTCACATTTGCATTTATTTCAAACTCCTTCAAGGCATCCAATCATGTCATCACATAATTTGCCCAATTAATCACACAACTTAAGGATCACATTAGGTAATTTTCACATACGTAATTCATGATAGAAATTATTCTACCCATTCTTAATACCCATTTCCTCAAATTCTCAACAATCGGCAAGTATTAAAATTCTCTAACAACCTACCCATTTCATATAATCATTCTAGGTTGAAAATAAACCCAATTAGGGAGAAAACCCTACCTCTTGAAGCATAAAACGAGTTGTAGAACCTTCAAGAACACCACCCAATCTCAACCTTGAATTTTCTCCAAAATCCCGTATCGAAACTTCGGTGGAATCCGTCCCTTTTGGTATGGACGCGTAGCCCTCATCGAGGAGAACAACTTTAATACTTGGCTCGAGTTGATTCGAGCACCGTAGTGCCGTAGATCGTAGAGAGAATGTGGTCCACAATGCGCCACACGACCCTATTTTTTCGGGTTCGTTTTCGCCCCGAAACGATTAAATTTCGCCCCGGTTCAAGTTCAAAATATTTTTATTTCAACTTGCTTTAAATTATTTTCCAAATTTCGAAATTTTATTTAAATTTTCGTTTTTGGGTCACCCGAGACCCGACTGTCTCGTAAAACGTGTAAAATCCGACTATCTCGAAATTTGACAGGATAACTAGATTTCGCGAGACGAATCCAATGGCGAGGTTTGTTTCGTCATCCGAGTTCTTGAAAAATTCAGTTTTGCAACCCGTACATAGTAGCAAATTACCGTTTTGCCCCTTTTTGTAAAAAGTTCAGATTTATCCGGGTTTTACAAATGTAGCACACCTCTTTCTAGCTTTTCAAAACTTCACTTATATGATATTTCTTTCTTTCATTCTTTTTCTCATTTTTCACTTTCTTGGCCATTTTCTGTTTTTGTCTCTTTCTTTTTCAGTTGTTTCCACATACTTTTCTTTCTTGAACAGTAGCCACCATCTTCTTTTTTTCTCTTGCTTTTCTGTATCATATTGATTTATAAGAGGGTGCAAGAAAATTAAATAGCAAAGGTATGTCAAATATATTCTTCGGTGGCTTGGTTATCATATGGGTTACGTGAAAAAGAAATCACACGTTAAAGACTCAATCACGGCTAATTAGGGATATAATTTTGTAAAAGAAATGGCTAAGGCTCAAAATTAAATCAAAGATGGCCTAAGATCATTTCTCAAGCATGTGCACATGTATGTGTCGCATGAACAGATTCTTTGTGGGATATGTCAATGGATTGCTTTAGTTGCGTCAATCAAACAAGTTTAATGAAATTATTCAAGAATAGATAGTGAAAAATCTTACTTGAGTAACTGTTGATATTCTCTCAAAAGCATCGTAGGGCTCGAAAACTTACCATGGTATTCTACGTTATCTCCACTGGTTATGTCAGGTTTTTTCAAAGAATGTCAGTTATATAACGATTCTATTTTTGAGTCTGGTCATCTTGTACCTTAAGAATAACAAATACCAATGTACATGTCACATTTAAGTATAGAGAAAATACTATTTTTCCAAGACATGTGGTTTTAAGTCTAGGTTGCTAAGTGAGGTGTCAAATTGATCATGTGATTAGTCATTTTTAACAAATAGTCTCAATATCCACATTTGTTCCATCATTCATTGACAAATAGCAATGCAATGCTAAATATAATACATGCATAAAAAAAGTAAAAGTAATGAAACTAAATCATTCATTTCATAAAACATCATCGTTTAACACAACAAAGATTTAAATTATCTAACAAAAGAAGTAACACACAACCATCCAAGCACATAAATCTCTCTCTCACTCCCTCGTTTCTCCAACTCCAGATGGTCCTCTAGCTCCACCCCTCAAATAGCTGAGAATCTCCTCCTGCTGTCGAAGAATCTCATCCTGCTTGGCTTCGATGCCAAGCATGATGTCTCGTAGTGATCGCCGGATGCTGGTGCTAGTATCTGCCTCTGCCTGTGCCTGTGCCTCGGCCTCTAGCTCTCTCTCCTCCTCGGCGTCCAAGGCATCCTGCAGCTCATCGGTGCCCTGGGCCGCTGGCACATCCTGTCTCATCCCCGGGCCGCCACTGTGACCTTGGCTCCGTCAGAGGAAGCTTTGTTTAGTGGTCCCATCGGCTTCTACACTCCCATCTGTGGCCTGACTTGGACTCCATGGTCCAAGCACATCTCCGTCATGAGTGTACCGAAGGGGAGTGAATTTCTCTTCACATCACACCCCTTCATCATCTCTGTCAAGATCAATGTCGGGAGGTCTATGCTTTGGCCCCTTCTTATTGCATATAGCAATCGAGCCATCTATGGGAGGATTTCATTTTTACGTTTGATGGGGGCGAGGTTGGAGACGGCAATCAAGTTCAACATCTTATATTTATCCGTCAATTCACCTTGCCGAAAAAATCTCCGACCTCCCCAAACAAAAGTCGCCATCCTCGTCAATTCAACTCCGACCTCATTCATCCCCACTTTCTTCCTCAGGGGGTAGCTTGGCCTTGGTACCCGTGGTATGGCCCTCATCTCCACTATATAATCTTCATCTTGCTCACAAAAAAGGATGTCAAGCCAAAACTCTTAAGATGGATACTCTTACTCTAAGAGTTTGATATGATCATTAAGGACAAGAAAGGTGTTGAGAATGTGGTGGCAGATCATCTGTCCAGGTTAACGTATGAATTTCATGAGGATAGACTGTCAATCAATGAAAATTTCTCTGATGAACAACTGTTCACAGTCATGGAAACACCATGGTACGCTGATATTGTTAACTTCCTTGCTAATGGTACGTTTCCTCATTCCTTTACAATGATGGATAAGAAGCAATTTCTGAGGGAGGTTCGTAATTTCTTTTGGGAGGATCCATACGTGTTTAAGTACTATAAGGATCAAATCATAAGGCGTTGCATTCCCGAGCATGAGAGCAGACAGGTAATATCTTTTTGTCATTCTGAAGCATGTGGTGGCCATTTTTCATCTAAAAAAACCGCTGCGAAAATCTTGCAGTGTGGATTTTATTGATCCACACTTTTTAAAGATGTTCATGTCTTTTGTCTAACATGCGATAGATGCCAAATGTTCGGAAGTATTTCTAAAAGAAACATGATGCGCTTAAACCCAATTTTGGTAATTGAAATTTTTGACTGTTGGGGCAACAATTTTATGGGACCATTTCCCCCTTCCTTTGGCCATCTATATATTTTAGTGGCAGTTGATTATGTGTCCAAATGGGTTGAAGCAATTCCATGCCGAAATAATGATCACCGAACAGTAATCAAATTTTTAAAAGAAAACATTTTGTCCAGGTTTGAAATTCCTAAATCCATCATAAGTGATGGGGGTGCTCATTTTTGCAATCGTCCTTTTTGAAATTTGATGAAAAAATACTTGATTTCTCATAAAATTGCAACCCCTTATCACCCACAGATTAATGGACAGGCCGAATTAGCTAATCGAGAGATCAAACTGATTTTAGAAAAAAAGGGTAAACCCAGACCACAAAGATTGGTCGTTAAGACTAACTGATGCACTCTGGGCATATCGCACTGCTTTTAAAACAATTTTGGCATGTCTCCTTATCATTAGTCTATGGCAAGCCTTGTCACCTACCTGTGGAATTGGAACACAGAGCATACTAGGCCATTAAAACAATAAACTTTGGCCTAGACAAAGCTGGAATTTCAAGAAAACTTCAAATTAATGAGTTGGAAGAATTGAGAAATGAAGCATATGAGAATGCTAAGATTGTTAAGTCCAAAATGAAAATTTTTCATGACAAGAATATTGAGCGAAAGTCTTTTGAACCTTCTCAAAAAGTCCTGTTATTCAATTCAAGGCTCCGCCTGTTTTCTGGTAAGTTGAGATCAAAGTGGACTGGGCCTTACATTGTCAAACAAGTGTTTGGACATAGAGTAGTGGAAGTGGAAAATCCATCAAATGGTAATATTTTTACTGTCAATGGTCAGCGCTTAAAACCATTTTTAGAAGATTTTGTTAAAGATGTGGAAACCGTTTTTTTTTAATGGATCCAAAATATTCCTCCGAGATCCGCGCCTGCCGACACAAAAAGGGGTCGGGTCAATAAAAATTCAACCCAAACCGACCCGAGAGGACGCCTTTATAAGGCCTCCAACCATTTCCCTTTTTCCCCAGCCACCACTGCCTTTCTTCTTCTTCGTTTTCTCTGTTCTCTGTAAAATGACCCACCCCCTGCAAATCCATGGCCACACACTCCATAGACACAATCATTTGCTTCATGTTTTGTCGCCAAAAATTTGACTTGATCCGAAATGTGTACACCCAAGTATAGGTGGTCAAGTTGTAGTAATAATTTGGTTAAGTCCGGAGTCGAATCCATAGGAAACCAATGTTGGTGTTTCGAAGTAAGCAGTGACAGAGACCAAAGTGACTGGAACCCTTGAGATTTAAAGTTGTGATGTTTAGGGATTTTCCTGGTCCGAATATAAAATTCTTTCCAAAAGGATTTTCTAGACAAAATATAAGATAATTTCAAAGGTAAAAGTCACCCTTTAGCTTGAGGATCTAGACATGTAGTCAACCATCCGGTTTGTTATACTTGTGCTTAGGAAATCAATTAACCACTGTGTTAACATGAAGTTAATCGGAAGATAAAGATAGATTATGAGAATTAAGAGCATGGTTCCGATGTATTTGTAGAGGTTTACAAGAATTGTCTGTGCTGAGACTCAACCCATCTACAAACAAGCAAATGTTTCTACAAGGCATCCGACCATTGCGTTAGTATTCCATTCTTAAGTGAAGCACAATAATGGTAAATATTGAAATGTAGTCATGAAGATCTAGCTGTGGTACTTTCCTAGTACCAATGAGTCTTCTTATGCCAAGAGTCATCTATGTCATAGAAGGGACTCACGATTGTACAAAGTACCTTAGCTTTGCTAGATGCATTCAATCATTAAATAAACAAGTGAAATATAAAGCATTAAGCATAAACGAAATGCACAAATATAACTTCCGAATGATTTATACATGTCCATCACCTCTTACTAAAGAGTGAATGAGAAACTACTCACTCGTCATGGATTTGGTAAAGCTAGAAAAGTGAGTGATTCTCATTCCTCCATGTAGAGGATTTACAAGGTCAAATACACTACACAAGGAGCCGATCTTTGACGAAGAATGAGTGAATCACGTTCCACCCTTCACGGCTTTGGTAAAGCTCTAGAAAAGTGGAAGAGTTTCACTCCTCTAAGGGGAGAAGGAAGCTCAAGCAATGGAAACAAATGAAACTAATAATGAAAGTAGAAAAAAGATAGTCACTTTTGGAGGGTTTCCACCTCAACCAAAAGATGATCTATCTTCCTCTATGCAAGTAAATGTAAATCTATGTCTAACTCTACAACTAGCTCTAGCTCTAAGTGGTTTTTTTTGAAGCTCCCACAATGGGAGTATTTATAGGCAAGGAGAAGGGGGCAAGGGAGTGTGAAGGAATAGTACAAGGTCTTCAAAGTCCAAGTGAAAGCCCCAAGGTCCGGATAGAAAATCAACCACTCTACAGCCTTTCTGCAAACAACGTTCGAACGTTAGATGGCGTTCGAACGTTGTCTCCTGTCTTCTTTGATGGGCGTTCGAACGCTGGATGGGGTTTGAAATTCCTACTCAAGTGGCCTTTGTTCTTCTGTGAGAGCAACTTCCACATGCCATAGGCAATAACACTCTTCTAGGGGGTCCTCGATTAATTCAAGCCATTGTTCGAACGTAGATTAGCATTCGAACGTGGTACTCAAGTACCTCTTTGTTTTTCTTCTTAGCTGTAACACGTCATGTATCATCATCTCAGCAGTCTGGACCTCAAATAATTCAAGAGGACATTCGAACGTGGATTGGCGTTCGAACGTTCATGCCTTGTTTCAACCTTTTCCAATTTTCTTCCAGAACATGCGGGTGTTGCATGAAAGTTTGATATCTATTAACGTTAGGCCCTTGTACAATTTTTTTCCTGAAATGTCATCATTGAAATTCTATCAAAGCATAATTAGTCTTAAAAAGGCATAGTAAGATGCTAATTTTAACTACTAATCATCCGTTATCAACACGGACCCAAATAAGGGTTGTCACCGGTGCTTGTCCGACACCTAAAATATGTCCCCATAGAAGGGTGAGTCACGCTCAATAGGGTATCTCCTAAGGAGGCTACTCCCAACCCAAATACATATGAAATGTTCACATGTAATTCATTAATCGATCATCCCTTCAAGAATGTACAATCCATAAATGAATACCACCATGCCATACCATGTCATGAGATGAAACTCACACATGCAATGCAACCCGAGTCCTCCACCGGCTCCCATAACACGTCATGTCATGCGTATGCATCCGGGCATTCCAAGCTCCTGCCATTAATGTTACACATCCAATGAACATTTTATAAAATCTTGTGTCTTTTTGGGTGGGTAATTTATAGACATCACACCAAGGGTCTACTAGCCCACACGGCATTCGAGGACATTGCACCCCAGGCTCCGAGTACGTCTGTAACACCCCGCATTTTCTTTTATATATGCATATAGATATATAGATATAGCAAATAATGGTTGTAAAGATGTGGATAGGGGAATTGAAGTGTGTTTGAACTTTGTAAATTTGAAAAGTAAAGATTTAAAATGTTAATGAAAATCATAGTTGAAATTTAGTTTTAGTGAGTGAAAATATAAAATGATAGGTCCTATAACTTGTATTAGATAGGTTTGGTGTATAAATATGTGTTGGAGAGGTTTGTGATGGATTTGGTTAGTTTTGGAATGGATTGGAAATGGAAAACAAAAGAAATAGGCAAAACTGGGTAAATGGTATCGGTACTGGGTACCGGTACTGAATGGTACCGGTACTGAGTACCGGTACCCCGATTCCAGAAGGTTTCTGGTACCGGTACTGGGTACCGGTACTGAATGGTACCGGTACTGAGTACCGGTACTACCGAAACCAGACTGTTTATTTTAAGTCGCGAACAAGCCGATTTTTCCTCCACTATAAATACATTTTTGTCACCTCCTTAGCCTTCATTACACCACTCCAAACCTTAGAAAACATAAGAGAGGAAGAGAGAAAGAGAGAAACACAAGATCAAGAGAAAACAAGAGATTGAAGGGTTGATTCAAGATCAAAGCCCTAATTTTTCCAAGAACATTAAGGTAGGGGATTTCTTCCTATTCTCTTACATTGAGGCTAGGATTAAATTATATGTATTCTTTTGGTTCAAAATCATATATACTTGCTATTATTTACTTGAGTCTTGATCCTCTTGCATTTATTGCCATGTTCTAAACATTGTGGTAGTTGGCTAACCATTAAAGGTCCCTTTTTCATTCTCAAACCCTAGTTTTAAGAAAAATGAATTCTTCCTCTTTACATTTTCTTTGTTCTCACAATCAAAACCTTAGTGCTTGATATTGTATAACAAAATGATGTTTATGGTGATCTCTTGCTCTTTTTCTTCAATTATGCTATGGTACAAATTGTGAAATTTAGGGATTTTGGGATTTCTGGTAAATTGAGAAAATGTTTGTAATGATATCTCTTGTATGATTGTTGTGATGGATGGTTAGAATGTGAGATATTTGTGGGAATTTTATCGCTTGCGTGGTTGTACGATACGAACATGGATTACTATGGACCGGGTATCATGTAGTGGGTATACGTCTTTATATGCCACGCGGGTATGAACTTTTCCTACCACATGGAGTGGGTAGACGCCTTTGTACGCCGTGTGGGTATAAACTTTTCATATCGCTAATGATCCCGGGTTAGTAACGTGGGTTGTATCGGGCACACAGTGTGGGTTATCGTGCATTGTACCATAAATTGTTTTGACAAGAGTTTCGGGAAGTATGAGATTCTGCGAGAACTTGTTGAAAACGGTTCATGGTAGACTGAATTACCAATGGTATATGGTGTTTATTTATCCATTTCGATTACTATTGCTACTTAAACTTGAGATCTATTTTAAATGTTCTGCTTTTCCTTCAAAATGTTATATATGCTATTTGTGAAAATGAGACCAACCGTTTTATATGCTTTCCTAAACCTTGTTTGAGTTTGGGAAGATTTTGCTACAGAGCTTCGTGCTCATCCCCTACAATTAACATTTTTCAGATTATGCTATAGAGGAGGAGCTTGGCGCTAATGAGCCGGGCCTTGGGGAAGCCTCATTAGAGGGGTACCTGGATCCCGAGTGGGACATTTAGAGATGCCCTTTTATTTTTGTACTAGACTAGGGACCAATATGTACAAACATTGTAAAGTCTAGTTTCTTTTGAAATTCCGCTGCAATATATTCATGTAATTCTTTTGGGTTGTAATGGCCTTAGTTTGGCTTATTCTTTTGGGATGATTGTTGTGGATAGTATATACGGTGAATGAAATATTTTGGATTTGATGGTTAGATAGACCCGGTGTGGTCAATGTATTATACATGTACAGGTTGTGAGTTTTGGGAGAGCTTCCCGTACGAAGGAGACTCTGCCCAAATTTTGTTAAAATTAAGAATGTTTTTTATTTGATGGATATATATTTAGTTGCTCTCATGACATGAATGGTTTCATAGTGTAATGCCGTCCAGGGTGGTATTTGGGGCGTTACAAAGTTGGTATCAGAGCTTAGGCTTTAGGTCTTACATGGGAGCTGTAGGTTATGGATTACCACCGGAAAGGTAGGACTAGGTTTAAGGAACCGTAGGCTTGTATTGGTTTGAAGCTATGTGTTTATGAGATAGGTTAGATTCATTTTATATTTAGTGTAAGGGTTAATTATTTGTTCGAATTCGATGAGTTGTCTCGCTACGCAATCAAGTTTGTGGTCACTGAGGCAAGGAGAGCTAAACGCTTTGAACAAGATTTGAGGCCTTCCATCCGCGAGAAGCTGGTTACACTCTTAATTCGAGAATACAAGATCTCGTGAACGTGGACGTGGACGTGGACGTGGACGTGTACGTGTACGTGGACGTGGACGTGTACGAGGACGTGGACGCGATTGAACAAAGGCTTCAGACAGTGGAGAAGATGGAGTTACTCAGACGAGAGTAGGCATGGACCCGCACCCATGCTTTGCATGCGGAGAGTATGGGCACTTCAAACATAGATGCCCCTCGTTTCCCCCAATAACCAAGCAAGCAACTGGGCGAGTGAATGCAAACAAGCCACCGCGACGACAACCATTACCACCACCGAGACCGTTACAAGCTCAAGCCCCCGGCGACGCCAATCAAGGAAGGGTTTTTGCTTTGACTCAATCAGAGGAAGATGTCTCCAACGCCGTTGTGGAAGGTATCGTCCTTCTCTACCATTCTTGGGCCCGAATTTTTATTGGATTCCTATGCGACTCATTCTTTTATACGTACTGCGGACGCTGTGGAATTGAGATTGGGTTCCGAGGAGCTAGAACAGGCTTTATATGTTGACTTGCGTACGGGAGAATAGGGGGGATACCAGGCTAGTCTGCAAGGGTTACGTGCAAGCGGATTACATTTCAGTTACCAGTAGGTTTACTTATATGTATTTCTTTGACTCTAATTTATATCTACTTGCTAGGGAATCATCATGTCTTGCCATTCTGGATAATACTACCTTGTCCCAAAATATATTATGGTGGGGTAAACCCTAAATCTTTTCTTATGCCTTCAAACCCTAGTTTACAAAGGAGATGTGTTTTTCTCTTGATTTCTCCTTTGTTCTTGATTCCCGAACTTAAATATTATTTGTTCTAAGCTATGTTATGGGTGGGTGACCACCAAATCCTTTTGGTATGCCCTTGAAATCCTAGTTTTCAAGGGAGAGGTGTTTTCTCTTTATCTTGCCTCTGTCATTGATTTCAAACCTTGATAGTCGTTTGTTATCGATTCCAATACATGATTGTTACTTTATCTCTGATTCCAAGCTTGATATCCGTTGTTATTGATCTCGAGACTTGATTGTTTCCTTGTCCTTAACTTCCTAAGCTTAATGATCCATTTGTTCTTGGTATCAAAAATTTGATATTCGTTTGTTATTGATTCTACCCTTGTGATTCAATTATTTTCAATATTCAATACTTGATATTCTTTATTCTTGGTTCCAAGACTTGAGTGTTCTTTTGGTCTTGATTTCTAAGCTTCATAATCCTTTGTTCTTGATTTCACACTTTAATAGTTGTTTGTTATTGATTTCCATACATGATCGTTCCGTTAAATCTTAATTTCTCCTTTGTTCACGGCTTTCACGCTTGATACGCCTTTATTCTTGATTTCCAAACTTAATATTTATTTGCTCTTGATAGCCAAATTTGATATTCATTTGATTGATTATAACTATTGTAAGTCATGTATTCTTGATATTCAATACTTGACATCCTTTGGTTCTTGATTTCAAGACTTGACATTCAATTGCTCTTGATTTCAATACTTGATTTCTCCTTGTCCTTGAGTTCAAAAACTCGATACTCTTTAGTTCTTGGTTACAAAGCTTGATATGCATCTGTTATTGAATCCAAGACTCGATTGTTACTTTGTTCTTGATTCCCAAGCTTGATTATTTATTTGTTCCTTAATTCAAAATTCTAAAGATTGGTATTGACCAATAAAATGGTATTTTCGATGATATTATGTTAATTTTTCTTAAATTATTTCGTTGGAAAAATGTATATGGATTTGGAAGCTAAGATGGGAGGACAAGTCTGGTTAGGTTTCAACTGTAACCTTTGGTGGATTGTAATTTATATCAGAGTGCGCAGCGAACTAACGGAGTAAGGACTACAATGGGGAAACTACGGAGAAGATTCAACTCATCCGGGAGAGGCTACGCACGGCGCAAAGTAGACAGAAGAGCTATGCGGACCACATACGAAGATCCTTGGAATTAAAAGTGGGAGATTACATGTTTCCCAAGGTGTCACACAAGAAGGGCGTGTTTCGATTCGGTAAGAAGGAAAAGTTAGCGCCAAGATATACCAGACCGTTTGAAGTGATCAAAGCAGTAAGCAATGCGGCGTATCAACTTCGACTACCAGCCTAGCTATCCGGAGTACATGGCGTGTTTCACGTGTCGATGTTGAGGACGTGTCACTCGGATGCAACTCCAGTCGTGAACTTGGAGGAGATTGAAATTCAAGATGGAGCCACCTATGAAGAACAACCGTTGAAGATTCTCGAGGCCAAAGAAAAGGTACTCCGTAACAAAGTCATCCGACTAGTGAAGGTTTGGTGGCAACACCATGGAGTGGAGGAAGCTACATGGGAACCGGAGCAAGAAATGCGGGAGAAGTATCCCTTTTTGTTCGCTACTTGAGGTAAGTTTCGAGGACGAAACTTTCTTTAAGGGGGGTGGATTGTAACACCCCGCATTTTCTTTTATATATGCATATAGATATATAGATATAACAAATAATGGTTGTAAAGATGTGGATAGGGGAATTGAAGTGTGTTTGAACTTTGTAAATTTGAAAAGTAAAGATTTAAAATGTTAATGAAAATCATAGTTGAAATTTAGTTTTAGTGAGTGAAAATATAAAATGATAGGTCCTATAACTTGTATTAGATAGGTTTGGTGTATAAATATGTGTTGGAGAGGTTTGTGATGGATTTGGTTAGTTTTGGAATGGATTGGAAATGGAAAACAAAAGAAATAGGCAAAACTGGGTAAATGGTACCGGTACTGGGTACCGGTACCCCGATTCCAGAAGGTTTCTGGTACCGGTACTGGGTACCGGTACTGAATGGTACCGGTACTGAGTACCGGTACTACCGAAACCAGACTGTTTATTTTAAGTCGCGAACAAGCCGATTTTTCCTCTACTATAAATACATTTTTGTCACCTCCTTAGCCTTCATTACACCACTCCAAACCTTAGAAAACATAAGAGAGGAAGAGAGAAAGAGAGAAACACAAAATCAAGAGAAAACAAGAGATTGAAGGGTTGATTCAAGATCAAAGCCCTAATTTTTCCAAGAACATTAAGGTAGGGGATTTCTTCCTATTCTCTTACATTGAGGCTAGGATTAAATTATATGTATTCTTTTGGTTCAAAATCATATATACTTGCTATTATTTACTTGAGTCTTGATCCTCTTGCATTTATTGCCATGTTCTAAACATTGTGGTAGTTGGCTAACCATTAAAGGTCCCTTTTTCATTCTCAAACCCTAGTTTTAAGAAAAATGAATTCTTCCTCTTTACATTTTCTTTGTTCTCACAATCAAAACCTTAGTGCTTGATATTGTATAACAAAATGATGTTTATGGTGATCTCTTGCTCTTTTTCTTCAATTATGCTATGGTACAAATTGTGAAATTTAGGGATTTTGGGATTTCTGGTAAATTGAGAAAATGTTTGTAATGATATCTCTTGTATGATTGTTGTGATGGATGGTTAGAATGTGAGATATTTGTGGGAATTTTATCGCTTGCGTGGTTGTACGATACGAACATGGATTACTATGGACCGGGTATCATGTAGTGGGTATACGTCTTTATATGCCACGCGGGTATGAACTTTTCCTACCACATGGAGTGGGTAGACGCCTTTGTACGCCGTGTGGGTATAAACTTTTCATATCGCTAATGATCCCGGGTTAGTAACGTGGGTTGTATCGGGCACACAATGTGGGTTATCGTGCATTGTACCATAAATTGTTTTGACAAGAGTTTCGGGAAGTATGAGATTCTGCGAGAACTTGTTGAAAACGGTTCATGGTAGACTGAATTACCAATGGTATATGGTGTTTATTTATCCATTTCGATTACTATTACTACTTAAACTTGAGATCTATTTAAAATGTCATGCTTTTCCTTCAAAATGTTATATATGCTATTTGTGAAAATGAGACCAACCGTTTTATATGCTTTCCTAAACCTTGTTTGAGTTTGGGAAGATTTTGCTACAGAGCTTCGTGCTCATCCCCTACAATTAACATTTTTCAGATTATGCTATAGAGGAGGAGCTTGGCGCTAATGAGCCGGGCCTTGGGGAAGCCTCATTAGAGGGGTACCTGGATCCCGAGTGGGACATTTAGAGATGCCCTTTTATTTTTGTACTAGACTAGGGACCAATATGTACAAACATTGTAAAGTCTAGTTTCTTTTGAAATTCCGCTGCAATATATTCATGTAATTCTTTTGGGTTGTAATGGCCTTAGTTTGGCTTATTCTTTTGGGATGATTGTTGTGGATAGTATATATGGTGAATGAAATATTTTGGATTTGATGGTTAGATAGACCCGGTGTGGTCAATGTATTATACATGTACAGGTTGTGAGTTTTGGGAGAGCTTCCCGTACGAAGGAGACTCTGCCCAAATTTTGTTAAAATTAAGAATGTTTCTTATTTGATGGATATATATTTAGTTGCTCTCATGACATGAATGGTTTCATAGTGTAATGCCGTCTAGGGTGGTATTTGGGGCGTTACAACGTCTGCACACTTTTTTCTAGAATTTCACCATAGATCAAGTGAGTGAACCAAGTAACCGGGCCTTGCACCCGAGGGAGAATCCATCTCTTCTTACTACACCCGATATATATTTTCAATGCAACCCGTGCGACTCAGTCAGACCTAGGTCCAATTTTCCCGAGCCCACGTCTCAACCCATCGAGGATGGTGTTTGATCAAAAATATGCACACACAACCACACTCACGTACAATTGCAATTGTCAATTATATCATAAAACATATAATTACAATCCACAATACCACCAAACATGTTATAGCATATTCTATGCACATAACACACTTAATCAACCATAGGCATTTTGTCAAACACCTACAAGGCCAATAGATTATGTAAACACATAACATGCCCAACATAACACATTTCTCATGAAATTCACAACCAAGCAATTTCATAAATACCCAATCATGCAAGATTTGGTTTAATCACATTCCTTATACCCCTTTCCATTCTCTAACACCCTAGACATGTGTTATACATGAGATTTCATCTCTAATACCCTACACATTTCATATTTCAACCCTAGGTTGGAAATAAACCTAGTTAGGGAAAGAACCCTATCTCTTGTAGCATAATACCGCATTGCCAAGCACAGTCTCGCGAATCTTCCCTCTTTGCCGTCAATTACATCTGAAAATGACTTGTACATTTTATTATGACCATTCTTCATTGGTTGCCAAGAAGCGTTCCCCTGCTTTCTCGCTCTCGAGTGGTAAGCAGTTGAGCGGGATAATCTGCCTCGTTCTTCACAAGAGATGGCCAGCAACCGTTCAAAAACTCTAGAAAGCTATCATCTCGCGTGGATCCATACCCATAATCACTGGCATCTCAACAAAAAGAGGTGATATTCTGATCTATCAATGGTCAATCAAAAAGAAATATAGGTCCTCTAAAGAATCCCCTAGAGAAGGATAGGGGAATACCTTGACTTTCTTCGCACTAACGTTTATAGCAAATTCAAGCTTCTTCAGTACTCCTTCGGTCAAGGCAACTCATAACTCCGTAACTCAATCCCCGGGACTAAACTAATACATGGAAGATTCATGAACTCAATAACTCTTGAACTTAGTAACTCAATTCAGTCATCCCTTACTCCATTCCTTCCTAACTTCAAGAATGGCGGGATGTTTAAGATCAGCTATTGCTACTCTTACTCTGGCTTCCAGCTCGGAACTATGCAGATCCTGGCCCTCTGGATTAGATATCTGAGCTTGAGTTCGGATTGGGAAAGAAGCTCCAAAAGCCCCAAATCAAGCCTGAAAGCGTTGATCCCAAAAATCCAGTCTTCGAGATTGTGGCAAAACTTGCGATCTTTGGTACATAGACGTAGCTCTCATTGCGTATAACAACCTTTATTCTTAGTCTGAAGAGATCTGACAGTTGGATCTTTGTAGATCAGAGGAAGAAGGCTTGAAGAACTTGGAGATTTCTTCTCTCTTTCTCTCTCTCAATTTCTGGAAGTGTTGGCTGAAAATAGGGAAGAAAATATGATTTTCTTCCCTTTTTATACTTCCTTATTACTTGGCCCACAGCGCGCCACACGGGCCTCTTTTGTTTGGTCCAATTTGATCCCGAATCAATTAAATCTCATCTCGTTTAAAGTTTTGTACATTTTTATTGAACTAAATTTAAATTTTTTTGGGGGTTTCGCAAATAAAATTTAATCACGTTTATTTTAGTCGTGTGACACTCAATTGTCTCGTGAAACGTGAAAAATCTGACTGTCTCAGAATTTAACAAAAATTGACTAGGTAGCTAGATTTCGTAAGACGAATCCAACGGTGAGATCTGTTTCTTCATTCAAGTTCTAGAAAAATTTGGATTTTTAACCCTACAATAATGATTAATTACTGTTTTACCCTTTTTTCATAAAATTTAATTTCCCCAGGCTTTACACCTACTATTGGTTTTCAACCAGTTGATATAAGATGTTAAATGATTTACTATTATATTGGAAGACAAAAAATGTGGAATTGTTTACTATAATTAGTATTTCATGTAACTTTATTGTAGGAAGAGACTCTTACACGAATATATTACACATCACATTCTATATATGAGGGCAGTCCAGATTTGAAACTTTGCATGGAGACTCTTGGGCGTATCATAGATCTGAGCTCCTCGTATTTGACATCCAACTGTGAGCAGCGACGACTTGTCGATGCTCCAATCTTCGCAACTAATGTTCTGTCTACATCTGCGCAGCCATCACCTTCTGTGTTTGTACTACTCCTATTTCGTCATCACCTGTGACACCCCAAAATTTGGGGGTCCGTTGATTACCCATCAACCCGCGGAATACTAGTGGATACCGAGTAACTCGATATCACACCGTCATGCCCCATTTACCGGGGTCCTTAATTTTATCGAAATTCGGGCAGAGTCTCCTTTGTACGCGGAGCTCTACCCAAAACACAACCTGTGCAGTATATATTAACATGGCCCATCCGAGGCCCAATATAACACAATGACCACACAGGGTCCATTTATAAGTAAAACTTGACCGCACCGGGTCCATTTATCAATACTTATATCAAACATGCAAGGTTAGTTTAACAATAGCCTATATAAGTTCTATTACATTCATTCATGAAAACTTTACAAGTCAAAAATCATGTTAATCAAAAGGTTTACAAAATCATGCACTAAGACCACAGGTCTGCCTCCTTCACCCTTGATGCTCTACATGGGAGCCATCCGCCGGTGTAAACCTCACACCTGAAATTGTTTCCCGTATAGGGTGAGCCTCGCTCAGTAGAAAATTCCCTACAAAGGCTACTCCCCACCTAGATGCACATGAAATGCTCATATGCAATACTCAATTATCCACAACAATTCTAATCATGTTTATGCAACTCAGATATGGAATTTCTTATGACATGTCATGCAACGAGGTGAGACTCATTCATGCACTCAATCCGAGCCCTTCCCGGCTCCCCAGCACACGCAAGTGCCAATGTGTGAATTCGTCATTTATGTTACACATCAATGACATTTTACAAAACTAGGGTCTTTCTTGGGGTGGGCATTCATGGACTTACACCAACGGCACCCAGCCGACACGGAATTTCAGGACTTCAACCCACGGTTCCGCGTATACCGACACACTTTATGGCCTTTTACACCAACGGAGTGCGAATCCTATTAACGAGTCTTTCACCCGAGGGATATTCTAGCCCTTCTTGCTAACCCCGACCCAATTTATCATGAAACCAAGCGGCTTAGCTAGGCCTTCGAACCAACTTTCCCAAGCCTTCCGTCAATCACCAAGTGTGGTATTGACGACAACCATGCACGCACCCATGTGATGAGATGTTCCGTGCAAATGCAATGTAATGAACCATTGCTTATCCATGTCATGTCCCATGTAATGAATGTCACATGAACAACATATAACACCTATCATCATATCCCATGGAAATGTATGTCATATACACATGACTTCCATATATCATCATCATCCTAAATATATCAATAAACATATGATTTTCACAAGTTATCACCTAACTCAACTCAAGCATGTTATTTCAATTTTATCAAGATAACACTTTTCACATTTAAGGCATTTTATCAAACACCTTACATGCATCAATTATGTAATCACATAATATTGCCACACAACATTAAATATCATCATTCAAGGCATTTAATCAACACCTTCAAAGCACCTTCATGTTAAACACATATCATGCCCACAATTTCACATAGTTACAAGAAAATGCCCAAGTAACCCCCATGCATCAAAGTCAAGCTAGAAGTTGGCCTAAGCCATTTCTAAGCTCACTTTCCCATTTCCATATTAATAGGCAATTGATAGATATATATATATATATATATATATATATATATATATATATATATATATATATAACACATACATCTAACCATTCCTATGGACATTTAGGTTAGAAATCAACCCAAGTAGGAGAAACCCTACCTTTTGGAGCGTAAACCGAAGGATAGAACCTTCAAGAACACCAACACCAATCTCCAAGTCTTGATTTCCCAAAATCCCCTCTTTGGATCTTCGGTGAAATCCTTTGTTCTTGGTGTGGTTACGTAGCCCTCGTCGAGGAGATCGACTATGATTCTTGGTTCGAAGAATTCCGACCGGCGGAACTCCGTAGATCTGAGAAACAAGTTTGGATTTCTCACTTTTTTTCTCTCCTCCTTACCCACGTTTTTCTCACTGGTTTTCAGCTCAAGAAGTCTGAAGAAAATCAGATTTTTACCGATATTTATAGGCAAAAATGTGCGGTCCACATCGCACCGCATATTTTCGACTTCCGGGTCCGTTTTTCGTCCCGAAACAATTCATTATATCTCAGATTAACTTCAAATTAATTTTATTTGAACTTTAACTTAATTTTAAGGAAATTTTATAAAATCCATTATTGGGGACCTTTAAAATGTCATTCGCCACACAGTCGCCTCGAACGACGTGCAAAAATCCGATTATCTCGGAATTCGACGAAATTTGACAGGGTGACTAGATTCCGTGATACGAATCCAACGGCGAACTCCGTTTCCTCATACGAGGTCTAGAGTACGAGTATCTCAAATACGCATTAGGATGGTAAATGACCATTTTGCCCTTATTCACAAAAATTCAAATTTACCCGGGTTTCACATTCTTCACCCCTTAAAAAATTTCGTCCCCGAAATTCACACACACACATACATGCAAGCCCATGCATATGCTACAGTCATGTAATAGTAAATGACTATAAAAATGTACCTCCATCCTCGAATAAGAAGGGATAGTTGGTACGAATAGTGTCCTCACGCTCCCATGTTGCCTCCTCCACTCCTCGGTGTTGCCACAACACCTTTACTAGCCTCACGGTCTTGCCTCGTAAAACCTGATCCCGGCTATCCATGATACGCACCGGTCCTTCCTCGAAGGTCCCATCCGCATCAACAACAAGCTCGCCCCAATCCACCACATGAGTCGGATCTGTGTTGTATTTCTGGAGCATAGAGACATGGAATACCGCATGAACACCTGATAGGTTTGGCGGTAACGCCAACCGGTAAGCGACTATACCAACCCTCTCAAGTATCTCAAAGGGCCCGATATACCTCGGTGACAGCTTTCCTCGCTTGCCAAATCTGACCACTCCTCTCGTAGGCATTACCTTCAAGAAGACATGATCTCCCATCTCAAACTCTAGAGGTCGCCGCCGTCTATCGGTGTAGCTCTTCTGCCGGCTCTGAGCCGTGAGAAGACGCTTCCTTATCAAGCTCACCTTCTCCAAGGTGTCTTTTACCAATTACGGACCCGTAGAAGACCTCTCTCCTACCTCCGTCCAACAGATCGGAGAACGACATGGCCTCCCGTACAATGCCTCATAGGGTGCCATCTGTATACTCGCCTGATAACTATTGTTATAGGCGAATTCCACCAAGGGTAAATGATCTTCCCAGCTACCCTTGAGATCTAGGACGCATGCCCGCAGCATGACCTCTAAGGTCTGGATAGTCCTCTCAGACTGACCGTCCGTCTAGGGATGAAAAGCAGTGCTCATCATCAGCTGTGTTCCCTTGGCTCGTTGGAAACTCTCCCAAAAATGAGCCGTAAACCTGGGATCCCGATCCGATACTATAGATACGGGTACCCCATGCAACCGGACAATCTCCCGTATATATAACTTGCAGAATTCTTCCAGTGTGAAGGTCATCTGCACTGCCAAAAAGTGTGCCGACTTAGTAAGTCGGTCCACTACCACCCATACCGCGTCATGTCCCCGCGATGTCGGTGGCAAGTGGGTCACAAAATCCATCGTGACATGCTCCCACTTCCACTCAACTACCTCCAAGGGTTGGAGCAAACCTGCTGGTCTCTGGTGTTCAGCCTTAACCTGCTGACACGTGAGACATCGACTGACAAAGTCGCCAACTTGCCTCTTCATCCCATTCCAATGATACTGGCGACGAAGATCATGATACATCTTCGTGCCCCCTGGATGAACCGCAAAACGGGAGCAATGAAACTCCCTAAGAATCTCCTCTCTCAGATCCGCAGACTGGGGAACCACAATCCGTCCCCTGAACCGAAGACTACCATCTGTATGAATGGCCCAGCCTTCATCACCCGTACCCAATCGTACTCGGTCCCTGATGGACACTAACTCAGTATCCTGTCCCTGAGACTCAATAACCCTGCTCAGTAGGGAAGGTGTAGCCACCAAGCTTCCCAAAGTACCCTGAATATAATCAGCGTAATGTAGCCCGAACTGTCCCACCGTCTCGAGCATCTGCCACTCTCGGGAAGCCACACTAGCCACAACTCCCCGTGACTTTCGGCTGAGTGCATCAGCCACCACATTTTCCTTACCGGGATGGTAATGCAATGTGAAATCGTAGTCCTCGAGGTACTCCATCCACCTGCGTTGCCTCATGTTGAGGTCCCGCTGTGTAAAAATGTACTTCAAACTCTTGTGGTCCGAAAACACTTCAAACTGCTCGCCATACAGGTAGTGACGCCAAGCCTTCAAGGCAAAGACAATGGCCGCCAATTCCATATCATGTGTGGGGTAATTCTGCTCGTGGTTCTTTAACTGCCGAGAACCATAAGCCACCACCCTCCCGGACTGCATCAAGACACATCCCAGTCCGTCCTTCGAGGCATCACAATAAACTGTGTACCTCTGTCCCCTTTCCGGGACTATCAAGATAGGAGCTGAAGTAAGCCTCCTCTTTAACTCTTGGAATGCCTTCTCGCAAGAATGATTCCACTCGAACTTGACCTCTTTCCGAGTCAACCTAGTCATAGGTGCAGCCAGCCGAGAGAAAGCCTCAATAAACCGCCGGTAATACCCTGCCAATCCCAAGAAACTTCGTATCTCGAAGACTGACTTCGGTCTCTCCCAATTCGTAACTGCCTCGACCTTCTCCGGGTCCACAGATACACCCGAAGCTGACACTACATGCCCCAAGAATTTCACCTCAGTCAGCCAAAATTCACACTTGCTGAACTTGGCGTACAACTGGTGGTCTCTCAAGACCTGGAGAACAATCCTCAAGTGACCCTCATGCTCCTCCTCAGACTTGGAGTAGATTAAGATGTCGTCAACAAAAACCACGACGAAGTGATCAAGGTAGGGTTGGAACACCCTATGCATGAGATCCATGAATGCTGCCGGGGCGTTTGTCAATCCGAATGGCATCACTGTGAACTCGAAATGCCCATACCGCGTTCTGAACGCCGTCTTAGGGATATCTGCTTCCCTAACCCTCAACTGATGGTAACCGGTGCGGAGATCTATCTTGGAGTAGACCCGCGCCCCTCTCAGCTGATCAAACAAGTCATCAATCCTCGGCAAACGGTACCTATTCTTGATAGTAATCCTATTCAACTGCCGGTAATCTATGCATAGTCGAAGGGTTTTGTCCTTCTTCTTTGCAAATAACACCGGAGCGCCCCAAGGTGAGGTACTCGGTCTAATGAACCCCCTGTCCAACAATTCCTGTAATTGGACCTTGAGTTCTTGCAACTCAGCAGGCGCCATCCTATGTGGAGTCATAGAAATGGGAGATGTACCAGAATGTAACTCAATAGTGAAGTCTACATCCCTATGTGGAGGTAATCCCGGTAGTTCATCCGAAAAAATATCCTCATACTCACAAACCACCCGAGGTAGACCCAACTCCTGTCTCGCCTCATCCTCCAGGGTAAGGCTTGCTAGCCAACCCATTAACTGCCCGTGCCATCTAGAGTCGTACACGGCTTGGGGTAAAGCATCGTGCTTATCCCCCTGAAACATGAAACAAACCCCATCTGATGTGTAAGCAGTGACCCGCTTCCGATCACAATCAATGACGACTCGGTGTGCCGCCAACCAATCCATCCCAAGGATTACATCGAACTCCGACATGTCCATGACCCGAAGGTCCACGGTGAGTAGAATCCCTGAGATCTCTAACTCACACCCCCGACATATCTGATCAACCCTCACCCTAGCACCTAGGGGATAACTCACATGCAATGGCTCTTCTAAGGTCTCAACCTCTAAGCCCAAGTCTTTCACACAAGATGCAGCAATAAATGAATGCGATGCGCCAGAATCAAACAATACTCTAGCCCATAAGCGGGAAAATAGAAATGTACCCTGTATCACCGACGGATCTGCCGGCTCAGTCTGTGGTATCATGGCGTAGACACGCCCTTGAGTCCCTGAAGTCCCGGCTAGTGAGCCCTAGCCTCGTCCCTGACCCATGCCTTGGCCCATCTGGCCAGCTTGCGGTGTCCCCGCACGTGAAGTGGTAGGGCCTTGTGCAGCACCCTGGTACTGATATTGACTCCCCCGGCCCATGGTAGGGTAGTGAGGAGTATACTGGGTCTGTGGTTGCCCCACCAAAGTCTGGGACTGTGACGATCCGTAGCTTTGGGATCCTTGCCGCTGAGGACAATCCCGCTTCATGTGACCCGGCTGGCGGCAATGGAAACATGTTTTCTGCCCCGCCTGATATGTAGTCCCCGGGTTTCCCCCGCCTTGGGAGGATCGACCGTGGCCTTGGCCTTGATGGCTACGGCCTTGCCCTTGTTGCCCTTGCGGAGGAAAAGTCCTCTGCCTCTTCCCAGAACCAGAAGAAGAGGATTGGCCCTCCTTCTTCTTGTCCTTCACACCCGCCTCCCGGATGTTTCTTGCATCATCCACTTCTCTCTCAATGGCCATGGCTGTCTGGACCATCAAGTCGAAGTCTTGTAGGAGAAGACCCACAATCTTACCCCGGATGGATAACTTCAGCCCATCCTCGAACTTTCTGACTTTGGCCGTATCTGTGGCCACGTAGTCATCGGCGAAACGTGCTAATTCGGTGAATTTAGCAACGTACTCCATCACCGTCATGGTGCCTTGTCTCAAATCCAGGAATTCCCGGGCCTTTGCATGTTTTGCTGCGGCCGGGAAGTACTTTCCCATAAAGAGTTCCTTGAACTCAATCCAAGTCATAGCCTCCAAGTCCTTGGAGCCTTTCACCCAATCCCACCACACCAGGGATTCCCCCTCCAGCTGAAATGTAGCTAGAGTTATCTTGGTGGCGTCGGAGGTGATCTCCATAGCCCTCAAAACCCTATCCACTTGTCGAAACCAATGGTCAGCTACCATAGGGTCCGCTCCTCCCATGAAGATCGGAGGCTGATGTGCCTTGAACTTCTGGAGATTACTGGAGCCTCCTTGGCCCCCACCTGCACCCGTCTGTGTGAGTGTGGCAACCACTGTACCAAGAGCCTCTATGAAGGCTTGTTGGTCAGTAGTAGGTGGTGGTGGGTTGTTCCGCCCACCGCCTCGGCCTCGACCGCGTCCTCTTCCTCTTGTTGCCATCTACGCACACATAAGATAGCAATAGATCAATTACTTAACCTTCCAAGTTAAGGATCAAGTATTTCAACTTGGAGATTTTCCTCCTTGTTTCACTAGTCGTGCGTGTGCCACCTACTAGTAGACATTAACACATTGAACCATACCGTTCATCCCTTTTTCCAAACATACTTTGGGTTTTCTAACCCTAATGTTTTCATTCCATATACATATTACTATGTATATCATCATGTGTATAATTCACATAGCATATAACATATAACATGTAACAATGTAAGCACATAAGATGAGATGTGTAATGCATGCAATGGTCTAAACCCAATATCCACCAGGCATTAGGTAATCGCATAACCTAGGCTCTGATACCAAGCTATGACACCCCAAAATCCGGGGGTCCGTTGATTACCCATCAACCCGCAGAATACTAGTGGATACCGAGTAACTCGATATCACACCGTCATGCCCCATTTACCGGGGTCCTTAATTTTACCGAAATTCGGGCAGAGTCTCCTTTGTACGGGGAGCTCTACCCAAAACACAACCTGTGCAGTATATATTAACATGGCCCATCCGAGGCCCAATATAACACAATGACCACACAGGGTCCATTTATAAGTAAAACTTGACCGCACCGGGTCCATTTATCAATACTTATATCAAACATGCAAGGTTAGTTTAACAATAGCCCATATAAGTTCTATTACATTCATTCATGAAAACTTTACAAGTCAAAAATCATGTTAATCAAAAGGTTTACAAAATCATGCACTAAGACCACAGGTCGGCCTCCTTCACCCTTGATGCTCTACATGGGAGCCATCCGCCGGTGTAAACCTCACACCTGAAATTGTTTCCCGTATAGGGTGAGCCTCGCTCAGTAGAAAATTCCCTACAAAGGCTACTCCCCACCTAGATGCACATGGAATGCTCATATGCAATACTCAATTATCCACAACAATTCTAATCATGTTTATGCAACTCAGATATGGAATTTCTTATGACATGTCATGCAACGAGGTGAGACTCATTCATGCACTCAATCCGAGCCCTTCCCGGCTCCCCAGCACACGCAAGTGCCAATGTGTGAATCCGTCATTTATGTTACACATAAATGACATTTTACAAAACTAGGGTCTTTCTTGGGGTGGGCATTCATGGACTTACACCAACGACACCCAGCCGACACGGAATTTCAGGACTTCAACCCACGGTTCCGCGTATACCGACACACTTTATGGCCTTTTACACCAACGGAGTGCGAATCCTATTAACGAGTCTTTCACCCGAGGGATATTCTAGCCCTTCTTGCTAACCCCGACCCAATTTATCATGAAACCAAGCGGCTTAGCTAGGCCTTCGACCCAACTTTCCCAAGCCTTCCGTCAATCACCAAGTGTGGTATTGACGACAACCATGCACGCACCCATGTGATGAGATGTTCCGTGCAAATGCAATGTAATGAACCATTGCTTATCCATGTCATGTCCCATGTAATGAATGTCACATGAGCAACATATAACACCTATCATCATATCCCATGGAAATGTATGTCATATACACATGACTTCCATATATTATCATCATGCTCAATATATCAATAAACATATGATTTTCACAAGTTATCACCTAACTCAACTCAAGCATGTTATTTCAATTTCATCAAGATTACACTTTTCACATTTAAGACATTTTATCAAACACCTTACATGCATCAATTATGTAATCACATAATATTGCCACACAACATTAAATATCATCATTCAAGGCATTTAATCAACACCTTCAAAGCACCTTCATGTTAAACACATATCATGCCCACAATTTCACATAGTTACAAGAAAATGCCCAAGTAACCCCCATGCATCAAAGTCAAGCTAGAAGTTGGCCTAAGCCATTTCTAAGCTCACTTTCCCATTTCCATATTAATATGCAATTGATATATATATATATATATATATATATATAACACATACATCCAACCATTCCTATGGACATTTAGGTTAGAAATCAACCCAAGTAGGAGAAACCCTACCTCTTGGAGCGTAAACCGAAGGATAGAATCTTCAAGAACACCAACACCAATCTCCAAGTCTTGATTTCCCAAAATCCCCTCTTTGGATCTTCGGTGAAATCCTTTGTTCTTGGTGTGGTTGCGTAGCCCTCGTCGAGAAGATCGACTATGATTCTTGGTTCGAAGAATTCCGACCGGCGGAACTCCGTAGATCTGAGAAACAAGTTTGGATTTCTCTCTTTTTTTCTCTCCTCCTCACCCACGTTTTTCTCACTGGTTTTCAGCTCAAGAAGTCTGAAGAAAATCAGATTTTTACCGATTTTTATAGGCAAAAATGTGCGGTCCACATCGCACCGCATATTTTCGACTTCCGGGTCCGTTTTTCGTCTCGAAACGATTCATTATACCTCGGATTAACTTCAAATTAATTTTATTTGAACTTTAACTTAATTTTAAGGAAATTTTATAAAATCCATTATTGGGGACCTTTAAAATGTCATTCGCCACGCAGTTGCCTCGAACGACGTGCAAAAATCTGACTATCTCGGAATTCGACGAAATTTGACAGGGTGACTAGATTCCGCGATACGAATCCAACGGCGAACTCCGTTTCCTCATCAGAGGTCTAGAGTATGAGTATCTCAAATACGCATTAGGATGGTAAATGACTATTTTGCCCTTATTCACAAAAATTCAAATTTACTCGGGTTTCACATCACCATCGTCCACATTTGTACTTCCATCACCTGTACGACCACCACCTTCTTCACTAACACAAGCACATACACCAACACTGACACTGACACCAAAACCGTCACCAAAAATGACATGGACACCAGAACCGACACCATCACCAGTCATCTTAGGAGTACTGACCACTATAGTTACAGTGACACCTTTTCCTATACCTTGAGATGTTCCCTTTTCCACTCCACCACCAGTGTTAGTAGGTGGTACCATATCAGTTACATTGGCACCCATGTCGTGTCATGCAGGAATGGGGTCATCGCACACAGTCCAACCTACCCCTTCTCTAGAGCATCCTTTACTAGATCCTATGTTAGTTGAGGAGGGGTTGACATAGGATGCTACTCTTATAGGTATAGGTCATGTGAGAGCCAGACCGCGATTTTGAGGCGAATGAAAGGGTTGGGGACAGGCCTAGTACAAGGTCGTGCACATCATGCACATCATGGTGATGATGTCGCTGTTTCGTAGTTGACACAGGCTGCACCATAGGATACTGAGCATAAGGTTCAAAGACAGTCGAAGCGACATAGGTAACCACCTCCATGTGGCACATGATTTTGATGTATATTTTGGTTTTTTGGAACTGTACAAAGTTTTTCTTTTGTAAATATTTGACTATAATTATTTTATGAATTTTAATTGCAGTCTTTAATCAAGTTGTCACATACACAATCAATATTGTACACAACACATTTAACCCAACTTCAACATAACACTTCACTTTTAAATCTTGACACAACACTAACAAGATCTGCGGACAACAAAACTAACATAACACTTCTTGACACAACACTAACGTAACACTTCTCGACACAAACACTAGCATAACACTTATCCACACAATACTAACATAACACTTGTCCACACAACACTGACATAACACTCCTCCACATAACACTAACATAACATTTCTCCACAAGACACTAAAATAACACTTCTCCACACAACATTTTTCATGGGTCAACATATTTGTTAGAAATCTCGACATCAAAAATACATTCAACATCTTCATTTAAGAGGAAACTTCTACGTGCTTCTGCCATTAACCATTCTTCAGCACGGACTCGTGCAATGCGACTGAGGTTGTAACGATTTAAACGGATTACCATGCGATTGTTCTCAGCTAAAAAATGATACAATGCTCGCTCTAGTTATTGAGGAGTCTCAACTGGCATATGGATGGGAATTTTTCGAGGTCTATGTATATTGCAAGTTCGCATATCTCTACTAAGATTTTCTTGCTCTGTCAAACGATATTTCAATTCGGCCCTCATGGAGCTTATGGCCCTGCTTGAATAACATAAAATAAGGATTCAGTGGATAGAAGAACTCATCCTCTAAGGCCCAATGATAACCTATATTTTCATATAACATTCTCACACTACAACTCATGGTTGGAAATGAGTTTTTTTCAATGAGTTGCTTACACACGATGAATATATAGTCCTGAAAGATCAAGGTTTTGATTGACGTATCAATTCACTAAGAAAGGACTGTCATGACTTGACAGTACACTGATTGTTTTCTTGTTACCCATGGCTTGACAATACATTAATTTTTTTCCTGTTACCCATGAATTGACAATGCACTGATCTATATTCGACGGATTTGCACTTACATGACTATTCAACACGCCATATCATGAAGTGACATCCCACTGAATCAAATATTTTTCTGATGAAATGACAAAACCCTGCAATTGCTGATGAACCATGTGTTGTAATGAATACACACAGTTGCCAACAAGGTGTGAGGGTGAACTGGTAAGCATTTCAATAAAAACCATGTGCTGAAGTGACAACTAACTGGCTTTTGATAAGGCTGAATAAGAAAAAGTGACTACTCGTGACTGCTTAATGTCATTTGTCAAAGTGACTAAACCCTGAATGGGTTTCAGCAAACCATGTGCTGAAGTGACAACACATTAGTAGGGTTTGGACACTATTGACTATTGTGACTTGTTCAACACACTAGGGTTTGGACACTATTATTTAAACACCTTATTTGTGGTTGATATGACAAACACTAAAAATTATGTCTACATTAAGATGCCATTTGGTAACTCAAAGTTTTTATTTTTTTCTGTTTTTGTTTTCAATTTTTTTTAAAATTAAAAATAATAACACGTTTGGTTTATGTTTTTGTTTTTTTTAATCAAATTGTTTTGAAAACAAGGGCGAATATTGAAAACAAGGAAAATGATATTTTTGAAAACACAGAAAAACGAAAACACGCGGGGCTTGGGAGGCTTTTAATGAGGTCTATCCTTCGACTTTCATTAGAAGCAAAAAATAGGACATTTTTTTTTGGCACCTATATAAAGCAAAAACCAAGCTCCTCTCTCTCTCTCTCGCTCGCGCTTGTGGGACTGCGACTGTGGCGAAGCTCGCAGGTATGTGGGATCCAAATCGGCTCTCTCCGGCGAAGCTCTCCACTTTCTTCTCAATCGGCGATTTTATTTGTGCAGATCTAGGGATTTTTCTTCCTCTTTATTTTATTTTTTTGTTGATTTCAACATCTGTGTTGGTGTATGGATCTTTTTGTGTGTGTATCAGTGGTGGTGGACTGGTATTGGTGGTGGTTTTAAGTGGGTTGGGTGGTGGGTTTTGGGGCTGTTATAGCTGGTTTTTCGGGGCTACTGTGGTGGGTTTTGGGTTTGTGTGTGTATTGGTGGTGGTGGACTGGTATTGGTGGTGGTTTTGGATGGGTTGGGTGGTGGGTTTCGGAGCTATTGCAGGGTTGCTGTTAGGAGTTTTGGGTTTGTGTGTGTATCGGTGGTGGTGGACTGGTATTGGTGGTGGTTTCGGGAGGGTTGGGTGATGGGTTTTGGGGCTACTGGGGTGGGTTTTTGGGTGGGTTGGGTGGTGGTGGTGGGATTTTGGTGGTGGTAGGTGGTTGGGTGTTTGGTGGTTGTAGATGGTTGGTGGTGGTGTTGGGTGATGAATTTTTGGTATAATACCAAACATATTTTTTATTTTTGTTTTTATAATTTTTTAAATATAAATGACTACCACACATGTTTTATATTTTTAATTTTTATCAAAAACAAAACAAAAATTAGTTTTATTTTTTTTTTTTTATAAAAAAAACATAAAAACGAAAACGTTACCAAACGCACCCTTAAATTTCTCTATAAGATTTAACAATCGCAGACATAAACAAGTTTGGTTATTACAAGTGCGAAACGATGATTACAAGACTAGGGGATTTTCTGATCCAAAAGAGTATTATGCAGGAGTACGACGAGAGTGGGCTTTTCGTGCTAATGAATTGGACGAACTATTCAACGATTAAGAGAACTTGGCATACTAGTACCTCATAGACGATCACTAACAATACAACACTAGAATAGAGAGGACTATGAATCAACAGTAAAACATATTCAAAGAGAGAATAATAGAATTCTGGTGCGTAGGTATTTCTATTATATGCTTCAACTGGTAAAAGACATGCTGAGAACTGCATATGGACGAGAGTTGACACCAGTTGAGTAAAACAATGTATTGTCTAATGTACAATAACTGTCAGATGATTATATGTCTGATGAAGATTAACAAATGTACTAAGTGTGCAATTATTTTTTCCAATGTCATATCTTGAATAGTGGTAATCATTGTTCATTTGTTAGATAGTTTTATCAATGTAATCAGTATAGTGTCAAGTCATGTCAATCCTTTGTCATTGAATTGTTTTATCACTGTGAAGTCATATAATTATTTTATCAGTGTCAAGTCATGCTAGTCGTACGTAGTAAGTGTCTAGTCAAATTCGTATATAATTTCATTTCGTATCTATATAAATCATCCTTCTTAATTGTGTACATCATAACCCAAAAAATGTATAGGCTCACATCAAATAGGCAATCCAATCAAACCACCCAGTGTTCTTCATCACGCAATGAACAACATAGTTCATCTTTAGCCAACGAATGTCAACGCTCTACTGTCCGAGCAACATCGTCGAGCATAGTTCATTCAATTGGATCCTACACAGATTCCATTGGTGTAACTTGGTATGGACAAAAGTGTGAGTTCCACAATGAGCCCATCGACCCTTATCACACATTCGATCAAGTTGTACACGTAATTGTTGGGATTGCGAGCGACTATCTGCCTCCGAGTGTTCATATTGAACCCACACCAAGATGGCAATAGTTATATGACAATTGTTGTGAGCTTGAAGTATATTGTCGTTGGCATGGACTAATGGTACCAAAGGCATGTTCGACTAATATATATGATCCACAAAACTCTAGCAACCATGACGAGATCATAGCAAGTCTTGAACGTGAAAATGATTAAATGCAGCATCGACTTGATCGTTTGCATGCAATCGAGTATGCAAAAATTGAGCATTTCAATCCTAACTATGCTAAGATTAAAATTTTAGAGGATCCATTACTTATTCCTGATCCTGAGCTTTCTGATTATTCTGATTTAAGTGATGATGTGTCCAACACTTTTATTCCATCAAGTTTATGTCTACTCAGTAACTCTCTATATTGTTTTCAACATCAACCAAAATATTCATAGACTTTATTTTTTACAGTCTCATGTAATAACGTTGTTTTGTTTAATGTATAAGTATCATTTTCCATATTTGCATGTCTTGTACACTTTTGTAGCTCAAAACTTGTTGTTTGATGAACTTATGACATTATTTTGGAATAGACAATTTTTAACATATACAAATTTCCTAAAATCAGTCACAAAATTCATGTATACATAAACAGTATTTTATGCATTTTTGGTAATGTAATGCAATGAATTAACTTTTTTTAATTCATAACTTGATTTTTTGGTAGCTTTATAGTTTGTAAATTTATGTGCGAACATGGTTAATAATTTATTTTTTTGTTATAAAAAAAAAAACTGAACTAAATTAAATAATGTCCTTTTAAATGAAAATTTTAAAATGACATTTTTAGTGTGTGAGGAATTTTAACGGTGTTAATGTCGTTTCAATGTAATTTTTGTAAAAATCATTAGCAATGACGAATTTAAAGATGTCATTCTAAATGATTTGAAAAATAAGTTTAAAACTGACTAGATTTGGGAATACAGTTTTGGTAGGGGCTGGGTATGGTCAAAAGCTCCTTAACCAGGGCTGGCTCAGAAGAAAAACAATTGAAATAGTCGCTTGAGAAAAATAATGCCCCAAAAAAGGTGAAATAAAATACAATTTGAAAGTGTATTTGGCCTAGAAATAGCAAATCCACAGAAAAAGTCCAAAACGCAACCCCTTCTCTCTCTCATCATTAATGTAATCTTCCACAAAGCTGCCCACCAATTCTCTCTTCTCTCTCTCTCTCTCTCTCTCTCTCTCTCTCTCTCTCTCTCTCTCTCTCTCAATTAATCCTATCCTTCATAAACCTGTCAATGCCTACAAACATAAATAAGGAAAATACAAGATTAAAAAAAACTAATAAAATAATGTCTATAAAAATGTTGCATAACGATAATTGTCATTCCTCTCTCTCTTTTATTGTTTACTTTTAACTACCACTCTGTTAATTTAAACCACGGTGCCCATATGGTAATATTAGATTGTATGATTTTTTTTATTCAATTGATAGCTTTTTCTTTTATATTTATATGAATGTAATTTATTTTAAGTCAAATTTTATTGTATTGTGAAAGCTATTATAATGGAGAGATGAAGTAAACTTGTATACAGGGTACTTATAAAGTTCTATCTCTTATTGTTTTGTTATTCTTAAAGTTTTGATTTATCAGTTTTTTATCTTATTATATAAAATTTCTATCTCTTATTAATCTGGTTTTTTTTTACATTTTCAAAGGGCCTTTTTTAAAATATTCGCTTAGGACCCCAATTATCATTGGGTCGACCTTACACTTAACCAAGTTTAGAAGCACATCATCAAACTAGAAGATATCTAACTTGCCTACTGTCACATGGGTCAAATTTTACTCAAATTTTTGTCTTGTGATGGCACTGAAATCCGACACTCAATCTCAGCCAAATTCACAGAATCATTCACAGAAACAATATGTCAAATAGAATATGGGCATGAATCAAATACACAGCAAGCAAGCACATGAGATTACAGGCCAAATGACCCAACCTTTTTCTTCTCAACAAAAAAAGATTATGGCTATGGGTCTGCTTACAAAATGTGCCCAAACTCTCTTGGTTCATTGCAGACCCCAACATGTAAATATAAAACATACAATGGCAGTTACAAGCCCAATCGCCTAGGCAATGCTGACACCAACCAGCTTTGACCAACTTAACCATGCAGTTGACGTCCCCAACCGCTAGGATTGCAAGCACAAATCAAATTTGTGCTCCAGGATTATGGGGGTTCTACCACTCCCCATAATTGTGCTGAACATTTGCTGATCTTGGCTGGCTTTGCTGAACATGGCTAGAGTAGATGTAACTACTACTTGACTTAGTCAACAACTGCTCGTAACCGCCCTACATGATGTGCGCATGCCAGCACTACTTAGAACTACCCCTCATGTTGTGAACATGCCAACAACTGCATAGAACTGCCTCACCTGAGATGCACATGCCAGTAACTACTCAGAATCGCCTCACATGATGTGCACCTGAAATCCTTAATAACCCACAACATCTGATTTTCCTTTGCCCACGTGCCAAGCCAGTCTCAGGCCAAGGCTTGGGCTTCCAAGCTTACAATGCACCATAATAACAAGCATTTTTCAAACATTGGAATGCTTTGCTTACACCCATAGAAAGCTCAAACTTTGGAATACCTTACTTACACCCATAGCAAGCATTTGTTGGGCTCGTGCCTTACTTTTGTGTGCCAAGGCTAGGGGCATAAGGATTGACCTAGCATCCCTTTTCAAAGCACCCCTATAATAGTGTTAGGAGCAAAACCCTAGTGACAACAACAGGCATCATCTAGCCGAGGAGTCATAATGATAAAAGCCTGGGGCATAATAGCTACATACCACGTGGACCTTTGTCAAACACCATTGATACCAAACCAAGTACATGACTTAGGAAGCTATCTTCAAACAACGGGTGTGCTTGGCCAAGCACTCCCCTAATTTGGCTAAGGGATGAGGGCACTAATGGGATAGTACCTACATGCCATAGTTGTGCCAATGAGCTAAGGGGTAACAACTGGCATGGATCTTTCTAGGGATGCCAAACTCTAGTGGCAGACTTGGAATGAGGACGATGCTAGTGCGGGATGACCCAAAATCAAGACATAGAATATACTGAAGAAAGAGTTCAAGGATTAATTCCTGCCTAGCAACACTACATGGATTGCTAGGGATTATCTCAAGAAATTGAAGCATATTGACACTGTTCAAGACTAAGTGAAGGATTTTAGTTATTTGATGCTGGATATTAAGAATATATTCAAGGAGGACAAACTTTTCAATTTCATATCTAGTTTGCAAGGATGGGCACAGACTGAGTTACGTAGACAGGGGGTGCGTGATTTGTCTACTGCCATCACTATTGCAGATGGCCTCATTGACTTCAAGATGGTCAATCCAGGACCATCTAAAAAGAAAAAGAAAGATGGTGGCGACAAGAAAGACATGGCTGGCACTTCCAAGGACGTGAAAAAGGTGGATTGGAAGAAGAAGAAGAACAACAACGGTGACTCTAAAAAGCCAAACATCCAGAAGAAGAAGAACTTTTTTCTAGTTGCTTTCTCTGCGGTGGCGCTCATCGTGTCAAAGACTGCCCCAAGCGGGAGAAGTTAAGTGCCCTCGTTGCCGAAAATGGTGATGATAATGATGAGACCAACCCTACTCGTGCCAACCCTTTGCAATTGCTAAACGCCATCACGGTGGGAAAGGTTTAGCAACCCCGAAAAGGCCTAATGTTTGTGCAGGCTTGGGTGAATGACAAGGAAGTTCTGGCCATAGTAGACACTGGTGCCACCCATAACTATATTGTGCAAAGGGAAGTGGGAGCTTTTGGCCTTTGGTTGACAAAGAACTCAAGCAAACTCAAGGCTTTAAATTCTGAAGCAATGCATGTGTATGTAATGACAGAGATAAGCCTGAAAGTGGGTCTATGGGAAGGCCAAGTGAGTTTGATGGTTGTAGCCTTGGACAACTTTGACGTCATCCTTTGGAATGAGTTCCATATAAAGGCAAATGTGGCATTGATTCCATATCTAAATGGGATGTTGATCTCGAGCGATAGAGCAACATGCCTTGTGCCTGCTGTGTTTATAGACCAAAGCAAGAGAGATGAAAAGCAGAAGATGAAGATGTTGTTCGCTATGCAAGTGAGATCTGGGCTACGGAAAAGAGGCACGATATACCTTGTGGCTTTGGTAGAGATTAAACCTAATGTGAAGGTTGAAGTGATGGATGCTGTGGCAAAAACTATGGAGGAATTTGTTGATTTTATGCCCCAAGAACTCTTCAAAACCCTTCCGCCTAGATGTGAAATTGACCACAAGATCGAGATGGAGCCTAGTGCAAAGCCTCTAGCCTATGTCTCTTACTAGATATCGTCCATGGAGTTGGCGGAATTGAGGAAGCTGTTGAATGAGTTGCTCAATTCTGGTAGAATGAAACCCTCCAAGGTGCTATACAGAGCTCTAGTGCTATTCCATAAGAAGCATGATGGCTCGCTGCGAATGTACATTGACTATCGAGCCCTGAACAAAGTGACTATCAAGAACAAGTATCATATTCCGAAATGTGAATTCTGTCGCCAAGAAGTGATGTTCTTAGGACATTGGATTAACAAAGGCTAGATCTGGATGGATAAGAAGAAGGTGAAGGTAATTGTTGATTGGCTTGCAACAACCAAGGTGCCTAAACTACAGTCTTTCCTTAGTTTAAGCAACTATTATTGCAAGTTCATTCAGGGCTATTCAAAGAAGTGCAATGCCCTGAATAATTTTCTTAAGAACGACCGAAAGTGGGACTGGAATAATGCCTATTAGACAGCTTTTGAGAAACTGAAGCATGTAGTGTCATCTGCACCAGTGGTGAGACTGGTAGACTTCGATTTTCCTTTCAAAGTGCACACCAATGCCTCTAACTGTGTCATTTGGAGGAGTCTTTATTCACGAAGGACACTGGTTTGCCTTTGAAAGTCAAAAGCTGAAAGATGCAGAGCAATGCTACTCATCACATGAGAAAGAAATAACTGTTATAGTACATTGCCTTGAAATTTGGAGGCACTATTTGCTGGGAACGAAGTTCACTATTGTGATGGATAATGTGGCGAACATTTATTTCAAACCCCAAAAGAAGCTGACTCCAAAGCAAACTCTATTGTAGGAGTTTCTTGGTGAGTTTGATTTTGTGTGGGTTCACAAGCCCAGAAGAAAAAACCAAGTTGTTGATGCTTTGAGAAGGAAAGAGGTCCATGAATATGTTCTTGCACTTTCCACTGTGCAGACTGAGTTCCTTGAAAGAGTCAAAGAGAGGGCCCAGACTAATGTTGCTTATGGCAAACTGAAGCAACATGTAAATGAGGTTTGGTTCATAGATATTGGCTGGAAGATGACCTGCTCTATGCCAAGGGAGGCAAACTCTATTTCCCTGTGGGAGGGGAGCTAAGGCGGGAGTTATTGCGGGAAACATCTGACTCCCAATAGGCTGGACATCTAGGAGTTGGGAGGATGCTTGCATTACTGTCTTGCTCCTATTACTGGCCCAAGATAGAAGATGGCATTGAGACATATGTCATGACTTGTCTAGTTTGCCAACTTGGCAAGATTGAGAAGAAGAAAGTAGTGGGTTTGCTACAGCCCCTGCCCATTCCTGACAGACTGTGGTAATTAGCCTCAATGGACTTCATATGCAACCTATCAAATGTTGATGGCATGCGCTCAATTATGGTGGTGGTCAATCGCTTCTCTTAGTATGCGGTGTTCATTCTTGCACCCCATGTTTTCCCTACAGATGTTGCTGCAAAACTATTTTACAAGTACGTGGTGAATTACTTTAGCTTACCAGAAGATATAGTCAGTGATCGTGATACAAGGTTCACTATAAGATTTTGGACAGTGATGTTCAATCTCATTGGTTTTGAGTTGAAGTTCTCTACAACAAGTCACCCTCAGATAGATGGTCAGACTGAATGGATCAATGCATTGCTGGAGGATTATTTGTGGCACTATGTCACTGCAAGTTAGAAAAATTGGGTGGAATTGGTGGATACTACCCAATTTTTCTATAACTTGCATAATTCTTCTGCTACAATAATAAGTCCCTGTGAATTGGCCATGGGACAATAACTACTTACTCCTCATCAAGTGGTGAAACAGAGAACTGCAGAAAGATGTCCTATTGCATACCGATTTGCTCGTTCTAAGCAGCATCTACTTGATGAAACAAAGGAAAATTTAGTCAAAGCTGCCTGTCAAATGAAGAAGTATGTTGATCGAGGTTGTAGGTCGCAAGAATTTCAAGTGGGTGATCAGGTGTTGCTGAAATTGACTCCTGTAATTTAGAAGAGGATCAATAGCAAAATAGCGCACTGTGGGCTGGTTCCTAAATATGACGGTCCCTTCAAGGTGATGAAGAAGGTTAGGAATGTCGTCTATCGCTTGAAATTGCCTGATTGATTGAAAATTAACCTAACTTTTCATGTGAGTTTTCTGAAACCATTTCATGAAGACTTGCTAAATGTCAGATAGAGACAAGCCACGAGGGCTCCACCTATAATCAGAATATAGTTTGACATGGAGGTCGACAAGATTTTGTCTCACATGACCATAGGTTAGAGTAAGAAGAATCGTAGAACTAATTTTTTGGTTCATTGGAAAGGTGGTTCTGAGGCAGATGCTAGTTGGGAAAGAGATGTTACTCTTTGGTAATTTGAGAAACAAGTTAAGGAGTATTGGGACAAACTCTCGACTATGACGTCGAGCTCTTCTGGTGGGGGTGGTTTGTTACCCCTTAGCTTGTTCGAGTGAATTTTGACCCTTGTGACACTTCTAATGGTAACTTTGTCTCCCACAGGCACATGATCAGCTTTGAAGTACTACTCCATGTCCCACATAAATTGTTCCAAATCCTTGGCACTCCATGTACCATAGAAGGCCTTGGGTTCAGGTACTTTGATCTTCAAACACGTTTCCCTTGCAGCAGTCGAGAATGTATGGCTTTCTTCACAAGGACCAACTCGCCTTCAAGATCCTTCAGATTAGTCTTGACAACATTCTTGAGGGACAAAACGTCCTCAATCATTGTTCCAATCTTAGTATCGATGTCTATCACATAGTTGTCGAAGGCTATACTCAAACTAGAAATTTGGACGATGTATTGCTCCATCTACATAGACACTCTAGTTGCAGCATCACCTTGAGGGGCGCCTGAAAAATCTTCCGAGCAAGTCACACGTTCACGTAACTTCTTAGCGTGTCCACCAGCCATGATAAAAAATTGTAGCTTTGATACCAATTGTCATAGGTGTAAAATTTCACTTGAATTTTTGCCTTGTGATGGCACAAAAATCTGACACTCAGTCTAAGCCAAACTCACACAATCGCTCGTAGAAATAATATGTCGAATAGAATATGGGCAAAAATCAAACATCCAGTAGGCACACGAGATTATAGGCCAAACGACCCAACCTTTTTCTTATCAATAAGCTTAAATGATTTCGGATATGGATCTGCTCACAAAATGTTTCCAAACTCTCTTGGTTCACTTCAGACCCCCAACATATGTATATAAAGCATACAATGGCGGTTACAAGCCCAACCGCCTAGGCAATGCTGGAACCAACTAGCTTTGGCCAACTCAGCTATGTAGTTGACATCCCCAACTACTAGGATTGCATGCACCAATCAAATTCGCATTCAAAGATTGTGGGGGTTCTACCACTCCCCACAATTGTGCTAAACATCTGTTGATCATGGTTGGTTCTGTTGAACATGGATGGAGCAGTTATAACTGCTACTTGACTCAGCCAGCAACTGCTCTTAACCACTCTACATGATGTGCACATGCTAGCAACTGCACAAAACTACCTCACCTGAGGTGCACATGCCAACAACTGCTCTGAACCGCCTCACATGACGTGCACCTAATATCATTGATAGCCCACAACATCTGATTTTTCCTTACCCACGTGCCAAACCATTCACAGGCCATGGCTTGGTATTCCAAGCTTGCAATGCACCACAATTCGAGCCCACACAACTAGTCATGATCCCTTGCTTGTGTCAAACGTGCCCATGCATGTGCTGCCTTCTTTAGCCATGCATAGGGCTTCCGCCAACAGTGGATCCCACCAAACATCGGCCCTACATCTCAGGTGTCATACTTTGGAATGCCTTGCCCACACCCATGGAACTCATTTGTTAGGGTCCTACCTTGCTTTGGTGTGCCAAGGCTAGGGGCATTTGGGTTGCTAGGGTTGTCAGCCTGGCACCCCTTTGCAGAGTATACACCTGTAATAGCATTAGTGACAAAACCTTAGTGACATCAATTGACATCATCTGGTTGATGAGTCATAATGACAAGAACATGGGGCATAGTTGCTGCATACCACCTAGAAATTTTTGTTTAGTACGATTGATACCAAACCAAGTACAAGACAAAGTCCTTAGGAAGCTATCTTCACACAATGGGATTGCTTGGCCAAGCACTCCCCCAATTTGGCTAAGGCATGGGGCACCACTAGGCTAGTACCTGTATGTTATAGCCGTGCCAATGAGCTAAGGGGGTAACACCTACTTAGAGCATGAAAAATACATATGTTGTGGCAAAGAGAGTCATCTTGAGGAAACAAGAATCGAATGAGAAGTCAAGAGCCACAATAGAAATGATTATTACAATTGATGGCTCAAATAATTACATGCCTTTGAATATTTTGTAGATGGCGTATTGCTTTAGATTCAAACTAGAAAATGACTCAAAGGGATTTGCACATAAGTATAATAGAACAAGGTGTTGAGCCTTCCACCGAAACCACGGTCACCTCAGAGTATTGTCACCTCCAAGATGACATAGGAAAAACTAACTAAAAAGTGATCGATTCATTAGTTTATTAAAGAAAACCGACCTTATGAAGAAGCTCTAGAAAGGGAGCTTTTTACCAAACTCGGATGATTTGGAAAAAAATTTACCAAACCCAGGTAGCTTTAGAAATGTCAGTCCAACTGACCTTTTTTAGGCTGGAGAAGTTAGGTCAACTGACATTTTTAAGGCATGCTAGCTATCCTGTAAATTCAAAAATGTCAGTCAAACTGACATCTTTAACATAAAAACGCCAATCTAACTGATGCCTTTAGTGTTAAAGACGTCAGTCCGATTGACATCCGTTGTGTTACTAACATTTTTATTTTTTTACAAACTTAATCTTTTTAAAGATAACACAACTAATTATAATCTGCATTTATGTGGATGACAAAAAAGTGAAATCTAAGAATTTGTTTTTGTGACTGTTCAAATACAGTTCTAAATTATTTGACACGAATTTTCACAATTAGCTTTAACGCAAATGTTAATAATATAATAGTTATTTTATTTATCTGAAATAGAAATACAAAGGATAATGTTCATATGACATGAAACAAACATACAACAAAATACGTTTTCTAATGAGGACCATGTTCCCAACAACATAGTGGTTTATCACGTGCGCACAAACTAACAAAGAGAAATTTTTCAAAATCATCATCACTTACCTCATCAAAGTCAGAAAGTTCATAGTTACAAGCTAGTAATCGATCCCCCATTAGTAAAAAAAAAAAAAAAAACATTAGTACATTAAGGGCTCGTTTGGTAGACATATTATAAGGGGATTAAGTATTGGATTGCACTATTTTTTATTTAATCGGACCTAATACTTTGTTTGGTAAGCAAATTTGATACCGTATTAATTTCAAAAACGTATATTAATCGTATACTTATTGTATATTTTTTATACGATATACTTGTATTGTGGAGGTCTTTTAATACCACCAAGACAGGTGGTATTATAATCCAACTCAAATGTATTATTCTACACATTTACTATTATAACCCCCCAAGTGATAAAATCAAGCCGTCATCAATGTAACAAATATTGATTGAGGGTATTTTTGTTAATTCAACATTAATACGATGAAATAATTCTCTAACCAAACAACCGATTGGATTAAATAACTACTATCCAACGCTTATATTGTGTATTGCCAAACACTAGATAAAATTACGTATTATTCTAATACCATATTTAATCTTGTCTTTTATCCATCTGTATTGTATTAGACTGTATTACTTTATCCAATCCATCCATTTTTAATACGACAACCAAATGAGCCTTAATAGCATCGGCAGGATCTGAATGCTCTATCTTTGCATTTTTGATAAAGTAAAATCGATCTTGACGTCATTGCATCTAATCATTCTAACGTGCTAGTCTTTCTATGATATCAGCATGGTTGATTGTGCACCATTCCACGTACATATCAGTTGAGCATGCTTATTGCACTCGTAATCCATGCTAGCGGTAGTATACTTCAAGCTCGTAGCGCATGAAATAAGATTTTATCAACCTTGGTCTCAGTAGGTGGTAATAGAACTCTAGAAGCGGAACATTAGTTGTAGGCCCAATAATCACATGGCCGACGTCTGTCAAAGAGTTATGAATGTTAATTGGTTGGCTCGTTGTGAAAGTCACACCATTTTCCATACCACGTTACGCCATTAAGATCTGTGTAGTTACCAAGTTCTAATATAATGAATGACGACAAACTTTGATATTGGCGTGCAACACGATGTTGACGTTGGTTGCTTGAGCACAAACTATCGTTTGTTTGGCTTAAACACCGGAATGATGGCCTTCTATGCATTTTAGTGTAAGGTTTATATTGTGACAAATGTGTATATATACACAAAAGTAATAATTGGACACAATATTGATCAACAATTTTAAAAAAAATCACTGGAAACACTGAGATGGGTAGTCACTTATTACACTAACAATAAATTGATGACTAAACACTAGCATTGACCACACACTGATGACTAAATACTAAAATTGACAACACACTGAGGACTAAAAACTGACATTGACAATAATAACAATGACAAAGCTACAAGTTTTGGCAGAATACTGTCACTTTACTGTCTTACTTGTTTATATTTTTTTAGTTGTTGTTCATTGCAGTTACGATTCTTCATCTGACATATACACATTTGATAGGTATTGGTCAACATCGAAAACATTATTTCTTTCAATTGACGTTATCCCTCATCCATATGTAGGTGATGCCATGGTGGTAGCCATCTCGAGCATATAGTATCGACACCTACGGAGTAGCATCCTATTGTTCTTAGCTCGGACTCGTTTAAATATTGGTTTGTAGTCTTCTCTATTCCTTATTTGCACCATCAGTTCGATGTGGCACAGGTGCTTGAAGTATTACTAGTCCCATGTGTAATGTGTTTTATTCATTGGCATGACCACTCTCGGCGTATTTTGGCATAATACTCTTTTGGATCAGTATGTAGCTCACTTTTATGGTCATCATCTCTTTCTTTTAACAACCACGTTGTCTTTCGTTGATAATTATTCGGAACTACTAATGTACAAGATGAAAATATACTACAAATTGTTACAATGATGCGTAGTTTTTATGAAAGTCATATAGGGCTATATCACCCAACACATCCACCATGAATGTAAAAACACAACCTATCCACTGAGACTGAATGTGACAACACAACCTACATGTACGTGAAGATGATTGCGACAACAAAAACCCACATCTTCCCAACACTGACTTTGACAATAGAACCTACTCAATACTAATTATTAAACATATTCACTAATGCATCAGCTTTAGGTGACTATACTTGGACGTGGTCACTCAATGGTCAGTGTACTAGACACTTTAAGTAAATCTATAGACAATAAGTGTTGGCACATGAACATGACCACACAATAGTCACTCTATAAGGACGTGACCATACAATAGTCACTATACATGGATGTGACCACACAATTTTCACTATACCCAATGTCAGTACTTATTCAAAATATCTACTCACAAAGTGGACATTATCTTTTCAAAATAAATTATATTCCTCGTACATTGTTTGAAACAATGGGTTACCATTGGGCGCTAGAGGATGAGTTCTATTATACCATCAATCCTCGTTTATGTTACTCTGAGATAGCCATCACTACAATGGTGAATGAGTGGGCATATCGTGTAAATGAAAAGAGGGTTTTGAGCAAAAAATTTATAGAGTTGCATTATACATAAGCCTCGACAAATTGCCATTTTCACATAAGTTGATGCTCCTCAACAACTTGAAAGAGCATTATTTCATTTTTGGACAGAAAATAATCGCATGGTCATATGCTTGAACAAGTTCAACATGCAACGCATTGCACACGAGTGTGCTGAGGAATGACTGCTGGAAGAAGCACGCATAACTTTGATGTTGAGTAAGGAGTCAGGTTGTATTTTTTATGCTGAAATATATAGCAAAAATCACAAACCGTGACAAAATTTGTATTTGCTACTATTTTATTATAATTTGGCTTTCGCTGTAATGAGTAGTCTGTATTTGCTATTATGTTGTCATGGAATAAAGAAAATAAAAGTGTTTCGGAAAGTAGAGTATGTACAACATAAATAACAAGTTAACTAACAAACAAATTAATATGATACAAATTGTTATATACAACATTACAAAGAATACAAACTAAAGATAAAAAAAAATGGGCATAGTCCCTCATGGTGGCGACTTCCTTTATCACTTGGGCCACTATCTGTCAGGTTGATCTGGCATATCTTGTGTCAATTGTGACACTCCAACATCAACTTCATCACGTGCATGGTGCCCACGACCGCTAACTCCACGCCCACTCGTACTCTAGGTCCCCTCTGGCCCGCCCTCTGTGTAAAAGTGAAGGCTCCTAAGTCACTCCCTCAATAAGACCCTCATCATCTACTAAAGAGTGGTCATAAAGAATTGGGGAGGTAGGCCTGTCGGTAATCTAGATCGTCGGTGGAATACAAGCCACATTGGGTAATGGTGTATTTACCTGATCATCGGTCTGAGTCACATCTCCTATATCAATCACCTCTTGTAAAGGTGTATAGGGTGACGGTTGACTATAGGTGTCACCAACGATCCAAGTGTCACAAATGCAGGAGGGGAAAATGAATGAATAGATGGTTGGTGGTTTAGGTACCCAATGGTATAGGTGTCGCTAATCAAGGGTCAATGGGTGGTGAAGTGTCATGATCAACAACAGGGGCATCTGATGTACGTGGTGGACATGATCCTAAAGGGGACTAGATGAAGGTTTTAGGTCTAGATGTGATAATGTCTAAGTAGTATCCATGGCTGATGAGGAGGTCTATCCAGTGGTTCGTGTCAAAACCATCCGCTGTGGCATATGTATACCACACTGAGGTGTAGGAACCGGTGGTGTAATTGGTGGTCGCCTAATTTCTGGTAGTACCTAGACGAGACGTCGATGCTCACGAAGAGTCGACAAACACCTATACCTTACATCCCTTATTCGGCTCATAGCCGCCAAACAAGTACTCAAGTCTGGCTGACCATGAATCGTATCATCTGTTGTGTGATATATCTGCGTTAGTGTCTACTCATGCATAACCAAATAATCATGTATTAGATAAATTTCAAGTAATGAAGGTAACATGTAAATATGAACTAAAAATTTACAAACACATACCAACAACTCCATGATACTACCGATTGGTTGAAAATCAACATCATCCCACGGAATAGGTGGACCAATAAGAAGATGAGTAATGCGTTGGTAGGCCTGTCAAAGTCTGACATGAAACGATTAACCGACACAAATTAAGTGGGTTTCGGTGAGACATTAACGGGTTCGAGTGGTAAACGAGTTGATCTGTCAGACACGTTCAATAAACGGATCGTGTTTGGGTAAGAGCTGCCAACCCGTTTATTAGCCATTTACCCATTTAAATAAAATTAATATAATAATAAATTAATAATTATTTTAAAAAAATTAGCCATAATTTTTTTTGTGACAGCCACAGAAAATATATAAGCTATTTTTCCCTGATTCCAAACCCTAATTCTCTTTACCCTTCAATATTGCACCTCCAACTGAAGCTCCTCCTCCTCCTCCTCTCTCTCTCTCTCTATTTTGATTCATCTCCTTACTTGGTGCAGTGTTTGCCAGAAACGAGTTCTTTATAGTTTTCGAACTGAGCACCAGAATCATTTTCCTCAAAAACTCAATAATTTCTTTATGAAAAAAACCCTACCCACCAACCCCCTTTGAAATTAAGTCCCAGAATAAAATCAAGTGAGAATAACCGAATTTGAGCAATACCCAGAAGCCAAAATTTCCTAAATTTAACAAATTTCCTGATAATTCAACAAAAGTGCAAAAACAGGGCATGAAATTAGGAAAAAGTAGTTGGAACTTCCAAAATTGAAGTATTTTCAAATACCCAAAAGCTTAAAACAAGTAAAAAGAGGTTAAAAACCTATGTTTTAGAATCAATGCATAGGCTTGTGTTGTTGTCTTCTTAAGGTTATCGTGTTGGCTTGAATGGCTTGAATCAGCATTATGTTTGACTTCTTATTGGATATCAACATTCTGCCTATTTTTATTATTGGGTATCAGCATTAGTTCATGATCTTTTTAACATGTGAAGGCTACTTTTTAAGTGGTTTTTTAACTCTATTTTTTGAGTCGTTCACCTGGATTAGATAACTTGTGTTGAAAGAAGATTTCAACATGCATATATTCATGTTTTTTTTTTTTTTGGTTTGCCTTAAACAGATGGATTCCTCCCAACAAAATATCACAGTTTCTGATGAAGAAAATGAGGTCGGGCATGAATCTAAGATAGATGCAGATCCAACAACACATACATCAACTGGTACAACTACATAAAAAAGGTAAATCTAATCGTAAGAAACAAAAAACTTCAATGGTATGGAAATAGTTTACAGAATTAATGAAAAATATCAAGATGGCAAGAGGCGTGCTGCATGTAATAGCCGTGGTATCAAATATATATATATATATATGCATATATAGTCATGGAACTGTTAACATGCATACTCACACAGAAAAATTGTGAAAAAAGACACTGGGAATATTGGAAAATTACTTCTAGCTCAAGGTCAAGGATCTATGCTAATGTGATCCACAAAATTTGATCCTAAAAAGTTTCGCGAGTTAGCGGTTGAGGCAATACTTAAGCATGATTTACCATTTCAATTTGTCCAATATGAGGGTATTAGAGTAATGTTCAAGTATGCTTATGAGAATATCAAGATGTCTTCTAGGAATACTACAGAAGTCAAGTGAGTTAAAAATGTATAAGAGAAAGAAGGATAATCTTAAAATTGTGTTGGGTTCCCTTACTAGAAGAATTTGTTTGACATCTGATTTGTGGACTTCAACATCGACTGATGGATATGTTTCTCTCACAACCCCCTATGTTGATCTAGATTGGAAGTTGTAGAATAAATTTTTAAATTTTTGTCTCATGCCCCCTCCCCACACTAGTATTGCCTTGTCTGAGAAAATTTATACATTTTTGACTGATTGGGGAATTGAAAGGAAATGATTTTGTTTGACTTTGGATAATGCTTCTAGTAATGATTGTTTTATTGAGTTGTTGAAGAGTTAACTTAACCTTAAAAATACTCTCTTGAGGGATGGTGAGTTCTTCCATGTTCGGTGTTGTGCACACATTCTTAATTTGATAGTTCAAGATGGACTTAAAGAAATTGATGAATCAGTCGTAAAAATTTGAGAATGCATCAAATATGTTAAAGGTTCATCAGGGAGAAAATGGAAGTTCATGGATTGTGTTGCTCAAGTTTCATTAGAGAGTAAAAGAGGTTTGCGAGGAGATGTTCCAACTAGGTGGAACTCAACTTATTTACAGTTGAGTGATTCTAATTATAGTCATTGTCCTTCCCAAGAAGAATGGAACAAAGTAGAGTAGATTTCTAATTTGTTAAGGGTGTTTCATAAAGTTATTTGTTTATTCTTTGGTACAACATGTCCCATAACTAATTTGTACTTCCCCAAAGTGTTTCTAATTCAATGTATTTTGAAGGAGGCATTGACAGATAATGATAGTTTTATGCGGAAGATGGGAAATCATAGATATGGCAAGTTTGACAAGTATTGGTCAAAGTATAGTGTGATTCTTTCAATTGCTATCATCTTAGATCCCTGATACAAAATTCAGTTTGTAGATTGGGCTTATTTAAGACTTTATGGTGGTGATTCCTATGAGTTCAAGTGTGTTCAGGATACTTTGTTTGAGCTCTTTGAATTGTACTCTGCCAACTTGTCACATGTTGTTCCAATGGTCTTGATGATCCCGAAAGCCTTTTTCAGGTAAAATATAATTTAGTTTGTTTGAATTGAATGCGATCAAGGTAGTTTATTTTATATTCATAATGCTTTTGTGCAAAATGTAGGATTTTGAAAAACGTGAAAAATTAGATTCTCCTATTTCTCAGGTGACTGAGTTGCAGTTGTATTTTAATGAAAAAAAGGTTTGATCGAAAGAAGGACTTGGATATTCTAGTCTTTCGGAAAGGAGAACAATTTCGGCATCCTATACTGTCTCGGTTGGCTTGTCATGTGATGAAAATTCCTATTTCTATAGTTGCATCTGAATCTGCATTTAGTACCGGTGGTAGAGTTTTGAATAAGTATCAAAGTTCACTTTTGCCAAAAATTGTCCAAGCTTTGAGTTGTACTAGAGATTGGATTCATGGGAAGAGTCGTAAGTTTGATTCCATCTTTACTAGTATTATTTTTCTCATTATCCTAATTCACATGATCATTGATTCATTCATGTTTTGCTGTACTTAGTTGTAGATGATTCAGAAGGGAAAATAGATGATCATGTTTTCAATCAAAATATGAAGTCTAATAAAGCTAAATCCGTTCAATGTTCTAATTCTATATCTATCATTGATTATGACTAAAGAGAGGTATTGAAATATGTAAATTGTAATGCCAAGTTTTTGTTACTTATCTAGTTATAACTTTATTTAATAATTAATGTTATATAATATTTCATTTTAATTTGTGTAGGGCATGAGAATTTAGTTGTTGAATCTGCTCGTTGTCGTGGAGGTGGAGATTTGATCTCTTTTATAGGATTTTGTGAATCATGAAATTTGGTGGAGTTTGATTTTGTGTGTTCTTTGGTGTAATTTGGTTGTTTGGGATTGTGGTTTGTAATATGATTGTTCTTTGGTGTAATTGTGTTATTTTGAAATGTATTTATGATTTGTAATATGGTTGTTGATGGAATTTGGTTGTTTTGGATTGTGGTTTGTACTTTGTAATATGGTGTAGTATCTCTAAATATCAAATTTTTTTGTGTTAGTTTGTTAGTTTTATAAATTTATATAACATTTTTAAATAAACAAGTAAATGGGTCAAACGGATGGTTTACCGTGTTAACCCGACCCAACCCAACACGACTCATTTAAAACTAAATGGGTTAAACATGTCGTGTTACCCATTTATTAAACGGTTCATGTTCGTTTTGAGGTTTTTCACCCATTTATTAAATGTGTCGTGTATGAGTTTACATGTTTTTCACCTATCACCCGTTTAACCCGACACGTTTGACACCCTTATACGTTGGTACCACACCATATATGGATAAGTGGGATCCATCGGACCAGTGTTGGGATTGCCTGCAACAATAGAGTCCCGTCGATGATCTCACATGATGATATAGCTCTAATGAGTAGCAATCCAGTCATATCTAGGCCTGCTACGCCAGTTAGTAGCATGTAGCTTCCTATCCGAATCACATGCTGCTGGTATCTTTTGTGTCAAACCAAACCGTTGGAGAACATGGTCAGGGAAATGCCACTCAAGCACATCAAAACATATGAGTGGTGATTGTGTTCTCCATTGATCTTGCCCCAAAAGATAATAATCAGATAGGCTAGCTAACACATCCACCATGAAAGGTTGCCATATCATCTGTAATATAAGATTGTTAATGAAATTGTTATGACACATTTTAAAAAAATTAGCAGAGTTTCCCCTAAAAATATGAACCTATATACATTGGACAACCGATGCAAACACCATAAACCAACGACCATAATACAACCATAAACCACAAAACAACCACCAATTTAACAACCTATTTACAAAGAAACATAACACATACGTTAAAATTTTTTGGCAGAGTTTCCTTTACAACATTAACTCCAAAAAAGAAAAGGCAACAACCTGATTACAATTGATAACAACCGCAAAAAAACCATCAAGCACCAACCACCACAACCACAAACCGCCACATTACAACCACCAACCACCACAAAACAACCACAATAAAAAGCATATAATACAGGAAACAAAAGTATATAGGTCAAAGTGTTATTATACCTGCTCATTCTGTTCTAGTCAAGTTGATCTCTATAATGTCTGAGAACATGTGTAGATGTGTGCTGCTCTGAAAATTCCACATCCCAACTATAACCAAAAATAAAAACAAAAAATGTAATTTGTAAACACATGAGGGGAAAGTATTTATTGTCTTACCTACAACCATGAGGGCCTGTTGGGAATAGTTCCTATAGACCGACATGTGATGCAGCTACAGGTGCAACAACATCATATGGTGCAGCTTGTGCACTATCTACAGCATCACGTGGTACGACCTTCTCTGCATGTAACTGTGCTCCATCATTTGCACCATGGGTTGTAGGCAGACTTGAGAGCAATCTCTATGGACGGATGTGTGCTAAACGCTCTCATTCCCACAACTATATAAATTAAATAAATAATATATACAATGTTTGCACATCACTTTACAATGAATTTATAATAAACTATGTCGAACTTATATGATGGTCAAATTGTACCTGAAGCAGAACAAGCAAGGCACCTATGTCCTTCGCGTCACATCTAGTTGATACACACATCTCTTGGTACAACCAGGCCAAAGCAGCACGACCCCAACTATATTGGTCAGCTACAGTAAAATCCATGATAAGAGCTAGGTACATGAGCTTAACCTTGCTTGATGACTTATCTAAGAATAATTGTGCACCAATCAATAGCATTATGTATGTTATGGCATAAAATTCTATGAAATCCTCGGTAGCATCGATGGGTACTCCACCATCCAAATGGCCCCGTAAAGCACTAAGTCAGAGAAATGATCAGTCTATAGCTCCCTCAACAGGTGTAAATCCAAGCAAAAGTTGGCACAGTGCTGGCCAAGTCATGCCCTCAGGACAGCTATCCCAGTCATATACTGGGGTACCTTCGATAGGTAGTCCAATGAGTACCCCAACATCCTGTAGTGAGATGATGATCTCACCCATAGGAAAGTGGAACGTGTGCATCTTAACATACCACCTCTCCACTAGGGCTGTGATGAGATGCTAATCGAGTCGTTTCGGCATGACCATTGAGCACCATAAAACCCCTCTATAAGCAAATATTGGAGGACTCGATCATCAATAACATGTAGCTATCAAAGGGTGCGACGACTACACCTGTAGTGCAGAGGTGGGGGATCTGCATCTTGCCAAATATCCTTTGAATTGGACCAAGATATAAAAATAGTCTACCATTAGTCTCCATGAAAAGAACCTAAATCTACAAAATAAACCAAAAGACTATCAATAACAATTTACAATGTCAACATAGTAAATAAGATAGCAATACGATAGATTCATATAGTGAGCAAAGTTTCAATAAAGCCCACAATAAATGGGATCACCTCGAACATCTTACAACATATGACAAATATAAGAAGGTCCATTATAAAATATAATACAACCAAGTGTAACTTACATAAAATAAAAAACTACATATGGCTAGTGACCGGATGTTGAATGTTGATGGTTTGTGGATAGACACTTCCGACGATTATGACTGGCTTTGCCGTACAACTCACAGTGTATGTGATTACGGACCTTTGGACAACTTATCAATTCTTGACATTGGTCACGATTAGGGATTAACTTGGGACATTCAGGATCATCCAAATAATCTTCATGCTCTAGAGGATACATTTTGGGCACCCAAGTGCTCTCTAAAGAACTGATATTGTAAACAAGTTCTATATAATCTTGAAAATCCAATAGAAAAAACTAGCATACAACTAATAAACGAAAGCAAGAAATTCTAAATGTGGCCCATTTTTTGCATGTGCACGAACGGTCAGCAAGATAAACAACTTTCTTTTTACCACCTCCCGTCACCACATCAACGCGCCCATGAACACTGTGCAATGGCCTCACATCATGCACACGAGCCTTTTCTTGCAATCATTTTACTCACCCGATAACATCCTTAGAGAACAAAAAAATATTTTATTTTCATTTTTCCATCCCATTACGACATTCATAATTATAATTATTCACTCGATAAAAGATTGATTGTACATAAACAGTTATGGGTAAAAAACTTGCACCTTGAAAAAAACTATTAAAAACCTCTGAAATGTTGGTGGCTATTATGCCATATTGTCGTCCATTATCATGGGCTAGTGTCCACTGCTGCACTGGTGTCTTGTTCAAGTACTCCCTTACTTCTTGGTTGGCTGTTTTCATTTGCTCCATCAACCGATTGAACTTGTGTACCTGTCGTTCTTTCCCGACCATCCAAATTAGATCATACAAGTGGGCATCTTTGAACCTTGCAGTAAATTTATTGCGCACATGCCTAAGACAGAAGTGATGGTAAGCACGTGGCGGTTGCCAACCAGAATCTTTCATGTTCACAGCGGAAATTATTCCCTTATGCCATATCCCTTCTGGATCCCTAACAATTAATCACCTTAGGTAATATAGAAAAAAATCCCAACTACCAATTCTCATTTTCCATTATAGCAAATACAATAGGGAATAATTGCTTATTAGCATCAAATCCCGTCGTAACTAACAACTTTCCCTTATACTTGCCACGAAGGAGTGTCCCATCAATACTAATAACGAGTCGACAATAGGGAAACCCATCAATGTTCACTTTGAATGCCCAGAATACCCAAAAAAACACATTATGTTCTACAAATTCATAGGCAAATTGCCACTTCACAATCGAACCCAGGTTACACTTTGAGATGGCACCCATAAATTTTGGTAACATGTCGTACGATGAGTCTCAATCACTAAAAATCATGGCGATGGCCTTGTTCCATGCAACCCAGGCATTCTTACACAAGATATTATACTCAAACTTGTTCTTTATATATTATCTGATAAGTGATATTTTCAATTGTGGGGCATCACGAACAAGACCCTATATACTATGATGTATGAAGTCCGAATCAAGATGTCTGTGGTCACGACTCATCCGAGGGTAGAAATAGGTATGAGTTCCATCATATTTCGTGATCTAAAATATTTTGAATTTTTTTTCTAAAACATGCGTGCAACCTCCATTTGCAGTTAGGCTGCATGTACATGTTGCACTATATAGCCCACACTGTTGTTTTGGTCTCCATCACAACATAATCCTATTTTTTTTTTATGAAATACCATTTTATTGTTCTTATCAATGCCACTTTATCCTTGAAAATTGTACCCTTCACCAACTCCAACTTTGTTGGATCCCACAACTTCAATTTAACAGACAATGCTAAGCTATCAGTTTCGTAATACTTGCTCAATTCAATGTTTATGAAGAAAGGGGAGTTAGGCTCGTGCATATAAACCTCGCCACCAACCTCATTGGGTTCACGATCTTCATCCTTCTCATCTGATTCATCAATCAATATTTTTTCGTACTCATCTTCTTCATCTGAGTCATCTGTGGGATGATTTGCACATATTTCTTCATATTCCTAGATTGGATGCTATTGCATAAATGATTGGTCGACATCACATGGTTCACCCAAATCAATCCCTCTTCACACATCTGAGAACTTGAATCATTGGCATATAATATTCAACATAGGTTCAAGGCCCAAATTGTCCATGGGTATAGTTGTAGTGCTCAGTCTTGTCCATTAACTACATCCCCATAGGAATGGAACATTCACCCGTCGCCTGAGAATATGGAAATTTCGAGATGCCAATTTCTCATCTGAATAAATCAATATAAGACATGTTATTGGTGGTTTGACACCCCTTGCCTTACTCCCACCAATGAATTCTTTGATGTCCTCCAACTCCACATATAAATCAACACTATTCACCATCTGGTTGTTAAATACCATATTAAACATAGCACCCACAAGTTCATCATTCATAATTTCCAGCTGGACATATATAGTCATATTTGGTCCCAATGTAGCGGGATATCTACAAATCAACCTCAACTTGCAATAAGACCTATCCAACCCCATTACGATGTAAGTTTTATTCAACAACTCCCATAGTGTTGTGCCACTATTTATAACAATGCTACCTCGAGGAGAAGAATCATAGCATAAAGATCCGTAGTACATTTTCTTGCCCCAATACGAGATTACATTAACTTGATTTTTAGCCATGTCAACCAATATTGATATGAAAATCCAACTGAAATAACAAGTACCTATAAGTTATTTGAGCAAAAATGTTAAGCCAATACAATTGGATACAAACTACGAATGCCAACTCTTCCAGTTTAACTTGGTTTGTTTCTAACATTGTGGTCTTGTACTTTTCCTAAGAAAAAAACATAAAAGAAGTTGTGGTATGATACTATTGATGAATTTATATTTTTATGCTTCATTTTATCCTATTTAGATAGGAATTTTCGGTCATAAGATTAATTACATAAATCACCAAATTATACCAAAGAGAAGGAGATGGAAAGGGAGATAATAGAGAGAGAAGATATGGGAAAGGCCAAGGTACTAGATGGGTACTAGAAGGTGTTGGTTAGCAAATTAGGTCTAAATAGCATACTATTAAGGGAATTAAATTGGATAATTATATGTTTTATACGAACTACATGATTGGGCAACATCTACTTACCGCAACTTATTATACCCAATGGTATATCTTCAACTGACAAACCTCCTTAAAGACATTTTAGCTATTTTTTCACATTCTTTTTTTTAGTGGGCATGTGTGTGTACATTGATTTGTTTTGTACCATTTTGCATTCAGAGGGAATCCAATTATTAGCTATTATGCATTCACTCATGGACTTGTTGTGGCATCTTATTTTTCATTCAACTTGTTAGCTATCTTAGAGTTCGCAAAATATTGGATAGATATAAACATGACCTAGTAATGATTAATAGCATCACAAGTTAAGATAATATGTAAGCATAAGAAAGACATTCGCACATATGAAACCACTATCAAAATCTAAAAATTCCAAATTTTTAGTGTAGCAAAGAGGGAGAGAGAGAGAAGCAGAAAGAGCGAGAGTGATAGAAGTAGGGAGAAAGAGAGAGTAAGAGAAGTAGATTTGTAGAGAGAGAGAGAGAGAGAGAGAGAGAGAGAGAGATAACCAAATAGAGAATGAGACATACCAAAGAGAGAGGTGGTGGCAGAGTTCACCGGAGTAAGACAATGGTAGTGGCTTCGGTGGAGACCAACCTTCGGTAGATGTGGTGGGCCTTCTTGATGCGATGGAGTCTTTAGTGGGGTTTCCTGGTGGTGTGCTCCGATGGTGGAGGACAGTGGTGATTGGGTGGAGGGCGTAACGGTAGAGATTAGGGATTTTGGGAAGAAGACAGAAAAGGGAAGAAGAAAAAGAGGCGCTGGTTTTAAATCGCAGAAAACGTCAGTTGAACTGACGTGTTTCCTTAAAAACATCGATACAAATGACATTTTCAAATGTAAAATGTCTTAAAAAAAAAAGTCTCTCCAACTGGCCTTTTTAAGCAAAAAGGTTAGTCCAACTGATTTGTTTTAGCTTAAGACGTCAGTTAGACTGACATTTTGAAAAACTATTTGGGTTTGGAAAATTTTTTCCAAACCATCCGGGTTTGGTAAAAAGCTCTTAGAAAGGTATAGAAGAACAACATGCTAGGGAACAAAGAAAAAAAAATGAGAAAACTTCCAAGATAAGTCAAAGCAAGAGAATGACGTGCACTTCGTACTGGATGTCGTATTAAAAAATGAGATATATGTTTTTCATGTGGAATTTCATTTTTACGCATTGATTATAGTGTTTTATTTTCTACAACACAACGATGCTTAGTATTAGTTACTTCTACGAGGTTGAGACACTAGTTAAACTAAATAGAGCTTCTTAACTTTGATATACTTTAGAGGTACACTTTTCATAGCTCCTAGGTTATAGCTTACCAGATAAGTCCTACATAAATGTTCAAGTTAAAAATCTTGAAAAACTAACGACCCTAGTGTCACAACACTTTTATTATGAAACTTTCAAGAAAAAATCTTAAATCCTAAGGGGGTGTTTGGATTGCAAGTTAAAGGGGATTAACTTGAGTTGGATTGGATTAAAAAAGGTGGGACCCAATTAATCCACGTTTCGCAATACAAAAAACAGCTTGGAAATCATTTTCGGATCTTCAGTATCATTTAGCCTGCTTGTATGGGTTCTCTGTAACCCATCTCTTAGGTGGGTTAAAAACTTAGCCAGTAGGATTCATGGGCAAAATGTCATAAACACCCATATGCTCCATGTAAGCCCTTGATAGCCCATATCGATCTGCACTGCGATGGCTCCTCTTGTCAACCAGATCTATTTGAAGAAGGTCTTCTGTTCCACTTATCCCAATTCGTCTCCTCTTTTGATTTGAACTCCTTCCAGGTATGTAAAATGTGACGCCCCTAATTTCCGGGGGTCCTTTATTAACCGTTGACCATCCGTCAACCCGCAGAAATACTTGTGATAGTCGTATAACCCGACACCACGTCATTCACATGCTTTTAACCGGATTTACCATCCACAAGGTCAATTATATCTCAATTTATGTCCATTTATGTCATAGGAACCAAGGAAAACAAAGCCCAAGAGCATGGCTAAGCATTTTGAAAGTTTCAGATTTTTGGAAAAACCTTCCGGAAGGTCGTCATACACCTACCGGAAGGTCGCTGAAAGAACAGTTAAATGAAAATGATCAATTTCAAGAACTTCCGGAAGGTCTACATCAGTAGCAAAAACCTTCCGGAAGGTCCATTCCAGTAGCCAAAACCTTCCGGAAGGTTCATTCCAGAAAACAAAACCTTCCGGAAGAATTTGGCAGTCAAAAAGAAACCCAAGGCAAAACCTTCCGGAAGGTTCATTCCAGTAGACAAGTCCTTCCGGTAGGTTTTACTCCAGTAGCTAAAATCTTCCGGAAGGTTCATTCCAGTGGGCAAAACCTTCCGGAAGGTATTAGCTGTGAACAAGGCAAGCTGGGGTTTTTTAGCAAAACCTTCCGGAAGGCCGACACACACCTTCCGGTAGGTTTTCAGTCTGTGGGCATAAAAATGGATTTTTTTCCCCTCCAAACCATCCTTAAAGCTACCCCATACACTCCAAACTCATTTAATACATGTTTAATGAGATTTTCCATATAATACCCATCTCATACAAGCTCTATTACAATTCATTCCATAATACATATACATCAAAATGGAATTTTGTTAAAGGTTTTACAAAACTTAAACTAAGGCCACAAGCCGGCCCCCTTCATGCTTGATGCTCTCCAAATGAGCCATCTGCCGGAGCAAAACCCACACCTGAAATGTTTTTCCCATAAAGGGTGAGCCACGCTCAATAGGGTATCTCCTAAAGAGGCTACTCCCCAACCTAAATGCATATGAAATGTCACATGCTATCAATCAACAATCCACAACAAGAATATATTCCATGTTGAAACACGTAATGCCATGCTATGAAATGAGGTGAGACTCACTCATGCACATCAACCGAGCCCTTCCCGGCTCCTCTACACATGCAAGTGCCAATGTGTACCAGTCCGTCATTTATGTTCCACATCAAATGACATTTCATTCTAGGGTCTTTGTAGGGGTGGATGTTCATGGACTCACACCAAAGGTCACCCAACCTACACGGAATTCATGGACTTCCACCAACGGTTCCGCGTACATCGACACACTTTATGGGCTCTTATACCAACGGAGTGCGTATCCAATCACCGGGTCTCTCACCCGAGGGATTTTCTAGCCCTTCTTGCTACCCCAACCCTATCAACATATAAACCATGCTACTCGACTAGGTCATCGACCCCTATCACCCGAGCTCACTCGTCATCCACCATGGGTGGTGAAGACAAACAACCATGCACACACACCTCCTAAAATGCGATGTTCCCGTGCATATGCAATGTGGTGCTCCATCGCAACACCAACACAATGTTCAATATGGTATGAGTGACATATGAACCTTCTCAACACATTTCTCATATTCCATGGCAAAATCATATCAAAAGCATATAATTCCCATAATACAAATTTCAAGCATGTCGTCAACATACTAAAATTTCAAGGCATATATATAAACACATAACATGCCCACAATTTCATAAAACACATGAATTCACATTGGGTTCATTTCACATATCCAATCATAGAAATCACATTTAGTAACTTCCAAATATCCATCCAAATTAGGATTTCTTTTACCCATTTCAATACCCAATTCACCCAATTTCACAACAATAGGCAAGAGATACATAGGTTATCATTCTACCCATTCCATAAAAACATTATAGGCTTGGAATAAACCTTAGTAGGAAGAAACCCTACCTCTTGAAGCGTGAGGAACGACCAAGGGAAGTTCCAAGACCCGATTCAAGCAAAAACCCTCACTTCCCGAAAATCCCGTACCTTGACCTTCGGTAAAACTTGTGCTTTTTGGTATAGCCGCGTAGCCCTCGATGAGTAGAGCGACTTTAATTCTTGGATTGAATGGATCCGAGCTTCGTAGCCTTCTAGATCGTAGAGAGAAGTGAAGATTTCAAGCTCCCTCCCTCTCCTCTTTTCTATCGGCTGAACGGTAAGAAGAATGGGGGAAAAATCTGATTTTCCCCCCTTTATATACCCTTGGAACACTTGGCCCACAACGCGCCACACGGCCTCTCTTTTCCGGGTCCGTTTTAACCCCGAAACGATTAAATTTCGTCCCGATTTAAGTTTAAAATATTTTTATTTCACTTGTCTCTAATATTTCCCCAAACTTGGAAATTTTATAAAAAAAGAATTTCGTGTACAGGGTCACACGGGGCCCGTTCGTCTCGTAAAACGCGAAAAATCTGACTATCTCGGAATTCAACGAAATTTGACGTGGTAACTAGATTTCGCGAGACGAATCCAACGGTGAGGTCCGTTTCGTCATCCGAGTTCTAGAAAAATTCAGGTTTACAACCTGTACTGTAGTGGCAATTTACCGTTTTGCCCTTTTTCACAAAGGTTGAAATTTTCTCGGGTTTTACATTCTTCCCCCCTTAAAAGAATTTCGTCCCCGAAATTCACACACTCATGCACACACAATTACACGCATATGCAACAGTCATATAATACTAAATGACTATAAGAATGTACCTCCATCCTCAAATAAGAAAGGATAGTTGGCACGTATGGTGTCCTCACGCTCCCATGTTGCCTCCTCCACACCTCGGTACTGCCACAACACCTTCACTAGCCTCACGGTCTTACCTCGCAAAACCTGCTCTCGGCTATCCATGACACGCACTGGTCCCTCCTCGAAGGTCCCATCCGCATCAACTATGAGCTCGCCCCAATCCACAACATGCGTCGGATCTGGAGTATACTTCCGGAGCATGGAGACATGGAATACAGCGTGAACACCCGATAAAGCTGGCGGTAACGCCAATCTGTAAGCCACAGTGCCAACTCTCTCAAGCACCTCAAAGGGCCCAATATACCTCGGCGACAGCTTTCCCCGCTTGCCGAATCTGATCACCCCTCTCTTAGGCATCACCTTCAAGAAGACGTGATCTCCCACCTCAAATTCCAGAGGCCGCCGCCGCCTATCGGCGTAACTCTTCTGCCGGCTCTGAGCCGTGAGAAGACGCTTCCTTATCAGGTTCACCTTCTCCGAGGTGTCTCTAATCAAGTCTGGACCCGTAGAGGGTCTTTCTCCAACTTCAGTCCAACAAACCGGAGAGCGACAAGGCCTCCCATAAAGCGCCTCATAGGGTGCCATTAGTATGCTCGCCTGATAGCTGTTATTATAGGCGAATTCCACTAAGGGTAAATGCTCTTCCCAACTACCCTTGAGGTCTAGGACACATGCTCGTAGCATGTCCTCTAGCGTCTGAACGGTCCTCTCCGACTGACCATCTGTCTGGGGATGAAAGGCTGTGCTCATCCTCAACTGAGTCCCCATGGCTCGCTGGAAACTCTCCCAAAAGTGAGCCGTAAACCTGGGATCCCGATCCGATACTATAGATACGGGTACCCCATGCAACCGGACTATCTCCCTTATGTACAACCTGCAGAATTCCTCCAGAGTGAAGGTCATCCGCACCGCCAAAAAGTGTGCCGACTTCGTAATCCGGTCCACTATCACCCACACCGCATCATGTCCCCGTGATGTCCGTGGCAAATGGGTCACAAAGTCCATTGTGATGTGCTCCCACTTCCACTCAGCCACTTCCAAGGGCTGGAGCAACCCTGCTGGCCTCTGGTGCTCGGCTTTAATCTGCTGACATGTGAGGCATCTACTGACAAAGTCGCCAATTTGCCTCTTCATTCCGCTCCAATAATACTGGCGACGAAGATCATGATACATCTTCGTGCCGCCTGGGTGCACTGCAAAACGAGAGCAATGGAACTCCCTGAGGATCTCCTCTCTCAGCTCCGCCGACTGGGGAACCACTACCCTTCCCCTAAACCGAAGACTGTCATCCGAGTGAATGGCCCAGCCCTCGTCACCAGTACCCGCCTACACTCGGTCCCTGATGGATGACAACTCTGAGTCCTGTCTCTGTGACTCGATCACTCTGCTCAGTAGGGAAGGCGTAGCCACCAAACTCCCTAAAACACCCTGAGTCCGACCCCGATAATGCAGCCCAAATTGGCCCACGGCCTCAAGCATCCGCCACTCCCGGGAAGCCACACTAGCTAAGACACCCCGTGACTTCCGACTAAGTGCGTCAGCCACCACATTTGCCTTACCAGGGTGGTAATGCAAAGTGAAGTCATAGTCTTCTAGGTACTCCATCCACCTACGCTGCCTCATGTTGAGGTCCCGTTGAGTGAAGATGTACTTCAGACTTTTGTGGTCCGAAAACACTTCAAATCGTTCACCATACAAATAGTGGCGCCAAGCCTTCAAGGCAAAGACTATGGCCGCCAATTCCATGTCATGCGTGGGGTAATTCTGCTCGTGATTCTTCAACTGTCGAGAACCATAAGCCACCACTCTCCCGGACTGCATCAAGACACAACCCAGTCCGTCTTTGGAGGCATCGCAATATATCGTGTAGTTTTGTCCCCTTTCTGGAACAATCAAGATAGGAGCTGAAGTGAGTCTCCTCTTTAGTTCTTGGAATGCCTTCTCACACGAGTCATTCCACTCGAACTTGACCTCCTTCCGGGTCAATCTAGTCATAGGTGCGGCTAGTCGGGAGAAGTCCTCGATGAACCTCCGGTAATACCCTGCCAATCCCAAGAAACTACGTATCTCGAAGACTGACTTTGGCCTCTCCCATCTCATAACTGCCTCGACTTTCTCCGGATCAACTGATACCCCCGAAGCCGACACCACGTGTCCCAAAAATTTCACCTCCGTAAGCCAAAATTCACACTTGCTGAACTTGGCATACAACTGGTGGTCCCTCAAGGTCTGGAGAACAATCCTTAAGTGACCCTCATGTTCCTCCTCTGTCTTGGAGTAGATCAGGATGTCATCAACAAACACTACGACAAACTGATCTAAATAGGGCTGGAACACCCTATGCATGAGATCCATAAATGCCGTCGGGGCATTCGTCAACCCAAATGGCATCACCGTAAACTCGAAATGCCCGTACCGCGTTCTGAACGCCGTCTTAGGGATATCTGACTCCCTAATCCTCAACTGATGGTAGCCCGTGCGGAGATCTATTTTTGAATAGACCCGCGCTCCCCTCAGCTGATCAAACAGATCATCGATCCTCGGCAAAGGGTACCTATTCTTGATGGTGACCCGGTTCAACTGCCGATAGTCTATACACAATCGAAGGGTCTTATCTTTCTTCTTGGCAAACAGCACCGGAGCGCCCCAAGGTGAGGTACTCGGTCTAATAAAGCCCTTGTCCAGTAATTCTTGTAATTGAACCTTGAGTTCTTGCAACTCAGCTGGCGCCATCCTATGTGGAGTCATAGAAATGGGTGAAGTACCCGGATGCAACTCAACGCTAAAGTCCACATCCCTATGGGGAGGTAATCCCGGTAACTCGTCCGGAAAGACGTCCTCATATTCACACACCACCCGAGGTAGACCCAATTCTTGTCTCGCCTCGTCCTCCAGGGTAAGGCTCGCAAGCCAACCCATCAATTGCCCATGCCATCGTGAATCATACACGACTTGAGGTAGAGCATCATGCTTTTCCCCCTGAAACTTGAAACAAACACCGTCCGGTGTATAGGCGGTGACCCTCTTCCTGTCACAATCAATAACGACTCGATACGCCGCCAACCAGTCCATCCCAAGGATGACATCGAATTCCGACATGTCCATAACCCTAAGGTCCACGGTGAGTAGAATCCCCGAGATTTCTAGCTCACAACCCCGACATATCTGATTCACACACACCCTAGCTCCTAGGGGTGAATTCACATATAACGGCTCCTCCAAGGTATCAACCTCTAAGCCCAAATCCCTCACACATGATGCAGAAATGAATGAATGTGATGCACCAGAGTCAAATAACACTTTAGCCCATAGGCGAGAAAGTAGAAATGTACCCTGAATGACCGACTGGTCCACTAGCTCAGCCTGAGGTGTAATGGCGTAGACACGCCCCTGGGTCCCCGAAGTCCCGGCCTGCATGCCCTATCCTCGGCCTCGACCCATGCCTTGGCCCATCTGGCCCGACTGCGGAGTCCCCGCTCGAAAGGTGGTAGGGGCCTGAGTAGCGCCCTGGAACTGATACTGGTTTCCCCGGCCCGTGGTGGGGTAGGGAGGAACAAGGCGTGTCTGCGACTGTCCCACTGATGACTGGGACTGAGGTGTCCCATAGCTCTGGGATCCTTGCCTCTGCGGACAATCCCGCTTCATATGCCCCGGTTGGTGGCAATGGAAACATGTCTTCTGGCCCGCCTGGTAGGTAGTCCTGAAGTTTCTCCCGCCTTGGGAAAGCTGACCTTGGCCTTGGCCTTGATAGCCGCGGCCCTGTCCTTGAGGAGCAGAGGTCCTCTGTTTCTTCCCCGAACTAGAAGAAGAGGATTGGCCCTCCTTCTTCTTATCCTTAGCACCCGCCTCACGGATGCTTCGTGCATCGTCAACCTCCCTCTCAATGGCCATAGCTGTCTCGACCATAGAGTCCAAGTCTTGCAAGCAGAGGCCCACAATCTTTCCCCGGATGGATAGCTTCAACCCATCCTCAAACCTTCTTACTTTGGCCATATCCGTGGCCACGTAATCATCAGCAAATCGGGCTAATTCGGTGAACTTAGCCACATACTCCATCACTGTCATTGACCCTTGCTTCAAATCTAGAAACTCGCGGGCCTTTGCATGTCGAACGGCCGTTGGGAAATATTTACCCATGAAGAGCTCCTTGAACTCTCCCCATGTCATGGCCTCTAGGTTCTTCGAGGCCGTCACCCAATCCCACCACAATTGGGTTTCTCCTTCTAGCTGAAATGCAGCTAGCCTTATCTTAGTTGCGTCTGAGGTGACCTCCATCGCCCCTAAGATCTTGTTGACTTGCCGGAACCAATGGTCGGCCACCATCGGGTCCGCCACCATCGGGTCCGCCCCTCCCATGAAGACTGGAGGTTTGTGTGCTTTAAACTGTTGGAGATTACTCGCACCTCCATGCCCGGCACTTGCACTAGCTTGTGCAACAGTAGCCGCCATCATACCCATGGCTTCCGTAAATGCTTGTTGATCGAAGACCGGTGGTGGTTGGTTATTGTTCCGTCCACCGCCCCGACGTCCTCTCCTTCCACTTGCCATCTACACACACGTCAAATGGCAATGGCACACTAACTTAGTATCCCGAAGTAGGGACCAAAGTTAAGACATTTAAATCTTTCTCATTGTCTCACTAGTAGAGCGTATGCCTCCAATAGTGGACCCTTACGCTTTGAACCTTCCCCTTCATTTGCTTTCCCACTCCCAAGGTTAAGTTCTCTAACCCTAGTGTGTCCATTTCCATACACATTTTACCATGCATATAATACACATATCACATATCACATAACATGTAGCCATTTAAGCACATAACATGTAATGTACAATGAATGCAATGGTCTAAACCCATGCCCCATCAAGCCCTAGGTAAATCGCATACCCATGCTCTGATACCAAGCTGTGACGCCCCTAATTTTCGGGGGTCCTTTATTAACCGTTGACCATCCGTCAACCCGCGGAAATACTCGTGATAGTCGTATAACCCGACACCACGTCATTCACATGCTTTTAACCGGATTTACCATCCACAAGGTCAATTATATCTCAATTTATGTCCATTTATGTCATAGGAACCAAGGAAAACAAAGCCCAAGAGCATGGCTAAGCATTTTGAAAGTTTCAGATTTTTGGAAAAACCTTCCGGAAGGTCGTCATACACCTACCGGAAGGTCGCTGAAAGAACAGTTAAATGAAAATGATCAATTTCAAGAACTTCCGGAAGGTCTACATCAGTAGCAAAAACCTTCCGGAAGGTCCATTCCAGTAGCCAAAACCTTCCGGAAGGTTCATTCCAGAAAACAAAACCTTCCGGAAGAATTTGGCAGTCAAAAAGAAACCCAAGGCAAAACCTTCCGAAAGGTTCATTCCAGTAGACAAGTCCTTCCGGTAGGTTTTACTCCAGTAGCTAAAATCTTCCGGAAGGTTCATTCCAGTGGGCAAAACCTTCCGGAAGGTATTAGCTGTGAACAAGGCAAGCTGGGGTTTTTTAGCAAAACCTTCCGGAAGGCCGACACACACCTTCCGGTAGGTTTTCAGTCTGTGGGCATAAAAATGGATTTCTTTCCCCTCCAAACCATCCTTAAAGCTACCCCATACACTCCAAACTCATTTAATACATGTTTAATGAGATTTTCCATATAATACCCATCTCATACAAGCTCTATTACAATTCATTCCATAATACATATACATCAAAATGGAATTTTGTTAAAGGTTTTACAAAACTTAAACTAAGGCCACAAGCCGGCCCCCTTCATGCTTGATGCTCTCCAAATGAGCCATCCGCCGGAGCAAAACCCACACCTGAAATGTTTTTCCCATAAAGGGTGAGCCACGCTCAATAGGGTATCTCCTAAAGAGGCTACTCCCCAACCTAAATGCATATGAAATGTCACATGCTATCAATCAACAATCCGCAACAAGAATATATTCCATGTTGAAACACGTAATGCCATGCTATGAAATGAGGTGAGACTCACTCATGCACATCAACCGAGCCCTTCCCGGCTCCTCTACACATGCAAGTGCCAATGTGTACCAGTCCGTCATTTATGTTCCACATCAAATGACATTTCATTCTAGGGTCTTTGTAGGGGTGGATGTTCATGGACTCACACCAAAGGTCACCCAACCTACACGGAATTCATGGACTTCCACCAACGGTTCCGCGTACACCGACACACTTTATGGGCTCTTATACCAACGGAGTGCGTATCCAATCACCGGGTCTCTCACCCGAGGGATTTTCTAGCCCTTCTTGCTACCCCAACCCTATCAACATATAAACCATGCTACTCGACTAGGTCATCGACCCCTATCACCCGAGCTCACTCGTCATCCACCATGGGTGGTGAAGACAAACAACCATGCACACACACCTCCTAAAATGCGATGTTCCCGTGCATATGCAATGTGGTGCTCCATCGCAACACCAACACAATGTTCAATATGGTATGAGTGACATATGAACCTTCTCAACACATTTCTCATATTCCATGGCAAAATCATATCAAAAGCATATAATTCCCATAATACAAATTTCAAGCATGTCGTCAACATACTAAAATTTCAAGGCATATATATAAACACATAACATGCCCACAATTTCATAAAACACATGAATTCACATTGGGTTCATTTCACATATCCAATCATAGAAATCACATTTAGTAACTTCCAAATATCCATCCAAATTAGGATTTCTTTTACCCATTTCAATACCCAATTCACCCAATTTCACAACAATAGGCAAGAGATACATAGGTTATCATTCTACCTATTCCATAAAAACATTATAGGCTTGGAATAAACCTTAGTAGGAAGAAACCCTACCTCTTGAAGCGTGAGGAACGACCAAGGGAAGTTCTAAGACCCGATTCAAGCAAAAACCCTCACTTCCCGAAAATCCCGTACCTTGACCTTCGGTAAAACTTGTGCTTTTTGGTATAGCCGCGTAGCCCTCGATGAGTAGAGCGACTTTAATTCTTGGATTGAATGGATCCGAGCTTCGTAGCCTTCTAGATCGTAGAGAGAAGTGAAGATTTCAAGCTCCCTCCCTCTCCTCTTTTCTATCGGCTGAACGGTAAGAAGAATGGGGGAAAAATCTGATTTTCCCCCCTTTATATACCCTTGGAACACTTGGCCCACAACGCGCCACACGGCCTCTCTTTTTCGGGTCCGTTTTAACCCCGAAACGATTAAATTTCGTCCCGATTTAAGTTTAAAATATTTTTATTTCACTTGTCTCTAATATTTCCCCAAACTTGAAAATTTTATAAAAAAAGAATTTCGTGTACAGGGTCACACGGGGCCCGTTCGTCTCGTAAAACGCGAAAAATCTGACTATCTCGGAATTCAACGAAATTTGACGTGGTAACTAGATTTCGCGAGACGAATCCAACGGTGAGGTCCGTTTCGTCATCCGAGTTCTAGAAAAATTCAGGTTTACAACCTGTACTGTAGTGGCAATTTACCGTTTTGCCCTTTTTCACAAAGGTTGAAATTTTCTCGGGTTTTACATAAAAGGTTTGATTTAACAATAAAACAATTTGTGTTTTTACCAAATACTGTTAATTTTTTCCATTTTATACTCAAAATCCTATTATGATGATCTATTCTAGGCTATATTACACCTAAATATCTTTTAGATCTATGACCTCTTCGGTGAGTTGATATAAGTCTCATGTAGAATGTGTTTCTGCATATATGATGTGAACTCTTAGGTGTATATATATATGAGTTTTGGTAAAATCTAAAACATAGTAGGATGTGTTTTCAGATCTGGTATATATGACATATTTGGCAAAGTCTTAGATCTATGTGATGTATATTAAATATATAGATCTTAGATCTAAACATCACATATAATTTGTGATTTTTTACTTTTAAGTTATTTATAAGGAAAAGATGCATAATGGTTTTCGTGAATTTTGTCACCTTTGCTCATTTGAAATAGCTATATATATTTCCACATTAGTGCATACAAAGGAAGCTTTGGTTGGGTGTTTTCTTGTATAAAAAAAATTAAATGAATTAAGTTACATCCAAAGATGAGAACATGACCATGACGAATAGTGTGAAGTTGTCTAAAGAGCACCTAGCAAAAAAAATTGTTATCTATATTCACAAATTGTTGCTCTTAAAGCAATTACACTTATTTAACTCCCTCTTTCCAATTTGTTTGCATGTGAAACTTGATGAAATTCATATGGAAAAATAGGCTTTTCATTAAGCACATTCTTTACATTCTGTTCAGTAGTTTAATTAGTTGATTGAGACAATAAATTTTTTCTATCACTTGCTCAATATTTGTATTCTCTGTTGATTGAAGAAAAATGAAGGAAATGTAGTTCGACAATGTGTATTTTGTCTGAAAATATAACCAGACCCAAGTATATATCTTCTTCATTATTCGATTATGATATATTCGTCATGTTGTGATAGTTGGCGATGGGTTATATCATGCTTGGACTATGATATATTGATTATAAATTTTTTTATGGTTAATAACACTTTTAGTCTCCAAAATATGTATTTTTAATTAGTTTAGTCCTCATTGTATCAATTTTGCCAATTTGCTCCATAAAGTATTCAATTCGTGTTACTTTGGTTTATACATAGATGGACCGTTACGTTTTTGACTGAATGATCACGTGTTGGACACATGATACCATCTAAAAAAAATGGCACATGATCACTTTTGTCCAAAAAACTTGATGGTCTGTCTATGTATGGACCAAAGTGACACGAATTGAATACTTTGTGGAACAAATTGAAAAAATTGATACAATGAGGACTAAAATGACAAAAAATATATACTTTAGGACTTCTCCTGATTAGCATCCCCTATGATGAGAGTTACAAGAAAGCAAGTGTGGTTTAAGTGGGATGACTCATGTGAGAGGGTATTCTAGGAGTTCAAGAGGAGGCTTACTTCAGCTCCTATTCATATAGTGCCAGAGAGGGGACATAGGTACATAGTGTATTGTGATGCTTAGAATAAGGGACTAGGTTATGTATTGATGAAGTCCGAGAGGGTGGTAGCTTAGGGTTCATGACAACTTAAGAACCACGAGAAAAACTACCCTACACATGGCATGGAATTGGAAGCTATTGTCTTTGCCTTGAAGGCCTGACGCCACTATCTGTACAAAGAGAAGTTTGAGGTGTTTTCGGATCACAAGAGTCTGAAAAACATCTTCACATAGCAGGACCTTAACATGAGGTAGCGCAGGTAGATGTAGTACTTGGAGGATTATGACTTCACTTTGTATTACCATCCTGGTAAGGCAAATATGGTGGTTGATGCACTCCGCAAGAAGTCACGAAAATTCTTGGTTAGTATAGCTTCCCGAGAGTGGTAGATGCTTGAGAGTGTGGAACAGTTCAGACTACACTACAAGGATCAGACTTAGGGCATTTTGGGCAGTCTGGTGGTTATGCCTTTTTTACTGAGTAGTGTGATCGAGTCCCAAGGGCAAGAAACATAGATATTGTCCATCAGGGACCAGGTACAGTTGGGTGTAAGCGATGAGGGTTGGGCCATTCACGGTAATGACAATCTTCGATTCAAGGGAAAGGTTGTGGTTCCCCAGTCTACAGACCTGAGAGAGGAGATACTCAAGGAGTTTCATTAATCCTATTTTGTTGTGCATTCCGGTGGAACGAAGATGTACCATGATCTTCGCCGTCAATATTATTGGAGTGGGATAAAGAGACACGTATGAGACTTTATCAGTAGATGTCTTACGTGTTAATAGGTTAAGGCCGAGCACCAAAGACCAGCAGGGTTGCTCAAGCCTTTGCAGGTGGCTGAGTGAAAGTGGAAACACATCACTATGGATTTTGTGACCCACCTACCATGAACTTCGCGTGCACATGACGCGGTATGGGTGACCATGGACCAGTTTACGAAGTCGGCCCACTTTTTGGCTATACGGATGAACTTCACACTAGAGGAATTTTGCAGATTGTATATATAGGAGATAGTCAGGTTACACGGGATATCCACATCTATAGTATCGAATTGGAAGCCCAAGTTCACGACTCACTTTTGAGAGAGTTTTCAGCGAGCTATGGGGACATAGTTGATGATGAGTATAACTTTTCATCCCCAGACGGACGATCAGTCGGAGAGGACTATCCAGATTTTAGAGGACATGCTTCGAACATGCGTACTTGACCTCAAGGGTAGCAGGGATGAGCACTTACCCTTAGAAGAGTTCACCTACAACAATAGTTACTAGGCGAGCATACAGATGACACCTTATGAGGCACTTTATGAGATGTTGTGCCGCTCTCCGGTCTGTTGGACGGAGGTTGGAGAGAGACACTCTACGGGTCTGGACTTGATTAAGAACACCTTAAAGAAGGTGGACATGATACAAAAACGTATTCTTACAGCTCAGAGTGTCCTCTGGAGTTTGAGGTCGGAGATTACATCTTCTTGAAGGTTTTACCTAAGAGGGGACTGGTAAGGTTCAGAAAATGAGGGAAGTTGACGCCGAGGTATATCAGGCCATTCGAGGTACATGAGAGGATTGTTACAGTTACTTACCGGTTGGTGTTACCGCCAAATCTATCGGGTGTTCATGCAGTGTTCTATGTCTCTATGCTCCGAAAGTACACTCCAGATCTTACACACGTGGTGGATTAGGGTGAGTTGGTTATTGATATAGATGGAACCTTCGAGGAGGGACCGGTGCGTATCATTGATAGCCGAGATCAAGTTTTACGTGGCAAAACTGTGAGGTTGGTAAAGCTGTTGTGGCAACACCGTGGTATGGAGGAGGCAACATGGGAGCGTGAAGACACTATCTGCACCACCTATTCGTTCCTATTTCAGGGTGGAGGTACATTTCTTCCATTCATAGAGTATTATATGACTTGTTACAATTGCATTTTGTTATATGTGCACGTGTGTGTAATTTCAGGGACAAAATTCCTTTAAGGGAGAAGAATATAAAACCCGGAAAAATTAAAACTTAATTATAAAGGGCAAAATGGCAATAGTTGTCATGGTACAGGTTGAAAATCCAAATTTTTCTAGAACTCAGATGACAAAGCAGACCTCACTGTTAGATTCGTATCGCAAAATCTAGTTGCTCAGTCAATTTTCGTTGAATGTAAAGACAGTCGAATTTTTGCGTTTTACGATGCGATCGGGTATCGCGCGACTAAATAAACACAATCAGATTTTATTCACGGAACCCAAAAAATAATTTAAAGTTAGTTCAATAAAAATATACTAAAATTAACATGAGGCAAAATTTAATCGATTCAGAATAAAATTGGATCAGATAAATTGGGATGTGTGGCACAACGAGGGCCAAACATTCAAAAGGTATTTAAAAAGGGAAAAATATGATTTTTCCCCCATTCTTGGCTACCATTTTTGGTAGAGAGAGAGAGAGAGATAGAGAGAGAGAGAGAAAGAAGAGAGATTCTTCAATCTTCTTCCATCTTCTTTCTTAGATCCATGGAAATCCGACCGTTGGATCGCTTTGGGCCGAGAATTAAAGTTGTTTATACGATGAGAGCTACGTAATCATAGCAAAGATCATGATTTTCTTCAAAGATCTCAAAGACAAGAATTTAGCACTAAGGCTTGGAAAGCTTGGTTTGGAGTTCTTGGGACTTCTACTACATGGGCTACATTACAAGAGGTAGGGTTCCCTCATATTTAGATTTATTTCCAACCTACGGTTGTGATATGAAATGGGTAGAGTGATAGAGATGAACTCTCATAAATTAGCCACATTTAGTGTAGCTAGAATTTGGAAAATGGGTATGAGAAAATGTTAAAAGCATTTCTTATTTGATTTGGGTTTGATGAAATTGCTTGAATTGGAATTGATGAAGTTGCTTGGTTATGCTTTGTGTTTACAATTTATGCCTACTAAGTGTTTGATAAAATGCTTAGACGTTCAAGTATGTTAATTGGATTGATATCAAATGTGACATGCTTGGGAATGTTATGGAAAATGGACACATTTATTATATGCATTATGATGTGATGAACATGATATTATGAGATGCAATGATATATTTTAATTGCATATGCATGGGTAGCATGACATTCATGGGCATCCGGCATACGTGTAGGTGTGAGTGCATGTTTTTGGTCAAACACCATTCTTGGTGGGTTGATACGTGGGTTCGAGAAAGTTGGACTTAGGTCTAGCTGAGTCGCACTGGTTTGCATTCAAAAATGTGTCAGAGTTAGCAAGAAAAACTAGATTATCCCTCAGGTTCAAGACCCGATAATTTTGGATATGTACTCCCATTGGTATTGAGTCCATAAAGTTTTTTGGTGTACGCAAAACTATTGGTGGAAGTCCATATATGCTGTGTCGGTTAGGTGACCGTTGGTGGAAGTCCATAAATACCTACCCCAAGAAAGAGACAATATTTTTACAAAATAGTCATTGGATGTCCAACATTAATGGTAGGGGCTTGGAATGCTCAGATGCATACGCATGACAAAGCATGTGTTATGAGAGCCAATGGGGCTTGGTTTGCATCGCATGTGTGGGTTCTCATCTCATGGCATGACATGGAATTGTGACATTTACATATGAAATTGATGTATTTGATTGAATTCTTGACATGATGATTCGTGATTAGCACAAAATATTGCACATTATGTATGCTTTTATACCCTTTCATACTTGCTTTTGTGGTGGAAATGAGAAGAAATGCAATTAATCAAACAATTAATGAAGTTGTTGTGTGATTGTAGGTAAAATGTTGGTTATGGCTTGAGTTAAGCCCCCATCGTAGTGCTCAAAGTCAATGGAGATGAGGGGTGGTTTAACGGGAGGCTGGGAAGGTTAAGAAATCAAGAAAAAGGCAATTCAGGTGAAAACCTTCCGGAAGGTTTGCATACTGGAAAGGCAAAGACTCTGCCCCTGCCAAAACCTTCTGGAAGGTTTTCTTTGACCTTCTGGAAGGTTTTGCACACTGGAGTAGAACCTACCGCAAACCTTCCAGAAGGTTTTGCTTACTGTTTTGCTTTTAGCTTTGACTCTGCCAAAACCTTCCGGAAGGTTTTGTTGAAAATTGCCAACGCCTGCAACTCAAACTCTGCCACTTGGGGGTCTCACCTATGATTCTCCCACTTGTCCCCTGACATATTCTACATACATACATGCCTACCTACACCCTAAAGTCAGCTTTGGAAGATGGAAGATGGGAAAGGAAGAGAGAGAAGGAAGGGAGTATGGTGGGTGCAGGCTAAGCTTGTCCTAGCCTGTTCAAGCCATCACCTCAGCCACCCCATTGATGGGAGACCTGCACACACAGGCTATAGGGCCTCATGGATGAAAATGCAAGTAGTTACACCATTGTAGAATTTTATTCAGCATATAGAGAGAGAAGTTCAAGGAAGAAGACATAGTTTTAGAAAGAGAAAGTTTGTATTTTTGCATTTTCTTACCCATTTCACTTGCAGTTTGTTGTAAGCCTCTTGTAATCTTCATTTATGGCACTTTAATGTCATTTATTTCAAGTGTATTGCATGTTTAGCCATGTATCTTTGAATCTACTATTGTTACATTTAAGCTTTTATTCTCAAGCTTTCCGAATGGGTTTTTAAATGCACTTCTCATTGTAGTTAACTTTTCTTTACATCAATACAAGTTTTAATCTCCATTTCATTACCATGTCTCTTTCTACATTGTATGTCTTTGCATTTAATATGAGTAGCTAAGTTTTATGTTGGCTAATCCAAGGGAGATTTCCTCTTGGGTATGCTAAATCAACTCTCCTCCATTCTCCCTTGTAGTATAAAGTGTTCGGTTTGACTAGATTGAGTGTGGACGTGGTTGTGAGCTCTTGATACACCGTAGACTTGTCACGGGGTATGCTTGAGCCTATACCTCCATTTTAGTCTCTCACTTCCTACGAATCAATCGAACACCTAGGCACCATTGGAAGAATGTTTTGAGTTGATTTGGCATTCCCATTGGAATGACCTCTTCGGATTAGCCAACCTTATTTCCATTGTATTTTCAATCGAAAACTTCACTCACCAAAACACAAATTTACAAGATTTTGCACTTTTACATTTTTATAAAATCACCTTCACACAATTCAACCTTCCTTCCCTGAGGAGACGACCTTGGAATACTCAATTCCAAGTAAAAAACGACACTCAAAAGTCTCTCTTCGCTTGGAGAGCACTTTTGCACACACACACCCCTTCATCCACACACATGTTTTCTCCATTTCTTGCATGATATCCGAGGGAGGGTGACACTCACCTAACCGTATAAGCCACATACACATTACCGGAATCATGTTTGGAGATTAGGGTGAACACAATCAAGCATTTTTGGCGCCGTTGTCAGGGAAGGCAAAACGTTGAATTATAAGGTGATTTTCGGACAATGGAAGTAAGTCCCATGATTCTCATAACGGCCGAGGTACGTTGCTCCTTGTATATACTTTTATTTACTTTTCATTTCAATTGTAGATATTTTTTTTGCATGTGGGGACGGGACGACCAAAATAGATTGGTTAGACGACCCCAAGAACCCAATATGAATCTTGACCAAGACCCACCAGAGGATGTCGGTGATAATTTCGAGAAGAATGATGCTAATGTTCCAAGGGGTGGGGGTATTCAAAACCCTAGAATGCCAAACCCTCGAATGCATTTTCTCCTCCTAGGAATGTGGGAAACCATATCCCAATTGATCCTCCGGCGAGGTCAATGCGGGATTATCTCTAACCCACTCGTAGCACCACTCCCTCATGCATTCTTTTACCGGTCCAAGCTCATGCCTTCCTATTTGAACCGGGAATGTTACAACTACGTCTTCAATTCCATGGAATTGAAAGGGAGAATCCTTATTTGCACATTAAGGAGTTTGAGGAAATAGTTGCAACCTTCCTCACTAACCATGTCATGAAAGACATAGCTCGCATGAAATTATTCCCCTTTTCCCTTAAAGACAGCCAAAACGTGGTTGAATTCCTTGAAGCCTCAATCAATAAGCTCTGGGGAACAAATGCTTTCCGAGTTTTTGAACAAATTTTTTTCGGTGCCTAAAACCACTGCTCTTAAAAAGAAAATCCAAAATTTTTCGGAAAAGCCCAATGAGCAATTTTACCAATGTTGGGATCGATACATGGAATTGCTACAATCCATTCCACACCATGGCTTTGAACCATGAAAATTGGTGAGTTTCTTCTATGAAGGGATTACACCGGACCATCGACAGTTCATCGATATGATGTGTAATGGGAAGGTTTTAAACAAGGATCCCGATGAGGCCCTAGAATACTTCAATACATTGGCACAAAATGCACAATCTTGGGATATCACGGATCCCACCGATGTACCGAGGTCTTCTTCGGGTAGTAATCAACCTAGTGGGGGAGGGATGTATGATTTAAGGTATATGGAAGACTTGCTTTCCAAAATCGCTAAATTGTCTCAGAAAGTGGAGAGTCTTGAGGTCAATAGGAGACACGAGGTGTCCAACATTTCCAAGACCAAGGAGTTTTGCTCTATTTGTGAGAGTGTTGAGCGTTCCATATCGGAATGCCCCAACATTCCGGCACTTAAAGAATTCGGGTTGGAGTAATCACCCGAACTTCAGTTGGAAGAATGAGAATCCCACTCCTCACGAGTCTAGTTCATATTCACCTCCTATGCCTCCCAAGCAAAACAAATAACATGGTCAAGGTCCTTCATCTAGCTCCTAATACCCCCGGTCCAATCCACAAGGGTTTTCACAAAACCCACCTCCACAAAGTTTTGGTCAACAAGGACCATCCAACCCACCCGCCTACCAACCACCTCATAAAAGAAATTTGGAGGATGTGGTGCATCAATTCATCCAAAGCCAAATCACCATCAACAATCAAATTGCCGCCGCTTTTAATGACATTCAGACTCAAATCACAAAATTAACCAATGCTATAGGGTCGTCACAACAAGAGAAAAAGAAATTTCCTGCTCAACCTCAAGAAAATCCTAGGGGCCAACACGTGATTGAGTCATCCAAACCCACTAAAGAGAGTTGTGAGCAACTCAAGGCGGTCACCACCCTTCGGAGTGGAAAATAATTTGACATGACCATTAAGCCAAAAGTCTCACCAAAAGCCGCATTGGAAAAAGAGAAAGAGACTAAGGATGACTCCGAGGGGGTGAGGTGAGTGAGAAAGAAAAAAGTGTTGATGTTAATGTGCATGCATGTCCCATTCTTTTCCCAATCATTTGAAGCTACCCGGGAAGGTGACTAATTATTCTGACATTATTAAGATGTTCAAACAGGTTAAGATCAACATCCCGCTCCTCGATGCTATCAAGCAAATCCCTTCATGTGCCATGATCTTGAAAGATTTGTTTACCATGAATAGGAAATTGAATGTTCACAAGAAGGCATTTCTCACCGAGCAAGTGAGCTCAATCTTGAGGACCAACACCCCACCAAAGTTCAAAGACCCCGGCTGCCCAACCATTGCCATCACAATAGGAAATTACCGGGTGGAGCAAGCACTCCTTGACTTGGGGGCAAGTGTCAATCTCCTACCCTATTCGGTGTACCAACAACTCCAACTTGAAGAGTTCAAACCAACTACAATCACTCTTCAATTGGCGGATCGAAGCGTTAGAACACCGAGGGGAGTAGTTGGGGATGTTTTAGTTCAAGTTGATAATTTCTATTTCCCTGTTGATTTTATTGTACTTTATACTCATCCGGTTGCTAATCCTAGGTCACAAATTCCTGTCATACTAGGTAGACCTTTTCTTGCTACATCTAATGTCGTGATTAATTGCAGGAACAGTCTAATGAAGCTTGCATTCGGGAATATGACAATGGACCTCAATGTATTCAATTTGTGCAAAAAATCGGGGGACGATAAGGAAGTGCATGAAGTCAATAGGATTGATACCTTGGTGGAGAATCACTTGGAGATATTGAGCATGTTAAAATTGGGGGAGGAGGAGATTGTTGATCAAGAGGAGCCATAAATTTTACAAGGGGTAGAAAAATGGACCCCTACATTTGAGAAGATTCCACATCAAGAGAAGAGAATTTTTTCGTCCACTGTACAAACTCCGAACTTGGAGTTGAAGCCTTTGCCATCAAGCCTCAAATATTCATTCTTAGGGGAGCACAATACTTTCCCGGTGGTAATAAGTTCTTCATTGAAGTCGAAGCAAGAAGATGATCTCTTGAGAGTGTTGAGGAGCCACAAGGGAGCAATTGGTTGGAAAATTACCGATATCAATGGGATAAGCCCCCTCATTTGCACACACCGCATCTACCTAGAAGATGACTCAAAGCCGTCCCAAGAACCACAAAGAAGGCTAAATCCGATCATGAAGGATGTGGTGAGGGACGAGGTACTCAAACTACTTGATGTGGGCATCATCTTTTCGATTACCGACAGTAAATGGGTTAGTCCCACTCAAGTGGTATCAAAGAAATCGGGGGTCACCGTGGTTGCAAATGAGGAGAACGAGTTGATTCCAACAAGAGTAACCACCGGATGGAGAGTTTGTATCGACTATCGGAAACTCAACTCTTGCACAAGAAAGGATCACTTCTCTTTGCCATTCCTCGACCAAGTATTGGAGAGAGTAGCCGGACACTTGTTTTATTATTTCTTGGATGGCTATTCCGGCTACAATCACATTGAGATCGCTTTGGAAGACCAAGAGAAGACTACATTCACGTGTCCTTTTGGCACATTCGCATATCGCTGAATGCCATTCGGGTTGTGTAATGCCCCGGGAATGTTTCGAAGATGTGTGATGGGAATCATTAGCGACATAGTGGAAAAAATTGTGGAAGTCTTCATGGATGAATTTTTCGTATTTGCAGACTCATTTGAAGGTTGTTTGGAGAACTTGGAAAAAGTACTTGAGAGATGTGAGGAGAAGAATCTGGTTCTCAACTGGGAGAAGTGCCATTTCATGGTGACATAAGGAATAGTACTCAGGCACATCATTTCGGCAATGGGGATCGAAGTCGACAAATCCAAGGTTGATGCAATTTTTAACCTTCCAACACCGAAAGTCGTCAAAGATATCAGGTCGTTTTTTGGCCATGCCGATTTTTACCGTTGTTTCATAAAAGATTTTAGTGCATTGGCACGACCCTTGGCCAACTTGCTTTCCAAAGATGTCCCATTTGTGTGGTCGGATAATTGTGAGGCATCATTTAAAAAACTCAAAAGAATGCTCACTACACCTCCAATTATGCGACCACCCAAGTGAGATTTACCATTTGAGCTCATGTTCGACGCGAGTGATTACGCGGTCGGGGCTGTGCTTGGTCAACGGGAAGACAAGAGACCATATGCAATAGACTACGCTAGTAAGACTCTAAATGAGGCACCAATGAATTACACTACCACTGAAAAAGAGTTGTTAGCCGTAGTATTTACATTGGATAAATTTTGGTCGTACATCATTGGTTCACCTATTGTAGTCTACACTGATCACTCTGCTTTGAAGTATCTTTTGTCTAAGTAGGACGCAAAACCGAGACTCATTAGGTGGATCCTCCTCCTACAAGAATTCAACTTGACAATCAAAGACAAAAAAGGGAGTTGAGAATGTGGTGGCGGACCATTTGTCCCGACTTGTGGTTCAAGATGTCGAAGAGCATATTCCTATCCCTGACCCTTTTCCTGATGACCATTTATTTTTGATTCATTCTATTTGTCCTTGGTATGCTGACATTTACAATTACCTTGCTACAGGACAAATTTCACCGCACTGGAGCCCGGAGAATTGACGAAGATTTAAGGTGGATGTGAAGTAATTTTACTTTGACAACCCATACTTGTTCAAGTACTGCCCTGACTTTGGCTAAGGTTTTACAATCAGGTTTTTATTGTTCTTCGTTAATCAAAGGCTGTGTTTCCTTTTGTAAAGAATGTGATAGGTGCCAACGTTTGACTAGTGTGACCTAGAGAAACATGATGCCCCTCTCCCCTGTACTTGTAATCAATATATTTGACTGTTGGGGCATCGAATTTATGGTCCCTTCCCCATGTCTTTTGGCTACCTCTATATATTACTGGCAGTGGACTACGTGTCCAAGTGGGTGGAGGCTATCCCAACTAAGACCAATGACCACCGGGTCGTGGTCAAGTTTTTGAAAGAAAACATCTTTTCGAGGTTCGGGAGGCCTCGTGCAATGATAAGCGACAGTGGTTCTCACTTCTGTAATAGGCCATTTGCATCATTAATGCATAAGTATGGCGTCACACACAAGGTGTCCACCGCTTATCACCCACAAACCAATGGCCAAGCCGAGTTGGCCAATAGGGAGATCAAGAACGTCCTAGAGAAAATGGTGAACTCTAATAGAAAGGATTGGTCACTTAGGTTGATCGATGCCCTATGGGCTTACCACACAACTAACAAGACCATTCTAGGTATGTCACCCTACAGGCTCGTATATGGCAAGGCTTGCCATTTGTTAGTTGAAATGGAACACAAGGCCTATTGGGCCATCAAGACTTTAAACTTCAACTTGAGAATGGCCGAAGAGAATAGTAAGTTGAGATGAATGAATTAGAGGAGATCCGTAGAGATGCGTATGAGAGCTCAAAATTTTCAAAAGAGAGGGCTAAGATTTTTCATGAAAAATCCATTTTAAGAAAGACATTTGAGCCCGGACAGAAAGTGCTCTTGTACAATTCTCGACTCTCTATCTTTCAAGATAAACTCTGATCCCATTGGGATGGCCCCTAGCTTTTCAAGGTGGCCTACCCAAATGGAGCCGTGGAAATCACTAACCCCGAGGATGGCAAGACATTCAAGGTCAATGGTCAAAGACTTAAGTCATTCTTCGAGGGTTTTGAGGGTCAAAAGGTGGAAGAGTTGGTGGATCCGGTTTATCTGGACCTTTTGGAGGATTAACTATTCATGTAGATTTTAGTGTACAGTCGCTTTTTTTTATCATTAAATTTCCAAGTTATGTCGTTTTCTTACTTTCATCCTTGTATAGTTTTCGTTCTTTCAATGTGCAGATTACGGTGTTTTTGTCAAAAGCTCCATACGAGGTGTTCTCTAACCCTACTTATCTTTTAAAAGTCCTTCATTCCATGTCATATCTTTTTTGTTGCATTGAGGACAATGCATGAATCAAGTTGGGGGGTGAGGTGCACCATTTCTATGATACACCAATTTTTTGTGAAAATTTTTGTTGATGATACCAATTTTTGTGGTGAAATTCACCTTTCACATGTTCTACAGATTTTTGTTTAAGAATAGTTAAGAAATATGGGAAAATTTTGAAATTTTTTGTGAAAAATATCTGAATTTTGAACCATATTCCCTTATTCAAAGTATTGTGGGCTTATTGATATGTTGATCGTTGCTTTGAACTTTGGATATATGAGAGCATCATAGAAGTTTATCCTATTCCTAAGAGTATCACATATGTGTTGGTTTTTGAACTCACCCATAAGTGCACATTGAATGTGTAATTTCGACAATTTACGGATTGAGTTCACATTTTAGAGCTTGACATGAATAGTGGAGATGAATGTACCCATGAGGGCTTTAGTGTCAATCCTTGTTGGAGGGAATTTACATTTACTCAAGGAACAATTATTCAAATTTTAAATTTGTTCAATAATCTTATTATGCTTGTTTTGGTTAGAGCGCATTTGTGTAGTTGATTGACTTGTCTTGAAATGCATAATGCTCCTCCATGCTTATCTAGAGGTGATCTTAGGCAATTTTTGATTTCTTTGAGCCCTAGCTTTTTTCTTGTGAAATTTTATCCCTAGTGCCGTGATTGAGCGTTGTTGAAAATTTGTTTCCATGCCACATAATTGACCAAGCCAGTGCAAAATGATAAAAATTCATCACACCTTGGTTGTTCCGTGAGTTAACTATGATTGAACATGAAAGAGAATGAATGGTGATGTGGAAACCCAACAAAGGGATGAATAATGTGGAATTCAAATATTGAATGAAAAAGAATGAAGAATCCAAGAAAAGGGAGAGAAAAGGGGTGAAAAAAGAAAGAATGATCAAAGAAAAAGGAAAATGTTAAGGAAAAGAAGAAAAATAAATAAATAGTGAAGTGATGGTGTTAGACTGGAAATCCCATAAAAAGGGAGATCTTTTTGAAATAAAGGTCATGCACTCGGAACAACCCTCTTTGTTGTCCTCTTTCCTTCGTTTCATTTGCCTCAATATCGCCCCAAGGCCTCATTATAACCTTTGAAGTCCTAAATAATCTAGAGACAGCATGGGGAAAGCATACCCTTAAAGAAAAGACAGGTTGATTTAACTATCTAGTGCCCTAGCATTCCTTTCATGAGATTATGCCAAGGTTGTTTCGTTTTTATGCATGAACTTCATTTTTGGACTATATGTGAGTATACTTCATTTTGTACACATGATTCTATCTCACATATACTCACGGAGTGCATGCCAGGATAACCATAGTGTGATTCATTGTTGAGAGACACCTTTGGTGAGAGTTGCATCGAAGCTGAATTTGGATAGCCGATTGAATGTGAATTCCGTTGGGTAAATGTTTAAATTACATGTCAATTTCACACACACACGAGTTTGAAAATGAATGTGTAGGTGCATACTCTAGAATATCATTTAAAACCATGGTGAGGCTCATGTGTGCTTGATTCGGGCATTTGAACAATGTGTTATGTAGCCCTATGCTCAAAGGATAGGGGAATATCACTCAAGTTTTTGATATTGGATAGAATTAGGAATACCTTTGTCATTTGAATCTATGCTTTACATTTTGGGTATTCATTTTGGTAGTTAAACTTAGAAATCCATGTCTTGTATTTTGAAAGCATCAAAATTTTAAATATTACAATTTCGGAAATGACTTTGGGCATGATCACTCAATTGTGGTTCACATTTTTTGTTTAGGTTTTTGGTGGAGTAGATGTCATAGATAGGGTGTTAGAATGTTTAGGAGTTGGGATATGTTGGATTGGAAGTGAGAGTTGGAGCACAGGAAGTGTTTTGCAAAAAAGGCAAAACCTTCCGGAAGGTTTTTTTCGGTGCACAAATCTTCCGGAAGGTCGAAGCAAACCTTCCGGAAGGTTTTGCTCAGAAGGCAAAAAACAAGGGTTTTAAGTTCAGTTTTTTAGGGAAACCCTTCACATTTCCCTCAAATCTTAATCTCCCAAGCTCTCTTCTCTCTCTCTAATCTTTTCCAAGTTTCAAAGAACAATCACCCACCATCCAAATCCTCCATTTCCATAGCTAGGATTGATTACCGAAATTTGTGGGAGTTCTCCTGTAAAACCCTAGGTTTCTCATTCCCCCCCCCCCAAAAAATCTCAAGTTCTCTTTGATTTTCTCCAAAACCTTGAACTCCATTACAATGGCTTGCATGGGTAGGATCTCCCTTGATGCTTTTGAGCCTGTGGAGCAGCTCTTGTTGTGGTTTTTGACGTTTTTGGGTGTTGGGGCACTGTTGGTTCTCATGGCCCGCACCAAACGTATGGGTTCGGATTCCCCACAACCCGTGGGCACTAGTTCTTGCAAGAGGAGTGTGTAGGGCCTAAGTAGTGGAGATAGGGAGGAGAGGAGGACGAAAGCGAGAAATAATCGCAATCAAAGAATCGAGGAGAAAAATGTGACGTGTAAGCGCTTTGTGGATAGGCCCACTCTGGGGCTGAATAACGAAGTGGTGAGGATTATTGAGGGTCATGGATTGGGGATTTGGTTTGAGCCGGTTAGCGGTATAACTTGGTTTTGTGTAGGGAGTTTTATAGGAAGCTAAAGGTGGTGGGCGAGGATGGTAGTATGCTTAGGACGAATGTGCGGGAGAAGACGTTTGACGTAACCCCGGATTTGATTGCCACATTGATGAAATACCAGAGGCCTCCCCCTAATACCCCGGTCTACCCACACAATGTCCAAGGGAGGAAGACCCTTTCTGAGTATGTACAGCTCACCTATGAGGACCCGACCCAATTCAAGGGGACAACTCTAGTCAGGAAGCACTAATGCGGAGAAGAACCCTAATGTGGAGAAGCTCGCACTTCTACATGCATTCATGACCAGGAAGCAAATGGATGTGGCACTTTTGATATGGGAATTCATGAAGGAGTTCGCTCAAGCTGCAAAGCCGAAGGCAAATTTCCCCTTTGGCAACCTTGTCACTAGGATGTGCTCCCACTACAAGGTCAAGGCCTACGCACATGATGTGTTGCTCCCCCCTGAGACTGGTGCTATTGGGAAATCAAGTTGCAGTAAGAGGGCACGGGGTGAGCGAGCTAGTGCCTCGGGACCTGAGCCATCATTTGCGAGGCCATCTTCCTCTGGACCTTCTACCACTGCCCCGGCTCGTACCGTGTCACAGCGTTTGGATGACTTGGATACTACGATGTATGGGTTGTCATTGATGGTGACTCGGATCTTCCAGCACACCTTCCCGGGTGAGCCCATCCCCGGTGGACCTCCACCGCCTCCGGCTGGACCTTTAACCTCCGCCCCCATGACTTCTACAGTTGTTGAGGTGGGAGGCTCTGGCGATGACGACAAGGAGGAGAGTGGTGATAAGAGTGAGTCTGGGAGCAATGATGATGATGCTGGAGATGAGGACGACGAGTAGGGTGTCGTCATGTTACTTATTTTGTTTCTTTTGGTTTTAGGTTGTACACAGTTAGGGTTAGTTTTCTCGGCCTAGTAGAAGTGCCTCTAGGATGTTGGGCCGTTTTGCTTTTGAACGCTAACTCATTGTACTGAACTTTTGGAAATGATTAATGAAAAGTACCACAATTGTTTCATTTTATCTTACCCAAGTCTATTTCTTTAATTGTATTGTGATTTGTGCATTTTGAATGTTAGATGATTTACTTGTATGAATTGGTTGTTGTAGTTTTATACCTTGTGATTTGAAATAAAGTTTGATAGGGACTAGCAAAACTCAAGTAGGGGGTGTGATTAGCACAAAATATTGCACATTATGTATGCTTTTATACCCTTTCATACTTGCTTTTGTGGTGGAAATGGGAAGAAATGCAATTAATGAAGTTGTTGTGTGATTGTAGGTAAAATGTTGGTTATGGCTTGAGTTAAGCCCCCATCGTAGTGCTCAAAGTCAATGGAGATAGGGGGTGGCTTCACGGGAGGCTTGGAAGGTGAAGAAATCAAGAAAAAGGCAATTCAGGTGAAAACCTTCCGGAAGGTTTGGTCATAGACCTACCGGAAGGTTTGCACACTGGAAAGGCAAAGACTCTGCCCCTACCAAAACCTTCTGAAAGGTTTGCTTCGACCTTCCAGAAGGTTTTGCACACTGGAGTAGAACCTACCGCAAACCTTTCGGAAGGTTTTGCTTACTTTTTTGCTTTTACCTCTGACCCTGCCAAAACCTTCCAGAAGGTTTTGCTGAAAATTGCCAGACACCTGCAACTCAAGCTCTACCACTTAGGGGTCCCACCTATGATTCTTCCACTTGTCCCCTGACATATTCTACATACATACATGCCTACCTACACCCTAAATTCAGCTTTGGAAGATGGAGGATGGGAAAGGAGGAGAGAGAAGGAAGGAGGCATGATGGGTGCAGGATAAGCTTGTCCTAGCCTGCCAAAGCCATCACCTCAACCCCCCCCCCCCATTGATGGGAGACCTACACACACAGGCTATAGGGTCTCATGGACGAAGATACAAGGAGTTACACCATTGTAGAATTTTATTCAGCATATAGAGAGAGAAGCTCAAGGAATTTTTGCATTTTCTTACCAATTTCACTTGTAGTTTGTTGTAAGCCTCTTGTAATCTTCATTTAAGGCACTTTAATGTCATTTATTTCAAGTGTATTTCAAGTTTATCCATGTATCTTTGAATCTACCATTGTTACATTTAAGCTTTTCTTCTCAAGCTTTCCAAATGGATTTTTAAATGCACTTCTCTTTGTAGTTAACTTTTCTTTACATCAATACAAGTTTTAATCTCCATTTCATTACCATGTCTCTTTATACATTGTATGTCTTTGCATTTAATATGAGTAGCTAAGTTTTATGTTGGCTAATCCAAGAGAGATTTCCTCTTGGGTATGCTAAATCAACTTTCATCCATTCTCCCTTTTAGTGTAAAGTGTTCGGTTTGACTAGGTTGATTGCGGACGTGGTTGTGAGCTCTTGATACACCGTAGACTTGTCACGGGGTATGCTTGAGCCTACACCTCCATTTTAGTCCCTCACTTCCTATGAATCAATCGAACACCTAGGCACCATTGTAAGAATGTTTTGAGTTGATTTGACATTCCCATTGGAATGACCTCTTCGGATTAGCCAACCTTATTTCCATTGCATTTTCAATCGAAAACTTCACTCACCAAAACACAAATTCACAAGATTTTACACTTTTCCATTTTTACAAAATCACCTTCACGCAATTCAACCTTCCTTCCCTGAGGAGACGACCTTTGAATACTCAATTCCAAGTAAAAAAGACACTCGAAAGTCTCTCTTCGCTTGGAGATCACTTTTGCGCACACACACACCTTCATCTACACAAACGTTTTCCCCATTTCTTGCATGATATCCGAGAGAGAGTGACACTCACCTAACAGTATAAGCCACATACACGTTACCGGAATCATGTTTGGAGATTAGGGTGAACGCAATCAAGTAATTCGCATGTGATGCATCTAGGTTGGGAGGTGATCTCCATAGGAGATACCCTATTAAGCGTAACTCACCCTTTGTGGGAATATATTTGAGGTATTGGACAAGCTGCCGCTGACGGCCCTCACTTGGACCCATGTTGACAACAGAGCCGGGTTGTGGCTCTTGAATTACATTTTGTAGTCTCTTGTACATTTTTACATTTGACCTTTTATAATTTATGTAAAAACTTGTATTTTGACAAAGGCATGTAATGGGACTCTCATAGACAATATTCTTTTGTAAAGGAATGATTGTCGTGAAAGTTGATATTCAATGTTATAATGATTGAATGATGATGTTGGGACCCGGTGTGGTCAATGATTAGAATTACACAGGTTGTGTGTTGGGTCGAGCTACTGATGAGCGCAAAATATTGTATATTTCAAGGCCTCATTACATGCATTTTAACTCAACTTTTGCATCTAAGTACTTAGAGTTAACCGATTTTATGAATAATGTTGAATTTTCATTGTTGCAAGTTTTTATAGCTTAAATGATTGATTTTAGGACCTTGCAACTATGATGGATGTGTGGTGAGGGCATGGACACATTACATGAAGATTTGGAGGCTTAAAAGTGAAGAAATCAAGGAGGTATTGGTGTTTGGGAACAAAAGCACCAGCAGCCACACCATCTGGAAACAGAGCCTCGGTTTTCCTCCATTTTGACTATGATCCATTTCGAATCTGAAAAAGTGTAAAACATGAAAGTTGTAGATCTGGATATCTTCTATATTGTGCCAAAATTTCAGCTCACTCGGACTGTCAGATCAAAAGTTATGCCAATTCTACGAAGATTGGTCCGGAGCAGAAAAACAGTACCGGTACTCAGTACCGGTACGCCGAAGCTACTGGTGTTCGAAGTACCGGTACGGTACAGTACCGGTACTGTCTTCTGAAAAAGCCCGAAATGCCTCCAAATCACTTCCCACTTGCTTGGGGGTCCCACCAATGCTTCTCCCACTTGCCCCCCAACATTTCCTTACACATTTCCATGCCTCCCTGACACAACTTGAAGACTTTGGAGGCTTGGCATTCAAGGAGGAAGAGAGAGAAATGGGCTGCATGTGGGTTGCAGGCTAGCTTGTCCAAGCTTCAACTTAGCCTCCTATTGATGGGAGGCCTGCACACAGCTAGGGGGGACCACCATGCACGAAAATTGAAGGCTAACTCTCCATTATATTCAGCATTTACACATTGTATTGGGTGTGGCTACCTAAGCTTAGATTGCTCCAAGGAAGAAGACAATGAATAGTGCTAGAAATTTATGTTTTTGCATTCTCTTCTCCATTTCAAGTGTAGTAAGCTTTTAGATTTCTTGTAATCCTTAACTCTTGCACTTTAATCTCATCTATGTCAAGTATATTTAAAGTTTAGTTACATGTTCTACATTTCACCATTGTTGTTTAAGCTCTCTTAATTTCTAGCTTTAAAATGGGTATTGTATGTCTTTCTTTATAGTTCAAGTTTTATTGCTTCAAGTTAAGTTTCATGCTTTAAATCTTCATTTCTCTACAATATCTCTTTACATATTGTATGTCTTTCCTTTATGCATGAGTAGCTAGATTTTTAGTTGGCTAATCCAAGGGACACCTCCTCTTGGGTGTACCATTTCAACTCATTTTCTTTCCTCCTCTCGGTGTACGATGGTTCGGTTTGACTGGGTTGGGGTGAGGACGTGGTTGTGAGTCTTTGATATCCCGTAGGCATTGTCACGGGTTATGCTTGGATCCTCACCTCCCTTTAGTCCCGAGCTTCCCACGAATCAATCATTCATCTATGCACCATTGGGGGAAGGCTTGAGTTGATTTGGTATTCCCATTGGAATGACCTCTTCGGATTAACCAACACTTGTTTTTCTTGCATTTCCATTCACAAACACAACCACAAAACTCAAGCAAAAGATTTTTCACTTTCTTTACCTTTTGCAAAATCACCTTCACACAACTCGAACTTTTCTTCCCTGAGGAGACGACCTTGGAATACTTTTCCAAGTAAAACACCGACACACAAAAGACTCTTTGCGATTGGGGAGCACTTTTGTTCACACACCCGCATTTCATTTCACATTTTGTTCATTCCATTCACCACCATTCCGTTGTTCCTATCTCTTGCATCATTCCGAGGGAGAGTGACACTCTCTTAGTCCTATAAGCCATACACACATTGAGGGATGATGTTAAGCGATTAGGAACTACAACGTTTTCCATCAATCATTTTGGCGCCGTTGCCGGGGAAGGTTAAGCATCAAGTTCAAAGGTGATTTTGGGCGGCATGGTAAGTCTCGTGATTTTCATCACGGGCCAAGGTATGTCGTTTCTTTTGTAAATATTTTGTTTTAGTTTGTGTTTTGTATTATGTCTTATAATTTTTATGAAAATGTATATAATGCCCAAAGTTTTCAAAATGTGTGTGAGATTTGTGATGAGTATGGACATGTTACTAGTGAGTGCCCAAGAATGGCCTCTTATTTTGAAAACGTTTGCGAGATTTGTGGTAAGTATGGACACATCACTAACGAGTGCCCAACAAATGCCCCTTATTTTGAAAACATTTGCGAAATTTGTGGCGAGTATGGACACCTCACTAGTGAATGCACAATAAATTATCCGGTTCAAGACTTTGCTTGTGAAGGTTCAAATTCATTTTTGGCCTCCGAAAATTTTTACCCCAACCATTATAATACACCGAGTTATTCGAGTTATGGTTGGGAGAATGAACCTTGTAATTTTTCATCCAATCTCACACCACCAAATGAATTTTCCCAATATCCAACATACGGGAACTCAACCGAAGAAGAATTGAAAAATACGTTTTACGAGTTTATGCGATACCAAATGGAATTCAATGCCCAAATAACCCAACAACTTGATACATTGACTAATGCTATTATTGCTATGGATGAAGCACAACATTTGGAGCTTAGTCAATGTATTGAGGTTGATCATCCCAATGAAATGCCTATTGATGTTGAATCTCCCACCACTCTTGTTTGTGAAAAATTTAATAAAGTTATTATCTCACAAGAGGCTAATGAGCCCAAGGTAATTTTTCCATCTAAGAGTGGTGTTGAGATTCACATTTCTCAACTTGGGGAGGTGATTAGCACATAACAATGACATGTATTGTGTGCTAACGTGCTTTTGTTTCACTTCTTTTTGTCAATAAATGGGAGTTTTAGTTTTGAATATGGGTTGATGGAATTTTGGGTGAATGCATGTAAAATGATGTAAATGACATAACTTAAACCCCCATGGTATTGTATGAGGCTAATGGAGTATATGGGGAAGCTTTAAGGAAGGTTTGGAGGAGAAAGAAATCCAATTTTTGCTCACAGTCAGAAAACCTTCCGGAAGGTGTATGTCAGCCTTCCGGAAGGTGTTGTTAAAAAGCCCTGGATGACCTTCTCACAGCTAATACCTTCCGGAAGGTTTTATCCACTGGAATGAACCTTCCGGAAGATTTTAGCTACTGGAGTAAACCTTCCGGAAGGTTTTGTCTACTGGAATGAACCTTCCAGAAGGTTTTGCCTTGGGTTTCTTTTTGACTGCCAAAATCTTCCGGAAGGTTTTGTCTACTGGAATGAACCTTCCGGAAGATTTTAGCTACTGGAGTAAACCTTCCGGAAGGTTTTGTCTACTGGAATGAACCTTCCGGAAGGTTTTGGCTACTGGAATGAACCTTCCGGAAGATTTTTGTTTCTGATGTCGACCTTCCGGAAGTTCTTGCATTTGATTCTTTTCATTTAATTGTTCTTTCAGCGACCTTCCGGTAGGTTCATGTCTACCTTCCGGAAGGTTTTTGCAACTTTTCTCCAGACAGCCTGCGACTCAACTTTGCAGCTTGGAGGGTCCCACATGCATTCCTTCTACATGCTACCTGACATCTCTTACACACCCTGAAGCTTCCTTCACCCCTGCATTGATATGGATTACAAGATGGCTTTAATTAAAGGGAGAAAAAAGGGGACCTGCTGGGGGTTGCAGAACACATTCTGCATTTCCATATTCCAGACTCAGCTCTACTGCAAGGAGTGACACCAGGGAACTACAGGGATTGACCCAGGCACGTTTTGGGAAAAAGAAGTTTTCTCCAAGGATGGTCAGGACCAGGGTGGAGTTTTTATTATTCATTCAGCATAATTTTTGGAATAGGTTTTTTTTAGAGAGAGAAAGTCTGGGCGGAGAAGGAGATGAACAGTAGTTTCTAGAGAGAGAAAGTTGTGATTTTTGCATATTCTTCTACTGCATTGTCTTGTAATCTTGAGTAAGACTCTTAGTAGTTCATTGAATGCCATGAATGTTGTTTTTCCTTCATGTTTTGTTAGTTCAATGTTCATTTAATGCTTCACCATTAATGCTCCAAGTATTTCATCTTTCATAACTATGCAATGGGTTTAAATACATGTTCTTTTAGCTTATAAATTCTGATATTTAGCCACCTTAGAAGTTCATAGATTTGAATGCTTTTCCATTACATAGTTATTTCCATTCCAAGTATGAGTAGCTAAATCCTCTAGTTGGCAAGACCAAGAGGGATCTCCCTTGGGGATACCATTTCAACTATTTCTCCTCTTTCCCTTTAGAGTCAAATGGTTCGTTTTGACCGGATAGAAGATGGATGTGTCGATGAGTCTTTGATAAACCGTAGGCTTAGTCACGATTCATGCTTAGATACTCATCGATGCCATCCTCGGCTTTCCGTGATTCAAGCGTTCATTCATGCTCAATAGGAGGAGTGATTTGAGTTGAGGTGGTATACCCATTGGAATGATCTTTTGGAATTGCCAACATTTATATTATCATTACATTTTCATTAGCATAAAATTCACCAATCAACTTTCAAGACTAAAGATTTTACATTTTCGTGTTTTACCAAATCATTTCAACCTTGATTCACTACCTTCCCTGTGGATACGACCTTGGAATACTCTTCCAAGTAACTCACGACACACGAAAGTCTCCTTGCGATTGGGGAGCATTTTTGTGCACACATATCCTATACTTACATCTTCCCATTTTCCTTTCCTCATTGCCCTTCCTTTTGACACTATCCCTAGGGGAAGAAATTCTTCTCCCTCGTCCATACATTGCATACATTGAGGGATAGTAATTTAGGGGTTAGGAAAGATATCGTTTTTGTGACAATCAGGAGGGCATTGCAATGGAGTTAAGTGTAGAAAGTTTTCAAGACAAATTGTATACTCCATTGTTGGGATTGCATAAACTTGCCTACACTTCTATTTGGTTGAGATTTTTGACTTCTTATCCTTTGTATTGTTGGATAGATGGATTAGTAAGGGCATTTATACAACAAAAAAATGTTAAAACCAAAAAAATCAATGGGCGCAAGCTCATATCCGAATTGAAGCCGGATTAAAATGAGCCTATTTTGTTTTCATGTACATAGTAGTTAGATTTCTTTTATTGTTATAGTTTTATTTTCATAAATGTTTTAGTGTAGATTTTAGCATGAAGGTTGTTTACCTCTTCCTAATTTGGACTCATTTCACTTTGAGCATCATTGTAGCAAATCCTATTGGGTATCATGTTCTAGTCTAAGTTGGGGGGTGTAAACAAGCTTTTTGTGTTTTATTAATGTACATATATATATATATATATATATATAAAAAGAGGGTATTTCATTTCCCAAGTTACTTTCATTTTTCTCATTGCATGATTCCTTGTGCATTGAGGACAATGCATGGTTTAAGTTGGGGGGTGAGGTGCACCATTCACATGTTCCACCACTTTTTGTATAGAATAATGGAAAATGTGAAAATTTTGAAAATTTTGGTTCCAATATTGAACTATATTCCCTTATCCTAATGGTTATGGGATTTGTGATTGCTTGATCTTCATTTTGAACTTTGAATACATGAGCACATTATAGAAGTTTATCCTATTGCTAAGAGTATCACATACTTGTTTGCTTTTGAACTCAACCATAAGTGCACCATGAACTTGTAATTTTTACAATTTACGGATTGAGTTCACATTTAGTGCTTGACATGAATAGTGGAGATGAGTAAGGACCCATGAGAGCTTTAGTACCAATTCTTTTTGGAGGGAGCTTACATTTACTCAAGGAACAATTCTTAATTTTCAAATTTGTTCAATAGTCTCATTATGCTTGTTTTGGTTAGGTGTGTTTGGGTAGTTAATTGACTTTGTCTTGATATGTACAATGCTCTCCCATGCCTATCTAGAGATGATCTTAGGCCATTTTTGAATGCTTTGAGCCTTTGCCTTTTTCTTGTGAAAAGTTTATCCCTAGTGCCGTGATTGAGCCTAATTGAATTCATTTCTATGCCATACATTTGACCAAGCCAATGAAAATGATAAATATCTACCTTACCTTGGTTGTTCCTAGAGCGGGATATGATTTGATCATAAAAGAAAAGGAAGTATGGTGTGGAAACTCAAACAAAAGGGATGAAGGATGTTGAAACTCAAAAGAGTTGACTATCAAAAGAATGAAAATCCAAGAAAAGGAGAAAAAGGGAGTGAAAAGGAGAAAAGAATCAAAGAAAAAAGGAAAATGTTAAGGAAAAGAAAGAAAAGAAACAAAGAGTGTGGTGATGGTGTTAGCCTAGAAATCCCATAAAAAGGGAGATCTTTTTGAAATAAAGGTCATTCACTCGGAATAACCCTCTTTGTTATCCTATATCCTTCATTTTGCCTACCTCAATATCACCCCAAGGCCTCATTATAACCCGTGAAAGTCCTAAATGATCTAGAGAAGTATGGGGATGCATACTTTTTAAAGAAAAAGAGAAGTTGGTTTGCTATCTAATGCCCTAGCATTCCTTTCATGAGATTATGCCAAGGTTGTTTCATTTTTATGCATGTGCTTCATTTTTGGATTATATGTGAGTATATTTCGTTTTGAGCACAATATTCTATCTCACATATACACATGGAGAGCATGCCAAGATAACTAGAGTGTGATTCATTGTGAGAGACACCCTTGGTGAGTTTTGCATCAAAACTTAATTTGGATAGCCAAAGTGAATGTGAATTCTATTGTGTAAATGTTTAAATTACATGTTCATTGCAGTCACACACGAGTTTGAAAATGAATGTGTATGTGAATACTCTAGAATAGCATTTAAGGCTATGATGTGTTTCATGTGTTTTTTAGTTCGGGTGTTTCGGAGCAAGTTGTTTTTGACATCCCATTGCTAGTTAAGATAAGGGAATATATTTTAAATATTGGATACCAAGGAAGAGAAGTTTGTAGGTACCTTCACTGGAAACCTTCACGAGACAAAACTCGTCCACTAGGGATCACCTAGGGGTTTAAAGGCTTGTTGCATGTGCTAAATGCAATTGCGGAATTAGTATATGCTTTATTTTGTTTGCATGCTTTTTACATTTTGTTTGCTAGGGACTAGAAAAGCTTAAGTTGGGGGGTGTGATGAGCACAAAATATTCTATATTTCAAGGCCTCATTACATGCATTTTAACTCAACTTTTGCATCTAAGTACTTAGAGTTAGCCGATTTTATGAATAATGTTGAATTTTCATTGTTGCAAGTTTTTATAGCTTAAATGATTGATTTTAGGACCTTGCAACTATGATGGATGTGTGGTGAGGGCATGGACACATTACATGAAGATTTGGAGGCTTAAAAGTGAAGAAATCAAGGAGGTATTGGTGTTTGGGAACAAAAGCACCAGCAGCCACACCATCTGGAAACAGAGCCTCGGTTTTCCTCCATTTTGACCATGATCCACTTCGAATCTGAAAAATTGTAAAACATGAAAGTTGTAGATCTGGATGTCTTCTGTATTGTGTCAAAATTTCAGCTCAATCGGAAGTTTAGATCAAAAGTTATGCCAATTCTACGATGATTGGTCCGGAGCAGAAAAACAGTAGCGGTACTTAGTACCGGTACTCAGTACCGGTACGCCGAAGCTACTGGTGTTCGAAGTACCGGTACGGTACAGTACCGGTACTCAGTACCGGTACTGTCTTCTGAAAAAGCCCGAAATGCCTCCAAATCACTTCCCACTTGCTTGGGGGTCCCACCAATGCTTCTCCCACTTGCCCCCCAACATTTCCTTACACATTTTCATGCCTCCCTGACACAACTTGAAGACTTTGGAGGCTTGGCATTCAATGAGGAAGAGAGAGAAATGGGTTGCATGTGGGTTGCAGGCTAGCCTGTTCAAGCTTCAACTTAGCCTCCTATTGATGGGAGGCCTGCACACAGCTAGAGGGGACCACCATGCACGAAAATTGAAGGCTAACTCTCCATTATATTCAGCATTTACACATTGTATTGGGTGTGGCTACCTAAGCTTAGATTGCTCCAAGGAAGAAGACAATGAATAGTGCTAGAAATTTATGTTTTTGCATTCTCTTCTCCATTTCAAGTGTAGTAAGCTTTTAGATTTCTTGTAATCCTTAACTCTTGCACTTTAATCTCATCTATGTCAAGTATATTTAAAGTTTAGTTACATGTTCTACATTTCACCATTGTTGTTTAAGCTCTCTTAATTTCTAGCTTTAAAATGGGTATTGTATGTCTTTCTTTATAGTTCAAGTTTTATTGCTTCAAGTTAAGTTTCATGCTTTAAATCTTCATTTCTCTACAATGTCTCTTTATATATTGTATGTCTTTCCTTTATGCATGAGTAGCTAGATTTTTAGTTGGCTAATCCAAGGGAGACCTCCTCTTGGGTGTACCATTTCAACTCATTTTCTTTCCTCCTCTCGGTGTACGATGGTTCGGTTTGACTGGGTTGGGGTGAGGACGTGGTTGTGAGTCTTTGATATCCCGTAGGCATTGTCACGGGTTATGCTTGGATCCTCACATCCCTTTAGTCCCGAGCTTCCCACGAATCAATCGTTCATCTATGCACCATTGGGGGAAGGCTTGAGTTGATTTGGTATTCCCATTGGAATGACCTCTTCGGATTAACCAACACTTGGTTTTCTTGCATTTCCATTCACAAACACAACCACAAAACTCAAACAAAAGATTTTTCACTTTCTTTACCTTTTGCAAAATCACCTTCACACAACTCGAACTTTCCTTCCCTGAGGAGACGACCTTGGAATACTTTTCCAAGTAAAACACCGACACACAAAAGACTCTTTGCGATTGGGGAGCACTTTTGTTCACACACCCGCATTTCATTTCACATTTTGTTCATTCCATTCACCACCATTCCGTTGTTCCTATCTCTTGCATCATTCCGAGGGAGAGTGACACTCCCTTAGTCCTATAAGCCATACACAAATTGAGGGATGATGTTAAGCGGTTAGGAACTACAACGTTTTCCATCAATCAGCTACCTATACAATGGAGACTCTGTCTGAATTTTGTTTTAGTTATGGACTCCAGTGAATGGGGTATTACTATGTGTTATCGGGTTAAGAGGTATTACGGGTTATTTCGCGGGTTGATAGGTGATCAACGGGTTAATCGGGACCCCTGGAAATTACGGCACACAACTTCAAATTTTGTCATGTGGCACTTCCTATGCAAATTTGGAATGCCATCTGTCAATACATTAAATATTCTTGAGATTTTATATTTTAGGCCCAACCAATGCCCCTTCATTTAATCGGGTTTAATCAATACCCTGAATAAATGAGCAGTCATGACCGTTGCTTCTCCAAACACCTATTTAAGGAATTAGCAGTTGTACTATTCATTTAACTTTACTTCTTCGATTCCTGATTCCTATCTTACTTTGCCTCTGGTGATTCTTCTCTTCCATCCTCAGAATGGCTCCAAAGAAGCAAACCCTTCCATCTTCATCTTCATCTGACATCCCTTTCTCTCCCAGATTTTTTGTTGAGATCAAAAAAATGGCCCATGACTTAGTGGACCACAAGATTTTGATTCCCACCCGTAATTCTAGTGGAAATATTTCTCTTGGTCCCTCCTTCAAGTCATACATCTACGAGGATTTCTCTTGCTTTTATCTTGTTCATGAAGGAGAAACCCTAATGTTGAACCAAACCCAACTTTTATGGAAATCTTGAAACTAGGGGACCAACCCTCTTCACTCATGGATAAATCCTTATTAGCATTGGTTTGATTGGGTTGAAAGGTTAGAACCTTATTTCTCTTCTCAATGGAGGCTCTCAGGTATCTTTGAGATGATTAGGCTCTCCACTTGTGAAATACACATGAATCGGTGCCGCCTCATGTTATCAGTCTCAATCTTGTAATGCCATGCTTCTTCCCATTGAAATGATGTCTCCAACAATCCTACATACTGTTCATCTAACGAGGCTTCCATCAATAGGTATAGAGGTAAACACTTGTGTGAGACCAGAACATGCATACATTATATTTTAAAAGGGTTAGATATTTAAATGGAAAATTGGTATTGCTCGTAGCGTAAGAATTGGGAAAACCTAGAGAACATGGGGGAAATGTTAACTATAAATTTCGATATCTAAACTTGAGTTTAAGTAAGGGAATGTAAAATGTAGTGCTTGATTTGGTTAGCTGATGGAATTGAAATGTGGAGTTATGATTAAATGGGAATTAAGGGGAAGATACTGTAATTAGGCCTTAGAGGAGGCATGCAAGAGAACATTTGTCTTGAGCAAAGTATTTCAAACAAGAGAGGAACTGGTGGAGGCTTTCTTTACTCTTGCATGCAACCACATGAGCTCAAGAAAAAGAACAAGAAGAAAAGAAGTGGGAAATAAGAATAGGAACCTATAAAACAAGAGATAATGCATTAGAAAAGAAATGGACTGACTATGACTAGGAATAAGAAAAATAAAGGAAAATTAAGATACATTATAAAATTTGCGAGGAATCATCAGATTTTGCGGGGAATCGTCTGATTTTTGCAAGGAATCATTTTTCATTTCCAGAGTTTTAGCCCCAATTAGATAAGGACCAGAGAAACTCTCTAGTTATGAATCGGGTATAGAACCAATTGGCGACGCTTGGTTACAATTTCGAATTCATTATTAATGTTTGCTTAGTTTTTTTCATTTTTTATGTTGGAAGACTTCAAGCAAAACCGATGGAGAGCTTTGGCTTGGAAGAGGAAGGTAGTTCACCAAGGTGAAAATCATCTCCTTAAATCTTTCTTAGTCTTCATAATTTTCATGGGCAATAGTTAAGCACAAGAATTGGGATGATTGTGGGTGAACTTGGGTGCTTTTGGGGGTTGTTGTGTAAAGTTAGAGTTCAAGAGTCTAAGGTTGAATCCCTGAAGTCTTCGACGAAACTCTGGTGAAGGAAAACTTTTGGTGGGTAAGCTTTACATCATGTAATTCATGTGTTTTGGGTAACTAGATGCTAGGGTATGAATGGTTTAATGTTTATAAGTGGTTGGGTGTGGAAAAGAGAGGGAAGGTAGGTGTTTAAACCGAGACTGGTAATTTTAGTTCATTTAAGAACCGGTACCATAGTGTGTAGAACCGGTACCAAGGGTTCTGCCCTGTGTAGAATCAGTTCTACAAAGGTAGAACCGATACCTCATAGAACCGGTAGGAATTACACCGGTGTCTGTGGGAAAATTGCGATAATTTTCTCTAGAAAACTCTGAGTGATGCACCATTTTTTTGGTTATAACTTAAACTCAAAGATCTTACTTACCACATAGATTCCAGTACCTAATTCTAAGTGTAAAAGCTGGTGGCCATTGAAAGTGGGATAAAAATAATGAATTTTGTCGCAAATCCTCTAATTTTTTACCATCCGTTCTTTGAACTTTTCAAAACATTCTATTGGGTTAAAAACAATCTAAAATGGAATAATTTGTCTACAAATACATGACCAATGAGTTATATCCAATTTTAGTAAATAAAATAGGGTGTTAGCAATGAAGGGCTTTCGTCCAATTAACCTCAAATTTCCCTGGAGGTCCAATTGAGTTTAAAATAACTCTTTATGGATTAAATTATTATAAGTATATCATTATGAAGTATTGAGGTCCACCCTCCGAATGTAAACAAAATGTCTATTTTTTGGGGTGGGGTGTGACATCTAGGATCTTATGCAATTGATCTAAAACCTTATCAACGTATTTATAGGATCTTAAATAAGTTCCTTATGGGTTTAATGGCTTAAAAATAAATAGAATGAGGATTTAAACTAGAATTGAGATGAGAAAGGTGGGTAAAAGATGAGTAAATTTTAGGGTGGCTAAGAATGCACCATTTGGAAGAGAGTTTAGGATATGCTAACATGGGCATGAATATATAGCTATAAATGCATAACTAAGATTAAATGCATATGTGGTAGGTATTTATATGTGGTAATTATGATGTGTGCTAGGAACGGAGATGTCGACTCCTACAATAGGAATGCTTACGATCTTATTCGAGAACGGGGATCCTGCAACATCTGGACTTGATGTTATTTCTTGTGTGCATGAGATTAGTTTAAATGTGCTTTATATGTTATGGATTGAGTAATGAGGTGGCTTATTGCGTGTGATTGGTACTATAAATTAGCTTTTTCATATTATTGACGTGGCTTTGAGTGAGTCAATATGTGATTGGGTGAACGAACTTATTATACAATATGAATGATTGTTGAATGATGGTGTCTTAAAGGCTTGTGTTGTTTGTCGTTAATAAATAGCTGTGAGGTTTCTCTTGTTAGTTATAATAGGATTGTGATTACTATGTGGTGGATGATTATTAAGAGAAACCTTATTGCCGAATTATATATTAATAACAGTTATATGGCTGGTGGGGCTGATATTGTCAAAATGACAAATATGTAGTCCATGTGGCGAATATAGCCTTTGTGGCTGATATAGTCTACGAGGCAAGTTCGGTTGAGTGACAAGTATTGAGATAACTCTAATGGAATGCTAACTGGCAATGATGTATTGTAAGATTACTAAGGAGACAAAGAAGCTTATATCTGACTATTTAAAGTGTAGTTTAGTTGATTGTGAAGATAATAGTTGTTTATGCATTATCTGTTATTGTTATTTTTGTTGATTGTTTATATACACTCACTGAGCGTGTGTGTTCACCCCCCCCCCCCCCCTCCTTAGTGTATGTTTTTTAGATAAACAAAGAGAAAGGGAATTTTCACTGATGAGTCTAGACGGTATAAGAGGGGAGTGGGTTTCCCTTGTCTTGTCAGGACATTTTGTTTAGCTACTGAGTGTGACACCCCAAAATTCAGGTGTCCGTAATTAAACCATGATTAACTCGAATTAAACTAAGATATCAATACGCTCTGATACCAAGCTGTGACGCCCCAAAAATCGGGGGTCCTTTGTCAACCCGTTGATCATCCATCAACCCGCGGAATACTCGTGGATACTGTGTAACTCGATATCACACCGTTATGCCCCATTTATCGGGATCCATAATTTAACAAAATTCGGGCAGAGTCTCCTTTGTACGGGGAGCTCTACCCAAAACACAACCTGTGCAATCATACAATCACATGACCCATCCGAGGTCCAATATATAACATTGATCACACCGGGTCCATTTATCCATACTTGTGACGTCCCGAAAACCGGGGGTCCTATGTCAATGTATGCAGTGTGACATTGACTTGTAATAGTGTGACATTGGTTTGTAGCAGTGTGACATTGGCTAGTATCAGTGTGACGTAGGCTGGTATCAGTGTGACATTGACTTATATTAGTGTGACATTGTCGTGTACCACTATGACATTGTAGTGTACCACTGTGACATTGTCGTGTGCCATTGTGCCAATGTAACATGTACCCCAACTACTTATAAACCCATCGAATTTATGCATCAAACATAGTTAATACAAGTTTAAATTACAATTCTTTTACATACATTACATGCCAAAAACTAAATTACAAGTTTAGTTTTACAAAAACATCATTTAAAACCACATTTCGGCTTTTCTTCAACATTTAGGCCCCGATTAAGAGCCTTCCACCGGCGTGAACCCCACACCTGAAATGTTTTCCCATATAGGGTGAGCCACGCTCAATAGGGTATCTTCTAAAGAGGCTACTCCCCAACCTAAGTGTATATGAAATGTTCACATGCAACATTCAACACACAACAACCATTCCAATCAAGAAAGTACAATCCAATGAAAGGAATTTCCATGTCATGCCATCAAATGAGATGAGACTCACTCATGCAACTTCAACCCGAGCCCTCACCGGCTCCACAACACAATGCAATGCCAATGTGTGAAAAATCCGTCATTGATGAAATACATCCAATGATCATTTGAAATAAAAGTCGTGTGTTTATAAAACCAAATCATTGTTGGATGTTACACATCGAATGACCATTTTATAAAAAAAAATCATGTGTCTTTGTTGGGTAACGGATTTTGGAATCGCACCGCTGGTTCCGTACATCATTACACTTTTCCGGAATTTCACCACAGGGGAGTGTATGAACCAAGTAGCCGGGTCTTGCACCCGAGGGAGAATCTAGCCCTTCTTGCTATACCCGACACAAGTTTTTCATGCAACCATGCAACTCAGCCAGATCTTCGATCCAACCTTCCCGAGTCCACTTATCAACCACCACGATTGGTGTTTGATCAACCATGCACACACACCCACACCCATGCCTCATGCCCATGAATGTGATGTCTCTGTGCATATGCAATGTAATGGCAATTGCAACACCAATATCATATCCATATGTAATGAATGTCATATGGATTATTTCTACCACATTTTAACACATACTATGGATAATTATGTCCTAAGCATATAATCTCCATAATCATCACAATACCAATATATTTCAAGCATATATCAACATTTACATTTCCAAAATGTAAATCACCTCATAAGCATATGATTTCAATTTACCACATCATCCAAGCATGTTATTTCAATTTCATCAAAACAACAACTTCAATCATTTAAAACATTTTCTCAAACACCGTCAAGGCACAACTCATGTAAACACATAACATATCCAAAATTTCACATTTATCAAGAAATTACATTAGACAATTTCTACATACCAAATTTAAAATAGAATTTATTCTACCCATTTCACCAAATCAACAACAATAGGCAAGTGCTGAAGATATTTAACAACCTACCCATTCCATATCACATTCCTAGGTTGAAAATAAACCTAAGTAGGAGGGAACCCTACCTCTTGAAGCGTAAAACGAAGTGTAGAGAACTTCAAGAACACAACCCCAACTTCAAACCTTTGATTTCCCAAAATCTCCTCTTTGGATCTTCGGCGAAACTTGTCCTTTTTGGTGTGTTCGTGTAGCCCTCAATGAGAGGAACAAATTTTCTTCTTGGCTTGTGTTGATTTGAGCAAAGCTCGGCCCTAGATCGCAAGGAGAAAGCTTGAGAAACCCTTGTTTTTCTCTCTTATTCCCTCTCTCTTTTCTAACGTGAGAACCAGCAGACTTGTGGAGAGTTTATGTCCAAAAAAAAATCAGATCTTTTGCCCCTATTTATAATTTTAGAGCTTGGCCCACGTCGCGCCACACGCTACTCCTTTTCCCGGGTCCGTTTTTGCCCCGAAACGATTAAATTTTGTACTGGTTTAAGCTCAAAATATTTTATATGAACTTTATTTAAATTATTTTCCAAATTTCAAAATTTTAATAAAAATTTCATTTTTGGGTTCACCCGAGACCCGACCACCTCGTAAAACGCGAAAAATCTTACTATCTCGGAATTTGACGAAATTTGTCTGGGTAACTAGATTTTGCAAGACGAATCCAACGGTGAGGTCCATTTTGTCATCCGAGCTCTAGAAAAATAAGGGTTCTCAACCCACTCTATAGTGGCATTTTACCGTTTTGCCCTTTCTCTTAAAAAGTTCAAATTTACCCGGATTTTACATTCTTCCCCCCTAAAAACAATTTCGTCCCCGAAATTCAGACACACATACACACTAAACCGCATGCATATGAAACAGTCATAAAATACTAAATGACTATAAGAGTGTACCTCTATTCTTGAATAAGAAAGGATAACTGGTACATATGGTGTCCTCACGCTCCCATGTCGCCTACTCCGCACCTCAGTGCTGCCACAACACATTCACTAGCCTCACGGTCTTGCCTCGTAAAACCTGCTCTCGGCTATCCATGATACACACAGGTCCCTCCTCGAAGGTCCCATCCGCATTAACGGTTAACTCACCCCAATCCACCACATGTGTCGGATCTGGAGTATACTTCAGGAGCATAGAGACATGGAACACCGCATGAACACCCGATAGATTTGGTGGTAACGCCAACCGGTAAGCAACTTTACCAACCCTCTCGAGTACCTCGAAGGGCCCGATAAACCTCGGCGACAGCTTTCTCCGCTTGCCGAATCTGACCACTCCTCTCTTATCCATCACCTTCAAGAAGACATGATCTCCCACCTCAAACTCCAGAGGTCGCCGCCTTCTGTCGGCGTAGCTCTTTTGTCAGCTCTAAGCCATAAGAAGACGTTTTTGTATCAGGTCCACCTTCTCCGAGGTGTCTCTAACCAAGTCCGGACTCGTAGAGGGTCTCTCTCCAACCTCCGTCCAATAAACCGGAGAACGGCACGGCCTCCCATATAGTGCCTCATAGGGTGTCATCTAAATGCTCGCCTTATAACTATTGTCATAAGCGAACTCCACTAAGGGTAAATGCCCTTCTCAGCTACCCTTGAGGTCTAGGACGCATGCCCATAACATGTCCTCTAGCGTCTGGATGGTCCTCTTCGATTGACCGTCCGTCTGGGGATGAAAAGTTGTGCTCATCATCAACTGTGTCACCATGGCTCGCTGAAAACTCTTCAAAAAATGAGCCATGAACCTGGGGTCTCGATCCGATACTATAGATACGGGCACCCCATGTAGCTGGACAATCTCCTGTATATACAGCCTGTAGAACTCCTCCAGTGTGAAGGTCATCCGCACTGCCAAAAAGTGTGCCGACTTAGTAAGCCGGTCCACTATTACCCACACTGTGTCATGTCCTCGAGATGTCCATGACAAGTGGGTTACAAAATCCATCGTGACGTGTTCCTACTTCCACTCAGCCACCTCCAAAGGCTAGAGCAACCCCGCCGGTCTCTGGTGCTCAGCCTTGACCTGCTGACATGTGAGACATCGACTAACGAAATCTCCAACATGCCTCTTCAGCCCATTCTAGTAGTACTAGCGACGAAGATTATGGTACATCTTCGTGCCACCTGGATGCACAGCAAAACGGAAGCAATGAAACTCCCTGAGGATCTCCTCTCTCAGATCCATAGACTGGGGAACCACAACCCTTCCCTGAACCGAAGACTACCATCCGCATGAATGGCCCAGCCCTCATCACCTGTACCCGCCTGTACTCGGTGCCTGATGGACAATATCTCAGCGTCTTGCCCCTGGGACTCAATCTCTCTGCTCAGTAGGGAAGGCGTAGCCACCAAACTCCCCAAAGTGCCCTGAGCCTGGCCCCTATAATGCAACCCGAACTGTCCCACAGTCTCGAGCATCTACCACTCTCGGGAAGCCACACTAGCCAAGACTCCCCGTGACTTCCGCCTGAGTGCATCAGCCACCACATTTGCTTTACTGGGATGGTAATGCAAAGTAAAGTCATAGTCATCTAAATACTTCATCCACCTGTATTGCCTCATGTTGAGGTCCCGTTGTGTGAAGATGTACTTCAGACTCTTATGATCCGAAAACACCTCGAATTGCTCACCGTATAAATAGTGGCGCCAAGCCTTCAAGGCAAAGACAATGACCGCCAACTCCATATCATGCGTAGGGTAATTCTGCTCGTGGTTCTTTAACTGCCGAGAACCATAAGCTACCACTCTCCCAGACTGCATCAAAACACACCCAAATCCATCCTTGGAGGCATCACAGTACACTGTGTACCTCTGTCCCCTCTCCGGAACTATCACAATAGGAGTTGAAGTAAGCCTCCCCTTCAACTCTTGGAATGCCCTCTCACAAGAGTCATTCCACTCAAACTTGACCTCTTTCCAGGTCAACCTCGTCATGGGAGCAACTAGTCGGGAGAAGTCCTCAATGAACCTCCTGTAATACCCTACCAATCCCAAGAAATTGCGTATCTCAAAGACTGATTTCGGCCTCTCCCAACTCATAACCGCCTCAAACTTCTCCGGGTCCACGGATACATCCGAAGCCGACACCACTTGTCCCAAAAATTTCACCTCCGTAAGCCAAAATTCACACTTGCTGAACTTGACGTACAACTGATGGTCTCTCAAGGTCTGGAGAACGACCCTCAAGTGACCCTCATGCTCCTCCTCATACTTGGAGTAGATCAGAATGTCATCAACAAACACTACGACGAACTGATCTAAATAGGGTTGGAACACCCTATGCATGAGATCCATGAATGCCGCTGGGGCATTCGTCAATCCGAATGGCATCACCGTGAACTCGAAAAGCCCATACCGCGTTCTGAACGCCGTCTTAGGGATATCTGCCTCCCTGATCCTCAACTGATGGTAACCCGTGTGGAGATCTATCTTGGAGTAGACCCGCGCCCCTCTCAGTTGATCAAAAAAATCGTCAATCCTCGGCAAAAGGAATCTATTCTTGATAGTAACCCTATTCAACTGTCGGTAATCTATGCATAGCCGAAGAGTCTTATCTTTCTTCTTGGCAAACAATATCGGAGTGCCCCAAGGTGAAGTGCTCGGTCTAATAAAGCCCCTGTCCAATAATTCTTGCAATTGGACCTTGAGTTCTTGCAACTCAACTGGCGCCATTCTATGCGAAGTCATAGAAATGGGCGATGTACCGGGGTATAACTCAATAGTGAAGTCTACATCCCTATGTAGAGGTAATTCCGGTAGTTCATCCAGAAAAACGTCCTCATACTCACATACCACCCAAGGTAGACCAAACTTCTGTCTCGTCTCGTCCTCCAGGGTAAGGCTCGCAAGCCAGCCCATCAACTGACTGTGGCATCGTGAGTCATACACGGCTTAGGGCAAAGCATCGTGCTTTTCCCCTTGAAACTTGAAACAGACGCCGTCCGGTGTGTAGGCAGTTACCCTCTTTCGATCACAATCAACGACTACCCGATGCGCCGCCAACCAGTCCATCCCAAGGATGACATCGAACTCTGACATGTCCATAACCCTAAGGTCCACGGTGAGTAGCATCCCTGAGATCTCTAACTCACAACCCCGACATATCTAATCAATACTCACCCTAGCTCCTAGGGGAGAGAACTCATATGCAATGACTCTTCCAAGGTCTCAACCTCTAAGCCCAAATCTCTAACACATGATATAGAAATGAATGAATGAGATGCACCAGAGTCAAATAATACCCTTGCCCATAAGCGATAGAGTAGAAATGTACCCTGAATAGCCGACTGATCTGCTGGTTCAGTCTGAGGTGTGATGGCGTAAACACGCCCCTAGGTCCCCGAAGTCCCGGCCTGTGAGCCCTGTCCTCGGCCTCGACCTATGCCCTGGCCCATCTGCCCTGATTGCGAAGTCCCCGCTCGTGAAGTGGTAGGGGCCTGAGTAGCGCCCTGAAACTGGAACTGATTTCCCTGGCCCATGGTGGGGTAGGGAGGAATGTAGTGAGTCTGTGCATACCCCACCGATGACTGGGACTGGGAGGCCCCATAGCTCTGGGATCCCTGCCTCTGAGGACAATCCCGCTTCATATGACCCGGTTGGTGGCATAAGTAGCAAGTCCTCTGACTAGCCTGATAGGTGGTCCTGAAGTTTCCCCCGCCTTGGGAGGATCGGCCTTAGCCTTGGCCTTGATAGCCACGGCTCTGTCCCCAATGTCCCTGTGGAGTAGAAGTCCTCTGCTTCTTCCCCGAACTCGAAGAAAAGGATTGGCCCCCCTTCTTCTTATCCTTAGCTCCCGCCTCCCGGATGCTCCTTGCATCGTCCACCTCTCGCTCAATGGCCATTGCTGTCTCGACCATTGAGTCCAAATCCTGTAGGCGGTGGCCCTCAATTTTCCCCCGGATAGATAATTTCAAACTATCCTCGAACCTCCTCACTTTGGCCAAGTCAGTGGCCACATAATCATAGGCGAAGCAGGCTAACTCGGTGAACTTAGCCACATACTCCATCACCGTCATAGTCCCTTGCTTCAAGTCTAAGAATTCCCAGGCCCTCGCATGTCGAACGGCCGCTGGGAAGTACTTGCCCATGAAGAGCTCCCGGAACTCTTCCCATGTCATTGCCTCTAAGTTCTTCGAGGCCTTTTCCCAATCCCACCACAATTGGGCTTCTCCTTCCAGTTGGAATGCAGTTAGTCTTATCTTAGTGGCATCGGAGGTGATCTCCATAGCCTCTAAGATCTTTTCAACTTGCCGGAACCAATGGTCGGCCACCATCGGATCCACCCCTCCCTTAAAAATTGGAGGCTTGTGTGCCTTGAACTTTTGGAGGTTACTCGTGCCTCCTTGGCCTGCATTGGTGCTAGCTTGTGCAAAGGTAGCCGCCACCATGCCCATACCCTCCGTAAAGGCTTGTTAGTCGAAGGCCAGTGGTGGTTGATTATTGTTTCGCCCACCGCCTCGGCGTCCTCTTCCTCTATTTTCCATCTACACACATATCAGTAGCAATAGAGTACTAACTTAGTATCCCAAGATAGGGACCAAGTTTAAACTTTGAGATTTATCTCCTTGTCTCACTAGTAGAGCATGTGTCATGACTAGTAGACATTTACATCCTGAACCGTCCCGTTCATTCTTTTTCTGACCCCCAAGGTTATGTTCTCTAATCCTGGTGTCTCTTTCTCCATATAAATTTCACCATGCATATAATTCACATAACACATAACATGTAGCATTTATAGCACAAAACATGAAATGCACAATGAATGCAATGGTCTAAACTCATGCCCCTCAAGCCCTAGGTAAATCGTATACCTAAGCTCTGATATCAAGCTGTGACACCCCAAAATTCAGGTGTCCATAATTAACCCATGATTAACTCGAATTAAACTAAGATATCAATACGCTCTGATACCAAGCTGTGACGCCCCAAAAACCGGGGGTCCTTTGTCAACCCGTTGATCATCCATCAACCCGCAAAATACTCATGGATACCGTGTAACTCGATATCACACCGTTATGCCCCATTTACCGGGATCCATAATTTAACAAAATTCGGGCAGATTCTCATTTGTACGGGGAGCTCTACCCAAAACACAACTTGTGCAATCATACAATCACATGACCCATCTAAGGTCCAATATACAACATTGACTATACCGGGTCCATTTATCCATACTTGTGACGCCCCTAAAACCGGGGGTCCTATGTCAATGTATGCAGTGTGACATTGACTTGTAATAGTGTGACATTGGTTTGTAGCAGTGTGACATTGGCAAGTATCAGTGTGACGTAGGTTGGTATCAGTGTGTCATTGACTTATATTAGTGTGACATTGTCGTGTACCACTGTGACATTGTCGTGTGCCATGTGCTAATGTGACATGTACCCCAACTACTTATAAACCCATCGAATTTATGCATCAAACATAGTTAATACAAATTTAAATTACAATTCTTTTACATACATTACATGGGAAAAACTAAATTATAACTTTAGTTTTACAAAAACATCATTTAAAACCACATTTTGGCTTTTCTTCAACATTTAGGCCCCGATTGAGAGCCTTCCACCGGCGTGAACCCCGCACCTGAAATGTTTTCTCATATAGGGTGAGCCACGCTCAATAGGGTATCTTCTAAAGAGGCTACTCCCCAACCTAAGTGTATATGAAATGTTCACATGCAACATTCAACACGCAACAACCATTCCAATCAAGAAAGTGCAATCCAATGATAGGAATTTCCATGTCATGCCATGAAATGAGATGAGACTCACTCATGCAACTTCAACCCGAGCCCTCACCAGCTCCCACAACACAACGCAATGCCAATGTGTGAAAAATCCGTCATTGATGAAATACATTCAATGATCATTTGAAATAAAAGTCGTGTGTTTATAAAACCAAATCATTGTTGGATGTTACACATCGAATGACCATTTTATAAAACAAAATCATGTGTCTTTGTTGGGTAACGGATTTTGGAATCGCACCGCTGGTTCCGTACAGCATTACACTTTTCTGGAATTTCACCACAGGGGAGTGTATGAACCAAGTAGCCGGGTCATGCACCCGAGGGAGAATCTAGCCCTTCTTGCTATACCCAACACAAGTTTTTCATGCAACCATGCAACTCAGCCGAATCTTCGATCCAACCTTCCCGAGTCCACTTATTAACCACTACAAATGGTGTTTGATCAACCATGCACACACACTCACACCCATGCCTCATGCCCATGAATGTGATGCGCATATGCAATGTAATGGCAATTGCAACACCAATATCATATCCATATGTAATGAATGTCATATGGATTATTTCTACCACATTTTAACACATACTATGGATAATTATGTCCTAAGCATATAATCTCCATAATCATCACAATACCAATATATTTCAAGCATATATCAACATTTACATTTCCAAATGTAAATCACCTCATAAGTATATGATTTCAATTTACAACATCGTCCAAGTATGTTATTTCAATTTCATCAAAACATCAACTTCAATCATTTAAGACATTTTCTCAAACACCGTCAAGGCACAACTCATGTAAACACATAACATACCCAAAATTTCACATTTATCAAGAAATTACATTAGACAATTTCTACATACCAAATTTAAAATAGAATTTATTCTACCCATTTCACCAAATCAACAACAATAGGCAAGTGCTAAAGATATTTAACAACCTACTCATTCCATATCTCATTCCTAGGTTGGAAATAAACCTAAGTAGGATGGAACCCTACCTCTTGAAGCGTAAAACGAAGTGTAAAGAACTTCAAGAACACAACCCCAACTTCAAACCTTTGATTTCTCAAAATCTCCTCTTTGGATCTTCGGCGAAACTTGTCCTTTTTAGTGTGGTCGTGTAGCCCTCGATGAGAGGAACAACTTTTCTTCTTGGCTCGTGTTGATTTGAGCAAAGCTCTGCCCTAGATCGCAAGGAGAAAGCTTGAGAAACCCTTGTTTTTCTCTCTTATTCCCTCTCTTTTCTAACGTGAGAACCAACAGACTTGTGGAGAGTTTCTGTCCAAAAAAAATCAGATATTTTGCCCCTATTTATAATTTTAAAGGTTGGCCCACGTCATGCCACACGTTACTCTTTTTCCCGGGTCCGTTTCGCCCCGAAACGATTAAATTTCGTACCGGTTTAAGTTCAAAATATTTTATATAAAATTTATTTAAATTATTTTTCAAATTTCAAATTTCAAAATTTTAACAAAAATTTCGTTTTTGGGGTCACTCGAGACTCGACCACCTTGTAAAACGTGAAAAATTCGACTACCTCGAAATTCGATGAAATTTGTCAGGGTAACTAGATTTCGCGAGACGAATCCAACGGTGAGGTCCGTTTCTTCATCCGAGCTCTAGAAAAATATGGGTTCTCAACCCGCTCTATAGTGACATTTTTACCGTTTTGCCCTTTCTCATAAAAAGTTCAAATTTACCCGGGTTTTACACTGAGTCTTTTAATTGGGGAGCTATACATTGTACTAAATTATGATTGTAAAAGTATTACTTCATGTAAAAGAATTTTTGGGATAAAAAGGGAGTAAAGTTATGCTATCGTAACTAATCAGTTTACATTACTATATTTTTTTAAAGAAAATTTATATGTACAAGGTACATGTGTGTATTTGGAAGTGGGGTCCACTCTATCCAATTTGGATATAATGTTCTGTCTCTGGGTTGGGGTGTGACAACTTGTATCTTCATTGACACCAATCATTCCTTCATTAATCTCCCTTCCAATATAGGATATAATGATCTAATTAATCTTTTTTTTGCCCCTCAATCTTCTGTTCCCTCGTTTGTGGTATATGTCGCTTTCCTCCTCCATTGACTTTGTTGATTTATTTTTTGTGTTCCTGCTTTAAAGTTACCAAGAAATACATTATAGTGGCCATCCAACTAGCCAATAAAAAAAAATTGTCTTAGCCCCTTTTGTTTTAGATACATTGTATAGGGTTCTATTCAACTTGACAAAGAATAGTATCACTGTTAGTTATGGAGGACCTTTCTGGCTTTTTTAGGCTTGGCTCTATGTCTATTTTCCTAAAATATGGCTCGTTGAACCTTTGTCAAGCCTTAAATACCAAACCTTAAATTATGCCCATAGATTCTTGTCTTCTCCAGTCTTTTCTACACTGCCTCTAAAGAAGCCATAGAGTTGTAGCGTATCTTTTGGGGTAGTATTTTATTGCCTCGCTATCTCCATGTAGGCGGCTGTGTGTCTACCTCCAAATTTTTTATTTGTAGTTTTGAAAATTACAAGCCCAGTCAGCTTGCCAAACAATTTGGCTTGACTCAAAATACTCATTTTCCCTTCATGCATCCCACCATCGATGAGTCCGCAAGTGAGAGGGCAAACATAAAGTCAGAAGTCCTAGTTCTCCAGATTTCTCAAGCTTATGAGAAGTCGCTGGAATCCTTCTATTTTTCTCATTTCAACTCAAGTCCATCACAATTTACCTTCCATTCAGAATGGTGGCAAACACATTTCAGTCTTGATTTTTTCCTTATTTCATAGATGAATATGTTTCAAGGCTATGTTTTGATAATCGACAGACAAACGAGGCTCTTTTTGCAGGTATATTTTATTTTTTTCTGGTTCTTTCAACTTGTCTCCCTTTCCTCTTAGGTTATTTCTTAACTTCATAAATTACCAATTCGAAATAGGAAATATGCTGAAAAACCAGCTCTTGCCCCTTCTCCTCCTATTAACCCAAACAAGGGTAAAACCATCTTGGTTGAGGAGCCAAAGAAGAAAGGACAAAGAGGTTCTTCTCCAGACTGATGTAGTCTTCCATTGATGCTCATGATGCTACTGCTCATTCTTCAAAAAAGGTTAAATCCTCCCAAGCACCTGGTGATGTACTAATAACACATACCATCGATGAGCCGGAAACCAGCGAAACTCCTTTTCCTCGCAAGAAGACAAGTGATCATCTTTCTTCAAATAGACTAGAAGAAGTGACTCCTGTGGACCAATCTTCATAACCACTAAAATATAATCCTTCTTTAAAGGAGGGTAAGGAAGTGATCCCTTCTATGACCAACAACAGAGATGTGTTGATCAGCTAAATTATCCCCACATCCAAACAATCTGGCAAACTATTTAAACTGGTTATCAAAGTAAGGACTATAATTTTCTATTTCATAAACTTCCTTCTTTTTAATATGCTTTTTATATCTAATCTCCCTTTTTTCGGAGAGGAACCAAGAAACTAATTTTGCCACCAAAGTATAGTAACTCTGAGCACTCCTCCTCAACTCCTTTAGGGCAAGAGGATAATATTGTTCGAGAGAATCAAGGAGACACCCCAATGTCAACCATAATAGTTACCACTTCTTTGAGTCAGTATATGTCTCATCTACCTCTTGAAGGTCACTCTATACCTCCTCAGTGGGATCTTCCTACTGAGACAATTCTCATTAAGAGATTGCTTGTGAGGATTCTATAATTCCAGCTCCTGTTGATAACACCTGTGACGCCCCAAAATCCGGGGGTCCCTTATTAACCGTTGACCACCCGTCAACCCGCGGAAATACCCGTGGATGTCACTCAACCAAACACCACGGTAGTAGCATCCCCTTAACTGGGATCTTAACTCACAATTGTTAACCGGATTCGATTATTCATTGGGTTCAACCAATATTCAATATACCATGTTATGCTCCATTATAGTCCATTTACATCATTGGAGGGAAGGAAAACGTAGATTGAAAATAGGGCGAAGCAGTGTGAAAATTTGAAAATTTTGAAGAGTGTACCGGTACTCAGTACTGGTACCCCTATGTACCGGTACCCGGTACCGGTACTGTCAACCCACTGGAAAGGGAGTACCGGTACACAGTACCGGTACCATACAGTACCGGTACCCAGTACCGGTACTCTCTGCCCAGTTTCGCCATCTTCAACCATTTTTCAATTCAAATTCATCAAATACATGTTTGACAAGGGTTTCCATATAAAACATGGTTTGTACAAGTTCCATTACAATTGATTCCATATATTTACATATCAAAATGGAATTCTCTTAAAAGTTTTACAAAAATTCAAAACAAAGCCACATCAGGCTTTCTTCGTCCTTGAAGCCCGTATGAGGGTCTTCCACCCATGCATATCCCACACCTGAAAATGTTGTCCCACGAAGGGTGAGCCACGCTCAATAGGATATCCTCCTACAGAGGCTACTCCCCAACCTAAGTGCATATGAAATGCGCACATGCAACAATCAACAAGCATCAACCAATCCAACAAGAGTATACACTTCAATGTTAGAAAGCTACCATGCTATGCTATGTCATGCCATGATATGAGATGGAACTCACTCACGCACCTTATCCCGAGTCTTCCCCGACTCACACAACACAATGCAAAAGCCAATGTGTATGAACCCGTCTATTGACGGAAAAATCCTCCCAATGATCGTTTGAATTAAAAGTAATGTCTTTATAAAAACCCAATCATTGTTGGAGGCTACGTATTGAATGGGTGTTTTTATACAACAAAATCTTGTGTCTTCCTGGGCAACGGATTTTGGAGTCGCACCACTGGCTCCATGGGCCATGCCACTTTTCTGGAATTTCACCGCCGGTCAAATGACTGAACCAAGTGGTTCCGGGTTTTTCACCCGAGGGAGTGTCTAGCCCTACTTGCTTTACCCGACACAAGTTTTCCTTATGCTATGCAACCGTGCAACCCAGTCGGATCTTCGATCCCGACTTTCCCGAGTTCACATACCAACCACCAAGATTTGGTGTTTGATCCACAACACATGCACACACCCACACTCGTGTCCATTACCCATGAATGCGATGCCAATTCACACCCACACACACCCATGTCTTATGACCATGAATGTGATGTACCCATGAGAATGCAATGTAATGTACCCTTGCATCTTCTCCACATGTTCAATATGTATGAATGTCATATGAACAACTCAACAATAAATCCACATATCCATGATACTTCATATCATAAGCATATGCATATAAATACCATAATTCAACACTTTGTCAATACCTCGTAAGCATGTGTATATCAACATTTTCCTTAATCACAATATCTAAGCATGTTATACATAGTTCATGCAAAACATACTTCACATTTTCATCAAAGCATTTACTCAACACCTTCAAGGCATCCAAGATCATGTAATCACATAATATACTCAAATTCATCATAAAGCTCAAGAAATCATATTAATTGATTTCTACACAATTATACAAAGATAGAATTCATTCTACCCATAACATAACCTCATATGTCATAATTTCTCAAGAAATTATCAACAACCATTCCTAAATGTCCATTTCATTTAGGAATTCACTTTACCCAATTTCCCATATCAATTTTTCATACTTCAAGTTCCTTTAACTTTTTATTAAATTTACCCATCAAGTAAATTTATATACCCATTTCATACCAACCTTGCTTAGCACATTTGGTACTCATTTCCCACACATGAGATGCATTAGTGGTACATTAAACTAGAGAATGTGATTTAAATCATGCTACCCATTCTCAATACCCATTTCACCCAAATAACCACAATAGGCAAGTGATACATATATATATATACACCTACCCATTCCATATAACCTTCCTAGGTTGGAAATAAACCTAAGTAGGGAGAAAACCCTACCTCTTGTAGCGTGTAGAATCGCCGTGGGAAGCTCCTAGAACTCAAAGCAAGTTTGAATCCTCCACTTCCAACTTTTCGGCCTCCCAACGTTTGGTGAAAGCCGTCGTTTTTGGTACCCACGCGTCGAGCAACTCTTGTTCTTGGCCCGAGTCGATTTGAGCTCTAGAACGGAGTAGATCGTAGAGAGAAGGTGGAGTGTTTCTCTCTTTTCCCTCTCTTCTCAATCGGCTAAACAATCGGCTGAAACAATGGGGAAAAATCAAATTTTTCCCCCTATTTATATTTTAGAATATTTGGCCCACAATTGGCCACACGTCCTATTTAATTTCGGGTCCGTTTTAATCCCGAAACGACTAAATTTCGCTCCGGTTCAAGTTCGAATTATTTTTATTTCAACTTGCCTCTAATATTTCCCCAAACTTTAAAATTTTATAAAAATTTCGTGTACGGGGTCACCCGAGGCCCGTTCGTCTCGTAAAACGCGAAAAATCCGACTATCTCGGAATTCAACGAAATTTGACGTGGTAACTAGATTTCGTGAGACGAATCCAACGGTGAAATCCGTTTCGTCATCCGAGATCTAGAAAATTTCAGTTTTTCAACTAGCACCGAAGTGGCAATTCACCTATTGCCCTTGTTCGTCAAAGTTTAAATTTTCCGGGGTTTCACAACACCCTAGCCAATCCTGATGGCCAAACAAACCAGTTAAATAAGTCTTTTTCATCTACTTCTTCTGTGAATTAGGTAACCTTCTACTACTTCACTTGTATGTGCCACTCTCTTACTTTTCTTAATTAGTTTTCTTCTTTTCTTTGCAGTAAATGCCCAAATCTGCCTCTCACATTTCAATCTCAGATTTTGATATTGAGGCTATCTATCAGAAGGCAAAATAATTCATAAAGGCAGTTGACTCTGTATCTTCTTCTAGTATCTCTCTCCCTCCCATCGAATTACCTTTAAAGAAAGAGTTCTCACCATAGGATTGGACCGCTTAAATCGGTGATAAATCAAACCACTAAAAACCATAGTTTTTAAACCCGACCCAAACATCAACATGGCAAAGAGGCTGAGTCAATGGGTCACTTGTTCAACCGTAGGGTCATTGGTTCAACCGGTTAAATAATTAATAATAAAAAATAATTAGAAATAATAATAATTATGCTAAAATATTATACAATAGTTATAAAAATAACATGTTTTATTTTATAGTAGAAGAAATAAAAAGACAAAAATATCTTCATTTCATTAAAATGTTTACACAGATGTTTGTTATAATTTGATAGAATATAAAAAAATTCACTATTAAGTATTGAATATTTGATAAAAACATTAACAATGTGATGACCCAAAAAATAAAAAAATTGGAAGAAAAAGAAAAGTAGCTCATGACAATTTAAATAACCTAACATCTCATCCCACATCAGAACACACAAGAAGAGTTAGGTACTAAATGTCTTATAAAACCAGTTCATTGAACGTTGAGCAATAACTTGTGGCATTGGCTTTAATGGCATGGTACGGTGTCAGTAGTGGACCCACTAAAAGTTAAGTACTAATATAAATATTTAAATTTCGATAAAGAGATGGATCTTTTGGATTTGTGCAAACCGGACCAATTTGCAACTGGTTCATAAATATAGACCGGTTTGAATGGTTCTCTAGTGAGCCAAATGTTCAACTGATCTAATTAAGAAATCGGCCCGACTTGGGCACCGGTTCTTCAGGTTGACCCGTCGGGCCAGGCCGGTTTTAAACACTACTAAAAATCCTGTCGAACTGAACAAATTGTTATTAAATTGGTGTAAACCAGACTGTTCAACCAATCTAAGTGGGTCACCCTTTGGTTTGGAATAAAATATTTAAACTTCTTAGCTGGCAAGTGGCTATTAAGCCAACGCCACACAGTTAAAGCAGGTCACCCTTTGGTTTGCCTTTTATAGAAGCTTAGTGCTTCTTTGTTGCAATGTGTTTTTGATGTGGAATTCGTGTTATAGCAATGTATTGTTAGTCATCCTCTTATTGTTTTATAGTTTTTTCTTTCAATCTTTTTTATCTTTTTTTTCATCATCATATTACTACTTATGTTAATTTGCAATTCTTACTTGTAGATTGTTGTCATTATATTAGATCTTATCAATTATATAAGAAAATAGGTGATTCGGGAATTTTTTTTTTTTTTTTTGTGTTCTTATTTGATTTATCATAGCATAAAAACGTTATTTTTGTACCTATTCAAATTTTTTGGTATATTCATCATTATTAATAATATATTTTATTTTTTTTATTATGCGACCGGTCTGATCAATTTACCCAATGGTTGAATTAGTGAACCATTGACCCTGTCTCTCTGTCGGTTGGTTGTCCTATCCGGTTATGATAACTATAGTTCTCACACTTCGTCAAATTGTTTGAGCTCCCCTTCGACCAGCTTATCCAAGATGATCCTTCTACCGTGGTTTCCTGCATGGCCAAAGTCTCTATTTTATCTTCTACTTATTTCGTAGAGCAGCAACAACAACAAGTGGCCCATATGAGTACTCATCTACAAACCAAGATTTCACAAACTCATTATTTTCAAGATGAAGTCAAAATCAAAATGAACTTCATCGATTCTATGAAAGAATTTGCCCCTCAACTTACTTCAAACCAAGAAAGTGAGGACAAGTTGAGGCAAGAAGTTGTTGTCTTATTACTCAAGGGTAGATTATTGAAGATAAGTGAGAATATAGCTAGAATAAGACAAGAAAGATAGGCTTTGCTCCTAAGAACTAAAGAATTGTTGGCCAATTACCAACATGGAAATGGCAAACTGTTGGCTTCAGTGAGAAGTTTGAAGCATCTCAACAACAACTGAGACAATTCTCGAATGAATGGGATATCTTTAAGATTTATTTTCCTTTGCCCTAGTATTCTAAAAGGCCAAACAATACTTATGGCCCTTTTTTATTCTTGTACATATGTAATTTGATCATTTGGTCTTTTAATCAATACCCAAGGATTTTTATTATTATTATTCATTCCAAGATCACATTGTTATTGAACCCATCAATAGTGGCTCTTATAAACATTGTGTCTACTAATTATCTTTCATTCATGCCTTCTGGAATTCTAAGTCTAGAGCCAACTTGAGCCATTTTCATTGGCTTCTCCACTGCGGAAACTTATAGCATGTTCAAACTAAAAATCTTCAAAACCTTGAAATAAGTGATTGTACAATGTTTTTATATTTCTTTAGGACAGGATGATTGCATTTGTAACAACCTTACACCTGTCAAATTACTAACTGTAAATCACCACTCACCACCAGGTTTTCGACTTTGATGTTTATATCTATTTCTAGGTCTATGATTAAAGCCTTATATTCAGCCTGATTGTTTGACAAAACCAAGGTTTCATCTAACTGATAGGCAAACTGGAACATTTTTCCTTTTGGTGACATTAGAAAAATCCCGTTCCTACACCTTCTTCATTCTTGGAACCATCAAACATTAGTTTCCAAGGTGTTACATCCATGCAACCCACTTCAAATATTTCTTCTTCAATAAGAACACTTGGATGGTCTAATAAGAAATAAACCAAGGCTTAGCATTTGACAGTTGTAACGCTAAAATTCACCCTAGAAGACATTAACTATCTATATAACATCCAACCATGAGAGCATACTAAAGTACCATTAAATAAATAAAATCATTCATAATCCAACATCTGATTAGATAAATCCTCAAAGAAAATATAAGTAAATTCTTAACATAAGTAAACCATCAAATATAAACTCTAGAGACTAAAATTCATTCTCAAACTTCCACTGTTGGATCCACATCATTATTCCCCACAACATCACAATCTACCGGCTCATCTAACTCTGGATTCTCCTAAACACTAAAATCTAAAAAATGTTATGGTAGAGAGTGAGCAATAAAGCCCAGTAGGAAAACCTTCTCAAACCCAAACAAGGTTTAGAAATCATGAAAATAGGTAAGTCACAGTTTGGAAAATAATATATATAATTTTGAAGTAAAATAATGACATTTAATGAGATCTCAAGTTTACGATATAAAATAGTAGAGTTCATAATAGAATAGAATTATTCACAAAAACCACAATTCATAACATAATATCTAATGTATGCAGGTAGACTACTGTGAATCTACACACCGAACCTATCTCATCCACCCACAACACAAATCATCTCAAATCAATCCCCGTGGGCCACAACACTTACAACACTTTAGGAAGGATGTGTACCGACGTATCAGCATTGACGTATCCTTTCTTAGGAATAGTATACTAGCCCCTAGCCTCGAACCTACATGGACAAATAGTGGTTAGCTCTCGCAAGAAACTAAACCCCCTACGAGTGTTAGGCAACCACCAAACCCCTCAAGGTAGGAAATCCTCAAAAACGCTACAATACGCATTCGAGTGCAACCCACATTCATCACACCCATCAATACAAGAGATAGAAACAAAACTTTTCATAAAATTCAACTACAATCAAGAATCGTTGATCCATAACTTTTTCAAAGGAATAATTCAATAAAACATGCAAGAGATCCCATAGAAAATATATTTGAATTGATAGAAATCAAGAACTATGGTTTTGTAATCAAGGACTTCAAATCTTTTGATGTAAAACATGTATTTAGATGTAAACCATGTGTTTATTCAAGAATTGAAACACATATTTAAAAAGGAATGTAAAAATATTGTAGATCTATCACATAAGTGGAGTAGGAATCAAGAACTAGGTTTTTAAATCAAGAAAGAATAAATCTTGGAAGTAAATCATGTATTTTGTTCAAGAAACGAATCATGGATTCAAAAGAACGTAAAACATTGTAAATCAATTATTTATATCATAATAATGATGAAACAGATATATTATATAATCCTAATCATCAATGAATGAATCTGAGAATGAACTCCTACATTGATTCCTGAGATCTTGATCCTAACGTATTTTGTTACGATTACCACGTGTTAATCTTTCAACATTCAGCTCGTTCTTCCTCCTTTTTTTCTCCTCAAACTTTTCTAGGGTTCTTAGGGTTGAAAAGATAGGTAAAGACACTCTAGATTGCAGCCCTATAGTATTTATAGGTTAAAACAATAGAGAATTTCCGTTTGGGCGTATGTAGTAGTCTGCCCCTGACTTCCAACTCAATTTTGACCTAGTTAGACATCGATTCACGAACTTTTTTGTAAATACACTTTTGTAGCTCTTGAAGTATAGTTTTTACGTTAAAAAATTCAGGTCAATCGGACATTAGGATTAAAATTTATGGCCAAAATACTAAAATTATATCAAATTCCTTTCTACCCAAATCCTCTCCAAAATAGGTTTTAACTTTGGAATACTTCTAAACTTCTAATAGAACTCATATAATGTCTTCCAGAGTTTTTCGACCTTCCAGATTCAATGGAAACCTTGTTTTGACCTAAAATTGTTTATAAAATTACATAGCCACCCTTCTCAAGGTCAAACATCTCCAAAACTCAATTTACCCCGAAAGTTAATACGCTTGAAACTCAAACTTCATAATCAATTTTTCAATAATGATTCTAATTTTCTACCATCATTTTATTCACCTTAGGATAAATATTAATACAATATTATCCTTCTTAAATGTTTAATACAGGGTCTTACATGTAACACCCCGCATTTTATTTTATATATGTATATAGATATATAGTAAATACTTGTTGTAAAAATGTGGATATGTGGAGTGATGGTAGGAATAAAAAATAAAAACTAGAGATACAAATTGATTGGGAAGTTAAGTTTCGAAGGTGTAAACTTGAGAAGAGGGATTATGGAAGTTTCTAAATAATGTTAGGTCAAAATAAGTTCTCCATTGAATCTGGAAGGTCAAAAAACATTGGGAGAGGTAATGTGGAGTGTATTGGAAGTTAGGAAGTATTCCGGAGTAAAAACACACTTAGAGAGAATTTGGGTAAAAAGAAGTTGGGACACCTTCTAGTATTTAAGTCATACATTTTGATCCTGATGTCCAATTGGTCTGAAATTTTTACAGTAGATAGTATACATCCAGGGCTACAAAAGAGTATTTCACTAAAATTTTCCAAATCAATCTCTAAATAGGCCAAAACTGCACTGGAAGTTGATGCATGAACAGGAATTCCGTTCGAACGTAAATCGACGTTCGAACGTGAATAAACGTTCAAACGAAAGCTCGTTCCAGTACTCTTGTCTGATGGAAAAACAAAAGTACTGGGAGCAACAACCGTTCGAACGCCAATGACGAATCTGGGTTTCAGAAATCGCCTACAAAAGACCATTTCTCACCCTATAAATACATAAGGACGCCTCTCTTTGCATCATTTCAACATTTCTAACTCTAGGAAGACTTAGAGAGGAGGAAAGAAAGGGAAAACACAAGATCAAGGGAGGATTTACACCTTGAAGAGGATCAAAACTTCAAGTTTTCAAGAACACATAGGAAGAAGAAAGGTAGGGGTTTTCTTCTACTCTTTTACATTGAGGCTAGGTTTATTTATATGTATCTCTTCACTCTAAATGTTATATGTATGCTATCAAATCCTTAATTCTTGCTATTCTTGCAATTGATGCCATGTGAAAAATATTCTGATTGTTGGGTAACCCTTGAATCTCCTTGCTTCCTACCAAACCCTAGTCTTCAAGGGAGATGTGTTTTTTTCTCTTGACTTCTCCTTTGTTATTGATTTCAATACATGATTGTTCCTTTGTTTTGAATTCTAAACTTGATATTCTCTATTCTTGGTTCCAAGACTTGACTGTTCTTTTGGTCTTGATTTCTAAGCTTCATAATCATTTGTTCTTGATTTCACACCTTGATAGTCGTTTGTTATTTATTTCCATATATGATTGTTCCGTTAAATCTTAATTTCTCATTTGTCCATGATTTTCAAGCTTGGTGCGCCTTTATTCTTTATACTCCAAGCTTAATATTCATTTGTAATAATTCCTAAGTTTGATTACTCATAGGTTCTTGATTTCAAAATTTTAGTGTTTCATATTGAACAACAAAATGATATTTATGATGATCTCTTGCATTTTCTTAGTTGGTTATTGAAAATGTCACATGCTTAATTTGGGGGTTTTTAAGATATACTTGTAAATTGTGAAATTGGGTTTGGTATTGTATCTCTTATGAGTGTGGGATGACCATGGGTGGCCTTTGACGAGATATCGTAGAGTGGGTAGACGTGTTGCTTGCTCCGTGTGGGTTGGCATTTGTTCTACCACTCGTAGTGGGGTTAGTGCTTTGGTAAGACTAAACCGCTATTGCTCACGGGTGCCGTGTCAGAGGGTTAGTATACTAATGCCTGGGTTGGATACGTCACTGCCAATGGTATGGCATACGCCCTTCCTAAAGGATGGATATCTTTGAGAAGATTTGTGTGCGTGTGTGTGGGCTAGATATTACTCAATGTGTTGATTCATGGGGTTTGCCTTACATCATGGTGGAGATACATGTTTATAATGTTGATACGAATGAAATGGTTAGTATTTGTTTATTCTACCAGATACGGTTTCTACAAGAGTTTTGGGGAAGTATGGGATTCCGCAAGAACTTGTGAGAAACGGTTTATGGTGGAATGTATTATTACTTGTGTAATTGGTTCCATTTATTCATTAAAATGACTGTTGTTACCTAAACTTGAGATCTATTGAAATGTCCTTGCTTTCTTCAAAATTGATATATGATATTTGCGAAATGAGACCGGCCATTTTATATGTTTTTATAAACCTTATTCGAGATTGGGAGGAATATTGCTACAGAGCTTAGTGCTCACCCCCTACAAACAACATATTTCAGGTCTTGGTCTAGAGGAGGAGCTCGGAACTGACGAGCCGGGACGTTGGGAAGCTCCCATAGAAGGGAACGTAGATCCTAAGGGAGACGCTTAGTGTTCTACTTTCTTTTGTGATAAACTAGGAAGTTCCTTTTGAGACAATGTAAAGTCTAACATTATTTTTATATTTCCACTGGCAAGTGTAATTTAATTCTTTTGGGATGTAGATGCCATTGTTTGGCATATTCTTTTGGGATAATGCTATGGACATGAAATATGATGAATGAAATTTCTTTATTGATGGAATTTATTAGTTTCTCTCATGGTATAAATGGTTTTAGAATGTAATGCCGTCCAGGGTGGTATTTGGGGTGTCACATTACAACTATCTTCTATGGCACATATTGAAAAAAATACTATGTTAAATAAAGGATCTATTTCCTCATTTTGCCTCTTAATAGAGGTCTTGGAAGCATATATTTAACTACATAATTTTGAGCAATAATGCAAACAGTAAATGAAACTAAATAATGCCTTAATTGTATTTTTAAAGGTATAAAGTCAAACAAAGCTTTTCTATGGAAGAGTAATTTCATTCAACATTGTTCAATTTTTTACTCAAGTAATAGATTGTTTGTTCATGGCCTTGTTCATTATCTAGTGCAAGGCTGCCAATGGACTTCTTTCTTGCTAAAATATACAGCTTCAATGGCTTGTCTTCCTTTGGTGGCATCAACACTGGAGACTTTGTCAAGTATTCCTTGATTTTTTTCAAAAGTATTTTGGTGTACAACCTCCCATTTGAAATCTACCTCTGACTTTAGTTTTAGGAAAGGTGAAAAAGCCACTATTTTTATGCAATGTTAGATATAAACCTTCTTAGGAAATTCACTTGACCTATGAATCTCTCCAATTCTTTCTTATTTGATGGAGCTTGGGCCTTTATGATAGCCTTATCTTTGTTTTTATCCACCTCGATTCCTCTTTGGTGGACTAAAAATTCAAAGAAATTGCCAGTAGAAACTCCAAATGCACACTTTAAAAGATTTATTTTTAACTTGTGCATTCTCATTCTTTGGAAATCCTTCCAAAATTTTTCCAAATGTTATTCTTGGTCATCAGATTTGAATATCATATCATCGATGTAACCCTTCATCGATTTCTCAATTATGTCATGGAAAATCAGGTTCATTGTGTAAAACCTTGTATTAAAATTAAATAAGGATAATATTATTTTAAGAGTCCTCCCAAGATTAATAAAATGATGATAAAAACTTAGAATCATTGTTAAAAGATTGATTATGAAATTTAAATTTCAAGCGTATTGACTTTCAGGTAAAATTGAGTTTTGAAGATTTTAAGCTTGAGAAATGTGGCTAAGTAAATTTATTAAGGTTTTTAGATCAAATAAGGTTTCCAGTGAATCCTAAAGGTTGAAAAACCTTGGGAGAGGTTATATGGCGTGTATTACAAGTTTGAAATTATTCTGGAGTTAAAACCTATTTTAGAGAGAATTTAGGTAGAAAGGAATTTGTTATGACCTTAATATTTTGTCCATATATTTTTACCCTGATGTCCAATTGACCTGATTTTTTTACAGTAGAAACTCAACTTCAAGGGCTAAAAAAATATATTTCACAAATATTTATCGACCTCTAACAGGGTCAAAATCGAAATGAAAGTTGGGGACAGACTATCACCCACGTTTGGACAGAAATTCTCCAATTTTCAGCCTATAAATACCCTAGGGCCACGATCTAAAATGTCTTTACCTATTTTTCAACCCCAATAAGCCTAAGCAAGTTTAAGAAGAAGAAAATGAGGAAGAACGAGCAAAATCTTGAAGGATTAACGCGTGATAATAGCAACAAAATACGTTACGATCAAGATATAATCAAGGTAGGGGTTCTTTCTCAGATTCATTCATTGATGATTAAGGTTATATAATATATCTTTTTCATAATTATTATGATATAAATAATTGATCTATAATATTTTTACATTCGTTTAAATCCATGATTCATTTCTTGAACAAAATACATGATTTACTTTCAAGATCTATCCATTCTTGATTTAAAATCTAGTTCTTAACTACTATTCTATATATGTGATAGATCTACAAAGTTTTTATATTTATTTTTTAATAAATGCTTAAATTCTTGAATAAATAGATTATTTACATCTAAATACATGTTTTACATCCAAAAATCATATGTTCTTGATTGAAAAACCCTAGTTCTTGAATTATAACCAAACTTATCCATGTTTTATATCAAAATTCACATGTTCTTGATTTCTAAAACCTTAGTTTTGGTTATGAGAAATATAAATTATTTCTTGAATATCTCTTATATGTTTTCTTGAATTATTCCGTTTGGAAAGGTAATGAAACTATGATTCTTGATTGTGATTGGGTTTCTTGGAAAATTATAGAAAGTATCTAATGTATTAGTAGGTGTAATTAACATGGGTTGCAATTGCATGAGTATCGTAGATGGGTTAGATGAGTTCCTTACCTTGAGGGTTTTAAAAGTTTCCTAACACTCATAGTGGGGTTGGTGCTTTGGAGGGCCAAACTACTATTTGCTCACGGTGATTGAGGGGGAGGGTTAGTATACTATTCCTAAGAAGTTACGTCAATGTTGATGCATCAGTATACGTGCTTCTTGAAAATATGTCATCCTTGCGAGGATTGTATTGTTAATTAGGTGTGTGAATATGGGCTAGGATGTTCTCGTTCTGTGGGTTTGTGTTAGCCTACCTACTTGTGCATATGATATATATGTTTGATTGTGTTGATATTTGGCTTGCGAGCTATGATCTTATTTATGCATGAATTCTTTTGTGTTTACCATAAATGTGAATCTTATAAATTGCCACTATTTCATGTCAAATATTTACCTATTATTTTGCAAAGTGAGACTTACCTATTTTATTATTTTATAAACTTTGTTTGGGTTTGATAAGATTTTTTTACTAGGATTTTTGCTCGCCCTACCATAACATTTTTCAGATTTTAGTGTTGATGAGGATCTAGAGTTAGATGAGTCGGTAGATTGGGGTGCTGAGGGGATCATGATGTGAATCTAGATGTGGAATCTTGAGAATGAATTTTAGCCTGTGAAGTTTAGATTTGACGGTTTACTTATGTTAAGGATTTATTTATGTTTTCTTTGGAGATTTATCTGCTTAGATGTTGGATTATGAATGATTTTATTTATTTAATGGTACTCTAGTATGCTCTCGTGGTTAGATATTGTATAGATAGTAATGCCTTCTAGGGTGAATTTTGAGGCATTATACATTGTTCTTTGGTAAGTGGTCCCTGCATTTTTAAGGTCAAGTGGCATTACCACCCATTTATAGGTACCTAATGCACCTGGGCATCTAAAGGCAGTCTTATGGACATCTTCCCCTGCTATAAAAATCTGATTATAGGGCATGTCCATCCATGAAAGTCAGAATAGCATGTCTAGCAGCAGAATCAATTAAAACATCTGCCACAAGCATTGGATATTCATCCTTAGAGGTAATAGCATTTAAAATTTTGAAATCTATGCATAACCTGATTTTTCCAGTCTTTTTGATTACGAGAAAGGAACAATATTAGATAGCCATTCAACATTCTTGGCAATTCTTGTGAAGCCTGTTTTCAATAACCTTTCAATCTCCTTTTTGACTAGAAGTGTAACTTCAATGGTTATCCTTCTAGGTGGTTGCTTGTGAGGATGAAAATTCCTCTTAATTGGTAGTATGTGCTCCACCAATGATCTGTCCATGTCAAACGTTTTTTTCATAACTTCATGCAAAGCAGTCCTTGAATTGCCTTCGCAATTCAATCGACCTCTACTTGAAGTATGCTCCAAGTGTTGTATTAATATAATATGCATTCTATCAGTTTCATCCCCTAGATTAACTTCCTCTATAAGGTGTTGAACATATGTCTCTACATCATCAAGCTTCACAAGTGTAGACTGAAGATTTTTCACACCTATGTTCTTGTTTATATTTTTTGAGCCACTTTCTAGCACACATTCAGCCCAATCGACAAAGGTATCTCCTAATGTCTTCACTCTTTTTTCCAAGGTAGATGCAAAATAACCTTGTTAGTGTAGCTTTAATGGAAGCCATCTTGTCACTCCATAACCTCTTGCAGGTTTTATCCCTTAATTTCTTTGAATTCCTTGTTTTCAAGCCTTGGTTATAGGAAACCATGCCTGGCCAGACCATGGCAGATTTGATGTAAACTTTCTTCAACATACTTGTTGAATTGTCTTTTGCAGTTGCTATACTAAGTTAAAGTTAAGCTTTATGGTAGAATTAAAATTCTACATTATGTGGCATCCATAGAGAAAGGGTTAGTATCAGCCTAATGTACCTCCATCCTCTTTTTGCCTTCATCACCTCTGTTCGTAAGGAGATGGCACACAACCATTAATATATATCCAATCTCTCCCTAAGGAGAGCATTGAAGTTGAATGATGAATCCACCACAAAAAATGTTGTCGAGGCCTTTTTATTGTCCACTTGGATTTGCACAGGCAAAATTCTTCTTATAGAAGATGATACTCTAGAAAATTACTGACTTTTATGTCAGTATGGACCAAGTTTTCATCTTTTTTGTTTAATACTTTTAACATCCTTGAAGGTAGAATGTTGACTACTGCCCCATCGTCAACCAAAACTTTACTGATTGGTTGACCATTGACATGGGCTTGTATGTAGAGTGGTCTCAAATGTCTGACTAATTCCTCTTTGGGAGAGTGCAACGTCACTCTATCTGGCCCCCAGGCTCCTTTTTCTACACTTAGACCTATTCATCAAGTCTAGATTCATCTATAGTTTCTATGAAGATTGACATTGACTCAGTGTTATCGTCCACATCTCCTTGAAATTGATTTGGTTGTCCTAGCTTAGCCTTAAATGTCTCAGGCAAAGCCATCTGAGGAGAGGCTATATATCCTTAAAATCCATAATTTCCTCATCTAAGAGCATTTGTTTGTCCTCTTCTATTTTTTTCCTTTTGCTGATGGATTTCCTAGTATCTTCTCTAGTTCTCCTTCAGATAGATCCAGGATCTGTTTGAATTCAGCAATCTTCTAATCTAAGATATTCTGTTTTATCTAGACCTCCTTGATCTATTTTTTTTGTTCCCTATGCGGGATTTTTCTTCCTTGTTGATGGACCTAGTTTTGGATAGGCCTCAAGAGGAGTTGGATCTTGCTTGCTCATCCAAGCGACCAATTTCCTTTGTTCCCTCCTTTTCTAAGTCCTACTAAGTGCTTGGTACCATGCTCCAGAAGGGAAGTTTGGATGTTGTACATGGTGTCATTTTTTATCATGAACCTCAGGAGCATTGGTTGTTCAAGATCCAGCTTTTGTTATGATTTCAAACCTCCCTTTCTTTTCTGGTTCTATCTTTCCTGATATTCTTGCTTCCTGATTCTTTGCTAAACACATTCTCTGTCTATCGATGGTCCAACAAAGTGATATTTTGTAGCCATTCTTGCTTGGCTTGGCCTTGATAACTAATATTTCCTAAAGTACCTTAATTCTCAAGAAAATGATAAGGATCATGCCCATGCTGGTGCCTTTCTTGGAGTTTGAAAATTCATGGGCCAACACCATCAAAGATCTTTTCCAAGCTACTGACATTTGTGAATTTTCTCACCATATCATCCAATGGTATAGCATCTGGTTTCTCCAGTTCTTTGGCACACTTGAAGCATATGACCAGTGGCTAGTGGATTGGCTTCCTCATTTTTAGAACAATTCTTTCGTTTCCAACAACCATACTGATAATTTTTTTGTCTTCCCGCAAATTAGTAGACACCACATTAATATACTACTTGGGGAAAGGATCATTGTCCACACCCATGACTTCTTCTTATTTTGATGTATATTTAAGTATTCTCTTTTGAATTAGATCTTGCACACGATTTCTAAAAGTAATGCAATTTTTAGTTGAATGCCTAAATGAATTATGTCATTTGCATTACACTTTTCCTTTTCTGTCTTTTTTTGGTGAAATATTATGTCCTTGAGACAAAACAATGAATTTTTGACTGATTAACTCATCAAATAGAGCAACAGCCATCGATAAATCAAAGGAATACTATCGATAGATTGAGGGTGCATCCTTTTTGAAAGGATGTCTGGATGACATGTTCACAGGATCCTTAATCGTGTTCAAGCTATCACACACAATTGGTGATTTTCCTATGATCTGTGCCACATCGATTTCAATTTCACCATCGAAATCTTGAAAATAGTTCCAAGTGAACTGTTTTTCCTTTGTTGCTTTTCTCTTAGCAACATCCCATATCTGGTAGCCCTGACTAAGAGTTCAAAGAGATCTATGAACTCCATTCCTTCAAATTTCTTTCTTAATTCGAAGTCCAAGACATCCTGGGCTAGTTTAACCAATTCAATTTTAGACAAGTAAACATGACATTTATTCTTGCATTTTTTGAATCTTTCAATATACTATTCTGCAGATTCATTTGATTTATACCTTAATCTTGATATATTTTTCATTGAAACCTCTGGTTCATTTTATAAAGAATTGAGCATAAAATTGCTCTTCCATTTCTTGCCTAGTCTAAACTAAAGCAGTTAGTCAATGATTATGGGAACTGTTTCATTTTTAAGTTCCTATTATTTCCAACTTCCCCACACTTGAAAGTGAATCTGTCTATGTGTTCTATGGTTGATTGATTTTCTTCACCAAAGTAAAAACAAATTTCTGGGATTTTATATTATAAACTCCTGCATATTTATAATCCGATATATATTAAGTCTAATGTGTTGCATGTATAAATAATGAGATTGGAATAAGTTATATAGATTTTATTAGAAGATATTAGGTATTTTGGATTTTATAATCATCATTGAGAGAAGTTAAGAAGAGAATAACTAGATGCTACCATAGTATTTTATGTATAAATTTTTAGTTTGACATTAGATTGACCTGAAATTTTTACAATAGAAACTATAATCCAAGAACTACAAAAGTTATTTCACAAATATTTCGTAAATCGACTTCTAACTAGGCCCAAATTACAATGGAAGTTCATATAGGAATTGGAGATACATTCGAATGTATGCCACGTTCGAACGAAGCGAAGCTACAATACATTGGTGTCTGATAGAAATTCTGATAGAAATTGAGGTACTGGAAGCAAGACACATTTGAATGCATGTCATGTTCGAATGAGGCACGTTTGAATGCAAATCACGTTTGAACAGAAGTGCGATTTTTACAGCGATTAGCCTCGCGTTGACTATTCAAATTCTGACCTTATAAATACTCTAAGGACGTACCTTATATCAGTTTCAGTAGATTTTAACCCTAGAAAACCCTAGAGAGTGAGAAAGAATGAGAAAACACAAGAATTTGGAGGGATTTTTGCATAGAAAATGGATCAAAGCGTTAGGGTTTTACCAAACTACGAATTCAATGTAGGGAATTCTTGTTCAAATTAACTCATTAAGATTTAGGGCTTGTAATATCTATATTTTTTATTCTTATTCATTTAGATATGATAGATTGATCATGTTTTATACTTCTTTTGATATTATAACTCGCTTTTGGAAAGAATTACATGTTTTACCTCTAAAATCGCACGTTCTTGAGAAAAACCCTAGTTTTGGTTAATGTCAAATTAAATGCTTTATGCTACAATATCTTGCATGATTTTGCTTCAAATATTCATGTATTTTGTTTTTCTTGGGATTTTTTATGGTTGGAAAACATAGAATTTGTGTTTTGAAAAGATATCTCTTGCAATGGGATTGATGAATTAGGGGTAGATGTGGACCTATATCGCAGAGTGTTTGGATGTGGACCTATACCAAAGAGTGTTTAGATGTGTTTCTTACCTTGAGGGGTTCGAAGGTTTCCTATCACTCGCAGTGGGGTTGGTGCCTCTCAATGAACAAACCACTATTCGTTTAAGTCGGATCGAGGCTGAGGGTTAGTATACTATAATCCTAGGAAGAATTTTTCACTGCTGATGCATCAGTATATGTCCTTCCTGAAGTGTCTTGCCCTGTGAGGTGTATTTTTTAGAAGGTGGAGTTTTGTGGGCCAAATGTATTCGTTATGTGAATTCTTGTTTATTTAACCTAAGTACATAAGATCATCAAATTACACTGTTTTATGTCAAAATTGTATATATTATTTTACAACTATGACTTACCTGTTTTATTGGTTTTCAAAACCTTGTTTGAGTTTGAGAGGGTTTCTCTACTGGAATATATGCTCATCCCATGTTATATACCATTTTTCAAATTTTGACTTTGAGGAGGATACCCTTTTAGGTGAGCAGGTGGATTAGAATACTGAGACGGATCATGACGTGTATTCGGGAGTTGATGTCTAGGGTTATCTCTCCAGCTTAAATTTCCTAGTTGTGGTTGATTGGAATATTTCTTTAATAGTTTGTTGAAGGATTTTGTTCAGGTTTTGGTTATAACTCTAATAAATTCATTGTGTTGGATTTGAAATTTGGCATAGCTTTATTTGATGGATGGATTGATTCTATTGATTATGGATTATTTTAGATGCTCTCATGGTTGATTGTTGCATAAATAGTTAATACCTTCCAGGTGAGTTTTGGGGCGTTACAAAGTGGTATCAAAGCTAGGAATTAGGTCTTACATGGACCTGTAGGTTTTGGATTACCCATTAGGGATTTAGGTATAAGTTGGATGAACTCAAGGCTTAAATTTTTTAGAAGTTACATGTTTATGAATTAAGTGCGAGTAGATATTGATAACTTTAATAAACAAACTAAATTGTAACTTGATGCTCAGAATGGACAGTAGACGAGGACGAGGACGTGGAGGCCTAGCTAACCCACCTCCACCACCACCTCCGGATGCCGTGAATGGTATCTATCAATGTCTTCGGGAGTTAACCACTCTGGTACAACACCAGAATGGAAACAAAAATCAGAATGAAAACAACAACTAGAATGGGGTTGCACAATCATTGGTGGTGGGACAGGGGGTATCAATGAGAACTGCATAATGACGGTGTTGAGAGAATTTCTTCAATAATGCCCGCCCACATTGATCAACCCTAATTAGTATGCAAATTAAAATAGTTAAATAAGTTAATTATGTAAGATTAAACAGTTAAAAACTGTAAATTAGGGTTAGTGCGTGAGCTAGGGTTTATGTGTGTAATGTCTAAAATTTCAGGGTTTTTGTGCGGAAAGCAAGAGGAGCAATCTGCTAAAGTTTAAACTAGCAAGGAAGCATGTGACACCCCAAAATCCGGGGGTCCCGTTGATAACCCATCATCCGCGGAAACATCCGTGGATATCGCTCAACCCGACACCACATCTAGAATATCATTAAGCCGGGATTATAACCCATAATGAAAATTCGGTTTAACATTCATTTAATTCAATTAAAGTCTCATACACCGTGGTTTGTACCCCATTAGGGTCCACTTTGATCATTTAAAGGAAGGAAATTCAAAGCCCAAAGATTTGGCAAAACATTTAAAAATTTCTGATTTTTGGAATGACTACCGGTAGCTGTTTATCGACTACCGGTAGCCGAAACATTCTGGAAATCAACTACCTGTTGTCTATCGGTAGCTGAAACATTCTGGAGCTACGACTACCTGTTGGCTACCCGGTAGCTGTTTCCTTCTGGAAAACAACTACCTGTTGGCTACCGGTAGCTAAAGACAGATTTTGCCCATTTCATTAGTTTTTCATTTCCAACTCATTTCAAACCTTCCCAAGGTCACCCAAAACATGTATAACAAAGTTTCTTACCTTATACATGATCTCTACAAGGTTCTATTATAAGTATTCAAATATGTTTACAATATTTACATGTCATAAACCACTTTAAAACAAAAGGTTTACAAAATCTTGAGGTAAGGCCACATATAGGCCCCCTTCACCCTTGATGCTCTCCATGGGAGCCAATCGCCGGTGTAAACCCGACACCTGAAATTGTTTCCCGTATAGGGTGAGCACAACGCCCAGTAGAGATAAACCTATAGAGGTTACTCTTCCCCTAGATGCACATGCTCATGTAATCATCACATAAACATATAACTAAACATTTCTCATACTTATGCATTCTATGATGGAATGCAACAATGCTATGCCATGAAATGAAGTGACACTCACCCATGTGTTTCAACCCGAGTCCTCACCGACTCACACAACACAATGCAACGCCAAAGTGTAATGCAACCCGTCTATTGACAGAAAAACCCTCCCAATGATCGTTTGAATTAAAAGTTATGTCGTTATAAAAACCCAATCATTGTTGGAGGCTACCCATTTTGTAACACCCCAAAATCCGGGGGTCCCGTTGATAACCCATCAACCCGCGGAAACATCCGTGGATATCGCTCAACCCGACACCACATCAAGAATATCTTTAAGCCGGGATTATAACCCATAATGAAAATTCGGTTTGACATTCATTTGATTCAATTAAAGTCCCATACACCGTGGTTTGTACCCCATTAGGGTCCACTTTGATCATTTAAAGGAAGGAAATTCAAAGCCCAAAGACTTGGCAAAACATTTAAAAATTTCAGATTTTTGGAATGGCTACCGGTAGCAGTTTATCGGCTACCGGTAGCCGAAACATTCTGGAAATCAACTACCTGTTGTCTACCGGTAGCTGTTTCCTACTGGAAAACAACTACCTGTTGGCTACCGGTAGCCGAAACATTCTGGAGCTACGACTACCTGTTGGCTACCGGTAGCTGTTTCCTTCTGGAAAACAACTACCTGTTAGCTACCGGTAGCTAAAGGCAGATTTTGCCCAATTCTTTAATTTTTCATTTCCAACCCCTTTTAAACTCTTCCAAGCTCCTACCAAACATATATAATGAAAATTCCCACATTATACATAGTCCATCCAAGTCATATTACATACAACTTCATACATTCATAATTCAAAACATAATGTTTTACAATATTTACATGTCATCAACCATTTTAAAACAAAAGGTTTACAAAATCTTGAGGTAAGGCCACACATAGGCCCCCTTCACCCTTGATGCTCTCCATGGGAGCCAATCGTTGGTGTAAACCCGACACCTGAAAATTGTTTCCCGTATAGGGTGAGCACAACGCCCAGTAGAGATAAACCTATGGAGGTTACTCTTCCCCTAGATGCACATGCTCATGTAATCATCACATAAACATATAACTAAACATTTCTCATACTTATGCATTCTATGATGGAATGCAACAATGCTATGCCATGGAATGAAGTGACACTCACCCATGCGTTTCAACCCGAGTCTTCACCGACTCACACAACACAATGCAAGTGTCAATGTAGTCGAAACCGCCATTCTTGTTACACCTCAATGACGTTAATCACTCTAGGGTCTTGTATAGGGGTGGATGTTCATGGGCTTACACCAAGGGTCTCCAACCCACACGGAATTCACGGACTTCCACCGAGGGTTCCGGATACACCCACACACTTTATGGGCCGAGCCAAGGGAGTACGTACCCCAATCACCGGGCTTTGCACCCGAGAGGTCGTCATGCCTCTTCTTGCTACCCCAACCCAATTCCATTTCATGCATACATACGACCCAAAGGAATCTTCGATCCCTTTCTTCCGAGTCCCTTTATCAATTACCAAGGGTGGCATTTGACTAACAATGCACACCCACACTCACACCCATGACATGTGTCCATGAATGTGATGTCATGCCCATGCTCAAAATGCAATGATTACCATATGATCAACATTTCCCACACTCATGCATATAGCTCATGAATGTGATGTCATGATCATGCCCAATATGTAATGTATACTACATGAGCAATAATCAACACATATCTTCACATTCCATGGAATTTAAATCATAAGCATATAAATTTCATAAACCATCATAAACAACATATCAATGAGCATATGTCCACACATCCATAACACATTCCAACATGCAATTCCAATGGCATCACACAACCATTTAAACAATTAAGGCATTTTATCAAACACCTTATAGGCACAAATTATAAACACATAGCATGCTTATCCAAACACACTTCCTCATCCCAAATTCATGGAACCATGCATATCTATATATAAATCTATATATATACATATATATATATACACTTATCTACATCTAGAACAAGAATAGACCAAAGTAGGAGAACCCCTACGTCAATAGAGATGTAGGCAATCTCTATACACCAAAATCACTCAAAAACCAAGACTTTCCCCAAACTTCACCTTTGGATCTTCGGTGAAACGCCTTGTTTTTGGTACGTAGTCGAAGCCCTCGACGAGTAGACGAACTTTAACTCTTGGACTATAGCCTTCCAACCAAAGGAACTTGGTGGATCTTGAAGAAGAAAGGTAGAAAATTAGGTTTCTCTTTTCTCTCTCCTTTTTCTCTCCAACGTGTGAGCTCAGCCGGCCAAGAGAAGAAGAAAATCTGATTTTTCAGATATTTCGGCCACTATTTATAATTTTAAATGTGTAGTCTACATCGCACCGCTCGTTTATTACTTTCGGGTCCGTTTTTCGTCCCGAAACGACTCATTAAGTCCCGGATTAAGTCCAAATAAATTTTATTGGCACATTAATCCAATTGTAAGGAATTTTAATATTTCTCGTTTTTGGGGACCTTTAAAAGGTCAATCGCCACGCAGTCGTCTCGATCTACGTGAAAAAATCTGACTATCTCGGAATTCAACGAAATTTCTGGTGGTCACTAGATTTCGCGTTACGAATCCAACGACGCACTCCGTTTCCTCATCCGAGGTCTAGAACATATGTATTTTAAATACGCACAGTAGCGGCAAATGACTATTTTGCCCTTTTCAAAAAAAAAAATTCAAATTTTCCCGGGTTTCACATTCTCCCCCCCTTAAAAGAATTTCGTCCCCGAAATTCACATACACATATACATTTAATAGCATGCATATGCAACAAGTAATGTACTCTCAATACCAAGCTGTAAGTATGAAAATGTACCTCTATCCTCAAACAGGAAAGGGTAACTGGCACGTACGGTGTCCTCGCGCTCCCATGTCGCCTCTTCCACTCCCCGGTGTTGCCACAGCACCTTCACTAGCCTCACGGTCTTGCCTCGCAAAACCTGTTCTCGGCTATCCATGATACGAACCGGTCCTTCCTCGAAGGTGCCATCCGCATCAACAGTCAACTCATCCCAATCCACCACATGTGTCGGATCTGGAGTATACTTCCGGAGCATGGAGACATGAAATACCGCGTGAACACCCGATAAATTTGGCGGTAACGCCAACCGATAAGCAACTGTACCCACCCTCTCGAGTACCTCGAAAGGCCCGATATACCTCGGTGACAGCTTTCCTCGCTTGCCGAACCTGACCACTCCTCTTGTAGGCATCACCTTCAAGAAGACATGATCACCCACCTCAAACTCCAGGGGTCGCCGCCGTCTATCGGCGTAGCTCTTCTGCCGGCTCTGAACCGTGAGAAGGCGCTTCCGTATCAAGTCCACCTTCTCTGAGGTGTCTCTAATCAACTCTGGACCCGTAGAGGGTCTCTCTCCAACCTCCGTCCAACAAACCGGAGATCTACAAGGCCTCCCATATAATGCCTCATAGGGTGCCATCTGTATGCTCGCCTGATAACTATTGTTATAGGCAAACTCTACCAAGGGTAAGTGATCTTCCCAGCTTCCCCTGAGATCTAGGACGCATGCCCGCAGCATGTCCTCTAGTGTCTGGATATTCCTCTCTGACTGACCATCCGTCTGGGGATGAAAAGCAGTGCTCATCATCAACTGAGTTCCCATAGCTCGCTGGAAACTCTCCCAAAAATGAGATGTGAATCTGGGGTCCCGATCCGATACTATAGATACGGGCACCCCATGCAATCGGACAATCTCCCGTATATATAACCTATAGAATTCCTCCAGTGTGAAGGTCATCCGCACAGCCAAGAAGTGTGCCGACTTCGTAAGCCGGTCCACTATCACCCACACCGCATCATGTCCCCGCGATGTCCGTGGCAAGTGAGTCACAAAATCCATCGTGACATGCTCCCACTTCCACTCAGCTACCTCCAAAGGCTGGAGTAATCCCGCTGGTCTCTGGTGTTCAGCCTTCACTTGCTGACATGTGAGACATCTACCAACAAATTCACCAACTTGTCTCTTCATCCCACTCCAATAATACTGACGACGAAGATCATGATACATCTTCGTGCCCCCTGGATGAACTGCAAAACGGGAACAATGAAATTCCCTAAGAATCTCCTCCCTTAGATCCGGAGATTGGGGAACCACAATCCTTCCCCTATACCGAAGACTACCATCCGAATGAATGGCCCAGCCCTCGTCACCTGTGCCCGACCGCACCCGGTCCTTAATGGACTCTATCTCTGGGTCTTGCCCCTGAGACTCAATCACTCTGCTCAGTAGGGAAGGCGTAGCCACCAAACTTCCCAAGGTACCCTGAGCCTGCCCCATGTAATGTAGCCCAAACTGTCCCACAGTCTCGAGCATTTCCCACTCCCGGGAAGCCATACTAGCCAAGACTCCCCTTGACTTCCGGCTAAGTGCGTCAGCCACCACATTTGCCTTACCAGGATGGTAATGCAACGTGAAGTCGTAATCTTCCAGAAACTCCATCCACCTGCGTTGCCTCATGTTGAGGTCCCGCTGTGTAAAGATGTACTTCAGACTCTTGTGGTCCGAAAACACTTCAAACTGCTCACCATACAGGTAGTTGCGCCAAGCCTTCAAGGCAAAGACAAAGACAATGGCCGCCAACTCCATATCATGTGTAGGGTAGTTCTGCTCGTGGTTCTTCAATTGTCGGGAACCATAAGCTACCACCCTCCCGGACTGCATCAACACGCATCCAAGTCCGTCCTTGGAGGCATCACAATACACTTTGTACCTCTTTCCCCTCTCTGGAACTATCAGTATAGGAGCTGAAGTAAGCCTCCTTTTCAATTCCTGGAATGCCTTCTCGCAAGAATCATTCCACTCGAACTTGACCTCTTTCCGAGTCAACTTCGTCATAGGTGCAGCTAACCTAGAGAAGTCCTCGATAAACCGCCGATAATATCCAGCCAATCCCAAGAAATTGCGTATCTCGAAAACTGACTTCGGCCTCTCCCAATTCATGACTGACTCAACCTTCTCCGGGTCTACGGATACACCCGAAGCCGACACTACATGTCCCAAAAATTTCACCTCAGTAAGCCAGAATTCGCACTTGCTGAACTTGGCATACAACTGATGGTCTCTCAAGATTTGAAGAACGACCCTCAAGTGACCCTCATGCTCCTCCTCAGACTTGGAGTAAATCAAGATGTCGTCAACAAAAACCACGACGAACTGATCAAGGTAGGGTTGGAACACCCTATGCATGAGATCCATAAATGCCGCTGGGGCGTTCGTCAATCCGAATGGCATCACTGTGAACTCGAAATGCCCATAACGCGTCCGAAACGCCGTCTTAGGGATATCTGTCTCCCTAACCCTCAACTGATGATAACCGGTGCGGAGATCTATCTTGGAGTAGACCCGCGCCCCTCTCAGCTGATCAAACAAGTCATCAATCCTCGGCAAAGGGTACCTATTCTTGATAGTAACCCTATTCAACTGCCGGTAGTCTATACATAGTCGAAGGGTTTTGTCCTTCTTCTTTGCAAATAACACCGGAGCGCCCCAAGGTGAGGTACTCGGTCTAATGAAACCCCGGTCCAACAATTCCTGCAATTGGACCTTGAGTTCTTGCAACTCAGCAGGCGCCATCCTATGTGGAGTCATAGAAATGGGCGATGTGCCAGGATGTAACTCAATGTTAAAGTCTACATCCCTATGTGGAGGTAATCCCGGTAGTTCATCCGAAAAAACATCCTCATATTCACAAACAACTCGAGGTAGACCCAACTCCTACCTCTCCTCGTTCTCTAGGGTAAGGCTTGCTAGCCAACCCATCAACTGCCCGTGCCATCGGGAGTCATACACCCCTTGGGGCAAAGCACCATGCTTGTCCCCCTGCAACTTGAAACAAACACCCTCAGGCGTATAAGCAGTGACCCTCTTCCGATCACAGTCAATCACAACACGGTGTGCCGTCAACCAATCCATCCCTAGGATGACATCAAACTCCGACATGTCCATGACCCTAAGGTCAACGGTGAGTAGAATCCCAGAGATCTCTAACTCACAGTCCCGACATATCTGACCAACCCTCACCCTAGCACCTAGGGGAGAACTCACATGCAATGGCTCCTCCAAGGTCTCAACCTCTAAGCCCAAGTCTTTCACACAAGATGCAGCAATAAATGAATGTGATGCACCAGAATCAAATAATACCCTAGCCCATAAGCGAGAGAGTAGAAATGTACCATGTATCACCGATTGGTCTGTTGGCTCGGTCTGAGGTATCATGGCGTAGACACGCCCCTGGGTTCCCGAAGTACCGGCTTGTGAGCCCTGTCCTCGGCCTCGACCCAAACTCTGGCCCATCTGGCCTGATTGCGTGGCACTCGCACGTGATGTAGTAGGGGTCTGTGCAGCACCCTGGAACTGGTACTGGCTTCCCTGGCCCATAGTGGGGTAGGGAGGAACATAAGGTGTCTGTGTGTGCCCCACTGAAGACTGGGACTGGGATGCCCCATAACTCTGGGATCCCTGCCTCTGAGGACAATCCTTCCTCACATGACCCGGTTGGTGACAATGATAGCAAGTCTTCTGACCTGCTTGGTAAGTAGTCCTGAAATTTCCTCCGCCTTGGGAGAATCGACCCTGGCCTTGGCCTTGATAGCCCCGGCTCTGCCCTTGCTGTCCCTGCGGAGTAGAAGTCCTCTGCCTCTTCCCCGCACTAGAAAAAGAGGATGGTCCCTCCTTCTTCTTGTCCTTAGTACCACCCTCGCGAATATTCCTCGCGTCATCCACCTCTCGTTCAATAGCCATGGCCGTCGTGACCATTAAATCCAGATCTTGTAGGAGAAGACCTACAATTTTCCCCCGAATGGAAAGCTTCAAGCCTTCCTCAAACCTTCTTACCTTAGCCACAGCTGTGGCTACGTAATCATCGGCGAAACGTGTTAGTTCCGTGAACTTCGCCACGTATTCCATCACCGTCATGGTTCCTTGTTTCAATTCCAGAAACTCCCGGTTCTTTGCATGTCGCATGGCCGGTGGGAAATACTTGCCCATGAAGAGCTCCTTGAACTCTTCCCATGTCATAGTCTCAAGGTTTTTCGAGCCCGAGACCCAATCCCACCACACTTGGGATTCTCCTTCTAGCTGGAATGCAGCTAGTGTTATCTTACTGGCGTCGGAAGTGATTCCCATTGCCTTCAAGATCTTCGTAACTTGCCGGAACCAATGGTCAGCCACCATAGGATCCGCCCCTCCCTTAAAAACTGGAGGTTTATGTGCCTTGAACTGTTGGAGGTTACTCATACCTCCTCGGTGTGCAACCGTAGCTGCCATCATGCCCATAGTCTCATTAAAGGCCTGTTGATCGAAGGCCGGTGGTGGTTGATTAGTTCTCCCACCGCCTCGGCGTTCCCTTCCTCGACTAGCCATCTATATTTGTCAGATAGCAAACAAGTCTCACAAAGTATCCCAAAATAGGGATCAAGATTTACAACTTTGAGAATTCTTCTCATTGTCACACTAGCAATGCTTATGCCACCCACTAGTAGACATTTATACCATGAACCACTCCGTCCATCCCTTATTCTGAACCCAAGGTTATGTTTTCTAACCTAATGTGTTCATTTACATATACATTCTACCATGTAGATAATTCACATGTCATGTAAAACATAACATATAGCAAACAAACAATTAACATGTATGCACATGGAATGTAATGGTCTAAACCCATGCCCATCAAGCCCTAGGTTTATCGTAAACCTATGCTCTGATACCAAGCTGTAACACCCCAAAATCCGGGGGTCCCGTTGATAACCCATCAACCCGCGGAAACATCCGTGGATATCGCTCAACCCGACACCACATCAAGAATATCTTTAAGCCGGGATTATAACCCATAATGAAAATTCGGTTTGACATTCATTTGATTCAATTAAAGTCCCATACACCGTAGTTTGTACCCCATTAGGGTCCACTTTGATCATTTAAAGGAAGGAAATTCAAAGCCCAAAGACTTGGCAAAACATTTAAAAATTTCAGATTTTTGGAATGGCTACCGGTAGCCGAAACATTCTGGAAATCAACTACCTGTTGTCTACCGGTAGCTGTTTCCTACTGGAGCTACGACTACCTGTTGGCTACCGGTAGCTGTTTCCTTCTGGAAAACAACTACCTGTTAGCTACCGGTAGCTAAAGGCAGATTTTGCCCAATTCTTTAATTTTTCATTTCCAACCCCTTTTAAACTCTTCCAAGCTCCTACCAAACATATATAATGAAAATTCCCACATTATACATAGTCCATCCAAGTCATATTACATACAACTTCATACATTCATAATTCAAAACATAATGTTTTACAATATTTACATGTCATCAACCATTTTAAAACAAAAGGTTTACAAAATCTTGAGGTAAGGCCACACATAGGCCCCCTTCACCCTTGATGCTCTCCATGGGAGCCAATCGCCGGTGTAAACCCGACACCTGAAAATTGTTTCCCGTATAAGGTGAGCACAACGCCCAGTAGAGATAAACCTATGGAGGTTACTCTTCCCCTAGATGCACATGCTCATGTAATCATCACATAAACATATAACTAAACATTTCTCATACTTATGCATTCTATGATGGAATGCAACAATGCTATGCCATGGAATGAAGTGACACTCACCCATGCGTTTCAACCCGAGTCTTCACCGACTCACACAACACAATGCAAGTGCCAATGTAGTCGAAACCGCCATTCTTGTTACACCTCAATGACGTTAATCACTCTAGGGTCTTGTATAGGGGTGGATGTTCATGGGCTTACACCAAGGGTCTCCAACCCACACGGAATTCACGGACTTCCACCGAGGGTTCCGGATACACCCACACACTTTATGGGCCGAGCCAAGGGAGTACGTACCCCAATCACCGGGCTTTGCACCCAAGAGGTCGTCATGCCTCTTCTTGCTACCCCAACCCAATTCCATTTCATGCATACATACGACCCAAAGGAATCTTCGATCCCTTTCTTCCGAGTCCCTTTATCAATTACCAAGGGTGGCATTTGACTAACCATGCACACCCATACTCACACCCATGACATGTGTCCATGAATGTGATGTCATGCCCATGCTCAAAATGCAATGATTACCATATGATCAACATTTCCCACACTCATGCATATAGCTCATGAATGTGATGTCATGATCATGCCCAATATGTAATGTATACTACATGAGCAATAATCAACACATATCTTCACATTCCATGGAATTTAAATCATAAGCATATAAATTCCATAAACCATCATAAACAACATATCAATGAGCATATGTCCACACATCCATAACACATTCCAACATGCAATTCCAATGGCATCACACAACCATTTAAACAATTAAGGCATTTTATCAAACACCTTATAGGCACAAATTATAAACACATAGCATGCTTATCCAAACACACTTCCTCATCCCAAATTCATGGAACCATGCATATCTATATATAAATCTATATATATACATATATATATACACTTATCTACATCTAGAACAAGAATAGACCAAAGTAGGAGAACCCCTACCTCAATAGAGATGTAGGCAATCTCTATACACCAAAATCACTCAAAAACCAAGACTTTCCCCAAACTTCACCTTTGGATCTTCGGTGAAACGCCTTGTTTTTGGTACGTAGTCGAAGCCCTCGACGAGTAGACGAACTTTAACTCTTGGACTATAGCCTTCCAACCAAAGGAACTTGGTGGATCTTGAAGAAGAAAGGTAGAAAATTAGGTTTCTCTTTTCTCTCTCCTTTTTCTCTCCAACGTGTGAGCTCAGCCGGCCAAGAGAAGAAGAAAATCTGATTTTTCAGATATTTCGGCCACTATTTATAATTTTAAATGTGTAGTCTACATCGCACCGCTCGTTTATTACTTTCGGGTCCGTTTTTCGTCCCGAAACGACTCATTAAGTCCCGGATTAAGTCCAAATAAATTTTATTGGCACATTAATCCAATTATAAGGAATTTTAATATTTCTCGTTTTTGGGGACCTTTAAAAGATCAATCGCCACGCAGTCGTCTCGATCTACGTGAAAAAATCTGACTATCTCGGAATTCAACGAAATTTCTGGTGGTCACTAGATTTCGCGTTACGAATCCAACGACGCACTCCGTTTCCTCATCCGAGGTCTAGAACATATGTATTTTAAATACGCACAGTAGCGACAAATGACTATTTTGCCCTTTTCAAAAAAAAAAATTCAAATTTTCCCGGGTTTCACATTCTCCCCCCCTTAAAAGAATTTCGTCCCCGAAATTCACATACATATATACATTTAATAGCATGCATATGCAACAAGTAATGTACTCTCAATACCAAGCTGTAAGTATGAAAATGTACCTCTATCCTCAAACAGGAAAGGGTAACTGGCACGTACGGTGTCCTCGCGCTCCCATGTCGCCTCTTCCACTCCCCGGTGCTGCCACAGCACCTTCACTAGCCTCACGGTCTTGCCTCGCAAAACCTGTTCTCGGCTATCCATGATACGAACCGGTCCTTCCTCGAAGGTGCCATCCGCATCAACAGTCAACTCATCCCAATCCACCACATGTGTCGGATCTGGAGTATACTTCCGGAGCATGGAGACATGAAATACCGCGTGAACACCCGATAAATTTGGCGGTAACGCCAACCGATAAGCAACTGTACCCACCCTCTCGAGTACCTCGAAGGGCCCGATATACCTCGGTGACAGCTTTCCTCGCTTGCCGAACCTGACCACTCCTCTTGTAGGCATCACCTTCAAGAAGACATGATCACCCACCTCAAACTCCAGGGGTCGCCGCCGTCTATCGGCGTAGCTCTTCTGCCGGCTCTGAACCGTGAGAAGGCGCTTCCGTATCAAGTCCACCTTCTCTGAGGTGTCTCTAATCAACTCTGGACCCGTAGAGGGTCTCTCTCCAACCTCCGTCCAACAAACCGGAGATCTACAAGGCCTCCCATATAATGCCTCATAGGGTGCCATCTGTATGCTCGCCTGATAACTATTGTTATAGGCAAACTCTACCAAGGGTAAGTGATCTTCCCAGCTTCCCCTGAGATCTAGGACGCATGCCCGCAGCATGTCCTCTAGTGTCTGGATATTCCTCTCTGACTGACCATCCGTCTGGGGATGAAAAGCAGTGCTCATCATCAACTGAGTTCCCATAGCTCGCTGGAAACTCTCCCAAAAATGAGATGTGAATCTGGGGTCCCGATCCGATACTATAGATACGGGCACCCCATGCAATCGGACAATCTCCCGTATATATAACCTACAGAATTCTTCCAGTGTGAAGGTCATCCGCACAGCCAAGAAGTGTGCCGACTTCGTAAGCCGGTCCACTATCACCCACACCGCATCATGTCCCCGCGATGTCCGTGGCAAGTGAGTCACAAAATCCATCGTGACATGCTCCCACTTCCACTCAGCTACCTCCAAAGGCTGGAGTAATCCCGCTGGTCTCTGGTGTTCAGCCTTCACTTGCTGACATGTGAGACATCTACCAACAAATTCACCAACTTGTCTCTTCATCCCACTCCAATAATACTGACGACGAAGATCATGATACATCTTCGTGCCCCCTGGATGAACTGCAAAACGGGAACAATGAAATTCCCTAAGAATCTCCTCCCTTAGATCCGGAGATTGGGGAACCACAATCCTTCCCCTATACCGAAGACTACCATCCGAATGAATGGCCCAGCCCTCGTCACCTGTGCCCGACCGCACCCGGTCCTTAATGGACTCTATCTCTGGGTCTTGCCCCTGAGACTCAATCACTCTGCTTAGTAGGGAAGGCGTAGCCACCAAACTTCCCAAGGTACCCTGAGCCTGCCCCATGTAATGTAGCCCAAACTGTCCCACAGTCTCGAGCATTTCCCACTCCCGGGAAGCCATACTAGCCAAGACTCCCCTTGACTTCCGGCTAAGTGCGTCAGCCACCACATTTGCCTTACCAGGATGGTAATGCAACGTGAAGTCGTAATCTTCCAGAAACTCCATCCACCTGCGTTGCCTCATGTTGAGGTCCCGCTGTGTAAAGATGTACTTCAGACTCTTGTGGTCCGAAAACACTTCAAACTGCTCACCATACAGGTAGTGGCGCCAAGCCTTCAAGGCAAAGACAAAGACAATGGCCGCCAACTCCATATCATGTGTAGGGTAGTTCTGCTCGTGGTTCGTCAATTGTCGGGAACCATAAGCTACCACCCTCCCGGACTGCATCAACACGCATCCAAGTCCGTCCTTGGAGGCATCACAATACACTATGTACCTCTTTCCCCTCTCTGGAACTATCAGTATAGGAGCTGAAGTAAGCCTCCTTTTCAATTCCTGGAATGCCTTCTCGCAAGAATCATTCCACTCGAACTTGACCTCTTTCCGAGTCAACTTCGTCATAGGTGCAGCTAACCTAGAGAAGTCCTCGATAAACCGCCGATAATATCCAGCCAATCCCAAGAAACTGCGTATCTCGAAAACTGACTTCGGCCTCTCCCAATTCATGACTGACTCAACCTTCTCCGGGTCTACGGATACACCCGAAGCCGACACCACATGTCCCAAAAATTTCACCTCAGTAAGCCAGAATTCGCACTTGCTGAACTTGGCATACAACTGATGGTCTCTCAAGATTTGAAGAACGACCCTCAAGTGACCCTCATGCTCCTCCTCAGACTTGGAGTAAATCAAGATGTCGTCAACAAAAACCACGATGAACTGATCAAGGTAGGGTTGGAACACCCTATGCATGAGATCCATAAATGCCGCTGGGGCGTTCGTCAATCCGAATGGCATCACTGTGAACTCGAAATGCCCATAACGCGTCCGAAACGCCGTCTTAGGGATATCTGTCTCCCTAACCCTCAACTGATGATAACCGGTGCGGAGATCTATCTTGGAGTAGACCCGCGCCCCTCTCAGCTGATCAAACAAGTCATCAATCCTCGGCAAAGGGTACCTATTCTTGATAGTAACCCTATTCAACTGCCGGTAGTCTATACATAGTCGAAGGGTTTTGTCCTTCTTCTTTGCAAATAACACCGGAGCGCCCCAAGGTGAGGTACTCGGTCTAATGAAACCCCGGTCCAACAATTCCTGCAATTGGACCTTGAGTTCTTGCAACTCAGCAGGCGTCATCCTATGTGGAGTCATAGAAATGGGCGATGTGCCAGGATGTAACTCAATGTTAAAGTCTACATCCCTATGTGGAGGTAATCCCGATAGTTCATCCGGAAAAACATCCTCATATTCACAAACAACTCGAGGTAGACCCAACTCCTGCCTCTCCTCGTTCTCTAGGGTAAGGCTTGCTAGCCAACCCATCAACTGCCCGTGCCATCGGGAGTCATACACCCCTTGGGGCAAAGCACCATGCTTGTCCCCCTGCAACTTGAAACAAACACCCTCAGGCGTATAAGCAGTGACCCTCTTCCGATCACAGTCAATCACAACACGGTGTGCCGTCAACCAATCCATCCCTAGGATGACATCAAACTCCGACATGTCCATGACCCTAAGGTCAACGGTGAGTAGAATCCCAGAGATCTCTAACTCACAGTCCCGACATATCTGACCAACCCTCACCCTAGCACCTAGGGGAGAACTCACATGCAATGGCTCCTCCAAGGTCTCAACCTCTAAGCCCAAGTCTTTCACACAAGATGCAGCAATAAATGAATGTGATGCACCAGAATCAAATAATACCCTAACCCATAAGCGAGAGAGTAGAAATGTACCATGTATCACCGATTGGTCTGTTGGCTCGGTCTGAGGTATCATGGCGTAGACACGCCCCTGGGTTCCCGAAGTACCGGCTTGTGAGCCCTGTCCTCGGCCTCGACCCAAACTCTGGCCCATCTGGCCTGATTGCGTGGCACTCGCACGTGATGTAGTAGGGGTCTGTGCAGCACCCTGGAACTGGTACTGGCTTCCCTGGCCCATAGTGGGGTAGGGAGGAACATAAGGTGTCTGTGTGTGCCCCACTGAAGACTGGGACTGGGATGCCCCATAACTCTGGGATCCCTGCCTCTGAGGACAATCCTTCCTCACATGACCCGGTTGGTGACAATGATAGCAAGTCTTCTGACCTGCCTGGTAAGTAGTCCTGAAATTTCCTCCGCCTTGGGAGAATCGACCCTGGCCTTGGCCTTGATAGCCGCGGCTCTGCCCTTGCTGTCCCTGCGGAGTAGAAGTCCTCTGCCTCTTCCCCGCACTAGAAAAAGAGGATGGTCCCTCCTTCTTCTTGTCCTTAGTACCACCCTCGCGAATATTCCTCGCGTCATCCACCTCTCGTTCAATAGCCATGGCCGTCGTGACCATTAAATCCAGATCTTGTAGGAGAAGACCTACAATTTTCCCCCGAATGGAAAGCTTCAAGCCTTCCTCAAACCTTCTTACCTTAGCCACAGCTGTGGCTACGTAATCATCGGCGAAAAGTGCTAGTTCCGTGAACTTCGCCACGTATTCCATCACCGTCATGGTTCCTTGTTTCAATTCCAGAAACTCCCGGGCCTTTGCATGTCGCTTGGCCGGTGGGAAATACTTGCCCATGAAGAGCTCCTTGAACTCTTCCCATGTCATAGTCTCAAGGTTTTTCGAGCCCGAGACCCAATCCCACCACACTTGGGATTCTCCTTCTAGCTGGAATGCAGCTAGTGTTATCTTACTGGCGTCGGAAGTGATTCCCATTGCCTTCAAGATCTTCGTAACTTGCCGGAACCAATGGTCAGCCACCATAGGATCCGCCCCTCCCTTAAAAACTGGAGGTTTATGTGCCTTGAACTGTTGGAGGTTACTCATACCTCCTCGGTGTGCAACCGTAGCTGCCATCATGCCCATAGTCTCATTAAAGGCCTGTTGATCGAAGGCTGGTGGTGATTGATTAGTTCTCCCACCGCCTCGGCGTCCCCTTCCTCGACTAGCCATCTATATTTGTCAGATAGCAAACAAGTCTCACAAAGTATCCCAAAATAGGGATCAAGATTTAAAACTTTGAGAATTCTTCTCATTGTCTCACTAGCAATGCTTATGCCACCCACTAGTAGACATTTATACCATGAACCACTCCGTCCATCCCTTATTCCGAACCCAAGGTTATGTTTTCTAACCTAATGTGTTCCTTTACATATACATTCTACCATGTATATAATTCACATGTCATGTAACACATAACATATAGCAAACAAACAATTAACATGTATGCACATGGAATGTAATGGTCTAAACCCATGCCCATCAAGCCCTAGGTTTATCGTAAACCTATGCTCTGATACCAAGCTGTAACACCCCAAAATCCGGGGGTCCCGTTGATAACCCATCAACCCGCGGAAACATCCGTGGATATCGCTCAACCCGACACCACATCAAGAATATCTTTAAGCCGGGATTATAACCCATAATGAAAATTCGGTTTGACATTCATTTGATTCAATTAAAGTCCCATACACCGTAGTTTGTACCCCATTAGGGTCCACTTTGATCATTTAAAGGAAGGAAATTCAAAGCCCAAAGACTTGGCAAAACATTTAAAAATTTCAGATTTTTGGAATGGCTACCGGTAGCCGAAACATTCTGGAAATCAACTACCTGTTGTCTACCGGTAGCTGTTTCCTACTGGAGCTATGACTACCTGTTGGCTACCGGTAGCTGTTTCCTTCTGGAAAACAACTACCTGTTAGCTACCGGTAGCTAAAGGCAGATTTTGCCCAATTCTTTAATTTTTCATTTCCAACCCCTTTTAAACTCTTCCAAGCTCCTACCAAACATATATAATGAAAATTCCCACATTATACATAGTCCATCCAAGTCATATTACATACAACTTCATACATTCATAATTCAAAACATAATGTTTTACAATATTTACATGTCATCAACCATTTTAAAACAAAAGGTTTACAAAATCTTGAGGTAAGGCCACACATAGGCCCCCTTCACCCTTGATGCTCTCCATGGGAGCCAATCGCCGGTGTAAACCCGACACCTGAAAATTATTTCCCGTATAGGGTGAGCACAACGCCCAGTAGAGATAAACCTATGGAGGTTACTCTTCCCCTAGATGCACATGCTCATGTAATCATCACATAAACATATAACTAAACATTTCTCATACTTATGCATTCTATGATGGAATGCAACAATGCTATGCCATGGAATGAAGTGACACTCACCCATGCGTTTCAACCCGAGTCTTCACCGACTCACACAACACAATGCAAGTGTCAATGTAGTCGAAACCGCCATTCTTGTTACACCTCAATGACGTTAATCACTCTAGGGTCTTGTATAGGGGTGGATGTTCATGGGCTTACACCAAGGGTCTCCAACCCACACGGAATTCACGGACTTCCACCGAGGGTTCCGGATACACCCACACACTTTATGGGCCGAGCCAAGGGAGTACGTACCCCAATCACCGGGCTTTGCACCCGAGAGGTCGTCATGCCTCTTCTTGCTACCCCAACCCAATTCCATTTCATGCATACATACGACCCAAAGGAATCTTCGATCCCTTTCTTCCGAGTCCCTTTATCAATTACCAAGGGTGGCATTTGACTAGCCATGCACACCCACACTCACACCCATGACATGTGTCCATGAATGTGATGTCATGCCCATGCTCAAAATGCAATGATTACCATATGATCAACATTTCCCACACTCATGCATATAGCTCATGAATGTGATGTCATGATCATGCCCAATATGTAATGTATACTACATGAGCAATAATCAACACATATCTTCACATTCCATGGAATTTAAATCATAAGCATATAAATTCCATAAACCATCATAAACAACATATCAATGAGCATATGTCCACACATCCATAACACATTCCAACATGCAATTCCAATGGCATCACACAACCATTTAAACAATTAAGGCATTTTATCAAACACCTTATAGGCACAAATTATAAACACATAGCATGCTTATCCAAACACACTTCCTCATCCCCAATTCATGGAACCATGCATATCTATATATAAATCTATATATATACATATATATATACACTTATCTACATCTAGAACAAGAATAGACCAAAGTAGGAGAACCCCTACCTCAATAGAGATGTAGGCAATCTCTATACACCAAAATCACTCAAAAACCAAGACTTTCCCCAAACTTCACCTTTGGATCTTCGGTGAAACGCCTTGTTTTTGGTACGTAGTCGAAGCCCTCGACGAGTAGACGAACTTTAACTCTTGGACTATAGCCTTCCAACCAAAGGAACTTGGTGGATCTTGAAGAAGAAAGGTAGAAAATTAGGTTTCTATTTTCTCTCTCTTTTTTCTCTCCAACGTGTGAGCTCAGCCGGCCAAGAGAAGAAGAAAATCTGATTTTTCAGATATTTCGGCCCCTATTTATAATTTTAAATGTGTGGTCTACATCGCACCGCTCGTTTATTACTTTCGGGTCCGTTTTTCGTCCCGAAACGACTCATTAAGTCCCGGATTAAGTCCAAATAAATTTTATTGACACATTAATCCAATTATAAGGAATTTTAATATTTCTCATTTTTGGGGACCTTTAAAAGGTCAATCGCCACGCAGTCGTCTCGATCTACGTGCAAAAATCTGACTATCTCGGAATTCAACGAAATTTCTGGTGGTCACTAGATTTTGCGTTACGAATCTAACGACGCACTCCGTTTCCTCATCCGAGGTCTAGAACATATGTATTTTAAATACGCACAGTAGCGGCAAATGACTATTTTGCCCTTTTCAAAAAAAAAAATTCAAATTTTCCCGAGTTTCACACATTTAATGGGTGTTTTTATACAACAAAATCTTGTGTCTTACTGGGCAACGGATTTTGGAATCGCACCGCCGGCTCCGTGGGCCTATCTACACTTTTTGGACTTACACCGTCGGAGTGTATGAACCAAGTGGTTTAGGGTTTTTCACCCAAGGAAGTCGTCATGCCCCTTCTTGCTATACCCAACACAAGTTTTCCTTATGCAACATGCGACTCAAAAAGAATCGTCGATCCACTTTTTCCTGAGCCCACATATCAAGCACCAAACAAGGTGTTGATTAAATCTATGCATCTCCCACACACCAACACTCATGCAATTGTCCCATGAATGTGATGCCATGAACATGCTCAATGTACAATGGTGTAAAATGAGCAATATATCCACATACCATGGAATTTAGATCATAAGCATATAATTTCCTTACATCATCGTAACTTCATGGCAATTATATCAAGTGCATATAACTACCAATATCATATTCATGTCAACTTATCAAAGTCATGTCTTGACAACATAGAGTATAAATTTAATCATCTCTATACACATAAACATGTTATCACAATAACATTGAAAGAATCTCATTTCATCAACCAAGGCATTTAACAAACACCTTTAAGGCATATAACATATTTTCTCATTTTAAGCAAAGCAACAACTTCCAACACACAAGGCATTGTCTTCAATATCACCAAGTTTTATAGTGAATCACATATAACTTCCACATATTAAAATTTAGCTAGCCACAAGCCTAAGCCAATTTCATGCTCACCTTTTCATTCTCATAACCATAAACACATATATACATCATTACACATGCATATATATATCCTTAATCTAGCTACACCTAGGGTAGAATGATCCAAGATAGGAATAACCCCTACCTCAATAGAAGTGTAAACAACCTCTATGCACCAAAACAAGCCCAAAAGCTTTGGTTTCCAAAATTTCTCCCTTTGAATATTCAGTGAAACGCTTTGTTTTTGGTACGTATTCGAAGCCCTCGTCGACGTGATCACTTCTCCCTTCTAGCTCGACGAAATCCGAGCGACGGTTGTCGGAGAAATCGCCGGAGAAAGGCTTAAGAAAACCCTTTTCTCTCTCCTCTCTTTCTCTCTCTCTTTGAACGGCTGAACAAGGCTCAAGTGGGCTTAGAAGATCTGATTTTTCAGATATTTTAGCCCTATTTATAGTTTTAAATACTCGGCCCACGTCGCGCCACGTGTCCTTCGCTTAATCGGGTCCGATTTCGTCCCGAAACGATTCATTTGATCCCAGTTTAAGTTCAAATTAATTTTATTTGAACTTTAACTTAATTTTAAGGAAATTTTATAAAATTTATTTATGGGGACGTTCGTGAGGTAATCCGCCATGCAGTCGCCTCGAACAACGTGCAAAATCCGACTATCTCGGAATTCGACGAATTTTCTAGTGGTTACGAGATTTCGCGTTGTGAATCCAATGGCGAACTCCGTTTCCTCATCCAAGGTCTAGAACATATGTATTTTAAATACGCACAGTAGTGGCAAATGACTATTTTGCCCTTTTCGGAAAAAGTTCAGATTTTCCCGGGTTTTACAAAGCAAGTGTAATTTAAGGATGGAACATGCAAGAATAGTGTGGAAGACCTTCACCACATTCCAGCAAATCAGCACCGTCCGGACGGTAGCTAAGGCGGTTCAGCTTCTTCTCCTTCATTCCAGACATTCTTTTGGCCTATAAATAGGTCTGTCTAGCCAGCCTAACCGAGAGCTTAGAGAGAGAGGGGGAGTTCCAGGAAGCCTTGGAGAGAATTCAAACACAATACAAAGAGGAATTCAAAGAAAGATTCAAGAATCCAAGGGGAGATCCTGTCCAACCTACTTTCCAGCCAAAATTCTGTTATTTCTACATTTTTGTTATGTTTTTTCTACTTGGAAAGTTGAACTTCCGCCACCTTTGTGTCTTAACTGATATTAAGGGTGGTTGTATTTCAATTATTCATTGGGAAAGGAGTGTCAGTGTTTGTATTTTATTTAGTATTGTAATGAAACTTACCCGCACTTCTTGCTTGTTTATAGCAATGGGGTGTGAGTAGTTTACTTATACCCTTCAGTAAAGGGTGAACATATGTATATTATTGGTTAATTATAGAAATGCCGATGTTTAATTATGATTTATTGATGTATATACCTCCCTTAATTGATGGATGATTATATTTATAATATGCTCATGGTTATGAACACCGAGCAATACTTAATATTCTATATCATACTATCTACTATTATGTACTTCATGAATGATACAGTGATGTACTTAATTGGGTGTTACGTAAAATTCGATTGATTGGTTATAGACGGGTTAAATTTCGGCATAGCCAATGCTTTCAGTTCAATACGTAACACAGAATTATGTCATCAGTGAATCATCAACCTGCCGGTGGAATATCTAAAGTGTTCCAACTGAATTGATTGACCTTCTGGTACACTAAGGATGTTTAACTGTTGCATTGTACAAAACTGTCAGATGAATAACTAAAGTGATCCTCTTGAATGGCTTGACCTTCTGGTTCATTAAGGTTGTTTAACTGATATATAAGACAAAATTGTCAATTGAGTAATTCCAGTATTCCTCCTGAATGGCTTGACCTTCTGGTTTACTTGAATTAGTCAATTGTTGCATATACCTACCAGCTAACCTAAACAGTTGTTGTATTATGGTTCAATATACATCAAACCTACCAGTTAACTTTCCAGTGACCTGGAAGTTAATTGTTGTAAGGTGGCATTTCCAGTACTTAACCAATATAAAGCATATGGAATCCTTAAACTGAAGGGTGCCTTTCATATTAGTGTCTTTTAACAGTTTACCTACGCATTTAATTTACTCAGTCTAGTTATCAATCTAAGCTCACTTCACAAGCTATCTCATGTTACACTGCTTTAACAACAACTTCACTGTTTTATTTTAAATTTCAATTATTAAAACTCTTCGTGGGATCGATCTTGGACTTAAACTGAGAAAACTACAATTCGACCACTTATACTTGGGGGTATGATATAAAGGAGGTCACGAAACAGGTCGAATCACACATTTTCAAGGAGTTCTGATCCCATGGATGCAAACAAGTGGATCCATTGGAGGCATGACTTACCTCTCACAACCCCTCCTGGGGAATTCAGGGGCCATTCCTGGTCCATTTCTAACCTCTAGGTTCCTACCTGGATAAAAATTAGGGAATATTTCAATAGGTTCTGCCAAAGAAACCATGTTAAAATTGTTTTGGTGTGGTGGATCAGGTCTTACATTAGGCACCATTGGCGGTAACCTTTTTTTCTCCATAGGGTTAGTGTTTCTTTATTCCGCCATTTGATTTCTAAAGACGGTGGTTGATTTCTAATTTATTGGCCCTAATATTGGTTTCTAGATACCCATTAATTCATTCATGGAATTAACTAAAATCTTGCCTTATGAGAGAATTAGGATTATACAATACCTATTTCAAATTTTGCACAAATTATTGCATTTGCACACTATCTTTGTGACGCCCCTAAAACCGGGGGTCTTTTGTCAAATCGTTGATCACACGTCAATAACATTCCCTGCACTGGGATCATAAACCACACAGCGTTTGGGCAGAGTCTCCCTTGTACCGGGCATTCCCAAATGCACAACCTGTGTACATTTAACCATTTGGCCCATCCAAGTCTAACACACATCAATTTATACTTATCATTACACCATGTACCTTTTTTGAGCAAAAGGAGTCAACGCCCGAAGGCTTAGCAAAAGCATTTCAAAATTTTGAAACTTGAAGAAAGCCTACTGGTAGAAGGTCTCTAAGTTCTATTGGTAGAAGTGCTCACTGGACTGAGATTTTAGAAAACTGGGGGAAACCTACCGATAGAAGAAGTCCTTGTTCTACCAGTAGAGAAACCTTCTGGAATTCTTCTACCAGTAGGAAAGATCGACGTTTTACCGGTAGGAGAACCCACTGGAAATGTTCTACCGGCAAAACTCAACGTTCTATCGGCAGAACTGTCTACTAGAAAAGTTCTACTGGTAGAAGAACTCGACATTCTACCGGTAGGTCTTCCCGCTTTTCCCCCGATTCGATCCTTTTTCAATTCCAATTCATTCCAACATTGTATGTCATCAACCCAAACTCATATAACATGTAATTTTGCATTAAACATAGTCCATATGAGTTCGATTACAATCAATTTCATACAATCACATGTCCAAAACTAAATTTCATAATAGTTTTACAAAAACATGATTTAAAAGTCACATTTTGGCTTTTCTTTATCAATAAGGGCCCGAGTGAGAGTCGTTCACCGGCCCATGTCCCGCACCTGAAATATTGTTCCCATAAAGGATGAGTCACGCTCAATAGGGTATCTCCTAAAGAGGCTACTCCCCAACCTAGGTGCATATGAAATTTTCACATGCAATTCAACAAGCAACAATGATTCATTCAACAATACGCAATTCAATAATGGAATCCTCTATGTCATGCCATGATATGAGATGAGACTCACACATGTAACTCAACCCGAGCCTTCACCGATTCCCTCAACACATACAATGCCATGTGTATGAAACCGGACATCCCAAGCCCCGGCCATTGATGTTACACACCCATTGACTATTTTATAAAACAACCATGTGTCTTTCTTGGGTACACGGATTTTGGTGTCTCACTGCCGGTTCCGCACGCCGATACACTTTTTTGGACTTGCACTGTCGGAAGTGTATAAACCAGTAACTAGGTCTTGCACCCGAGGGAGAATCTAGCCATTTTTGCTATACCCGACACAAGTTTTCATGCAACCATACAACTCAGTCGGACCTAGGTCCAACCTTCCTGAGTCCACGTCTCAACCACCAAGAATAGCGTTTGATTCAAAAACATGAACACACACACCCACACTCATGTCAATGCCCACGAATGCGATGTTTCCCGTGCATATGCAAATGTAATGTACAATTGCATCTAATATCATTATGTAACCAAGTTTTCAATTGCAATATCATCATCATGTTCCACATTTCATGAGGGCAATGTGAACCACTTAGATAACCATCAACAACCACAATGTCAATATATCAAGGTGCATATACCAACATCAAATCTCAATCATGTTATAACATAATCAATGCAAATAACACACTTAATCCACATAGGCATTTAATCAAACACTTTCAAGACATAAATATAAACACATAGCATGCCCAATTAATACAATTCCCAAGAAATCACAAGCTAGTAATTTCTAAATACCCAATTCATGCTAGAATTGATTTTAACCATTTTCAATACCCATTTCCTCATTTCAACTACCATAGGCAAGTGCTATACATGAGAATACATCTCTAACACCCTACCCATTTCATATATCAACCCTGGGTTGGAAATAACCTAATTAGGAAAGGAACCCTACCTCTTGAAGTGTAAAACAACGGTAGAAAACTCCCAAGACCTGAAACAAGCTCTAATCCTTGCTTTCTCCAAAATCCCGTCTTTGGAACTTTGCCCAAATCTTCGATTTTTGGTATGGTCTTGTAGCCCGCGTCGAGTAGAACAACTTTTATTCTTGGCCCGAGGTGATTCGACCAAAGGAACGTAGTAGATCCTAGAGAGAAGTTGAAGAAACCCTAGCCTTCCCTCTCTTCTTTCTATTTTTCGGAAAATCTGATGGGTATGGGGAGAAAATCAGATTTTCTCTCCTATTTATACCCTTTAGGTGTTTGGTCCTCATTGCGCCACACGTTCTCCTCTCTCGGGTTCGATTTTGTCCCGGTTCAAGTTTAAAATATTTTTATTTGAACTAACTTTAAATTATTTTTCACTTTTCGCAATTTAATTCTCAATCTCGTTTATTTAGGTCACGCGACACCTGATTACTTCGTAAAACGCAAAAAAAAATCGATTGTCTCGGAATTCAATGAAAATTAACTGGGTAACTAAATTTTGCAAGACGAATTCAACGGTGAGGTACGTTTCATCATCCAAGTTCTAGAAAAATTTGATTTTTCAACCCGTACCATAGTGGCTAAATTACTGTTTTGCCCTTTTCATAAAAATTCAAATTTACTCGGGTATTGGACTAACCATTTTCTGGATTTGCAAAGTTCACTAGGTTGGCACTTGAACTTGCTTCATGATTTTCACTATTTGGCATCATTTCCATATGTTCATTTCTTTTTGTGTCAAATATAATATCGTCTTGCTTCCTAATTCGAACCGTTTTTTATCCAAGTTAGTAATGTTGTCTCACTGGACGAGCCAAAAGATTGTTGCTCCAAAATCTATTGGGATCAACAAAAATGTCTCAATTGATAGATAGTTTTAAGGTGATTATTTGGAATGGGTTCAATTACTTTATTTTAGGACTTCCTTTGATAAAAACTATTGTTCCAGGAGGGGGAACCTAATGTGGATCTTCCATCGCAATTATACATGTGGAGCAATAAACAATTTACCCAGAGGGAGATGAATAGGTTTTTCAATTTTAGTCCAACTGATTACCAATTAAAACTTAAATCACTACAATTACCTTGTCTCACAATGATATAACAATTAATGTGATAACCCCTTTAACCACCACAACCCACTTTTACCATGAAAATTTATTAAATTAATATTTAATTAATTCACTCATAATCAATTTCACTTTGATCCCAAATCTCAAACCCAATTGGACACTATAGTTGAATGAATATTCAAACAATCAAAATATCAAACATATAGTGCACGTGTGTGAAAACAATCACAAGTGTATATGATAAACAGTAAATAGACAAGTTATTTGTTGATGTGGAAAACCCTCCTCGAAAAAAATCGTGTGAACCTTCTCGGTTCACCAAAGCCTAATCCATTATTTTCTAAATTAACATAAAAGTACTCGAATCTTATACCTTAACCAATACCATGGTTAGATATTTTTTTCCTTCTTACCTCTTCGCCAAAGGCCCTCTTTCAATGTCTAGTGTAACTTCACTTGGAAGTCCCCTCCGCACGGTTCATCTAGACCTCGAGTATTCATGGGCACGCCAATGATCTTTGATATGCACACCCAATGGTTTTATCAAACTATCAAGATTTTCTTCTCCAAGTTGTGAGATTAGGTAGAATCTCTAATGGTAGCCTTTTGGATCTTAGGGATCTAGGTTATGGTGGAAGTTCTCAAAGTAGAAAGATGATGTTCTCTCTTAGAAATCTCACAAGAGGCTTGGCCAAGGTGTGAGAAAGGCTCTCCCTATTTATAGGTCTATAATAAGGGTAGTATTAGTAAATAAGAAAACTCAAATTTGTGAATAATCGCTCGATCGGTGGGAAGGCGGTTAGAGGGCGGTTGTCAGTAGAATGAAAATCACATTTCAATCCCGACTAAGGCAAGCATCGCTGGAGTGAGCTCACAGAGCGAGTCCTATGCTGCCTTCTGTGGTCTTTTTCCTTTTTCTTTCCTAAGCCACAAAGAGACCTCTCTAGCAAAAGAGTGAGCATTGATCGGTCCCTACAAGTTATTAAGAATAAAACTACGGAAAAACTTGTCTTCTTCAGCACTAAAAGGTGTTGCTCAAATAGGGGTTCAATTATGACTCGAACTATATTTTCAAAACTCGTAAATGGTTTAAAAAATCTTTTCTTTTAAAATCACCTTGGAGTCATAGTCGAATTACTTACAATTCTATCTTCATCCTACTCAACCTAAGTTAAAAATAACTAAGGGTTCATCTTAAGTGTCTAAGTGATTACTTTGTCCTAAGCATGAAGGTGGATACAGAGGTTGAATGATGTTACTTTGACGCTTGATCTCCTCCATTTAATGATACTTTCAGATCTTGAACTTGATAGTATCATGACCATGGAATAAATTAAGATTTACAATGGACTCCAAGAAATTAGTCAATTACAAATATGATCTAACAATCTCCCCATTTGGCAATTTTGTGACAAAATACACAAGTTAGAAATCAAGATTACAACTCAAAACCATTGAACAAAAGAATTGTAAATCTAATCTCAATGTTCATATACGCATCCTAAATCTCTATCTAGTACAATGATCTACTTCTTTAGATGAAGATGTAAGATAGTAGTCCTGCACATCACCACTCAAACCAAAACCTCGTGAAACACATCAAATGTTAGAGAAAGCACCAAGATAAACATAGGGCATAAGTATGTATAAATCATGCAAGTGCAAATATATAACGTTTTCACAAGTAAAATAACAAGTGAAAAATAAAGAAAGTAAAATAGATGACTTTATGCCAAGTTTGCAAATTTACTCCCCCTGAGTATTTGAAAAAACTCACCCTTTCTATATTCACATGCAACATATCTAGTTTAGTCAAGAGTAAATCTCCCCGATTCGTCTCATATTTATCTAAAAAATTCTTTCCCTTTTGTCACAAATGCGAACCCAATGACAACATACAATAAGCATGGTATAGAATCAAGTTTCCCGACATATCCTTATCTTATTTGCTATAAATGTCAATTCAATGATGGCATATAATACTCATGACATCGAATTATAGTATAACAAAAAAGTATGAATGCACATCAACTAGCCAAATCATGCAAGTAAACTGAGCAAGAGACAAACGAGGAATATAACTCAAAGTCAAATATGATAAGCAATCAATAGTAGGACCAAAAGTATGTCACAACAAACAAAAATAAGCTAAACAAATAAAAAGTCAATAAAAGACATAAAAATAAAGAGTACTTTAGTACAGGCCATGAATAAATATAAAAACACTTTCAACCTCATATATGACCTATAATACAAGTCGCTATAAAGCTACAGCTCAAATAACTGCACCAAACTCCACCATCTCCTCCCTGAGTCTTAGGCTCGTCTGTATCAATGAATCCTGCATTCTATAGCATATGCGTGATATGTTGGCAAATATCTCTTTGATCTCTCATAATGCTTGTCATACCCTCATCAATTGCATCTAGTCTAAGAGTAGTTGATTAGCACTCAAAAGTAGCATATTGTTACACTCTTTTTGGACTAATTATACTTTGATTGAGTTTAAATGATGATATTTTAGGTTCTAAAGTGAAGGGAAGTCCAAAGGCATCCAAGAAGTACATCTGAGGGTAACAAGCAGCTCCTTAAGGACATAAACTGGAAAAAAACGTCACCCAATGTTCGAATGTCCAGTGGAACCCTATTGTCCAGTGAAACCCTAATGAAGACCAGTGGATGAAGACCGGTGGATGAAGACCGGTAGATGAAGACTGGTAGTTGGTTCAATATTTTGGCCTATAAATAGACCCATTGTTGGAACATTTTAAAAAAAGAAAAAAGGGAATTTAGAGAGCAAAATTTATTTCATCTTTTGTAGCTTCCATTTCAATTCATGTATTGAAGATTTTATGCTTATGTTCTTATGGTAAGAGTTCTTTCTTCTAATTGTCATTTCTTTATAGCTTTTATATTTACTTGCTTGTATAAATATAATGGAAGGCTGAGCCTCCTCTTCTAATTGTCATTTCTTTATAGCTTTTATATTTACTTGCTTGTATAACCATAATGGAAGGCTGAGCCTCCTCTTCTAATTGTTACTTGTATTTGCGTACATCAAGAGATATAGCTTATCCTTCGGTTGTGGTGGAAACCCTCCAAGGATAACTAGCTTTCTTCTATTTTATTGTTCATGCATTTTACTTCCATTGCTTGAGCATCCTTCTTCTTAGAGGAGTGAAACTCTCCCACCTTTTTAGTGATTTACCAAAGCCGGGAAGGGTGGAACGTGATTCACTCGTTCTCTATCGAAGAACGACTCCTTGTTTAGCTATTTTACTTTAAAGCATTTCGCTTCTAGTGCTTGAGCATTTTACTTTGTAACACCTTTGCTTATGGGGATGAGTATCATTCATCATTCTAGCTTTACCATAGCTATGAAGGGTGAGTAGTCCTCATTCACTCTTTGGGAAGGGATGATAGATATGTAAAAGATTAATCCGGACATTATGTTTGTGTATCACCTTTATGCTTAAATGTTCTATACTCCACTTGATTTTTGGGTGATTGAATGCACCTAGCAAAGTAAGGGTACTTTGTATAATCAACGGATCTTTCTATGATAAATGGATGACTCCTACATGGAAAGACCCATTGATTCAAGGCAAGTACCCTAACTAACTCTTCATGACAAACTTTCAATGTCCACCATTATTGAACTTCATTCCTATCTTCCGATTAATTTGCCGTTGACACGGGAGTTAATTGAGTTATAAAGCACAAACATAATGCACCGGACAATCAACTACATATTCTGATTCCCGAACCAAAGAGTGTTTGTTACATTTAATCATCTTATATTTTGTCTAGAAAAATACCCATTGGAAAGAATCTTACATTCTATCCAAAACTTTCCACAACTTCAAAATCATAATATTTCCAGTTACAAGTCTTTCTCACTATTTACTTCAAAGAACACCAACCATAGTTCCCTGAGGATTCGACTCTGGACTCAAACCGGATTATTACTACAACTTGACCGCCTGCACTTGGGTGTACACATTTCGGATCAAGTCAAGTTTTTGGCGCCGTTGCCGGGGAATCATAAAATGTGCTCTTTTTAGAAAAAGGTGAAAAAAAAAAAAAAAAAAAAACCTCTCTTTTTGTATATATTTTTGCCTTATTGTGAATAATTTTGTTTTTTTATGACTGACACCAATTGCCTCTATCAAAATTTGCCTGCTGAATCTTCTGGGTCTGTAAATCAACTTGAACCACCTTCACCCAAATCAGAAGCCGATTCTTGTAACTTCAATATGGCAAATATTGATAGGCAGGGTGAAGATCATGTGAGAGAGGGGGAAGTACCCAACATTCGAACATTGCGGGATTACTTACATCCCACAAGGAATAGTGTCCCCTCTTGTTTTGTTTTTCCGGAGAATGCGCCCCACTTCACTGTGAAGACGGGGACAGTTCAATTACTCCCTCAATTCCATGGATTTGAATCTGAAAATCCATATCTGCACATAAAAGATTTTGAGGAGGTATGTGGAACTTTTCAAGACAATTCTGAACTAGCCAAAATGAAACTTTTCCCTTTTTCTTTAAAGGACAAAGCCAAACAATGGTTAAATTCTTTAAAAGCTCTTTCAATCCCTAGTTGGCAGACTCTACAGAATGAATTTTTCAGAAAATTCTTTCCTCTGCACCGCACTAATGCACTCAAAAGACAAATCATGAATTTTTCGGTCAAAGAAGGGGAAACTTTTTATCAAAGCTGGGAGAGATTCAAAGATCTTCTCCAATCTTGTCCACACCATGCTTTTGAAAATTGGACTTTGGCAGGTTTTTTCTATGATTCCTTGCCCACTAGGTTACGACAGTTTGTCGAAATGATGGCTCAAGGAGAGTTCATGGGAAAAAGTCCGGAGGAGGCATTCAATTTTTTTGATACCATATCTGACAGTTCTCAAATGTGGGACTCAGCCTCTCCTACCACTGTAGAAGCCAAACCACCTACTTTCCAAGGGGGTAAGTATGTCTTGAGAGAAGATGATGATCTTAGAGCAAAAATGTCCACTTTGTCTCGAAAGCTTGAAGCTTTAGAGATGAAAAAGGTCCATCAAGTTGATGTTGTCTCTCCCACAGAACAAGTGTGTGGGATTTGTGCGCTAACAGGGCATCCTACTGGGGAATGCCCGACCATTCCGGCATTCAAAGAAGTTTTGTTGGAACAAACAAATGCCATTTCCAATTTCAACAAGCTTTACTCCAACCCATACTCTGAAACATACAATCCAGGGTGGCGGAACCACCCAAATTTCAGTTGGAGAAACACACAACCAACCCCCATGAATCAGCAACAAAGTCCACAACAACCACCTCAAGGACCTCCACAATATCCTCATCAACAAGGGCCACCACAACCACCTCAAGGGCCACCACATCCACCTCAAGTACCTCCACAATATCCTCCATATCAACCACCGCACAAAAGGAGCCTTGAAGATACATTGAATCAATTCATGCAAACCCAAATGGGCTATAACAATAGTTCTACTCAGGCTTTTATTGATTTCAAGGCCCAGACCACACAATCTTTTGAGGATCTCAAAGGCCACATTCAAAAGCTGACCCAGTCCATGAGCACACATGAGAAGGGAAAATTTCCTGCCCAACCAAAGCCTCCACAAGGCCAATTTCAGGTGGGAAATCCATCAACTATGGAAACTCCACAAGACCAAGCCAAAACTGTCACCACATTGAGAAGTGGCAAAAAGATTGACAAGTCCATCAGAAACATGCTGATTCCAGACCCAAAACCAGACTCAATTCCAGCCAACCCATTAAGTGAGCCAGAACTTGCAACAAAAAATGACTGTGATCCCATGATTGAACAAGAACCAGAGCCATCAAGGGAAGAAGAACCCTCGTGTTCTATTCCTACTCCTTTCCCTCATAGACTCAAGAGCATACAGAAAGCAAACAATCAGTCTGAAATTTACGAGCTTTTCAAGCAAGTAAAAATCAACATCCCACTTCTGGATGCAATCCAACAGGTTCCAGCTTATGCCAAGTTTCTAAAAGACTTGTGCACAGTCAAAAGAAGCCAAAATGTTCAAAAAAGAGCCTTCCTCACAGAGCAAGCCAGTGCCCTACTTCAACACAAAATCCCTCCAAAGTACGAAGATCCAGGGTGCCCCACTGTGTCATGTGTCATTGGAAATTTCAAAATTGAGCAAGCATTGTTAGACCTTGGAGCTAGTGTCAACTTGCTTCCTTTCTCTGTCTACCAGCAGTTGGGTTTAGGTGAACTCAAACCCACTTGCATCACACTCCAATTGGCAGATAGATCTGTAAAAATTCCTAGGGGTATTGTTGAAGATGTACTTGTCCAAGTAGATAATTTTGTCTTCCATGTAGACTTCATTGTTCTAGATACTCATCCAGAAGTTCATTCAGAAACTCCAATTCCTGTCATTCTTGGTCGACCTTTTCTAGCAACCTCCAATACACTAATCAATTGCAGGAATGGTATTATAAAATTGACTTTTGGGAATATGACTTTCGAAATGAACGTCTTTGACATTGCAAAACACCCAAGAGAGTACGAGGAGGTAGGAGAAATAAATTTCATTGAGTCATTGATACAAGCACATCTGAATGACTCATTCTGTGAGGATCTTAGTGAATCAACTTTGTCAAAATCTGACTCATCTGACTCTCTGGAACAAAACTCCATTGAGTGCCCTACCTTCAATGTGGGGACATGGGCTCCTAAATTTGAAGAAATTTCATCAAGTGGTACAAAACCACTATCTTCAAGTGACAGGCCACCAAAGCCTGAACTGAAACCGCTCCCATCTGATCTTAAGTATACATTTTTAGGTGAGGATAAATCTTACCCAGTGGTAATTTCTTCAAAAATCACAGACTTGCAAGAAGCTCAATTAATTGAAGTTCTTAAAAGTCATAAAAGCACCATTGGGTGGACCATCGCTGATTTGAAAGGTATAAGCCCGTTAATTTGTAATCATGCCATATACCTTGAAGAGGACTCAAAACCCTCTCGTCAAATGCAGCGACGATTGAATCCTCACATGAAAGAGGTTGTGAGACTGGAAGTGCTCAAACTCCTGGATGCAGGGATAATTTTTCCTATCTCCGATAGCAAATGGGTTAGTCCAACCCAAGTTGTACCAAAGAAATCTGGAGTCACAGTAGTCAAAAATGATGCAAATGAACTCGTGCCAACACGAGTCGTCACAGGATGGCGAATGTGCATTGACTATCGAAAACTCAATCTGGTGACTAGAAAAGACCATTTTCCTCTTCCTTTCCTTGACCAAGTCCTCGAGAGAATAGCAGGCCATGAATTTTACTGTTTCCTGGATGGGTATTCCGGATACAATCAAATTGAGATAGCTCTGAATGACCAAGAAAAGACCACATTCCCATGTCCATTTGGCACCTTTGCATTCAAAAGGATGTCATTCGGACTTTGTAACGCTCCTGCAACATTTCAAAGATGTATGCTGAGCTTGTTCAGTGACATGGTCGAAAAATTTTTGGAAATCTTCATGGATGATTTCTCGGTATATGGTGACTCATTTGATTTGTGTCTAGCTAACCTAGAAAAAGTTTTGATGAGATGCAAAGAGGAAAATCTGGTGCTTAACTGGGAGAAATGTCATTTCATGGTGAATCAAGGCATTGTCTTGGGTCACATTGTGTCGTCTGAAGGCATGAAAGTTGATAAAGTAAAAATTGATTTGATAGGAAATCTTCCTGCTCCTAGGGTTGTGAAAGATGTTCGATCATTCTTAGGTCATGCAGGATTCTACAGAAGGTTCATAAAAGACTTCAGCACCATAGCAAAACCCATGTGTCATCTTTTGAGTCAGGATGTCATTTTCGACTGGAATGAAGCGTGCCAAAAATCCTTTGACAAACTCAAAGGCATGTTAATTTCTGCCCCAATAATGCAACCTCCTGACTGGACTCTACCTTTTGAATTGATGTGTGATGCTAGTGACTATGCTGTAGGTGCTGTTTTGGGACAAAGAAAAGATAAGAAGCCACATGTGATTTACTATGCAAGTAAAACTTTAAATGATGCCCAAATGAATTACTCAACAACTGAAAAGGAATTACTTGCTGTAGTATTTGCATTGGAAAAATTTCGATCTTATCTTGTTGGTTCTTCTGTTACTGTATTTACTGACCATGCAGCACTGAAATTTTTGCTTACAAAAAAAGATGCCAAACCAAGGCTCTTGAGATGGATCCTCTTGCTCCAAGAATTTGACTTAGTCATTAAGGACAAAAAGGGTGTGGAAAATGTGGTGGCAGATCATCTGTCGAGATTAACTTATGAATTTCATGAGGATGGACTGCCAATCAATGAAAAATTCCCCGATGAACAACTATTCAGGATTGATGAGACCCCATGGTACGCTGATATTGCTAATTTCCTTGCTACCGGAACACTTCCTCCATTTTTCACTCCCATGGATAAAAAGAAGTTTCTGAGGGAGGTCCGCAATTTCTTTTGGGAAGATCCCTACGTATTCAAGTACTGTAAGGATCAGATCATAAGACGTTGCATCCCCGCTCAGGAAAGTAGACAGGTAATAACATTTTGTCATTCAGAAGCATGCGGTGGTCATTTTTCATCTCGAAAAACCGCTGCAAAAATCTTGTAGTGTGGATTTTACTGGCCCACACTTTTCAAAGATGTCCATGCTTTTTGCGTAACTTGCGATAGATGTCAAAGGTTGGGAAACATTTCAAAAAGAAACATGATGCCCTTAAACCCAATTTTGGTGATCGAAATTTTTGACTGTTGGGGCATCGATTTTATGGGACCATTTCCCCCCTCCTTTGGCTATCTATACATTTTAGTAGCCGTAGACTATGTATCCAAATGGGTTGAAGCAATTCCATGCCGAAATAATGATCATCAAACGGTGATCAAGTTTTTAAAAGAAAATATTTTATCTCGGTTTGAAATTCCAAAATCCATTATAAGTGATGGAGGTGCTCATTTTTGTAATCGACCATTCTGGAATCTGATGAAAAAATACCTGATTTTTCATAAAGTAGCAACCCCTTATCATCCACAAACTAGTGGACAGGCCGAATTAGCTAATCGGGAGATAAAATTAATTTTGGAAAAAACAGTAAAACCGGATCGCAAAGATTGGTCATCAAGACTAACTGATGCACTCTGGGCTTACCGTACTGCTTTTAAAACCATTTTGGGTATGTCTCCATATCGATTAGTCTATGGAAAGCCTTGTCACCTACCAGTGGAATTGGAACATAGAGCCTACTGGGCCATTAAAGCAATGAACTTTGACATGGATAAGGTCGGACTGTCATGGAAGCTTCAGATTAATGAATTGGAGGAATTGAGAAATGAAGCATATGAAAATGCTAAGATTGCAAAAACCAGGATGAAAATTTTTCATGACAAGAACATAGTGCGAAAATCTTTTGAACCTGATCAAAAGGTTCTACTTTTCAATTCGAGACTTCGCCTATTTCCTGGTAAGTTGAAATCAAGATGGACTGGACCATACATTGTTAAAAAGGTATTTGAACATGGGGCAGTGGAAGTGGAAAACCCATCAAACGGTAACATTTTTACCGTCAATGGTCAGCGATTAAAACCCTTTGTGGAGAATTTTGTCCAAAATGTGGAGACCATTTTTTTTATGGATCCAGAAAGTATCTCCGGAAATCACTCCGGAGATTACGCTTGCCGACACAAAAAAGGGTCGGGTCAGTCAGACACCCGACACGATGGACTGCCTTTATAAGGCCCCCATCGCTTTTTTTTTCTTTTCCCCACCGCCTTTACTCTTTTCTTTTCTTTTTCTTCTTCTGCTTCTTCTCTTTTCTTCTTCTTCTCCATTGCATCCGGTCTTCTGTACCACGATCCAACCCATAACAGTACCATGTCTGCATTTTTCGATGACCCTATTCTCCTTCTCGTGATCTACATTTGTTTGTATTATCTACTTATGGCTGTTCTTCTTCGGGACGCACTGATGATCAAGGGTTTTTGTCCCAACGAAAACCCAGACCACCCCAAAGATGCTTAATCTCTGTTTTTTTTTCGGTATAGGTCATCGGCGATTGAACAGATCTCCACAGTTAACTGCGTATTCAAGCTCTACAAACCGAAAAACTCGAAACATTGGGGACAATGTTCAGTCTAGGTTGGGGGGTGAGATTTACAGTTTACAATAGTTGATCTACAGTTTACAGTAGTTGATCTGCGCAGGTTGAACCCGTAAAATTTTCAGTAAATTTTTTTTTTTTTTTTTTTATTGTTGTATCTGTTCAGATTATGTACCTTGTATTAATGATAATATCTGTGGGTCAGTTTTGATCGTCTTTGTGACTGGAAGACGTAAAAGAACCAGATAGTGGGTCATAAAGTAGAAAACATGGATGGTAAACTTTTTTGGTTTAGTCTGGCAGTCCTTCGTACTTTTCCAACTGATGTACATACTATGATCATGAGAAAGGCGAGACCAATAAGAAAAAATGAGATCCGAGATGAACAAAAGAAACCCCTCTGTGGCCGAAGCACATTTGCCAAACGCCGTCGTTCGAAAAAACTAGGTGCTTGTAAAAAATGTGGCCGGATATTTCATGAGAAAAGATACAACAAATGTTCTGAACCAATTTCTGGTCGTGCACTCGATCGATTAGACTGGATAGTGAATTGGCAGAGTAAGGATTATCCTGACACGCCATCCTATTCCGGTACTGAGCTTAACCGTTTTGTGCGACAAGAAATCAACAGGGTTGCTGGTTGTCCGAACTACACAGATACGGAGGGGGAATCGGATTGACCTCTGTGGAAAAGTGTACTGAGGTTGGGAATGAAAGCTGAAGGTCCGAGTCTATAAAATTTTTTTTTTATTATTTTATTTTATTTTTTATGTTCTGTACAAACTCTTTTGACTAAAATGAAAACATGGACAGAGTAAGTAACGTCCCGAACTACCAACTAACAGTGTAGGTAGGGATTTGTTCTGAGACGCCATGACTTTTGGCTTAAGATTGTTTATTTTGATTCCTTTTAGTATGCATAATGTAGTGTAGAAAAAAAATTTTAATTTTTGATTCGACGTTCGAACGTTACAACACGTTTGAACGTTTTTGCTAAAATCCTTCTACAATAGTGTACAGTTGCTTTTATTTATTAATGTTATTTTTAATGCATGTCACTTTCTTTTGTTGTATATTTTTGTTGTTCCTAGTTTCAGATATCGGTGCATAAGCTCAAGTGCGAGGTGTTCTCTTACCCTACTCATTTTTTTACTGTGCGTCATTAATTATCATATCTTTTTGTTGCATTGAGGACAATGCATGAACCAAGTTAGGGGGTGAGGTTGCATTATTTGTGGGAATATTCTGCATGGATATCCACTCTGCCAACACTGCGCACCATTACTATGCACCATTATTGCGCCTGCTGCCATGATTTGCGCCTGCCGACACTGCCGAAAGTAAAGTTAGAAAAAAAAAAAAAAAAAAGGGGGTCGAGTCATTGGGGCGCCTTTATTAGGCCTCCCACCTTTTCTTTTTTTCTCCACATCTACCGGTGTTGGCTCCCCACTCCTTCTTCCCTTTTTCTTCTTTTATTCTTCTTTTCTTTTTCTTCTTCTTCGTTGTTTTTTTTGTAAACACAACCCACCCCCTGCAAATCCATGGTTGTAGGACCTGACGACCCAGTCCTTTGTTTAGTAATTTGTGTTATATGTTTGTATTTGTTCATGGGTGTTCTCCTTCTTTTTGCATTCAAGATTAAGGGTTTCCAGCCGCAACCAGATCCCCCCAGAAGATGATTAATTGGTTTGTGTTGTTTGTAGGTTTCGGCAGATGAACAGATCTGTACCTTACAACCTCATTTCCAAACGTCATACACTGGTAAATTCGAAACATTGGGGACAATGTTCAGTTTAGGTTGGGGGTGGATCTACTTTCTCTAGTTTCGTATTTGTAATTTTAGTTTTAGATCTGAAAAAAAAAAAAAATTATTTTTATTTTTATTCTGGATCGCGTTTTTTTTAGTATTTGTGCCTATATTTCATGATCACATCGGATGCAGCTTCAACTGTCTTTGTGACTGGCAGACGTTAAAGAACCAGATAGAGTGTCTTTAGTCTTAGCAAGCATGGATCCTAAACTTTTTTGGTTTAGTCTAGGAGTTCTACGCATTTTCCCATCTGATGTGCATGCTGTGATAATGAGAAAAGCAAGGGATGTGAGAAAAATTGAGATCCGAGAGAAACAACAACAACCATTGTGTGGCAGAAGCAATTTTGCTAAACGTCGTCGTTCCAAACGACTGGGTGCTTGTTACCATTGTGGCAGGATATTTCATATGAAAAAACATAATCAGTGTTCTGAACCAATTTCGGGTCGTGCAACCGATCGATTAAACTGGATAGTGTATGGGCAGAGTAAGGATTATCCTGACACGCCATCTTATGCCAGTCCGGGACTTACACGTTATGTGCGACAAGAAGTTGGAAGGGTCACTGATAATGACATAGATACAAGCGATGACTCAGATTAGAATTTTTTTTTTCTTTTCTTTCTTCTTCTTTTGACAAAGCTGTGGAAAAGTGTGTTTTGGGGATTGAGTTAATAATCCGAATTTTTGTAAAAAATGTACATATTAGATGTACCAAATCCTTTTTAGAAAAAAAAATGGGCCGAGTAAGGAATGTCCTAAAATGCCAACCTGTAGTGTGGGTAGGGACTTATCCTGAGACGCCATAGTTTTTCAAGTTTAATTGGTGCATCTAGTCTTCTTTCAATTTTCATAGATAAATGAGTATGTTTATAATTTTGAATTTTATTTCTTCTTCTTGTTTTAAAAAAAAAAAAAATATTTACATACTCATTTATCCTTGAAATATGGTATGTTAATAATTTTGTTTTGCTCATTGGAGCTATATTTTGGATGGATTGAATCATAGTTTTGCTGTAAACACGCTTTTCTATGAATGAATGATTCAGTTTATCACTTTTATTCGTTTAGCATTTTTTAGTTGTTTGTTATCTGTTAAAATGCTTAAATAGGAGTAGCACTTCGATAAAGCATGCTAACAAGGGTGAAATAGATATGGATGCTAGGATTGTTTATAAAAATGACTTAGCACATGATCGGTTTATCACCTCAAATTGACAACTGGGACTGAAAACCTTAATTTCTGAAAAATGGTATTTTCCCTATGCTTAAATTAATGATTGTACATTAGTATTTAGTGTTTTTAAGATGCAAGTGATCAAACTTGAAAATAGAATTGCTATATAACCACCAATCCCTGGAACACCGACATAATCAGTGGAGATTACAAAGAAAACCATGGTGAGTTTCGAGCTGTGCGATGCTTTGTGAGAGGATACCAACGATTACTCAAAGTAAGCTCTTTCACTTCCAAGTCTCGTTCAATAATCTCATTAATCTTGCTTTGATTGAGGTAACTAAAGTGATCTGTTTGCATACCCCACAGGAAAATTTGCACACACACACAGATGCACGTACTTGAGAAAGGATCTTAGGCCATCTTTGAATCAACTTTGAGCTTAAGCTTTTTCTTTCAAAAGCATATCACTAGTCAACCATATTTGAGCCTGTAAAAGAATAAATTCTCTTTCAAAAGCCCATATGTTGACCAAGCCACAAAAACAGAAATTTATCATACCTTGCTATCCGAATTCTTGCACCATCTTACAAAACAATGTGAAACGTAAAAAAAAAAAAAAAAAAAATTGCGACAACTCTTCAAGAAAGAAAAAAATCAAGGGCAGCCGAAAGAGAAGAAATACAATGAAACAGGGACTTGCCAAGAAAGTGAAAAATGGGAAAATGAAAGAAAGAAATCCCATTTCCAGGCAAAATGTCGAGAACCAAGAAAGAGGTGTGCTACAATGCATAAAAGGATAGTTTTTGAACACTATTGACGTCATTTCATTAGCCACTGACCTCTAGCCCCATTATAACCCGCATAAAGCCCTAGGTGATCTCAAGTATGTTGCTTATGTATGTTTACTACGAGTGGGGTATGTTAATTTGATGTGCTTTCTTTGCATCAATATCCTTTCATGAGATTATGCTAAAATTGACTATGTGTTTTCTCAAAACTTCTATTTTATTGATTGTGCATGTGGTTTTTCGACTGGCCATCTTCTGATCACATACCCTTTGAGAGGTAAGTCACTATAATCTGAGTGATTTGTTTTGCTGAGAGCATTCCAAGAGAGGTTTGTGAAATCAAAACTAGCCATGGACGGTGAAAAGAGGAATGATTGTTGTATACCAATTCTTGTTTCTAAGGATGATTATTCTCATGTTTAAAGACACCCAAATTCCAAATGAGACAAAGTGTTAATTTTTGCATAGTGTGAGTACCAATGGAAGGAAAGCTTGAGGAATAAGTCACAATTGAGAATCGGGGTGTCTTAACGACCATGATGCTAATTCTTTTAATTAGCAACCCCACATACATTTCTGTTCAAACTGAAGTTTGTGGGTAGCTTCACTGAAAACCCTCACGAGACAACACTCGTCCATTAGGGTAAACCTAGTGGTTTAACGGCATGTTGCATGTGCTAAATGCAACCGGATTACCTACGAAAAAGGCATTAGGAATAAATTTACATTTCATTACCATCTTATTGCTAGAGACCAGCAATGTTTAGGTTGGGGGGTGTGATTAGCACTCAAAAGTAGCATATTGTTACACTCTTTTTGGACTAATTATACTTTGATTGAGTTTAAATGATGATATTTTAGGTTCTAAAGTGAAGGGAAGTCCAAAGGCATCCAAGAAGTACATCTGAGGGTAACAAGCAGCTCCTTAAGGACATAAACTGGAAAAAAACGTCACCCAACGTTCGAATGTCCAGTGGAACCCTATTGTCCAGTGAAACCCTAATGAAGACCGGTGGATGAAGACCGGTAGATGAATACTGGTAGTTGGTTCAATATTTTGGCCTATAAATAGACCCATTGTTGGAACATTTTAAAAAAAAGAAAAAAGGGAATTTAGAGAGCAAAATTTCTTTCATCTTTTGTAGCTTCCATTTCAATTCATGTATTGAAGATTTTATGCTTATGTTCTTATGGTAAGAGTTCTTTCTTCTAATTGTCATTTCTTTATAGCTTTTATATTTACTTGCTTGTATAAATATAATGGAAGGCTGAGCCTCCTCTTCTAATTGTCATTTCTTTATAGCTTTTATATTTACTTGCTTGTATAACCATAATGGAAGGTTGAGCCTCCTCTTCTAATTGTTACTTGTATTTGCGTACATCAAGAGATATAGCTTATCCTTCGGTTGTGGTGGAAACCCTCCAAGGATAACTAGCTTTCTTCTATTTTATTGTTCATGCATTTTACTTCCATTGCTTGAGCATCCTTCTTCTTAGAGGAGTGAAACTCTCCCACCTTTTTAGTGCTTTACCAAAGCCGGGAAGGGTGGAACGTGATTCACTCGTTCTCTGTCGAAGAACGACTCCTTGTTTAGCTATTTTACTTTAAAGCATTTCGCTTCTAGTGCTTGAGCATTTTACTTTGTAACACCTTTGCTTATGGGGATGAGTACCATTCATCATTCTAGCTTTACCATAGCTATGAAGGGTGAGTAGTCCTCATTCACTCTTTGGGAAGGGATGATAGATATGTAAAAGATTAATCCGGACATTATGTTTGTGTATCACCTTTATGCTTAAATGTTCTATACTCCACTTGATTTTTGGGTGATTGAATGCACCTAGCAAAGTAAGGGTACTTTGTATAATCAACGGATCTTTCTATGATAAATGGATGACTCCTACATGGAAAGACCCATTGATTCAAGGCAAGTACCCTAACTAACTCTTCATGACAAACTTTCAATGTCCACCATTATTGAACTTCATTCCTATCTTCCGATTAATTTGCCGTTGACACGGGAGTTAATTGAGTTATAAAGCACAAACATAATGCACCGGACAATCAACTACATATTCTGATTCCCGAACCAAAGAGTGTTTGTTACATTTAATCATCTTATATTTTGTCTAGAAAAATACCCATTGGAAAGAATCTTACATTCTATCCAAAACTTTCCACAACTTCAAAATCATAATATTTCCAGTTACAAGTCTTTCTCACTATTTACTTCAAAGAACACCAACCATAGTTCCCTGAGGATTCGACTCTGGACTCAAACCGGATTATTACTACAACTTGACCGCCTGCACTTGGGTGTACACATTTCGGATCAAGTCAGTAGTGAGGCTGTGTTGCTGATCTATACTACCCTGTAGATGACCTAGTGTTGTCTGAACAACGATCCACTAATATAATGCAATTCCAGGAGGTGTCCTAGGGAGTGTGGTACCTAAAGTATGGGTTTGTGCCGACCGCAATGGTAGTGCATGACTCAATGAACCGGCTCAATAATATGACCACGTAACTCAGCCTCAATCTTGTAGCCCTCTACCTCAATTTCCAGGTTAAAAGTATATAGATCATGGGTCTTGCTCTGTCTCAATGAATCCTTCCCTAGAGGTCTCTTAGGTCTCAACAATTGATTAGTCTCTAATGCCTCAGCACCCTGATCCAAACATACCCGATGATAAGAGACCCAAATGACAGACTATCAAAAATCCTCCCCTCATCAGATGCTCTCAGGATCACTTGAAAGACCACACGTGGCAAATCAATCTCTAACCCCGTACCAATAACATGTAATAGATAAGCTCGGGTCACAGGAAAAGTAGAGATATGTAACTTAGGATCGATGTTGTAGTTAATAATCAGATTAACGAACATATAATCCCTAGTCAAATCCTTCTGATACCACAACTAGTGGTTCCAACCATCAGGATAAGAAATCCTATACAACACAGATGACATAGTAGACATAGTCGGTACAACACTATTAGGTCTCGAATAGATAAGCTCGGGTCACAGGAAAAGTAGAGATATGTAACTTAGGATCGATGTTGTAGTTAACAATCAGATTAACGAACATATAATCCCTAGTCAAATCCTTCTGATACCACAACTAGTGGTTCCAACCATCAGGATAAGAAATCCTATACAACACAGATGCCATAGTAGACATAGTCGGTACAACACTATTAGGTCTCGAATGATGCAAGATGTTGACTATAAAGTCTGTGGAGAACTCAAAAAGCACACCTCGAGTATAGGTCGTGAAGTGTTCACTATCATCAGTAATGTCACAATTGTGCGCATAAAACTCCCTAACCATATCCATATTTGTAGGCATAGGTGCTGCAAATAGGTGATCCACCCTCTGGACTCAAAGCTCGAAGGAATAGAAGGATGACTTACCCCAATGGTGTCCACTCCTCTCCCGATTAACACAGATCTGGATGAAAACTATCTCCTATATAGATCTCGATACTGTGGAGTCTAGAATCGACCTCTCCCTCTAGCGCCTTGGACCCTAGCTTTCTTCCCAGCTCTCTGAGGCATTCTCTAAAAATTTTTTGGTGAAATAGTGTACGAGTGTATGAAGAACACATATTTAAACTCAAAATACACTTCCCCTCACTCAATCTACGCTTTATTAGCTATAAAATGTGTTGGGTAGGCTAGAAAATGAGTGAGTTCTAGCTTGGAAGTGGTGAAAATGAGTAACTCCCGTCACAATTCGGTCTTTTTAAGTAAGCAGTGTTGAATCCTGATGCAGACTGTTCGAGCAAGCTCTTTGACCACTCGAGCAAGCCCTGAAATAGAGCATTCCTGTTGTCTGTAGTCCAGCTCACTTCCAACCGACTCTAATGATTCCTAACATGCATGCTATGATGTAAATAAAGCCTAAATGTAATTTAATGCAATGCATGGATGAATTTTGATCAAAAATAAATGCAATTTTCACATTTAAACAATAAATACTCAATTTTAAAATAATCATGAAAATCACACAAATTCACCTTTTAATAGATCCATCTAAAATTCATCATCTCAATACATTACTCTAAGGCATATTCAAAGCTATTGAACTCAATTTCATGCATCCAAGAGCAATGTTTCTTCACTTGGTTCAATTTCACTCACACATGTTCAAATTTTGTTCAACTTGGATTAATTCAAGTGCATCGTGTGTGTAATCAACTTCCAACACAAAAAGGATTCTGATTAGATTAAATCATTAACAAGTTAATCATGAAATCCTAATGCATTGTCTAAGTGAATACATGACCAGTTAGTGAGTGTCCTAAATATTCTCTTTCTAACAACTCCCCCTTTCTTTTATCTCTTCCACTCTATGGCTTTGATCAACACAATTGTGAATTTCGTACTTTTAATGTATGCTTCTAATCATGAGCTTAATGAACTTTGCAAATGAGCAATTTACAATTAAGCATAAGTACTCCCACAATTCAAGTGCAATTATTTTTAGCCATTTTTTTATGCCTCACCTTTTTAGATTTTGCCATATTGGACTCTTTTATCACAATTGGCCTTCGACATCTTTTAAGGAATTGGGGTTTAACTAACCTTTAGTCATGTGTTCACCTGTGACCAACACTTAGAGTTATTTAAGATCATTAATTGTTCAAACTAATCAAACTTCTGAGTGTGAAGGTGAATGGCAGACGTATACTTGGTTTTGACTCTTTCAAAAGTAAACACTATCCAAGCATGCTAGGATGAAAGAGACTTTGACAAATGAGTTATGCACTAAGATTAATGTCACTAAGTTATCTATCCCCTAATATAACTTATAGTAATGCGCATTTCAATTTTGATTTAAGGATGGAAAAATTTCAAAGCAAACCAAAGTGTGAATATACCATGATCATGAAACAAAAAAATAAACAAAAGAAAATCGTTTTGGCCTTTTATTTTCCAATATTTTTGAATTTCTCAATTAACGCATGTTCATTAATAAATTGCATAAAAATGGTATTAAATAAAGGAAAACCCAGTAAAGCTATTATCAAAAATCCTAAAAAAAAATGTCAAAATTGACATCAAAACTTTTTTTGAATTTTTATATTTGTTTTGTTTTTATTTTTCAATTTTCTTTTGTTTGTGTATTTTCATATTTCTATTGTTTTTGTATGTTCTCATAAAAAAACAAATAGCAAATAAACAAAAAAAAAAAAGATATGTACAAACAAAGTATGCCCCTAGGGTGCTCAATAAAATGCATAAAAGATCACCTAGGTCCATACACTCACCTCTCCTACTTCTTAGGAGTCAAGACCTTACTATAAGCATTCAGAGCCTCTAACTTGGTTGAGATGGTGAATTTCTCAAAGTAATCCCTAGTCAACCATACTTGTTTTCCCTTCCTAAAACTCGGGTTAGGTAGGGGAATGGGAGGGGGACTCACTCTCTTCTCTCCGGATGTATGTAGATCAATTTTGACCTTAGGGGTAAAAGTACACACTAGCCTTTGGTTCATTAGATGATGATGCATGACTATTCTTGGACTCATGTGACATCTCTAAAAGCTTGGAGAAATTAACAACTTGATTGTTCAAAGCCTTAGATTGGTTAGCTAGATACATAAGATTTTTGTCTAAGACTTCCCTATTTTGAATGCAATGTGCACTATAATGACCATACTCTCCACAAATACAACACACAAATGATTTGGTTTAGGTATTCTTTTTAACCTACTTCTTTTCATTCTCACCCTTACCATTCTTAGACTTTTTAGGACTTGTGCTTACTTGTGGGGGTGATGGGTTAGGGTCATCCTTCACAAACACGGTCTTGGAGGTAGTGGGGGTGGAGTTCTCATTTGTATAGCCTAGGCCTCTCATATCAACCACTTTTCCCTATAGCCAACATCCTATCAAGCTCTTGAAATTCCTTTCGAGAGCTCTTGTGATTAGTGAAAATCTCTATCAAATTTTTTAAGTTTAAACTCAAGACTCTTATTAGACTCTACAAGCCCTTTATGCTCTCTTTCAAGGAAGCTTACCTTTTCATGGATGGACTTTTTCTCCTCCTCAAGCCCAACAATATAAGCCTTGGACTTAACTAAGTCCACATGAAGTGTCTTTTTCACATCTTCACTAGTTTTGAGCCTTGTGCTAAATGAAATCAACTTCTCTCCTTGTTTTAGATACTCCTTGTATAACTTGTTATAAGTATCTTGGAGGTCCTTAACACTCCCGATCTCATTCTCACTAGTAGAGACTTTCACTATTAAGGCTTCTACATTTGTAGTGGGACTCGACTCAACTTTCTTTTCTTCTTCCTTGGAAGTTTCTCGTTGGGGCGGGGGGGGGGGGGGAGAGGAATATGAACCTACAAAGGCTATGAAGTTCTCTTCATCACTTGAAGAAGAAGAGTCAACACTCGTTGTGAACTCACTTTCACTCACCTTAGCCATTAAGGCTCTTTTCCTCTCATTGGACATGTCCTTCTTCTTCTCATTAGGACATTCCACAGCTATGTGTCCAAACTCACGACACTCATAGCATTAGAGGTCTTACCCCTTCTTCTCAACCTCATGTCTAGAAGATCTAGCCCCACTCTCTTTTCCTTTTCTAGAAAGACTTGGTCTACTTGGATTTTCTTTCAACCTCAAGGACTTAACACCATTAGCCTTAAAATATTTGTTGAATTTTCTCGCAAGATAGGCTATGTCCTCTTCTCCCAAACAGAGTGACTCGGATTTACCTCCTTTTTCAATTTTTGAATTTAAAGCAACACCTCTCACTTTCTTGGGTAGAAGAAGGTTCATCTTGAAAGTCAAAATCGACTCTACTAAGTCTTCGACCGATATCGTGGTCATGCTGACACTTGTCTCAAATGAAGTCATATTAGTATGAAATCTCTCTGGTAGATATCTCAAGATTTTTCATTTAACAGCAACATCGTCGATCTTGGTACCTAATACAAATGAAGAATTAACAATATCACATAACTTGGCATAAAAATCACCAAAGGTTTCTTCATCTTGCATCCTCAACATCTTGACCATTGTAGTTCTTTCGTGTGAAATCACAAGAATATCTCATGCCTCATTTGAAGTCTCATAATTTGCGATCTATTGGAACTTATTGGGTGTCACGACATTGAATATCATACTCAAGCCTTTTAGTTCCACCCCACCAATTTGATCTCAGTTCTCGGCCAAGTCGTTAGGGATTTCAATTCAATCACCACCTTCAACTTGCGTGGTGGCGGTGGGAGGGCTCCAACCCTCTTGCACAGTCAACCAAACTCTCTCTTTGATCGATTTAAAAAATAACACTCTCATGCGAGCTTTCCAATAGGTAAAATTAAAACCATCAAAGAGAGGAAGTCGTGCAATTGAACCACCTTCATTTTGAGAATTCATTCGAAACTAACTAGTAGTAACGATAGATCTCTTGAAGGCTAATACACAAAAACAAACAATGCACACTTAGTGTCTATGTACTCATGGCAACCACTCTCTGATACCAATTATTGTTCTAGGAGGAGGAACCGATGTGGATCTTCCCTCACGATTATACACATGGAGCAATAGACACTTTACCTAGAGCGGGGGTGAATATGTTTTTCAATTTTAGTCTAATTGATTTTCAATTAAAACCTAAACCACCACAATTACCTCGTCTCATAAAGATATAGCAATTAATGTGAAAACCCTTTTAGTCACCATAACTCACTTTTACCATAGCGATTGATTAAATTAATTCACTCGTAATCAATTTCACATTGATCTCAAAATCCAAACCTAATTGCACAATATGGTTGAATGAATATTCAAACAATCAAAATATCAAACACATAGTGTGCGTATGTGCAAATAATCACAAGTGTATACGATAAACAGTACATAACCCGAATGATTTGTTGACGCGAAAAAACCCTTATAAAGAAAAATCTTGGGGAACCTTCTCGGTTCACCAAAGCCTAATGTATTACTCTCTAAGTCAACATACAAGTACTTGAGTCTTATACTTTAACTAATATCATGTTTAGATGCTCTTTTTCTTACTGCCTCTCCCCCGAAGGCCCTCATTCGACGTCTAGTATAGTTTCACTTGAACTTCCCCACTGTACGGTTCGTCTAGGCCTCGAGCAGTCATGGGTATGCCAATGATCCTCGGTATGCACACATCAATGGGTTTATCAAACTATCAATATCTTCTTCTCCAAGTTGTGAGGTTGGGTAGAATCTCTAGTAGTGGCCTTTTGGATCTTAGGGATCTAGGTTGTCGTGGAAGCTTTCAAGGTAGAAAGATAATTTTCTCTCTTAGAAATCTCACAAGAGGCTTGACCTAGGTGTGAGAAAGACTCTCTCTATTTATAGGTCCAAAATAAGGTAGTCTTAATAAATAAGAAAACTCAAATTCGTGAATGACTGCCCGATCGGTGGGAGGGCGGTCATAGGGCGATTGTCGCTGGAATGAAAATCACATTTCAATCCCGACTAAGGGAAACACCACTTAAGCGATCATGAGCACCAATCGAGCGACTATGAAGGACCGCTCGAACGAGCTCATAGAGCGAGCCTTGTGCTGCCTTTTGTGGTCTTTTCCCATTTTCTTCCCTAAGTTATAAAAAGACAGCTCTAGCGAAGGCTAGCAAGTATAGATCGGTCCCTATAGATTTTTAAGCATAAACCATGTAAAAACTTGTCATCTTGAGCACTAAAAGATGTTGCTCAAAGAGGGGTCCGATTTCTGACTCAAACTATGTTTTCAAAACTCAATAAATAGTTTAGATTTATTTTTTTAAAATCACGTAGGAATCATAGTCGGATTGCTTCCAATTCCATTTACATCATAATCAACCGAAGTTATCTAATGGTAATGGTATAACCATCTCCATTGACAATCTCCTCTCCATCGATGGTTATCTAATGGTAACTCTCAATTGATTACCTTATTCTTTTCAAATGTAGTTCTGATCATCTTTCACCTTTTTTCTACTTATACCATGTGGCACTTCCTCAATAAATTTAAAATGTCAGGTATCAATACATTGAATATTACTAAAATTTTATATTTTATGCTCAAACATAATGTAAAAAGTGATATTTTTTTTGGGGGGAGAGAGACTTGAATCATTGACCTCAAGAAGGCAAAGTTTTTACAAGACAAGGAGTACCATTGGACCAAAGACCCATCGGTAAAAAGTGATATAACTTGGTCTTTCCCATTGTCTTTAATGTCTACCTTTTTATACAATCAATGAGGAGGGTTATCTTACATAAATGAAAATTAGTATAAAACTTGTTATATGAATATGAATACATTTGATTTAAAGACATGCCTAATTTTGACGATCCAAAATAATTTGGATAAGTCTATTGATAAGATGGGTATATCCTTTTAGATCATTCCTGTATTACTAAGTTGTGTTTTTAGACAACAAATCCTCCATTTTGCCTGAAGTGAAAAAGTTATATGCTATGTAATATGTGATAACCAGTTAAAAAAAAGAATTAATTATTTATTGAGCTCCTGAGTTATACTGTTTATGTCAATGAAGTCCATGAATTATGTTTTATATTAATTTAGCCCTGAACTGTTTAATCTGACTCAATATAACAATTCTGTTCAAATTCGCTGTTAACTTGGACAAAAGCTCTCACGTATACATCATGTGGCCCCTGAATCATATTACATCTTTAACTCATGTGATGTGCAAGTAATCATTTTCGTCAAAGTTATCGACGAATTTTGACGAAAGGACCATATTGAGTCAATTGCATAGCTTAGAGACTAAATTGACACCAAATATTGTTTAGAAGTTTCATTGACATAAACGGTATAAGAACATCTCTAATCTTTACCTTTTTTTAAACTCAAATTTAAATTTAGTTAAAAATCTCCTAAAAATATTCCCCAATGATAGATGTATACTCATATTAAATCAAATGAGATTCAAATCTATACTCAAATATTTACTGTGAGATTTCACCATTCTTTAAAGATTTAATGATTATATTTTATCTTTTTTTAAATTTGTGTTTATCTTCATTTAAATTTGAGTTTATTCATCGGAAAAATTTATACCAAATTAAAACTTTTTATTTTTTTTTTCACTTAAATTTGAGTAAAATTTTGAATTTTTTTCAATGCCCAAAATAAGATATTTTTTTGGATCTTACTTAACGGGGAACATCTCAATTTGCACCAATTCAAAAAAAAAAAAAAAAAAAAATTTGCACCAATTAACTCTGATCTAGGTTGAGATCGGCACTAAGAAAGAAAAGTCAAACAGTGATATGTCGAAAAAAAGAAAAACTGAAAGAGGAGCAAATCGAAACTCATATGTACACTTACCCGAAAGAACAAACCCAATACGCAGAGACAGACGAGGAGAGTGACCACATCAGGCCAGGTGACGGTCTTACATACTAGGGATATGGGTAGTTGGCTATGGACGCCGCATGTGCAGGTTGCTTCCCGATGCTCCAGCTCTAATTTATTCCAGAGTAGAACCCCCTTCCATGACTTTCGCTTTCATCATCATTGCCACGCTGTTGTTAGAAATCGTAATACCAGCTACTGCAATAGAGTCTATTGCAACTCCAGTGATGACAACGACAACAATCGACCTGAAAGAACTGGAATTCAGCTTTACGGCGAGATCGAGAGGTCTATCTAACACCATTTAATCACCCATTTTTATTTTAATTTGAGTTGAGATATCTGCAAGATTCTTCATAATCTATATTTCTCATCTCGTCAATACTTCCAATTATATTATGTTGTTCATGCAAATAAATGAGACGTACTTATAGTCGTCTTGACGTGGAAGTCAGGGAGTGTGGCTTTAACTGTGGTGATGGCACTTCGAGTGGGGTGGATTACCACCCTGTCAACCAAAGGAAAGGGCCGGCTCAATTATATAGACATTAAAGTAATGGCTTTAGGCTCCCCTACAAACAAGGACCCATATTCCCTATATATCCCCATAATATTGTTCAGACCAGAAATTTAGTTAAAGTCTCACAGATAAGTCCCATAAAAGTCTAATCACAGCAAACAAAATTAGTAAGCCCAAACCAAACCTTTGTTATGATTTTTTCTAGGTAAAAATGATATGTTAAAAAGGTAATGTATTGATCTCAAACGTTTCCTGAAATATGACATTTTTTTTTGGTGTTGATGCCTTTACTTTTATAGTTAAATTTTTTAAAAGAGATCTTATGAACAAAGGAAAACACCTTAATTGAAGTACCAGATTGTATAAAAAAAAAATCTGTATTCTTTTTATAAATGTGTTGCTTACAAAATATTATTGACACTACCTGTAAATATTGCTTCTGTCGAAAAAGTTTTTCACGATTAAAATTGATAAGATCCTATCTTAGATCGACTATATCACAAGAAACATTAAGGGGATTAGTCATACTCTCAATTGAATAGGATATGCAGTCAATATGTAAACAAAAAACTTAACTGGTAATTGTGCATCAGAAGAAAAAAATTGACATTAATATTGAGAAATAAAAGGGCCTCATTTCGAATTATCGATGTAGTCCTTAAATTATGTTGGGTTGATCTTGTAATGAAGAACGATAAATTGCTAAGGGGTGTGTCAGGAGGTTTGCTGGTGGTTTAGGTGGACTTGGTCGGTTTTCTGAGTGACCCTTATTCTGGTGTAGACTCTGTCTGGAAACCATCAGGGGTATGATTATCATCCTTGGGACTGCCTTTGATTTCCCTTCTATGTTGTTATGTGGCAAAGTGTTCTAGAAAGCTTGGTTTCCTCATAAGGCCCCTTTAGCTTGGCCTCTCCTTTCCTTGGGTCATCGTTCACTCCAGAGTAGGGTATCCGAGGTGAGCCCGCCTGTAGCCCAGGCCAAGGTGGTGAATTTAGACCTTTTCATAATTTTTTTTTTCGATTTCAAAGAAGGGAACATTGTGAGATGGGTGTCAAGGTTTGAGTATCAAAAACAGACTCCCTAGCTGCAGAGGTAAGGATGCGTATAACATACGGGTCACAATCAAAGACTCGATTCTATCCACTGTGCAACAACAAAACTCGAATAATAATTCTGCTGGCGATGAACAACGGCTAGGCTAGGAAACTCAACACCTAGCCATCAACAACTCCTCAACTGATCTCAAAACTCAACACATATAGATCTCAACTGACAAAAGAAGAGAAGAAAATAAAAAAGAAAGAAAGAATGGAGAAAGAGAAAAGAAGAGAATTCGAGCGAACCAATTAACGATGTTATGATATCATGTGAAAATAGGAAAGTAGGTTTTGGAGAGAAGAGGAATAGAAAAGGCTGGTAGTATGACTCACATCTCTCTCACCAATATATTTATATGTATCCAAATATATGTAAAAGATGCATATACCCTTTAAGGTATATTCTTATTACAAGAATGCGATTTCCTATATATTCTAACACTCCCCCTTAAGATGACGAATATATATTATATAATCCCAGCTTGAAACATATATATCTCAACCAAGTACTACTCGAGGATTTGGTAAACATATGAGCAAGTTGATCCTTAAATTTAACAAATACTGGATTGGAAGCTATATGAATAGTCGCTTGATTATCACAGAACAATTTAAGCGGAGTTTTAGGTTGTTAGAGTTCTTATTTATACTATTAGTCGTGTAGGGTAATATTATAATTTTTCTATTGTCAGTTTACTATAAATAAGAGTGTAGGGTAACATAGCCTACACAACTGATTATTTCTCTCAATCTCTACCTCCCTTCATCTCTTTCATAAACCCTAATATCTACTTTTTCCTTTTAACTTGGTATCAGAGAATTTTTTTTTCTCTTTTTAGCAAATAATTGCAAGAACATAGTACAAACAATCAAGATTATATTCTTGCGCTAATGTAATCGTCTAAAAGTTAGTCGAAAAATGACGTCATTGTCGGAAAAGTGACGTCAACAATTTTGGCGACTTGAATTATGGTCCAACTCGAAATTTTGCCGTAGTAATTGTGGTGATTTTTTCAGAATTTTTTGAGGTCATTTGAGTTGGTTTTTCTATTTTTGAACTATTTTTGAAAAAAATGGAACTATTTTTTTGATCTGTAGATTTGAGGCCTTTCTCCCAAATTTGTTGCTTGAAGCATAGTCCTAGGGTGCCGACTAGAGCTTCAACATGGTTCCCTGTGATGCCCAACCCTCTTAGGGCGGTCTAGGTATGTTTTTTGCCCTTTACTGGCCATTCGACCACTGTTTTCCTCTGCCAGATAGTGACGGGACTGTTCCAACCTTTTGGTTTTTCATTATTTTTGGCTTCTATGTCTATTTAAGGCATGCTGGTGTATTATCTTCACTTGGGCAGTTAGTTTTCTGGTGTCCAGGCACTTCGATAGTTGGTTTTCTGGTGCCAGGCACTTTGATAGTTGGTTTTCTCGTGCCTAGGCACTTTGGCTGTGTGGTTTGTGTTCTGGTTGTTTGTCACAATTTTGCCTTAATTTGTCCCCTTGAATTTTTGTTGATTGGATTTAAGGTGTTTTGTTGAGTTATAATTCATCAGTGGATTTCTTAATGGCATTTTTGAATGGTGGTTGTGATTCGCCCAATAATGTTAGTCGTGGAGGTAGTGGATGTGGTGGTCCAGTTGCTTCTAGTTCTAGCTCTCATGATGATCTTTCTTATCAGCTTACACAACTCATTCACAAGTTGTCTTCACTCTCTTCAAGTTTCTCTACTTCTACTACCAATGCTACTAATGAAGGTACCACAACATGCATGGTTATTCAGCCTTCTTCATCTTCTTGGATCATTGATTCTGGTGTTGGTGCTCATATGTCTGGTATGTCATCCTTATTTTTTGTGCGTCAAACTCACGTATTGTGTTAGTTGATAGTTCTTTTCGACCGGTACAAGGGACTGACTATCTCAGTCCTACTTAGTCCTTGCCATTAACTGATGGTTTGTTCGTTCATAATTTTCCCTTTAATTTGCCATTAACTGGAGGTTGGTCTGATCCGTTGATTTCAATGGAACCCTCAAAAGGAACAAAAAGAGCAAACAAAATATGGTGTAGACTCCCAAAAGGTGATATCCACACTGGTGAAATACCGACGAAGAGTAGGACTATAATAAAGGTAACCCTTTTGTGTACAAGAGTAACCAAGAAAAAAACACTTAGTAGCTTGGGGGACAAGTTTATCAAAACCAAGATCAAGATTGTGGACATAGGAAACACATCCAAACACTTTAGGAGGAAGGCAAGACAATGGAGAATTAGGGAACAAGACAGAGTGAGGAGACTTTCCATGTAAGACAGTGGAGGACATTTGATTAATGAGATAACATGTGGTTAAGACAGCATCACCCCAAAATCGGCTAGGAACATGCATATGAAATATGTGGGCTCGAGTCACATCTAATAAATGATGATTCTTGCACTCAGTCACACCATTTTGTTTTGGTGTGTGAACACATGAAGTCTGATGTATAATACTTTTGCGAGCAAAATAAGCCTAAAAGGGATTGGAAGTGTATTCCTTGGCATTATCAGACCGTAAAATATAAATATTGCAGCCAAATTGTTTCATAATTTGCTTACGAAACAATTAAAAGATAGAAAATAATTCAGAATGAGATTTCATTGAAAATAATCAAGTCATACATGAATGATCATCCACAAATGTCACAAAATAACGAAATCTAACCCGGTCCAGAATAGTTGTGGCGGACCCATACATGAGAGTGAACTAATTCAAAAGAAGTAGACACAGTTATCAATCTTAGGCTTAAACGACACACGATGGTGTTTACTAAGTGGACATGCTTCATAAGACAATGACGACGCATAACTAAGACTAGAAACTTGAGACTTTAAAACTGGAAGGGATGGATGTCCAAGTGACCATGCCATTACTGGGTGATTGTCGTTGTTACTATTTGTTAGTGGAGCTTGTCTTAGATGTATGTGAAAAATGTCTTTCTCCACGGAGATTTATATAAAGAGGTTTTTATGACTCCTAGATTTTCTCATAGTCCTGGTTAAGTATGTAGACTTCTCAAGGCTTTATATGACCTTAAACAGGCTCCTAGGGTATGTTTTGTCAAGTTCTCTTTAGTTATCTGTGACTTGGGTTTTCATGCCAGTGATAATGATTCTGTTCTCTTTCTATGGTCCATTTCTTCTGGTTCTATTGTTCTCTTACTTTAAGTTGATGATATGATCATTATAGGTGATGACATTGCTGGAATAAGACTATCGAAAAATCAGTTATAAGATCATTTTTGAGATGAAAGATTTGGGTCAATTTTGGTATTTCTTGAGGATTGAGGTTGTTTCCTCTTTCACAGGTCATCTTCTATCTCAATCCAAATATGCATCAGATATTATTTGGAGAGCTCTATCTGACAGTTGAGACACATTTAGAGCTCAATGTTTGTTATTTTGTTTCTGATGGTACCCTTTTACCCAATCCTACACTATATCGCACTATTGTTGGGAGTCTGGTATATCTTACAGTTACTCGCTCAGATATCTCTTATGTTGTCCATATAGTTAGTTTGTTGCCTCACCTACTACGGTTTACTGGGCAGCTGTTCTCTGCATTATTCGGTACCTTCGAGGTACTTTGCATCAAAGTCTACTATTTTCTTCATCTTATTCTATGAAATTCATGGCTTATTCAGATGTTGATTGGGCTAGTGACTCTATGGATTACAAGTCCACCACTAGCTTCTATCTTTTCCTTGCTGAATCTCTCATTTCTTGAAAAAGTAAGAAGCAAACTGTAGTTGCTCGTTCATCTATTGAAACTGAGTACTATGCTATGACATCTACCACAATTGAGATAGTTTGGTTATGATGACTACTTGTTGGTCTTGGTATTTCACTATCTGCTCCTACCCCAATGTATTGTGACAACACCAGTGCTATTTAAATTGCTCACAATTCGGTCTTCCATGAGTGTACAAAGCACATTGGGATTGATTGTCACTTTGTGCGCCATTATCTTCAGTCGGGTACCATCACTCTACCATTTCTTCCTTTCACTATGCAAGTTAGCAGATTTCTTTACGAAATCTGACACCATAGCACCTTTTCATTTTCTTCTTGACAAACTCTTGATGTTCTTAGCTACATCATGAGTTTGAGGGAGGGTGTTAGTGATGTAGGACATGAAGGATTAAAAATCACAGAATAGAAAGAGAAAAAGAAAGAAGAGGGGGTGGAAGGGGTTTACCTCATCCTCGCAAGGAATCGGTGAAGAAACACACAAATTCTCCATGGAGAATCACTTTTTATTATATCACTCTTTCTAATAAAAATAGTTGGTATTACACCATTATTTATAGGCCAAGTTCCCTACTAAAATAAAAATTATTCTCCTACTAAAATTCTAAAAGAGTTTTATAATCAAACTCTCAAATCCTTATCCTACTAAATCTCTATAATAATTTCCTAGTCAAACTCTAATTAATACTCCTAATCAAATAAATATATTTCCTAACTAATAAAATAATACTAAAACAAATAATCAAATTCAATTCTTAAATTTAAGTTTATCCAATCCCTTTTCGATCTCTATCAATTCTCGACTGAAAAAAACTCTTCTCCGAAGAGTTGGATGGCCACAAGGATTCCAAAAAATCTGAAGAAGCTTGTGTTCCAAGAAAATAGTATTGTAGATCTCTATAGTAGAAAACAATCATTTCATGCGTTGCATCCATCACAATCTTATCTGCATACACTATTATAGGTGAAGGAAGCATAGAATCCAGTGGAGACAAAATAGCAACTCCATCTGTAGTAGCACCCTTTGAAACTCCTTTTAACTTATTTTGTAAGAAGATCCTTTGAGATCGGCTTATCAAAAGCAATTGATGTATGATGAGGAGAATTTTTAGGCTCATCAACGATATCTAATTGCAGCTCATCATTCAATTGAACTAGAACTTGCAGTTGTGGAGAAATTTCTTGGGGCAAAACTTGTTCAACTATTTGTTGATGATCAATGGATGAAGAAGATGAATCAAAATCTACCTTGTTCGCAAGATCTTTATTTGGGAGCTTAACTCCAAACATGGCAGCCAACTTGTGCACACCTTCATGTATATATTCTATTGATGTGTGGAGCGAATCCATTGATACTTGGAGTGAATCTAGCTGTGAATCATGTGCTTCAATTCTAACACTTAATTCAGCATTGGTAACCATCTTGATTGGAGTAGAGTTTTAAAATTTTTTTGAAAATTCTGAAGTTAACTTGTAATTTCAGAAAATTATGGGGCAAAACTCTAATTTCAGAAACTTTTGGGTAGAAACTGTAATTTCAGAAATTTCAGGGGTCAAATCTGTAATTTTAAAAATTTAGGGGCCAAACTTGAAATTTTGGCCAAAGTTTAATTTCTGAAATTTAGGGGGTGAAAGTTTAATTCCGTGGGTTTTGGTATATTGGGTATTGTGTTAGGGGGGCCGTGGATATTTTTTTTTGGTTGGACTTGGTTCTACTAGGTTTTTTTGGAAAGGGGCTAAAACTAGAGGATAATAGACGGATCTCAAGAAATACAACCACAATCCATAATGATCGAAGTTGGGCTTTGATACCAAACTGATATACGACGAGAAGGATTAGAAATAACAGAATAGAAAGAAAAGAAGAAATAAGAGGGGGTGGAAAGGGTTTACCTCATCCTCATAAGAAATCAGTGAAGAAACACACAAATTTTCCACGAAGAATCACTTTTTATTATATCACTCTATCTAATAAAAATAGTTGAGATTACACCATTATTTATAGGCCAAGTTCCCTACTAAAATAAAAACTATTCTCCTACTAAAATTCTAAAAGAGTTTCATAATCAAATTCTCAAATCCTTATTCTACTAAAATTCTATAATAATTTCCTAATCAAACTCTAATTAATACTCTTAGTCAAATAAATATTTCTTAACTAATAAAATAATACTAAAACAAATAATAAAATTCATTTCTTAAATTTAAGCTCATCTAATCCCTTTTCGATCTCTATCAGTTAGAGTATTATAGTATATTTAGTTTAAGGGTAGTTTAGTGATTTAATTTATTCTATTTTGCCCTATTATATAGCGGCCTCTATTCCAAATCTTTGTGATTAAAGTCAAGCAGACTATGGAGGCGTAATAATATTTCTTCTGTCTTTTTCTTCTCTCTTCCTTCTCTTTTTTTTTTTTTTTTCAAAAAAGGGGTGCAACGAGGACTTCCTAGGGGTCACCCATCCTAGTACTACTCTCGCCCAAGCATGCTTAACTGCGGAGTTCTGATGGGATCCGGTCCATTAGTGCTGTTATGATCGCCCCCCTCTCTTCCTTCTCTTGTATCGCTATTCACAGTTATATCTTTTGCCTAAGGGGTCTTATATCCTTTTACTGAACCCACAACATCTCACCTATAGTATGAGCTATGGCCCAATATTAGCCTCTGCACTCGAACGAGCAACCATATTCTTTTTTTTTGCTACACCAATTAACAAGATTATCACATATATACAATAACCTGAAGTAGATCACCTATCAGACCCACCCAGTTAGCATTAGAAAATCTAATAATAATCATGGAGGATGACGGATGGTATAATAATCATGAACGAGCAACCATATTCTCTTGTATCGATATTAACAGTTATATCTTTTGCCTAAGGGGTCTTATATCCTTTTCCTGAACTGAGTGGGCTTAGTGTGTACATATAATCCCTTAAAGCATTTTATGTAGTGCAGGATTACATGGCAAAAGTTAAGCTTTAGAGGCGGATAAGCCTGTTCTTGTAGAGGCTATTGTTTATTGGTACTAGACTTGATCCCCAATCTTCTTTGAACAGTTGACAAACTTCATAATTTTTTTCTTGTTCCTTTTACAGTTTTTGTTGGTTTGAGGTTTGTGCACAACAGAAACTACTTTATTAATTGCAGAAGTTTGGGTTTGTAGTGATTGATTTGTAATACACAATGTAACAAATTTTCTAAGCATGTATCTCGTACCACTGGGTGAATCAAAACAGTAATGCAGTTTTACTTATGCTTTATTTGCAGATTACTTACAGAGACTGTAAAGCAATCTCAAGATGTTTGGGGTAGTTCAACGGACTGGACTGAAGTTGAGGTGTACATTGCTTTAGCTCATTGAATAGCTCATATGTTTATAATTATGTTTCCATGTGGCAACCTATCAAATGATTATTTGGAATGATCCTGTGTTGAGAAAGTTACCATCATTTTGAAAAATGGTTGATGTTCACTCACCTATTTATTTTCTTGTTTCTCTGCTTGTGCTCGTTTTGAAAATTGAAATAAGATGGGTTTTCAACAAATAATACTTTGCCCAGAATCATTTAGTTTTTAGAGTAAATATTTAAAGCTCTTAATGGCATTGATCCATTTTAAACTGTTGTAACCCATTTGTTGTTTTAATTGCTTGATTGAGAAAGAATTAATGCCTAATGTATTTTATTCGAAGGACTATGTAGTTACTAGTTCTTATATTTCAGATTTTAGAATATTGAATTCTAATGAATTTCATTTTTAAGCTGGTGACTATGAGTTAGAATGTAATTTTAAAGGAAATGATGTTGCATTTATGGACATGCTATCTGGTCTGCTGACATAGTGTTGGAGATCATAGCCTCGATCTGGCGCATCAATCTGGTGCAACTCTTTGTAGGAGCTTGTACAAAAATTTCATCTGGTTGCTAGTAACAAGCTAACAATTGACTTATAAATCAAGAAAAAATATCGTCACATAATTTTATACAGCCGGCAATTTGGTTGCCCCCCAAACTACATTTAACTATTTGCTAAAAGGACTGTCGTATATACTATCTCAGGGAGCATGGGTATTGAAACCAAGAAACTCAAAACCAAGGTCAATTGTACATTTCATTGGTGGTATATTTGTTGGGGCTGCACCTCAGCTTACCTACCGCTTGTTTCTAGAGCGCCTTTCAGACAAGTGAGTGGGTTTATACAAATAATTACTTTCAGTCAATCTCTTGCTGTCTATTATTCCATTAAATCATGTTTTTGGCATGGTTGATTATTGTTAGAGCTAGTTCCACCTCGGTATAATAGTTTGTTTGAAACTAGTAAATTAACCTTGTGGGCATCCCACTCATTGCTAATTGGTTAAGTTGGATACTTTAACATGGTATCGGAACTGGGTTTTTGGAGGTTTTGGGCAATACTCTTAGTTTCTATTTCATTAATTTGGTACTGGCCCCCTACGTTTGTGCCATAATTGCACCTTGTTAGGTCTTTCTGACACTTATGTCTAACTCTCCGTGTGCAACTGGGGTTCACATGTGCGTTTGGAGTGTTAGAGATTGTTCTATATTAGTAAAATAGGGCCTCTCAAACTATATATTAACTTTGTGAGCTTCTCCATTTATGGTCAATTAATTTCGAGTTGAATGTTATAACAGTTATCTCAGCTGATAAATCTGGAGCACATGCCTTTCTCTTTCCATTTGAAGGCCCTATTTTTTTTTTGTCATGTGCCTTGGAGTCATATATTGCATGTTTGATGGTAAGCTGAAACCTTCCAACCGGGTGGAATCCTTTAGGTTGAGTTCATTTTATTGTTCCTTAAGATTAGAAGTTGGATTTGAATTTTTATTGTATGTTTTTCACTCATTAAAAAAAAAAAAAAACTGTCCCTTTCATTATCATTTTTGTAGACAAGATGGATCATCGTAAGCATTGCTTTCAGTTAAGATTATAGAAACAGTATTAGGGTTTGAGAGAAAAAGAAGAGGCAATAAGGAAAGAGACGAAGAAAGAAAATAATATGTTGTGTAAACAATGTTGCCATACACTTTCTTATTTATAGTAAATTCACATTATGAGCAATTAAATTATTACCCTACACTATTAATACTCTAAAATAAGAACTCTAACACTCCCCTTCAATCTGGAGCATACAGATCAAAGATGTCTAACTTAGAACAAAGATTATTGAAGACAGATCGAGCCAATGGTTTGGTAAGGATGTCACACAACTGATCACTAGACTTGATATATGGTGTGATAGTCTTTTTATGCATCAAGAAATCTCGAATAAAATGACAATTCACTTCAATGTGTTTAGTCATTTCGTAAAATACCAAATTGCTTGCAATAAAAATAGCTGCTTGGTTGTCACAATGCATCTCTGTAGGAGAGAGCACATTGATACCCATATCATGAAGTAGTGAAGGAACCCACAACATCTCACCTACAGTATGAGCTATGACCCAATATTAGCCTCTGCACTCGAACGAGCAACCATATTCTTTTTTTTTTGCTACACCAATTAACAAGATTATCACAAATATACAATAACCTGAAGTAGATCACCTATCAGTACGACTACCTACCCAGTTAGCATTAGAAAATCTAATAATAATCATGGAGGATGATGGATGGTATAATAATCCTTTACCTGGTGCTCTTTTCATATACCGAAAAATATGACAAATGGCCTCCCAATGAGGCTTACGAGGAGATGTATGAACTAACTCACTACACCAATAACATAGGTAATATTAGGGCGTGTAACTGTAAGGTAAATTAGCTTACCAACCAACACTTGATAACACCCTATATCATCAAATACTTCACTATCAGCATCCAACTTAACAGTAGAGTCCATGTGAGTGTCAACTGGATGTGCACCAAGGGTAATAGTTTTTGACAATAAATCTAATACATACTTCCGTCGGCACAAACTGATACCTTCTTTTGACTGAACAACTTAAATTCCAAAAAAATACCGAAGAAGACCGGGAAAAACTTTGTTAAAAATTCTTTTTGCATTTGATCCCAAGTAGAAATTGTCTGAGGTTTGAGTGAATTTAGCCAAGCCTTTGCCTTGTCTTTAAGTGAGAAAGGAAACAATTTCATATGGGCCATCTCTTTTCATTTGTTTTGTTCCAGGAATGTACTAACTACTTCCTTGGACTCCTTAAGGTGGTGATAGCAATTTTCACTTGCCACATCATGAAATTGAGGGAGTAATTAGAGCATCCCTAGTTTGACAATAAATTGATAAGATTGCACAAGAAGCACAATACATGATGGTGTGGAAGAACGGGTAGGTTGGAGATAATCTTTCATAGTTCGACTAGGTAGAACTTCTATAAGATTATTCCTAGCGTTTCCCAAGTTAAGTGCATTATTTGGATTATTATTCCCCTAATTAGTAGGGTTAGCATTATCTTTCCGTCAGCCATATCTAAGAAAGGTCTTTGGTAGAATCTAACATGTCTAATATTTTGGTCCGTTCTCCACATGCAAAACTAAAAACTCTAAAAATAAGAAAACAACAAAAAGTAAGAAATTAAATACATCAAAGGCACGCACCTGAGCTCGTGATGAAAATCACAAGACCTACCTGTGTATCTGTGATTCACCTTTGATTAATGCTCGAAGTCCCCGAGAACGATGCCAAAAATATGTGCCCTCAAATGGGTAGATTTTCACGTAGCTCCCAAGCGTAAGAGAAATTATTGTGTAGTAACTTAGAACAAAATTCCAAGGTCGTCTCCTTAGGGAAATCTTTGGTAACCAAAGATGATTAAAGAAAATAAAAGTAAAAAATTCTTTGAAGCTGAGAATTTTTGGTAGCTAACTAAATTAAGAGAAAATTCAATTAAGAGAATGAATCGGATAATCTTCGGATTTCATCCTATTTATGAACATAAATTCATACTCTAAATCTATAACTCATCCAAGTTCGTAATCAAACTCCTTCAGACAGATGATATTCAGTAAAAATCTTAATTAGTAAAAATAGTGATTTTGATGACAAATATATTGATGGACCCAAATGAATTTTATAATGGGCAATACCATTTGAGTTATCACCGATATGAGAATGTCATTAACATACACAATATGAATAATAACACCCGTGGAAGAACGACGAATAAAAATTGAATGGTCTAAAGTAGAACGCTGAAAATCATACTGAAGAACAATAGTACCTATCAAACCAAACACATGGTGATTGCTTTAGACCGTATAATGCTTTCTTCATACGACACACTAACTATTTCTTATCAGATACAACATAACTTGGTAGTTGTACCATATATATCTTTTCTTGCGGGTCTCCATGTAAAAAAGGCATTTTTGATGTCCAGCTGATACCGAGGCCAATCACAACTCACGGTAGCCTAAATAAGAAATCTAATAGAATTAAGATGAGTAACATGAGAAAAAGTCTCATAGTAATCTAGACCATATATCTGGGTATAGCCTCTGGTAACCAGTCAGTTGAATCATCAAGATGATACTTTCCTGTGTAGAGCCACGACAACCGACAGTTTGTTTAACCGAAGGAAGAAAAGTAAGGTCCCATGTATGATTCTAATTAAGGGTTTTCATTTCCCTATCCATAGCCAGTTTTCAACCAATTGATGTCAATGTCTG